>FPAK01000006.1:9403794-10653794 GCA_900116095.1 Euclidium syriacum
CCCATATCTCCTCCTAAATCATTAGTTTATTTTGTTATAATATTACATTTTTTATATGTTGAATCTTATAAATCCCTTTAGCATTGAGTATGAACCCGGGCATTCATTAATAGACAAACAAAATATCGATAGAATTCTTTGGGAGTGGGGTTAAAGGGTTGAGAGGCATTCACGACTAAAGAGTAAAGAGCGTAAAAATTGTTGAAAATTGCAAAAACTGAGATCCTAAATCATATATATATATATATATATATATACAAAATTATACTCAAATTGATTTTTCTTTTTACAATGAATGCATCTTTTTTAAAAAGCTAAAAAAATTAATTGTGATCTTTCTTTGTTTAACTTTTCCGAGTGAAGAAGTAGAATACAAGGCCGTCATCGTACTTCTTATGTCATCTCTCGAATAGACGAATAGTGCTAAGGCGGTTCCTCACTTTCTAGTAGATTAGTTTGCTGAGTCTTTGACGTGTTGAAGGAAGCTCTATGTCTCTTCTATTATTCATTTTCCCCAAATAAAATGGACATTATTTTGAAAGGCGTACCTTAGTAAAAATGTTTTGATGCGGTTGAAAGGTGAATGGGCAAAGAGGAGGATAATTTCTGGAAATTTCGACGTGAATTAATCAAGTAAAATCCCGCGAGTTAGCTCACTCCATACGAGCGACATCAAACTGCAAGAGAAAAATAGATGGTTTTTACTCTCCATCGTGTCTTAACAAAGGACACATGATGAATTAGATATCAAGTTCCAACTTCTGACTCTATCTTCCCTAGTTATGTGTCCACGTCTCAAAAACCTCGTTGAGGCTATCCTCCTTTTACTACCACCACGTACTACAACTAGGGCTAAGACGGTTTCTCACATTCTTGTCGATAAGTTTTCCGAGTCTTTGATGTGTTGAAGGAAGCTCTTTGTGTCTTTGTTTCTCACCAAATGGAATAGACTACTTTTTGAAAGGCATACCTTAGTACAAATGTTTTAATGTGATTGAAAGGTGAATCGATGAGGACGCGGATGATTTTTGTTCAGTTTGGCATAAAATTACCAATCAAAATCCCACGAGTTACCTAACTCCATACCAGCGATGTTAAACTCCAAGATAAAAAAAAATATTGTTTCTAGTCTCCATCGGGTCTTGAAAAAAGAGACACGAAGAATTAGCTGCTGAATTCCAAATTCTAACTCTATCTCCCCTAGCTAGGCGGTTGTAATCAGCTATAAAAAAAAAAGAACTTGGGGGTTAAGTAGGAAAACTCATGATTGATCCGGTTATGGATTCTCATATCGTTAAGATTTCAGATTTCTCTTAAAACAAAATTTTATTTAAATTGAACTTCCTTACCTTTCCAAATCTATTTATCTTCTCCACTTAATACTCAATTTTGCCTCATTTTTTCTAACTCTTCCTCCACCGTAGTAAAAAAGGTTGGTGATGTCTCTTTCGTCTAACCATGTTCAAAAATTCACCCAATGTGGCATAAATCCCAAGAGTTCAACAAGAATAACCACTCTCCTTAACCTCTCAAAACGAACCCAACAAATCAATATTTGCAAATTCAGTTTACTCACTTATAGCTAGAATTTGAATATCAAAAACCTATTAGGTTATGAAGTGTAGTATATAGGGCTATCAAATCCATAGGGTAACACTAAGAGTATAAGAAAAGGACTAATCTAAGACGCTAAAGGTTTAGTTTATTGAGTTTCAGTTTCTAGCAATCTTAAATGTGTAATAATTTAAATAAGTAAAAGAAAGAAAGTGGAAATGAAGATTCAATTAACCAAAGCCCAAGAAGTGCTTAATCTAAACAATCAAATAGCGAAAGCCCAAGAAGTGCTTAACCATTTGACTCCATAAACATAAAGCAATAGCGAAAGGAAGTCATAGGATGCAAATTTAAGAAAGTCAACAAAAGTCATAGGCGAAAATTCAATGTTAATGAAGGTCAATGGGTTATTTCAGCATGACAACTATTACCAGGAGAAGCATTGGTTGGGTATTTAAACATAAGGGTGCATTTAGTTCTTAATCTAGTGGTCTAAGTCCTAATTTATGACTAATTATATTCATTGGCATTACTCTCTTTTACTAATCCTCCTAATTAGATAGATTCTGCATAGGAATTAAGACTCATAGTATCCTTAATCTCTAGCTTAAACACCCTACAAACCTCCTTAACCATTCAATCACTTGGGATAGGATGATGATTTACCCCTTAGGTTTGGTTTGTAAACTTCCAAAAACACTTTGTTTATAAAGAAATGTCAAGCTCTGAAAAAAAAAAGATTTTTCTTTCTAATCCTAACTAAATCAAACCTCCTCGTAAAGATAGATTTTATGATAACTAATACTGATAAAAATAATCCAATCAAAATATTTATGAACAACTTCTCAAATAAGTTTGAAATGTTTCTTCAGTGTTTGTCTTGCTTTTTCATTATTTTTAAATCCTAGTATTATAAATTTAAGGTCATAATGTTGTTTTCTTTTCGAAATTTTTTTTGTGAACTTTGTTTCCAAAAATTGAGTTACCAATTAAAGATTTTAATACAAAGTTAACTGTGTGGTTAATATAATACCATTGAGATTTCACCTTATCCTTTCGAGATATCGAAAAACCTAAAAGACAGATGAAAATTTTATTTTTCTCTTTTAAATCGAAAAACAAAACAGCGATTATTCATACATAGCTCGATCAAGAGAAAGAAAAGCGTGAGACTTTCAATCAACTTCTGCGAATTGACAGGTAAATCGATTTATGATTTCATCTAGTTTCATGTTTCCGATAGGTTTTGAATGGATTAAGATTGGACGATTTCAGGACTTTTTCTTTAATTTCATAAATCGGAAATTGAAATGCAAACATAAACCTAGATTTTATAGATTATCGCTAAATAATGTTTTAGATATATACTATCTAGATTTCATAGATCTATGAGTGAATCTGTCTCATTTACAAAAGCATAATGAGTAATCCCAATACAAAAGTTATGAATTAGAAGGTGGAAATACAATTACGGATTAGTAATCTTAATTGAACAATCTTCAAAATACGAAAAGATAAATCAAGGAAACTCATTTATTGTCATATTTCAATAAAATTATACCAGTTACTACATCAAATTGAGGTTTTGATAGTAATATAAGATAATGTTTTATGCTTTTATGTTATGGTTGAACAGTTGTCTTTACTTTTAACGATGTGCAAACAAAATTTGTAAGGAATCAAAATGTTATATTGTAACGGCTGGTATCTAAATTTTTTGTGAGAAGAATAATGTGATTCTTCATAACTAGCACTAGGAGATAGTGATTTTAGAACCGATAGCTTTTGTAAATGATATGATTCCTAGAGTGATTTTTTCAAATTGTGAATCCTAACAGTTTTAGTAAATTTTTGTATCAGGGTTGTTGATCAAGTGTTGAAAGAAGTGAGACTCTTCGCATCAGTAATGGTATGTGATGACTCGTAATATCAGTTTGTAATATCAATGCATAAGTTTGGTTTAACATTCCCCTGAAGCTCCTTAACAAAAAAAAAAAAAAAAAAAAAACATTCGCCTGAAGCTGCGCATATTTTATGTCTTTTTATTTAATACACATGTCATAGTCGAAAAAGATCCGTTTAAATCTAACGTTCTCATTGTTCACTGGTAAAAACCAGAAGCCCTTAATTTGTCTGCCAACCTCCACACCATCATCGGATAACGGAAAGAAACCAGAACCTGTGGCCGACGATTTCCCGCCAGATCCGCTTCTCCCCCCAGGAACTTTCATCTTACCCATCCCCGCCGGTGACGGAGCCCTAAAGCGTATACGCATCGGGATGTCATCAAAGTCAAACGGTTCAGAACAAGTGCAGCCATCGCCGGACAAGTCAGCTCATCGGGCCGAATCAAAGTCGCGGAAGCGCGCCGCACAGGTGAACAGTTGGCTGCCTCCTGGTTGGAGAGTTGAAGAAAAAGTTCGAACTTCTGGCGCTACGGCTGGTAAAGTTGATAAGGTCAAAATCTCATCTTTACGCTGCTTTCTCTTTAACGTTTGAACAGCGATATTGCTCGAAATATACAGTTTGGGGATTGTTTGATTGATATTGTTCTTTTTGGTTTAGAATTGGGATTCATCATCACTGCTACAATGTTGTTAGATAACTATAGAGAAAAAGTCTTGCTCGGTGTGAAGTGTATTGTTATAGTAGAAAGGGCTCAGAATTGGTTGGTTCTGCTTAGTTAAGCTTATGGTTTTTGATATATGTTAATGGTGTTCATGGGGTGAGGCATTTGGAAATAGAAACCTGGAATGTGATTAATGTTAGTTTGGTGTGGTGGATCGAATGATTTTGGTTTGGTAAATACTGTGATTGAAAGAGAAGAAAGTTTTGGTGATTTCGTATTGTTATAATGCAGTACTATTACGAACCAGTCAGAGGTCGTAAGTTTCGGTCTAAGCCAGAGGTGTTGTATTACTTGGAGCATGGAACTAAAAAGGGCAGAAAGGTCCACTTAGACGTGAGTTAACATATGTTTAAAGTCTATCTCCGTTGTTTTCAAACTCTGTGATACATATTGAGACTTGTATGCATGTTGCAGCGTATCAAAGGCCAAGGAAGCAGTAGTACCGGTAGTAAAAAAGGTAAAGAACCACCGCTGGTTCCTCCATTGTACCTTGGTTTTGATGAGAATGTACCAGAGAAGGTGAGTTGGGAATGGATGACAAGCGGGGGAGAAAAAGCTTGGATACCTTTTATTGAGGACGAAAAGGTTCCAGATTCAGTTAGACGAAATTGGAGCACTGCGTTTACGCTTATTACCAGAAAACGCAAGTAAGCTATCGTTGTTATGAAGATGATGATGAATTGGTGGTGGTTTGTTGCTTGGATTACAAGATAAACAAAGATGGTAGGGTTATTTAACTGGCTGATTCATCAGGTGATTTAAAAATGACTTTTTGGGATATATGACTTGTATTGTCAAGTGGATAATCTTTTTTAGCATTTTATTATTGGATAATTCTGATAATGGGACTTTTGTGGCTTCTCTGCTCGTTGACTTGGACATGTAACTTTTTCTTTGTTCCAAAATCTTGCACCTTGTGTCTACAAAGTTTCAAAGAAAGTGATAAAGATAGAGGGGATGGTTATTTTATGTTGTTGGAGAGCCATGGAACGAGAAGGTGAAGACGGAGGAAGCAACTTTGTTGACGATGATGAAGCAATTGTTGAGTCTTATCGTGACGAAGAAGAAATATGACTATTTTGCAATATTATTAGCAGCTTCCTTAACCGTTGTACGAGAGCTCCTAGCCATTTCACTGAACCGTTGTAACCTTTGGATGATCCAACCAATGCCACATCTGTCTTCCTCTTTCTTTCAGACCGTCCACATTGCATTTCAACCAATGTTCTTCAGACCCATTCCTCCATATCTTTCCTTGCTTTTTGAAGCCATCTCTGAAACCAAATCCATTTCTGAGCCTTCCAGAACCTCCAAAAGATCCAAGGGTAAATATTAGCAGCAGCTGAACCTTATCGGAGAGGCCTGTGGTAAAAACAACAGCCGATAAAGAAGAAACCTTCTCCTGCGTTTCTGAAAATCCCTATCTTGATCTTTATGTCTGCTCTAGAATATATCCTAATACTCTCAACCTCGACTTTTTACCCAAACAAAACGCTTGACGTTGATCAGCTGTCTTGAATCCTTACTCTACCTTTCCAAGAGGTTGTGTAATAAGTGCCAACATCCGATAGACTTCATCCTTGAGTTCATTCTTCTTGTCAGCATTGACAAAGACACGAACTTTGCCACTAACTTCAATCCAACTACATCCCGTAATACGCTTTAACCTCTTTTCCTTCATCGTCCTCCGTATCTCCGACACATTCTCCCACTTCTCCGCAGCAGAGTAAGCATTTGAGAGCATAACGTATGACGAAACATCTCTGGGATCCATCTCCAAGATCTTAGACGCCGCTAATTTAGTCAGATGCTTATTTGAGTGAATCTGGCATCCACCAAGCAATGCTTTCCAAAACCCAATTCCTGGGTCAAGAGGCATACTTTTGATAACCTCCTCTGCTTCTTTGAAATGACCTGACCTAGAGAGCATATCCACCATACACGCATAGTGCTCAGGTTGTAGCAGGTTTGGACTATCAAAATCATTCACTGCTTTCTTAATATACAAGTACCCTTCCTCGATTAGACCCGCGTGGTTACACGCAAATAGTAGTGCAAGAATTGTCACATTGTTTGGTTTCAGGTCTGTGTCTTTGATCATCTTCTCAAACATGGCTATAGCTTCTTCTCCTCGTCCGTTGTGCGCATAACCCCATATCATAGAGTTCCATGATACAATGTTCCGTTCTTCTTCTTGGATCTTGTTGAAAGCCAGAAGACTATCAGCCAAATTTCCACATTTGGAGTAAAAACTGATGAGCGAATTCCAAACAAAGACATTGAATTGCTGCTGACCCAAGAACTTGATTGCGCAAGCGTGAATACTTTTACCAGCGCCATGAGAAGCTATATTGGATATAGCTGTTATAGTACAAGGGAAGGTTGATTCGTTAGGCATCACCACACCTTCCCTTAACATATCCACAAAAGTATTCAGAGCTTCTTCGTTCCGTCCCGTCTGGCTAAACCCACCAATCATTGCGTTCCAAGAGACAACACTTTTCTCTGGCATTGCTCTGAATAACGAAAGCGCTTGCTCAAATTCATGTCTTTTAAGGTACCCAGTTATCAGATTGGTAATAGAAACCACGTTTGGGTCTCTGGTATCATCAAAACTCCTGCGAGCATCTATCAGCGTGCTTAGCTTCACGTAACAGTTCAAAACCGCACTACCAACAAACACATTCGACGCGAGTCCCATCTTTAAGGCATAACCGTGTAGCTGTTTTCCCAATTTGACATCTCTCAGAGATGTAGAGGAACCAATGACGGTGCCAAACGTGAACTCGTTTGGTCTGATTCCCAAAGACAACAACCTTTTGAAGGCGTGGCTTGCTTCTACATGTCTGTTTTCCTTCACAAAGCGGCCAATCATCGCTGTAGCAGAAACCACATTCAAGTTCGGAATTTCGTCAAACACCTGGTGTACATTACAGATCAGTTGATTAGAACTATGCTCAAACTGTTAATTCAACTAACTCCAAACACGACGGAAATGGTTACAAGCACAACTACATTTCGAATTCCATCAACGCTACAAGAGAATACTAGATTTTACCTCCAAAATCATTGGCACAACATATTCAATTCTATAATTCGTAGGAGAATGTTATACCTCAGAGATTATCTGGCACGCCCTGAACGTAGCGTTTCTGTTCCCAGCAACAGAGCCGGCCATTAATTGTTTTTGAAATTCATCCAAGAAGTCGTGGCATTCACCATCTAAAATTCGAGGGTTTAAATCACTGAAGAGAATCGAAGAACGGAGTCCGAACACCGTAAACTTCAGACTCTTTTCGACCGGAGATGCCACCGGTTGGATTCGCGGTTTAACTGGCCCGGTCCGCTTTTCAAAATTCAGTGGTTGCAAGATAAATTTATGTTTTCTTTTCGTTTCGACTGACCCTCCAATCAGAATGGTTTCGGGCGAATACGGGATATTGTCTATTGCTATTTCACTAATTCCATCTAAACTTGAAACAAAAAGAAAATATGATGTATTATATATGAATGTCTTATAGCCTGTTTTTTGTGCTGAGCAACAAACTACAACAAAGACAAAAAGTATAAAGGATAAAAGAAAATGTAACTTTCAAATTGACTGCAGTTAATATCTTTACTTGTGTGTTTCAATCACTGCTATTTTTAACGATGAGAATTTTGTCTATGGCGACAACATAAACATTATCGGCGACACCTCTTAACACTAATATACATACAAGTTATCTTTATGTTTAGCATTTTTGTCTATTACAATTGTTGTGGTAGGCGGCTAACAAAAGAACATGTTTATATATCATATGTAAGTTAACAAACACATTACTAGATAATAAGATATATATATAAATATATATATATTTACATAGGGTGAGGGTAAATTGTTAAGCCAAAAGGAGAAAAATAAATTACCTATCAATGATTGACTATCATCTTATTTATTTATTTTTAATCTACTATTTTGATATCATAGTGATTTAATTAATTTATTAAATTACCTATCTAATTAACCCATTCAGTAACTATACATTTTAGTCGTTTTCTTTCTTAATTGGGAAGTGTATATTGCATTAGAGATCAATATTAGAGTTTTTCATTCTTATATCAATTTAATGTATAAGGATAGGGATCATTCAGAGTAACTATAACAAAATTTTAAGAAGATATGAAAATAAATCAACAGGTTTTTAGTATATAATTAACTTTTCGCCGAGATCTTAATAAATCCCGGCGACAATCATTACTGATCCATTTCATTTCTTGCACTATGGTTGTACCGAAATAAAACTCCAACAATTTTAATTTCGAAAAATTATATTTTGAAAATGCAACAGTTACAAGAAAAGGAAGTAAAATTCTATAAGCAATAATTGCATTTGAGAAACAATTAACACCCCTCAAATGATTTAAAATGCCATTAGATTTCATTTTATCATGTAGCATAATATTACTAGAACGTGAAATAAAAGAAAAAAGAACCTAAAAGTCTGTTATTATTTTAGGATGGTATGAAATTTTGGTTTTTTCTCTATTTTGACATGTATTTCATTCAATTTTTATTCTCAATTACTTAATGTTTTATTAGTTTTTGCAGTAAATAACAACAAAAGCAAGGTAGGAGCAAGACTCGGAAGAAGGTGGATTTTGGACTCTTAACAAGAAAGGTATGAGCTTTAGTTTTTGTTTTTATTTATTCTCCTTCTTTTTAATTAATCTTGGGAGCACATTTAACAAGGATTTCAGAATCTTTTCTATTAAAATATAATAAAATAAAAATAAATAAAAATTTTAATTAAGAAAAAGATTTAAATAATATAAAAAAGTTATATTGGATAATAATAACACATAAAGTTTTGTAATTCCAAAAATATAATTAATGAAATTTTTTTGTGGTATTTTTGGAATTCGGGAATCCATTTCCGAATTAGTTTTTTTTCCTTCCCGAATTGTATTTTTGGAAATTCGGGAAGCCTTCCCGAATTGTATTTTTGAAAATTCGGGAAGTCTTTCCTAATCAGTATATTTCATTCCCTAAAAAGTTTATGGTATTATAGTCTTTCACTAAGTTTTTCATGATATTATAGTCAATTGCCCTTAAATAAAATAGTTGAGAACCGATTCTCATTTGAGAGATCTTGAGAAACTCTTTCCCATGACACATGTTGATTTATGGTTGGTTCATAATATTTTAATCTACTTTAATCTATAATATTAAATAAATAGTTTATATGTTGTTATTTTTTGTTATAATTTTTTTATAAATCATAAAGTAATATTATCTATCTATCAAGTTCCATTATGTATAAGTTTAATTTGTACATTAATAGTTTTTTATCAATACTAGTTAATGTTAATAAAATAATTTAATTTTGGTTTTTTATTGTTAATATAAAAATAGTAGATATTTCAAAATATGAGATTTCAATATTTTAAAACTCTAAAAATTTTCACTTTATTAAACTTGAATATTAAAGATTATAAATTTTTTTTGAAAATGAAAATATAACTTGAATTGTTTAGACATATTAATAATAGATTAATTTAAAATAATTACATTCTCAAACAAAACTATACAAAAATATTTAAGTATATTAAAAATATGAATATTTTATTACTAAGATACTTAAGAGAGTATCTCATTATTGAAGGTGAAAATTTTAGATTAGTATCTCATATTTAAATATATTAAAAATATTACTATTATACTGATGAGAAATTTATAGGGTATTGCACCATTGTGATGCTTTTAATATCTTTTATCAAAAAAAAAGTGGATACTTTTAATATCTTTGCATTCTCTCTGAGTCTTATAGGACTAAAGCTTTAAAGATGTCCCAACCATCAAGAGATGAAGCTAATGTGGTTTGTGTTGCATGTGGATACAAGTATAGAGGAGATGACTTATGGAAATGTTGTGATGCTTGCAGCACTAAAGTTTCAAAGATGTATCAACCACCAAGAGAAGAAGCTGATGTGATTTGTGTTGCATGTGGAGACAAGTATGGAGGAGATGACTTTTGGAAATGATGTGTTGGTTGTGAAAAATGGTTCCATCGAAAATGTGTGAAAATCCTAACTGCAAATATCCAAATATCTATAAGCTTGTGATACTAAAGATAATTGCATGTTTGTCGATATGGGTACCATTCCCATGAATTTCAAATATCCTTGAGCTAATTACTCAGAGAGAGCACTTTAACAACTACCTCTTCATAACAATATCGAGTACCGTGATATTAAGTAAACTTTCTCTTTTTCATTTCTATTGATGCTTCAGATGAAGCACATATTGTGTTGGTGTGCTTGTTTTTGGTTGTGAACCTTAATGCTTCATGAAATAAATAGTTACTTGATTTGTGAAAGATCCCTTGGAGACCACCTTTTGCATTTGACCCCACCTTAAGCAAAACTAGAATCTAAAAGCGCATAAAAGAAAATGAGATAAAATTTGGAAAATACATCCTCGACATTGGTTAGTGCCCGTAAAAATCTGACTATCTCATTGTTCACTGGTAAACCTGAATCCCTAATTTACATGTCAACTTCCACACCATCATCGGATACCGGAAATCAACCCGAATCTGTGGCCGACGATTTTCCGCCAGATCCGCTTCTCGCCTCTGGATCTTTCATCTCATCCACCACCGCCGACGACGGAGCCCTAGAGACCAGAGCGAAACGGCGATCGATTCAGAGAGGAAGCGGAGTATTTGGTTCCGGTGAGAGTATACGTATCGGGATGTCAAACGGTGCGGATCAGGTGCATCCATCGCCGGATAACTCGGGTCATCCGGCCGAATCAAAGACGCGGAAACGCGCGGCTCAGGGGGACAATTGGCTGCCTCCTGGTTGGAGAGTTGAAGACAAAGTTCGAACCTCCGGCGCTACGGCGGGTTCGGTTGATAAGGTCATACATAATCTCATCTCTACGCTGTGCTTTACAGCGATATTGCTCGAAATAAACAGATTGGGGATTGTTTGATGGCTGTTGTTCTCTTTGGTTTAGAACTGGAATTCATCGCTGCTACAATATTCTTAGATAAAATGATTTGTGTGAAGTGTATTGTCATAGTAGAAAAAGCTGATGATCCATATCTGAATTGATTGGTTCTGCTTAGTTAAGCTTAGCCATGGAATGGTATCAGTTTAGATATGGTGTTTATATGGCCGAGGAATTTGGAAATAGATACCTGAAGTGTGATTTTGGTTTTTGGTAAATGTTGTGATGGAGGAGAAGAAAGTTTTGGTGATATCTTATTGTTGGATGCAAATACGTCATGTGCAGAAGTTGATATTTTAACTGGTTATTTGCAGTACTATTACGAACCGATCACAGGGCGTAAGTTTCGATCCAAGACAGAGGTGGTGTATTACTTGGAGCATGGAACCTCTAAAAAGAGCAGCAAGCTCCACTCAGACGTGAGATAACATATTTTTAAAGTCTTTCTCCGTTGTCTGCAACCTCTGTGATACATATTGAGACTTGTATGTATGATGCAGCATATTGAAGGCCAAGGAAGCAGTAGTAGAGCTAGCAGGAAAGCTAAAGAGCCACCACCGGTTCCGCCTTTGAACTTTGATTTTAAGAATGCACCAGAGAAGGTGAGCTGGACTATGATGACAAGCGGAGGAGAACAAACTTGGGCACCTTTTATTGGGGATGACAAGGTTCAAGATTCAGTCAGACGAGATTGGAACACTGCGTTTACGGTTATCACGACTCAAAACGCAAGTAAACTATCGTCGTTTAGAGGACCAGAATGAAATGGTGGCGGATTTTTGGGGCGTGACTTGGATTATAAGATAAACAAAGATGGTAGGGTTATTTAATTGGCTGATTTTTGTTTAGTCTTTTCATTCATCAGGTGATTTAAAAATGACTTTTTGGGATATGACTTGTATTGTTAAGTGTATAATCGTTTTTAGCTTCTTTTTTTTTGTTGGATAAATGTGATAATGGGATTATACATATCAGCTCTTACGTTTGGAACATGAGGGCCAAATGATTTGCTTTAGTAAAATCAGTTTATAAGTTAATAACACAAATGAAAAAGGGAAATTGAGAGATTCTCAAAATCAGCAATGCCCCTTGAAATTGGACACGAGGATGCAAGATTCGTATGATATTGGCATTGGCATACATATCGAGATCGAATGACCTCTCGAATAATTTATCCAGTGACGGTTTGCCACCATACTGCTCCTTTTCATTAACCACCATATTGATAAAAACTAGCAATCATTGCTTTAGCTCGCCTTTGACTTGCGTGCATAATATATTTATACTAATCTCTGCGAAATTCATGTCCTCTAGTTTGGTAATTTTGTTGAACATGTTGAAACTTTCTTTTTTCACAGTAAAGTCAAATTTTGAAGAACATAACATGGAAAAATGTAAGATTACTAAGGTTTGAATGGTTGTTCCGGTACGAAATTGATCGGACTAATCAGACCAGTAC
Organism: Euclidium syriacum; assembly: GCA_900116095.1. Classification (NCBI taxonomy): domain Eukaryota; kingdom Viridiplantae; phylum Streptophyta; class Magnoliopsida; order Brassicales; family Brassicaceae; genus Euclidium; species Euclidium syriacum. The sequence continues at coordinate 9,416,434 of FPAK01000006.1, forward strand.
GAAATTGGTCCGTTAGAGTTTTGTGGTGGATCAAAAAATAAGTGCGTACTAGAAAATTGCTTTGTATTTTTCGTCCTCAATTGGTATGAAATGCTTACTAGTTATCTTCTTGATGGTATGCATCTAGTATGAACTAAATCAGATGAATGGTTGAAAAAGTGTGTACTAGTATGAACTTGGTACGACCCGAAATGTACTGAGCAACCATTCACAACCTAAATATTAAGAATAAGTACCTTAGATTTTAAGTCATTCAGGATTAATAATTGAGAAGAAACAGAAAATATGAAGGATTTCTTTCACTCTTTGTATTTTCCTTATAGATAAAAGAATATACAATAGATTTCTTTTATTGAGACTTCACATAAGAGAAGAACCCAACACATTGATCTTTAATATCTTGAAAAGACTCAACTCTCTCAACCCCATTAAGGAGGTAATGGATATGATTACCAACCCTTATACTCATAACCTTAAAAAAGAAAAACTTGGAACAAAGGTCGCCATGCTTCAACCACAAAACTCTAGATCGCTCCTTAAAAAACTTTCTCTTCAACAAGAACTAACTTATGCCATTTATCATAAGCTACTTTCTTCTTCTCTGCCAAATCACTATTTGGATTAGCTAAAATATTGGTTTGACAAAGGGTCAACTCCTTAAAAGCCTCCGCTACTCTCTTTTCAATTCCATAATAGTTCTCTTTATGAAACTGCTTTATATGTCTCTTTAAACCTTTAAACTTCTTTGACAGAGAAAACATCTTTGTACCTCTGGTGGAAACAATAGTCAGGAACTAGCCTTCATGGGAAGAAAACCAAGATTATCCACAAGAAAATTAGGGAATTTAAAGGAAGATTTCCCTTTAGCAATATGAGAACCAAAACACACACAGCTCGGGTTGTGATCAGAGAACGCATGCTTACCAAAATACCCATAAGAAAGAGGAATTTTAAGCATCCATTCATCATTCACCAAGATTCGATTAAGCTTCCTAGCCATCGGATTGATTTTTCTTTATTCCACCAAGTAAAACGAGAACCTTTATTAAGTGAGATCATGAATCTCTGCTGAAAGAAGACACTCTCGAAAAATGCTTCATACCGCTAGAAGCGCGAGAAGAGCCAATAGAATCATCATGAGGATCCAGCTTTTGATTGAAATCTCCTAATAAAATCCAAGGCTTTCCCGACAAAATAGAGCATTTAGAAAAATCAGATATCTCATGCCAAAGGATTTTCCGCTCCTCCTTTAAATTTGAAGCATAAATAAAAGACACTTCCAACTCAAAATCCAAATTCGCAGACATCATTTGCCGAGACTTTCTTAGAATTGAAACCTGAACTGATTCATCCCAAATAATCCAGATTTTTCCAAAATCAGAAAACTCATAATTTGCTTCCATTTTCCAACCCCCGAAATGTCTACTAAGAAACTGATGAGCATTTTGAACCTGCACCTTAGTCTCAATTTAAACCCCAAAAAAGAGCCCTACAATCCTTAATCCAACGCCTACAGGCCCTCCTCCTTCCTGCTTTATTAAATCCCGCACATTCCAGCAAAAAACTTCAAAATTTTGTGCCGCCATGGGAAAAATAATAGTTTTTTAGGGCTCTTGTCCCGATCCCTTTTCTTTTGCCTACTTGAAAAAATCTAGTAAAACCATCATTATTTTTATGCATATCTTCCGCACCTGAGGATTCATATTCATGAGCATCCAAATCATCTTCAAGAATCTGTTTCCCAAGGTCTTTTCTAACATTTGAAGAGCCTTCGACATCTTTCCTTGCTTGCACCAATGGTGCATCATTAATAACTATGCCTTTGCTTTTAACCTTCTCCACCCTAGACCCCTTAGAAGAGGAATCTTTTTCTTTAACATGAACCTTCTTGACTCCCACCTTTTCCTTATGACCAACTTGTTTACCAAACATAAATCCCCTTATGGAAGTGTTCAACCTTCTTTCAATAGACCTTGAATATTCTTTTTTCTCTTCTATACTCCCATATGAAATGTTGAACCATATACACCACTTTTGACCTGGTTAACCTAACCTCTATTCTTTTTTCATGTTTCTTATTTCTCTATCTAGTGTTATGGTATCCTTTATACTTCTTACTCGTGCCCACAAAGCTTTCTCTTACGTGTTACTTATCATTAAAGGATATCTTAGTATGCTTTTCGCAGCATGTATTCTTGCATACCACATGAAAGGTTCGGGGTCCTTAAATAATTTTTTCGAAAGCTCCTAGAAGCATCTTCCCTTCATCAACTGAATAATCATCCAGCATGGCCGGATGTAGATATTTTATCATCAAAATGGGTACTCCTTTACCTCCAAAGGTTGAACCACCATCTGTGAGTTTGCTGAAATCCTAGAAATTTGATATTCTTGGTCAAACATAACCAACTTAAATCAACCGTCTTGCGGATTACAAAATCTTTTCCTGAACAACGATCAAAAAGTATTTTTTAACTTGTAACTATAAGGACTTCAAATCTATAAAAAAAACAAATTAACATATTGATTCAAAAATTGTAGTTTTCTGTAAAATCAATTTTATTTTATTATTCAATATATATATCCACATAATTAGTTTTTTTTTATGTTATTAATTTAAAAAGTTAAACTTATGACTCATAGAATTTATATATATAAAACTTGTTCTCAACCAATTGGATACATAATGTGCATAACATAATTTGTGTTATAAAATAATATTTGTGTTATAAGAGACATAAAATTTTTCTTTAATAATAGTCATGATAAATCGATCAGTTTTTTAACTTAAAATTTAAATATTATTATTTAGATATATATATATATATATATTAAGGTGCGGTCACAAAATATATGAATTTAAGTGTGTATGTTAAAATTTATGTTCATAATAATAATTTTTAATAGATTAAATAACAAATTCTCTATATTAATGAATCTAATGAATTTAAGAGACTAAATATAAAAATGAAATATTAGTTTGATGAAGTGTCACTATTTGAAGAATTGAATTGATGATGTGGCATTCTAAGAAAAGAAAACCAATAATTTTATATATTGATATAGAAATAGATCAATAACAATCAAATTGAAAAGACAAAAAACAACTAGAAATCAAAGAATAAAAGATCACATGTTAAAATTTTCTTGGATCAAACCGACATGAACAAGAAAAGAAAAGAAAAAGAACGGACTTGATGAGCAACACCAAAGAAAAAAAGTATGATGTTAGTATGATGTTATTAGTCAAACATTCTTTGAGTTTATGCACAAAGAACATAATGAAGGATAATAAAGGTAAACAAAACCTCTTTTATATTATAAACACATAATAAAAAAAAATGTTATTTAAAAGTAATCTCAAAAATGTTTATAAACACATATTATAAACACATAATAAAAAAAATGTTATCTAAGACAAAATATACAAAAATATTTTAATTGATAATTAAGCTATCGATTAAGAAAAAAAAACTTGTTGCATTTTTATACAAAATTATTTATTTGATAATCAAATTTTTTTAATCATATCCTTTTACTTAGTAATATAGCCAAATAATTCAATATTTTTTATGATATAGTCGATTATAAATAATTTGAAATATACATATATTATCCCTGAATAATTATTGTTTGAAAGTGAATATATGTTTAAGTGTTTAAGTGTCAAACAATTGCTGAAGAGAAAGCAAAGAAGAAAATTTTTTTAAGTGTTTTATCTTTATAAAAAAAAAAAATTAAGTGAAAAAGAGAATTAGTTTAATAATCTGTTTACTTATGTATAAACGCTAAATATTTTTACCTTCTCAATTTATCTATAAATCTGATTTTTTTTCATCAAAATAATTTTTTATCATATATATATATTTACTAATGGGGTCTTTTAAAATATTGGCCTTGGCAAAGTTAAACTGGTTTGGTGAAAAAAAACAATTTTTAAGGCAAAAGATTTACATACTCGAAGGATTAAATGGATATCTGAGTCTGTTACCATATGTTCTATATTCAATCAGAAGGATCTGAACAAAATGCGTCTGTAGTCCAACGGTTAGGATAATTGCCTTCCAAGCAATAGACCCGGGTTCGACTCCCGGCAGACGCAAAATTTTAAATGCTCATCATCTGTATTTTATTTAAACGGTGTCGTTGAAACAGGGCATTCTCGTCAATTTCAGATATTTTATCAATTACTGAAAGTCAGTCTCAACTCAATACCATAAACGCATGTTGCGTGCACGCGCCGAATCGTATCGTGTGGCCACCATTTCTCGGCCGAACCGCCTCCACCACACGCTTCTACTATTGTCTTTCTCTTGTTCCGGCGACTGAAGCAGAAATCAAATCAGAAGAGAATTAATTTATAGTTTGGTTCATGGCTGGCACTTGCACCTCGATTAGGCCTCGCCTGATTGGCTCTTCGTCGATTGTTGAACTTTCCAGATTGATTAATCGAGCTGGAGTTCCTTTCTCCGTACGGATTTCTTCCAGAACCCGAGGCCACGGAGGTGGTTACACCGCACCAACCTCCCGTGAGGAAGGTCCTTCTTGCATCTTCGTCGGTCCCATCGATTCCGCCCGCAAAGAAACTCTCGAAGCTCTCTACCGTCAAGTACGCCTCATAAATTCTCTCCTCCTGTTTTTCGATTTTTGAAATTTGTCTCTCTATGATTGTGGTGTGTATATATGTGTATGTATTACTCAGCAATTTCTACTTAGTTCTTGGAATTTCAAGATATTTCTATGGAGTTTATGAATTTTTACAAAGAAGTATGATGAAACTATTGATTTCAGTCATAATCGATTGATATCGGTGGCTTAAATTGCTGGATATTGAAATCTGCTCTATGAAACTTGGAGGATATGACGAGAAATTTTCTGATTTGAATGTATAGGCGAGGAATGCTTATTACAACGGCAAGCCTTTGATAGTTGATGACATGTTTGACAGAGTTGAGGTATAAAGATAACACTTAGTCATAGTGGATGCTTCTAAGATTTATTTTAGATTACACAGATTCTAGCAAGATATGATTTTAATGCTGGACTCAGCTTTTTGAATTGTATTGTCTTCTCTTGCAGCTGAAGCTTCGGTGGTATGGTTCGAAATCTGTAGTCAAGTACCCTCGGTGCAGCCTCCTGCGACAGTCAACCTATGCTGATGCAGAGGTACAATTTTGGGCGTTGATGTTTCAGATTACTTCTTTTATTGAGCAATGTCTTTGTCAAGGGTTGATATAGAGATAAATTTTTGTAGGACAGGATGATACATCCCAAGTTCTCCTGTTAGCTACTATATGGGTCTTGATTCTCTTGTTTGGTAGCTTAGCATGCGTTTTGCCCACGCTCTATGGCCTCGGCCTAGTCTACGGAGGAGATCCGTTCGAGTCAGGGCTTCACTATAGTAGCCAATTGTCTTCTGTGCCTCTTCTAACAAAGTTGAATGGTATCCTCCTCGCCGTGCTAGGACCTGCTTTTGGATTTCCTGTTGCATCTTCTGCAGGTAGCGCAACGCAATCACAATTACATACCCATATCTGATTTTTCTGATCATTGAGTTTATACTGAGATAGAGAATGCTGTTTGCAGTAGGAGTACTTAAAGGGTTATGGAGAAATGACTTAACTGCTCTAAAAGGAGACTGCCCAAATTGTGGGGAAGAGGTCAAGAATCTTTGCTCTTATTTCCATACAGCAACAAATTTACCAAGTGCTTCTTTTTTTTTCCAATTCTCATCGCATTTGAGTCTGATGAACTTGTGTAGGTTTTTGCGTTTGTGAGATCCGATCAATCAAACCGATCAGCTCATAAAGCGGACTGTCATGTGTGTGAATGCACCTTGGAGTTTCGAACCAAAGTGGAGGTACAATGTTAACCAATCACTGTCTTGGTCAATTCTAAGTAGATTTCTAACGACAATGATTTTGTGTGTTTTTTCTCTCTGTTTCAGAATTCTGTTTCGCCGTTGAGTAGAAAATGGGTTTACGGGAGGATATACCTTGTTTCACGGCCAAGGAGAGATCGACGTTCCAAGTATACATAATTCTGGACAAAGTAGATGACTTTTTTTGGGGGGGATGGTTTATACTCAATTGTGTATCTAAATACTAGGAAGCTTTTGTAAACATCCAAAAAGATTCATCAAATTGTCACTATAAAAACGCTTTTAGTCGCCTTCTTTCTCCACACAGTTTACAAAACAAAAAGAAAACTAGAGATTCATTACGGGGATGGTAATGGAGAAGTAGCATTTGTCGTCGAGAAATCAGAATTTTTGCTCAGCTTTTCTAGAAGTGTGCCAAGCTATAGACAAGGATCCATGCGAGCTGAAGACAGGAGATGAAACAGATTCTGTTAAGCCTTAGATACTAGAAAGAGTTTGGTAATATCGTTGATCAAAAACAAAACTTACCAAAAAGAGAGTAACTGATGCGAAGAGACCTTCTTGGAGTAAAGCTGCATGACCACCGAAATCTTCTTCATCAACCTTGAGAATCATGGAGTAGTAGCCATAGACTATCCCTGATGATATCGCCATAAACCTGCAAAACCCCATCACTACATTACTCTGTATTCGGGAATGTGTTTCTAGCGAGATGAAGATGAATCAAAGAGAATAATGTGGTTCACTTCGGTTTAATGGATATGATTATAAAGAAGATGAAGCTAAAAACACCAAGAAACTCATTGACAAAAGCTGGAACAGGAACGAGTATGTTTCATTTGGGCTATTGAACTTGCATTGGTATGAGTTATTGAACTTACACAAGGATCCAAATGCCTCCAACAAGTGGAATTGAACCCCATAACAATCCACAGATCAATCCCACCACTTGTCTTATCCAATGCAACACGTCTCCTAATTGATCCTGCATCATCATCAACAACAAAATCCTATTCACACCCACAACTCAACTTCAGTTTCTAGAAATCCCAACCAATCATTAGTAGCTCATGCAAATTCACAAATTGATACAACTTGATCGGAGCAATTGGATTTGATTGAGTAAGATCGACTACAACGCTTAATCAATTACTAAAAAAACTTTCGTGTTTTCGATTAAAAAAGTCAAGGAAGCTTCGATATTGCAGAAAACGACGGAGAAAGAAGAAAGTCAGTAACCTTGTCCCAAGTTGCATCGGGATCGAACAAATTCGCGAGTTTCGAAGGAGACAAGTGAACGTTCTGATGATTATATTGTTGTTGCTGATGATTCGACTTGGCTGATTTCGCTTCTTTCATCCTCGATACCAAACAAACAAACGAAAACACAACTCGAAACCCGAAACTTTGGATCTCGAGAATCTGAAACCTTGGAAGAAGAAAATCCCCCTTGTCGAGAGAATTAGCAGGAATATCCGAGTAATGAATTAGGGTTTTCCGATTCAGCACCAGCAAGTGAAGTAGTAGTGGTCGAGTTGTGAGATTATTAAACTCTGAGTGCCGTTCATGTTTTGGATCGAAGAGATTTGGACTGTGATCCAGATTTTTTTAGAAAAATAAATAAATATATATATTGTTTTTCTTTGATTTTTTTTTATAAAAAACTAATCTTTTAAATAGATTCCTGGTTGATGACTTTTGATATAATCCATCCTCGAAAAATTATATAAATCCATTAATTGATTTCATTATAAATTTGTAACGAGCTTTTAAACATTCTGGATCCCTCAAAATATCGCGTTTTATTATATGTACCCTTGTAGAAAATTCAAAATTCTCATTAACAGCTATGGGAAACTTGATTTTGAATCCTCCTTATTGTAGAAAATTCAGAACTCGCTTTATATTATTTTGAAATCTTATACATTAGATCGGATCGGCTTGATCTAATAAGTAATGACTACACTAATTGTGATTCATTTCAAAGATTCTAGTAACAATGACTGGTTTTGTGTGAAATGAAAAGATGTGCTTAAAAAATAAAATAATTATAATTTGCTCCCTAATCAAAGACTTAATGCTTAAGCCAAGAGGTTAATTACTCCAAGAATTTACAAAACAAGTCCTCCATATTTACATAAACTACAGATCGAACCTGTTTGTCGCTCCTTTTTTTAGTCTCCCTCCCCGGAAAGCTTCCAATAGACTTTATTCTTCGTCTCTGAATTGTAAACGTTTGATCGAATTCCCTTGAAATACAACGCGTCAGACTTTTGAATTTAAGATTTTGCAGAAGTTGAGACTACTACACGAATATCGGATTTGGAAATTATGGGGAGTCCAAAGAAGAACGAGAACAAGGGGTTCTTCGCCGCCATGACTTCCGGCTTCTCCATGTTCGGCACCGCCATGTCGAGATCCGTCAACGGGTCAGTTTCTTAACAATTATTTTCTTCCTGTCTATCGGAATTTTACATAAAAACTTCTGTCTGTGTGTGACGAAGCTTTGCGTCCTGAATCGTTGTGATTGTTGTTCGTTTGTTTGGTTTACAGGTTCGATACTATTGTAATTATCTAATTCTATGATATGGTGTGCTATAATCTTTGTTTGATGATTAAGCTTACTGTCTGCTATAATTGTTTTGATTCTTCAGGTTTTTTCATTTTGTTGAATTTTATATTAGAAACATGGATAAATCTATTATTAATTCTTCTTAAGTCAATAAACAGATCAAAGTTTCTCAATTTTTTCTTTCACTTTTGAATTTTCTGTGTGCAAGCATCGGTGATCTGGTTCTAGCTTTCCCTTAAGTTGTACATAGACATCTTGAGCTGATTGGGTAGACATTTCTTTGCAGTATGCTTAGTTATGAAGGAGTTGAGGTCATAAATCCAGAAGGTGGCAAAGAAGATGCAGAAGAGGAAGCTCAGAAAGGAAGGTGGAAGGATGAGGTATAACTAATTCCAAGATCTGTCTTTGTTTAGTTTTCCTATTTTTTCTTGATTACGACCTTTTTTGCTTACTTTTATAAGTTTTGCTTAATAGGAACGAGATAGTTACTGGAAGATGATGCAGAAGTATATAGGTTCGGATATAACGTCAATGGTCACACTTCCTGTTATTATATTTGAGCCAATGACTATGCTCCAGAAAATGGCGGAGGTTAGTGTTTTATATCTTATATATTCTCATTTGCGTGCTTGTAAGTTCTGTTTTTATAACGTATGCAACATTTCTCGCAGATAATGGAGTATTCCCACTTGCTGGATCAAGCAGATGAATGCGAGGATCCATACATGCGTTTAGTATATGCTTGTAAGTATATGAATTTTTAACACTTGTATTGTTTTCCAACTTTGTATAACGTAAAAAGTGTTTTGTAATGTCTCCTTGTGGTTGAATGTATATCTGTTCAGCAACATGGGCTATATCTGTTTACTTTGCTTTCCAAAGAACTTGGAAGCCTTTCAATCCTATTCTTGGGGAGACATATGAGATGGTCAATCACGGTGGCATTTCATTTATTTCTGAGCAGGTGCAACAGCTAAACACTTCATTGATATCTGCATATAGTGAATGATGACTTATGTATAACAAGTTTTACTTTGTTTGATTTCAGGTAAGCCATCATCCCCCAATGAGTGCTGGTCACGCCGAGAATGAACACTTCACTTACGACATCACATCAAAGTTGAAAACCAAACTTTTGGGTAACTCCGTTGACGTTTACCCTGTGGGAAGGTAACTATATTCCTATTCTTATCATCTAATGTCTTATATTGTGATGTAACTAGTGTGCTGTCAACGAAGCTCATGCATGCACCCTTTGTTTTGGGTTACAGGACTCGTGTGACCTTGAAAAGAGATGGTGTGGTTCTAGATTTGGTGCCGCCTCTAACAAAGATCCACAACCTAATATTTGGACGGACCTGGGTTGACTCACCTGGGGAGATGATTATGACAAATTTAACCACTGGAGACAAAGTTGTACTGTATTTCCAGCCATGTGGTTGGTTCGGGTAATTGACAAACAGATTTCCTTAGCCTATTACTCTGTTCATCTTTTCATCCTGACCTGCTTATTGATTGCTTGGCTTGATCTCAGTTCTGGGCGTTATGAAGTGGATGGATACGTTTACAGCGCAGAGGAAGAGCCTAAAATCATGATGACAGGAAAATGGAATGAGAAAATGAGCTACCAACCTTGTGATACTGAAGGTGAACCCCTTCCAGGCACTGAGCTCAAAGAGGTTTGTCGTTAAGCTTTTACTCTTGTACTAAGACTGGCTTGTTCTTTAGTGTTCTCTGCTTATGATTTTGTATATTTTGATTCCTTCAGGTATGGCATCTTGCTGATATCCCCAAAAACGACAAGTTTCAGTACACTCACTTTGCTCACAAGATAAACAGCTTCGACACTGCTCCTGCTAAGCTCTTGGCTTCAGACTCACGTCTCCGTCCTGATAGATATGCCCTTGAGCAGGGTGACCTTTCAAAATCTGGTGCCGAGAAGCACAGGTTCTTCCTCTTCTTATTACTCCCTTATTTGTCTTTTTGGAGATTATTAAGTCTTTGACTAAATATCATTAATTAGATTATGTACAGTAACACTGTTATGCTGATTGGGTCGGTCTTTTTTTTTAATCTCTTAGCCTTGAGGAGAGACAAAGAGCTGAAAAGAGGACCAGGGAGGCAAAGAGCCATAAGTTCACTCCAAGATGGTTTGATCTAACGGAGGAGGTCACATCTACGCCATGGGGAGATATTGAAATATACCAATACAATGGCAAGTACACGGAACACCGAGACACAGCAGAGAGCTCCTCGAGCAATGAAGCAGCAGACCTCAAATCGATAGAGTTTAATCCCTGGCAATATGGTAATATATCAACCGAATGAGGTAACTTATTAATATATAAATGGTTGTGATTCATGGATACATGAAAATGAGGTCCATGCTTGTTTTTAACTTTGTTCCAAAAATCTGATTATGTAGTTTGAGTGATGAAACATAAGATTGGGTTTATGTCGTTATCTTGTTCCATTTTGATTCACAAGTAATTATGTTTGTTATGTTTTTAGAGTTGTTTGGTTTTTATATCATTTTAGATTCCATTTCGATCTAAATTAATGTACTTTATCTCTTCATTTTCTTCAGTTTTTATAATTGTTTGGTAAAAATTTGATTTGTTTGAATAGGTTACCGAAAACAAGAGATTAATGAGTTAGTTTATTAATCAAGTAGTACTTGCTGTCTCTGGTTTGTTTACGGTTTCTTCTATTTTCTCTTTCACTCCCTCTATTTTGGTTCACCCTCTAGATTCTAGAAATTTGGCTCGTTCCTTAATTCTAGGAATGACCAAGATTCGGTTCAGTCCTTAAATTTCAGAGCGACTAAGATTATTTGGTTTGCTTAACCCTTGGAGAGCCAATTTTCTCAATCCAAAAGAGAATATTTTCACTGTTACCTGGCTTCTATATCGGATTAAAGGATCGAAGAAGTCTGGTAGATGCTAACAATTTTTGGTTAAGGACCAGAATTTAAATTCATCAAACTCTAAATAATATTCGCGATAATAAAAAAGTGATCAATGAATTCAAAATATTTTGTAATTAATTAAGGCACCAAAATGTAACTAATGTGTTGAAAAAATGTGATTCTTTTATTTCCCTCTTTCCTTTTTCTCTAGATAGAGATAAGTAGAAATATAAAAGCATATTAATAATATTCGTTTTCTTTCTTGTGCAACACAAAAATTGATTACATCATGCTCCGTGTTCGTTATGAACAAAAATAAATGTTCCGTGTTTTCATTGATCTCGTGGTCATGTGACTTCATGTCTATTTAATTGGAAAACAATAATAAATATCACTATGAGCCGCCTTGCGAAGCATACCAATCTTTTGATTGTCAACTTACGTAAAATAATAGTGTTGCGAATCATCTCTTCTACGTCAACCATGTCTCCTTAACTTTCCTCTTACCTTTATACTATTCCCTCCGTCTCTTTTCTTTTCTTTCTTTTTTTCTTCATTCCTCAAATAATACTCTATATATTGACATAAACGAAAACAAACTTCCATAACACGAATTGGTTAACCGCTATATATACCTTAACCTTTTTATAAGAAAAAGAAGTTCACCTTAAAATTACTAAACATTAAATGTCATTTCACCAACTAAAATCAGCTTTAGTCTATATTTGGTACTTATTAGGTTCAATGATACTCTCATATAGTCGCATGTATCTTCAATAAGTTTGAAGACGTCATGCATACTTTTGTGAAAAGTTTCCACAATTTACACGAGTTTGGTTTCTGCTTGTTGACAATTTGATAAACATTTCAGAACTTGCTTGTCAAATAGATTTCCATATATATATAAAATACTGGATAATTACATTCCTAACTTTGAAATTCTGTTTGATACTTAATAGAAGGTAATTTAAAATATTGTATTTATTCTTCTATCGTGAAATAATTGTTTATTTAGACAGACCAATGGCTTTCCACGATCAAGATAAGCTTTAATGACTTAAATTTTTATTTTTGTCAAAGAAAAAGAATTGTATCTTATCTTTCTAAGGATAAAGGTTGGGTGGTTTGAAATTTTATCATACAAACAATTCATCGAAAGAATATATAATTTAAAAATGATTATATCACGGGATATACAAGAAAAATCGTTGAATATTGATCCTAAATCATACCAGATTTTGTTTTTCTGGTGTATCATACAATATAGCAAATTAATTAAACGTGAAATTCAATAATAATTCAAAAATGAAGAAGCAATTAGATTTTAATTTCAATAGGAACATTGACCAATTAGCATTTAAAAACTGGTTGGTTGAAATTATAAACTGGTTGATGCTATCTTTAACGTATAGTTATGTTAAAATATTATTATAACTTTATGTTTGCCACTCCCGATAATTATCACTGTCATGGAACGGGGCCCACCAGTTAGGTCTGTGGACCCGAATAACAACCCAAGCTTTCTTATCTCCGAACTTAACGCCGTTACACTTCCTTCCAATATACACCCACACCGAACTCGATAGTCGATATCGTGACTTCGACGGTGTTAGATTTCGACGGCTTCCTTTAACAACAAATTCGACGGTTTCTTTCTTTTTTAGCTGGAGAAATTTATTTTCCTTTTCTTTGTCCACACATAAATTTGTTTTCCTGAAATAAAAAATGACTGAAAAAGTGCAACAGAGGGAGACTCGTTTTAATCCACGTAGGACAGACAAATTAAACATTTTGTTCTCTCTTCTGAAAGAATCTTCGCCGTCCGATCGAGGCAAGCGATCACAACTGCAAACAGAAAAGTAAATCGTAGATAAAAAATTTTGATATTATCGGCCGATTATCTTTACGAGAAAAAAAGGCCATCATGATGTGATAAATTAGCAAACTGGCAAAAAAATAAGTGGTGATCTAATTAGATAATTATATTTATGAATATAAACCTCTTGATTTATATTCGAGGTAGATCCACCTGCCACGTGACAGAATGTCGTAAAGTTACAGCTTACATACAGTTTATCTCCACTTACTTAAATATTAAACTTTGTACATATGATATATATCCGATATCCATTATAATAGTTGAACTTTTCTACTATGAACCAAACTCGACCCAATCGACGCTCTTAGATTTTCTTACTATATTAAAATTATATAATTGTTTTTTTCTAAAAGAATAGTTAGTTAACAATACTATAATGTGTAATTGAGAAGTAAAAAAAATACTAAAAATATACATCGAGATACACGTAAACGTGGACTCGAATACCGACATCACTGAAAGAATACCGACATCATTGAAAAAAGATCAATAACGATATATGACCATCAAACTCAAAACCTCTAAACCAAAAACTACTTAAACCTAATAAAGAAGTCGCAATCTTATCCATCAAAATTTACCAATCTCGTGACCATAGAAGAAGAATTGGATTGATGAGAGTTGCATAAGATCTGAGACATCATGAGAATGTCGTTCTGACAAATAATGTGGCCAACGAGGTTTGGAAAAAATAATATGTGGGTTGGAAAAATAATTTAGATTTTTTCAAACCACCAGAAACAAAAATAGGAAGAAGAGCACCACTTCATTTGATGCTAGAAAGGAAAACAAGGGCATTTATGAGAGACATACGAAAAAATCAAAACCAAAACGAGTTTTCCAATGATCACGTAATGAGGAGTCCAAACCAAATCGAGCAAACAAACACATAACATATAGGGAACAACAAGCTAAGAGTGGATGTAGAAGACGATAATATAAAAGTATATCAAAAGGCAAGGGAGTCGAGTGTCTTACCAAAGGAAAAAACCAGCCACCAAATCAAAGCGCGAACGAAGAAGGATTCATTCGTGTATGAAGTTATCAATTTCCAAGCTATACTCGGCAAAAAAGAGGGGGGGGGATGAAACTCTCAATTTAAAAACATTGAGAGATGAGACCATCATAATTACATAACTTAACTAGAGTTGAATAAAGCGAAAGCGATGTCTTCGAAGAAACACTGAATAGGGCAAAGCGAACCCAATAAAATCACAATTCTAATTCAGGTGCCGTTCTCGAACGAATGGAGGAGAGGAGATAACTTGTGGATCGCCGTAGAGTAGAGCGAGTTGACATTTGACCGCTGTTGATTATATCTCTCCAACCATACCACCAAAAGCGAATGCCACGACTTAGATTTAGCACTAACCCTTAGTGACAAATTGTTGGAATAGTAGCCAAAGAAGAAGAGTACAACCAGGATCCCTTTGTTGGTGGCACTGAACAACCACACATTTCTAAGAGGGATATCGAGAATAAATGATTAGGTAGTTGGGTTTAAATGGTGAGAGAAACTGTTATGATTGAACGAGAAACAAATATTAAATATTAAAATTTACCGTTAGTTTAAGGTTTAAAAATGGAATATCGGTAGCATTAAATTTAATTACAACATCCTATTTTTAAATCTTAGATTTCTTTTAGACTTAAATTACAATATAATTAGTTTAGATTTTTTTTTTTTACTATAATTAAATGATAAAATAGTTGAAATTTCACAAAGATATGCACCTAAATAATTGCTAACATTTCAATTATAGTTTTCTCGATACATATGATTTAATGTAATTTTAATTTTGAGATGTAAATTAGTGATCGGCTATATTCGGGACTCGTGTAATGATAATTAGTAATTACAACATTTCATTTTTAACTTTAGGTTTCTTTAGGATATAAACTTGGCATTTAATTAATTTAGATTTATGTGACAAAAAAATTAATTTAGATTTTTAATGTGGCTAGACTTGATAATGAATAGTTGAATTTTACACGAATGTGCAACTAATTAATTGCATATATTTGAATAATAGCTTTCTTAATACATCTGATTTTAATGTAAGTTTAGACAAAAACAATTAATAATATAAGTTTAGTTTTGAGATGTAAACTTGTGATTGGCTCGATTCGGGACTCATGTGACGGTACATCTTCGCCACGTGGTGAGATCTGAGGAATTACAAGCATGTCGAGCGTGGCGGGGAACCTGGTCTTTAGGTGAAAGTGTCCACCGATTATAGCCGGTGAAACCAAAAGGGTATTACCGGTAGAGCCGGTGGAAAGGTCAATATAGGCTAAAAAGGGTTTAAGCAAAAAACGTGGTCGTCTTTCTTAAGGGTTTTTGTTTTTGTGGGAGTTTCATCAGAGAGAGAAAAGAGATTGATTTTGCTTGTGGTGAGAGAAGATCGCATCGTGTGGGTAGCGTTTCAAACAAGTAAAAAAAAAAAAGTTTCCGTCACTTTCTCGGGAAAACACATGTGTTAACAAGGACAATTTGTGAGAAGGGGGTTTGGTGTGACTTATTCGTTTGCGTTTGTCTTTTATTTTTCCGATCTCGCAATTGCCGGATTCTTTGCCGGAGAATTTACCCTAGTTTCTTTCGTCCGAGGGATAATTGTCTAGAAACTGACGATTGGAGATTTAAAGGTGAGAAGATTGAGAGTTTTCCGTTGATTTTATCTTTTTGAGTCTGTCGTTTTCTCGGGAAGACGAAATATTCCATGTAAACGAACGAGATTTTCGTTTTCAAGGGAATTTCGTCCCGAGAATTCTTGGGTAAATCCTAATTTTCCCCTCTTTTGTTCCTGAAACCGATCTTGATTTCTTCGTCATTTGTATTTGCAATATTTTTTCGTCGATTTTTTTACATGAACACAATCCATTTGTGGATCTGCAAAACCTGATCTGGAATTTGGAACTGGGTCTCTTCGCATACCCGCGATCTGTTGGATCGAAGGTTTTGGGTCCATTAAATTTTTGTTAGGGTTTAGGGTTTTACTGTTCGGAAATCTTTCTAAACGACAGTTTGACTCTCGATTTCGGATCTCATGTCGATTAGGGTTTAAGAGTGGTTTAAGGTTGTGTACATGGGTTTTACCCAGAACGTTGATAAATCCTTATTTATTTATTTTGTTCATGCAATAATTTTGTCAGATAACACCTAGTTTCGTTGAATTTAAGATTCGTTGTATATTTTGGTCTAAGTCAATGTACGTGATTAGCTAATTCCCATGGCTGGTTTTTAATTTTGATTTCTCATCTATCTACAGGTAGGATTGGTGTGATAAGCTTTTTGAAAGACAAAAAGCTTCTTTCGTGTGACAATCACATCATCGTGTTATGCATTCTGAGAAATGGTGTCGCATAAGTGTGTAGAAGAAATTGGATCCAAAGGCTACCTGTTACCTGCCAATGCAAGAGCTCCCAGATCCGCCCGGGTAAATGCCCTTACCATTCTTGCCTTTGGTTCATTATCAATTGTTACATGGATAATCAGTTTATATGATGACTCGTGTTTCACTTTTTTCGGCCAGAAGAAGCGCAGTTTCGAGAAGAAGATATGTGAAGATGATGAAATGTGTGCAATTGATCTATTGGCCACCGTAGCTGGAAACTTGCTTTCTGAGAGTGGAAGCTCTCTCATGTCTATTGACAAACCGGTTAATGAGATTGAAGATCATCGTTTAGTTACTATAAATATTGTAAAAGAGGAATTCCCGGTGGAAGAAGAACCACTGAAGCCAGTAACTTTATCGGAGGACAATCCTTTTCAGAGATCTTTGAGCCCTTGCGGATTCAGCTCTGTGATAAATACCAAAGTAGAGAATGAGGCAGATGGGTTTAGCAACTTTGTTGGTAGTGATTCTTGTCAAGTCGGGATCTTCAGTCAGGATTTAAAACCGGTTATCAATGGCGATGCAGTAGTTGTGGATCCGAGTCCTAATGTTGTAGCTAGTTTAGGTAGTAGTAGTAGAACCGAATTGCCACTAATTGGGAACTATGTTTCCCATGGCATTCGGGGTGATGTAAATTTGTTAAGTAGAGATGATGATGAAAACTTTTCTGGGTATATTCGCCCTCACGTGACTAAAAAGTCACCTAGGACTGTGCCGCGTATCGGGGACAGAAGAATCAAGAAGATATTGGCTTCCAGACATTGGAAAGGAGGTTCACGGCATTCAGGTAGTAATAGCCCACCATTTTTCACATCTTATTTACACTTGATGGGTTTTTGTTTTGAAGACATGCTACTTTTTTTTTTGTTGCAGATGCTAAATCATGGAGAAACTCTTACTTGCACCACCCGAGAAACTATCCTATCAAGAAACGAAGATACTCTGACCACATTTCTGATGATTATCGTTTGCGCACAAAGATGCATAAAGGTAAAGAGACGTCACTTTTTTTCTTCTATTCCCCACTGTCTAGTCTTTGTAGCTTTTATTTTTGTTGTTATTGTAATGAGATTTTGATTTGCAGGCAGCAGAACAATTTCTTCGATGAAAGGTCAAGGTGCGTCCTTTGTGTCAAGCAACTCTCATGGTAACAAAGGAGTCTCGTGTTTTTTGTTTACTTAGTTATGAGAGTTGAGAAGCTTATGTGTGAATGTATTTGCTACTTTTATTTCAGTGAGACTGCGGATCAAGTCGTTCAGGGTTCCTGAGCTTTTCGTAGAGATTCCAGAAACTGCTACTGTTGGCTCCTTGAAAGTAACAACGCTATCTAGCTCTCTTTCTCTTCGCTTTTGTTAACTCACTTTTTAAAATGTTCTAACAGTCCATTTGCTTTTGCAGAGAATGGTGATGGAAGCAGTTAGCAGTTTGTTGAGTGATGGACACCGAGTTGGTCTGATGGTCCAGGGGAAGAAAGTCCGAGACGATAACAAAACCCTTCATCAGACTGGAATCTCTCAGGATAACAACCACCTAGACTCTCTTGATTTCAGCCTTGAACCCAGCTCAGAAGCCACTCAACTATTAACTAGGTTCACACTTGTATTCACAACTCAATATCTGTCATTACATAAAAAATTTGGTTTAAGTTGTTGTTTTTTGTTTCAGTTACCCGTCGGGACATGCCTGTGAGGAGTTTCCTGCGTGTCCAGTTGCTAAGGCGGAGAACTCGTCGGAGTCCGACTATGAATCAGCTCTGTTCCCTTCCGACACATTTGGCAAGAAACGTATTGCAGATGAATCTAAAGTTCTGGTTCCTATGGCACACACTGAACTGTCTCCTCGACCGCTTAGTCGTAAATCAAAAAGGAGTGAACAGCAGCAGCAAGCTGCACAGCGCAGAATTCGTCGACCTTTCTCAGTTACTGAAGTAGAAGCACTTGTTCAAGCTGTTGAGAAACTCGGTACCGGAAGGTAAGAAAATAATCATATTAGCATTTGACATTTTTGTTACTGTAAGTAAATGAATAATGATGAATGAAGTTTTTTTGGTAAATGAAATCTGCAGGTGGCGAGATGTTAAGCTTCGTGCTTTCGAAGATGCAGATCACCGCACTTATGTTGATCTCAAGGTTTGCTCTTACGATCTTTGCCTTAATTCACAATGGCTACACGCTCCAATGGAATGGATAGATCTAAAAGTTCAACGTTTGGTTTTTGTACAGGATAAGTGGAAGACGCTGGTCCACACTGCTAAGATATCTCCACAGCAGAGGAGAGGAGAGCCAGTGCCGCAGGAACTTCTAAACCGAGTCTTGAACGCTCATGGCTACTGGTCACAGCAACATATGCAGCAGCAATTTGGTGTGAGCAACGTGCAGCAGCAAGAGACACTGCCTAAGACAGAGGCTCTACTGCTTCTCTGATTAATCTGTTGCAGGTCAACCTTCGTTTGTGTATTATTTGATGATATGTAACATTCTGACATAGTTGCAGATATTTGGTCATTTTACTTTGTTCTTGGGGTTTTTATTTTATTTTCTGTTTACTTTCTCGATGTAAAGTTTAATTTGGAATAAGGTTTTTCTGACCAGTTTAGGTCTTTTTAGACGATTTGCTGTACATCTTCTGTCACATTCTCGTTTCCTCTTATGTTTATTTCTAGACTCAGTTTTAATTTCTCTTCTTTATCATATTATCTTATTTTCAATCACAAAAGTCAAAAGGCGACATTTGAAAGCAATTTTATATAAAAGTTCAAGATTTAAATACTAAACCGTACAAAGATATCGGTGATTTTTAATTGAAGTTATTGAAAGCAACCAGTACCACATGCATTTAGCTGGAAGAACAACTATATCCAATGTGCTAATCTAGATTGTGTCGTTGAAACTAAAGATTCTCAGAATTATTAGGTCGTTAAATTCTGTTAAAATTTTGATTAATATAACACTTGTCATGGTATATGTTTTCTTTCCGACGTTAAGTATCTTACTTGACAAAAAACCAAAATTGACAAAAAACCAAAATTTGTAAATCCGAGCAGTTTAATGTTATATTCTGTCGATGTAAAAAAATAATATTGGATCTGATCGAATTTGGCGCCAGACTAGATTAGCTGTACAACATAAATCAGATTGGCTGGTCTGATCAGTGGAACCGAGAACAAAAAAATCCGGTTCAGTTTTAGCCGAAACAAATCTTTGAAAACTCAAGAACACAACAAATCGGCCGATGCTTGAATGTAACTAAATCCTCGGAGTCTTTTGAAGGGTTTGGATTGCGTTGAAAAGAGTCAAAAACCTAAACCTCCTCTCACTCTTTTGTCATTCTCTTCACCAGCTCCACAAGCCTCTTGATGATGTTATAGACAATAATTGGTTTGAGGTGTGTCCACTCAAAACTTTCTTTCGCCATTTATTAAAATTATTCTAACACGAATGTGTATTTCGATAAACTTTCTCCATAATTCCGACTGGTTTGTGTGTCGTTAGGTCCAGCGCCGTGCCTAATCATCTAAACGCCTAAGACGAGATTAGAAAATGTAGTATATTTTTTTAAAAAAATTATATAGATAATAAATATATACATAAAATTATATTATTAAGAAATGTAAAACTTTTATAAATATATTTAATAAAATTGTGAAATTATATACAAATCTTTTTTTTACTAAAAAATAATAAAACAACAAATACTCAATATTAACATCTATCGAATACAATTTTGTAATTATCTAATAAAATTTGTGTTTATTTTGATATATTAAAAGGTAAAACTAGGAAATATTTATTAAAATAATATAGAAATAACATCATGTAGTTTCATTAAGAAATAATTGTGATAAATGACAACGAGGATTATAAGAAGGAGAAATAAAATTTGAAAGCCCAAAACAAGAAGACCCAAAATTGACTGTGAGACATAATTTATAAAAAATCATTCATTGGATTTGGAATTAATAAAAAAAAAATACATATAAAAATTGATCAATTGAATTAGAGATGAGAAATTTAATTTAATCAATAAATTGGAAGGTAAGGCAATTGCCTTTTTTAATACATGTGAGCACGGCTCTGGACTTAGGTCTCTTACAATTTCTGTTGGCATTTAGGTTTTCGCTGGGAAGGGCATGAAACGGATCTGCTCGATTTCAAGTGTTCAATTTTGTAAGTAATCCAAATCGACCCTCTCCTTCCATTTCCTTGCTTTAGAGAAAGTTCTGACTCTTCAATTTTTCGGATTTTTGTTGCTAAGTGAACTTGAAAAGGTTACAAAGCCAATTATACTGAACGAAGAATCCGAATTTGATTTTTCTTTTAATAACAGACTAATCAATTTCTTCATAAACTTGAAAATGGATTTCATAAATCTCAATATATTTTGCTCTCATACTCGATTACAGTTTTGGGTTCCTCACTATCTAATATCTGTTTATTAGTTTCTAGAAGTCTCAGAGCTTTAGCATTACCACGGCTATCCTTGAACTATCCCATTCAGTCCTTCAAGCGTTCATTAGTCCGAATGGAGAATGTCAACTTCTCTTCTGGTCTCAAAACAGAAAGTAGTGCAAACCAAAGAGGAGCATTGATAGTTCTAGAAGGCCTTGATCGAAGCGGCAAATCAACTCAGTGCGCTAAGCTTCACTCTTTCTTGGAGGGTTTAGGACATCCGACTGAGCTCTGGAGATTTCCCGATAGAGAGACGAATGTTGGTCAGATGATATCTTCATATCTATCTAACAAGTCTCAGTTAGATGATCACACAATTCATCTCCTTTTCAGCGCCAATCGTTGGGAGAAAAGGTTCATATCCTTTTACTTATAAGAAGACTCTCTCTGTTATGATATAATATGATAATAAACTCTTGATAATTGCAGGTCATTGATGGAGGAAAAGCTTAAAACAGGAACTACGCTTATCGTCGACCGTTATTCGTATTCTGGTGTAGCTTTCTCATCAGCTAAAGGTCTTGCTATTGAATGGTGCAAGGCGCCGGAAATCGGATTGCTGGCTCCAGATGCTGTACTTTACCTTGACATTTCACCTGAAAGAGCTGCAGAGAGAGGAGGATATGGAGACGAGAGGTACGAGCGAGTGGACTTTCAGAGAAAAGTTGCAGACTTTTATCAAACTCTGCGCGATTCTTCGTGGAAGGTAAAATGGATTAGGACTCCTTTTTTTTTTTTTTGTTCCTCTGTAGAGAGTTGGAGAGAACCAAGAAAACTAAAACTTGAAAATGTTTGTGGTGATGCAGATAATCAATGCAGGTGAAGCTATGGAGGAAGTAGAGAAGAAGGTTCAAGAAGTCGCATTAGATCAAATCAAAGAGTGTGCAATCGGAAAGCCTCTTTCTCTCCTCTGGTCAGCTTGATCATTTTTAATTTTGATCAAATCTATCAAATTGTTTTTGAGTCATAGTCGTAATTACAACTTTATGATTAAAGGGAAGGTACGAAAGTCTAAACTATTTTGGGCCGTTTAAGCCCATTAACAATCCTAGATTTTGTTTGCTATCGTCACTTATGACGTTCTTAGTTAATTATTTTTGTGTTAAATTATTGAGCGTCAATAAATAAATATTAGGACAAATCATTAAACGATACTGAGTAAGGTTAACTAAACCCATGTTGAAGAATAACCACTGATTAATAAATAGTATCATAGATTTAATCTAGTATCTACAAATAAAAGCAACAGACAGTGTTAAAGGATATAATGGAACGAAAACTTAGCCACGCGCTTTTCGGTCGTGAGATCCCAACGGGCATAATAATGAAGGTGTATTTGTATCGTGTCTATCACGCGTGTCGCCACGAGATCAGCTTTTTTAGATTGGTAGTACAAGATTATATTCTTTAGGGTCAACTCAAATTTAAATCCTCATTAAACAAAACGAAGTCGGTTGATTAACATCTAATTAAGAAAGATGTGTTCACACTTCGTGGCAATTAAAAATTAAATTTAAAACATTCAAATTCAATATTCTAGATTAAAAGATTTAGTTTTTACTATAAGAAATCTTGTAGGTTCAATTCCAGAGTCAAATTTCTCACTTCTGTTATCTTCTATTGAACTCTCATACAACAAATCAACAATATTGAAGTTCAGGTTATGTTTAGTTGTCCACATTTCATTCCCTTTAATTTCTTTTTAATAGTTATCAAACTATTTTCTTAATTTTGAAATAAACCACTGAAAATTGTAATCAATTTCCCTGAAATATTAGTTTTACCTTAACAAAAACAAATATTAGTTTTACTTTGGAAATAATCCTACATTGATTGGACATGTAAGGAAGATTTATTGTACGATTCTTTCTGAGATGAAGAAACTATCAAGGCTTTTTGTGGGACTGAGGCAACAAAAGTATTATAACCTGAGCACCAATTAGAAAAAGAAACAAAAATTGCGAGATTAGATGAATCTAGACCAAGTCACATCCATCTTGAATAGTCCTCTTTGTTTTCCTCACCCTTTCTCTTGACTACTGTTAAATTATAAATACTTTATCATTTTTTTAGAAAACCACTAATTATATAATTGTCAAGACTCAAGACAGTATTAAGGAACCTAATTGCATCGTCTTTTGAACTTTGACTGTTCAAGGAAATAATAGACGGAGTCAAAGATACAACATGATTTGGTTACTCATAAACTACTAATAAGAAACAATCAGAGTTGGTATACACGTTCCTTTCTTCCTTCACCCGATATATTTGTCTAATTCCTTGCACAGCAAGTTTTTTTGTTTATAATTCAATTTTAAATGTCATAATACATTATAATAAAATGACAAAAAAATAAAACAGAGATCGCCATAATAGACTACCTAAACCATCAACTAAATCTCATAATGGTATAAGTTTTTGTTAATCAATATTTGTTTTGAGTCGTTTAGTTAAAAATTGCAGCATTCAACAACGGATAGTTCATAGTTAGTTGTTTGAAAATACGTGACAGAGTAATGATTTTTGTCCACAAAATTGAGTATTTTCTATTTCTTAAAGGTACGATGAGTAATAAAAAGGAAATTAATAAAGGTACAGTGACTTTTACTTGTGACCAAGCAAGCAAGTGGATGGGAAGAGATAAGCAGCAAAAGTACAAAACCCAATATGTAATTGCACAGATAGATAGATCCGACACAAAATTAACTAACCTCTTATGTTTTTTTTTTTTTTTTTTTCATCTCTTTGATCCACTTTTCGTGGCGGCTCGCGTTTCCTCGAAACTTCCATTTTTCCTCTGCAATTGCAAATGATAAAAAAAAAACCCTAAATATAAGTTAAAGCTCTCTCAACTGTCTTCACAAGAACTTTCGCACCGCTTTCTTCTTCCTACTCGTTGACGGAAAAAAAAAGACCTCTTTTCCCTTAAAAAAGACTTTTCTTCTTCCATGGACGCTCTTCTTCAAGTTTCGGTTGATGGTTTCCGATTCGACAACGGATCTGGATCTGGATCTCGCTGCAAACCCAGAACCAATCTCGATTCCGAGAACAATCCTTTTCCCATTTTCGATGAACCCGAAACTCGGAGTCAGTCTTCACCGACTGATTCTCCTCCGACGATATGTTTGGATAACTTACCTGTTCTTAAGTACATCAATGACATGTTGATGGACGAACAAGATTTCATTGGTCAACCTCGCTTGTTACAAGACGATTTGGCTTTACAAGCCGCAGAGAGGTCCTTCTACGAGATACTTCACCAACCATCCTCTGAATCTGATCACAACCCAACCTCCTCCGGTGACTCTGATGGAAACTTCACCACATCAACAGTAACGAGCACAGATTCAACACCGTTTGTTTCGTACGGAGAATCACAGAGAAGGTACCGTTATCGAGATGACGAAGAAGACGATTTGGAGACTGGTCGTAGAAGCAAACAACCTGCAATTTTTGTCTCGGAGATGGACGAGCTAGCAGAAAACTTCGAGCACGTGTTGTTAGTATGCAAAGCTAACCAAGAACAAGATGCAGCAGCTATAACGAATCAGACTAGTTCAAATAAAGCAGGACGAGGATCAAAAGGTTCATCAAACAGATCCAAGACGGTAAAGTTTAACTCCGTTGATCTACGGAGTCTCTTGATGCAATGCGCACAAGCTGTAGCGAGCTTTGATCACAGAAGAGCTACAGAGACACTCCACGAGATTAGATCACACTCTTCTACTCAAGGAGATGGAATACAGAGACTGGCTTTTTACTTTGCAGAGGCACTCGAGGCACGTATCACCGGAAACATCTCACCGCCGGTATCTACTCCGTTTCCTTCGAGCACCACACCGATGGTGGATATCTTGAAGGCCTACAAGGTGTTTGTTCAAACCTGTCCCATCTATGTTGCGGATTACTTTGCTGCAAACAAATCAATCTACGAGCTTGCCATGAAAGCAACTACGCTTCATATAATTGATTTTGGGGTTCTCTACGGTTTTCAATGGCCTTGTCTCTTACAAGCCCTTTCAAAACGACCGGGAGGACCACCAATGCTCCGGATAACTGGAATCGAGCTGCCACAGTCAGGTTTCCGTCCTTCAGAGCAGGTCGAAGAGACTGGTCGGCGACTGAAAAGGTTCTGCGACATGTTCAGTGTCCCGTTTGAGTTCAGCTTCATAGTGAACAAATGGGAAAACATCAGTCTTGATGAAATTGTGATCAATCCAGGAGAGACAACGATCGTCAACTGCATTCATCGGTTACAGTACACTCCGGATGAGACTGTGTCACTGGATTCTCCAAGAGACACGGTTCTGAAACTATTCAGAGATATCAATCCTGATCTCTTCGTGTTTGCAGAGATTAACGGAATGTACAACTCTCCTTTCTTCATGACGAGATTCAAAGAAGCGCTTTTCCATTTCTCTTCACTCTTCGACATGTTTGACACCACAATACAAGTAGAGGATGAATACAAAGACAGGGCAGTGATAGAAAAAGAGTTGCTTGTGAGAGACGCCATGAGCGTGGTTTCCTGCGAGGGCATTGAGCGGTTTGCAAGGCCTGAAACCTACAAGCAATGGCGGGTTAGGATTCTGAGAGCCGGGTT
This sequence comes from Euclidium syriacum, assembly GCA_900116095.1. NCBI lineage: Eukaryota > Viridiplantae > Streptophyta > Magnoliopsida > Brassicales > Brassicaceae > Euclidium > Euclidium syriacum. The sequence goes on from FPAK01000006.1 coordinate 9,442,120, forward strand.
TAAGCCAGCAGCAATAAGCAAACAGATCATGAAAGAGGCTAAAGAAATCGTGAGGAAACGTTACCATAAAGATTTTGTGATCGACCGTGACAGCAACTGGATGCTTCAGGGATGGAAAGGAAGAGTCATCTATGCTTTTTCCTGCTGGAAACCTGCAGACAACTAAACAATCAATCATGTAACCATTACAAATGTTAGTTCTAAATTGCTTCATTTTTTGTTTCCCCAATGGTTATGTAGAATATGTTTGATCCCATGAATGGAATACATCTCTTCTTTCCTGCAAGTACATATTGGATTCAAAAACTTGTTGAAAAGACAAAATTGTTTCATCATAGATCTAAAGCAAAAACAAGCTCACAACACCCAAATAGAAAGTTTGAAACTATCGGCTATAATTTAATCAAAGGGATTGCAACTCCACGAATGACATATGATACAGACAGCGCAACGACTTCTAGCACATATGAACTAAGGTTGCTGCAGCTAGCTGATATATTAACCCTTTTTTATTTGACGTTTAAGTGGCTCCAAAACGCTCCAGTCTCCTTTCCTGCCCTTCGGTTTCTTGAAACCTTTGCCTTTCTTATTGCTCGGTGATGAGTTGTTGTTGTTACTGCTCTCAAGTATTCTCGGGGACTTGTTTGGATGGTTTTGTTCTTCGACCACTATCTCAGACTGTTTTCTTTTCAAGTCACCGTTTTTATCCTCACTTGGCTCACCCTCTTCATTCAGTTTCTAAGGAAAGACCAGTTTCATTTCAGGAGGCTGAAAGGGAGGAACATCAATCGCAAAATCTTTCAGGGCTCAACGCTACAGACACTAACCTCGATAGAGGGATTGAAAGACTGAAATGAAATGCGTCCGAACGATTCTTCTGGCTGAGGATCCCAGTCGGTTATGACCACACTGCATCGAAAATCGAATCACACATTAAAGAACACTACCAAACATGTAATACCGGATACTAAAGAACAACAAAACTATCGAAACTATTGATATGGTTCGTGGACACAGAGGAGTGAAAGAGTGATTGAATTTGACTAGATATAGAAGTAATCAATCCAGAGCCCAAAAAAAACAAGAACAAAGAGTATACAACATATACACAATGTATTTGTTTCCATTAATTTGATGAAAACACAACATTAAACATTCAAGTTTAAAAGAAACTGTACCACTTCTTTGGAACAGTACCGAAGGAAGGAAAATACCCATTAGGCTCTTCATCGTCTTTCTTCTTCTCTTCCTTTTTCAGAGCAGACCTTTGCATAAACTATATAAAAAGACATCAATCATTATTAGTTCATGAACAAACTTGAGCTCATATGGGAATGAAGAAATAACACATTCTTGTCTCTCACCCACAAACCAGATTACCCTAAATACTTATCAACTAAGAGCTACAAGATCGATAATGCAATCTTAGTCCTAAGCAAAGCAATGCCACACAACTCTATAATTGAACCTATGAAAAGCATTTTTTCACCAACAATGTTGGAGCAGAAAGCACTTGATTCATAGCTTACACCAACCAAGCAAGAGATAGACATTAAATGGACCAATATTGAAAAGTAACTTCCCTCTGATTGTGCCTATATACAGAGACACAATTTTGACACAAAAAATCAGCAAAAGAATCTCCAGTCGCAACATGTATCTATGGAATATCAAGCATTCAAGCTCATCGAGGCTATCAAAATTTTGGGAGTCTCCATTGGCGAACCTTGAAGTCTCTTATTCAAATCCTTAGTTCCATATCTCTAAAGCTTAATTTTTCAAACTCCAGATACAATTTAACACATGCCCGAAGGTAATATCAACTTCGAAGGGATTATTAGAAGCAGAATCCAAACTCGAATTCACGAAAAAAGGGCCAAACCTATTCCAATCATCGATAAAAGCTACTTCTATAAAACGCGTACCTTTAGATTTCTCAGAGTGCTACTAATCTCTCTTTTCGCCATTGTAGCTTTTGTCAAATTCCAATAATTTCTCCCAAAACACGAGTTCCCGGTACCGGAGAGGAGGAGGAGGAACAACGCTAGTGTGTTAATACGTTTTTAGGTTTAAAACTCTCCGATTGGTTCCGTCCAAAAACAGATATTTTCCAATTTGACTACAGTTAGGTTTAACTGGTATAACCTAACCAGCTCAAACCGTAGTAAATCGAAGAAACTGAAAACCAAACCAAAATGAAACTCCAATTGGTTTTATATATATATATATATAGAAAATACCAAAAAAAAAGCCTCTGAACTTTCCATTTTTTTCAAACTAAACTTTAAAATCAAGCACACCAAAATGTAATATGATTCAATGGAATCTCAGAGTGTTATAAAAATATAAAAAAGAAGGATTTTAGAATCACCTCCAAGATACTCAAGTCATTAGGTTAAAGGTTGAACAAATAGTTTTTTTTTGATGAAGAAGGGTTGAACATATAGTTGACAAAGAAGGAAATTCTCAAAACCAAAGAAAAGAAAGATGAAGGGTTATGACGAGTCCTCTTTGTCTCAACAAAGATGAGACTATTACACTGAAACTGTGAGGAGTTTAAGCAACCTCTGACAATTCGTCATTTGTAAGAGATAAGAAAAAACAAAATCTTCAGCAATAATGTTTCTCGTTGAAAAAAAAAAATGTATCATATGCATAGAACATCGTAGCTAGTCTAGGTTTTACTAATCATAGTTGTATGTCTGCTAATGGAACAAGTGGAGGTTTGACAATTTTCAGGGATCATCAAGTTCAAGTAGATTTTGTAAGGTTTATTTTCGACTTTATTAATTATATTTCAAAGAAGGCAGTACTACGTTTTGTGTTAATTATGTGAATTGCCATCATAATAAGAATCAAAGGCATGAAAAGAGATTACAAAAAAAGTTGAATCAGGTTGGTACCATTCTACTCCAAGATTAGTCTTAAGAAATTTTAATGATATAATTAGACTTAGGCGTTCGGATTTTCCCTTAAAAATGTTTGTCTTCTCTACCCTGTCAATTATAATTGCAAATCTATAACAACGTCTTCTCCATCATCCACATCAATTGTTTTCTTTTTTTTCCAATCTCAACCATCTCAGGATCTAATTCCTCAACGTCAAAATCGAATTGTGTCTTATAGGCATAACACAACAACTGACTCCATTGTTGAATTTATGGACCAACCATAAGTATGTAGGCTCATCATAACCTCTAGGATACTGATCTCTATCTTCTTCTTTTTCTGGTTTGTCTTTCAATCTTTCTCATTTTTCATCTGTATAAGAAAGAAGGAGCATTTCGGTATAGCTTTTTTGTTATAATATTTTTTGCATCTCTAACATCACTTTCTTCCATGTCATACTATGTTACACAAACAAATGACATGGTATGAACAAAATACACAATTAACACATTTCACAAATACTGAGATGGAAGATGGGATTTGTGAACTGAAGAACATATATTGTCATTTCTTTCGAATCAAGGCCTCGGTATCAAGTCTTTCCTCGTCACTCCTCAGTCCTTCAATTAGTGAAGCTTTGATCCCTTGCTTTCCTAGTAATGAATTTGATTCCACTCTTCTCAATTTATAACAACCTTATCAATTCTCATAATCTAAACCAATATCGCAAACACTCTCTATCCTAAATCACAAACCTTAGTACACTAATTCAAGCATTTTCTTCCTCATTACTCATTTCAATTTTATCCCTTAAAAATTTTGAAATTTGAGAGTTTATACAAAGGGAACTGATACCCCATATATATATTTTCTTTATTTGTTTAATTTTAATGGTTTTTTTTTATAATTTATTATCACATTTTCATGATAAAATAAAATGAGATTAAACATAATAATTTAGTATAATCGAGCGTTTTATCCGTTAAACATAGTTATTATTTAGGGTGAAGACAAAATAGGTATACTGAAAATTTAAAGTACTACGATCCCTCGGACCCAAAAATCACTTAGATCCGAATACTCGAATCCATCTAACATATCTAAAATAGTTCAATCAATATTATTAAATAGTTAAAAGTAGTAAAATAAACAAAATGTTAAATAAAAATAAAATTAAATAGAATACATCAAAACTTTAAATTGATTTTTTATACTTTATAACATATTTGGAAGGTATATCTAAAAGAATAAAGAATACTTTAACTTTTTATAACTAAATTTAAATTTTGATATCATTTTAAGGTATGTTTCAATTTATCATGTGAATATTCTATATATATATATAATAATATAAGAAAATTCACGCCAAAGCGGATCCGGTATTTGATTATTACGTCTAATTACCCGAATCGAGGTCTTCCTAATTTTTGGATCTGATCTCGGATAAGGTCCTAATCTCGAATATTTTTTCTAACCATAGTTACTGTTAACCATTAGTCAAAGTTAAATCGTGTCCAAATAAGTGAAGTTGAAAGTTTGTTGTAGCCGATTTTAGTTGTAAGACAATGAAAAGTTGTGATTTTTTTATGCTATTTGAAAAGGGTTTCTGTCTCAAGAATCGAGGACTGAAACTACTGAAACTTGCATCAAATCTTAAAAACAGCTGAAGAAGTCAACGAAAAAGAAACTTCCATTCGATTTTTCGACTCAAGCATGGAGAAAACAATGGTTTACCTAGGGATTGATATTCGCTGCGCGGTCGAATCTCTCCGGAACAGCGAGTTTCCGGCGATGGATTGTCTTCTTCCTCTCATCTGGAAGCTGCTCGGTTACCTCCTCGTCACTGCTTTAACTATCGTCAATCGTTTCGGGATGGAGAAGATAATGGATTACCTAGGGATTGATATTGGCTGCGCGGTCGAATCTCTTCAGAACGGCGAGTTTCCGGCGAAGGACTGTGTTCTACCTCTCATCTCGAAGCTGCTCGGTTACTTCCTCGTCGCTGCTTCAACTATCGTCAAGGTTCCTCAGGTAACTCAAATCAATCACTTGGTCTTATTGCTTTTCTCACCCTAGTTCCCAATGTTGTAACTCTGCTAATGTCTGTGGACTGTCTTGTAGATGATGAAAATAGTGAAGCACAAGAGTGTAAAAGGATTAAGTGTAGTGGCATTTGAGCTAGAAGTGGTGGGATACACAATTTCTCTGGCGTATTGTCTTCAAAAAGGGATTCCATTTTCAGCTTTCGGTGAAGTTGCTTCTCTTTTGATCCAAGCTTTGATATTGGTCGCTTGTATCTACTATTACTCTAGACCTCTCTCTGTAACAACTTGGGCTAGAGCTATTCTTTACTTTGCTATAGCACCAACTGTGTTTGCTGGTCAGATTGATCCTTGGCTCTTTGAAGCTCTTTACGCTTCTAAGCATTTGATATTCCTATCTGCCAAGCTGCCTCAGATTTGGAAGAATTTCAAAGACAAAAGCACTGGAGAACTTAGTTTCTTGACTTGTCTCATGAACTTTGGTGGATCCATGGCTAGAGTTTTCACCAGCATTCAAGAGAGTGTTCCCTTTAGCATTCTTATGGGTATTGTTATAGCAATTTCCACCAACGGAATCATCATGGCTCAGATTCTATTATATTGGAACAAAGGAAAAGAAGCAAAGCAAGTGAAAGTCACCAAGACGTTATGATATCATATAAAGCTAGTAATTTCTTTCTTTTTTTCATCATTGTTTTCCACATTCTCTCCATTCCGCAATCTCAAAATGTTGTTCTTAATTCAAAGCTTTTACCTTTAAATTACACTTATTGATCTCTTACAAAGAGTGAATAGTTAAAAGTAGTCTTTCCTTCTTTGTTTGTTACCATCAGCTGCGAAATGTGTGAGAGAATGTTTGCTTTAAGCAATGGTTTCAATGGCGACCTTTTGCCTGGAACGAATCTCCTCTGCTTTCTCATCAACAGCTTCCCATAGCTCAGGAAGTGCTTCACGTATGTTGTGAATATGCTCCAATGCAATATCCACACCTTCCGTTTTGTGCGAGGTCCCAACCTGATAATACAGAAAGATGTTTAAGACAAACGAGCTTTGAGGTTCATAAGTTACTTATGACTTGTGAGTCTCTGCTTCTTTTGCTTACCCATACGGTGTGGAGACCAACACGTTTCCCAGTTTGGATGTTGCGGATGCTGTCATCGAAGAACAACTGATACACACACAAGAGTTTTGAATCTATTGCGCTTAAGTGATTAAGTACAAGAAGAAACAAAGAGTAGCAAAGATTTGATATGAAAATCTTACAGTCTTGAGAGGATTGATGTTGGCCATCTTGAAAACCTGTTCGAATGCTTCTTCAGATGGTTTGCATACAACTGAAGTCTTTGGGAGTTCAACGCTTGGGTCAGGATTCGCAATGTAACTCCTTATGTCAAAGATTTCTCTGGTTTTGGTATCAACAGGAGATTCAGTCTTGGTCTTACGGTTCAGAGTATCGAAAGATATGATTTTTTCAAAGCAGTCCTCTAGGCCTAGCCTTGAAATAATTTTATCTGCATGAATCTTGTCTGCATTCGTGAAAACCTGTGTAACAAAATGGAAAGATTAGAGAACAAACAGACTCATCGGAAAGAAAATAACAAAAGAATGATGAAACACGTACAACTTTACGAATAGGCAAGCTAAGAATAAGATTCCTTAAAACTGGATCTGGCTTCAGTGTTGTGTATGGTAATCTCCCATGAACAAAACTGTATAAAAACATTAAGGTGAAATCTCAAGTCACAAAAAAAAAGAAGCTTTACAGTTTAAAAGACATATAAAGCAAATTAAGTTGAGTACCGATGGAAATCATCGTAATCAAAGTCATAACCCACAGCCTGAAAAGAAATCCACATCAGCAACAAAAATGGCATTGGAAAATAACGTTAGAATGTTTACAGTGTGGTGAAAGAAGATACCTTGAGACCAGCCATTGTTGTTCCATAGATTTTGTAAAGCGAAAGGCATAGATCTTGGACTTTATCTTCTTCGACTCCAAGTTTCTGAGACATATAGTCTAAATGACAAAAACAATAACAACCACAATTTCAGCTTTAAAATTTAGAAATCAATCTTTAAAGAACAACAAGTGGTTAAAGAAAGCAGACTTTACCTTGAATGTTTTTTTTAACTTCCCCAGCCAAACCAGAGCTAAGAGGGTAAAGAGTATCGTCTATGTCTGTTTGATCAAGTCCAAAAGAGAAACTTTATTCAGACCATTTCTAAATCATCAAGTGTCATTAAAAAAACATTAATATTCCAATCTCATTCCTAAAATTAATAATTTTTTAACTTACCAAACAAAAGACAATCATATTTGGCTTCGGAAGTTTGCTGAAAGTTATCCTCGTACGCCATTTTTTTTTATTTCAATTCCAAATCACACCTGAAAAAAAAAAATAATCAACTGAATCTCAACGTCTCCTCACACATTGGACTTATGATATCAGATCCAAACAGGATGCGATCTAATTTACGATTTAACAATTTACTCTCATCACTTACTAACATACACATCTCTAGAGAACATCGGAAAACCCTACTTCGGAAATGAATGAAATTAAGGAAAAGTCACGAATCGAAATCATTTATGAAAATGCTATAAACAAAACCATGACTAAAAGAGAAAGAAATCAATAACCGAGATCGAAACAGATTAGATTGTCCGACATCGACGAGCATGCAGAGAAGAAATCAAAGCCGAGACACAGAATAATCAATGAAGAAGGAGGAAAGAGAGTGATTTTACCTTTCCTGATCGATGATAAAACTTGGTCGATAGATGGAATAGAGAAAGAGAAAGATCGAGAAATTGTGAAGAGGAAATGCCTTTATAAATAGCAGAAGAAATGTTAACCAAACGATCTTCAATGGGGTTCTCAATCTCTCATGACTCATGAATCCATCCATTGGCTGTCATCAAATCTGGGGTGAAAGCAATACTCACGTCGACATCTACGATTTCTCCACGTGGCATTTTCGCTTTTCTTTACTTGCCAACCGAATCATCACATGACACGCGTATTTATTAGCCGACCAGAACTTTCAAAAATATAACGTGCGCCTTAATTGATTCCTTCGGTAACCTGTGGACAACTCTCCATCCCCTTTGTTTTCACCCATGTAAATCTTAGGGGGTGTTATTCAGTATTGTAATAATTTATCGTTTTTGATGATTTTGAATGCAGTTAATGGATTTTGATAATTTCTTTTGAATTTAACCAATAAATATCTAGCTTATTATTTACCGCAAATATCTAAAAAAAATTCATAAAGATACACCAAACGATTTTACATCGTCTTTCGATTAAACATTTGAGCTTCTAAATATATACATGAACGGTTTCAAATAAAATATGTCGGATATGCCATGTCTTTTGAGATTTGGACCTTAAACTCTTAAATGGGTCTTCGATTAGACTCATCTTTTTTTGAAAATGGGGTGTAGTTGCCTTGTGTTGAGTTCGACTGTTTCTAGATACACCGTGAAATGAACATTGAGCACAACAACAAAGTCGAGATCTTCGAGATTCAGGAATGGCTATTGATGAGACTAGGTCGTGTTCGATTAGTCTTCCATCAAAGAGAAAATCTTCTACCAAAATAGAAGTCACGTGAAATCTCCATAAAAAGCGGCTGGAACGTGTTTCTTTGAAGATTCCTTGACATTCAACTCAAAATAATAGAAAAAATAACAAAGAAACCGCGTAATAGATGTTGGAAATCGGAAAAGAACTCGGGAAACAAAAGGCGAGAAGGAATTTTGTTTACTTCAGGTCAGAAAGAAGAAGTGGTATGCGGAGTACTCTATGAGTTTAGGGAATTTTTTAGAGGAAGAGAAGATAATAAAGGTTTATGAGTAGAATTTAATAAAAGTGATCGGAAAAGACTTTTTTTTCGCAAGAAGAAAAATTTCTCTAAAGTGATAAATGCAATGGTTTTGAGAGTAGAAAAGATAAAATATAAGTTTTTAAAAGATTACTCTCATTTATTTTTTAAGAATTAGATTTACTTAACGAAAATATGCTATATATATTTCTCTCAAAAGTGTTTTTTTTTTTACTTTTTTTTTTTTGAAGTTTCGGACCTTTAATAATAACACTCTTAAAATATTTAAGGCGTAAATCACTCTTCCCAAATGGACTCGAATTAGTGATCTATTTTGTCAAAAGAAATTAGTAGACCAATAGACCCACTTGATTTCTCTAAAAAAGTTTGCTACTAGCTTTGATTATAAATCATTTGTCGATGTCCTAATTACCGTTAAAATAATCCGGAGTCCATCTTTTATTTGATCCACAGTGAAGTTGACCTCGCTTAAGATATTCGTTTAGTGAGAGCATCATAAGAACATTAACAAATTTGTCTAGTATAACTTCATTTGCTATACAGGTATAGTTCAAACATAAATATAGATAATATAACTTGAGCAACAAAAAAAATATAAAGAAATAGCAACGGTTTAAATTGGTTTGGTTTAAGATGTTAATCGGTTCTTACTAGGACTGAATGGAATCCAACGATTCCTCCGGTTTGGATGTCCCGAATACTGTCGTCAAATAACAACTGCACAAGAAACACGATAATATTAATTTATAAGATAAATCCTAGATTAACGAAATCTTGACAAAAATATGTTTAGTTATTAGTTTTAAAGCATACATGAGTTTTATCAGGATAATTGAGCCTTGCAACGTTGAAAGTTCTCTCAAATGCAGCATCGGCTGGTTTACAGATAACTGAAATCTCGGGTAAGGTATGAACTTCCGTCTAATTGTCTCAAAACTTATGATTTTATCAAAACAGTCTTCGATGCCGAGTCCTTTTAGAGCCTTCATCGCATGAATTTCATCTCCATTCGAGAAGACCTTAACAAACAAATTTATTGATATATGTAAGTTTATATAAAGTAAAGTCAGACGTTCAGCCTAAAAAAAAAGTAATTATACCACTTTCGGAAAAGGTAGACAAAGGAGAAGATTTCTTAGAACGGGGTTTGGTTTAAGGTTCTCATAGGATGATCTCCCATGAGCATAGCTATTGTACATATCATTCTCGAATTCATATCCTACGCCCTGCATAACCATCAATTTATTAAACTTTTAATTAATTATAAACCGTGTCGTATGATATGGTGGTGTAATTCAGTTTTTGGCTTTGATAAATAAAATATATTTGAAGGTAAATTACCTTAAGACCAGCCATTGAAGTTTCATATCTTCTATAGAAACTTTGGTTTTGTTCATCAATTCCAAGCTTCTCAACCATGAATTCTGCGCAACAATAATTCGATTATTTTAAGGATTTTTTTTCCTCGAAATGAAATATTATATATATTAATCAGTAACTAACATAAAAATAAACTCTAAAAACATATTATTATACTATACCTATAATGTTGTTGGCGCATGCTTGTGATAAACCAGAACTTAAAGGATAGAGAGTATCATCCAAATCTATATTTGAAACAAATATAAAGATAGGATCGATTAAATTTGTCAATTGTTTCCAATTTTCTATATGAAAAAACGTCACACAACATGTCTTACCAAAGAGAATATATTCATGTCTTGGCGTACAGTTGTCCACAAATTCCATTTTTTTCAAAAACGAAAACAAAACCTGCTTGATAAGATAAATTTAAGAAATAATATTTAGAAATAATCGCAGGTTCAACTTGCTTTGCAAGGGCAAGCCAACGCAATCAACCGATACACAGACAGACCATATACTAATTCTAGAGATGAACTGGATTGACAGTGAACACATCCCACCAGGTAACTTACTGGGGCGAAACTTAGTCCCCTATTATCAGAATATGCTATGACTTTTGTTTCCAGTAAAAATTATAGTTAGGGCTGAAAGATACAATCTCTTTTCTCAAGTACACTAGACTACAACAAGTCTGGTTAGAAATACAATTCTTATGACTAAAAGGAAAGATATACGTAAACCAATTTGGTAAGGTTAGAAGAAGCAATTACCTCGAACGCAAGAAGAGAGATTATAATAGACAGAGATATATGATGAAGAGATTAATATTTTTGATGGATACAATGAGAGAATATAATGCAAATGTATTTATAAGAAATGATACTAGGTGTGAAAACAAAGTCACTTATATAATAAGCACCTTTTGTACTAATTAATAACAAGGGGGTGGACAAGTACATTTTCTTCTTTGTTTAAATGACTCCATTATTTAACATAGAAAAAATAACTGATGATTCCATTATATTAATTGTAAGCTGATAGGGAATTCTATAGGCATTATAAAGTCGACGCGTCAAGTTTTTCATTTTGATTTAAGAAACAATAAAGAAGAAAGACTTATGGAGAGATATTCTTAATCTTCTTGACCAAAAACTTTTGTTCCCCTTCAGTTTAGTAATAAAAGACTAATGAACGAAGTCGAACCGTGTGACATTTAGAAAAGACCCAAAACTTTTACTTGTTACTTAAGACCCCTCGATACATAAAAGACTCGAATTTGAGTTTATATTCTTTCTTTCATTCTTTTTTTTTCTTCTAAAAAATTGTCTTAAATTACGAAATTGTTAAGGTAATCTCTCCGTTTATCAATAAAACCATGATATATGGCATCATCTCGTCTTGTTTATAAACATGGCGACGAAACACTATTTTTTTCCCGAGAGTATTCATCACACGGTTAAATCCATGTGGAAAGACTCATTGAAGCGACATCTAGATAGAAAAACTAATTATCAGAAGATTCAAATATGCTATATATCCACCGTGTTCAAAATCTACCACCAGTCAACAAGGATTTTTTTTTTTTTTTTGGGGTTATCATATTCGGTTAGTATCTATACACTTTCGGGAGGTTTAACACGACGAGTGCAAAACGGTGAATAGTCTTCTTGAGAGTCAGCCTATTTATAGTTGGTTTTTTTGTTTATTTTCTTTTGTGATAAAACGAGGTTAGTGTTTGTATATATAAATATATTATGTGTATAAATAGGGTTGTAAAAAGCGTTAATTCTCCATATTCATGTGTATAAGGGAAATTTAAATAGATATTTTACTAAAACATTAGTACATAACATCATTATTTAATGTGTAGATTAAAATACAACTTTAAGATGAACAAAAAGCGCTATTATAACCATAGATACACAAACACCTTACATATCAACCGTTACATCAATAAATCAATGGTGTATGGATAATTTATTAAAACATTAATTAGGTATGTAAATATTCTTAGATACTGAAGAAAGATGTAAATTAATTAAGCTTGAATAGAAGTTTCAATAGAGATCTGTGCAGCGTAAGCGAGCCCTTCAATTTTCTTATTATTGTAGTTGGATTCCAACCATAACTCCGGAAATGCCTCTTTCATGTTGTGAATGCTTTTTAAGGCGTAATCACTTCCATCCACTTTTTCTGATTTACCAACCTGAAATAAATTTAAATCGATGTTTTCATTTAACAGTTTTATACGTTTATAGAGTAATTATGTGTTTTCCTTAGCTTATTTTCTTAAGAGTTCGTTTTTTTCATAGAAAAATATGTGTTAAATAAAGATATTCATCATTACAAGTTTACAACCCAGTTCTTACCAAAACTGTATGGAGACCTATGGATTTTCCGGCTTGGATGTTTCGAATACTGTCGTCGAAGAATAACTGCAAAAGAAAAAACACACACGATGTTATGAGATAGGCTCTAGATTAAGAAAATATATATTTTTCAAGGAATTTATTTATATTTATTTATTAATTTTCAAAGCTTACAGTTTTGTGAGAATTGAGCTGTGCAATGTCGAATGCTTTCTCAAAAGCAATCTTCGCTGGTTTACAGATAACCGGAATCTCAGGGAAGTAAGAAACCTCATCAACGTTGGTCTTTGGGTTCAACGTCTCAAAACTTATGATTCTCTCAAAACAATCTTGGATACCGAGTCTTTTTAGAGCTTTCATCACATGAATTTCATCTCCATTCGAAAAGACCTTAACAAAAGAAAAAATAAACAAGTCAATAACATGCAAATTTATATATTGAAATTAAGAAAAATAATAAGAAAGAAAGTAACTGCACCATTTTCCGAAAAGGTAGACTAAGGAGGAGATTTCTTAGAACCGGGTCCGGTTTAAGGTTTTCATAGGGTAATCTCCCATGAACATAGCTGTGGTACTCATCATTGTCGAATTCATATCCTACGGCCTGCGTAAACCATCAATTTAATTATAATTTTGATTTAACCACAGACCAGTGTCATGTGATGTATGGTGGTGCAACCTTGCAAGTGTATATGTAGTTATGCAATAATTAGTTTTTGGCTCTGATCAACATAGTATTTATTGAAGGTAAATTACCTTAAGACCAGCCATTGAAGTTCCATATTTTCTATAGAGAATTTGGTTAAGTTCAACAACTCCGTCTTCATCTATTCCAAGTTTTTCAATCATGAATTCTGCTCAAAAGTAATTCAGTTATTTAAGGGGGATTTTCTCGCAAAAACAAATAAAATATTAAATATATTAATCAGTAATTAACATAAAAATCTTATAAAATAATAATATATACCTATAATGTTGTTGGCGCATGCTTCTGATAAACCAGAGCTTAACGGATACAGAGTATCATCCAAATCTATTGGAAACAAATATAAATATCAATAAAATTTCTTAATTGCTTCTGATTCTCTATAAAAAAAGAAGTTACTCATCACTTCTTACCAAAGAGGAGGCATTCATATCTTGGTGTAGAGGTGTCCACGAACTCCATTTTTTCCAAAATGCAAAATCTGCTAATAAGAAATAAAATTAAGAAAGAATGTTTAGAAATACAATTTTTATGGCTGAAAGAAAAACAAATAGCTAAACCAATCTGATAGAGTTAGAAGAAGCAATTACATCGAGTAAAGGAAGAGAGGTTATGAAAGAACTGAAAGAAATGATGACGAAGAGAAAATGTTTTGATGAAGAGAAAAAGAGAATGCACATGGTATTTATACAAGAAACAATTAAATGCGTGTGACAACAAAGTCACTGATGAACAGCTTCAATATTAATTTAATACTATAGATGACGAGAACTCCATCTTCTTTCTTTAATTGATTCCACACTATATAATTGTGAACCAACCTTTATGACTATACAAATAGTTCTCATAATTTCCGTTGATGTGCATTTAAAAAACTAATGGAACAAAATGTACTATTCAAATGCATTATAGAGTCCACACGTCAATATTACACGTCGTTCTCTTGATCATGTCACGTTTTCCATTTTGATTTTAGACATTTTAAATAAGAAAGACTTCTAGAGATATATTCTTGACCAAGATTTTTTCCCCTTCTTTAATAAAAGAGGAACGGACGAAGTTGAACCGTGTGGCATTTAGAAAAGACCCTCTTTTTACCAATCATTTAAGACCCTTCAGTACTAACCCCCCCCCCCCGACGTCAACGAAAGACCCGAATCGGGTCTTAAATTATTAGGTTACAATAACTAAAAGAGGGGTTGAAAAATTATCCGATATCCAAAATTCGATTCGAGACTCGATACTGTTTCGATCTGAGGTGCTCGGATCCGGATCCGGATCTGGGTAATACTTTTGTTCAATTATGCGTACCTGAATCCAACTTCTTTTATAAGCTATATATTTATAGTTGTTTAACTGATTAATTATAACTTATAATTAGTTCTCAATTTAAATTGTTGGACACACAAATATATAAATATACTATGGTCCAAACGAAAAAATATACTAATCCATACACATTAAATCTGTGGTCCATATATTGTTTGATTCATACATAAAACGAAAAAATAATAGCATGTGTTGAAAACCGTTGTATTTAAAACCTTTAAAAAAAAAAAACTCGTTGTATTTCATAACTCTTGATTGTGCTTTTGGTAATACAAAATGATATATTTTGAAATTTTAAAACTGTTTGAAGTCTTTATTAAGAAATTTTTTAAAAATCTATTACATTTATAATAATAATTTACAGATCTGATACGGGTATCCGCGAATATCCGATTTTTTTTCGGATACCGAATATTAGTTATCCGAGGTGTTCAAATCCGAATCCAGGTAGTTACATGACGAATTTGATGGGTTCGGATCCGGATCCGGGTATCCGATTCGTGCCTACCCCTAACTTCAAAACGAAAAAGGCAAAAAAAAACTCTTTACTCTCTCGAGACCAGCCGCGCGGATTAAACAAACCAAACAAATTTACAACCCTCAAAAGTAAAATAAAAAAATTCAGCCCGCAATTTTAGAACCAAAATTTCAAGAATATAGTAGAACAGTTGCAAGTGTTGGAAAAGAAAGACTCAAACTCGACTGTACCTATTGTCGGATTCATTTTTCTTTTTTCTCAAATTTCAACAAACAATAAAAGAAATCAGCATTTTTTTCCTCTTTCGAGGTTTTCAAAAGTCTAGGACCGGACCTCGTTGTTAGGATTATATGACCAGATCTTGCTTCTTCGCATAAATGACGTTAATCCGTTGCAATTTGTCATAGCTATCTTTCACCGCAAATTTAAATTTTTCAATGCTAATCCTTTATTTTCTTATAATAGTTGGTATATATTTTTTTGTTCTATTAGTTCATGTTCTTTTATTTCACTGGTTTATTGTTTTATTTCATAATTCCTTTTTCCGAATATATTCAATGTAAGGGTTAATCATTTAAAATGGCATACAAAAAAACAGTTATAAATCCTTAAGAAAAAACAAAAAAAAAAACAGTTATAAACGTTTTTTGCAAACTATTCGCTTCTTCACATTTTTAGGGTGGTTTGTTGGTTAAAGAAAAAATTTCCATATTTTTTTCATTTAAAAGCGTTTTCACTTGGAAGAGACTTCTTCGCTCCCAACGGCTAATACGAACCAGCGCCATGTGCGACCGGTCGGTTTCAACGGTAAGGATCCGCCGGCGTTAAGTCAACACAATCTTTTTTGTTTGTTATTGGTCTGGAAAGTCAACACAATCAGATGAGCCAATTTAATTGAGAACCTTCCTCCACTTTACAATTTTGCCCCACCTCCACATGACTTGTCAAAGCCCATTACTTTTGATTTATTTTTTTAAAGACCTTTAAAATATTTTACATATTAGCCCATTTTCATTTTTAATAGCCCATAAGCCCATTGCTAATAATCGAACCACAGAAGTAAGACAAGTTCACTTCTCCTGCTTTGATGTTTATCTGTTTTCTCTTTTTCGGTATACGAAGCAACTATGAAGTTGAGAGATTTTTGCTGAGTCTTGTCTTCGAATCCGCATTTTAAATTCGATTCGCCATGGAAGCTGTGCTTCTCTGCTCGAAGGTTGTTCCTCGAGGCCCGTTTTTGGAAGATAACCGAAAGTATTCGTTGAGGCATTTCAACAAACACCTTAAGTGCCATTCGCTTCGTTCTGATTCCGGAAACACTCCGTCACTCCGCAGTTTTGAAGAGATTAAGAGTCCACCTAGCTGGAGATGTGCTCCGTCTCCAGTGAGAAAAGGTTCATGGGTTACGCCCAGATGCTCGATTTCTAGCTCGACAGTTTCTGATTTCGGCAATCCTTTCTTTAGCCAATTCCGGAGCATCTCGTTTGGTTCATTGGTGAGTAGGGTTCGTGAGTTGAAAGTGAAACCCATAGATGTTGTGAAGTTGTCTATTGTTCTGTCGATTTTGACTGTGGCTGCAAAAAAGACGGTGAATTTAGTCGTGAACCCATTCTTCTGGATGTATTTCAGCTGGACATGGCTCTTCTGGCCTTGGTTTATCGCTGTGGGTCTTGCAGGTTACGGAATTTTCTGTCTCCGTAAGCATTTGCTTGGGGAAGCTAATGCCTTTGAGCAGCTTGGTATTGTAACTTCAGTCTTCACATGGCTTACACTTGTGCCTCCTGCTTATTTCAACGGCTACCTTGAAGGATGGCCTTATGTGTTCTTCTTGGCTTACCATTACTTCTTCTTCTTCAACGTAAGCGTGAGAAAACGGCTCTATGGAGATTACTACGCTCGCAATCACGATGCCAAGTGGGATGTGAACACTCCTTTATGGACTAGGGTTTTGTTTGGTGTTGGCATCATGGTTGGACATTGGCTTGCAGCTTTTGAAGGCCCTGAGCTTCATCGTTTACCAGGCGGTTGGGCCAATGTAGGGATATGGATTCTGATTGTGATTACAATGCTTATGCATTACGATTCAACGCTACATCTCGCTAGATATTCCGAAAAGGTCGTTGTTCCAACAGCTGTGGTGCAGTTTGGTCCTTATAGATGGGTCAGGCATCCCATATATGCATCTACAATGCTTCTTTTCGCAACATACTGCACCGCGCTGCGTGCGCCTTTGAGCCTCTTGTTTCTTGTAGGGGTTTGTTTGGTTTACTACAACAAGAAGGCAAAGCTGGAGGAAAAATTAATGGTGGAGAGTTTCGGACAAAGCTATTTGGATTATGCTGATAAGGTTAGGCACAAGTTCATTCCTTTTGTTTACTAGTGAGTGCTTTAGAGAGAACCTTTTGTTATGTCTAATAATCTGGTATCTATCAGTCA
Organism: Euclidium syriacum; assembly: GCA_900116095.1. Classification (NCBI taxonomy): domain Eukaryota; kingdom Viridiplantae; phylum Streptophyta; class Magnoliopsida; order Brassicales; family Brassicaceae; genus Euclidium; species Euclidium syriacum. The sequence goes on from FPAK01000006.1 coordinate 9,459,583, forward strand.
GAGATGTATGAATGAAGATGAATTGTATTATTTCCATTTTTATTGGAATGTTAGGTTTGTGAAAAGGATATGCTTTTATGCTATTAATGGGTTCCCTTGATTTCCAGATCAAGATATTTCTCATCAGTTGTTAACTAAGTAATATTGGTTTAATAGTTGAACACTTTGGGTTAAGCACGAATCTAAGAGTTGATTGGCTGTTATGAAAACTAAACAACCATTCACATTATCTTGATTGCTTATGACTTACGAGTGTTTAGTTTTATTTCCTTAGAGATATTTTGATTGAGTGCTTTGATACTGTTGGTGCTGTTTCTTGATCTATTTAATTGGGTGGGTACATGTGACGATGATTTTCTAAATCCCCTGTTATCAACTGATTCCCTGACTTAAAGTAGATGAACACCTCCAGTTGAAAACTAAAGCTGCTTGCTTTCTCAGTGTTTTCCGCCTTTACACGTAAGGAACCTCACAGGGAACAATCTTAATCATGATTAGTTTAATAAAGTGAGCATTTCTAATCTAATAATTTTCCTAATCCCACTTGTTCCACACTAATCAATCATGATTAGCTTAAATAAAAAGAAAATTCTTCTATCTTGATAAAAACCTTTATTTTATCGTCCTTTGCATTTGCAACCCATTATAGATCTCCACCTGGAAATGTTTCTTTATTGACTTCTTCATAGTACTTTGGAGAAACAAAGGTTTTGAGGTTTGTGTATAAAGACACTTGAGATTTTCAGATATTTTCATATGAGAAACATCTTTAGCTTTGGCATCAGTACTGTGAAGTGGGCTTGTGTTATATTTGATGTGATCTCTTTCTATTTTTCAAAAGTCAATTGCTAAATAGGTTTTTCTCCTGATGGCTAGTTCTGTCCCTTTCCAAGTGATTTTACATCGACCAACTAGCTTTCTTCCTTTTAGTGTATATATTCATGTATCTATCTTCTCAATTGTTTCTCACCTGATTGATTTTCTTTATTGGATTCCTCTTGCTTTTCATCTTTGCTTGTTTTCCTACTTTAGAGCTCGAAAACCGATTAGAGTGAGCTCTTCCTATTCGTTTTCATGTCCTTGTCGGGGGATCTTTTCTTCTGCGGTTGATTTTAGCCTTTGATGGATGTAATCAGCCAGTAGTTGCAGATGCAGCACCATTAAGATTCACAAGAGATGTGGTTTCCTTTTTGTTTTCGCTTCTCGATCCGAGAAAAAAAAAAGGTTCCTTTCGAATGGGAATCTTGATGATGCTGCATCAGCAAATACATGGCTTACCTTTTAGGAACTATCCATGTCTTGGAGATCTATCTGACTCACAACATAAGGTAAAGTCTCTTAATATTTTTTTTCTAGCTCTTGACAGTTTCTTGATTATGATTTATGCACATGTTGTGAAATATCTTTTCTTGAGTTTATGATGTTTCTTGGCTTTGCTTTTGTTATTGGCAAAACCATTCACATGGAGAGCCTTCAAAGGATCCCACCATATGCTTTAAAAAACCAAACAAAGTTGTGACAATTGCATTTAAATAAACTTTTGATAAGTTTACAAAGATAAAATGGGAATAGTGAGAACTGAGAAGTGAGAAGTCCTCTTGTTTGTGGTTATGGGTTGTGGGAACTCACATGGTCACATGTGAAAATGGTCCATACCTGTTCTTTGGTCAATTCTTTTTTGCCTCTGGTCCCAAAGATTTATGGTGTAATATAGACATAGTTTCTTTGACCCGACAAGAAAAAGAAACATTTTTCCACATGCATCATATGAATCTCGAGGCACAGTTCCCTTAAATTAAATAATTTTCTAAATTTTGCTGAATAAAAAATATTAATTTTTCAATTTTTATTTAAATTGGTTGGTCAATCCTGCCATGGAATAATGTGAAAATAAACTCAAATTTCACTTGCTATTTGTTTTTTATTTCTTTTTTCTATGTTATAGTATTTGTTAATGGTTTTTTATTTGGTAATCGTACACTTATGGTCCCAACTGAAAAATATATTTAATCCGGCATTTGTAAGCTTTTTAATAAAGAATTAACGACTGACAAATCAAATAAGTAAGTAATGACGTCGACAACAAATAAGCCTGTTTTCTTGATATTTTTGTTGATTAGGAGAATTCGATACAACGATAATAGAATCAATCCCGCTACATCAGCAGAGCGTCATCTTTTTAAGACCACCAATCCTGAATTATCGAGTAAACCTTCTCCAACTTTGTTATCACATCATTGTTCACCACTTGGTTAATTCAAGTTCATCGTCGCTTCTTCATTTCGTTGGTTTCTTGTATCGCTATTGTAATAGCAAACTCAATATTGTCTTAAATTCACATACATATAAAAAGTACACCCATTCAAAAGGAGATTGAAGACTAAGGCAGCCTCTTCAAAAAACTCTTAAGTTTTCTACACATGTTGATGATTTCTCAGCAAAACAAAGTAGATGTATGAGACATGGTTATGTTGTGTCTTGGATGTAAATGTAATGTACTTTTCTTTGATGTTTTATTAATAAAATTTGCTCTTTGACGGAAAAAAAAACAGCTGCATCCAAATAAATATTGTACTATTTTTTTATCACTGTATATTTTTATATTAAAAAATAATAAATAACTTGTAAAACTACAATATTCGACTTTTCGGTTTTCTATTTTCTTGAAAATTTATTATTTCCGGTAACAGCTAGTATATATGCAGAGAGATACGTGTGCGTACACATGTAAATAAGAATGCTTTAAAAGGCTTTGACCTATTTCATTCCAAGCTCCCTATCATTTCTTAGCTCCGTCCTCAATCCAAACATCAAACAAACACATTCCATATTGATGTATCTTTTATATACAGAGTTGGATCAAAAGAAGTAAGGACATCCACACTCTTGATTCATGGATGGTGAGAAGTTGTGGAAAGTTTCCAAGAAAGATTCAGTCTTCCATACAACCCATTTCTCTTCAAAACCCGTTTTCACACGGAGCTTCTCAACAAAGTCTTCTTCTTCTTCTTCGTCAAAACCTATTTTCACTCGAAGTTTCTCAACAAAACCCACCTCGTATTCATCCTCGGAACCCATTTTTAGACGGAGTTTCTCTGCCAAACCAGCTCCTTCGAAATCTCCGCTTGTGTCTAGAAGCTGTTCAACGAAACGTCCACCTGATACCTCTTCTGTTTCCAAGTGTTCCATCTCTCGGAGCTTGTCACAGAAAGGAGCTTCGGTGACACGAAAGTGTCGTAACATGGCCAAGGAGCACAAGTCTCGTTTCTATATCATGAAACGCTGCGTTTCAATGCTCGTTTGTTGGCACAAACACGCCTGAGGTTCCTTGTAGATGTGAAGAAACAAGATTACGTTCATTGATTACAGATTTTACTCGAATTTTCTTTTCATTTTTTTACTCATCGGTTAATCTATATTTTATTTTATTTAATCCTGTGTTAACGATATACTCTATCCGTTTCAAATGAAGTGTTTTTATTTGACATCAATGAAAAGTATTTTGTCTTTACTTCACAAAAATTAGTACTTCATATAATTTTCATAGAATTTATTCTTTATAAACAATCCAAATTTTGACTATATATGTAAAGATAAAAATATTTTTACATCAAACCAAAAGAAAAGATAAAAAAAAATTTACAGCGTCGTACTGAAAAAACAACAAAACGGTATAATAATTACTCAAAACGAGAAGTCGAAGAGTATTTTACTGAATCACATATGTACGTATGGACTCATGATGTAAATGTATTCTCAAATTATAACCGTTTTCTTTGAAGTAAAAATGGTTGAATACTTATAGTTGTATTGAATTTAGAGAGATTCCCTCTGAAACATTGGGAATTTAAAAGACATAAACAAAACTGTACGAGTGTTGCAGCTCCACCGTTCGCATTTATATATGTCGGTCCATATTACAAATAAAATAAATAATAGTATTGTTATTTGTTACTATCCCCTAGATATATCCTATTCGCAAATTAAGCCGCACTGTTTTCTTTCCGGTTCAATCTCATTGTTGGGCTTCACATAGGCCGTATTTTATTCGCAACGGATCCTAATTCTTGGTTTGTTCTAATTAAACCAATATATACATAATGTTAGTAAATTAGAAAATATCAAATAAAACCTTCAATAAACGAATATATTAAAAGTTTCACCAAATCAATTCTACAAAAAACCTTGAATTTCAATTCTCTCACCCATGAATAAAATCTCTAACTCACTGTTTTTCCCAAAACCCTAACTCATTTCATTATTTTTTTAGCGTAACTCGATACAACGGTTAGCTATATAATATACACTCAAAGATGTTAGAAGATTTAGTTTTTCTTTTTTATGTACATGAATTTTCTCCAAATCTTCTTAGTATATAACCTCGTCAGATCTTTATTTTGGATCTTTCAGGTCAGCAATAAGATTCCACAACATTCCCATACATGTCTCCGATTTCATGTCATCCCGATCGCGATACTACTTGATTCATGATCATTGTTCCTAAAGCACTTCTTGTGGTACTTCGACTAATTCAATATACATAGTAGCACTTACATTCTCATTTTCATTTCACCAAAATAGCTCCCTAAAATTAAAAGAGTATTTAGTGGCACGACATAGATCTTCTCAAATTGGGCACTCTTAGTTTTTCGTCCTTTGTCTCTCATTCTTTTTTTACTGATCGCTTTCTATATAGCGAAAGGTGCACATGTACACAAAAAGAAAATAGCAGAGAATGCAGATTCATCTGGCCTATGTTATGTGGCTCAGTGGCTCATCACAGCCATGTATCGCATAATTGTTTACATTTTTTTTTTCTAACAACGATTTACATTGTATTGTAGATTTTCTTAAAAATAAACAAAAAGAAGAACCTGAACAAAGTGAAATGAGAGACTAATTAATGAAACTAAAGTATCACCAAAATCAATCCCAAATCATAACAACAGAGAGCAAAGCAGCACCAAGGAAGACAGAAAGAAACTTGTAGATTGGCTTGTCGAAGTAACATTCCTCACGAGGCTTATACCCTTTTGAGATAAGGTGGTTAACCGCAACGTAGACAAAAACTCCAGTCGCAAGGCTCATCGAGATCGCGTAGGTCCAATCACCAGCAGCTCCCTGGCTCGTAGCATTGATGCCAATGCCAATCCCGACGCCTAAGGGACTCGATATCCCAAAGGCGAAGGAGTAAACAACGGTGAGTAAGAATGGTCGTTTAGGGATTAGCTTGAGAAGAGCTATTCCCATTGCTACGGCGGCAAAGATCTTGTGCATCGATATTGTCCATAGGTTTCTCCAAGTGTCGCTTTTACTGTCTGTTCAAACCAAATATCCATTAGTTAACCTTATAAAAGGGTTTGGATATCACACTTTCTATACTCCAAACTTTAACTAGTGTCCGATTAAATTAGTTTCAATTTCGTTTTTAGTTAGCATCAATTAGTATCCACTTTACAATAGTGTCCGATTAATTAAATTTCAATGTGATTATGCAATCCGATCATGGATCAAAACCTAAATAGTATGAGTAGATAGATAGTAGTAGATACTACCGAAATCACATAAAATGATTGATTAACCAACATCTAAACAAAAAATCCAACTCGTTAATAATCAAGATTAATTTCATGGTTTTATAACGAAGAAGCAATTAATTAGGGTTTATTCATTATGATTACCTGAGACACCAATGGCGATCCCTTCAAAGACGGAGTGAAAACAAAGTGCAAGAATCAGCAAAGCTGTGTCTCCAAATCCTGCTGTCCGTAAAATTACTTGATTCACATTCACACTACCTTCACGATGCCCTTCCTCTTTCACTGCCGCGTTATCTTCCACCCTCGACTCGCCGGCGCCGTGGCCGTGGCTATTACTCCCAACCGCTACAAACGCAACTGCCACGTCTGCGAGCATTGTAAGGCAATATCCAGCGACGGCTAACATGAAGGCATAAGGATACTCTTTGTGTTTCAATCCTCGAAATGTCTCGTTGGCGTCGCTAAGAAAATGGATTAAAGCGGTCGCTAGGAATATACCGCCGGAAAATTGAGTTCCGAGGAGAAGAAACGACTCATTCCACCGGTAAAAATAAGGCGAAATTCCAGCCAAAAATGTGCTAAAGAAGAGTATTATAAGACAGTAGATCTTTACAAGCACCAAGCTTTTCGACTGAAGATCCACGACGGTTGTTCCAGTGGCCGGAGGTGGTTGTTTGGCTGCCGCAGCCTCTTCCTCTTCATCGTGGCCGTCGTCTGAGCCACCGTGAGCAATGATCAAGCAGAAACATAGGAAGAGAATAGAGAGGAAGAAGAGAGTTGACTTTAGGGTTTTGGAAGAGGAAGCCATTTTAGTTAGGGATTGTTGTCTGTTTGTGTTCACTTCATGACAATCATGAGCATATATAAAGTGTATGTCCATATGTATATATGTTGGTGTTTGTAGTACAGTGTTGACTTTATTATAAAAGATTTGCTGTGATTAGTACAACGGTAAGGTAAGCAGAAGTTGTACTACAAAAAAGTACATAATAATATAAGTTCGCCGGTTCCTTGTGAAACGGTCTGTACCGGATACAATCATTGTATAATTATTAGAATTAATCAGAAGGTTGACTAAAAAGATTACATACATTGTTTTCAGACCAGACCATTTGTTGATGTTACAAAAATTTGAACCAAAGACGTACAAAAGATATAAGTACGAAGGAAACTTCCCAAAATGGCAGGAGATTTTCCAAGTTATATTTTTTTTTGAAAATAGAATTTCCTAAAAAGGAATTCACGTTTCAATTTTCTCCGGAATCGTGTCAAATTATTTCCATAATAAATTGTCATAATCCTCTTATAATATTATTATTTAGCACATCTAGCATAGCAAATCCTTATTTATGCGAAAACGAAGGTTTGCTGAATCAAGATATAACGGAGCGGATTAGCTACCAGCAACCAATGAAAAGAAAAGTGTATATTTTCAATATAATTTTCTATAGGATCAGAAGCCGTCATATGCTTGGTAGTTAATAGCAATCAAGATAGTAAACTAGTAATTAACATTGTAATGGGGGATTTGCCAGCAATAATTACACAATGTTGCTCTCATCTTCCAGCCAAATAATTTTTTTTTTTTTTCCAAACTTATCTTCAACCTGGAGTACATTTTTAATTCTTCTTCGTGTGTTTGGTTTTCAATGTTATGTTTCTATCTATCCTAAGTTTTATACCAAGTTTTCTCTTAGAGCTAAGCCTTTATCCTTTGCTAAGTACTATCTTATGATCACCAATCTACTTCCTATCAATCATATATCATATCCATCAACATCAATAGATAACCAATATCTTTTCGACAAGCTATGAAGTCTACTTTGTGAATTAAAGTTATGAATTTGGAGCTTGACGCTCTTGAACAGAGCGAGACATCATGGTTAGTAGAGTCCCCACATGTAAGGAACGTAGTTGGATGTAAGTGGGTACGTAACCTTAATACACATTTCTAATGGTTTAATCAAGGTACACAATGCTAGATTTGTGGCTTATTACTTCACTCAACAAGAAGTGGTCGACCACATTGATACTTTTCTCTATGTGGTAAAGGTTGTTATTGTGAAGTTATTATTGTGATTGACATCAAATTTTGACTGGAGGTTAACTCAAATGGATGTTTCCGATGACTTTATACATAGCAAATGGATGAACAAATATACATACGCATGCGCTTACCTGAAAGACTAAAAACCATAAAAGGGTACTACTGTTCTCATGACACTAGTGAGTAGACTCTACAAGTTCTTGGCCTTAGAACCCCATTCACCAATAATATTGATCTAATCTTGATAGTGCTTGGAGTTGCTCGTTATAAGTCTTGCGAAACAAATCACCATGTTTTATCATTCAATTCAGAAAATGGAGAGACTCCAACACCCTGTCCTACGCAACACTCATGAGTTTCGGTTGGTAATGGTGTCAGAAATGGTCTTTCTCCATCTTGTCGACCGGGTGGAGGTGGTAGCGGGGTTCATGAACCGTTGAGGCCTAAATACTAGAGAGGCTCATTTTATTAATTTGAATCCAAAGAGTAAAAGAGATCGACATCTCGTTGATAGACCGAGCCATGGGAGTGGCAGAAGAAATTAAAAAGAGACTAAAAAAGCTATGCAGAGGTGAGCCTTCCGCTAATCTCTCAGGTCTCTGTCTCTTTTGTTTTAAATGAATGTTCAATAAGGGATGCTTTTATATATAGATATGAGGTACCGGTCGAGACTCGTTGGAATTCTTTGAGATTAATGGTAGTTTACAATATTTTTCGGAGATTTAATTTTATCTTTGAGTTTTTTTTTTCTTGTTTTGATATGTTAAATCGGCGTCACCATCATGAATGGGTTTATAGGCCTTAGGTCGGCGGAGGCCATTGTAGAAATGAACTCTCAGACCTTTTGGGCGAGTTAGGTGAGATGGACCTAACTAGGGTGCCTAATCCACCTCGACCAATTAACCTTTTTAAATATAAAGTAATTTATACATGTTTCTTTTTATTAATTTATACAAATATAGAGCAGTCTATACAGATTACTTCATCATAATGGTATCTAGAAAACATACTTTTGAAAAGAGAAAAAACCGAGATAACTTGGGTATTCATCTAGTGATTTATACAGTTCCAGGAATGCATGACTTTGACGCATTGTGTTCCCAATCATAGGAGTTTTGATTTTTGGTTTAATTTATGGAACCTCCCAAGTGCGTCAAAGATTTAACGTCCACAAATCTAAAACATCTTAGAAGAAAATAAGATTATGTAGACCGACCGTGCCCGTCCTTTGGTTATATATTAAATTATAAATGTGATATATGTTCAAGTAACCATGTGGTGATGGAGGGCATGACGAATCCAAGCATAATGACAGCTATGTCAATATACCTTTCGACCATAAAAATATTAATAACTATATCTTTCTTTTTTGGTCGTAAAATTAATAACTATATCTTATATACATTGACTAAGTAAATTAAGTAAACTCGTTACTTCTTCTAAATTAATGTTTTATCGATAGAATTGTCCAATGTCCACTGATATAATATAATACGGATGTGGATACCTTTCCATTCCATATATAAATAATCAAGTTCAGTATTGGTGTGGTATATACTCTTGATGCCGATGAAAAAAGAACTTCACTGTTGTCTCCAACATGAATGGAAGATGTAAGTAAAATAAAGTTTTGAATCTTTAGATAAACTTAGTGCAAATCACATACTGAGAGTCTGATATATATGGGTAAAATAGAAAGATCCAAATACAGAGTAGCTTAATACATTTATAACACACACATACACTATTCTTGCTTATTTTTGATATTTCAAATTTAATTATCACAAAGCCAAGAATACAAAGATTTCTCGACATCGTTTTTCTTTTCATATCCTAAAGTTCGAGAGATGGGATGTTCCATCGAGACCTTTCTCAACGTATTCTTGAGAGTATTCTGTTATGGTTACCTCTCTGTATTTTGGAGGGTTTTCTTCAGACACAAGCTCTTTCAACGGTCCATAAACCGTAGAATTCGGAAATAAACTTGAGCTAAAAAAGCTAGCTATTGAAATTCTTGGTCCTTTTTTGTTCGCAAGAACCCTATGCTCCACACTTACAAACTTATCGTTTGTTATTAGCTGTAACATCAAACCCAAACATACATGAACAAAAGAAACATAAGGTATTTGTTACTTTTCACTTTTGTTTTTAACTGTACCTGCAAGAAATCTCCAACGTTGATAACGAGAGCTCCAGGAAGAGGTGAGACATCGACCCAAGAGTCTTGATGAAGAATTTGAAGACCACCAACGTCGTCTTGAAGAAGAAGCGTGAGGAAAGAGTTGTCCGAATGTTTACTTATCCCTAAAGTTAGGTCAGGTTGTGGACAAGATGGGTAGTAGTGGCAGATCATAAGCATAGTCTTCAAACAATCCATGCTTTTCAGGATCTCGGATTTCAAACCTAGTGCTTCTGAGAGAAGCTCAAAGAGCAAACCACCTAAGTTCATCACATGCTTTGAGTATTCAATCATACCATCCCTGAATATCGATCAATATTGTTAGGAATCATTTCAAGGAAGACAAAGTTAGAAAACTCATAAACTTAACACAATCACATAAATCACTAGTCATCAGTGAAATTCCACTATCAATTACTGCTTGACACATCCATAACCAAAAAGAAATAAAACGATTTAAATTTCATCTTCATTAAAAGTCTTTCAAATAAAAGTATTTTCTACCTGAATCTTGATTAAATAAGCCTAGGGTTTTGGTTTATGAAAGAAAAGTTAGCTTGTTTCCTTAACCTGCAAGTCACTGGGAGCTCCTCCGGACTTGGAGGATCCGGAGCCATGAAACAAGAGACAGAATCTCTCCAATTAACAGAAGACGAAGAACTATAAAGATCGAAATTACTGTTGTAGACAAAACTTTTCTGGCCAATATCACGCGAGAAGTATGCTTTCTTGACCTCGGGATCTTCCTCATGAAACCTACGAACTCCATCTTTAATCTCTTCAAGAACGTTTAAAGGAATATCATGATTAATCACCTGGAAGAACCCCCACTTCTCCGCTGCGTATCTGACTTTCTCTACGACGGCTTCCCGTGACGCTGAGTCCACGTGAACGCTTGCGAAGTCGATGGTAGGGATCTCTAGGTCTGAAACAGAGACTGAAGATTTCTTGTCGGTTAAGGTGCCTGGAGGGAGGTGGAAGATACGAGGGATTTCGGTGATTTTAGCATCGACGAGGCCTTTTACTCCTTCTTTTGTCTCGTCGAAAGCTTTTCGTTCCATATAAGGATCGAAACCGATTGAACTTTTGCATTCCATTTTTTTGTATCTTCCTTTTGCTACTATGGAGAATAAATAGCAAAATGAAGATTGGACAAAAAAGGGACGACTGAGAAATCAACGGTTGGAGTTTAGTCTATTGGTGTGTGGGACATACTATGTCCGTTTTGTGGATTCTGACTGTAACACTGATGATTACATTATTTACATAAATGTTGTCTCTCTCTCACTGACTTTAGTGAGTTTTCGTAATTGAATTGGTCTTCTCAGTTTTTTATTTTAATTAAGATAAATTACCGAAATTTGAGTGCTGAAATTGAGGAGGGAGTTATGAGTGTTTTCAACTAGTCTAACCGCTACTAAAAAAATGGACTTATGTATGATTTATCTCTTTTTTACTTTTTACTTTTATTTAATGAATAGTATGACTGCTGGTGAAATTTTGTGAGTAAACAGAATGAATCAAGTGAAACAAAGGTGAAGATTTAGGGTAATTTATTTCCATTTATTTATGTTTGGTAGTCTGAAAATTTACTCTGGTTCTATGCTTTTCAGCAAAATTTAGTTGAATTTTGTTTACCTACCTCCCTTTATTTCGTCTTTAACAAAAAAAACCTCCCTTAATTTCGTGAACAGAATCTATAGTACAATTCTTTTAATGAAAATACTTTATAATGGGAAACCAATCAAACTTTGATATACAAAACTATGTGACAAACCAAAACATATTTCTCAAGTTAAAAACGAGTGGAGCAATAATAATTTATATAAATTTCTACGAAAAAAATGATCACAAGGTGTTTTATTAAAAGTTTCTCTGTGGAAAGAAAAGAAAAGAAAAACAGATTCATTGTTATTTAATATCAAGAGGATGATATGTTTCTATCTTTGTATTCAGAAAATAATAGCACCCAACGTTCAATACTATATAACCAGACAATTTTGACCAGGTCAGCCATTCGAAAGGATATTCTAACGGTACCGTCGAGTTATTAATGTAGGAATTAAAGGACTTGCAGTTGAATTTTGAATTCAAATTTGGCAACTTAACCATCAATATCTCACCACTTTCTTTTTTTTCTTTTCCTGTGTCTCTCTTCTTCAGCATCCGAGGAAAAAGATCATAAAGCGCACGCAATCTTTTTTACTTTCTCGGATTTTCTCGGAAACCAAACAGCCAAAATCTCGTGGAAAGTTTTTAGCCGAGTCCAAGACGAAAAGATTAACATCGACATTCGATTTTATTTTTTTTTTTGACGACTGGTTGGTAACATAGACATTTGATGTAACATACGAAAAACCAATCGAGAATTGAAATAAAGAAAAAGAGATTTCCAATCCTTCTGCGTTTTATATTTACACTGTTGAATGAACAAACAAACCAAAAAATATCGTATTTCTCAATGCAGAATTGAATTTGAATCCCTGTTACTTCGGTTTCGCCTGAAGTATCTTCTTAGCACTGAATTCGACCTATCCATAACTCTAGATTCTACCTCAATGTCCAAATCCAGAGGATTTGAAGAAGATGATATTGCAGACGAATTTGAACCACGGTTTGGCCTCGCTCTCCTCATTAACGATACCATTCCACGAACCATACGCCTAAATCTTCCTCCCGACCCGGACCCAGAGCCAGTACCGTTGCTATCCGATTCGAGTGTCCCGTGTGCCCTTACCCATGAAATCCGCCTAGGACCGTCGCTGTTACCAATCCCACCACCGTCCATTTCTGTCAGCACCACCGGCAAAACTCTCTCTCCGTCTCTCGTTGCGGCATTAAACCTCCCAACGGCGAATCCGCCACCGGGGAGTCTCCAAATCGTCATTCCCACTGCGTTCTCTTCCTCGTTGTTCCTTCGATTAGGCTCTGAAGGTAGCTCGAATCGGCAGACGGGGCAGGAGTTTCGGATTGAGAGCCACGGTACGATGCAATCGTCGTGGAAAATGTGTTTACATGGCATTTCACGCGCCTCCGTCTCCGGCTCGAACACCTCCGTGCACACCGCGCAATTCGCCTCCGCGCCTATGTGGCAATCCGAGATTTCGACTCTCGGCAAAGACTCAATCGCCGATTTCGACGCCGGAGGATTTCCAGATCTACCTAGTCCGGTAGTTGACCCCTCGATCTGGCTTAGCTGTTCGAGTAACCGCTCAAATCCAGATCCCATCAAGATCTCAGATACAGAATCGGGAAGCGGTCTAAGACCCGATCCGGATCCATCATCGTAGTAAAACTCAAAAGGGCGTCGGTCTCTTGCCCCATCTCCTTCTTCTCCATCATCCCTCTCGCCGGCGCCTCCCTGAAGGACGATGACCGGGTTAAACGACGGTCGGCGGCCGGATCTCCGGCGTCTAATCACGGATCTACGGTTGTTATTGATCGATCTAATTTCAGTGGAAGCTGGGATGGCTGATTCGGTGGGAGAGGAGGAATCAGTAATCTCTTCGATGAAACCGCCGTCGCAGTGCGGACAAGCGACGGCGACGGTGGTGCTTTGATCGGCCCAGACGCTGACGAAGCGCGTGCAGCTATAACACCAATACGACGTCGTAATCGTCGCCGTCGTTGAAGGCATCTTCTGAGTCGGCGATTGGATCTGAAAGAAGAAGAAGAGGAATCGCTGACCAAAGTTATGAAAGAGGTTGATAAGGAAACGTGGTTTTTAAGGCGCTTCGTAGACGCGGAATTAACGGCGTCGGATTAGACGGTAAATAAACACGTGGCAAGTGTTTGAGTGGGTAGAAGATGGTGGAGGTATAAACGGTCGTTACGTATAGGAAAGGAGCGTCAGACGCGTCTTCGAGATGGAAACGCCGAGTTGCTGAAGAAAATTCAAAAGAAGCGCCGTGTCTGCTGTTTGAAGGACCCATGTGGGACCCATTTGATCCCCGTCTTTTCTGGGAAAGTCACTAAACGACATAGTTTTCGACCTGTGAATCAATGCCATAGGCAAAACTATACTGACCGCTATATAATTATCATCTGTGACGTACGTTAATTATGTTTTAGCAACGAGCTCAAGGGTGGAGGAGTTTTTATAAAATTTGATTTTTTGCACGTTGATGGCTCAACAAATTTTAGATGACAGATTGATAAAATACAGTATACACATTAATTAAGCTCGAGCTAGAGTTGATAAATTATGTAGAGTAAACCAACTCGTTTATCATACCATATATGTGTGTATTAACTTTTTTAATCAAATGACATTATTATAACAAATAAAAAGAAAAGTCGTTCAACTATAAATTTTGTTTGCTTTTTTGGTCTCTCTCTTTTGTTCGCAACTAATGAAAATATAAAATGACAATTATAGCAACTGGTTTACTAGAAGTAGGTTCAAGATTATAAACAAAGATATAAAATGAGAATATCAAATAAGCTGACCATGAACTGTTTGCTAGGAGTAAAACATTTCAATTAATTTGTGATAACATATTCGTTTTTCATGGAATATTGAAACAACTCCAATTGATTGAGATAGAATAAACGGAGGTTTTCATCTTTTATTATGATCAACATACATTAAAATAAATTCTATTAACTAGTCAACAACTTCAATTGGTTTGTTCCCTCCCTTGATGGCGTATCTTATGGAGGCAAAATAAGAGACGAAAACAAAGTTTAGGCATGGAAAAAAACAAAGATCATATTAAACAGTGATCTAAAGCTCCTCTAACCAGCAATGACAGCTCCAGGAGTGAAAAAAAATGCCAACTCTTGGAACAATGAGTGCTGCAAAATAATCATCTAACAGCGTTTCAATAGTGAAATCGCATGTGATTCATAAGTTAGACTCATAGTAAAATTACTGTTTAACTACAATTTCTGTATATTTGGAAACTGTTTAACAAATGTGTTGATTTTGACGAATTTGATGTAATCGTAAAAAACAAAAAAGAATAAGAACACTAAAGAAATTGTTTTTCTAGAGTTTTTTTAAAAAATAAATAAAAAATATGTGAGTATATTGTAATAACAAACTTAATAAAAAAATTATAAGCTCTAAAACCTGATAAAAAAATAAGTCATTTCTATGTATTGCAGTATGACCTCCTAGCCCTACTTCTTGATTTTAAATCAACTAGAATACAAAATATAGAAATGGAATTTGGACAGTCGATCCATTTTCCAAGTTGTTTGCTATAGCTTGTTGCACAAACTGGTCAAATTTGGACAATAGATCTATTCTCCAAGTTCTTTGCTCTAGGTTGATGCAAAAGAGTGTAGCATGAAGAAAATCGTAGGAGTTAAAATATTTCTATGAAGTGTTTGTGTAAATATGCATCTCGGGGATAAATCAATTGTGTAGTGAATGGTATCACATTTTAAAAAAAAACAAAATGGAGGAAAAAATTTTCAACTAAATTATTAACTAAAAAATCAATTTACATTTTTTCAAAAAAAACAATTTGCAGAAATGAAGAAACCAATTTACCCCTTTCCCTCCCCCCTCCAATCCCCTTATTATCTTAGAAAAATAATGATAATTTTAGAAAATATATGCTCCGAACGAATTTACATATCACTAAATATAGTGAGGATTTTATACATAGGTCGGGTCAATACAAAGCGTTCAAGTGCCCTACACAAATTTTATTTATTTTATTAGAAAAACGGTTGACACATTAATCTTGGGACATTCAAGGATGATAAAGGTGGTGCTGAGGTCCGTACAAGCTTCAACATCTACAACTCTCTAATTTTGCATGGTTCCCAAAGTCCTTTCCGTTTTTGTTTTCCGACGGGATAAAATATAGTTTTGAGTTTATCTCTTTTTATCACGTGTAAACAAGAAAACATTATATCCAAATTTTGAATTTCACATGTGAGTAGACGTACACGTTTATAACACGATTAAAGAGTATAGTTTTCCCAAGGATACTCTGAGTTCTCTTAAGAGATGGAACAACATGTACGAGGCCTGGATCTTAGCTAGGAATGATCAGGAAACGGGCTGGAAGAGCTTGGATCGTCTAATCACTTAAACCGGTCGACATGAATCCTCTAGCTGTAAAAAGCAAGAAAATGGCCTTAACTTTCGAGTTACTTAGGCTATTGCAGGATGATGTTCAATCATTCTTAGAATCGTCCCATCGAATTATTCCCCTAAATTAGCTACATATGATGCTAAAATATTCGTAGAAACTAAAAAATAATATTCAATCGTTAAGTTTAATCGAGTTAATGTTTTATTTAAATCTCTCCATGTTTTTGCAAAGGTGGATAGTATTAAAGAGATTTTTCAGTTGGAACTTTTTTTTTTGGCGTTAGTATAAAGGAATTTGGATTATTATTATTTATTTTTTTTGGATAACCGGTGTGATCTTAAGTCGAAACTCAAACTAATGACCGAGACGATACCTACGCCATGTTAAATTCACCCACTTAAAGGGAGGCATTTCCTAATGAGAAGCGAATTCAAATGATGAAAATCTCAAGACCCTTTTACCAACTGGACCAACCCTATGTTGGTTTGGATTACCTTTTTAAAAGGTCTCTACAGATGCAAATTAATGGTAGAGGCTGAAGTGCTTTCCTTTAATACTTTGATTTATGCGGAAAACAATAAATGATAAGTTTTTCAATGAGATGAAAAAAATGGCCTCTTGATATGTTTTTACATGCAAAAAGTGAAGCTCTTTCATGGAGTAAGGTCCATCCAAAAATATCTTTTGTTAAGAAGAAATCTCATAAATGTGAATCCAAATGAATCACTTTTCTTATTCTTGGACTGATATGTTAGGTGGATGGATTTTGGAAGTATGCTGGTATTTGTAGGTTTAAGATGATGCTTAGTTTGAGAAATTGGACACATTTTGCTTGTGGGAGCAAAAAGTTTATGGCAAAGTTTCTATTTCCCTCACATGAAGTTAGAAATCTTAATATGAGCCATGAGTTTGCATGCTAGAGTATCAAGAAACATCGATGACTTATATTGCAAGACGTAAGTATTATCGTCAACATTTCTGTTCAACAATAAAAAAATATTGCTGAAATAAACATTTTAGTTTGTTTTTACGTATTTTAAATTAAAACCGATTATATCATTTTACTTATGTAAACAATGTTTATTTTGGTTTACATAATCAATTTTCTCAGTTAATTTTTTGCTCGTCGACAAAAGAAACTACAAGTTGAATCGAATTCAATCAATATAAGTAATCTAGAATATATAAAGAGTCTTCAATAAAACAAGTGTAAATAAAGGTTATTGAAACTTCTTGGTGGTGGAAGTCAATTTATTTATAATTCGTTTCCATGACGTCACGTCTTTGAATCGATGCCGTTAGTTTGATCTTAGATCGCACTATACAATATTTTACATATCTAAAGCTAGCAATCCAACGACTTATTGATTGGGTTTACGTGTGTGTGTTATTATTATACAATAACTCCCATACTCTCTCTTCCCTCATCTATCTCTCTTCCAGCTTGTTCAACATGGCTACATCACTCTGTCTATTTAACGGCCCATACCCACCAGTTTGCAATCTTTCTTGGCCATAGCTATTTTTGGTAGGTTTAATTGTGCTGACTATAACACCCCTCACTTTCGGGGCCAAACTAGAGTCATCTGACTAATCCTTCGTGCCTAGTTTGGTATTTCGTGCACTCATACCGTTGGCGAGAGATAACAAGTTGAGTGGACACGTGTCAGTCAGATAGAACGAGTAGATGGTGATGAGCGCAAAAGATATTTAGAAGATCTAAAATATCTAGCTTACTTGTCCACGTTGGCAGTAACCCGGAGCCGATCTGGAATCAGATATTGCACTTTTTCCGCTTTTTTACTTTTTTTTTTTTTCTTTCTATTTTTCTAATTTTGTTTTTTTTATTTAAAATCGATTTTCACACCTTGCCAAAAGCTAGGCTCCACGAATTTTCCGCTATCCTTCTCCGGTCTCTGATCCGATTTTTTTCACATGTTGTTGTTGAGAGCTTTCAGAAGATTGAGAAATTTATAACAATTTTGAAACGACGAGAGTGGAAAATGGGTGAGGAAGTTAGGATGAACGAATACGGGTTCGACGGAGAAGACCCCGGGGATGAAGATAGGGTTTCGGAATGGGAGATTGGATTGCCCAGCGGAGATAATTTGACGCCGTTGTCTCAGTTGTTAGTTCCATCGATTCTCGCTCTTGCTTTTAGCATAACTCCGGAACGCAGCCGTACGATCCAGGACGTCAATCGCGCGTCGCAGAACACGTTCTCTTCGCTGCGCAGCAATGGATATTCTGGAGTTAACGTTTCCTCGTTGAACAACACAGCGGCTGCGGTGGAGGAGGTGGATCGAGTCGGTTCGAGTAGTCCGGGATCGGATCCGAAGAAACAGAAGAAATCGGATGGCGGTGAGGCGGTGGATTCCATGGCGGAGGAAGGAGATTCGGAGAGTGAAGATCCTTCCGGGAAGACACTGAAACGACCGCGTTTGGTGTGGACACCGCAGCTTCACAAGAGATTCGTGGACGTGGTGGCTCATTTAGGGATTAAAAACGCAGTGCCGAAGACAATAATGCAGCTGATGAACGTCGAAGGACTGACTCGCGAGAACGTCGCGTCTCACCTGCAGAAGTACAGGCTCTACCTCAAACGAATTCAGGGATTGACGACGGAAGGTCCGTCCTCCTCGGATCAGCTCTTCTCGTCAACGCCGGTGCCTCCGCAGAGCTTCCAAGACGGCGGATGCGATAACGCTCCGGCGAACGGAAAAGTGGGAATTCCTATTCCGGTCCCGTCGATGATGCCGATGCCAGTGTACGGGAGTCACATGGGTATGCAATATCACCACAATAAGCAGGGTCATGAACATTATCATCAGTATAATCGCCACGGCAATGGTGTGTTCGAGTCAAACTCATATAATGCAGCAGAATAAGTTCGGATCCATGACAAGTTCTCCTTCTGTTGGCGGTGGTGGCGTGAATGACAAGTAAATGGTGATCTTATTCTTTTGCTCCTGGTAGATCTACTCTGTTTCTCTAACTACAGTTAGATATTTCACAATTGGATGACATTTTTATCCTCGGTATATAATAAATCCTGGGCGATTGTGCCCTTGCTGCTTAATTACTCATTTTAGTGTGTTTTAACATTCTAATTCCAAGTTGATTTAACGATTATAACCGTGCTATTTGTAGAACTGTTCTTCAGAATTGTCTAACATGTTTCTAGTTATTAGATGAATATAATATTTTCATTACAATCCGGATTTCAAGTTTCATTCACTCTTCGGAGTGGAACTGTGTAATCTGGTAGTTCACTCTTGAGGAGCTGACACTGAATGTAACCGAGGTTTTCTGTGAGCTACTGTATTCTGGTTAGCTCACAGAGAGGTCATAAACGGATCTGTATCTAGAAATCACCACCTGCTTGAGCTTCATATTCTTTGTTCCACATTCAGCCAAATCTCAATAAGCTAGTCTTTGGTCTGTTTATGCTAAGGCAGCAAATTCGGTCAAATCCTGGAAGTTCTCGTGTTGATATTAGTTAACTCGTTTTTACAAGTTTTTGATCTTGATTGAATCTTGTTACAGGTACTTAGCCTCTGGTTTGTTTTCCCCTTCGACACGTGCGTCCTCGTGAATTTTAATTCCCTAAGTGTTCCACACAAGTCCTCATTACATTTTTATAGAAAATGATTGAAGAATCGAAGCCTTCTCTGAATGAAGGAGTTTCCTAGTGTCTATATTCTCTTGAGGTAAAGCCTATTTGCTTATTACTTGTAGATTTCTTAAACTCAAGACAGAGCGTCTCACGTTTGTCCGACTTGTTAACTGTTTCTTTCTTTGGATGATGAAGCCAGATAGACACTTCTGTTTCGTTCACCGTAACAAATATCTTTTTCATTTATCATTTAATCATTTTGGTATTTGTTTGATTATAAAATCCATCCAATTTTGTAAAGGTGGCGATTTCATAAAATTAATATAGTCTATCTATTAGGACTTTTCTCTTTTTAAAGCAATATCTTTTGATTGCGTTGGAGGAGGGTCATACACCTAATAAAACTGCCAACCAGAAGAAGAAAGTGACAGTCCAACAATAAGCCAAGGCTTTTGTTTTTTTCTTCTTTGCCAACAAAGAATTAGTAGTTTTAGTGATTACCGTTTCATTTACAGATCTCGATAAGAATCTGTTATCTGCATTATTGATCAGAATCCACAAAATATATTATATAAGATCACTTATCTTTTTCATATCATATACTTACTTTATCTTCAAATTAATTTTATGTGTGTCATTGGAGTTCCATTTTAAAAGTAGCAAGAATCTTGGATTGCTTCGACATATATAGATTCCTTCTATCAAGAATCAGATTTGGTATGAACTCACTCATCTACTGCTTCAAATTACTTCATGATCGTCACAATCTCCTAATGAAAGTTTAGAAAATAAAGTTTTATGAAAAGCCTTTTCATAAAAGGCTTGAAGCGTTTCTTCCAAACTGTGAGGTATCCTCTTCGTACCATCGAGCAAGATCAAAGTAGCTTCAGCAGCGAACATGATCTCCATAAAAACAACCGACTTAAACAACATTCCCATTGTAGTCTTTGTTGATCTTATTCAGAAACCGAGAAACTGTTTGGTATGGTGGCAAAGTGAAAACAATTGAAGTAACCTAGGCTAAGTTCGAGTGATTAAACTTGGCTCCGAAACTGTAATGGAGATACACAAGTTCTTCATTACCTTGTTCTGTTTTAGAGTGAACCAGGACAACGCTTATCTGTCTCGAAATGCAGAAACTTTTTATTTAGAGACAACTGCCATAAGTTACAGTTAATATAGAATCCATGTCCGTAATTTTTAATACCATTTGTTCATGATACTCAAGGAATCTCTACATGGAATTATTCATTTACAAAATTGACAAACTCGTCTAATGAGCTGCACGAGGAACCTCCACTTCTCGCAGAGGCTTCGAGCTTCTCTTTCAAAACAATGGCTCTCTTCCTCATATCTGCCCCTTCTTCATCCACAATCAACCTCTTCAAAGCTCTCTCCACAGCTCCTTTCTCCAGCTCTCCCTCCAATTGGACACCAATTCTCCAAACTCTCTCCAAGTACCTCGCGTTAACTTTCTGATCGCCTGTAAAAGGTCTACAGATCATCGGGACGCCTTCTCCGACACTCTCTAACGTTGAGTTCCATCCACAGTGACTCCAAAAGCCTCCTACCGCAGGATGTCTGAGAACTTCCATCTGCGGAGCCCATTTCACAATGTAACCTCTTTCTGAAACCAGCTTACTGAATTCCTCTGGTAAGGACTCTGTCCATTCAGACCCAGGAATAGAACCAGGCCGGATCACCCACAAGAAAGGCTGGTTGCTATTACTCAATCCCCAAGCCATCTCCAACATGTCTTTAGTTTCCATTAGAGCTAAGCTCCCCAAGCTTATGTATATCACTGAATTCGGTTTCTGCTTGTTCAACCACTCAATGCAGCTCCTATCCTCTTCTACTAAACTAGAAGCCACATAAGCTGCAATGTGAAGTGGTCCTATATGATACACTGGAACTTGTAGTTCTTTTTGCAACCATTCCAAAGACGAGCCTTCTAAACAGCTTGCTGAGTTGGTGATTACAGCGGAAGCTGTTCGAATGTCTACAACTTTACTGTAGAGCTTGAGAATACTCTCTATGGGACCAAACGCTGAAGTTGGCAAATCCTTGTACCTTAGAGGATCCAACCCTGGAAACACCTTCTCTTGCGTTTCAGGATCTGCAGATAGTCGAAAAAACCAAACGGCATTTACATTGGTTTATCTAAATGAAATAAAAAAGGTAAGAATCTTGAGTACCTTTCATGTCGATCAAGAACTTGTCTGTGTCGACTTTGGTCAAAACAGAGCGACAGACAAAAGCAGTAGCACTTGTAGTGCTGAAGAGAAAACTGGGAAGTTGAAACTCCTTAGCTGCAGCTTCTGAGAAGTACATATACTCATCGTAGATGACACAAGCAATATCATCATGACCTTGTTCCTTCAACAGTTGACCTAAACAGTTCTTGAAGTTTACCTCACAGATTTGATTGACCTTGAACAGAAAATTCAGTAGGCCGATGACTTTGAGATCAGAATCAGGTAAGCTATGTGGGATGGTGAGAAATTGAAAATCAGAGAAGTCTTTGGAAGCGCTAACTCGATTGTCATGTGTCTGAACGACAGTGATGGAGAAACCCTTCAAGTGAAGTGCTCTCCCGAATTGCATAATCGGAGTTACATGACCTTGTGCTGGAACTGGAACCAACACTATTCTTCTCTTCGCTCGCTTCTCCTCCATTACTGTCTCTTTTCTCTCCTTTTTCTCCTCAATTTAGAAATGGAAGAATTCACTGTTCTGTGGTCTCACAAAATCTATTTTTATCTCAAAGAGGAAAATTCTGATCTGATGGGTTGGCTCTCAACTTTCTTCAGTGTGTGGAAGGAGAAGCACAAGCACAAGCACGTGACCAACAAAACAGAAGATTCAAGAAAGACTCGCTCGCTCAGAATCGACAAAATCAAAGGCTTCCTTTTGCCGTTTTCTTTTCTAATAATCTCATCCTTTCCTCCTTCTAGATAATACACATATGTAGTATATGATTATGGCTATGTGGGCCCAAGAAAGAGTGCAAAGTGCAAACAAGTGGGTTGGGCCGATCAATATTAATTAGACAAAAATAATGTAGCCATGTAGATCAAGCTGGAACGAGAGTTATTGTATAATACTCGCACGTAAACCAATCTACGCATTGGATTAAAATATTTATCATAACTATATCTAGTCATTTTACTGAGCCTTACTTTGATTTGTTAAGACTAAAAAGTTTTGTTAGGCTATTTTTTTGTTACTTATTACATTTTATTGGTGGATTCCACAGCGTAATTTCCCTACGATTTTCTGATTGTATTTTTTTCTTAGCTCTTTATGAAATCGTCAGGAAGGTCTTTCTCCGACGGATATCCTATAACTTTTTCCATCTGAAACCGGTCCTATTCTTATAGTGCATGAGGAATATAGCCACACCACACAACTATTGTAGCCCTCGCGTCCCTCGAGATTAAATTGTTGGATAACTAAAACATAAAGGAAAAAAAGTAGTTGGGATGCACATGCGGTCGAGTATTTTATACTGAGTACTTGCTCAACAAATCGCACATTGAATAACTTAGTAAATTAAAATCTATAAATACAACCCCTCTCTTTATAAAGTAGGACCATCGATGTTTCTCATACACATTCTTATATTCATTAAGTAGGGCCTTCAATGTTTCTCATACACATTCTTATATTCATTAAGTAGGGCCTTCAATGTTTCTCATACACATTCTAAAAATAGAATCGATGTACTTACATTTTTATGCAAATTTTGATTCATGATGCTAAAGGAATCTCTTTGATACACTCTTACTTTGAACAAGGACTACACGGAATTCTTTATTTTCAAGGAGTTGACAAATTCGTCTAATGAGTTGTATGAGGAACTTACTTTTCTGACAGAGGCTTTGAGCTTTTCTTTCATAAAAATAGCTCTCTTCCTCATATTTGCCCCTTCTTCATCCACAATCAACTTCTTCACAACTCTCTCTACAATTCCTTTATCTAGCTCTCCCTCCAATTGAACCCCAATTCTCCAAACTCTCGACAAGTTCCTTGCATTGACTTTCTGATCTCCCGTAAAAGGCCTACATATCATTGGAACACCTTCTCCGATGCTCTCTAGTGTCGAGTTCCATCCACAATGACTCCAAAACCCTCCCACCGCAGGATGTTTGAGAACTTCCATCTGCGGGGCCCATTTCACAATGTAACCTCTTTCTGAAACCAGCTTACTAAATTCCTCCGGCAAGGATTCTATCCATTCAGCGCCGGGAATAGAACCCGGTCGGATCACCCACAAGAAAGGGTGGTTGCTATTACTTAACCCCCAAGCCATCTCCAACATGTCTTTGGTTTCCATTAGAGCTAAACTTCCCAAACTTATGTATATCACTGAACTTGGTTCGTGCTTGTTCAACCACTCAATGCAGCTCTTATCCTCTTCTAGTAAACTACAAGGTGCAAAAGCTGCAATGTGAAGTGGGCCTACAGAGTACACTGGCACTTGTAGCTCTTGTTGCAACCATGTTAAAGAAGAGTGCTCTAAATAACTTGTTGAGTTAATGATGACAGCGGAAGCTGTTCGAATGTTTACAACTTCCCCGTAGAACTTGAGAATACTCTCCAATGGACCAAATACTGAAGTTGGCAAATCCTTATACCTTAGAGGATGCAACCCTTTAAACTCTCTGTTTTGCGTTTCGGGATCTGCATAGTCGAAAAACCAAAATATCATTTGCATTGATCTATCTAGACGATATATTGAAATTAAGGTTAAAAACCAATATATTGAGTACCTTTCATGTCGATCAAGAACGTCTTTGCGTTGATTTTGGCCAACACGGAGCGACAGACAAAGGCAGTAGCGCTTGTCGTGCTGAAGACGACACTTGGAAGTTGAAACTCCTTAGCTCCAGCTTCAGAGAAGTACATGTACTCATCGTAGACTACACAAGCAATGTCATCATTACCTTGTTCCTTCAATAGTTGACACAAACAGTTCTTGAAGCTTGCTTTGCAAATTTGATTGAGCTTGGTGAGAAACTCGAATGGTCCGAGATTTTTGAGATCGGACTCACTTAAGCAATCTGGGATGGTGAGAAATTGAAACTCTTTGAAATCTTTGGAAGCACTAACTCGATTATACTGTGTTTGGAAAACAGTGATGGAGAAACCCTTCGAATAAAGAGCTTTCCCAAGTTGCATCATCGGAGTTACATGACCTTGTGCTGGAACAGGAACTAACACTATCCTTCTCTTCACTCGCTTTTCCTCCATTAGTCTCTCAGCTTTTTGCTCTCTTATCGATGTCATCGATGTAGGAATGGAACAAGCTCAAAACTAGAGATGCTTTCACCTTAGATCTTTATCAGATATATAGACACGTGCGATAATACATTTCTTGTCGGTCTCGAGATTTTCACTTATTATTGTCCCTACGTGGAAAATTCAGATCTGATGATTTGTGGTCGGGGTAGACTCTTAACTGTATTCATTGTGTGAAACGGACAAGCTCAACTACAGAAACACGTGGAGTTAATAAAAAGGCTTCCTTTTTTGTCTCTTTCCTAAGTAAGTCGATCTCATCCTTTTCTCTTTCTAGATAATTTATAATAGTAGTTAAATTATCTATTGGTCAACATTATTAATACACAAAAAGCTAAAGTTGGAAAAAAAAAACGATCAAGTAAATGACATTAGAATACTATTATTGTCTACATAACATATTACATAAATCAACAACACCAAATTGATAAGCTGACAAAGAGCTTGTGAAGCACCACAAGACACAATCTTTCATAGTTGATAAGATGAAACACATCACAAGACTTGAAATACAATTATAGGAATATAATGAAGGTGAGGGTGTTAAAGAGTTTCATAAACGTCACAGGAAATTGTTAAAAGAAACATAATTACTTCCATAAACAAACTTATTTGTTTTGCTTAGAGTCTATTCGTAAATTCCATATGTTTTGCTTAGAGTCTATTCGTAAATTCCATAGCCGGGGTTCTTAAATAATTTTTTAATATTTTTTGGTGAGACCTACTTCTTTTCGGTGAGAAAAAAAAAAAAAAAATCGAACCAATCACGCTATAACACGTGTGTGAACAGTGCAAGAATCAAAAGAAGTTGGAATTCTTAAATAAGAACTTTAAGATTCGGATTTTAAAAAAAAACTGTGGGATCTACTATTAATTTTTTTTTTTTTTAAAGAACCCGGGGTAAAAACCCCAGGATAGACATGGTCTTATTTGGTGCGCTTTTGAAAAATATCAAGACCCATGTCTCGGTTGGATGGGTTGCTCAAAGCTCCACTTGAATTCCATCGAGTCCTCGCTTATATTAATACTTAGAGTTCTAAGTATCCTGTGACGCAGGTGCAAATTCAGATCTAATGATTTGTGGTCAAGATAAGCTCTTAATTATCTTCATGGTGTGAAATGGACAAGCTCAACTACAGAAACACGTGGAGTCAATAAAACAAGGCAATCAAAGGCTTTACTTTTATCTGCTTTTGAAAAATATCAAGACCCATGTCTCGGTTGAATGGATTGCTCAAAGCTCCACTTGAATTCCATCGAGTCCTCGCTTATACCAATACTTAGAGCTCTAAGTATCCTGAGATGTAGGTGCAAATTCAGATTTGATGATTCGTGGTCAGGATAAGCTCTTAATTATCTTCATGGTATGAAATGGACAAACTTAACTACAGAAATACGTGGAGTCCATAAAACAAGCAATCAAAAGCTTTACT
Source organism: Euclidium syriacum (assembly GCA_900116095.1). NCBI lineage: Eukaryota > Viridiplantae > Streptophyta > Magnoliopsida > Brassicales > Brassicaceae > Euclidium > Euclidium syriacum. The sequence continues at coordinate 9,485,752 of FPAK01000006.1, forward strand.
TTTATTTTTTTCTAAATAAGTCGATCTCACCTTTTCTCTCTGATTCTAGATAATTCATAATAGTTAAATTATCTTTTGGTCAACATTAATACACAAAAAGCTAAAATTGAAGAAAAAAACAATCAAGTAAATGACATTATAATATTATTATTGTCTACATAACATATATCAACAACACCAAACTAAACTGACAAAAAGCTTGTGAAGCACCACAAGGCACAGTCTCATATAGTTGGTATGACGAGCACACATCACAAGACTTGAAATACAATAATAGGAATATAATGAAGGTGAGGGTGTTTAGAGTTTTATAACCGAGCTTAACATAATGGAGTTTATTTAAATTCGAAGTTCAAACGTTATATATATATTTTTTGTTTGGTGTACATGAAAGAGTTAAATGGTACTCTGGTAACATGCATTATAGAAAATCTGAGTTTAAATCTAGTGTGTGATTATTATTTATCCATTTTTTTGTGAAAACTAAAACAGAGTGTTTTTATATAATAGTTTCATTTGGATTTTTGAAAATATAATTGACACTGAATTTAAAATATTAACAAAACTAAATTTCAATAGTTTTTATGTTAAATTTTATATTGAGGGATTTTTACTTGATTGATTTTTTTTAGAGAATTTTTACTAAAACTCCACCATTCTTTTGTCAAAATTAAGTCGCAACATTTCGATATAATAATTTCGTCTTGTTTTTGATAAAGGATATAAAATCTTAACGGAACTTAACCTGAAAAGTTTATACGTTAAATCTTTATGTTTAGGTGTTGTACTCAATCAAAATTTTCTTGACTTTTAGTTATGTTTCTTTCTAGATAGCACTAGTTAAATTATCTTTATGTATATCATAATTTCCATTTGATATCTTGAAATATAAGAAAATGAATATATCTTATCAAAATTACTTTTCCTATTTTCCCTTGTTCATTCTCAAATTTACTTTTTTTTTCTCTTCATGTATACCATTTCTTTAAATTCTAATAAACAAAAGTTTTAACTACTAATTACCTTTTTCTATTTTTCATTCTTAAAATGGAAAATTCAATAAAAATGGAAAAGTTATGAAAAATATGTTAGTTTATCATTTTTTCGGACATTTTATTATATTAGATTAGATTCCGCGTATGTATAAGTACATGTCTTCCACTATTCTCAATTAATTAACAAATTTCAAGTCTTTCTTTTTTTCATCGATTCTCTTTTTGTTTTTTTCAACAGACATCGAAGAGAAAAATGAGTACTAGTAATATTGTGATCCGAGTAGTAAGTCTGGTTTTGATTGGAATATCCCTATCCCTTCTATGCTACAAAGGCAAGCCGTCTGATGATAGTTGTAAAAAAATAGACGATATCGTTAAATATTAATTATGTTTTTATTCTATTAGAGTTGAAGTTATTTTGGGGTCTTTTTTTCTTAATAGTTTTATCTATTTTTTGTTACTATGGGATCAAATAGTTCCATTAAAGTTTTGTAATGTTTTCTTATTTTCATTAATAAGGATTTTTCTTTTTAATACTTTTGCCATATGTCAGCTGTAACCATATTTTCAAGAAAAGCCGAATCCGAGTTTACGCGAAACCACATAACCGAAATAGAAAATTAGCTCAATTTTAAGGTGTAGTGATAATGATAGATGAAACACACAAGATATGAAAGATGATAAAAGGAATAGAATGAAGGTGTAGGCGTTGAACGTTTTCATAACCGTGAAAGGTTAACACTTAAAAGAAACAAATTCATGCAAGAGGGTTTTGCTTAGTTGGTGTGGCTTTTGGTTGGATCGGTTGCTTGAAACTGAATTCCATCGTGTTCTCCTTTCCGTTGTTGGAATAAGCTAAAGGAAATTAGGAAAATAAGAACAAAAAGTATATTTAGGAGAAATCTAAATATACATATATTTTAGGAGTTATCTAAAATATGGAAAACTTCACCTTTAAGGATTAGGAATAGTTTGTTCTTATAAATAAGAGGAGATATCAATGTGTGATATAACTCTTGAGGTTTGAGAGCTTAAGTTTTGAGTTATTTTCTTAAGCAATAAAGAGAGGAATTCTTTAAATCTTAGTTTCTTAAACAAAGTAGTTCAATAATTGGTATCAGAGCCTTACAAAAGGATCGTGAGGCAAAAAGATCATCAACTCTTCGTGCTAGCTGAACGACGACAAGAAGAAAACCATGGCAAAAGATGAAACCGGTGAAACAGCGATGGGAAAGACAAAGGAAGGAGGAGGATCCTCTTCCATCAAGTGCCCGATGTTGAACTCGAGCAATTACACGGTTTGGTCTATGAGAATGAAGATATTGCTGAAAGTAAACAAAGCTTGGGACGTGATAGATTCTGGTACAATCGATGGTGACAAGAATAACTTAGCCATAGCCCTAATCTTCCAATCGATACCAGAAGCTCTCATCTTGCAAGTAGGTGACCTCGACTCAGAAAAAGAAGTATGGGCAGCCATCAAAGCTAGACATCTGGGTGCAGACATAGTCAAGGAAGCTAGATTGCAAACCCTAATGGCGGATTTCGATCGCCTCAAGATGAAAGAGACAGAAACCATCGATGACTTTGTGGGAAAGTTATCTGAAATCTCCTCGAAATCCATGGCATTAGGTGTCGAACTTGAAGAACCTAAGTTGGTCAAGAAATTTCTATCAAGTCTCCTGAGGAAGAAGTACATCCATATCGTAGCTTCTATCGAGCAAGTATTAGACTTGGACAAAACAACGTTCGAGGATATAATAGGCCGGATGAAAGCTTACGAGGAAAGAGTAGCTGACGACGAAGAGACCAAGGAGGAGCAGAATAAATTGATGTACGCTAATAATGAATCAACTTCGTCGCAACATAATCAAAATTCGTCTGGTGATTATGGTAGAGGAAGAGGTCGAGGAGGAAGAAGAGGTAGAGGTCGAGGAGGAAGGAATAGTGGCGCAAGAGATATATCCACGGTTGAATGTTTCCGTTGTGACAAATTTGGACATTATGCCTCCAACTGTCCAGATCGACTACTCAAATTGCAGGAGGCTCAAGAAACCAACAACAACGATACTCAAGAGGCAGAGGAACTGATGATGCATGAGTTGATATGCATCAACAATGAAACCATAAGATCAAACGAAGTGGTTTATCTTAACGAGAAGAACGTGAAGCCAAAGGAGTTTGAGACATGTTTAGACGAGGATAATATTTGGTATTTAGACAATGGAGCCAGCAACCACATGACAGGGAACCGAGCCTATTTCAGAAACATCGACGAATCTATCACAGGGAAAGTTAGGTTTGGAGATGATTCCCGCATAGATATAAAAGGAAAAGGATCAATTATGTTTTTATGCAAAAGTGGAGAAAGAAGAGTTCTATCCGATGTTTACGACTTGCCTAAGTTAAAAAGTAACATCATTAGCTTAGGACAAGCAACTGAGACGGGATGTGAGGTACGAATGCGAGAAGATTACCTCACCTTACATGACAAGACGGGAAATCTGATTACTAGAGCCAAAAGATCGACTAATCGTTTATACAAGGTAATCATGGAAGCTGTTGACATGAAGTGCTTACACCTTAATAATCAGAACATGTCATCAAAGTGGCATGCCCGTTTAGGTCACATCGGAGGTAACTCTATGAAAACGCTGGTTAGTAAAGAGCTGGTCATTATAATACCAAAGTTTGTTGTGGAAAAAGAAACATGTTCTTCTTGTTTACGTGGAAAGCAAACAAGAAACCTTTCCTCAGGCAACCTCATACCGCGCAGAGAAAATCTTAGAACTTGTCCATGGCGATCTTTGTGGACCGATTACCCTTCAACCGCAGCTAGAAATAGATACATTTTTGTTCTCATAGACGATTTTTCTCGCTACATGTGGTGGATTCTTCTTAAAGAAAAGGGAGAAGCCTTTGAAAAGTTCAAGAAGTTTAGAGCAATGGTGGAACAAGAAACAGGAGCTATACTAAAAACGCTTCGAACTGATAGGGGTGGCGAATTTACATCACTAGAATTTCAAACATTCTGTGAAAATCATGGAATACAGAGACATTTGACCGCACCCTACTCTCCACAACAGAATGGCGTTGTTGAAAGAAGAAACAGAACACTCATGGAGATGACAAGAAGTGTCCTCAAGCACATGAACGTACCAAACTATTTGTGGGGAGAGGCTGTAAGACATGCTACCTATATCATAAATCGAGTTTACACAAGAGTATTGATCTCAAAGACGCCTTATGAAGTGTTCAAGGGGAAGAAACCTAATATAGGGCATCTACGAGTATTTGGCTGCATTGGCTATGCCAAAACAGAATCTCCACATCTTAAGAAGTTAGATGATAGGTCTCGTCCTTTAGTGCATCTCGGAACAGAGCCTGGATCTAAAGCTTATAGGTTGTTTGATCCAACATGTCGTAAGGTCGTTGTGAGCAGAGATGTCGTCTTTGATGAAGAAAAGTGTTGGAGGTGGAATAATCTTGGAAGAGAAGCAGAAGATGAACCAGGAAAATTTAAAATCGATTTTGGAAGCATGGGAAACAACGGCATTAGAGAAAGCGGTGAAGAGACAGAGGTTGCGAATAATGATGTCGTCGATGACATGAATAATAATGATGAAGTTATTAATGAAGGAAACAATGAAGAAGATGGGGGAGAAGTTGAGAACTTATCCGATGAAGATGATGAGGAAATTCAGGGTCATCCTCCCCTTAGAAGATCTTCTCGACCAAGTGTAAGACCTCGTTATTTGGATGATTATGTGTCGATAGCTGAAACAGATGATGAGGAAGAGTTTGAACGATTTTTGTTGCTGATAAATGATGAACCGTGGAACTTTTAAGAAGCCAAATCAGAGAAATTTTGGAGAGATGCTTGTACGGATGAATTGTCATCGATAAACAAACAAGAACAAGACTTGGGATCTAGTTGATCTCCCACAAGGAGTTAAACCAATTGGTTTAAAATGAGTCTTTAAAATCAAGCGTAATTCAGATGGGAGCATTAACAAGTACAAAGCAAGACTCGTAGCTAAGGGATATGTGCAAAAACATGGCATTGATTTTGAAGAGGTGTTTGCTCCAGTAGCTCGTATTGAAACGGTTAGATTCCTCACTGCATATGCAGCTTCTGATGGTTGGGAAGTGCATCATTTGGATGTAAAGACAGCATTCCTTCATGGAGTTTTAAAGGAGGTAGTTTATGTCTCACAACCAGAGGGTTTCGTGATTAAAGGGAGTGAACACAAAGTTTATAAACTAAATAAGGCCATTTATGGATTAAAACAAGCACCTAGGGCTTGGAACAAGAAGTTGAACAAGGTGCTTAATGAGATGAAATTTTTGAGATGCTCGAAGGAACCTTATTTGTATCGGAAACAAGAGAAAGGATGCATTCTTCTTGTGGCTGTATATGTAGATGATCTACTCGTGACTGGATCCAGTTGTGATATCATACTCAACTTCAAGAAAGACATGTCGACAAAGTTTGAAATGAGTGATCTTGGAAAACTAACTTACTATCTTGGTATTGAGGTAACTCAACATGAAGAATGAATTACACTTAAGCAAGATAGATATGCGAAGAAAATCTTGGAAGAAGCTGGCTTGAAAGATTGCAATTCGTGTCAAGTTCCCATGGATCCGGGTTTGAAACTTTCAAGAGCAAAGGAAGAGCGAGGTATTAATGAGAAAGAATACAGAAGAAACATCGGTTGTCTTCGATATTTGATTCATACTCGACCTGATATCTCTTATCATTTTGGAGTTCTTAGTAGATACATGCATGAGCCTAAAGAATCTCATGGAGCTGCTCTAAAAAAAGTGTTAAGGTATCTACAAAGAACCCTTTCTCATGGTATTACCTTCAAGCGAGCTAAGAAGTTGGAGTTGATTGGATTCAGTGACAGCAGTCATAATGTGGATGTTGATGATGGAAGAAGTACTACAGGTCACATCTTTTATTTGAATAATTGTCCTATTACATGGTGTTCTCAAAAGCAGGAGACAGTTGCTTTGTCCTCTTATGAAGCTGAGTTCATGGCAGCCACTGAAGCTGCTAAGCAAGCAATTTGGCTTCAGGAATTACTTGGAGAAATCACTGGCAGGTTGTGTGAAAGGACAGTAATTCGAGTAGACAACAAATCGGCAATTGCTCTCACTAGAAATCCTGTTTTTCATGGCCGTAGTAAGCACATTCATACGAGGTACCACTTTATTCGTGAATGTGTTGAGAACGAACAAGTGGAAGTTCAACATGTCCCTGGAAACGAACATAAGGCTGACATTCTAACAAAGCACTTGGAAGAATCAAGTTTAAGGAAATGAGAGAACTCATTGGAGTCCATGATGTTTCGAAGATTGATTTTAAGTTTAAGGGAAAGAATGTTAGAATAATAAGAACAAAAAGTATATTTAGGAGAAATCTAAATATACATATATTTTAGGAGTTATCTAAAATATGGAAAACTTCTCCTTTAAGGATTAGGAATAGGATTAGGAATAGTTTGTTCTTATAAATAAGAGGAGATATCAATGTGTGATATAACTCTTGAGGTTTGAGAGATTGAGAGATTAAGTTTTGAGTTATTTTCTTAAGCAATAAAAAGAAGAATTCTTTAAATCTTAGTTTCTTAGACAAAGTAGTTCAATACCCGTGCTTTAGATTCACAACTGTTATAGGCTCATAGTATCACACATATCGCTGAACACCTTCATCGCATTCCCTACCTCTCCAAACTTCGAGTTCATATCAATAACTGAGCTAACTATAAAATCATCTTAACTCAAATGAACACATCAAAACTAGCTAATATATTATCTTTCCCAATTCTTTGTCAAACAGATTGCTGCTGGCTTTAAGGGCTAGTAACCATGAACGTGTCAAGTTTTAATCCTTCTTTATTCATTTAGAGTTAAGTGCCAAAAGTTACACTTAAACACATAATACATGTATTCTTCTCTCCTTTTTCTTGTATGAAATTTGATTAATTATGCTTGATGAATCTCTTGTGATACACTTTTGACTTTGAAAGGGACTACATTGAATTCTTCATCATCAAGGAATTGACAAACTTGTCTATCGAGTTGCACGAGGAACCTCCACTTCTGGCAGAGGCTTCCAGCTTCTCTTTCAAATCAGTGGCTCGCTTCCTCATATCTTCCCCTTCTTCATCTACAATCAACATCTTCACAGCTCTCTCCACAGTTCCTTTCTCCAGCTCTCCCTCCAATTGAACCCCAATTCTCCAAACTCTCTCCAAGTACCTCGCATTAACTTTCTGATCGCCTGTAAAAGGCCTACAGATCATCGGAACACCTTCCCCGATGCTCTCTAGCGTCGAGTTCCATCCACAGTGACTCCAAAAGCCTCCTATCGCAGGATGTCTGAGAACTTCCATCTGCGGGGCCCATTTCACAATGTAACCTCTTTCTGAAACCAGCTTACTGAATTCCTCTGGTAAAGACTCTGTCCATTCAGAACCGGGAATAGAACCTGGTCGGATCACCCACAAGAAAGGCTGGTTACTATTATTCAATCCCCAAGCCAACTCCAGTATGTCTTTAGTTTCCATTAGAGCTAAGCTTCCCAAGCTTATGTATATCACTGAGTTTGGTTTCTGTTTGTCCAACCACTCAATGCAGCTTCTGTCCTCTTCTAGTAAACTAGAAGGTGCATAAGATGAAATGTGAAGTGGACCTATAAGATACACTGGAACGTTAATTCCTTCTTGCAACCTTGCCAAAGACAAGCTCTCTAGACAACTTGCTGAGTTGATGATAACAGCAGAAGCTGTTCGAATGTCTACAACGTTACTGTAGAGCTTGAGAATACTCTCTATGGGACCAAACGCTGAAGTTGGCAAATCCTTGTACCTTAGAGGATCCAACCCTGGAAACACCTTCTCTTGCATTTCAGGATCTGAAAATAGTCGAAAAAACCAAACGGCATTTACTTTGGTTTATTTTTCTAGATGAGGTGAAAAAAAAGGTAGAATCTTGAGTACCTTTCATGTCGAGAAAGAAATTCTCTGCGTTGACTTTGGATAAAACAGAGCGACAAACAAAGGCAGTAGCAGTTGTAGTGCTGAAGATGACACTAGGAAGATGAAACTCCTTAGCTGCAGCTTCAGAGAAGTACATGTACTCATCGTAGACTACACAGGCAATATCATCGTTACCTTTTTCTTTCACTAGTTGACCTAAACAGTTCTTGAAATATGCCTCGCAGATTTGATTGAGCTTGATCATAAAATCGAGTGGTCCGAGTTTTTTGAGATCGGACTCGGTTAAGCTATCTGGGATAGTGACAAAATGAAAATCAGAGAAGTCTTTGGACGCGCTAACTCGATTGTACTGAGTCTGAACAACAGTGATGGAGAAACCCTTCAAGTGAAGTGCTCTCCCGAGTTGCATCATTGGAGTTACATGACCTTGTGTTGGAATTGGAACTAGCACTATTCTTCTCTGCACTCGTTTTTCCTCCATAATCTTTCTTCTCTCTCGCTCAAGGTAAGAATGCAACAAGCTCAAAGAGGCAGATCGGTTGCTTTCACTAGATCTAATCTGATTTATAGCCACGTGAGATATACAATCACTGTTTGTTTTTGTCACTACGTGGAAAACTGAGATCCGATAATCTTGGGGACAGTTCTTAACTTTCTTCCAGCATGCAAAAAGGACAGGCACAAGCACGTGGAGTTAATAAGCTAGAACCAAAAAAAAAAACAGAAACCCTACTTTTAAATAAGCCTTCCCCCACGAGACCCGCTTTTTTTTGCACTTGTGATATTAAGATCCGCAACGGCCACGTTTCAGAGTGAGTCAAAGCAGAATGAGTCAAACAGTTTCTATCCAGCTGCTGCCTGGAAACCTTTTCAACTTCTTCTTCTTTATCATCTTCTTCATTTTCACAACACTTTCCCAACTACCAGCATTTGCATATAAACTAGACAGAAGCAAATCATTCCCTAAGTTACCAGGTTCGAGCTTCGCCAAGCGTTCTGCTGCAATCCTTGCAAGCTCCATGTTCCCGTGATTCCTACAAGCACCTAATAAAGCACCCCACACAAAAAAATCAGGCTCCATTGGCATAGCCTTGATTATATCATAGGCCTCAACAAGCTTCCCTGCTAGAAGGTAGTGTTCTACTCAATCGATTTTTTCTTAACTTTTAATTATGTTTCTTTCTAGATAGCACTAGTTAAATTATCTTTATGTATATCATAATTATCTTTATGTATATCTTGATCTCAATTTTACTTTTATCTCTTTACGTTTACCATTTATTTAAATTCTAATAATCAAAAGTTTTACCTACTAATCTAGCTTATTAGTCGATTACTATACCTTTTTAAAATGGAAAATTCAATGAAAAATATGTTAGTTTACCATTTCTCTAAGACATCTTACTATATACTAGGTTAGAATCCACGTGTATATATATAAGCATCCACTATTCTAAATTACTTAGCAAGTTTTAAGTCTTTCTTTAACAGAGATCGAAAGGAAGAATGAGTACTAGTAACATTGTGATTGGAGTAGGAAGTCTGGTTTTCATTGGGATATCTCTATCCCTTCTATGCTACAAAGGCAAGCGATCTGATGATAGTTCTACAAAAAAATAGACGATACCATTAGACATTAATTATGTTTTTAATCTATTAGAGTTGAAGTTATTTTGGGGGGGGGGGGGGGTTTAATAGTTTTATCTTTTTTTGTTACTATGGGATCAAATAGTTCCATGAAGGTTTTGTAATGTTTTCTTATTTCCATTCATAAGGATTTTTCTTTCTAATACTTTTGTCGCGTAATTAGTTCAGCTGTAATTATGTCAGCTGTAACCATATTTCCGAATCCGAGTTTACGCGAAACCACATAACCCGAATAGAAAAATAGCCCAATTTTAAGATGTATGTGATAGTGATAGATGAAACACACATCACAAGACATGAAAGACGATAAAGGGGATTAGAATGAAGGTGTAGGCGTTGAGCGTTTCATAACCGTGACAGGTTAACACTGTTAAAAGAAACAAACTTATGCAGGAGGGTTTTGCTTAGTTGGTGCGGCTTTTGAAAACATTAAGACCCATCCTTGGTTGGATCGGTTGCTTGAAAACTTCACTTTCTATAGATTCGAAACTGCTAATAGCTCGTAAACCTGAAAAAAGCATCCTTATCTTTATGTTAATAAAAAAGTATATTAGATGTCTATCAAACAAAAGTTGAACAGAGTATCCAACATGTCGCTCAACACCTTTATCGCACTCCCTACCTCCCCAAACTTCGACAACTGAGCTTACTATAAAATCATCTAATTCAAACGAACACTTCAACACTAGCTAATGTATTATCTTTCCGAATTCTTGGTCAAACAGATTGCTGCTGGCTTTAAGGGATAGTAACCATGAAAGTGTCAAGTTTTAAACCTTCTTTATTTCATAGATAAGTGCCAAAAGTTACACTTAAGAACATAATACATGTATTCTTCTCTCCTTTTTTTTGTTTGAAATTTGATTAATAATGCTTAATGAATCTCTTCTAATACACTTTTGACTTTGAACAGAGACTAAATTGAATTCTTCATGAGCAAGGAATTGACAAACTTGTCTATCGAGTTGCATGAGGAACCTCCACTTATGGCAGAGGCTTCGAGCTTCTCTTTTAAATCAGTGGCTCTCTTCCTCATATCAGCTCCTTCTTCATCTATAATCAACATCTTCACAGCTCTCTCCACAGTTCCTTTATCCAGCTCTCCCTCCAATTGGAGACCAATTCTCCAAACTCTCTCCAAGTACCTCGCATTAACTTTCTGATCGCCTGTAAATGGCCTACAGATCATCGGAATGCCTTCCCCGATGCTCTCTAACGCCGAGTTCCATCCACAGTGACTCCAAAAGCCTCCTACCGCAGGATGTCTGAGAACTTCCATCTGCGGGGCCCATTTCACAATGTAACCTCTTTCTGAAACCAGCTTACTGAACTCCTCCGGTAAGGACTCTGTCCATTCAGAGCCGGGAATAGAACCTGGTCGGATCACCCACAAGAAAGGCTGGTTACTATTATTCAATCCCCGAGCCATCTCCAATATGTCTTTAGTTTCCATTAGAGCTAAGCTTCCCAAGCTTATGTATATCAGTGAGCTTGGTTTCTGTTTGTCCAACCACTCAATGCAGCTTCTGTCCTCTTCTAGTAAACTAGAAGGTGCATAAGCTGAAATGTGAAGTGGACCTATAGGATACACTGGAACTTTATATCCTTCTTGTAACCGTGCCAAAGACGAGCTCTCAAGACAACTTGCTGAGTTGATGATAACAGCAGAAGCTGTTCGAACCTTTACAGCTTCTCTGTACATCTTGAGAATACTCTCTAATGGACCAAATGCTGAAGTTGGCAAGTCCTTGTACCTTAGAGGTTCCAACCCTGGAAACTCCTTGTTTTGCGTTTCAGGATCTGCAAAGTCGACAAAACCAAACGGCATTTGCATTGGTTTATTTATCTAGATGAGGAAAAAAAAAGGGTAGAATCTTGAGTACCTTTCATGTCGAGAAAGAAATTCTCTGCGTTGACTTTGGATAAAACAGAGCGACAAACGAAGGCAGTAGCAGTTGTAGTGCTGAAGACGACACTGGGAAGTTGAAACTCCTTAGCTGCAGCTTCTGAGAAGTACATGTACTCATCGTAGATGACACAAGCAATATCATCATCGTTACCTTTTTCTTTCAATAGTTGACCTAAACACTTCTTGAAGCTTGCCTCGCAGATTTGATTGAGCTTGATCATAAAATCGAGTGGTCCGAGGTTTTTGAGATCAGACTCGGTTAAGCTATCTGGGATAGTGAGAAAATGAAAATCAGAGAAGTCTTTGGAAGAGCTAACTCGATTGTACTGAGTCTGAACAACAGTGATGGAGAAACCCTTCAAGTGAAGTGCTCTCCCGGGTTGCATCATTGGTGTTACATGACCTTGTGCTGGAACTGGAACTAGCACTATTCTTCTCTGCACTCGTTTTTCCTCCATAATATATCTCTTCTCTCTCGCTCAAAGTAAGAATGACTCAAGCTCAAAGAGGCAGAGGGGTTGCTCTCACTAGATCTGATCTGATTTATAGCCACGTGAGATATACAACCACTGTTTGTTTTTGTCACGACGTGGAAAAATGAGATCCGATGATCTGAGGTTGGTAACAGTTCTTAACTTTCTTCCAGCATGCAAAAAGGACAGGCACAGGCACGTGGAGTTAATAAGATAGAACCAAACAAAAAAAAAAAAAAAACAGAAACCCTACGTTTAAATAAGCCTTGCCCCACGAGACTCGCTTTTTTTGGCAGTTGTGATTTTAAAGATCCGCAACCGCCACGTTTCAGAGTGAGTCAAACAGTTTCTACCCAGCTGCTGCCTGGAAACCTTTTCAACTTCTTCTTCTTTATCATCTTCTTCATTTTCACAACACTTTCCCAACTACCAGAATTCGCATATAAACTTGACAGAAGCAAATCATTCCCTAAGTTCTCAGGTTCGAGTTTCGCCAAGCGCTCTGCTGCAATCCTTGCAAGCTCCATATTCCCGTGATTCCTACAACCGCCTAATAAAGCACCCCACACAAACAAATCAGGCTCCATTGGCATGGCCTTGATCATCTCATAAGCCTCAACAAACTTCCCTGCTCGGCCCAAAAGATCCACCATACAAGCATAATGCTCCAATCTAGGCGCAATTCTGTACTTGTTTTGCATCGAGAAAAACAAACTTTGTCCAAGATCAGTTAACCCGGCATGGCTGCAAGCTGTGAGGATGGCTGTGAACGTTAAATGGTCAAGTTTCTCTCCTGTGGCTTCCATCTGATTGAAAATCTCAATCGCTTTGTCTGAGAGCCCGTGATTTGCATATATGAAGATCATCGAGTTGAAAGTAACTGTTGTCTTCTTGGGCGTTTTGCGAAATAAGATCATTGCTTCTGTTATGAATCCGCATTTCCCATACATATCGAGCAAAGCACTCCTAACGAAACCCTGATCTTCTAGGCCAGTGACCACCGAGTAGCCGTGAATCTCCTTCCCGTGCTTCAGATTCGCAACTGTGGTACAAGCAGGCAAAAGGGTTGTGATCGTAGCTGAATTTGGATACAATCCATGAGTTAACATCTGTCTAAAAGCATTAAAAGCTTTCTCATTCTGGTAATTATGTACAAAGCCTGTTATAATAGAAGTCCAGGATATTACGTCAGGCTTGTAACCATCCAAACACATCATCTCAAGAATCTCACATACTTTTTCTTCATCGCCCATATGCGAGAACGCCACGAGTAGAGCATTCCAAGTAATAATATCAGGTTTTATTCCCAGTAGTTTCATATCTTTCACTAAACTCAATGCTTCATCTGATTGGCTGTTGTTAGCATAACCAGAAATCATAGCATTGAATACAACCAGATCTTGTTCAGCCAAATCACTGAACACCTTTCTCGCATTCTCTATCTCCCCAAACTTCGAGTACATATCAATAAGGGAGCTAACTATAAAAGCATCAGACTCAAACGAACATTTCAGCACCTGACAATGTATCATCTTCCCGAATTCTTGGTCAAGCAGACTGCGACTGGCTTTAAGAAGGCTAGGAATAATGAAAGCATCAAGTTTCAAACCTTCTTTATTCATTTCTTTGAAGATATCCAAAGACTCCTGATAGTACCCATTTCTAGCACAAGCCCCAATCATTACAACCCAGCCGCTTACGTGTCTCTTGGGCAATTCATCGAACACCTTCCTAGCATCTGAAACTTTCCGACATTCCATGTAAAATGCTACAAGCTTAGCTGCAATTCTCGTCAATCCAGAAATCCCAGTTGTCACCAGATGAGCATGAAGCTTTCTCCCTTCGCAAAACAGTCGCTCTCGACCGTTGGCTTCGATGAGTCCAGCAGAAGAACTGATCGACAATAGCCGAAAAGAAGAAGGAATGATGGAAAATTTGTTCATGGATGAGGATTAAAGCTTCGAAATTCATCAAAAACCGCATCACGATGATAGATTCCAGTGAATGGGCGAAGTCTTAACCCATTCCATTTAAAGTTTCCGACTTGTTTTGGGACAGAGAAATGGAGAAGTAAGAACAACAGAGTTAGCCAAGAGCAATGGTACGGACTTGAATACATTTTACGGTTAATAAAATTAACAGTAAACCGAAGAGGCGGTTAAAGCTAAACCGCATTCGATTGTCCAAAAAGGGGGAAACTCGATCCAACGAGCCAGAGAAATTATGTACGCAACATCTTCGATTCTGTCTCCAACACCACAGAGTCTCTTCCTTTCTCCTCATCTTCCTCCAATCTCATTCCTTTATCGGATAAATTTTCCCGGCTACTCTATACTAAATTGCTGCTATGGCGGCGACTTTGGTGGCACTTTGTCCTATCAACGGCGGAGTTGCGATAAAAGACGGAGAAATCGAATCATCGTACCGAGAGCTAGAGCCTCTCCTTACGAGATTCTTGGTGTGTCTCCATCAGCGACTCCTCAAGATATAAAGAGGGCTTACCGTAAACTTGCTCTCAAATATCACCCAGATGTCAATAAAGAGGTAATTAGTAAGATTTTTATTTCAGTGAAATCAAACCCATATGGATCAAGTTTTATGAAATTAACGGAATTGGAACTATGTATGGATGCTTACCTGTCTCTATATAGATACCAATTCATGATTCGTATGATACTTTCATGTGTTTGTATGTTGATGGACTCGAATTACATAAGTCTCTGACCTTGTCGAAGAAAGTATGATTTGATTCGTTCCTGGCTGTTTTTGGTGTACAGACAAATGCACAGGAGAAGTTTTTGAAAATAAAGCATGCATACACCACTCTGATAAACTCTGAGTCACGGCGTAAGTATGGGTCAGATAGTCGTGCGTCTGGTTATTCATACTCTACGGGTCAAACAAGCCGAAAAAGCGACAGTGTAGTCGAGGAAGATTTCTATGGACTTGGTAAAAACCCTAAACCCGTGAAAAACACCATAAAGTTCTAATGAATTTGGGTTCTTTTGCATAACGGATGATATTTTGCAATTTAGCTAGGAGCATTTTTTGTTTGAACACGGTGGAATCCAAACACCAGTGCTAGATGGGGTTTGTGAAAATGTTGATGGTGTTTGGAAACTTGATGTGAATGCTAAACACCGTTTGATACCTTTAATGGCTGTGGTTAGACTATTGGTTTTGTCTTCACTCTGTTAGGACTTAGGTTGATTGAGGTCAGTGTGGTCTTATGCAAAGCACACTTTATTATGCAGGTGAATTCGTGAGGGATGTTCAAATAACAATCGGTAGATGCAGATCTGTTTGCCTTTAGATTATTCTTTTTTATTTTTCTTATACGTCTAGAGATTTTCCTCAGCTTTTTAAATGCAGAGTCTGTGTTACATTATATAACTTAGGTAAATATTCATTTAGAGTCTATCTTTCTCTGGTATTGACAGGGGATTTCTTCAAAGATCTTCAAGAAGAGTACAATAACTGGGAAGCTAGTGCGTCCTCACAAGGAAAACCCAAATCTCTTTGGGAAGAATTAGCGGTAAGCTCAGAAATTTTCAAACTACCGATAATACGTGTCAAAAATGAAGAAAGTTAACTCGAAATATCGTGGCTATAGTAAACCTGTCTCCTATGATTTGGTTTTAGATGTTTGGATATGGTAGTGTCTATTTATTGGTGCTGAATGATGTTTTTTGAAGAATACAGACCGGTCTTGTCTCCTTTTGATTGTCATGTTTTGTGTCTCAGGAAATTGGGGAAGAATTTGTGGAGTTTCTTGAGAAAGAACTTAATATAAGCGAGGAAGACAATGAGGGATCAAGCAAAAACGGAGAAAGATTCGATTTTAAAGAAAGCTCCTCAACAGAGAAGTCCTCAGGGAATAGCACGAAGAACAGTATAGAAGAGAATATTGATGAGATCGAAGCAACTCTCGCCCAATTGAAGAAAGATCTTGGCTTGCAATAATCTCAAAAGTTGCTCTTCTTAGTTACTTTGATATTCCCTTCAACTCATGAAACCATTTTTACTAGACGTGCCTATTATTTCACGAATGCAGTTATGTTATTATAGATAACAATTAACGTTCAATTAGAGATCATAAGTTTGAGTTGAAACAACATAACACTAGCGGAAAAGTCGTGGAACAGATCTTTGAGGGACTTTGCCTTGGAGCTTAAGCTTTCGATAGGATTCTCTGGTATGGCAAGGTCTAATGGGACCTGAATCTTTTCTTTTCCCCATAACAAGTCTCGCTGTTTCCACGAGCTCACCAACAAACATCTTTGCGATACCACACACAACGAGATTCACAGAGTCGTCGTCCATGTTCTTCCTCCCTGTGATACTCTCTAATAACTTCTTCATGTTTGCTTTCGGAAGAGCAGATCTCCGGAAACGTTCATATCTACTCATTTGTTCCTCTGTGAATTGCGATAGAATCTTCTGCATCTTCACAGAATGAGCCAAACTAGCTTTAACTTTCTTCTTCGGCTGACGGTGAACACCTACATTTTCTTCAGGAGGCTGTTCGATTTCAACTCGCCCATCGTCACTACCGTCTCCGCCGCCAAAAGCTGATTCCGGCGGCGATTCCTCTCGCTCCTCCTCAATTTCTGATTCAAACGGATCCTTCGAACGCTTCATTGCTGATAAGATCACAGAAACCGGATCTCAAAACATCAAATTCAGCTTTTTATGTTCCCCAACAAAATATAGGACATTGGGACTCTATCTATCTATATAAGCCTGTTCTTCCTTGGCGTAATTAACCAATGTGGGATATTTCAGCCTTAATTTTTCAATTAAGTGCTGGATAAAAGGGAAATAGAAAAAAGATAATTATTAAAAAAAACAATTATAAATCACAGTTTATTTAGGAGACGAAGCTGATTAAAGTATATCTGAAATCGCCATCTAGAAGGAACTAATAATTAATCTGAATAAAGAAATCCTATTGTCATAAATAAGTATAAACAGAAAAAAGAAATTCAAGAAACGTTGCCAGATAGATATCCTTTAAGGAAAAGGAAATAACCTGACTCGTGTGGTAGCCCTATAAATATATGCATCACTTCTTCCTCCGATCTCAACATTCGCTCAAATATCTCTCATTCTCCACAACTCACACAACAAATAATCCTTATTGCTTTCCAGAGTAACTTCAGAATAACAATGGCGGCACACGAAGATCCCTTCTCAATGGCACCGATGCTGAATTCTTTACCGCGTCTCCGTATTCCCGCCGGGGAAGAAACCAAGATGGTGGAGAATCCGGCGAATTTTCAACGTGTCATCCCCGCCGCGAAAGAAACCAAGATATTGGAGAATCCGGCGAATTTTCCACGTCGCATCTCTGCCTCCGTTCGTCCTCCCGGATTCGCCCCACGAAGAGAAACCGTTATCGCTGAAGAGAATCAATATTTGATCAATCTATTCCCCTTCGGATTCTGCGCTGCCTCAACTCCTCAAGAACGTTACTTCAATCTAATGACTAGCGAAGAAGGTAGTATGGATGAGTTTAAAGAGATGATCTCCAAGTTAGACAGAGGAGAACTTCAGAGGATGGCCTCGTCTCTGGCTTCTGACTCAAAGAACTTCATGGACATCGCCAGAAACAAATACGGCTCAAAACGCCTAAAGATGCTCCTCGGGAAATCGGATGACGTGGACAATGTCCTCTCCGCCGCTATCTTGCGCCAGTTCTTCCAAATCCTGACCGACAAGCACGCAACCTACGTGGCGATACGGGCCATGGCCGTTTTTCACCTGGAGAAGAAAGTGGACATGTACGAACACACGCTCATCTACGCGCTCGACCTTGCGCAAGACCCTCAAGGCTGCATCGCACTCAACGAGATCATAACCGACGTCGACGATCCTTTCTACAGAAACGAGCTACTAGACATCGTAGCACTTAACGCTCTTCGTCTAAGTGACAATGTTTCAGGTAACTTTGTGGTACAGCACGTGCTTAAATTGAAAGACTTGCGTAGCACGCACAACATAGCGGTTAGTCTCCGTTGTCACTGCGTTGACTTGTCGTTCCGGAAACATGGAAGCTACATTGTGGAACGGCTTTTGGAAGCGAAGGAGCAAATGGTTTTTGTGGTGGAGGAGCTTTTGGAATGCGAGGCAGATAGGTTGATAAGGCTGGCGAGGAATGAGTATGGAAATTACGTGGTGAGCAAGGCACTGATAGTGACGCAAGAGGAGATGATCAGGGTTCCTAATTTGTTTTGGGGTTTGGTGCATAAGCTCATACCCTTTCGACATCTCTTGCCTAGATCTCGCGGAAGCAACATTGCAGCGATCTTGGACTCTATTTATTAAGTATGGTTAGCTTGTCTCAAACTAGTTTGTAGACGAAAGTTTCTCAATTGATTTTTGTAAGCGATCTTGGACTCTATTTCTTAAGTATTCTTAGCTTGTCTCAAACTAGTTTGTAGACGAAAGCTTTTCAATTGATTTTTGTAAGCGATCTTGGACTTTATTTCTTACGTATTGTTAGCTTGTCTCAAACTATTTTGTAGACGAAAGCTTCTCAATTGATTTTTGTAAGCGATCTTGGACTTTATTTCTTACGTATTGTTAGCTTGTCTCAAACTATTTTGTAGACGAAAGCTTCTCAATTGATTTTTGTAATAATAGTACTAATTAACAGAGACGAATGAGTAGCCAAACAAACAAAACAACAATTACGAAATCTAGATTCATTGCATAATTCACCATCCGCAATCAATTCTTTTGCATAACCAATTGTCTATAAGATAAACAAAATAAGTAGCCAAAACAGTATAGAAGATAATATCGATGAGATGGAAGCAACTCTCGCCCAATTGAAGAAAGATCTTGGCTTGCAATAATCTCAAAAAAAAGTTGCACGAAAATGTTCATCGTAGTTACTTTCATATTCCCTTCAACTCATGAAACAATTTTTTCTAGATGTGTGTATTATTTCACGAAAGCAGTTAGTGTTGTTATAGATAAACAATTAACCTCAATTAGACCTCATAAGTTTTTAGTTGAAGCAAAAAGAAATTGATTTAGATGTATTTACATTCCATTTCACTAGTGGAAAAGGCGTGGAACAGATCTTCGAGGGACTTTGCCTTGGAGCTTAAGCTTTCGATAGGATTCTCTGATATGGCAAGGTCTAATGGGACCTGAATCTTTCGTTTTACCCATAACAAGTCTCGCTGTTTCCACAAGCTCACCAACAAACATCTTTGCGACACCACACACAACGAGCACAGAGTCGTCGGCCATGTTCTTACTCCCTGTGATATTCTCTAATAACTTCTTCATGTTTGCTTTAGAAGGAGCAGATCTCCGGAAACGTTCATATCTGCTCATTTGATCCTCTGTGAATTGCGATAGAATCTTCTACATCTTCACAGAATGAGCCACACTAGTTGCAATTTTCTTCTTAGGCTGATGGTGAACACCAACATCTTCTTCACGAGCCTGTTCGATTTCAACTCGCCCATCGTTACTACCATCTCCGCCGCCAAAAGCTGATTCTGGAGGCGATTCTTCTCGCTCCTCCTCTGATTCAAACGGATCCTTCGAACGCTTCATTGCTGATAAAATCAAAGAAATCGGATCTCACAAAATTCAGCCTTTTGTTGCCCAGCAAAAGTCACTGGAACCTCTTAACATATACGCGCGTTGAACTCTGGCATAATTAATTGGTGTGGGTCCCACATTGTGGAATAATGTAGCCCTAATCTTTCAATTAATTAAGTATACTGCTGGAAATTAGGGAAAATTCAAAGAAAAAAAAATGATGAAAGAACTTTCTGAATCGCGTTAAGTAAAAAATAAAGAAACATGATCAATGAATTTTTTTTTCAAAAATTTGATCATAATCTGAATTATAATCCAATATTAATTTGCATAAAGAAATGCTATCATAAAGAAAAAGCAAACTCTTAAGTAAAACATAGTATAAACAGAGTAGAAACGTTGCCAGATAGATATCCTTTTTGGAAAAAGAAATAACCTGACTCGTGTGGTAGCCCTATAAATATATGCATCACTTCTTCCTCCGATCTCAACATTCGCTCAAATATCTCTCATTCTCCACAACTCACACAACAAATAATCCTTATTGCTTTCCAGAGTAACTTCAGAATAACAATGGCGGCACACGAAGATCCCTTCTCAATGGCGCCGATGCTGAATTCTTTACCACCTCTCCGTATTCCCGCCGGGGAAGAAACCAATATGGTGGAGAATCCGGCGAATTCTCCACGTCGCATCTCTGCCTCCGTTCCTCCTATCGGATTCGCGCCTCGAAGAGAAACCGTTACCGCCGAAGAGAATCAATCTTTAATCAATCAATTCCGCTTCGGATTCTGCGCCGCCTCAACTCCTCAAGAACGTTACTTCAATCTAATGACTAGCGAAGAAGGTAGTTTGGCCGAGTTTAAAGAGATGATCTCCAAGTTAGACAGAGGAGAACTTCTGAGGATGGCCTCGTTTCTGGCTTCTGACTCAAAGCACTTCATGGACATCGCCAGAAACAAATACGGCTCCATACGCCTACGGATGCTCCTCGGGAAATCGGATGACGTGGACACGTTCCTCTCCGCCGCTATCTTGCGCCAGTTCTTCCAAATCTTGACCGCCAAGTACGCAACCTACGTGGCGATACGGGCCATGGCTGTTTTTAACCAGGAGAAGAAAGAGGACATGTACGAACACACGCTCCACTACGCGCTCGACCTAGCGCAAGACCCTCAAGGCTGCATCGCACTCAACAAGATCATAACCAACGTGGACGATCCTTTCTACAGAAACGAGCTACTAGACGTCGTAGCATGCAACGCTCTTTCTCTTAGCGAAAATGTTTCAGGTAACTTTGTGGTACAGCACGCGCTTAATTTGAAAGACTCGCGTAGCACGCACAACATAGCGGTTAGTCTCCGTGGTCAGTGCGTTGAATTGTCGTTCCGGAAATATGGAAGCTACATTGTGGAGCGGCTTTTGGAAGCGGAGGAGTCAATGGTTTTTGTGGTGGAGGAGCTTTTGGAATGCGAGACAGATAGGTTGATAAGGCTGGGGAGGAGTGGGTATGGAAATTACGTGGTGAGCAAGGCACTG
The DNA here is from genome assembly GCA_900116095.1 of Euclidium syriacum. Lineage (NCBI taxonomy): Eukaryota > Viridiplantae > Streptophyta > Magnoliopsida > Brassicales > Brassicaceae > Euclidium > Euclidium syriacum. Next base: position 9,506,888 of record FPAK01000006.1, read on the forward strand.
AAAGTGACGCAAGAGGAGATGATCACGGTTCCTTGTTTGTTTTGGGGTTTGGTGCATAGGCTCATGCCCTTAAGACATCTCTTCCCTAGATCTCGCGGAAGCAACCTTGTAGCGATCTTGGACTCTTTTCTTAAGTATTGTTAGCTTGTTTCAAACTAGTTTCTAGACGAAAGTTTCTCAATTGATTTTTGTAATAATAGTGCTAATTAACACCAAAGTTTCTCAACTGATTTTTGTAATAAAAGCGCTAGTTAAGATCACAAAGACGAATGAGTAGCCAAACAAACAAATCAACAATTACGAAATCTAGATTCATTGCATAATTCACCATCCGCAAGCAATTCTTTTGCATAACCAATTGTCTAAAAGATAAACAAAATAAGTAGCAGAAAGCCAGGGTTATTAACATCATCAGACTTTTTTTCAGTCTTTTTTACCTTAATACGAGTAGTTAAAACCTCTCTCCAAAACGGACAAACAGAGAACCGGTTCCAGAATTTTGATTCACAGTATATTCAGCTCGAACTTGACCAAGTTTCACACCCAAACCGTAGGATGAACCACGTCCTGTTTTCCCGTAGACCGCCGTTGGGTTCCCTTTCACATCCTTCGAGCTTCCCAAGTCATTTCCATGCTCAGCAAAGGCAAAAACATGCTCGCTCTTCACAGGTACTCTAAGCTCAGCACCAAGCTACAATTGTAATAGCAAAAACCATCAGAATTTATGATATCCAAGGTTCAAGGGAATTTTGTTGTTTACCTCAAGGATGCTTCTCGCTGCACCGAGCTCTCCCATCTTGTAACCTCTTACAGAGTATGGTCCACCAAGAGGAAACGCATCATAGCTTGCAAGATCGCCTATGGAGTAACCGTAATGCCCATGGAGGATCAGAACTGGCGGTTGTGGTTTACCGGCTCCTTCTTCTACTTGCTTCAGCTGAATGAATCTTGTCAGAGTTAGTTGGTGGCTGTGGAAGATCGGGACACTCCTTTCTAAGCCCAAGCTTTGATCCACCTGCGAGTTGAATAGTGTGTTAGAAAGAAAGAGCTCTAATTTAGAAAACCAACATGGAGGGAAGGAATTTGTAAAAAACCTGGAAGACAGTTCTATCGCCAACAGTAGCCCCATTCAACAATATAGTGGTGTCTCGGGTTATGCCACCCTGATGAAATAATATGTGGTCAACACCAGTACCACTGAGAGTGGTTGGAGGTCCATCGACTCTGATGCCTCCGTTAGATACCCTGTGCCCATTTGCAGAGATTTTCCTGTCTTCATCTCGTGTTTTTATCCCTTCTACACCAAGTACAAATCTGAGCTTACTCTGACCGATGAAGTTCTGCACGAAAAACGGATTTGTTAAGGGTACTTGTGGGTGAAGAAAACTTGTTAGACCATAGGGGACTTACTAACCTGAGTTACATTAGTTTTAAAGCCAACTCGATTCACCGAAATTGGAGGTACCACTTCCTTAAAGCCGGGTCCTGCAGTGAATACAGGGCTAACTTTGCTGCTGCTGTAGAAGCTCGTCTTGTAGATCAGGTTTTCAGGATTGTAAACACTGTCCTGATTTTTCTGTACATACTCAAGCTTAGCCGAAAGATTATCCTGAAAGAGAGAGAGAAAAAAAAATCACAAGATGACATGGACAGCATTTAACTACAAGTTATAACAGATAGGCATCAGAAGCGTACAGAAACCGAGTGTACCTCAGGATTGAAGAGGTTCCTAGTAGTAACTAAACCCTTGAGAGACCGTATAAGACCTGGGATCTTCCGATTTTCGAAAGTAGTATACTGGTTGCTTTGAAGTTTGCAAGAAACAGATGTGCTTAGCTTGAAGGGAGCCTAAGACAAAAACAAAATGAAATTCAGAATTTATAAATTTCCAGATCAAGAATATGAACATATTACAGAATACTCACTTGAGCTGCTGCCCCCTTACGCTTGATCTCATAGATTGAACCTCCTTCATATTTCTCATCAGGATGTTGAATGACTTCGATGTAAGAGAACAATCCTGAGTTCATCTTCCTCACAGCTAGCTTTAAACATTCCATGTTCAGCTGTTAACAAAAGAAACACAAGACACTATCAATTTCAAAAGAACGGATTATATATTTCTCCAAAACTCAAATACAATTTTCTCATCTGAAAACCTCTAAATCCGTTAAATATTTTAGCACAGTGTTGACTTCAAGTCATGATCCAGAATCACAATCACATCAATGACGAACTACAATCACTGATGAACAACATTGAACTGGCAAAGAGATAAATGAAGAATCCACCACAAATAAATCAAGACACACATAACGAGTCAACATCGACTATACATACAGCTTCCTTCAAAATTCACAAAACCAGTAGAGTAAAAAACACGCAAGGCTCGTAGTTCCCAAAATAAATTCATCGCAACAGAATCCATTTCAAAAATTTCACTCAGGCATTCTATTGAACACTGAATCGACATATATTTGGATTTTATTTGAAACCAAAAGTATAAAATCCGGAATCACCGTGAGTGTATTTGTGATAAGAGAAATGTCGATCAAGTATAAAATGATAAAATAAACACAGTAAAGGAAAATCCAAACCTTGTATCAAAAATCCGGAATCAGCGACAGTGTATTTACAAATAAATCAAGACACACATAATCAGTCAACATCGACTATACATACATCTTCCTTCAAAATTCACAATACCAGTAGAGTAAAAAACACGCAAGGCTCGTAGTTCCCAAAATAAACTCATCGCAACTGAATCCATTTCAAAAATTTCACTCAGACATTCGATCGAACACTGAACCTACATATATTTGGTTTTGAAGTCAAAAGTATAAAATCCAGAATCACCGAGAGTGGATTTGTGCTAAGAGAAATGTCGATCAAGTATTAATGAAAAAATACAGTAAAGAAAAATCTAAACCTTTTATAAGAAATCCAGAATCAACGAGAGTGTATTTCTAGGATCGCTCTCCCTTCCCTTCTCAAATACTCTGATATTCGCTAACCTCTCTCTCTCTTTATCTCCCCGTACTAGTTATATATAATCCAAAGAAAAAGCAGAATCAAATCGTTACCCTTCACGTGGCTCCTGATAGTACCTCCAAGTGGTTATTCACTTTAATTTACTGCGGTAATTCTCAATACTGTATGTTACTGCCTTCTTGAACCCCAGCAACAGGCCCAAGGCCCTTCGAGTTTTCTTCTACCTACGATATGTGTAGAGTACTCTCTGTCTATGAAACAAATCGTGGAACAGGCGGTGGGGTCAATAGTTGTCGTGGTGGATCTAAAGTTTCTATATTGCGAAGGAGAGAGGTTACTGAGGCTGGCGAAGAGTGAGTTTGGGAAATTCGTGGTGTACAAGGCACTAAGCAGGAGAATATAGTTAGGGCTTATCTTTGTTTGGGGTCTGGTTCATAAAATGATATTCTATTAACTACGATATGCTGAAAGTTCTCAGATTTTATACTTGGTTATTTAACTCTTGTAATGAGATTTGTCATCAGAAATGACATATTTTCCATGATTAGGTTATATTGTGAAACGAAATCTATGGTTTGAGCAACAGAATCAATTCATCGTGTTTCTGAATAACTATCTATTTTCGATTTCAACAAAAATTAGAAAGTATTCAGGAATTAACCACAAAATGTGTTGCTAAGAACCGAAAAGCTTGTTTGGTGATATCAATCATTCAGTTGAACACTTATTGAAATGTATACTCAGTATCGGAAAAAAAAAGGAGGAATCAATCCATTTCAAAACATACGGGGAAAATATTGGATCAACAAAGTAGAATTTGCACTGTTCAAGAGTTGTGAAAACACAGAAAAAGGCAAAAAGAGAGATTGATAGTATCTAAAATTCTCTCTTTCATGTTATTAGAGCAGGTTTGAAAGCTGAAGCACTCAGTAGTTTCCATAAAGATAGATACACTTCGCTTCTACAATTCACGTCAGTAGATCACCTGAAATTTCAAAACAAAATCATGAAAAAGTTTAGAGAATGGCTTGTGTTATGGATCCTTTGGAATCGTAAATACATCAGGAAGTCAAACTAAGATTCCTCTAATTGGTTTAGAGAATGAGTCTGATTAAACATTTTAGTTAAATCTGAATGAAGTGGATATATTCATGTATGGCAGCACATAAGAAACAGGTGTAGAGAAATCAAACATCAGGCATTGTCATTTGGGAGAGAACCAGCTACCAAATCATGATTTTAGATTTGTGAGAACTACACAACATGAAAAACATTTCATAAAAATATGAATGAAACGCGAGACCTAATGTTATTTATTCAATTAAGCAATGAAGAGAAATCGAATACAGTTTCTAAAATCACCTACCAAATCGTAAACTATCATCAAAACATTGAAAAAAAACTAAAATCGGATACAAAAGTTCGATCGAAAGAGTAGGACGTTACCGCCTGTGTTGTTGGACGAACTTCGAGTTCTTGGCGTCTTCCTCTGCAAATTAATCAACATATTTACATAAATTAGGGTTTTTACAATCAGGAATCCAACAATCAACACAGAGACACAATAAATAAATAAAAAGCCTCGGACATATCTAATCTGATTCCAAAAGAACGAATCTATTGAGGATGAGTCCTGTTATTTCCATAGAAGATCGATCAGATCTGACGACTTACCAGTGAGGCCAGCCGTCATCTTGGTGATGAGGACGCCGGTTACGGCGAATCCAGTGAGAAACGGCCAACAACGTTTCCATTCCCTCTTGAAGAACACTGGCCATGGATCGAACAACCTCATCTCTCCTCTTGGGTCTTCCGGTAACGTTTCTCTCTCTAAAACTTAGGTTCCAGGTGACTGCTTCGCGTAGACCGATAAAAGTGAAACAGATGACTGATAGGTGATTCGTTATTTAATACAATGGGCCGTCCAACATCGGCCCAAAATTATTAGTCTTTCTGTTATTTTGTCTACCTTCACATCCTTGTAATCCGGACCGTTGCGTTTTAAACGCGAGCTTCCTGCGGCCGCGTTTCCAGCACTCCAATCGTCGATCGCGTTCTCCAATTAAATCAATGATATCGCCGATGAAAAGGTTCCGCCGTCGTTTCACCACCGGTTATGATGACGGACAGGCGTTCTGGCATTCTCCTTCTCACGACGGAAGATTATTATGGCGTATATGGCCGATTTACCTCTGGATTCTTCATTTTCGTCCTCTCCACAACAGCTATTAGGCCGGCTGACGCCGGCTGAAAGATGGGACCCAGGATTCTCTCAGATTCATGGCCGGAAGGTATTGGAATTGTTTACTTGAAAAAAAAGCAGTTTATGATATGACTAAAAGTCCACTAGAAATTGCAAGTTTACTCGTTAGGTTATGTTTTTAGAGATCTAATAATGGCGTCTTGTCTGGAATTTCTTTCTTCATGTTGAATCGTTAACCGACGTCTCTTTGGATATAATCAGTGTTGAAAATTGTGACTCAGCATTTTGGAACGATTTTAAGCTTCTCTGTGCCTCTGATATCTGGATTCAGCTGTTTTGTAAAAGAAGATGTCAAAGGATGTTTTCATCCAAATAGATTTATCTGATATGCTCGAATCCTAAGTCATTGACCAATAGAAAGTCAACTCCCTTGCTCCCTCTCTCAAACATATTCAATTTGTTAGAGTGGTGGTGACTCTTAAACCTTTGATTGACAGATTCGTAATTGTGAAGTTGCAATAAAACAACACATTTACTCATTCTTTACATAGGTTTCCTTGTTTTTTTATTAATATCCAGAGTCAGGACATCTTGCCATGTTGCCAGAGGCTTGACTTGACTCCTTATTCATTTGGATTTATCTATTTATACCTGTGTTGCTCTCAAACTTGGGCATTGGTAATGGTTTGGTGTTTAAGCAATTATGGATACTCCTCATCGTCGGCTTTTACTGCTGTTATCAGGAGCATTTGCCATTATTTGTCTTGTTCAAGCTCAGGGTCAACAAGGTATTCACATCTTAATGGTTTATATGTATATATTACATCTCCTTCTTCGAGTCTCAATCAATGTTTGTACTTAAAATGCTTTCCCTCACTCTTTTTACCATTAAGCTCTTTCATTTCTCTTCTCAGGGTTCATCAGTTTGGATTGTGGGCTACCTGTTACTGAACCTTCTCCTTATTTTGAGCAATATACCGGACTAGAGTTCTCGTCTGATGCTAAGTTCATCCAGACTGGTAAAGCTGGTAAAATCCAAGCGAATCTAGAGAGTGAATATTATAAGCCGTACATAAGGCTGAGATATTTTGCGGATGGGATACGGAACTGTTATACTCTGAGTGTTGAGAAAGATAGGAAACATTTGATCAGGGCTAGGTTCATTTATGGGAATTATGATGGTCACAACTCTTACCCGGAATTTGATCTGCATCTAGGCCCTAATCCGTGGGCGACAATAGATTTGCAAAAATGGGTAAATGGTACAGTGGAAGAGATCATGCACACCCCAACATCAGATTCATTGCAGATTTGTCTTGTTAAAACAGGGCCAACTATACCGTTTATCTCAGCCTTGGAGTTACGGCCATTGGGAAAAAAATCTTATCCCACAAAGTCGGGTTCCCTGAATCTTTTCGTCCGGGCATATATGGACGAGACAGATGACCTTTTACGGTATGTGAACTTTTCTTTCTTTTTTTTCTGTTATTTTCCAGAACAAATTATTTATTCAGTGCTAATACAATATTTTTTTATTTCACATAGGTACCCGGATGATGTTTATGATCGCAGATGGATTAATTTCTTTCTGCCAAGTTGGACCCAGATTACCACCACTCTCCAAGTGAGCAATGATGAAAACTATAATCTACCAAAAAAGGCACTTGTAACTGCTGCCACGCCTTCCAATGCCAGTGCGCCATTTACAATCACGTGGAAACCGGATAATCCTGGTGACCAGTTTTACTTGTACAGCCACTTTGCTGAGATACAAGATTTACAGACCAACGATACCAGGGAATTTGACTTGTTATGGAATGGAGATGTTACTACCGAAGCTTTTGTTCCTTCGAAGTTGGCGATAGTTACTATCAAAGATAATTCACCAAGGACTTGTGGAGGAGGGAGATGCAATTACGAGCTAAAAAAGACCTCAAGATCAACTCTTCCGCCTCTTCTTACCGCTCTTGAGATCTACAAAGTTATTCAGTTTCCACAATCGGAAACAAATGAAAACGACGGTATGTTACTTCTTATTTTCAGTATTGTGCAGATGAGGTCTGCTTTTCTTTCTTTTTTTAACACTAGAGAGATAAAATTTCACATGTTAATCCTCGTATCATTGAACTTTACATCAGTGGTTGCTATTAAAAACATCGAAGCTGCCTATGGATTGAGTAGTTACAAGTGGCAAGGTGATCCTTGCGTTCCTCAGCAGTATGTGTGGGACGGTTTGAACTGTAGCAGCACCGATACTTCTACACCTCCTAGAATAACGTCCTTGTAAGTCTTAGATGTGTACACATCCACACAGATATTTATCTTCAAAATATGTTAATAATCATGCTTTAAATCACCAGAAACTTGTCTTCAAGCGGGTTAACTGGAACCATAGCAGCTGCCATTCAAAATCTTACGCAGCTAGAAAAACTGTAAGTATATCTATTGTTGATCGAAGGCAGAAAAGTGGTTTTATCGATGGAAGTGTGTAAATCGAATGGCCTTTACTTTATTTTGGAATAAACTTTAGGGACTTGTCAAATAACAAATTGACTGGAGTGGTGCCAGAATTTCTAGCCCACATGAAATCGTTGTTGATCATGTAAGTTGTTCAGCCTTCATTAGCCACTTTTTCAGTTTCCCTTTATGTCATGGACTTGTATGGATGATGAATATTGCTCTTGTTTGATAGAAACTTAAGCGGGAACGATCTTATTGGTCCCCTTCCTCAAGGTCTTCCAAGAAAGGGAGTAGAATTACAGTAAGAAACTTCCCACATATTTTCTGAGCTGTTCTTAGTTATTATCCACTGCCCTTTTGTGATTTGAGGTCTTGAACAAACACTCTTCTTCTTGCAGTGGAAATCCAAGGCTTTGTGTCTCTGGTTCATGCATAAAAGACCCAAAGAAGACATTTCCAGTTGTAATTGTTGCATCAGTTGCTTCTGTGGTCTTACTCGTTGCTGTTTTGGTTCTTGTTTATGTTCTCAAAAAGAAAAAGCCGTCGATTGCGGAAGGTAATTTGCCGGAGGAACTATAAAAATTCGATAAATATTTTTTCTTATATCCCCTACCTTTTGTTTCTCTATAGCTCTACAACCTCCGCCAAATATGTCACCGGTGAATAATCCATATGCTAATTCATCTGAACCGTCAATCGAGACGAAAAAGAGAAGGTTTACTTACTCAGAGGTTATGAAAATGACAAATAATTTCCAAAGAATTGTAGGGGAAGGAGGATTTGGCGTTGTCTGTCACGGTACTGTTAATGGTTCGGAACAGGTAGCTGTTAAACTACTATCTCAATCATCAAGTCAAGGCTATAAAGAGTTCAAGGCAGAGGTATGCATAATCCTTCTAAAAAAACATATGATTATCTTTAGCATCACAACCTTATGTTATCTCTTGTTTCTCTTTCCCATGGATGATTAGGTTGATCTACTTCTAAGAGTTCACCATACAAATTTGGTAAGCCTTGTTGGATATTGCGATGAAGGAGATCACCTGGGTCTTATCTACGAGTTTATGCCCAATGGAGACTTAAGACAACATCTATCTGGTAAACTTGAATTTCTTCATGATTAGAGAATCGAGCTAGACTATGTTTATAACTACCAAGGATCTAAAGGATCAAATATTCAGGAAAACGTGGTGGGTCCATTATCAACTGGCGCAGTCGGCTACGAATAGCTCTGGAGGCTGCACTAGGTTAGTAATAAGCTTATAGAATAGAAGTAGCTTAAATTGACTTTCCTTCTGGTGGAATAACAAATAATCTCTGCTTTGAATAGGATTGGAATATTTGCATTCTGGATGCACACCTCCAATTGTACATAGAGATATCAAACCTACAAACATATTGTTAGATGAGCAGTTAAAGGCCAAGATTGCCGATTTTGGGCTCTCGAGATCTTTCCCTGTTGGAGGTGAATCCCATGTTTCAACTGTGATTGCTGGTACTCCTGGATACCTTGATCCTGAGTAAGTATTACTAGTCACCATTATTACAGTGTGCTGAATCATTTCCTTCTTTTTAGTGGTTGAAGAGTATACACCATGTTCTTTGCCTTGCAGATATTACCGTACTAGTCGTCTCGGTGAGAAGAGTGATGTGTACAGCTTCGGGATTGTGTTATTGGAGATGATCACAAACCAACCCGTGATTGACCAATCCCGTGAAAAGTCTCACTTACCACAATGGGTTGGTTTTGCGCTAAACCGAGGAGATATTACTAAGATCATGGATCCAAACCTGCGTGGGGATTACGAGTCTCGTTCTGTATGGAGAGCCCTTGAATTGGCAATGTCGTGTGCAAATCCTTCTTCGGTGAACCGACCAAACATGTCTCAAGTTGTTAATGAACTGAAAGAGTGCCTTGCCTCTGAAAACTCGAGGGGAAATATGACCATGGACTCTCAGAGTTCTGCTGAAGTGAGCATGAGCTTTGACACTGGAATGTTTCCGAGGGCAAGATAGTTTGTGCCGCAAGCAACACCAACCATGCTAATTAGTTGGGCTATTGAACTAGACACGGCGGTGTAAAAATATGTAACACGAGCCGGTCTTTTTAGCTTTGATATCTAAATGTGTGTAGGCATGAACTCTCAGCGTTTTCTTGAAGTGACTAATTAATTACCTTTTCTCAAACATTTTTTTTTTCCATTGCATTGGCTGATTGTTTACTTTGAATTATACATTATTTTTTATAAAGGAGACGACATTAACCTATTCATTTCATATACTTTTTCTTAATCAGCAATTAATTATAAGAAAAAAAAACTAAATAAGTACAACTCTAGAATAAATGTAGCATATAATAAATTTGGATATAAAATTACTATAATGTAATAAAAATAATAATTTAAAATTTAATTAAATAAAAATATTATTATAATTTTTAATTAATAATGCTAATACTAAGACAAATATTCTAATCTTGAACATTAGCAAATAAACATTTAGAATTTCAAATGCTTTGTTTAATGCTATAAATAAAAATATTTGATTGGATATAATAAAATATTAAACTCAACCAAATGTTTTACCAATCAAGACCTTAGTAAAAAATTCCTTTAGAAAAAATCAATCAAAGAAAAACTCCTCTCAATTGAGAATTTTATGTTAAACCCATTTAAATTTAGATTAATTAATATTAATTAATATCTTAAACTTTCTATAATCGTATCGTCAAAATAGAACGTTAAAAGGATTATATCAAAAGGATGCATTTCAATTTATAAAAAGATAGATGATAACCAACATGCTAGATTCGAATTGAGGTTTTCTATAAATATGTGTTACCACTAGTCATTTATCTCATTCATGTATTGTCAAAGAAAAAAATATAACGTTTGCAATCTAAGTCTAAATAAAACATGATTATGTTAAGTCCAGGTGAAAATTAAAAACCAACCTTTCATATCTCATCTTTCTCGCCATCCCAATTCTCTTTCCCGTGGTCGCAACTCTTTCACGATCTGTCTGTCGTGGTTAACTTTTTCTTTTGTGGCCGTATCACTTGCTCCTGCAGATACTTCCTCTCCCGTTGTCACATTTCCTTGTCTGCGGCCGAATCTCTCTCGTTCGTGCGCTACATCTCTTTCGTGACCGCAACTCTTTCACCATCTGTTAGCCACGTGTATTTTCTACCTATGTGTTCATATTTACATGAACAAAAATAAACACCAACCCCGATAGAGTATGATTATGCTTACAATTAATAGAGAAATTTGTCTTTAGATGGTTTAAAGTCTATAGTTTCAATTAGAAAAAAATACACATACTAAAAACTCTATAAATAAATAATGTTATTACTATAATATTTTATTAAATTACAGAAATATTAATTTATTAATAAATGAATAATTATAAAATTTAATAATTATAATTAATCGATAAATTTATAATTGAGAGGAAAATCCAAAATTTTATATATCACTTTTATTCTATTTTCCAATTAGTTCTAGAAAAATCTTTTTTATTAGCTTTTAAATTATTTTAGACGAAAATGATATTTTATTAAATTGATTTAAATATGTATTTCAAAGATTTGAGTTATGATAAAACAAAAACATTAAAATCAGATTTTAATAAATTAACTTAATTATATATGCTTAAAATTGATATGTCTAATTATTAATTTATGATAGTATTGAGGCAAAATATTATATATATATATATATAAGGATTTGAAATTATTATCTTATTAATTTATCGAATTTTATAAAATTTTATACCGATCGAATTTGGATCGAAAAAATATATATATATTAATTTATCAAATATTAATTTAAGGCCATTCTCGAAAATGCAAGTATAAACTTACGGTTGACCATGACACGCAAAACTTTGTTCCAAAAATTATACTCATCTAGGACGATTTTGTCCTCTTGTTGACATTGAGACAAAAAAACAAAAAGATTATGATCGGCATCAATTGCCACTCCGACGTGATCTCGACCGTCAAGCTTCTTCGTCATCTCCGGCGACAGACAGAATCACGATGCTTCCGCTCTTATGGTTCCCAAATCGAATTGCCTCGTTTCCGATTCCAATTTAAGGCTTTGCTAAACTACTTCACCCGGTTCGAATCGGCCTCAACTTGCTTGATCTTGTTACGATTGCTCGCGATTCTCGGTTTGAACGTCTGCATCATCTTCCCTTCTTTACTCATCAAGAAATCGATCAGATTGCCTTTAACGATCATCCTCCACAAACTCCCCTTCACGGCTTTGTCTAATCCATCATCGTCGGCAGAAGCAGCATCATCACCAAACACTATTATTTCCAAAACCCTGACCAAAGCCATTTAACTCGATGACGGCACTTCCTCATCGACATTAATTCGCGCCTCACTCGTTCACGTACACGCGCTCTCCTTCTCTTGCTTCATCTCCTCTGAGCTAGGTTTTCGGATTCACTCTCATGCGATTCGTCTTTCCTTCCGGTCGGCGCGATTATCAACACTACACGCTCTTCGGAAGGAATGAGAATATCATCGATGACACGGATTTTGGAACCGGTAACAGATTGGAGGTGGCGAATGACAGAGCCGGCCTTTCCGATTATTGCACCTGTCCTTGAGGCGGGGCATCTCCTTTTATGCTTAATAATAGTATCATCTATATTTGTGAGGATAAAGGTGATGATAGCTGGTCCTCGTGACTTTTTCTACCGATCGATCTTGAGATCGCTTGCGTCGCATGACTTTAGCAAAACTCTTATCTGATTCTTCGTCCAATTTGGGTTTTGCTGCTTTGGTTTTGGAATTGTGTTTCTGTTTATGCAGGTTCATCTACTCCTACATGGCGGTTGGTATTTTGGTGTGCATTGTTACCATTTATTGGTTTCATAGCAGATGAAGCTATCAATAGCTGTTGCTTGTGTTTCGTATCCTTATTATATACAGAGACCTTCACGTTTTCTAGCTCCATTAATAGATTTAAGTTTATTAGAATGAGGATTGCATAATCTGTAGATTTTGTAGATAGCTTTACCATTCCCATGTTGATGATGACTATCGAATGGCAAAGTCATCGATGTACTCTAAACATGATTTAGAAGAAGAAGCACATGAATCGGAAGAGGATGAAGAGAACTATATTCTAGGTTGTATGTTATAAATGCAGATACTGTCCAGATGTCGTTTGTCTGAATGAGAAATCAATGCAAGCACATGTTTCATGGAGAGAGCAAGAGAAGTTAGCTAAGGAAGAAGCTGAGAGGGAAAGGCAAGAGGAAGAGAAAAGAAGAATCGAAGCTCAAAAGGCTGAAATTGAAGCTGATAAAGCACAAGCAAAGGCAGAGACTCAAAAGAGACGTGAGATGCTTCAACCAGCTAATCTCGGTTGTGAATGTTTGGTACATTGATCCGATCAATTTTAAAGCTGGAGATAAAGTGAAGCTATATTACAATAAAAACTCAGGTCCTCTTGCTAATGCTAAAGAAATCTGGTTACATGGAGGGTTTAATAATTGGGTTGATGGATTATCTATCATTGAAAAGCTTGTTGATGCTGAGTTAAAGGCTGTTACAAAGAGTGGAGATTGGTGCTTCGCTGAAGGTTATATATTCTCATGTAGTGACAATATATTGTTTTTGCCATTTGTTTTATTGATACTTTTTCATGTTTGATATATGCAGTTGTAGTCCCTACCGGTGCTCTAGTCATTGACTGGGTCTTTGCTGATGGGCCGCCTGAAGGAGCGTTTCTATATGACTGGGTCTTCCTAGATCATAGACTTGATGTTTGCCAGTATCTTGATCATGCATATGGTTTTCATAAAGTTGTGCAAAAAAAGTTTCATTATGTAGTTGAATCAAAAGTATTCTATTTAGGAAGACCAAATATTGATTTAGGATAATAATCCTAAACCATATGAAAAAGACTAATTGATTTTTTTTTATACGATTCACAGATTAAGGTGAAGAAAAAGGCTCTTTTATCCAGTGTCTTAGCCAAGTATGCGGCAATAGCCGCGTCAACCTCAAATGATAAAAAGATGATCATCACAAGTGTTAGCCTGATCAAATATTTTATTTCTACGAGATGCTCTTTATCAATTGTTTGAAGAGAGCTGTCTTTGTTTTTTTTTTTGTAAATTTTTTACTAGATAAGAAGACTTAGAACAAGAATCATTGGATATGTTTTTTTTTCAATCTTGACTTATATATAGCTGTTGTATTGGCAGAAAGAGATAGAAACTCAAGTCATTTAAGACAGACCCTTCACATGTGATTTTTTCCCAAAATGTCTTAAATGGCATGAGAAATAATTGTGTTAATCATTTATAAATACTTTCTAAATAAATGGTGAAGCATTGTAAATTCGTGATCAAAACGAAAAGTATTCGTATTTAGGAAGGCCGAGTACCGATTTAGGATGACAATCCTAAACCATTGTAAAAAGTTCCTACATTTTTTTTCTAGTTTCCTAAACCTATAAAACTTTTAAGCAAATTATTTTTTTTTAGGATTTAAAAAATCATTTCAAGTATAGTTGTAATGAAAATTGAATGTTAGTTTTTTGGGAAGCAAAGTGGTGTTTTTTAGGAAGTAAAAGGTCTTTTCAAGTATGACCATATTGAAAATTAATACTAAAACCCAAAACTTAGTTTTTAAAAAGAAATTTGAGGATTTATGGTGGAATTAATTCGTATTTGGGAAATAAAAGGTCATTTCAAGTATGGTTGTAATGAAGTTTAATATTAGTTCTTTGGGAAGCAAATTGGTATTTTTTTTATGAAGTAAAAAGTCCTTTTAAATATGGTTGTACTCAAAAATTGAATATTAGATAATATTTTTAGTGTTTCTCTGTATTAGTGATGGTTTTATTATTTACTTTACACTTCTTGACAATGGTTATTGTATTCTTTAGTTCCTCTTCTGTTCACCAAAGATTAGAGTCTGTATATGTTTTTGTTGTTGATCATTGAACGAAGTTAAAGTTTATGGCCTAAAATCCTAATTTTTGTGTTCGCATGAACGAATCATGCAAAGATAAAATAAAATCACATTGTTTAGATCATTGTGAATTTTTATATATTCGCTAAAGAGCATATGAGTTCATTTGCAAAAAAAGTATATGGAAACAAATACAAACGCAACAAAACAAATGAACTGTTAAAGCAAAACTATTAAGTGAGCTGTTCAAGCAAAACAAAACTTAGTTTTTTGAAAAGAAATTTAGTGATATTTGGGAAGTAAAAAGTCCTTGGACGTACTAAAAATAAGAACTATAACCCAAAACTTAGCTCTTAGAAAGAAATTTAGGGATATAAGGTGGAATTAATTCGTATTTGGAAATTAAATGGTTCTTTCAAGTATTGATGCACTTTCAAGTATTGATGCACTAAAATTGAATATGAGCTCTTTGGAAAGCAAATTTTTTTTTTTAGGAAGTAAAAAGTCCTTTCAAGTATGGTCGTATTAAAAATTAATATTTAAACCCAAAACTTAGCTCTTAGAAATAAATTTGGAGATTTAGGTTGGAATTGATTCGTATTTTGGAAGTAAATGGTCATTTCAAGTATGGATGTACTGAAAATTGAATATTAGTTCTTTGGGAAGTAAATTGGTTATTTTTGGGAAACAAAAAGTCCTTTTAAGTATGGACGTACTGAAAAAAATTACTAAAACCCAAAACTTAACTCTTAGGAAGAAATTTGGAGATATAGGGTGAAATTAATTCGTATTTGGGAAGTAAATGGTCATTTCAAGTATGGTTGTACTGAAAATTGAATATTAACTATTTGGGAAGCAAATTTTTTATTTTTGGGAAGCAAAAGGTCAAATCAAGTATGGATGTACTAAAAATTGAATATTAGCTATTTTGGAATCAAATTGTTTTTCTTTTAGGAAGTAAAAGGTCCTTACAAGTATGGTCGTACTGAAAATTAATACTAAATCCCAAAACTTAGTTCTTAATAAGAAATTTATGAATTTAGATTGGAATTGATTCGTATTTGGGAAGTAAATGGTCATTTCAAGTATGGATGTACTAAAAATTGAAGCAAAAGGTCCTTTCAAGTATGGACCTACTGAAAAAAATAAAATACTAAAAACCATAAGTTAGTTCTTAGGAAGAAATTTGGGGATATAAAGTGGAATTAATTCGTATTTGAGAAGTAAATTGTTCTTTCAAGTATGGATGTACTGAAAATTGAATACTAGTTCTTTGGGAAAAAAATTGGTTATTTTTTGGGAAGTAAAAGGTTTTTTCAAATATGGTTATACTAAAAATTGAATATTAGCTATTTGAGAAGCAAATTGGTGTTTTTTTTTAAAAAAAGTAAAAGGTCTTTTCAAATATGGTCGTACTGAAAATTAATATTAAAACCCAAAACTTAATTCTTAAAAAGAAATTTTGGGAAGTAAAAGGTCTCGATTTTTCTTTTCTGAAACTATGAGTCTCCCGTACTAATGTGCACCATGAATGAACTCCTAAAGTTGATTACAAAGGAAGCATCAAGTAGCTCAAATTTTTGTGGCAAATCTAAGATTAAAATTTAATAGCAAATATCTTGAATCAAATAGTAGGAAAAGCTAGTCTTAATTTTATTTAAGTTGGTCGAGAAACAATATCAATTAAGCTATAGATATCTAAGTCAGAGACGTAATAACTTTAAAAGATGTTGATATTTGAGAAGTAAGAGATCATTTTAAATACGGCTATCCTATATTTAAAATCTGAAGATATTGATATTTAGGAAGTAAGAGATCATTTTAAATACGGTCATCCTATATTTAAAATATGAAAGAAAGAAATTTTCTAGTTTAGGATGTAAATAATTGATTATTAGGAAGTAAAAAGTGAAATTAAGTACGGCCATCTAAACTTTATTCATCTTCTTCAACCTTTCAGTCTTGTGTTTATAGTTTTTAATTCTTCTCGGAGTAAGTGGTTATCTACAATTTATTCTTATCAATATTAGTATTACAACCTTTCAGTCTTGTGTTTATAGTTTTTAATTCTTCTTGGAGTAAGTGGTAATCTACAATTTATTCTTATCAATAGTATTACGTTAGTTATTTAATTACTTTCTTTGTTAAGAGTAGAATAAAAAAGAACAAACGTGTGAATATGCGATGATAACGAAGGACCTATCTTAACAAAACAGTGTGACGAACATTAGCTAAAGATCAAAGCCAAATGCACATTCACAGCTCCAATTTGATGGACAAGAAAAAATTGTACAAAACTATACTGATACACCTTGTGAGTTGCAATAATCTATACAGAGACTTCCCTATAATTTAATCCTTTGTAAGATTAACTTAGAGCTATAATGCCAAATCCCGATGCTGCGATGAACCTGCCTGATGATTAGAGCTTGATGAGACAAGCCTCATGTTGAGATCCAGTGAAATTTCATGCTTAATTTTAGGAACCCTTGCACACGACCTGCGTTTCATACACACAAAAAAAACAATTAGAAGATGAATTGAATCAACACGTAATAGAGTAGGAGAAAATAAGTGTCATTTACCATAATCTATTGATCTCCTCTTGATGCAGTGGATAAACCCCCGGGAAGAAATGTTTCCAGACTTCAAGTACAATTGAATCCACCACAAACTGAGAGGACGATGATGAGAATCAAAGCAATGATGATTGCGAGAACAATGAGTTTTATCTTCATGTTCTGAAACCACATCTTTCTTCTCATTTGAGTTCCTTGTGTTCTGAAATCTTGCGCCTGTCACAGTTTTGAGTTTCCAAACCAAAAACAACAATAGTAAGAGAGAGTGCAAACTCAAGTGTGTGTGTGTATGAACTCGGAACTATTTGAATACGAAACTAACCTGTGAGCGAAGGTTTTCGGTTTTGTCCACCAAGAGTTCAATTTTCTCACCACGGTCAGGAACCTGTAAATGAACGAGTTTCACAGTTTAATATGTCTTTACAACAGAGTTGGAACAGTTTATACAAGGATTAGATATATAATCAAGAGATTGTGGTAATATAGCCATACTAGGCTGCAAGTATGGACGTCCATGCTCCTTTAGATATATGACGGTACATGCTTTTGAAATCACCTGAAGGGTTCTCCCTAACCTTCATTTGTTTTTTCAATTCGTAAGCAATATGCACTATTCTTCAAAAGAAACAGTTAGTAATGCTACAGGGAGATATTCAACCTGAGAATTCTTAATGAATTCATGTCTTCTCCTGAGTACATCAGAGATTTCACTGGAGAGATTACTTGCAAGCAAAGCTTACATCGCAAACGCTGTATCCCATACTTGACTTCCAAAGCTCTGCACAAATCTGTGTCGATCAATAAATTTTCCAATTTTTTACCAACTAAAGGTTATACAAACATAACAAAATTGGATTTTCAATCTCTGGAGACATACCTGCATTTTAATCCCATCTTCGGCAATCCACAAGTAATCGGAGATCCTGGCAAAGTGCTTCTTGAAATAATCCCGATTCGGTTCTTCAACCCAACAAGCCAACATGCGTAGCACCTGCAGAAAGAGATAGTAGTTTACTCCAGCGATGATCACGCCTAATGCAGCCATCAAACTGGAAGTTATAGTGCAGGCCTGAAGCACTTTGTCTCGAGGAGCAGCAACAACAGAAACATCGCTGGAGTCCCCTAGAAAAATACTCTAAGCTAAATTTGATTTGGAAAGACGAAATTAGAAGAATCTATGTCTAGGAGACTACTCATCAGTAGTCAACAAGACCAAAATCAATAGCAAAACTTTTGTTTTCTTTTACAAAACTTGCAATTTCACACAGATCTCCATTAGCAACCTAATATCTTCTACATTTCTACCATTCGCACGAAATCAAACAATCTTAAAGCAGAGATAGAGAAACGAAAGTGGCATATAGGTACTGTCGAAGAAGAAAAAGCAGCATTTGTCAAGGAGCTGATAAAATGGTTCGCTGCTGAACCAAAAGCTCGCGTAGAATCGAAAGTATCAAACCCTAGCCTCCTGGATTCATTGTCTCTGGGAACAGACCAAGAGCTTGCAAAAGTCGAAATGAAACGGAGAGTATTGGAGATGGTGAAACGATGCCTCTGAAACAAGCCTCCACGGATCGATTCAAAGAAGAAGTAGGAGCTAGGCGGAGACGTCGCCGGAGCTGTGACGAGTTTTTTTGATATAATTTTTGTTATGTTTTTTTCTCAAATTAAGTAGGGATAAAATCGGAATATAAAATGGCACTTTTATTCACAAACAGCTGGTGGTATTTTAATATTAAAAAACTATCTTATGTCATTTTGATGATTTTTTCATTAATTTATATATTTATACATGTAAATTGTAACACAAATGCCGAGAAGCGTAAATAATTAATTGAACAGTATAAGGATAACGGATTGGGTCGTTGAACACTGAGCTGGCCCAATTGAGATCGTCCCTTAAAATATGGCCGTTGCGTTTAAAACGCGAGGGATTGGGTTTCTCGTGCAACTTCTGGCTGCGATTGTAGCACTTCAGTCGTCCATCGCGTTTCCAAATAAATGAAATCGCCCGAGACGTTGTTTTCACTTTTCACCACCACAAACGTCTGATGTCGAATCATTCTCCATTTCTCATTCTCATGACGGGAAATTCTATGTTCTTCCGCTTTAACAAGGATCGAGCCGGCCGAGGGCGGCTGAAAGAGATGGGACTCATTCATATTTATCTCAAGCCGGTCGTACAGGTAATATAAACACGTTTTCTTAAAGAAATCGGATGTGACTAATTCCGCCTAAGACTTGTACTATTCTTTTAATGGTTTCTGAATCTCCGAGCTCTGATAATTGGCTGCTTGTCTGGAATCGTTTGTTTCTGTTGACCTTCGGACGTGTCTTTGGATATCATCAGTGTTTGATCACTGTGACTCTGTGATTTTCGGAGAAATTTTAAGCTTTTCTTTCTGTGGTTTGTGAGGAGAAAGCTAATTTTGTGAATGAAAATCAAAGCGTGTTTCAGTCATCGCTCTCTCCACATTATTTATTCTGTGATTACTAGGTCCTTTCGAATTACCTATTTTCTGACCTAAGAAACTAATATATGTATTCTTTTGCCAATGAATATAACCAAGTTCAATAGAGTGATAATTAGTTTCCTCTTAATGCTTATTCTTCTCATTGTGAAGTTACAATAAAAAGCACATTGACTCATAGGTTTCACTGATTTTTTTTTTTGTTTTGGGCCCAATCAGACGTTTTCTCACGTTGCCTTGCCAGGGGTTGGTTTGCCTTCGAAAGTCTTTGTTTCCATGCCCTTTTTTTTTTTTTTATATGCACCGTTTCTCTCTCAGAGATTGATAATTGGTAGTGTTTTGATGTTTCTTTAGAAGTAAGTGATTATGGAGAACCCTTGTTGGTTTTTACTGGTGCTGTTAGCAACTTTCGCTATTTTTCATCTTGTTCAAGCACAGGATCAACTAGGTATCAAAATCTATATGTCTGTATACATACATATCTATGTCTAATACATCTTCTTCTTGAACTCTTTCACTTCTCTTCCCAGGGTTCATCAGTTTGGACTGCGGGCTACCTGTGAGTGAACCGTCTCCTTATATTGAGGCAGTAACCGGACTATGGTTCTCCTCTGATGCAAAGTTCATCCAGAGTGGTAAAACTGGTAAAATCCAGGCGAATATAGAGAGTGAATATCTGAAGCCGAGTAGAAGGCTGAGATATTTTCCGGATGGGATACGGAACTGCTATAGTCTAAGCGTTGAGAAGGATAGGAAATATTTGATCAGGGCTAGGTTCCATTATGGGAATTATGATGGTCTTAACTCTATCCCGGAATTTGATCTGCATCTAGGCCCTAATCTGTGGGTAACAATAGATTTTCAAAAGAATGTTAATGGTACAGTGGAAGAGATCATGCACACCCCAACATCAAACTCATTGCAGATTTGTCTTGTTAAGACTGGGTCAACTACACCGTTTATCTCATCCTTGGAATTACGGCCGTTGGGAAACAGTTCTTATCCCACCAAGTCGGGATCCCTGAAGCTTTTCGGTCGAAGATATCTCAACCAGACAGATGACGTTTTACGGTAAGTGGACTTTTCTTTGCTTCTGTTATTTGAGTTTCCATAACAGTGGTGGAATCCAGATCCATGTATTTATTCAAGGCTAATACAATATTTTTTTCACATAGGTACCCGGATGATGTTTATGATCGAAGATGGGCTTCCTACTTTTGGAAGGACTGGACCCAGATTAGCACCACTCTCGAAGTGAGCAATGATAACGATTATAATCCACCAAAAAACGCACTTGTAACTGCAGCCACGCCTTCCAATGCCAGTGAGCCATTAACAATCAATTGGATACCTGATAGTCGTGGTGAACAATATTACTTGTATAGCCACTTCGCTGAGATACACGATTTACATGCCAGAGATGTCAGGGAATTTGACTTGTTATGGAACGGAGATGTTACTACCAAAGCTTTCGTTCCTTCAAAATTCGTGGTAGATACTATCCCAGATGATTCACCAAGGACTTGCGGAGATCTATGTAAATACCAGCTGAGAAAGACCTCAAGATCAACTCTTCCTCCTCTTCTTAACGCTTTTGAGATCTTCACGGTCATTCAGTTTCCACAATCGGAAACAAATGAAAATGATGGTATGTTCTTATTTTCAGTATCATGCAGATGAGGTCTGTTTTGTTTTAAACATATACAGAAATACAATTGTCGCATGTTAATCCTTGTATCACTGAACTTTACATCAGTGGTTGCTATGAAAAGTATCGAAGCTGCTTATGGATTAAGTAGAATCAAGTGGCAAGGAGATCCTTGTGTCCCTCGGCAGTATGCGTGGGATGGTTTGAACTGTAGCAACACCGATACTTCTACACCTCCTAGAATAACGTCCTTGTAAGTCATAGGTGTGTAGTACACATGCACACACACATTTATCTTCAAAATATGTTAATAATCATGCTTTGAATCACCAGAGACTTGTCTTCAAGCGGGTTAACTGGAACCATAGCGGCTGCTATTCAAAACCTTACACAGCTGGAGACACTGTAAGTATATCCATTGTTGATCGAAGGCAAAATCGTAGTTTTATCTATGGAATCAAACCGAATGACCTACTTTATTTTGGTAATAAACTTTAGGGACTTGTCAAATAACAAATTGACTGGAGTGGTGCCCGAATTTCTAGCCCACATAAAATCGTTGTCGATCATGTAAGTTGCTAAGCCTTTTTTAGTTACTTTTTCAATTTCCCTCATGTGCATGTATGGATGATGAATATTGCTCTTGTTTGACAGCAACTTAAGCGGGAACGATCTTATTGGTCCCCTTCCTCAAGGTCTTCAAAGAAACGGAGTAGAATTACAGTAAGAAACTTCCCACATCATTTCTGAACTTTTCTTAGTTAATAGTTATTATCCACTACCCTTTTGTGATTTGAGGTCTTGAACAAACACTTTTCTTCTTGCAGTGGAAACCCAAGACTTTGTGACTCTGGTTCATGCACAAAATACCCAAAGAAGACATTTCCAGTTGTAATTGTTGCATCAGTTGCTTCTGTGGCCGTTCTCATTGCAGTGTTGGTTCTTATTTATGTTCTCAAAAAGAAAAAGCCATCGACTGCAGAATGTAGTTTGCAAGAGACCCTCTCATCAAATCAAGGAACTGTAAAAATTCGATACATATTTCTACTTATGTCCCCTACCTTTTTCTTTCTCTATAGTTATACACCATCCGCCAAATATGCCAACGGTGAATGATACATATGCTAATTCATCTGAACCGTCAATCGAGACGAAAAAGAGAAGGTTTACTTATTCAGAGGTTATAAAAATGACGAATAATTTCCAAAGAGTTGTAGGGGAAGGAGGATTCGGTGTTGTGTGTCACGGTACTCTAAATGGTTTTGAACAGGTAGCTGTTAAAGTACTCTCTCAATCATCAACTCAAGGCTATAAACATTTTAAGGCAGAGGTATGCATAATCCTCTTAAATAAATTTTGATCATGTTTAGCATCACAACCTTATGTTTTCTCTTCTTTTTCTTTCCCATGGATGATTAGGTTGATCTTCTTCTACGAGTTCACCATACAAATTTGGTGAGCCTCGTTGGATATTGCGATGAAGGAGATCACCTGGCTCTTATCTACGAGTTTATGCCCAATGGAGACTTGAGACAACATCTATCTGGTAAAATTGGTTCTTTTCATGATTCTAGAATCTAGCTAGACTACGTATATAACTTTCAAGGTTCAAAAAGATCTAAAAGATCAAATATTCAGGAAAACGCGGTGGATCCATCAACTGGGACAATCGGCTACGAATAGCTCTGGAGGCTGCATTAGGTTCGTGCTAAGCTTATACAATAGAGTAGCTTAAATTGACTTCTTTTTTTTTCTGGTGGATTAACAAATAATCTCTGCTTTGAATAGGATTGGAATATTTACATTCTGGATGCACACCTCCAATTGTACATAGAGATATCAAACCTACAAACATATTGTTAGATGAGCAGTTAAAGGCCAAGATTGCCGATTTTGGACTCTCGAGATCTTTCCCTGTTGGAGGTGAATCCCATGTTTCAACTGTGGTTGCTGGTACTCCTGGTTACCTTGATCCGGAGTAAGTATCACTAGTCACCATTATTACAATGTGCTGAAAATGAGCTATCAATTTCCTTCTTTTTAGTGGTTGAAGAGTACATAACCACGTACTTGGCCTTGCAGATATTACCGTACAAGTCGGCTCGGTGAGAAGAGTGACGTCTACAGCTTCGGGATTGTGTTATTGGAGATGATCACAAACCAACCGGTGATTGACCAATCCCGTGAAAAGTCTCACTTACCACAATGGGTTGGGTTTGCGCTAAACCGAGGAGATATTACTAAGATCATGGATCCAAACCTTCACGGGGATTACGAGTATCGTTCTGTATGGAGAGCTCTTGAATTGGCAATGTCGTGTGCAAATCCTTCTTCGGTGAACCGACCAAACATGTCTCAAGTTGTTAATGAACTGAAAGAGTGTCTTGCGTCTGAAAACTCGAGGGGAAATATGACCATGGACTCCCAGAGTTCTGCTGAAGTGAGCATGAGCTTTGACACTGGAATGTTTCCGAGGGCAAGATAGTTTGTGCTGCAAGCAACACCAACCATGCTAATTAGTTGGGCTGGACACGGTGGTGTTAAAAACATGTGTAACACGAGCCGTTCATTTTAGCTTTGATATCTATGTGTGGAGGTATGAACTCTCACCGTTCTCTTGATGAAGAGACTACTGACTAGTAGTGACTTTGAGTTTTGCCGATTTTTCCTACCGCATGATAGTAATTGCCTTTTCAGAACATTTCTTTTTTCGTTTTCAGTCGCGTAGACTGATTGTTTATTTTGAATTGTATGATATTATTTTTATAAAGTAATGAAAAATCGGATGTGAGCAAAAAAAATGAAAAATCTTAACGAAGTTTATAAAACTTGTTTTTCACTATTTTGTCGTTTTCACTTTATTCTATTCCATAGCATCTTATTAAAATAAATATTTTGACTAAATAATTTATAAACATTGTATCCCATAATAATTTTTCTTACAAACTAATAAAAGTTTTTATCATATTTGATTGATTAAAATAAAAATTTAAAACTGTGATGTTGCCATGTTGGAACATTATTTTTGAATTCGCATTCTTGTTTCTCCAATAGAAAATAGATTTAGTGATTCCTTTCATTGGTTTCCTTTTTATATTTTCACAGGGAAGACATCTTCCCATGTTACCAGAACTTTTTTTGGACGGGCATTTTCACAAATACATATGCTGTTTATCTCCCTGAACTTGTTTATTTGTTCTGAATTGATATTTCTTGAGAAGTAACTAGCTATGGAGAGTCCTCATCTTGTTTTGATGTTGGTATTAGGAACTTTGGCTATTTTTCATCTTGTTCAAGCTCAGGGTCAACAAGGTATCCACATTTTGTCTTAGGAGATACTATTAGTTCTCAGAAGTGCACTGGTTTTGAAGGTTTTTCTTTTCCATGTGTGTTAGCAGGGTTCATCAGTTTGGATTGCGGGCTACCCTCTAATGAATTGTCTCCTTATGAAGCGCCGACGACCGGTTTACTGTTCTCTTCTGACGAAAAGTTTATCCAGAGTGGAAAAACTGGTCAAATCCAAGAAAATCCTGAGGGATACTCAAAGCAATACGAGACGCTGAGATATTTTCCTAATGGAACACGGAACTGTTACAATCTGAGTGTGGCGAAGGGACGTAGATATTTGATCAGAGCTACCTTCGTATATGGAAATTATGATGGTCTTGACATTAACCCAAAGTTTGATCTGTATCTTGGCCCTAATCTATGGGAGACAATAGATTTGCAACAAGTGAATGGTACACTAAAAGAAATTTTACACTTCTCAATATCAAAGTCGTTACAGATCTGCCTTGTTAAGACCGGGGAAACTACACCGATAATATCAACTCTGGAATTACGGCCCATGGGGGAAGATTCTTATATCACTCAATCTGGTTCTTTGAATCTTTTCTTTCGGATGTATCTTAGCGAATCAGGGACTCAGATAAGGTAACTCAATTTCAATTAAATGTTTTCTCTCTCTTTCTGCTATCTCTTGTCTGTTATGCTCTGTTACTTGTCGTTATGTTCAGATTCTATCTTATCCGTTAAAACAACAACTTCAAACGAAAAAAGACTCTTCGCTGAGATCCAAGATTTGAAGTGCATGAAATATGATATCCTCCATCTTATTTACTCATCTCCAGGTACCCGAACGATATCTATGATCGTGTATGGAATTCATACTTCTGGAAGGAATGGACGCAGATATCAACCACTAGTGACGTGGGAAATTCCAACCCCTATGAACCACCAAAAGCCGTACTTGCAACTGCAGCCATACCTACTAACTCCAGTGCGCCATTGACGATTGAATGGAGTTCGAGTAATGTTAATGACCAATATTACGTGTACAGACACTTCGCTGAGATCCAAGATTTGAAGGCCAACGATACCAGGGAGTTCTACATGGTTTGGAATGGAGAAGTCATGACCGACCCTTTCATTCCTCGGAAATTTGATATATTTACTATGTTTAGCCCGTCACCGAGAACTTGCAAAGGAGGAAAATGTAGTTTTCAGCTTATAAGAACTAACAGATCAACTCTTCCACCTCTGCTTAATGCTCTTGAAGTCTACACAGTTATTCAGTTTCCGCAGTCTGAAACAAATGAAAGTGATGGTATGGTATGCATATAAGGTCAATATTTTTTGTTGTATGTTTGGTAAACATAACGATAATTGCCAGTTTATATTATATAAATTTCAGTGGTTGCTGTCCAAAACATCAAAGCCAGCTATGGAATTAGTAGAATCAGCTGGCAAGGAGACCCCTGCGTTCCTCAACAGTTTATGTGGGACGGATTAAACTGCAGGAACATAGATATTTCTACACCACCTAGAATCACTTATTTGTAAGTCATGAGATCACTAGTAAAACACGCTCTTTAACATCTGTTACTAAGCAATGATCCTTTACATTTTGGATGTGTGTTTTGGACATTATCATTAGAAACTTGTCTTCAAGCCGTTTAACTGGAACCATAGCGGCGGCCATTCAGAATCTTACACAATTAGAAATTCTGTAAGTATGTTCACTGTTGATAGGAAGCAAAAATTTGTTATATGGATGAGAATACATTGGAAGAACTTTCAATTTCTTATATTCAATCTTGAAAATCTATAGGGATTTGTCCAATAATAATTTGACTGGAGAGGTGCCGGAGTTTCTAGGCACCATGAAATCTTTGGTGTTCATGTAAGTTTCTATTTACATATAATGTTCTTATTTTCACTTCATTTTTCTGTATGTCTTGAGTTTGCTCTTTTGTTTAACAGAAACATAAGCTGGAACGATCTCAGTGGTTCAATTCCTCAGGCTTTACGCAGGCAAGGACTAGAATTAATGTGAGAAACTTCACATAGATTTTGAACTTTTCTTAGTTATTATCCAGAACCCCGCTGTGTAATAATAGTTTTCTTGGTACAACACTTGTCTTAGTTCTCAAGGGAACCCTAGACTTTGTGTCTCTGGCTCATGCCTGGCATCCAAACCTAAGCAATTTCCAGTAGCAATTGTTTCATCGGTTGTATCTGTGGCCATTATCATTGCTTTTTTGGCTCTTATTTTTGTTCTAAGAAAGAAAAAGCCATCAACGTTGATAGGTAATTTGCAAGAAACCAAATCTCGGCATTATTTAAACAGTTTTCCTTATAACCACCTTGGTATGTTTCTTATCCGCAGCTCTACAACAGCCACCTAGCACACCATCAGCAGTGAATGTTACATCTGCGATTTCACCTGTTTCATCATCAATCCAAATGAATAAGAGAAGATTTACTTATTCAGAGGTCATTAATATGACAAACAAGTTCCAAAGAGTTGTTGGGGAAGGAGGCTTTGGTATTGTCTATCACGGTACTCTAGATGGTTATGAACAAGTAGCTGTTAAAGTGCTCTCTCAATCATCGATTCAGGGTTATAAGCAATTCAAGGCAGAAGTATGCATACCTCAAATTTTTCTTGAAAATTTTATGATAATCTTTAACATCACAAGTTTATCGATTTCATGTGCGTGTGTGTCTTCTCTGTATGAATAGGTTGATCTTCTTCTAAGAGTTCACCATACAAATTTGGTGAGCCTTGTTGGATATTGCAATGAAGGAGATCACCTGGCTCTTATCTACGAGTTTATGCCCAATGGAGACTTAAGAGAACATCTTTCTGGTAAACTTGAAAATATATAAGATTTTACATGTAACAATAGCTAATGGAACCATTAACTTGAGGAAATGAATCTAACGATCTAATATGTAGGAAAAGGAGGTAGATCCATTATCAACTGGGGTACTCGGTTAAGAATAGCTGTGGAGGCTGCATTAGGTTTGTACGAAGTTAAACTATTGACCAAGAATTAAATCTTTCTTCCATTTTTCAAGTTTCCAAAAATGTGGGTTTATGATAGATGTATTCATTGCATAGGATTGGAGTACTTACATTCTGGATGCACACCTCCAATAGTTCATAGAGATGTCAAAACGACGAACATTTTGCTGGATGAACATTTCAAGGCCAAACTCGCTGATTTTGGGCTCTCGAGGTCTTTCCCTGTTGGAGGTGAATCCCATGTTTCGACGATGATTGCTGGTACTCCTGGCTACCTTGATCCCGAGTAAGTATTGTTAGTTAACATCACAATGTTTTGAAAATGTTATCTGTTTTCTTTTCTCAGTGGTTGAAGAATGCATATACACATTAAGGTTAAGCATGTTTCTTTGCCTTGCAGATATTACCGTACAAGTCGGTTGACTGAGAAGAGCGATGTGCACAGCTTCGGTATTGTGTTATTGGAGATGATAACGAACGAACCCGTGATTGACCAAGCCCGTGCAAAGTCTCACATAACACAGTGGGTTGGGTTTGAGCTAAGTAGCGGAGATATAAGTAGTATCATGGATCCAAACCTTCGTGGAGATTACGACTCTCGTTCTGCCTGGAGAGCTCTTGAACTGGCAATGTCTTGTGCGAATCCTTCTTCCTCAAAACGCCCAAGCATGTCCCAGGTTGTTCTCGAGTTAAGAGAGTGTCTTGTGTCTGAAAACTTAAGGAGAAATATGAGTAGAGGTATGGACTCTCAGAGTTCCACTGAAGTGAGCATGATCGTTGGCACCGAGATGTTACCTGTGGCGAGATAGTTTGAGGTGCAATAAGTGTCATGGGTCTATTCGAAATGTAACACTAAGCTTGGTCATTTTGCTTTGACCATTTACTTATGTCAAGAACAGATATTCCCTGTTCTTTGTTTTTGTTTGTGTGTTGATTCTTGAGTGCCACGACGTGTAATTTCCACGTTCGCATTCATATTTACATGTGCACAAAAAAATTACAGCCCCCTATAATAGAAGATGGTTAAGTTTGCAATTGATAGGGAAATTTTGCTTTAAAGACTGTTGGTTCATTTGGAAAAAATATATATGCATGTAACACAAACGCAACCAAATAACGGTTGTCCCCTTAAAATATGACGGTTGCGTTTAAAACGCGAGGGATTGGGTTTCCAGTGTCTTCCGGCTGCGATTGTAGCACTTGAGTCGACCACTGCGTTCCCAAATAGATGAAATCGCCTGAGACGTGTTAATTTCACCACCACAAACTTCCGATGTCGAATTTGATAAGCACGTGATACCTCCTTTATTGATATGGACTCGAACTACAGATTGCAGAGCCGTACCTCACAACCGCCATGGAGCTCGAAGAACAAACCTCTTCAACTCAACAACCACAATCCACAAAGTCCTTTACAAATATCTACCAATCACATTATTCTAAACTCCCATATCAGCCTTTGACTAAGTCTCCATTTTAATAACCGATGCCAGCTCAGCTTCTGGTTCAACGGAATCTGCCACGTCACTCTTGCTGATCGTCTCTGTTTCCTTGTTCTTGTTCTGCTCTTTTCTCCTCCTCCGGTAATACACGCGTTGGGGTCAATCAGAATCCTTCTCCATTTCTCATTCTCATGACGGGAAATTCTATGTTCTTCCGCTTTAACAAGGATCGAGCCGGCCGAGGGCGGCTGAAAGAGATGGGACTCATTCATATTTATCTCAAGCCGGTCGTACAGGTAATATAAACACGTTTTCTTAAAGAAATCGGATGTGACTAATTCCGCCTAAGACTTGTACTATTCTTTTAATGGTTTCTGAATCTCCGAGCTCTGATAATTGGCTGCTTGTCTGGAATCGTTTGTTTCTGTTGACCTTCGGACGTGTCTTTGGATATCATCAGTGTTTGATCACTGTGACTCTGTGATTTTCGGAGAAATTTTAAGCTTTTCTTTCTGTGGTCTGTGAGTTGTTTTTTTTGGCCCAATCAGACGTTTTCTCACGTTGCCGATGCGAGAGGTTGGTTTGGCTTCGAAAGTCTTTGTATCAATGCCCATTTTTGTTTATATTTATATGCACCATTTTTCTCTCAGACCTTGAGAAATGGTAGTGTTTTGATGTTTCTTTAGTTTTAAGTGATTATGGAGAATCCATGTTGGTTTTTACTGGTGCTGTTAGCAACTTTCGCTATTTTTCATCTTGTTCAAGCACAAGATCAACTAGGTATCAAAATCTATATGTCTGTATATATACATATCTATGTCTAATTCATCTTCTTCTTTCTTGAACTCTTCCATTTCTCTTCCCAGGGTTCATCAGTTTGGACTGCGGGCTACCTGTGAGTGAACCGTCTCCTTATATCGAGTCATTAACCGGGCTACGGTTCTCCTCTGATGCAAAGTTCATCCAGACTGGTAAAACTGGCAAAATCTTGGCAAATCTGAAGAGTGAATACCTGAAGCCTTACACGAGGCTGAGGTATTTTCCAGATGGGATACGGAACTGTTATAGTCTAAATGTTGAGAAGGATACAAAATATTTGATCAGGGCTAGGTTCGTTTATGGGAATTACGATGGTCTTAACTCTTACCCGGAGTTTGGTCTACATCTTGGCCCTAATCCGTGGGCAACCATAGATTTACAAAAGTTTGTGAATGGTACAGTGGAGGAGATCATGCACACCCCAAAATCAAACTCATTGCAGATTTGTCTTGTTAAGACTGGGTCAACTACACCGTTTATCTCAGCCTTGGAGTTACGGCCGTTGGGAAACAATACTTATATTACCGAGTCTGGTTCCTTGAAGCTTTTCACTCGGGTATATTTCAACAAGACGGATTACTTTTTACGGTAAGTCAGCCTCAACTTCTCTTTTTTTTCTTTCTTTCTTTGCTTTGTTTTATGTGTTTACTAATACAATATATATTTTGCACATAGGTACCCGGATGATGTTTATGATCGAAGATGGTTTGCTTTCTTTCCACCGGGTTGGACTCAGATTAGCACCACTCTCGAAGTGAGCAATGATAACGATCATGATCCACCGAATAAGGCACTTGTAATGGCTACCACGCCTTCCAATGCCAGTGCACCATTAACAATCAGTTGGACACCTGTTAGTCCTGGTGACCAGTATTACTTGTATAGCCACTTCGCTGAGATACACGATTTACATGCCAGAGATGTCAGGGAATTTGACTTGTTATGGAATGGAGATGTTATTACCGAGGCTTTTGTTCCTTCAAAGTTCGTGATAGATACTATCGAAGATAATTCACCAAGGACTTGCCAAGGAGAGAAATGCAAGTACCAGCTAAAAAAGACCTCAAGATCAACTCTTCCTCCTCTTCTTAACGCTCTTGAGATCTTCACGGTTATTCAGTTTCCACAATCGGAAACAACTGAAAACGACGGTACGTTACTTCTTATCTTCAGTATTTTGCAGATGAGGTCTGTTTTTTTTTATCCTTTTTAACACTTGAGAGATACAATTTCACATTTTAATCCTCGTATCATTGAACTTTATATTAGTGGTTGCTATTAAAAGTATTGAAGCTGCCTATGGATTGAATAGAATCAAGTGGCAAGGAGATCCTTGCGTCCCTCATCAGTATGCGTGGGACGGTTTGAACTGTAGCAGCACCGATACTTCTACACCTCCAAGAATAACGTCCTTGTAAGTCATAGATATATACACATGCAAACACGCACACTTATCTTCAAAATATGTTAATATTTGACATTTGTGCTTTGAATCACCAGAAACTTGTCTTCAAGTGAGTTGACTGGAACCATAGCGGCTGCTATTCAAAACCTTACGCATCTAGAGAAACTGTAAGTATGCCCATTGTTGATCGAAGGAAAAATAGTGGTTTTATTGAGGAAGTAAACTGAATAACCTTTACTTTATTTTGGTAATTAACGCTAGGGACTTGTCAAATAACAAGTTGACTGGAGTGGTGCCAGAATTTCTAGCCCACATGAAATCATTGTTGATCATGTAAGTTGCTCAGCCTTTTTTAGTTACTTTTTCAATTTCCCTTCGGGTCATGTGCCTTTATGGATGATGAATTTGCTCTTCTTTACTAGAAACTTAAGTGGGAACGATCTTATTGGTCCCCTTCCTCAAGGTCTTCAAAGAAAGGGACTTGAATTACTGTAAGAAATTCCCCATAGGTTTTTTCTTTAACTTTTCTCAGTTATCATCCACATCCCTTTTGGATTACTACACTCTTCTTTTTGCAGAGTTCAAGGAAACCCAGGGCTTTGTGTCTCTATTTCAAGCACAGAAGACCCAAAGACGACACTTCCACTGGTAATTGTTGCCTCAGTTTCTTCTGTGGCCGTAATCGTTGCTGTGTTGGTTCTTATTTATATTCTCAAAAAGAAAAAGCTGTCTACTGCGGAAGGTAATTGATAGAGTTTTGTAACTGGAAACAGAGAAAGACAACACCTTTGTAAAAAAAAAAAAGCTCTTTATATTCAAAATGAAAGAAAGACACCGAGTGAAGGTATTAGATAGGAGTCTCTCCCCTCCTTTACAATTTCAAAGACCTCAACTTTGATTTCCTTACTAGCCCCTTTTATAGTCTTTCACTCTTAACCTAGACTCTTTACCTTTACGGTTAACACCAAAGTAATACAATACTCTCCAAAGTGATTATTCCTTAGACTATATACTTAGGCAAAAGCCCACGCTTCTCAAGCCCATTGTTCCTTGAGTAGTTGCCTTCTACCGGATCCTTGATCTTGGCCTTCTTCAAGGCCACTTTGCTTCTTAATCCTTGGGTATTGATTGATCATCACGGATGCGTATCAATACCCGGCCCAACAAAATCAACCTTGTCCTCAAGGTCGAGGGATGGAACCTTCTTCTTCATAACCTCTTTGAGCTCCCAAGACCACTCAAATGCTGCCTTACCTTTCCATTTGATCAAGCCTCGGCTGTCAACTGTTCATTAAGGTGGAGCTCCACCAGTTGAGTTCCAATGGCGCGCTCGAGTTTAGAAACATGAAAAGTCGGATGGATTTTAGATCCTTCCGGAAGTATGTGGTAATAAGCAACCTCCACTAGGAAGGGTCCATAAAACCGAGGAGTGAGCATCTCATAAGCTTACTTTTCCTAGGACATGTTATAAGGCCGCATCTTCAAAACAAAACAAAGTCTCTGATGTTTCATGCATTGTTGAGATTTATGGAGGTATTCCTTGAATTGTTGAAGCATTGCATCACATTTTAGCAACTGATTTCTAGTTCAACATTCGTTGTAGAACCTGTTTCATAACGGATTAGACTTGGAGAATCACCTCCGTACACTAATAACACCTTATGTTTACCATTACTCATTTATGATATATTTTAGAATCTTTTCCATACACTTAGATACTATTCCGGTGTCTATTTCGCTTGTATTTCATATTTATTCTCCTGGTGAAATTTATTGGAAATGGATATATTCAAAACCCTAATAGATCATAATGGACAAAGGAAAATGAAGATCATCCAATGTTCAAGCATCAGTTTGGACCTCATGATTGATCAACTCTTACAAGAAGACAAAATGGACCACGAAGACAACACATTTACACCGGAAGTTTGGAATTGGTTGGAACGCCTACATATGATATTTCAAGACCTAACCTATGCTAGGAGATAGATATAGATGTTAGCTTCGACGTCAAATTCTTTTTGAATCGATTGGGTCTACGGTTATTAAGATATGCAAATTTTCGCGAAGGGTGTTAGAACTTCCAAGTTAAACAGGCCAGAAGCAGGTCCATAGTGCAGCACCTACCCCAGTTCGATCGAACTGCCCTCTAAACATCAGTTCTATTGATCTGAGGGGCCAGTTCGACTTAAACTGGTTCTTTATGTTTAAGTAGTTCTTCCAGTTAGTAATTATGATTCTAACAGGAACCTCTGTAGACATCTAAATAAAGTATTTTTCGTAGGGTTAAAAGTGGTTATAGCCGTTCAGAGAGTCCATGATACCATATATTGTGAAGTGAAACAGCAGGGGAAAATCTCAAATTAGAACTGAATCAACTGGATACATCCGTTATTCTGGGCGTTCCTGGTTCTCAACAAAAATCCTACATAGACCCTATGCCCCAACGTCTTAATTTCCTGCGTAGTTAGATATATTTTACAGTTGTTACTCTGCTCGTCTGCTTACTGCTTTGTTTCTTTACTCTACTCAATCGTTTACTTTTCCGCTTAGTCTAGTTTAATGTCGTTAGAGCAGCTTCATTAGTTGACTCTTTTCTAGAATCTTTAAAAAAAAAATTAATAATTTATTATTATTATTATTTTTTAAAAGCTGAAAAAAAAATAAAAAAAATAAACAGACCAATCGTGGCACGCCACGTCGCGTGAACAATAAAAAAACAGAATAAGAGCCGGTTCTTATTTAAAGATTTTAGAACATATTTAGTTATTTAGTGGTAAGAACTTTATTTAGTGTTCTTATTTAATTTAATAATAATATTTGAAATTTAATTTTATTATTTAATTAAATTTTAATTTTTAATTAGAACTAAACAAATGATATAATAATAAATGTTATTTGGTGTTTTTAAGTTGTTCTCAAAAGTTCTAAAATGAGAATATATTTTCAGTAATTTCTCTTAAAAAATTTTTTTTTTATTGTTTTCTATTATTTTAATGTGAGAACATCTAATGGAGAATACTCCACTAAAAATGCATTTAGAGCATTTACATCCGTGTATTGGAGGAGAGTCTCTTAAAAACATATATTTTTTATTTTTTAGTGGATTCCACTTTTTCTGAGTGAAAAAAAAAAATTAAAAAAATATATATAAATGAACGAATCATAATCCGCTACGTCATTGCGCACAAGTAAGAAACGGTTCTTAAATAAGAATCTGAAGGAACGATCCTTAATACCCTGGTGGTGCCCACAAATTTTTTATTATTATTTTTTTTAGGTTTCTGTGTTAAGAGACTCTTAAAAACCTCCAGTGGAAATGGTCTTAGGAATTTGTTTATTAACTGTTTACGTGGGACCTGTAATATTTTTATTTAAAAAAAAAAAACTTGTGGTAAGGACTCTGTGATGGAGGTGCTCTTACTCTACTGAATTTAATTTACTACCCTCGTTACTTTTGTTACTCCATTACCGCTTTACTTTCTTACTCTCATTTTGCTTTGTTGCTCTCCCACTTTAAGTCTTTGCTCATTTCTAGGTTGTTAACGTTTGAAAAGTTTTTGGTCTCTTGCTGGTTTGATACTTAAGTACTACAGTCGATACAATTTTACACTTGTAATTAGTTAAGGTTTTATAATTTGACTAGGACACTAAAATCTGCATCAGTTTTTTGGCATCGTTGCTATGGATCATAAGACTTTTCATACGCTTTTTAGTTCATGACTTTGATGGAGACCCCATTTCTCTCAAGTTACTGATGAAATTCTTCTTTTTGAATTTAACTCTTTCAGGATACAGAAATTTCTTAGGCAAGACGGTTCAATAAAATGGAATATGAGAGGATACAACAGTCCCTAGACAAACTTCATGCCGAGATAAACTCGTGCTTCTCAGAGATTACACAGAAAATTAACATTCTCACCAATCGAGTTGACAACATAAGCGAGTGTGTGGACGAGATAGCCGACTCCATGAATAAACCCACAGAAGAACCTTATGAGGAAATAAATTTGAAACTTATAGCATCATCCAATTTGATTTCAATCATCAAAGATGACATTGTTTCAGAGAAGGAAGACAATGACGCCTCTTCATCAAAGGATCTTTACTCCCCAAGTGATTCTAGCGACATCGATTCCTACTACACGGGAACAAGATACAACAATGACCAAGGAGATGAGAGCTATGGAACCATCACGCGGGTGCTGAGACCAAAGAAGAGGAATCAGTTCATCATCACCAACAACAAAGGAGAAGACGACTTTGAGTTCAACCATAGTGAAAAATCATTATATGAAGGAAGTGTTGAAACCGTGCAACCTGATAAGGCAACAAAAACGAACATCAGGGTGCAAGGAAAATAGGACGTGTCTAGATAAAAATGTGAACCCCATGTCAGATACTCAAAGCAAGTGATAAGTGTGAGGCAACCTACATTTTCTTTATTTTCAATAATCAAATATTTATCTTTGACAATTTCGTTTACAATTATTTATGATGAAATTGAATTCTTATGCATAATTACAATGTTTAGTCGAGTCTAGAGTTAGGAAGACAAAGGGGTCAAACAAACTAGCAAGAAAAAGACAAATAAAATTCGAAACAGGCTGGTATGGTCATCCCAAGACCTAGAATGATCAAACCGAAACAGGAAAATCAAAGTGGAAAAGAAACAACATAAGGGTCGATTGTCCCCAACCCCGGGATGATCGACCAATTAGTAAAGATGGAAATTATGGAGGAAGAAGAAAAGGAAACAAGATGGTGAAGGGAAACTCATGGGCCTCATCAAACCCAAAATAAACCTAGTACAAGCTCCTTGTGAAGTGGAGTGCGGAACACAAAAATTAATTAAAGAGGTTCACAGGAATCAACGTGCTCCCGAGTTACTATATTAATTCGCCTACCTTGGATAAGCTTAGGTTAGAGACATATATTTATGAGTTCTTCATGAAATTTGGTCTAGGAGTATATATATACCTTTCCCACTAATACCGCCTCAGGAGATGTGAGAACATTTATGGCCTATGTTGATGTGGAGTTCAGGATTTCTGAAGATGAAACATACATCACTGGTGCGATGACTTTCTTCTACAAGGGAAGACCATGGGTTATCCTCAACGACCAAGTGCGCGATTGGTTAGGTTTAACCAAGGGTATATCGTTTGACAGCCTCAAACTCAATAGGGGAGACGAATTTTGGGGTATCATTGGCTCAAGAGAGTTGATAGGAGAAAAGAAGAAACATATCCACATCAGAAACTTGGTACTTTGCGTTGCTTTGAATATCATCATCAAGACACTCTTTTCTTGAGGGGAAATGGGAAGGGTTCGAGAACATGAGCTGGGGATCCTCTACTTAGGAGTTAGTCATCTCCTAGAAGAAAATGAATACATAGGCGAATATCACTTTTCGGTTATGATGTTCAATGAAATTATGTGTTCGAAGGAATACTTTAGGAACTGCTTCAGGGTGATTTTCGCATTGGAGGGCTCATCACTTTTCTTCTCATCAAGGCTGGAGTCCCCATTGGAGAGGATGTCATGAATATGTCAGATAACACTATGGATATGGAGTACTTCAAGGGTTGCGGGATACTCACTAGGAGTAGGACTCCACATTACCATTTCTTAGGTAGAAACCTGGCCAAGAGGACGATTGTCCTTCCAGATTTCCATGCAGTATCTATCACTTCGTGAGAGAATATTGAGTACTTTTATACGACATGCAGCACCAATTGTACATGGATCTCATCCACCGGTTAGTAACATCCATGATTTTTTTTCTACTTCTGCTGGGCACGCTAGTGCCAAATCTTCCTCGCAGTATGGGTTCCCCTATGACTCAAAGATTTATGATTACTTCATGGTGCCCTAAGCTCGATCACGTGGATTCTCTCTAAGATGTGATCTCACTTTCGCTCCATCACGAGCTACACCACCATCCAATCTGTTGACACCGCTGCCCCAACCCCCCCTCCAGCGCTCAAATGATCTGTACACCTTCACAACCACCATGCCTTTGATTGATAAGATTTACCATCTTGCTTCATACCTTCATCCGGTACATCTATCTATTTTCCAATATTATTTTTTGTATATATTTCATTTTCTTGAGTCTTTTTGTCTACTCCTTAGATTTATATTATAACCGGAGACAATGTGGTTTAAATTTGGGGGAGGGGGTTCTATACTATTTGTTTATCGAGTCTTTTTATGATTTTATCAATTCAGTTTATCTTTTTCATTTTCATAAGTTAAAAACATGGAAACTGTGATCTATAAGTGATGCTTTTATTTCATTATCTACTCAACATTTTAGCAGTTTTAAGAGCATGAGCATTAGTGAACTCTCTTATAGGGTTCTTAGAAATATTTTAATAATATTCTGGTGGGGTCATAAATAGTGAAGAACATGTATATAACTTAAGAAGGGCATATATCTAAAA
This sequence comes from Euclidium syriacum, assembly GCA_900116095.1. NCBI lineage: Eukaryota > Viridiplantae > Streptophyta > Magnoliopsida > Brassicales > Brassicaceae > Euclidium > Euclidium syriacum. Next base: position 9,544,608 of record FPAK01000006.1, read on the forward strand.
ACCAATGTTTCGGGTTAAAAAATGTCGGACAGTCATGTCATCGAGGCTTCGAGATTATTGGACCTCAGATGAGTTGGGCCTAACAGCATGTACATCAACAAACCTCTTTGGTTTTTTTTTTTAAAAATTTAATTTTAAATTTTTTTTTTTTTAAGTCGGGAAAAGAAAAAAAAAAAGTCGACCAATCGTGTGTCGTTATGTACCCGTGAACAGTGAAGAACTGTTTCTTAAATAAAAGATTTTCAGATACGGTTCTTAACTATACTGTGAGACTAGCTTATTATTTAATTAATTTTTTTTTCAAAAATTCGAGCAAGATTCTTTGATGGATATGCTCTAAGCTTTTAATTTCTAGAATGCTGGCGGATTTGCAAAGGGGTCTGTTGATCCGTTACTGAGTTCATTAGGGAGTGAACTCTGGGTTCTCCAAGTGTTCGAGACTGTGAACACGTTAAGATGGGTATTGTCGACTGCGAACTGTTTTTGGGTCCATCTCGGAATGGATCTAGAGCTCTCCGAGATGGTGCTGGAACATGATGTCAGATAATGGTAATTAACAACCTAAGATAATGGATTGGGCCGCCTATGGAGATTGTCCCCTTAAAGAACTGTTGCGTTTAAAACGCGAGTGGCTGCGATTCTAGCTCTTCAGTCGTCGATCGTATTCCCAAATAGGTGAAACGAAGACGAAAAGGTTCTCTTCGACCAACGAAAACTTCTGATGTCGAATCATTCTCTATTTCTCATTCTCATGAGGGGAAATTCTATGTTCTCCCGCCTTAACAACGATCGGGCCGGCCGAGGGCGGCTGAAAGGGATGGGACTCAGTTTTCTCTCAAGAGTTACGGTCGTAAAGGTAATCTAAACACGTTTTCTTAAAGAAATCGAAGTTTATATGTGACTAATTCCGCAAAGACTTGCATTATCCTTTTTGTAGTTTCTTAATCTTCGAGCTCTGATAATTGGCTGCTTGTCTGTAATTTTTTCTTCACGTTGACCGACGTACGTGTCTTTGGAAATAATCAGTGTCGATCAATGTGATTCTGGGGATATTGGATAATTTTTTAAGTGTTTCTGATATGATTTCAGTCTTCTCCTTCTCTCTCAACATTCTTAATTATGTAATTGGTATGTTCTTTCGAATAACCTATATTCTAATTAAGAAACTAGCAGATGAATTCTTTTGCCTATGACCCTAAGTCCCAAATTAAGTTCGTCGCTGTGATGTTTATTTTCCTCTTAATTCTCTTACTCTTCCTATTGTCAAGTTACAATAGCAAACACATTGACTCATTCGTTTGCCTGACATTTTGGTCCAATCAGACGTCTTCTCACGTTGCCAGTATAGCATGAAAAGTCTTTCTTTCAATTTCCATATTTGTTTAAATATATATGCACCGAGTCTCCCTCATAACTTGAGCGTTGGTAATCTTTGATGTTGCTTAAAAAGTAAATGATTATGGAGAATCCATGTTGGTTTTTGCTGGTGTTGTTAGGAAATTCGGCCATTTTTAATCTTGTTCAAGCTCAGGATCAACTAGGTACCCACATCTATATGGTTATATTGTATATGTACATCTAGTGACTTATCCGTCTTTTTTTTTCTTGAAGCTATGTGTCTCATCCATGCTTGTTCTTGAGATGCTATCGGTTCTCACTCTGGTTACAACTAAACTCTTGCATTTCTCTTTCTAGGGTTCATCAGCTTGGATTGCGGGCTGCCTGCTGAACTGTCTCCTTATACTGAGCTATCAACCAAATTAAAGTTCTCATCGGATGCAAAGTTCATCAAGACTGGAAAAATTGGTAAAATACAAACAAATGTTGAGTACCTGGAGCCACACACGAGGCTTAGATATTTTCCGGAAGGGATACGGAACTGCTATAGTCTAACTGTTGAGAAAGACAGAGAATATTTGATCAGGGCTACATTCGTTTATGGAAATTACGACGGTATAAACACTAACCCCAAATTTGATCTGCATCTAGGCCCTAATCCGTGGGCAACAATAGATTTGGAAAAATTGAGAAATGGTACATTCGTGGAGATCGTTCACGTTCCAACATCAGCCTCATTGCATGTTTGTCTTGTTAAGATAGGGAAGACTACACCGATGATTTCAGCCTTGGAATTACGGCCGTTGGAGAACAATTCTTATGTCACAAAGTCGGGTTCTTTGAAGCTTTTCTCTCGTGTTTTTCTCAACAAGGCAAATAAATCTGTACGGTTAGTCAATATCAATACATGAAATGCTTCAATCTTTCCTCTCGGTTTAGAACAAAATGAAAGAGAAAAGTTTATTCAATGTTAATGCAAACATTTTTTCTTGTGTAGGTACCCGAGTGATATCTATGATCGTAGATGGAATTCGCATTTTAGGCCGTCTTGGACTCAGGTTTCCACCAACCTTAGTGTAGAAGATAGAAACGTAAATCATCTACCAAAAGTTTTGCTCGCAAATGCTGTCACACCTACTGATGCCAGTGAGCCGTTGATGATTAATTGGCATTCCGATAATGCGAGCGAACTTTTTTACGTGTACATCCACTTCGCAGAGCTGCAAGATTTAGGGGCTAATGATACCAGGGAATTTGACATGTTATTGGATGGACATAATGTTGGTGACGATCTCACTCCATTAAAACTAGAGTTACGTACTTGGCATACTGTGAGTCCATGGACTTGCAAAGGAGGGAAATGCATTCTTCAGTTGGTAAGAACCCCGAGATCAACTCTTCCTCCTATACTTAACGGTTTTGAGGTTTTCACAGTAATCCAGTTTCCACAACCGGAAACAAATGAAAATGACGGTGCGTTACTAATTCTTAGTGCTATGCATTTAAATTTCTCTATCTTCATAATACAGTAGAGAAACATGGCATATACGAATTCTGACATCATTCAACTTTATATTAGTGGCTGCAATGAAAAGTATTGAAGCAACGTATGGATTGAGTAGAATTAAGTGGCAAGGAGATCCATGCGTCCCTCAAGAGTATGCATGGGACGGATTGAACTGTAGCCGCATCGATAAGTCTACACCACCAAGAATCACTTCCTTGTAAGTTTTAAGATCATACACACGCATGTGCAATCTTCAAAATCTGTTGGTAATCATGTTTTGGACGTATCTACCAGAAACTTGTCGTCAAGCGGGTTAAATGGAACCATAGCAGCTAGTATTCAAAATCTTACGCAGCTAGAAAAATTGTAAGTATTTTCAGTACTGATCGATGGCCAAAAAGTGGTTATGTCTATGGTAATCAATTGGATGAACTTTCCTTCTTTTTTTTTACAAACTTTAGGGACTTATCGAATAATAATTTGACTGGAGGGGTGCCGGAATTTCTAGGAAACATGAAATTTTTGTTTTTCATGTAAGTTTCTCTCAACTTAGTTTCTAATGCTTTTCAATATAAACCATGGATCATGTTCATGTGTGTGTCAAGATTGTTCTTTCTTATGCAGAAACTTAAGCGGGAACGATCTTAGTGGTTCAATTCCTCAATCTCTTCAAAGGAAAGGACTAGAGTTAGTGTAATAAACTTCCCACATACTTTTAAACTTCTCTCAATACATTCCACAATTTTTTGAACTTGGTGTCTTGAAATAACAATTTTCTTCTTGTAGTATTCAAGGAAACCCAAGGCTTTTCGTCTTTGTTTCACCCACGAAACCACCTAACAAGAAATTTTCAGTGACAGTTGTTGCATCAATTGCTTCTGTGGCCATTCTCATTGTTGTGTTGGTCCTTTTTCTTGTTCTCAGAAAGACAAAGCCGTCGACCACGGATGGTAATTCTCAGAAGACCTCTCATCAAATCAAGGAACTATGAATATTCATGAATATTTGTTTTCTTTACGTACAGCTCTTCATACACCAAGTAACCCATCAATGGAAACGAAAAAGAGAAGGTTTAGTTATTCAGAGGTTTTGGAAATGACGAATAATTTACAAAGAGTTTTAGGAGAAGGTGGATTTGGTGTTGTGTATCACGGTATTGTAAATGGTTCCAAAGAGGTAGCTGTTAAAGTGCTCTCAGAATCATCAACTCAAGGCTATAAGCAATTCAAGGCAGAGGTATGCACGTCACAATCTTTCTGTAATGCTTATGATGATTTTTAGTAGTCAGAAGCTTAAGGATTTTGTGGTTTTTTTTCATGGATGATTAGGTTGATCTTCTTCTCAAGTTCCTTGTGTTTTATTTTTTCTTCCATGGATGATTAGGTTGATCTTCTTCTGAGAGTTCACCATACAAATCTGGTAAGCCTCGTCGGATATTGTGATGAAGGAGATCACTTGGCTCTCATCTACGAATTTCTACCCAATGGAGACTTGAAAGAACATCTATCTGGTAAACTTGAAAGTAGCACTTTCTAGTGATTTCACATGTATCATTACTTCATGATTCGTCAAGGTTCAAAAGGATATAAAAGATGTAATCTAATATACAGGAAAAGGAGTCAAACCCATTATCAACTGGCGCAGTCGGCTACGAATAGCCGTGGAGGCTGCACTAGGTTAGTACTATGCTAAACAATAGAACTAATATGGATTCCCTTCTAGTGGATTAACACAGGATGCATCCTTTGAACAGGATTGGAATATTTACATTCTGGGTGCACACCACCAATGTTTCATAGAGATGTCAAAACTGCAAACATATTGTTGGACGAACATTTCAAGGCCAAGCTCGCTGATTTCGGGCTCTCCAGGTCTTTCCCAGTTGGAGGTGAATCTCATGTCTCGACAATGGTTGTTGGTACTCCCGGTTACCTTGATCCAGAGTAAGCATTGTTAGTTGCCATTACATCCTTTCCTTTTCATTGGTTAAAGAGTTTTTTATAAACCATGTTCTTTGCCTTGCAGATATTACCATACAAGTCGATTGGGTGAGAAGAGCGATGTGTACAGCTTTGGGATCGTGCTATTGGAAATTATCACAAACCAACCCGTAATTGACCAATCCCGTGAAAAGTCTCACATAACAAAATGGGTTGGGTTTGAGCTTAACCGAGGAGATATTAATAAGATCATGGATCCAAACTTGCACGGGGATTGCGAGTCTCGTTCTGTATGGAGAGCTCTTGATCTAGCATTGTCGTGTGCCAATCCTTCTTCGGTGAACCGACCGAACATGTCCCAAGTTGTTAATGAACTGAAAGAGTGTCTTGCGTCTGAAACTTCATGGGGAAATATGAACACGGACCCTCAGAGTTTCCCTGAATTGAGCGTGAGTTTTGACACTGGGATATTTCCCAGGGCAAGGTAGTTTGTTCTGCAAGCAACACATACCATTCCAATTAGTTTCGCTATTGGACTAGACACGGCTGTGTAAAAATATGTAAGACGAGCCGGTCATATTAGCTTTGATCATGCATGGATGGACTCTAAGCATTCTCTTGAAGTGACTAGTTGTGAGCTTGAGTTTTGTCGATGTTTCATGCGACAAGATAGGTTTTTTTTTGGTCGCCCCTACGGCAAGATAGGTTAATTGCCTTTTCTCCACAGTTCCATTTTGTTTCTTTGTGTTGACTGATTGTTTATTTGAATTACGAATATGATTTTATATTTTATACAAAAGTAGATGGCATTAACTTAACATACACCAATAGAATGTCCAGATCAACAAGAAAAAGTTTTATAAATGAAATATGGGATAAATGGACCTTAGATAGTGGATCTGATTCTTACAATGGGCTGCCCCCCAATAGATATACTGTTCAAATTTCTGTTTATGGTCATCCTTTTAAAGTTTGACCGCTGCGTTTAAAACGCGATTAGTGCGTTTCCAGCACTTCAATTGGCGATTGCGTTTTTTATTAGGTTCTGTCGCCACCGAAGAAATCTCACCGCCATCGTTATTACTTTTTACCACTGGGCACTATTTTTCTCACAAAAGGGGGATGTCGCTGCCGTATATGGCCGATTTACCATCGGAGTTTCTTCATCTTCGTCGGCCGCCGACAACCGTCGGACTGGCTGCAAGTGACGGAGTCCAGATTTTCTCTGAAAATCGGAAGGTAATCTGGAAATCGAAGTCTATTTGACTAAAATTCTACTTTACTAGTTTTGATTTCTGAGCTCTGATGATGGCTTCTTCACTTGAATTGTTTCTTCTCATGTTGACTCACATCTCTTTGGATATAATAAATAGCGTTGATCATTGTTCCTCGGTACTCTTTATATCATTTTTAAGTTTATCTGTCTATAGTTTAGTATTAAACCTATTTCACCACAGAAAACGGAACAATTCAAGTCAGTGACAACTACAAAGTCAACTCCCTCTCTCTATCTGTCTCTGAACATTCTTAATGTATTAGCTTGACTGATGACTAACAGCTAAGATGAATTGAAATTGAAATAACAAAGTGCCTATTTAATGACCAGGAAATTAACATATGTTCTTCTGATAATGTAGATAATTCTTTTTTTTTCTAACTTTAATAATGTAGTTAATCAAGTTCCTCCTGATCGTGATGTTGGAACATTATTTTTCTCCGCATTCTTGTTTCTCCAATAGAAACTACATTTAGTCATTCGTTTCATTGATTTCGTTTTTATATTTGCACACGGAATGTTACCAGAAGTTGGTTTGGACGGGCTTATTAATATATATACGCTGTTTTTCTCTTAGAATTTGTTCATTTGTAGTGATTTAATATTTCTTGAGAACTAACTAATGATGGAGAGTCCTCCTCTGGTTTTGATGTTGGTATTAGGAACTTTGGCTACTATTCATCTTGTTCAAGCTCAGGGTCAACAAGGTATCTACATCTTACTTGTTATCTATATATATGTATATATATGTATGTATATATGTGCCTCTCGGAATGGTACTTGTTTTTGGAGATACCTTCAGTTTTCAGAATGCTTTTGATGGTTTTTCTTTTCCATGTGTGCCAGCAGGTTTCATCAGTTTGGATTGTGGGCTACCCGTGAATGAATTGTCTCCTTACGAAGAGCCGGTGACCGGTTTACGGTTCTCTTCTGACGAAAAGTTTATCCAGAGTGGAAAAACTGGTCGAGTCCAAGAAAATCCTGAGGGATATACAAAGCAATACGCGACGCTGAGATATTTTCCAAATGGAACACGGAACTGTTACAGCCTGAGTGTGGAGAAGGGACGTAGATATTTGATCAGAGCTACCTTCGTGTATGGGAATTATGATGGTCTTGACACCAACCCCAAGTTTGATCTGTATCTTGGCCCTAATCCATGGACCACAATAGATTTGCAACACGTGAATGGCACACGAGAAGAGATGTTACACATCCCAACATCAAACTCGTTGCATGTCTGCCTTGTTAAGACCGGGGAAACTACACCGCTAATATCAACTCTGGAGTTACGGCTAATGGGGAATGGTTCTTATATTACTCAATCTGGTTCTCTGCATCTTTTCTTTCGGAGATACCTTAGCGAATCAAAGACTAACATAAGGTAACTCAACTTCAATTGATTTTTTTTCTCTTCTTTTGCTAAGATTTGTCTGTTATACTCTGTTTCTTGTGGTTGTATTTACCTGTCTTTTGCGTCTCTATACACTGTTTTCAACACGGGGTTTGTTTCAAGGAAAGCACTTTTCAATCATTGACATGAAACAAGTATAAGACAAGAGAAACAATGAAGCATGCCCATAGTTTTAGATTTAAAATCAATTTGATAAGCCTACAACCCCCCAAGTGCATGGAAAAATGATATCTTATTTACTTATTCCCACTTCTTAAACCCATGTTCAGGTACCCGAGCGATAGCTATGACCGCATATGGACTTCGTACTTCCAGAAAGAATGGACCCAAATATCCACCACTAGTGACGTAAACAATTTCAACGTCTATGATCCACCAAAAGACGCACTTGCAACTGCAGCCATACCTACTAATTCCAGTGCGCCATTGACGATTGAATGGAGTTCGAGTAATGTTAATAACCAATATTACGTGTACAGACACTTCGCTGAGATCCAAGATTTGCAGGCCGACGATACCAGGGAATTCTACATGGTTTGGAATGGAGAAGTCATGACTGACCCTTTCATTCCTCGGAAATTTGATATATTTACTATGTTTAGCCCGTCTCCGAGGACTTGCAAAGGAACGCAATGCAGTTTTCAGGTGATCAGAACTAACAGGTCAACTCTTCCACCTCTCCTTAACGCTCTTGAGATCTACACAGTTATTCAGTTTCCGCAGTCTGAAACAAATGAAAGTGATGGTATGTTATGCATATAAGATCAATACTTTGTTGTATTTAGCAAAGAGAAATCATAACCATAATAGAATAGTCAAGTCATACTATATATTAATTCAAGCATCATAAAAATCTGTTATGTCAGTGGTTGCTGTCCAAAACATCAAAGCTAGCTATAGAATTAGTAGAATCAGCTGGCAAGGAGATCCTTGCGTCCCTCAAAGGTTTATGTGGGACGGATTACATTGCAGCAACACAGATATGTCTACACCACCAAGAATCACTTATTTGTAAGTCATAAGATCACTAGTTATGAGCTCTCGAATATCGGTTACTAGTGATCAATGATCATTTACACTTTGAACCTGTTTTTGGACATATCACCAGAAACTTGTCTTCAATCGGTTTAACTGGAACCGTAGCAGCTGGCATTCAGAATCTTACACAACTAGAAATTTTGTAAGTATGTTCAGTGTTGACATGGAAAAAATTGTTATGTGGAAGGAAATAAATTGAAAGAACTTTTTTTTTTTGATTAAATCTTGAAAAACACTAGGGACCTGTCGAATAATAATTTGACTGGAGAGGTACCAGAGTTTCTAGGCAACATGAAATCTTTGGTGTTCATGTAAGATTCTCTCTGTATATTTTGCTAATACTTTTCAAATTTCACCTCAGTTCATTTCCTTGTCATTATGTATGTATATCTTGAGTTTGCTCTTTTGTTTAACAGAAACATAAGCTGGAACGATCTCAATGGTTCAATTCCTCAGGCTCTATGGAGGAACGGACTGGAGCTAATGTAAGAAATTTCTTCACAGATTTTTGAATTTTTCTCAGTTATTGTCCAGAACGCAGTTTTGTAATTGATGTTTTGAAACAACACTTGTCTTCGTGTAGTTATCAAGGGAACCCGAGGCTTTGTCGCTCTGGTTCATGTCTACCACCCAAACCGAAGAAATTTCCAGTGGCAGTTGTCGCATCAGTGTCTGTGGCCATTATAATTGCTGTTTTGGCTCTTATCTTTGTTTTCAGAAAGAAAAAGCCATCAACGTTGATAGGTAATTTTTGAAGAAGCCAAATCCGGGAACTATAATAGCTCATGAATAGTTCTGCTTATATCCTCTGATATGTTCTTATCCACAGCTCTACGACGGCCACCTAGTACATCGCCAGCAGTGAATGTTACATATGGTAACTCACCTGTTTCATCAATCCAAATGAATAAGAGAAGGTTTACTTATTCAGAGGTCATTAATATGACGTACAACTTCCAAAGAGTTGTTGGCGAAGGAGGATTTGGCATTGTATATCACGGTACTCTAAATGGCTATGAACAAGTAGCTGTTAAAGTGCTCTCTCAGTCATCGATTCAAGGCTATAAACAATTCAAGGCAGAAGTATGCATACCTTAATTTTTATTGAAAATTTTGTGATCATCCTTAGCATCACAAGCTTATGGATTTCGTGTGTGTGCTTATTTATGAAAAGGTCGATCTTCTTCTAAGAGTTCACCATACAAATTTGGTGAGCCTCGTTGGATATTGCAATGAAGGAGATCGCTTGGCTCTCATCTACGAGTTTGTGCCCAATGGAGACTTAAGACAACATCTGTCTGGTAAACTTGAAAATAAGATTTGTTTGTAATTTCATATGTAACAATAGCTCATGTAACCACTATACTTCAGTGAATGGATCTAACAATCTAAGATACAGGAAAAGGAGGTAGATCCATTATCAACTGGGGTATTCGGCTACGAATAGCTGTGGAGGCTGCATTAGGTTTGTACCAAGTTAAACTGTAGACCAAGAATTGGTTCTTTCTTCATTTTTTCAAGTTTCTAAAAAATGGATTTATGATAGATGAATCCATTGAACAGGATTGGAATACTTACACTCTGGATGCATACCGACAATGGTTCATAGAGATGTTAAGACGACGAACATATTGCTGGACGAACATTACAAGGTGAAGCTCGCTGATTTTGGGCTCTCGAGGTCCTTCCCAGCTGGAGGTGAATCTCATGTTTCAACAGTGATTGCTGGTACTCCCGGTTACCTTGATCCAGAGTAAGTATTGTTAGTTAACATCACAATGTGCTGAAAAGGTTTTCCTTTCCTTTTTCCTAAGGTTGAAGAATACAGATACATAACAGTATACCATTTTCTTTGCCTTGCAGATATTACCTTACAAGTAGATTGACCGAGAAGAGCGATGTGTATAGCTTCGGGATTGTGTTATTGGAGATGATCACAAACGAACCTGTGATTGACCAATCCCGTGCAAAGACTTACATAACACAGTGGGTTGGGTTTGAGCTACATAACGGAGATATTAGTAGTATCATGGATCCAAACCTTCATGGAGAATACGACTCTCGTTCTCCCTGGAAAGCTCTTGAATTGGCAATGTCATGCGCGAATCCTTCTTCCTCAAAACGACCAAGCATGTCCCAGGTTGTTATCGAGTTAAAAGAGTGTCTTGTGTCTGAAAACTCGAGGAGGAATACGAGTAGAGGCGCGGATTCTCAGAGTTCCGCTGAAGTGAGCATGATCTTTGACACTACGATGTTTCCTGCAGCGAGATAGTGTGAGTTGGCAGCAATTAACAATAAACTCGGTCATCTTGGTTTCGACCATTGATATATGTTTGTTTGGTGATTTTTGGTTTAATATTGAATATGTGTGGACTCTTGTGTGCCATGTTGTGAATGTTAATGGGGTGATTACTTTTGTGGACGTAGACGAGATCATATTTCACTGTTTATGAATAATTGAATATGAGCTTGAAACACTTGAATGGTTTCTGTTTATTTATTGGGTGTTGTACGCTTGTGGCTTCAAATTGCATGGAATCAACAAATCATTGATTTAATTTTCAAATAGTTTATGAGTACTGATTGAACTGTGCATAGTTTAATATATGAAATGAATTTGAAAACTAACAATTTTCACTTGATTGTAACCCTAAATAAGAAACCATTTTGAGAGATTTCAAACATTGAAATTGGGTCTCAAGTATACAAGAAAAATGGTGAGCCGCCTAAAACCTAGTAAGAATGTCCTAAACCAAGTGGCCAAACAAGATTTTTGTTTCACTTATTTGTGAGTCTCTCTGCGGCTGGGTTTCTACCGCTTCAATCGTTGATCGCTAAGGAAAATGTCTCACCGCCGGGAACTGCTGATGACGAAGCGCTCTTCTCTTTCTCTCGTCCGGAGGTTTCGCTTATCACCGGAGACTCTCATTCCCCAAAACCCAAAACCTAGATTCCTATCGGACTCGCTCGCTCCCTGACTTATCTAAACAGGTTGGTTTTCAAAGCTTATGAGACGCATTTTACTAGAATTTCAACTTTTACTTATGTGTTCCTGATTCCGATCGCATTCCGATCCTCTTATTATAAATGACTTCCCATTTAGAACTGTCTTCAACTCAATTACCATTCGAAAGTCAACTACTTCTTGTTTCTTCGTGCATCATGAATTCATGGTAGTGTAATATCTTTTTGTTTTGATTGATACCTTCTCACCAATAACTACTGTTGCACCAAATGTGACTTAGTCCCAAATCAAATTCTCTAAAAGCACGAAAGAAAAAGAATATGGGTTGTGATTTCTTCACTTTAGTGAGAGCCGTTGAACAAAGAAATAAAATTCTTCTTAGACTTTGTCTTCGATAATTGGGTCTCCCTTGATTTTTTTTTGGTCAGGTGGTCTCCCTTGATATGTACCACTATATTGCTTAACGTGTTCTTGATCTGATCCTCACTTTCCAAAAATGAGACTGATGTTACACTGCACAGTGACTCACTTTTCTTCATTGACTTGACAAAGTCTTTGCTTTGTGTCCAATTTGGTTTGCTTATTTATTTCCTTTTTTATCTTCTACAGCGCAATATGGAGAAGCTGCTTAGACAATGGTAAGAGAATATGGAGAGTTCTCTTGGGCTTCTGTTGGTGCTAAGCGCAGCTTTGGTCATCATTCATATTGGTCAAGCTCAAAACCAACAAGGTACCAGAAAACTTTGGTTATGTGCTCCTTCATATTTCTTTTACAAACGTTTTGGCTATCACAAGTGCACTAGTTTTCACGCTTAGTCTTTACCATGTTTGTTAACACTCAACAGGGTTTATCAGTTTGGATTGCGGGTTACCTGCGAATGAACAGTCTCCTTACAAATTGACTGATAGTGGATTGTGGTTCGTTTCGGACGACAAGTTCATACAGGGCGGACAAACTGCTCAAGTCCAAGAAGATCCTGAGGGAATCGCAAAGCCATACGGGACGCTCAGATGTTTTCCAGATGGGACAAGGAACTGCTACAATCTGAGTGTGGAGAAGGGACGTAAATATTTGGTCAGAGCTTCGTTTGTATATGGAAATTACGATGGTCTCGGTATTAACCCTGTGTTTGATCTTTATCTTGGACCTAATCCATGGGCCACCATAGATTTGGAAACACTAGTGAATGGTACACGGGAAGATATCTTACACATCCCAACATCAAACTCGTTACAAATTTGTCTTGTTAAGACTGGTACAACTACACCGCTCATATCCGCTTTGGAGTTACTGCCCATGGGAAAGGATTCATATATCATTAAATCTGGCTCCTTGAAACTTTACTTCCGTTACTATCTTATCAAGTCAGGATTTCAGCTACGGTAAGTCAACTTCAGCTGAACTATGTTTCTTCTTGTTTTGTTTTTCTCTGTCTCTCTTATTCCACTGGTAAAACAACATTCTTCCCACTCCCAGGTACTCGAGCGATGTCTATGATCGCATATGGCCATCGTACTTTCAGACGGGATGGACTCAGATTTTCACTCCTCTCGAAGTGATCAATTCCAACAAATATGTACCTCCCAAAGATGCACTAGTAAATGCCGCCACGCCTACTAATGCCAGTGAACCATTGAAAATTGATTGGACTAATCCAGAAAAGCCTGATGACCAATATTACTTGTATGCACACTTTGCTGAGGTCCAAGATTTGCAGGCGAATGAAACCAGGGAATTCAACATGATATGGAATGGTGAAGTTATGTCTGACCCTGTAGTTCCTCCAAAGGTAGAGGTAACTACTGTCGCAAACCTGTCACCGAGAACTTGCAATGGAGGGGAATGTAGTTTTCAGCTTATAAGAACCAAAAGATCAACTCTTCCACCTCTACTCAACGCTTTTGAGCTCTACACAGTTATTCAGTTTCCACAGTCCGAAACAGATGAAAGCGATGGTATGTGACTTTCTTCTCAAGGTCTATTGTTTCTTATGTTAAAGAAATGAATCATGAAAAGAATAGAGTACTCAAAACTTCCAAACCTTGGTGTCAGTGGTTGCTATAAAAAACATCAAAGCCACCTATGGATTGAGTAGAATCAATTGGCAAGGTGATCCATGCGTGCCTCAACAGTTTAAGTGGGACGGGTTAAACTGCCTGAACAATATGTCCATACCGCCAAGAATCACTTCTTTGTAAGTTGTATGCACTCTTCAAGATCTGTTACTAATTATGATGACTTGCACTTTTAATTCCGTGTTCAACATATCACCAGAAACTTGTCTTCAAGTCGATTAACTGGAATCATAGCAGCTGCCATTCAAAATCTTTCACAGCTAGAAAAACTGTAAGTATTACTATTGTTTACTGAAGGAAAAAATGTTCTTATATGGATTGGAATAAATTGGAAAAACTTTGATTTCTTTATTCTCTCTTGCTAACATTAGGGACTTGTCGAATAATAATTTGACTGGAGGGGTGCCGGAGTTTCTAGGCAACATGAAATCTTTGTCGTTCATGTAAGTTTCACTCGACATATTTGCTAATGTTTTCAAATTCTTCCTAAGATTAGTGATCATTTTTAACAGAAACTTGAGCGGGAACGATCTTAATGGTTCAATTCCTCAAGTTCTTCAAAGGGAAGGATTAGAGCTATTGTAAGAAACTTCCCACATATATTTGGAACTTTTCTAAGCTATTATGTATTTTATGTCTTCAATCACCCTTTTCTTATTGTAGCCTTGAAGGAAATCCAAGGCTTTGTGTCTCCACTTCGTGCAGAAAATCACATAAGAAGAAAGTTCTTGTGCCAGTTATTGCATCAGTTGCTTCTGCCGCCACTGTCGTTGCTATATTGGTTCTTTTTCTGATACTCAAAAAGAAAAAGTCAAGGATTGTAGAAGGTAAGAGAGGCCTCAAATCAGAAAATCTTGTGAATGTCATTTATCCTCCGTTGCATTAAAAGAAGAGATGCAAAGTAAAAACAATATGATAACATCCTTTTTCTGATGTACAGCTCTACACCTGCCATCGAGGATGCCAACTGTGAATGTTACATTTGCTAATTCACCTGAACCTTCATTTGATCAGAAGCGGACAAGGTTCACATATTCAGAGGTTATCAAAATGACAAAAAGCTTCCAAAGGGTTCTAGGTGAAGGAGGGTTTGGCAAGGTGTATCACGGTAATGTAAATGGTTCTGAACAAGTAGCCGTTAAAGTACTCTCTCAATTTTCAACTCAAGGTTATAAACAATTCAAAGCAGAGGTATTCATATGTAATGTAACCTTCCGAAGTAAACTATATGATATGCTTTTGCCATCCTAAAAATTTAATGGATTCCTTGACATGGGTGCATTAGGTTGATCTTCTTTTGAGAGTTCACCATACAAATTTGGTGAGCCTGGTCGGATATTGCTACGAAGGAGATCACTTGGCCCTAATCTACGAGTTTCTGCCCAGTGGAAACTTAGAACAACATTTGGCAGGTAATATGATTGCTTGCTAGCTCATGGAACTTGCGAAACTAAGGATCTAACCATCTAATATATAGGAAAACGAGGTAGATCCGTCCTCAACTGGGTTACTCGACTCCGAATAGCCTTGGAGGCTGCACTAGGTTTGTACCTTATTTATAATCATAGAAAAGTTACATATTCGATTGGTTTAATGATAAATCCGTTTATATAATAGATTACTCAATTGTGTAGGATTGGAGTATTTACATATTGGATGCACACCGCCAATGGTTCATAGAGATGTCAAAACCGCCAACATATTGCTGGACGAGAAATTCAAGGCGAAAATCGCTGATTTTGGGCTCTCAAGATCTTTCCAAGTTGGAAGCGAATCTCATGTTTCGACAGCAGTTGCTGGTACTGTTGGATACCTTGATCCTGAGTAAGTATTATTACTGTTGAATCTGTCTTCCTTCTTCAACAGTTGAAAAAATCATATAAACATTTCCTCACGCCTTGCAGATATTACCATTCCGGTCGGTTGGGTGAGAAGAGTGATGTGTATAGTTTTGGGATTGTGTTGTTGGAGATGATCACAAACCAACCTGTGATCTCTGAGAAGTATCACATAACACAATGGGTTGGCTTTAAGGTTGATCGAGGTGATATTAATGGAATCATGGATCCAAGCCTTTGTGGCGTTTATGACTCTAATTCTGCATGGAGAGCTCTTGAGCTGGCAATTTCATGTACTGATCCTTATTCTGTAAACCGACCAACCATGTCCAATGTTATTATCGAGTTAAAAGAGTGTCTTGCTTGTGAAAACTCAAGGTTAAGTAAAGGCCTGGAATCTCAAGAAATGAACATGACCGTGGACGTTTCGGTGGTTCCTGGGGCAAGATAGTTTGTGCAGCAAGCAGTTGCCAAAGGGTTGTTTTGTTTCCTATGTTTGTGTTTGAGTGCTGTATACTTGTGTTACCAAATATGAATCCAAAAAATCAGTGATGTAGTTAAATATTTGTAAAATAGTAAAAGAGATTGAGTTAAGTGTGTATGGTTTGATAGAGGAAATTGTTAGAAGTTAAGAACCTTGAGAGAGCAGAGCTTAATAAATGTTTACTAAATTGAATAGTACCAAATGATTTTTGGATTAATTAGGAATATGCATAGAAATGGGAATGATTTTATGGGAATTTACACAACCTGTTTGTTAATGGCAAAATTGTGCAAAAATGGCATTTTGATTAAACAAACAATCTTGGCACAAGTTCTCTTGGCACTTCTCTTTATTGACAATTGCTTAATTTTGTGCAGAGACCTGGATGCTCTGCTACTTCATTTCTAAATTCTTCCGCTTCAATCGTTGATCGCTAGGGAAAATGTCTCACCGCTTCGTTTCTCGAGGTCTCGCCGTCTTAGACGGTTGTTTTATAAACGGCAATTTTCATTCTCCAACTCACCGAAGCCGGCTGAGCTTGATGATTGACCCAGAATTCTCTCGGTCTCGCTGCCTATGAATTATCTAAACAAGGTTTGATCTTTGAAATTCCCAAGCTTATGCCATACGACTCATTACAGTGGCTTCGTATCTGGAATTATCGACCCACACATTCCTTGGGTTACCATAAGTGTATAATATTGTGGAGTAGCAACGTTTTGTAAGCTTTTACTCTAACTACACTTACATTGGATACACTGATTTGCGGTGAACAGATCTTCTCTATTAGACTCGCCGTAGCTGGCCCAGATTTCAATTAGTATGAACATTAAAGTAAAGAAAGGAGGTTCTTCATGGGCTTATCTTAGATACTTGATTATTCTGTAATGTAGCACTATACTGCTTAATGTGCATCTGGGTGTGCTCTTTTGTTTTCATGAATAATTTTCATGATAGTGATGTTGGAACATTGCTGTTCTCTAATCCCTCATCTTCTTCCCTTGGTGAAGCTGCACTAGACTCCACATTAACTCATTTTCACAATTGACTCCACAAAGGCTTTTCTTTTATTGTGTGATTTGAATCTGCTTATCTACTCGCTACGCTTATTCTTCTTCTTGTATGGTGAAAGAAAACACATTGACTTGTCATTGTCGTTCTTCTAGAGTGTGATTTATTTATTCGCTATTTATCTTTCACAGCCTAGCCAATGGTTTTTGTTTAATTTTTCTTGGTGGTTAAGAGGTTATGGAGAGTTCTCTTGGGCTTTTTTTGGTGCTAATCGGATCTTTGTCCATCATTCATGTTGTTGTAGCTCAGAACCAGAAAGGTATTCAAAATCTTATTTGTTTTTTTCTTGACAAAACTCTTTTACACTGTTTTTAACGGCAAATCTTTTCTGTTAACAGGGTTCATCAGTTTGGATTGTGGGCTACCGGCGTATGAACTGTCTCCTTATAAAGAGACATTTACCGGACTGTGGTTCTCTTCAGACGAAAAATTCATACAGAGCGGAAAAACTGGTCGAATCCGAGAAAATCCTGTGAGATACTCAAAACCATACGACATGCTCAGATATTTTCCAGATGGAATACGGAACTGCTACAATCTGAGTAACCCTGTGTAAATATTTGATCAGGGCTTCCTTTATATATGGAAATTATGATGGTCTTGGCATTAACCCTGTGTTTGATCTTTATCTTGGACCTAATCCATGGGCAACGATAGATTTGCAAACACGAGTGACTGGGACAAGTGAAGAGGTCTTACACATCCCAACATCAAACTCGTTGCAGATTTGTCTCGTTAAGACTGGAGAAACTACGCCGTTGATAAACTCTTTGGAGTTACGGCCAATAGGAAACGCTTCTTATATCACTAAATCTGGCTCTCTCAGAATTTACTATCGGTATTATCTTAGCAAGCCAGGATTTCTACGGTAAGTCAACTTCATTGCCTAAGATAATCAATCTGAAATTTTCCATCTTATTTCACTGCTAAAACAATATATTTATCATCCCTAGGTACTCGAGCGACGTCTATGATCGTATATGGTATTCGTTTTTCTTGAAAGAATGGACACAGATTTCTACTGCTCTCGAAGTCAACAATTCCAACCTTTATGTTCCACCGAAAGATGCACTAAAAAATGCCGCCACACCTACTATTACCAGTGCGCCATTGACCATTGGATGGACTTCTCAAAATCCTGACGACCAATATTACTTGTACGCACACTTTGCTGAGATCCAAGACTTGCAGGCAAATGATACCAGGGAATTTAATGTGCTATGGAATGGAGAACAATATAGTGGTCCTCTAATTCCTTCAAAATTAAAGATAACTACTCTCTCTAGCGAGTCACCGAGAACTTGCGATGGAGGGAAATGCAGTTTTCAGCTGAAAAGAACCAACAATTCAACTCTTCCACCTCTACTTAATGCTTTTGAAGTCTTTACAGCTATCCAGTTTCCGCAGTCTGAAACAGATGAAAACGAAGGTATGTCTATGTGTACCTTTCAAGGTTATGCTTATGAAACTTATACTTTCCAATGTTAGTTAAAGAAACAAAGCATAAACACAAGAAGAGTAGTCAGGACATATAAACCACTTTTTTTTTTCCAGTGGTTGCTATAAAAACCATTGAAGCCACCTATGGATTGAGTAGAATCAACTGGCAAGGTGATCCATGCGTCCCTCAAGAGTTTAAGTGGGACGCTTTAAAATGCCGGAACACAGATATCTCCACACCACCAAGAATCACTTCTTTGTAAGTTGTATGTTTAGTAGTATACACGGTCATACTCTCTTCAAGATCTATTAGTAATTGTGATCATTTACACTTTGAATTCGGTTTTGAACATTTCGTCAGAAACTTGTCTTCAAGTGGTTTAATTGGAACCATAGCAGTTGCCATCCAAAATCTTACACAACTAGAGAAACTGTAAGTAATTACCATTGTTTACTGAAGGGAAAGAGAATACTGTTTTTATATGGATTGGAATAAATTGGAAAAACTTTCACTTGTTTATTCTCTCTTAGGGACTTGTCGAATAATAACTTGACCGGAGAAGTACCGGAGTTTCTGGGGAACATGAAATCGTTGTCCTTGATGTAAGTTTCTCTCAACAGATTTTCTATTACTTGTTAAAGTTCATCCAGCTCAAATCATAGTCGAATTTAACAGAAACTTAAGCGGGAACAATCTTAATGGTTCAATTCCTCAAGTTCTTCAAAGGAAAGGACTAGCGCTGCTGTAAGAAACTTTCCATATACGTTTCTGAACTTTTCTCAGTTATTATACAACCACCACAATCCTTTTATTGTGCAATTAATGTAACTGTAGAAATCCTTGTCTTATTATTGTAGTGTTGAAGGAAACCCAAGGCTGTGTCTCTCTGATTCGTGTAGGAAACCACCAAATGAGAAGGTGATTACTGGGGATGCAGCAACCGATCACGACCATTTTGTGTTCTATGTTCTATGTTTTCTGATTTCTGTCTACTTGTGTGGTCTCAGTTTGGTTTGAGTGTGTGTGGTTCTTGCTTTAAGTGTTTGTTCAGTAGTTACCAGCGACCCAAGAATCATCGATTATCATTTGTATATAATTTAACTATAAATTTTGGTTTAAAATTTTGATATGGTTTTAATTAAATGTGGAATCCACACAACACAAGTATTTGATTTAACGCGCTGTTAACGTTGAAATTGGTTTATTTAAACCAAAAAAGGGTGGTGATATACTTAGAGTGGTAGAGTGGTATAACCTCAATAGCCAAACAAGATATTGTGAAATGCAAATTTTTAAAGCGATCGGAGGCCGGCGGATGCCTGCGGCTGCGTTTCTAACGCTTTCAATCGTTAATCGCCGATGGCTAAGCGCTCTTCTCCGTCTCTCTTGGGAATGTCTCACCGTCGTTTTACCACCGGAGATTCTTATTCTCGGGACTCGCCGCCGAAGCCGACTGAGACAATGGTGCCTTTGATTTGGGGAGTCCAATCCCCGTATTCACGACTGAAACAAAAACCAGGTTCGCTAATCAACCATTAGAAATTTACTACGTCTTTAGCATTTCTTCGTGCATCATAAATTCATGGTGATTAATAAAGCTTCTTCGGAAGTAAGATGCTTATTTTCTGACCACAAGATTGAGAGTACAAGTCCACAAGATTGAGAGTACAAGTCAGCCGGTGATGTAAACTGTGTGGTAACTGACAAGATGACACACGATGTACCACACCGGAGATAGTATGTGAGATAAATGAAGAAGGTTCTGGATACGGATATCAAAGGATGCAGATATCAAGGGAGATCAAATATGAAGATTCTGGAAATCAAAGATAAACAGCAATCGAAGATTTGGAGCAGAATCAAGATAATCAATGCGAGAGGATTTCTATATATTTCAAATATGGAAATCTTGACGATCAAGCATAGAGAATATTCAAGAGATTTCCGAGTGTGCAAGAAAAGAAAATATAGGAAATCTGCTTAATTATAAAGGGAGTCGAAAATCTGTGTATGAGGATTTATCACTTCACAAGTTGTAATATAGAGAGAGAGATCTAGAGCTAAGGGTTTGAAACATAACATAGAGCTTAGATCATTTGGGAGGATCTATAGCCAAGGGTTCATTGTAGAACATAGGGTTTAGATCATCTGGGGATTAGAGAGCGAGTTCTTTTGTAAGAAGAGCATTTTGATATTACTTGTAAGTGTATCATAAGAGTTTCTAATCAAAGCATATTCTTTGTAGAGAAACTACTGTGTGCCATATCGTGTTCCACTGTGTGATTACCACACACTCTTTATCTTTCCGCATTTTCAATTGGTATTAGAGCCAATCACTTAGGTGTATTGGAAGCAGGTGAAGATCCTGGAGGAAGAATGGGAAAGGGTAAAGAGTTCTGGACTAAGGAGATTGTCCTTGAAGGAAACAACTATGGACATTGGAAGTAGCGTATGAAGGCAAACATCAGAAGCATAAATGAAGATGCTTGGACCGTAGTGGAGACCGGGTGGATACTCCCTATCAAGGTGGTGGAAGAGAAGACGATGCTTAAGCTCAAATCTGAGTGGACAGATGAAGAGAAACGAATGTCCAAGTTCAACGCTCGTGCACTATCTGCCATCTTTGGAGCGGTGAACTCAGAACAATTCCAAACCATCCAAAACTGCGAGACAGCCAAGGAAGCATGGGACATCCTTCAACGTGAATATGAAGGAACTGATGCTGTGAAGAGGACCAGAATCGATTACTTAGCCTCTAAGTTCGAATTGATGAAGATGGAGGAGAGTGAGTTAGTTGGTGAATTCAGCGCACGCATCAGCAACGTTTCGAATGAAGCACAACTTCTTGGGAAGAAGTACAAGGAGAAGAAGCTGGTGAAGAAGCTTCTAAGGAGTCTACCAGAGAAGTACACAACCTACAAGACAGCTCTATTTGTGCCTTCCAACACTGATGAAACTAAGTTTAGTGAGGTAGTCGGGATGCTGAAGGCATATGAAATAGAGACAACGGGCGAGGTCAAGAAAAAGGGTGTAGCTCTTGTGGCAGAAGGTGAGTCACACAAGATTGAGCAATTACAGAACTCACTAGGACTTCTTACAAAACGATTCAATCGAGCATTCAAGAAAAATGATTCAGGATTCAAGAAAAGTGAATCAGCACGAAGGACTAGTGATACAGTCAAAACAACCTCACGGTCTGCCACACAGTGCCATGAGTGTAAAGGCTATGGTCATTTCAGAAGTGAATGCCCAACTCTCAAGAGAAAAGA
This sequence comes from Euclidium syriacum, assembly GCA_900116095.1. Lineage (NCBI taxonomy): Eukaryota > Viridiplantae > Streptophyta > Magnoliopsida > Brassicales > Brassicaceae > Euclidium > Euclidium syriacum. Next base: position 9,566,265 of record FPAK01000006.1, read on the forward strand.
AATCAAGTGCTTTGAGTGTAAAGGTTTTGGACAAACGCAACAAGAGTGCCTAAATGATCAGAAGAAGAAGGGGCAAGAAAAATCCATGCTTGGTGTTGAAGAGAGTGATGAGTCAGATGAGACTGATGAAGAAGAGTGCAACAACTTTGTTGCATTTGCAGGGATTTCGGAGGAACCAGTGGAGGGCGAGCAGAGTCATGAGGTAACCGTTGAAAGTGACAGTGACTCAGACGTCGATGTTGAAGAAGAGTATAAGAAGATGTGTAAAAAAGTGCTGGATGTCAGTCGAATAAACTCTCAACAATCCAGCAGGATCAAGCAACTTGAGGCAGAGCTTGAGGCAGAACGAGCGAAGAGCTTGAAACTTCTTACAGATCTTTCAGAGCAAATCAAGAAGATAAAGATGCTGACGGGAACTAAGGGACTTGATTATATACTGAATCAACAGAGGTATGACAAGAACAACTTTGGCATAGGATACAATGGAGAATCAAGTTTGTCCAAGATTGAGTTCGTCAAAGGGGGAATGCATGACAGTGAGGCTAAACAACTGGCTGCTACACAACGTACCTCCCCACATACCACGCAGGAGGAGGAAATCTCAGATGATGAAGAACTTAATCTAGGATCATGTTTTGTGTGTGGAAGCTTTGATCATTTTCAGGCGCTATGTCCAAAATATCAGCCTGTAACGAAGAGGACTACTCGACAGCATACACGTGGAAGTTGTTTTGTGTGTGGGAGCCTGGATCATTTCAAAGCCAAGTGCCCAGAATTCAAGGCTAGGGTGACTAAGCTAGCGAGGCAGAACAAGGTTCACTTTGATGAAGTTAGGAGAAACACAGGATGGGTCAGGAAGTCTCACCTGAATGCGGTAAAAAATTAGAGACAGAGAAGATCACAACCTGCCTCACAACGAACATTCCGCCGACGATTTGAACGAGCTGATGCACGAAGACAGGAGAATAACAGAGTTCATGCAGCAAATCGTGACAGGTTCTACCCAAGTCATAGATATGACTCAAGGTATGAAAATCACTATGGATATCCTCAGCAAGGATTTTGGGATGAGGAATATAGGGCAGAGCCTAGGAGAGATTCCTACCGTAGAAGTCACAACATGACCTACAACATGCTGTGTCACATGGCCTTCCAAGAAGACGCAAGAGTAGAAGAGGAGGAAACCTGGTATTTTGATAGCGGATGCTCTAGGCACATGACTGGGAAACTTGAGCACCTTCAGGAAGTAGAAGGGGTTAAAGGAGGAAAAGTTACTTTTGGTGGAGGAACCACATGCAAGATTCGAGGCAAAGGCAAAACCTCCAAGGATGAACAGCCCCGGTTGATGAATGTATATTTCGTTGATGGCTTGAAGGCTAACCTAATCAGTGTGAGCCAGCTTTGTGATGAGGGATTGAAGGTAGTCTTTACAAGCACAGACTGTGAGGCAATTGACAAAAATTGAACTGTTAAGATGAGAGGAATTCGATCAGGGAACAATTGCTACATGTGGAAAAATCCCACGAAGAGCCACACCACGTGCCTCAGCGCCACAACGACACTGGACCTATGGCACCAAAAACTTGGGCACATGAATACCAGAACACTCACCACTCTTGTGAAGCAAGGGAGTGTACGCGGAGTACCAGCACTGAAGTTTTAGGACGTTGTGTGTGGACCATGCAAAAAGGGGAAACAAATCAAGATCCAACACAAGAAAGTGCAAGATGTGCAAACATCCAGTCCATTGGAAGTGGTTCACATGGACTTGATGGGCCCTATGCAAGTAGAGAGCCTAGGAGGAAAGAAGTATGTTTTTGTGTTAGTTGATGATTTCTCGAGGTTTACTTGGGTGAGATTTCTTCGAGAAAAATCAGAAACTGCCAATAGTTTCAAGATCTGGGCCTTGCAACTCATGAACCAGAAGGGAGGTATCAAGTTTATTAGGAGTGATCATGGTGGAGAATTTCAGAACAAGATGATGGATGACTTCTGTGAAATTCAAGGGATAGGACATCAGTACTCAGCTCCTTATACACCTCAGCAAAATGGTGTGGTGGAGAGAAAGAACAGAACGCTTCAGGAAATGGCCCGGGCAATGATACATGGGAACAAAGTCTCTCAACGATTTTGGGCTGAGGCAATTAGTACTGCATGATATATCATCAACATGGTCTACATCAGAAAAGGAACCACAAAAACACCATATGAGCTATGGAAAGGAAAGGTACCTAACTTGAGCTACTTTCATGTTTTTGGTTGCAGGGTGTATATCATGAATGACAAGGACCATCTCGGCAAGTTCGATTCACGAAGTGATGAAGGATTCTTTTTGGGTTACTCAGGAACTGGGTCAGCCTTCAGGGTTTACAACAAGAGGACTAGAGCCGTTGAAGAATCAGTCAATGTGGTATTTGATGATGCATCCTATCGGTATGTAGATGTGGAAGATTCAGAAAGTGACTCTGAAGAGGAACAACCAAGAGCTGAGAAAGACAAACAGTTGGCTGGGTCAGATGAAGAACCAGAGAATCAAAGTGAAGACGATATCACATGGTCTACCACATCAAACAAGTCACTGACTCAGGTTCACTGACATCACTCACCTGGCGATGTCATTGGTGATATATATGATGGGAGAAGAACTAGAGGGGTGATTCGTGACTACAGGAAGATGGCAAAATATGCTTCTGCTGGTTTTCAAGAGATGGTTATGTTTGGTTGTTTCGTCTCAAAGCTAGAGCCTACCAATCATGTTGCAGCACTTGAAGATGACTACTGGATAGTAGCCATGGAGGAAGAACTAGAGCAGTTCGTCAGGAATGAAGTCTGGGTATTGGTTCCGCGACCCACATAGAAATGTCGTTGGCACCAAATGGATCTTCAAAAACAAGTGTGATGCAGATGGTGTGGTAGTTCGGAACAAGGTTCGCCTGGTGGCACAAGGGTACTCGCAAGTAGAAGGTGTTGATTTTGATGAAACCTTTGCACCAGTGGCAAGACTCGAATCTATCAGATTCTTTCTGAAGATGGCATGTATATTAAACTTCAAAGTATACCAAATGGATGTCAAGAGTGCCTTCTTGAATGGTTATGTTCAAGAAAAGGTCTATGTTGAGCAACCAAAGGTTTTGAAGACGCTCATCATCCTGACTATTTTTACAAGCTGAACAAAGCACTGTATGGGCTGAAGCAAGCACCCAGAGCTTGGTATGAGAGACTTACGAGTTTCTTAATCTCATGTGGCTATACGCGAGGTAGTGTGGATAAGACTCTCTTCATACTGTCTGTTGAGTCTGAATTGATGATTGTTCATATTTATGTGGATGATATTATCTTTGGTGGAACATCTAAGAAGCTGGTTGATGAGTTTGTTGATAAGATGACCAAGGAGTTTGAGATGAGTATGTGTGGGGAGTTGAAGTACTTCTTGGGGTTGCAAATAACCCAAGATGATGAAGGAATCTTCATAAGTCAAAGCACGAATGCAAAGAACTTAGTAAAAAGATTTGGGCTAGATAGCAGCAAGACTTCGAGCACACCTATGAGCACCACCACCAAGCTATCAAAAGATGAAGAAGGGGTAAAAGTTGACTCCAAACTCTACCGGGGAATGATAGGAAGCCTTTTGTACCTCACAGCAAGTAGGCCAGATTTGTGTCTTAGTGTTGGTGTGTGTGCTAGATTCCAAGCAGATCCAAGAAATTCACACCTTCAAGCAGTCAAGAGGATCATAAAATATGTTAAAGGAACGGCTGATCTTGGAGTGTACTACTCAAAGGCTTCAAACAACAATCTTGCTGGGTATTGTGATGCAGATTGGGCTGGAAATCTGTTGGATAGAAGAAGCACAAGTGGTGGTTGTTTCTTTCTGGGAAATAACTTGGTGTCGTGGCATAGCAAGAAGCAGAGCTCTACCTCACTGTCTACCGCAGAAGCTGAATACATCGCTATGGGGAGTTGCTGTACTCAGTTGCTATGGATGAAACAGATGGCTTCTGACTATGGGATGGACTCTGGACCTTTACTGGTGTATTGTGATAACAAGAGTGCTATCGACATCTCAAAGAACCCAGTTCAACACTCCAGAACAAAGCATATCGACATAAGACATCATTTCATAAGAGAGCTAGTTGAAGACAAAAAGGTAATGATTGATCATGTGGTTACTGAGTTGCAATTAGCTGATTTGTTTACGAAACCATTGGATCTCAATCGCTTTGTAAGTTTACGCAAAGCAATTGGGGTGTGTGAACACTAACTCTCTTATTAAGCATGCTGAGCTGACACAGGAACTAGCACACCAGGTATATCAGGCTCAGACTCAGCATGGAACTTCTTGTGCACAAATGGAAAAGAGCTGCCTCTCAATTCGTCTCATAGGCAGTACAGGTTTCACACTGAGAGTGGAATACAAGGAGCTGAAGGGCAAAATGCCAAAAAGAAAAAAATAATAATAATAAAAAAAAAGGGGAGATGACAGAGGATCATGAAACAAGATCATGAGATAGCACATCAAATCAAAAGAGAATGAACACAAAATCCAGCCGCCCTCCAGTGTTGGATAAAGGTTGAAAACACCTATGAGATGAAGACATGAGAGTGTGAAAGCTAGCCAAAAGTGAGGAAGCAGCCATGCCCTAAGAATCATGTCATTGCACAATATATCTTGGTGTGTCAGTACCTGAGCTAGCCCATGTGGTGAAGGGTGTGTGATCATGACACATCTCAGAAGCTGAAAATCCAAGGAAGAGATCAGCTAAAACTCGTTGGATAATCAGTGATTGATCATTATACTTGATGTTTTAGCATGATGAATATGTGGATGTTAAGGTTGTATGTAGGTTAAGGAAGTTGAAGATTTGGGGAAGATATCACGAGATCGGTCTAAATTGGCTAAGAAAATGAATTAATTCACTTGCCATTTTTAGATATTTTTCAAATATTTGAAAAATACGTGATTAGTGGGAAAGCGGGGCCGCTTTCCATGGTGACATGAGAGAGAAGCTTTAAAAAGGGGAAGTTGTAGAGTCTTTTCCATTCATCGTTCTCATTCTCAACTCAGTGTCTGCAATTCTTCTTTCTCCTTCCTTTCTCAACAACAAGATGGTGAGAACAAAAAGAGGAATTCGTCGCCCACGATACGCCGTTGAATCATCGTCATCATCATCAAGAGCCTCTGCATCTGACACAGAACCCGGCGCGTCAGTTCGTGATGAAGCACCGATCAACACATGCACGATAATGGTGCTTCACTCATCAGCGATTCCAATCAACACCACAACACAGCCCACGCAAGAGCCATTCGACAGAGCTGAAGACTCTGGAACTCCATCTTTCGTAAGCACTCATGAGGCATTCCCAGAAACCCTAGATCCAAATTTGGGGGTTTCTTCTGAGAAAAAGGAAAGATCTTCAAGACCAAATCCAGAGGTACGAGCTGTGCCAGAATTGGTGGATGAGGAATCTGATGACAACATTCCCTTGCAATCTGTTGCAAGGAGAATGAAAGAGCGCAAGAAGCAAGGCTCTGCTCCGGTAAAGAGAAAGAAGACCTTAAGGAAACAGAAGGAAGCTCAAGAGGTTGTGGAGCTGAGTACAGAAGATGAAGAACCAGTCAGAAAGAAGGTGAAACCTACACCAGCAAAGGCTACCTCACACAGAGCCTCATCACAACACAAAGGCAAGGGTAAAGCGGTCGAAAGTCCAACCTCCTCTGATGATGCAGTAAAATCCAAGCGCTTCGAGAATGATGAAGCTCGCAAGGTGTGTCAACACTACTTGAGACGAGAAATCGTGGGTCAAAGGTATGTTGATTTTCGTTATGAGGCATCTGCTGAGATAGTGGCTATGATCAGGAGTTGCAAGATGGAGTCAACTGTTGATCGCGAACTTCTGCCACCCTATATTCCTGAGGTAATCTGTGAGTTCTATGCTCATCTGCCACACGAGAGAGTTAAGCAGAAGGAGATTAAGGTCTGGGTTAGAGGATACAAGTACAAGTTTTCAGCAGACCTCATCAACAAAGCTCTGGAGTTTCCTGTACCCTCAACTGCAGAAGCTGTTGCAGCAGGCAAGTGTGACAATGTGAGTGACAACGCGGTTGCCCGCTTTTTGTGTCAAGAGAAGGTAACTTGGAAATCCTTTTCTACCACAAAGTGTACCCCACGGTTTGCATCTCTGTGGATGTTTTCTGGTTACAATTGGCTACCAACTCAGAATCCCACCTCCACTCCAATCGAGAAGGGCAGATTCCTTCATCAGATGGCTCATGGGCACATGGTGAACTTTGGTGAGCATGTGTTCCAGAGGGTGCTTGCACGAGGAAGGATCACTTACAACAAGGCAGGCATGTACTTCCCCTCCTTGATCTTTGCCGTGCTGATGAATCAGAAGGAGCCTCCAACGTTTGCTGGTGAGATCTTCATTTCTCCTCTTGAGTTTGTCCCTGATAAGAGATCTTGCAGAGCATACTCGCAAACTCATTCCAAGAAGGGGAAAGGAGTGACTGCATTGAGCGACAAGGAGTCTGACTCAGACACTGCTTCAGCACAGCAGTACGAAACGATCAAAGTAAAAATCCACACTGGACGGGTTCATGCTGTGGCAGCTGTTGAGGCACTTCGTGACACGATCACCAAGCTGCAAGACACTCTTGCTGCACTGGAAGGAGGTAAGTATTCTTGCCCTTGGTTAAGTATATTGCCTGACTTGTTTTTGTTTTTAACTGAATATCCACTCAAGCAGGGGAGAAGAAAGTTCTAGTAGCTCTGAGGAGTTCTAAGGATTGGATTCAGGGGGAGCTGATGTCGTAGCTCGTGTTTTGTGTTTCTATTTTGTTTTCCTTCTTTTCCTCAGAGAGACATAAAGCTTTAAGGATTAAAGCTTGTGTGTTTGTCTACTCTTGCTGTTGTTTAAGACATTGCCATTATGGTTTTTAATGCACTAATATTTCGTTAATGGCCATGTATCTATTGCTGCTTGGTATGTGCATGTAGATGTTTATTTTGCAGATGTTTGAGGTGTCAGATTCAGCTAAAAAGGGGGAGATTGAGAGTACAAGTCAGCCAGGTGATGTAAACTGTGTGACAACTGACGAGATGACACACGATGTACCACACCGGAGATAGTATGTGAGATAAATGAAGAAGGTTCTGGATGCGGATATCAAGGGAGATCAAATATGAAGATTCTGGAAATCAAAGATAGACAGCAATCGAAGATTTGGAGCAGAATCAAGATAATAAATGCGAGAGGATTTCCATATATTTCAAATATGGAAATCTTGACGATCAAGCATAGAGAATATTCAAGAGATTTCCGAGTGTGCAAGAAAAGAAAACATAGGAAATCTGCTTAATTATAAAGGGAGTCGAAAATCTGTGTATGAGGATTTATCACTTCACAAGTTGTAATATAGAGAGAGAGATCTAGAGCTAAGGGTTTGAAACATAACATAGAGCTTAGATCATTTGGGAGGATCTATAGCCAAGGGTTCATTGTAGAACATAGGGTTTAGATCATCTGGGGATTAGAGAGCGAGTTCTTTTGTAAGAAGAGCATTTTGATATTACTTGTAAGTGTATCATAAGAGTTTCTAATCAAAGCATATTCTTTGTAGAGAAACTACTGTGTGCCATATCGTGTTCCACTGTGTGATTACCACACACTCTTTATCTTTCCGCATTTTCAAAGATAACATCACCATATGTAGCAAGGTCACAAATCAAATTCTATGGAAAACCGAGAAAAATTAAGGTCACAACATGACAATCCGACTCTATGTTTTTAGTATGCTCATGAAACACTGGATTGGCAGCAATGTGAATAGCAGCCTTGCTATCACAGAAAAACCGGGTAGGATGTGACTGTTCAATGCCCAAATCCTTTAACAACCGGTGCAACCACTTAACTTCGCCAAGACCAGCAGCCATAGCTCGATACTCAGCCTCGGCTGACGAATGAGACACCGTGTCCTGTTTCTTGGTCTTCCAAGAAATAGGAGAACTCCCCAACATAACCACAAAAGCACTAACATAACGACGAGTCAAGGGACACGACTGCCAATCAGAATCACAATAAATTGTGAGAGAAAGATCACATCAGACCTAAGCAAAATGCCTTGACCCAGACAACCTTTCAAATACCGAACAACCCGTAGTGCAGCAGTCCACTGTGCCTCACGTGGCTTCTGCATAAACTGCGACAGAATATGAACCGAATAACTCAACTCGGGTCTAGTGTGAGTAAGATAGATCAAACGACGAACCAACCGCCTATACTTCTTTGGGTCATCAAGAAAAGGACTCTCATCAGAGGCAAGACGATGATTTTTTTCCAACGGAGTGTGAACCGGTTTGGAGCCCAAAAAACCCGAATCTGCAATAATATCCAAAGTATACTTTCGTTGACAAAGAAACAGACCATCATGACCACGACTTACTTCAATGCCCAAGAAATATTTCAATTTACCAAGATCCTTCATCGAAAAACACTTGCCCAAATACTCCTTGAACTTCTGCACCATATGATTGTCATTCCCACAAATAACCAAATCATCCACGTAAATCAAAATACGCAACTCAATTCCCTTTCTAGTATAAGAAAACAAGGAGTAATCTTCATATGACTGAACAAAACCAAAACGGACCAATGCATCGGACAACTTCTTAAACCAACAGCGAGGTGCCTGTTTAAGACCATACAGAGACTTCCGAAGACAACATACCTTACCAGGATGAGAGTGATGAAACCCTGGAGGTAACTTCATATAGACTTCTTCGTCAAGATCGCCATGTAAAAAGGCATTATTGACATCCATTTGATACACTTCCCATCCTTTTGCAGCCACAATCCGAAGAAGCGACGGCACCATAGTCAACTTCACAACTGGGGCAAATGTTTCCTCATAATCCTCACCTTCTACCTGAGTATAACCTTGAGCAACCAATCTTGCCTTGTAACGCTCAACTGTACCATCTGCATTATACTTGATCTTAAAGACTCATTGACTCCCTCTTGCTGTCTTGCCTTTAGGTAAGTCAATGATATCCCAAGTGTGAGCCCCTTCCTGAGCATCAATTTCTTTCACCATTGCATCATCCCATACCTTAATCCCAACAGCTTCTTTAAAGTGCTTGGGTTCCACCTCAGCAGAGACAGCTGCAATAAGGCACGATGTCCTGCGGAGAAACACTCATCCGAGATGTAATGAGTGAGAGGATATAGAGAAGTACCTTGACACGTTTTTGAGGACTTGGAACTGGAGAGAGCGTGATGGGTATCGGACTTCGACGGAACATCTTCAGTTTCAAAATCACGAAGCAACACACTGCGATACTGTTTACGATGGCCACGACCCAACTTGTCAACAACCACATTTGGAGATTGCTCATTGGTCTCCTGTCGATCGACAGGGTTGACTTTGTCGATCGACAAGGCCTCCAGAGACTGAGTGGACGAAGGAGACTCCCCCTGTCGGTCGACAACAGACTCCGATAGCTCCCCCTGTCGGTCGACAGCAGACTCCGATAGCTCCCCCAGTCGGTCGACAGAATTGGCTTTGTCGATCGACAAACCATCCGCAGAAAAATCAGAGACCAACGACTCTTCCTGTCGGTCGATAGTGGACTCCGACAACTCCCCCTGTCGATCGACATGAGGTGTGTCGATCGACACATTACTCACAGGCCGGCTTCCTTGTCCAACTACCACAGGAGAAACTAGCCAATCATCATCAACTACAGGAGAAGACAATGGAGGAACCGGACTAGGATTCGGAGAGGACTTAGCAAAAGGGAACACATCCTCCCGAAACACCACATCACGAGACACCAAAAACTCATTTTTCTCGATATCGAATACTCTCCAACCCTTTTGTCCAACTGGATAGCCAACAAACACATACAAACGACTTCTCACTCCAAACTTATCTTTATCCCGGGAAGCACGGTGAGCATAGCACGCCGAACCAAACACTCTCAAGTGATCAAAGGGTGGAGGACAACCATGAAGAAGCTCATAAGGCGTCTTGCCATTGTGCATCTTCATGGGTGTATGATTAATCAAGTAAGCTGCCGTCAACACCGCTTCTCCCCAAAACTTTGTAGGCATACTTGCTTGAAACAATAGAGCACGAGCCACATTAAGAAGATGACGATGCTTGCGCTCTACGCGACCATTCTGTTGTGGAGTAGCCACACACGACGTTTGATGAATAATTCCAAGCTGACGAAAGTAAGGAGAAAGACACATGAACTCCGTTCGATTATTACTCCTAACAATCCGAACTTGTCTACCAAATTGTTTCTCTGCGTATGCTAGGAAATTTGTGAGCACACTACGAACTTGAGACTTTTCTAAGAGTAAGTACGTCCAGACCGCTCTAGAAAAGTCATCAACAATAGTAAGAAAGTAAACCGCTCCACAAGAAGACGGAACGCGATAAGGCCCCCACACATCACAATAAATAAGAGAAAAACATTCCTTAGCTTTATTAGAACTTTCTGAGAAAACCTCACGAGTTTGTTTCGCCTTAAAACAGGCATCACAAGAATCAAAACCAACAGACTTGGAAAAAGAAGACGACATAGGTAAAGCCGAAAGCACAGAAAAACTCGGATGTCCTAGACGCTGATGCCACAAGCCTTGATCCACTGAAACCTTGACTTGATTACTCTTTGCCGATACCACATCCGTAAGATAGTATACTCCATCACGCTCTTCACCGGTTCCAAACAGAGTCCTCGAAAAACGGTCCTGCAATATACACATAGTGTCAGAAAACAAAGCCAGACAACATGCCTGCTTCAACAACTTCGAGACAGAAAGCAATGTGCAGTTCAACGACGGAACAAATAACACATTAGATAACACAACACGATCAGACAAACTCCACACTCCCATTTGCAAAGCAAATGTTCTACTACCATCAGCAAACCCCACAGCACAGGGCGGAATAGATACTAGATTTGTCAAAAATTCTAGATTACCTGTCATATGATGAGAGGCTCCTGTATCAAGAATTACATCACCATATTTAGTCTTACCAGACAACTTATCAGTAGCCGAGGCATTGGAACCAGATTGACTCTGCATCATCTGAGAAAGCACATGCCCCTGTTCCTGAGAAAACGCAGGAAAAGGAGAAGAACCTGAAGCTTGAGCAGTCAAGGCTTTCCCGCGACCAGCACTCACCGATCCTCGTCCTCTCCCCCGGTTATTACCACGACCACCTTCATTCCACCACTCGGGAAAACCAACTAACTGGCAGCAATCCTTCTTCATATACCCGGAGCGACCACACTCCGCACATACCATCTTAGGGCGAGAGTGAACAATAGAATCAGCACTCTTACCAGACTCCACAAGTGATTGCCTATCACCAGACTCACGATGAGCCACAAAACCAACAGCCTCCTGCTGTTGTTCACTACTTCGAGAAGATGCGAGACGTTGCTCTTCGCTCACCATCCTGTTGTAACATTCACCAAGAGGAGGTAAAGGATCAGTAGCCACAAAAGTTTGGCACAAACCTCCTAACCTGGCTTCATCAAGACCCATTAAGAACTGATGAACCTTCTCTTCTTTCCGTTCCTTAGAGAGACGAGAGGCCGCACCACACGAACATACGGGAAGCGGACGATACATCTGCAACTCTTCCCACAACTTAGCCAACCGCCCATAATAGAGAAGAACGGTCTGACCATCTTGCTTACACGAAGCAAGAGCACTCCGAATCTGATGCACACGAACTGGATTCCCAGTTGAGAACCTTCCTTTGAGCTCATCCCAAAGCAACTTTGCCTCTTTAATAAAATTGACAGTAGATCGTACTTCTGGAGAAATCGCAATACGAATCCACCCAACAATCATAGAATTGACTGTCATCCAATTCTCATAATTGGGATCACCAGAAGAAGGACACACCAACGTACCATTGATAAATCCTGTTTTACGCTTGGCCTGAAGAGCATTGAGCATCTCTACTGACCATTCATTGTAGTTCTCACCAGTGAGAATCACGGGAGAGATGACAGGACCAGGATTATCAAAACTGAACAAGCTATATGGAGAAACCACAACAGTGGAATCTGACGACATCACCACCGAAGAGACAGTCGACGGCATGGAGGAGGAAGTAGACATGATTCAAGAGGCTGAATCAAACGAACAAGAGCGATTCGCGAAACTTGGAATCGTTAAACAACGACGGTGTCGATCGACAGGGACGTGTGTCGATCGACAGGACTAGAAAAGACAGCTAGGGTTTTTAGAAAACGACAGCGAAAGACTTTTTTTTTCTTTTAGGTTTTAGGTTCTCAGATCTTTTGCTCTAATACCATGTAGAATTAGATAACTGAATTGCTTGATTATAACTTTACACATACAAAGATATATATACTTGATCACAAACGACCAGTTTGTCCTAATACATATGGGCCTAAATATTAACTCAACCCAATATACATACATAGCCCAATACTAAACTTACAAGTTACAAGGCTAAAAGTTTACTGAGAGCTGTCAAACAAAGAAAGGAAATTCTTCTTGGTTTTGTCTTAGATAATTGATTCTTCTTTGATATAGCACTTTATTGCTTAACGTGCTCTTATTTTCCATTAACAGTGATGTTGGAAGACTGTTGTCCTCTTTAGAAACCAAATTTATTCATTTTCACCATTGACTTGTCAAAGTCTTTGCTTTTAATGTGTGAATTAAGTTTGCCGATATATTCCCTTCCCCTTATTCTTCTTCTTGTTGTTGCATGGTGGAAACACATTGACTTGTCAAAGTCTTTCTTTTAGTGTGTGATTTGAGTTTGCTTATATATTTTCTGTCTATCTTCAACTGCACAGGATTTCTTGGTTTTTCTTTGGGAATTAAGAGAGTATGAAGACTTCTCTTGGCCTCTGGTTGGTGCTAATAGCAACTTTGGACATCATTCGTATTGTTCAAGCTCAGGACCAACAAGGTATCAGCTTTCTTGTTTGTTCTATATACATTCATGTACTTCCTTCCTATTTTTTGACAAACGTGTTTTTTTAACAGCTAATCTTTTCTGTTAACAGGGTTCATAAGTTTGGATTGCGGGCTACCCTCGAATGAACTGTCTCCTTATAAAGAGACTGATATTGGACTGTGGTTCTCTTCGGACGAAAACTTCATACAGGGCGGAAAAACTGGCCGAATCCAAGATAATCTGATGAATAAAACGGAGAGGCCATACAGAACGCTGAGATATTTTCCTGATGGAACACGGAACTGCTACAATCTGAGTGTGGAGAAGGGGCGTAAATATTTGATCAGGGCTTCCTTCGTGTATGGAAATTATGATGGTCGTGACATTAACCCCGAGTTTGATCTTTATCTCGGGCCTAATCGATGGGACACAATATATTTGGAAACACAAGGGAATGGTATATCAAGAAATCTCTTACACATCCCAACATCAAACTCGTTGCAGGTATGTCTTGTTAAGACTGAGGAAACTACACCGCTAATATCCGCTCTAGAGTTACGGCCAATGGGAAATGATTCTTATATCACTAAATCTGGCTCCCTCAAACGTTTCTACGTTAGATATCTTAGCAAGTCAGGATCTGATATACAGTAAGTCAACTTCATTTCTATTGAACAATGTCTCTTATTTCTCCTTTGTCTTGTTTTGTACTTCTGTGTCTCTGTTTTGCTTTGTACCAGGCTAGTTTTTGCTTCCATAAATTTATTAGAAACATCTCTTTTAAGTTTTTTAAAAATTAAACAACGTTGTACTTCTCACCCCAGTACCACCGATGATGCCTATGATCGCATATGGACATCATACTTTCAGCCAGAATGGACACAGATTTCCACCGCTCTCCAAGTGAAGAATGATAACAGTTATGTTCCACCGAATGATGTGCTAAAATATGCCGCCACACCTACTAATACCAGTGCGCCATTGACCATTGAATGGAGTTCAGAAAATCCTGATAACCAATATTACTTGTACGCACACTTTGCTGTGATCCAAGACTTGCAGTCAAATGATACTAGGGAGTTCAACATCCTGTTCAATGGAGAAGAATTTTTTGGCCCTCTAATTCCAACGAAGCTAAAAATAAATACTATACAAAGCCACTCACCGAGAACTTGCAAAGGAGGGAAATGTAGTTTGCAGCTGGTAAGAACCAATAGATCAACTCTTCCACTTCTACTTAACGCTATTGAAGTCTACACAGTTATCCAGTTTCCCCAGTCCGAAACTGATGAAAACGACGGTATGTGTGTACTTTTATGTGTATGCAGCTTATATTTTCCAATCTTAGTAAATAAAAAAGCATAAACACAGTAGAGTACTCAAGACATTTACACCACTTTTTCAGTGGTTGCTGTAAAAACCATCGAAGCCACCTATGGATTGAGTAGCCATAGAATCAACTGGCAAGGCGATCCATGCGTCCCTCAACAGCTTAGGTGGGACGCTTTAAACTGCAGCAGCACGGATCTCTCCATACCACCAAGAATCACTTCTTTGTAAGTTGAAAGATTAGTGGTACACATGTTCACACAAGATCTATAAGTAATCAGTGAACACTTTGAATGTGGTTTTGAACATTTCATCATAAACTTGTCTTCAAGTTGATTAACTGGAATCATTGCAGCTGCCATTCAAAATCTTTCAGAGCTAGAAAAACTCTAAGTAATTACCATTTTTTACTGAAAGAAAAAATATTGTTAAATCTTTGATTTCTTTATTCTCTCTTGTCAACATTAGGGACTTGTCGAATAATAACTTGACTGGAGGGGTGCTAGAGTTTCTAGGCAACATGAAATTGTTGTCGTTCTTGTAAGTTTCTCTCAACATATTTACGATAACCCTTTTCAAATTCTGACTAAGATCACAATCATTTTTAACAGAAACCTAAGCGGCAACAATTTTAATGATTCGATTCCTCAAGCTCTTCAACGGAAAGGACTAGAGCTGTTGTAAGAAAATTTCCCACGTAGTTTTTTTGAATTTTTCTCAGCTATTATCCACAATCCTTTTATTGTGAAAATGATGTCGTGAACAAATCCTTGTCTCATTGTAGTGTTGAAGGAAACCCAAGGCTTTGTCTCTCTGATTTAGGTAGGAAACCACCTAAGAAAAAACTTGTTGTGCCAATTGTTGCATCAGTTGCTTCTGCAGCCATTCTCATTGCTGTATTGGTTGTTTTTCTCGTACTCAGAAAGAAAAAGTCGACGGCTTTTAAAGGTATCTGCATCAAATAGGAAAACCTATAGGATCTTGTGAAATTCATTCCTCCTTTGCATTAATACAACAAAAAAGAGATTATAATCCATATTCTGATTCTAGGTGTATACTTGCCACCGAGGAAGCCAGCGGTAGATGTTACATTTGATAATTTATCTCAACCTTCATTTGATCAGAAAAGAACAAGGTTCACATATTCAGAAGTTGTTCAAATTACGAAAAACTTCCAAAGGGTTTTAGGTAAAGGAGGGTTTGTATGGTGTATCATGGTACTGTTAATGGTTCTGAACAAGTAGCTGTTAAAGTGCTCTCCCAATCTTCAACTCAAGGCTATAAACAATTCAAAGCAGAGGTAATTCATAGTTCTGTAATCTTCCAAACTAGACTCTGATATGTTTCCTAGCATCACAGGGGTTATGGATTTTAATATTTTGTTGACGTGAGATATACTCTTACCTTAGGTTGATCTTCTTCTGAGAGTTCACCATACAAATTTGGTGAGCCTCGTTGGGTATTGCTATGAAGGAGATCATTTGGCCCTCGTCTATGAGTTTCTGCCCAATGGAGTCTTGAAACAACATATATCAGGTAAAACTTTTTTAGTGGCTTCACGTGTAGCATTTAGCTCAAGAAATGCGGAGAACTAGAATGGATCTAACAATATAATAATAATATATAGGAAAAAACGGTAGGTCCATCATTAACTGGAGTACTCGACTACAAATAGCCATGGAGGCAGCACTAGGTTCGTACTAAGTTTAAAACCATAGAACAATATATGTCCATTCCTTTGGGTTTACGATTAATCAGTTGACTCGATTGCATAGGATTGGAGTACTTACATATTGGATGCAAACCGCCAATGGTTCATAGAGATGTCAAAACCGCTAACATATTGCTGGATGAGAATTTCAAGGCCAAAATCGCTGATTTTGGGCTTTCAAGATCTTTTCAAGTTGGAGGTGACTCTCAAGATTTAATGGCAGTTGCTGGTACTGTAGGATATCTAGATCCCGAGTAAGTATTCCCATTAGTTTTCATATACACACACATACAAAAACTTGTCTTGAAACTTTCTGTTCTTCCTTCAATGGTTAAATCAATATATACCATGTTGTTGTTGTCCTCTGCAGATATTACCGTACGAGTCGGTTGGCTGAGAAGAGTGATGTCTACAGTTTCGGGATCATGTTATTGGTGATGATCACGAACCAACCCGTGATTAGTCAAACCTCTGAAAAATGTCACATAACAGAATGGGTTGGCTTAAAGCTTAACCGAGGTGATATTACTGAAATCATGGATCAAAACATTTGCGGGGTTTATGACACTAATTCGGCTTGGAGAGCACTTGAACTGGCAATGTCATGCACGGATTCATCTTCTTCGAAACGACCAACCATGTCTCAGGTTATTCACAAGCTAAAAGAGTGTATTGTCTGTGAAAACTCGCGGATTAGTAAAAATGGAGTCTTGGAATCTCCAGAAGTGAACATTAACTCGGTCATTATGGTAACTCCCATGGCAAGATAGTTTTCAGTGTTGTCTGAATTATTACATTTTTCCATTTTTAGCAAAATCTGAAGACTGGATAAAGTGTCCATGGGCTTTTAGATAAACTCAAAGTCGACAAGTTTCATTTTTCCTTTGAGCTTTGGTCATATTCTCCATTGTTTCACCGGGAACTGCTGATGACTATTGGAGATGATGCACCCTTTTGTGACACAAACATTGGAATTGGATCTCAAAATATAGGAAAATAGTGACATCCTTAAACCCTAGTATACAACGGTAGAGTGGTATAACCCCAGTAGCCAAACAAGATATTCTGAAAGGCAATTTTTTAACGCGAGCGGAGGCCGGAGGTCGCCTGCGGCTGCGTTTCTACCGCTTTCAATCGTTGATCGCTGATGGCTAAGCGCTCTTCTCCGTCTCTCTTGGAACAATTTCTCACCGTCGTTTTACCACCTGAGATTCTCATTCCCGGGACTCGTCGAAGCCGGCTGAGAAAAAGCTGCCTATGGTTTGGGGGGTCCGAACTCTGTATTCATGACTCACAATGTAATATACAGGAAAAAACGGTAGATCCATCATCAACTGGAGTACTCGACTACGAATAGCTTTGGAGGTAGCATTAGGTTTGTATTGTAAGAGTTTTCAGCGGAAGCGGTAAAACCGAACACATACCTTAGCCCGGTTCGGTAATGGATTTGGCTCGGATATGGCTTGGAAACGAACGCAGAGATCGGGGTTGAGATCACAGACGGAAATCAACCACTTTTCACCGTTCAAGTGCCCTTCCGGTTGATTCCTCGAAGCTTTCTCTCTCTAAAACGTTTTCCTCTCTCTATAGAATTCACAATATTTCTCTGTATATTTGCTTGTCTCTTATCTCTCTGTATTGTCTTTTTTTTTTATAGACAAAAAAACAGAGCCATCAATTGAAGAGACACATCTCTTCTTGAAGAGACATGAATTGTTTATATTGAAACTATGAGAAATAAATTCTCATAACTACCGGTTAACTAAACCGGTTTGGTATGCTTCCATATCATGGGCGCAAACCGACCATAAACCAATATCTCCCACTCGCACATGATAGGGAGCAGAACAAGCTCTAGAGAGGTCTTAGAGATTAAGCTCAAGAATCAAAACTCGGAAATCATACGGCAAATGAACCGTGCGACCCCTGCGAGTACACCTGCACTTGGGAACTAAACTATGCACCTGTTAGGGATACATACCTGCTACAACCCTAAAAAAATATTTGCATTTCAGCATGTCTCGCTGTTCCCCAAACTCATTTGTCTTTTACATCGGTCTTAACATATCTTGTCCCTTAAGCATATGTTAGACTTTTCATACATCATGTGTTCACTATATCGAAACTCCGATTAAGTGATATAATGGCTGGCCAGCAAACACATGTCAATACAAAAACAAATAGTTTTCCCTTCCGTTCTCATGCTTATCAGTTCCGAACTAACCGCTTTCCTAGCATGTCCTATAAGGAAAATTATTTCATCACCGTCGAAAACATGCTAAAGTAGCAAACATTAGCTCATCCCTTCAAAAGCATAGTCGAAGGTTCAAGGGTAACTTAGAAACAAAAAAAAAATGGTTTATAGGAACTCACATTACGAAGGATAGGGATTACAAAAAAGTAATCATTCGCTTCCTATATAGTCGTTATAGCACATATGGTATGACTCATATGTCATAGTGGTTAACTCTTCCCTCAAGAGTAAATGCCAATTGGATAAACCAAAGACCACTATGTGGATCAAGCTACTACCATCTCGCTTTCTAGCGTCTGGCTATTTACTTATCCAGCTCTACCAAGTATTCATGATTCTGGTTCAATCATAATCGGTATCTTAATTGCATATCTCATCTTAACTTCTTGTTAAGGAGATATTAATAAGCATTATGAGGCAAGTTCCCACTAGCGCCAAGCTCATCACATCTCATCTCAAACTTTCACTACGAAATCTGAGGCGATTGTTCATGTGAGTGAACCAATCTCCAACTTGGTGACACTTATTAATATTTATGTGTAAGTATGCAAAAACAAATGACCATTGTACACAATGCTTAAAATATCTTTTGATATATATGAAACATCAAGTATAGGTACAATGTCAAATAGCAAAGCTTCAATAGTACAGACATCAAATTCTACGCAATCCTAGAGCTCGAACATGAGTGAGAAATACATAT
This sequence comes from Euclidium syriacum, assembly GCA_900116095.1. Classification (NCBI taxonomy): domain Eukaryota; kingdom Viridiplantae; phylum Streptophyta; class Magnoliopsida; order Brassicales; family Brassicaceae; genus Euclidium; species Euclidium syriacum. The sequence goes on from FPAK01000006.1 coordinate 9,585,223, forward strand.
CTTGGGATGGGCTTAGTAAAGGGATCAGTCACCATCCTATGCGTAGATATGTACTTAAGGACCACCTCTTTCTTTGCTACAATGTCTCTCAAAAAATGATGTTTGATTTCAATGTGTTTAGTCCTCCAATGATACTTGGGATCCTTCACATAAGCTATACATGCTTGACTATCACAATGAATAGTCACGGGACACGAAGCCTCCGTTGTTACTTGTAAGCTCTGTAAGAATCTCCTAAGCCATACAGCCTCTTGAACTGATGCTGAACATGCAATGAACTCAGCCTCCATCGTGGATAAAGCTGTACAAGATTGCTTCTTGCTACTCTAAGTAATAGCACCATCACTCAGCAAGAAAGCATATCCTGAAGTCGATCTACGCTCATCCAGATCGCCGGCCCAGTCGGCATCAGTATAACCCATCAAGCGTAAATCACTTCCTTGATAACATAAGGAATAGTCCATAGTTCCTTTCAAGTATCTGAGGATCCTCTTCACTGCCATCCAGTGTTTCTTCCCGGGATTTGACTGGTAACGACTTACCAAACCAACAGCATAACAAATATCTGGCCGGGTACACATCATAGCATACATCAAACTGCCTACAGCACTAGAGTATGGGACTCCTTTCATTTCTCTTTTCTCAGCATCGGTCTGAGGGCACATTTTAAGGCTTAGGCCTTCACCTTTTGCTATTGAAGTTTCAATGGGATTACAATCATACATCTTGAACCTTTCAAGGATTTTTCGTATGTATGACTCTTGTGAAAGAGCTAGCAATTTCCTTGATCGGTCTCGGTGTATCTTAACACCAAGGACATAATCAGCTTCTCCCATATCCTTCATCTCAAAATGAGATGATAACCATTGCTTAACGGTTACAAGAAACTCCAAATCATTTCCATCCAACAGGATGTCATCAACATATAGAGAAAGAATTACAAAAGATTGTCCAATGCTCTTAACATAGACACAATGGTCTTCGCTAATCATCGTAAACTCATAAGATGTTGTAGCTCGATGAAAACGAAGGTACCACTGCCTAGAAGATTGCTTTAGACCATATATTGAACGTTTAAGTTTACAAAATTTACGTTCATGGCCATCTACAATGAAACCATTAGGTTGTTCCATGTAGATTTTTTCTTCTAGTTCCCCGTTAAGAAACGCAGTTTTAATGTCCATCTGATGTAATTCTAAATCTAATCCTGCAACTATGGCTAGAATAAGGCGAATTGAGGCAAACCTCACCACAGGTGAAAAATTTTCCTCATAGTCTATACCCTCTTCTTGGGTATATCCTTTCGCTACTAAGCGGACCTTATACCTATCTATGGATCCATCCGCCTTTCGTTTGGTCTTAAAAATACATTTTTTTTCCGATCGCTCGGCGTTCTGGCGGAAGATCAACCAAGTCACAGACATGGTTTACCTTCATGGATTCTAGTTCTTTTTGTATTGCAACGTTCCATTCAGCTGCGTTTTAGGAAGAGAGAGCCTCATGAACAGATCTAGGCTCTGAGTCATCATGCGAAGCGATCATGAAAGTTTCCCCTTCGATCTCAAAGCGACGTCGAGGAACTTTCCCATGATCACTTCTACGCACCTCAGACTCTTTTGATTTCTTCCTAGAAGAATCATCAACCAATGTCTCTCTCCCACTAAGTTGAGATAGTCCATGTGGACTTTCACCAACTTCCACAGATTGGTTAGTAGGAGAAATGCTAGTTGAGTCAACCATCTCTTCAAGATGGAGTTGCCTATTAATCTCTCCCCTTCGAGGAAAACATTTTCCAAGAACGTAACATCTCGTGATTCGATTTCTGTTATACTTCCATCCGATTGTTCACCAATGAGGACATAACCCTTAGATTGCTCAGAGTATCTTATAAAGATACACTTCTTTCCTCTAGGACCCAATTTCCCATGAGGATGCGAAATATCACGAACAAACGTTGCAGACCCCCAAGGCCTTAGATGCATTAGGTCGGGTTTTCTTCCCGTCCATAACTCATAAGGAGTGGAAGTAACAGATTTGGAGGGCACAAGGTTAAGTAAATAGGCAGCAGTCAATAATGCATCCCCCCAATACGAAACTGGGAGGTTAGCAGCGCCATCATAGACCTAACCATTTCAAGAAGAGTTCGGTTTCTTCTTTCCGCTACACCATTTTGTTGCGGTGTATAGGGCATAGTCAATTTTCTGACAATACCCTTTCCATCACACAGTTCCTTAAACTGTTCAGATAGATATTCACCACCTCGATCTGTTCTCAAACACTTGATCGTCCTCTCCAACTGATCCTCGACTAAAGTGATATATCGTCTAAAGCACTCTAGCTGGTGCTTCTGACTTATGAGAAATCAGGTACACATACCCAAATCGAGTGAAATCACCTATAAAAGTGATGAAATAAGAAGCCCCATGCCTTGCCCTCACATTCATCGGACCACAAATGTCTGAATGGACTAATTGCAATGGAAATTCAGCTCTAGCTGCTTTTCCAAATGATTTCCTTATTGTTTTTCCAGCCAAACATGATTCACATGTGTCAAGATCAACTCGAGCGAGTGAGCCTAGAATTCCCTCTCTAGCCAATCTATTCATTCGATCGATACCAATGTGACCAAGTCTAGCATGCCACACATTCATTTCAACATTTTTAGAACTTGTGACAAATGTAAAACAACGATTATCATTACTATTAGTAACGTTTGTAGTACAATCAAGTACAATGAAACCATCACAAGCACCAGAACCAAATAACACAAATCCTAGAGAAATGTTTAAACACATATCATGGAAGTTCAAACTAAATCCTAACTTAAGTAAAGCCAAAAGAGAGACCAAGTCCCGACGTATTTTAGGAGCATACAAGACATCATGTAATATGAGGGTTTTCCCGCCACGCATATGTAGCTGGCAAGTGCCGATACCAAGTACCGCAACCTTGGAGTTATTTCCCACATACAACCATCTTGTACCTTTAGGTACCCGCCGGTACTCCACAAACGCTTCTCGATTTCTAGCTACGTGGTATGTTGCTCCTGAGTCTACAATCCACAAAGGATGAGATTCAACAAGCATTGCACAACTAGAAACATAAGCATATTTGTAGGTAGAGTCCATACCTTCTTTGCCTCAGTGCATTCACGAGCAAAGTGACCCAAAGAGCTACAGTTGTAGCATTTCATTCTGGTATTATCCTTCTTGCTTCCACGCTTACTACGCTTAGCGTGTTTGTTTTGCTTCTTAAAGTTAGTATCATAGGGAGCCTTGTATCCCTTGTTACCTTTCTTGTGTTTCAAGCCAGGGCCTGAACTCACAACGTTAGCCTCGTTAAAGGGTTTAGCAGCCTCTAGGCGCTCATTCTCTAACTCAAGATGACGTGATATGTCTTCAAATGTTTTCACATTGACATTGTGTGTCATCTGGACCTTCACATGATCCCAACTTTCAGGTAATGAGCGGATAACCGCTTGGATTTTCTGTTCATCAGACATAATCTGACCAGCAGTTTTGAGCTCTCTAATCATGTTTGAAATGACTCTAAAATGCTGCCTCATCGATTGGTTTGGGCACTTCTTATAGTCATTAAACCTTTGATTAAGTCTCCTAAGTTTGGTCGCTGATGTAGCACCAAACTTTTCTTTCAAAGCCTCCCACATGCCTTTCCCAGTTTCGTACTCTTCAAACTCGCACATGAGATCATCTTGCATACAACTCAGCAACGTGATGCGAGCGATGCTGTTCTTTCTTTTCCAGGCAACATATGCATCATGATCTCTCCTCTGTTGAGTCGTAGTACCCTGCTCAGGCTCTTCCATGAATGGAAAAGAGTCTCTTTCACCTCTTGCTCCTCAAGGACATACTGGACTTTACGATACCAAATATCGTAATTATCACCGTCCAGTTTGTCTCCTCGATTGAGCTCAGCAATGATGTTCTTACAATCATATGCCATTCCTGCTAGAACATCATGAGACATTAAATTTATTTGCATACCATTAACACATAACACATAATCTTTCAGTGAACACAAACTAATCCAAAGTAACTTGATTTATAATACGAGATCGAGAGTTCACTATGTTCCCAATCATCACCCATATTAGAATCTAAGTAAAATGACTTAATTTGCTTCACGCAAAATTTTAAGTTCTAAACAAATCAGAACTCCCACTAGATCAATGTATTTCCTAACACGAATTAACGAATAAAACATATTAGTTTATACAAAGACCATACTAAATAAAATATAAATTTATTTAATTTTTTTAAGTCACATATTGACTAAAAAAATTTAGATTCAGAATCTCTTTAATGAGACGAATCAGACGAATCTAACGCAATTTTTATTTTTAATTTTGGATATACCAAACTCATATCTTATATAGTAAAAGAATAAGGTTTTATGCTTTGCCACGTGTCGTTCGAGATCCCTCGAGAGATTTAGTATGCCCAAAACACCCTTAATGAATTTGCAAACCCTATCCTTAAACCCTATATAAGTCATCGTTAATGCTCTCTTACCCTGTTTCAAGTCATCGTTACAAAAATTAAAGAGAGAAATTAGATCCTCATGAAGATCATACACATGTTTGGTGGTTGGTTTTAGTGATTTCACCTATTTTGTAAGGGAATCGTTGTGTTTCTGTTCTGCCACTTCGTTTTGGTTCTTTAGTTGTCCTCATGTGTAACCTAAATCAGAGTAATCACAAGTGTATTAAGAACAGTAGTCGAAGCTCTTGTTCTATCAGGTCGTAGTATGGGAGAAACTGTCTTAATTCCCAGGATGTTACATATGGATGTAGTGGGATTGCGTTTTCCATTGTCAATTTTCCATCAACACACTTTAAGTTTCATGATAATTAGATGCCTTCATATCTTATTCGTTTCTTTTGTTTTTCCTTTTGTTTCTCCTTTTGTTTTTACATTTGTTTTTTTTGGGGTTTTAGGTGCCTTCGTCTACTTTTACTTTGACTTCAACAGTTGCTTTCAGTTTCATGTTTATTAGATGCTTTTTATTTTTGTTGTTTTCTGGGTTTTAGATGTTTTTAAGAAACACTATTAAGAAACTGGGTTTTAGATGTTTTTACCACGTCATCAGCAATCTTAGACCTACAAAACAAAATCCTCTGATTAACGAAACCGGTTTAAGCTAACCGGAATTGCAGATATAGAAACAGTGGTCTATTACACATACATGCGTCATTTGCGTTTAATATTTATACTTAATTTGTATCTTTGTTCAATTTCCACTATTAAGAAACAGTCTTTCTACAAAATCATTGACAATTTTCCATATTAATAAAAAACCAATCCTCTGGTTAACAAACCAGTTTAAACTAATCGGAATTGCAAATATAGAAACAGGGCCTATTAAAAATGCACAATCAAATTCTAACCAGAATTGCAAATATAGAAACAGAGCCTATTAAAAATACACATTCGAATTATTTAACAAAAATATAAAAAAAATGAAAGAAACAGATTTTGTTTAGATTGGAAAAATTTTACAAATCAATTTCGTTTCTTGGAAAAATTACACATACATGGTGGATATGCTTCAATTCCCTTTTATATTTATGCTAAATTTCTATTAATTTGGATATACTTGGTTTCCAATAAATTTACGAAAGAGATTTAGATGTATCTTTTTTTCAATTTCAACTTATGTTAAATTTCTATTTATTTGTGATGCTTCGTTTCCCTTTAAAAATTAATGTTAAAATACTAATAAATTGTGGAAAAGATATACACGTATCTTCCTATTAAAACTTAACAAAAAAAAAAACAAAGACGGTTCTATTGTTTCTGTATAAATATAAGAGTGGTTTGAAGATTTTGATAACCGATCAAGAAGGCAAACCACAAAAGAAAACTACAAACCTAGTCTACAATGAAGTTTTCGACTCTACCTTTGCTTTCATTTTTCTCTCCGTTAGTCTTTCCCTTTGTTCACTTTCTTACCTTAATGTTTTATGTTTTTCATCAAAATGGTCGATTGAGTCGTTGTCTCTATTTTATGTTTTATTGGTTACCATTGTGTTGAAATTTTATAGCAAAAAATCACAATTGGTTCAAGATTTCATCTTTCTGTTTTCAATTTGGATTCGTTGGAAATTCTCTGTTTCACATTCCTTAAAACAAAGATATAATTTTTTAACTTGTCTTTAAAGTGCTCGACGAAATTCCCTCCGTGGGTTTGTTGCCAAATTTGGTGACTTACAAAACGATTTCAGGTGGATACGTTGCAAGAGGTGATATGGAAGCGACAAATAGGGATTTCTGTGAGATAGTCCATCGTCGCTGGGATACGTAACTCTTAATGATTTATGTTTTTCAACATAATGGCCGACTGAGTCATTGTCTCTGTTTTAGATTTTATTGCTTAACATTGTCTTCAAATTTTATAACAAAAATTCACAATTGATTCAGTATTTAATCAATATGTTTTCATTTTCATATCTTTCTCATTTGGATTCGTTGGAACAACCCCTGTTTCACATTCCTTAAATAGAGACATAACTTAAACTTTTCTACGAAATTCCCTCGATTTACTTGTCTTTAAAATTTTCTATGGGTTTGGTGACAAATTCGGTGACTTACACAACGATTTTAGCTGCATACGTTGCACGAGGTGATATGGAAGAGACCAATAGGGATTTCTGTGAGATAGTCGATCGTCGTTGGGATCCGGATGCAACCACTTATACAGTTATCATGGATGGTTAATGCAAGTTAGGGAGATTCAATGAAAAGCTCAGTTGATGGATGACATGAAAAGGTACGAGATTGAGCCAAATAAATAAACATACATAATTATCAATGGAGCTTTATGCAAAGTAGATGAAGCATGTATTCCTCATAATACTCTTCTGAGCAATCTTATCCATTATCTTTGCAAAAAAAAAGGAGAGTTTCATAAGTATATATATCCCACATTTTCTCCTTATTTTTCAAACACGTAATTTCATTTTATTTCTTAGCTTTCGAGTGTGAAATTAATTTAATTGTTTTATACTTTGATTTAATGTTAAAGATAAATTCAATAAGCTCATTTACCAACTTTTGTCTCTATATGTAAAAAGTTTTTAGTTTAATGTTTTAGAACTAATATGGTTTCATGATCTGAATATAATTATGTGATTCTTACTTGCCTACAAAATGATCAATAATACATGTTTACGATGTGTTATCGTAGCAAGATCGGGATCGGGATCAATTCCGTAACAAAACGGTGTGAAGATAAACAAAATATTGACTCTCTTCCTCGAATGAACAAAATATTGAGTAAAAATATAACTACGCCCGCATCCGCGGGCAAATCCCTAGTTATTGCATAAACAAACATGCATATTTTACATAAACCAGAAACTGACATGTGTCAATTATTGTTCATTTTCTTTCCAAATGACATATTGTTACAACAATTCGCCGAATTTTGCGACCTCGATATCTCTCTGTATACTCGACCAAATTGTGCGTTATTTATATCATTAGAAAGGTAATTTTAATATCTACGCACGGAAATCAAAGTCACCCGATTTCGATAGTCCAACAGAGAGATATGAGCGAAAGAAAATTTCTGCTTTAGTTTCTATTTGTCCAAATTCGTGCAAACTATTCCGGTTCTAAAACTAATATTTTCCAGAACCATTACACTTATGATTTCGAACATGTATGCAAAGTTTCAAGCCATTTCATCAAGGATTCACAAATCTACCATTTTCAACCATTAATAGTTTCATCAATTCGTCATGAATGAGCGAGACTAACACATATGTCTTTTCAATCATGTTTACTAAGATCCTAAACATGCCAGAACCGTATCCAAATGCTCTGCTACCAATGTAAGAGTTTTCAGCGGAAGCGGTAAAACCGAACACATACCTTAGCCCGGTTCGGTAATGGATTTGGCTCGGATATGGCTTGGAAACGAACGCAGAGATCGGGGTTGAGATCATAGACGGAAATCAACCACTTTTCACCGTTCAAGTGCCCTTCCGGTTGATTCCTCGAAGCTTTCTCTCTCTAAAACGTTTTCCTCTCTCTCTAGAATTCACAATATTTCTGTGTATATTTGCTTGTCTCTTATCTCTCTATATTGTCTTTTTTTTTATAGACAAAAAAACAGAGCCATCAATTGAAGAGACATGAATTGTTTATATTGGAACTATGAGAAATAAATTCTCATAACTGCTGGTTAACTAAACCGGTTTGGTATGCTTCCAAATCATGGGCGCAAACAGACCATGAACCAATCATCAACTGAAGTACTCGACTACGAATAGCTTTGGAGGCAGCATTAGGTTTGTATTAAATTAAAAACCGTATAGGAAAAGATACAGATTCAATTGGGATTACAATAAATCAATTGACTCCAATGGATAGGATTGGAGTACTTACATAATGGATCCATACGGCCGATGGTTCATAGAGATGTCAAAACTGCCAACATATTGTTGGACGAGCATTTCAAGGCCAAACTCACAGATTTTGGGCTCTCGAGGTCTTTCCCAGTTGGAGGTGAATCTCATGTTTCGACAATGATTGCTGGTACTCCTGGCGACCTTGATCCCGAGTAAGTACTATAATCTTTCACATAAACACTTGTTCCTAATGATATTTCTATTCCTTCTTCATTGGTTGAAGAGTATATACGATACCATGTTGTTGTCTTGCAGATATTACCCTACAAGTCGGTTGGGTGAGAAAAATGATGTTTATAGTTTCGGAATTGTGTTATTGGAGATGATCACAAACCAACCTGTAATTGACCAATCCCGTGAAAAGTCTCACTTACCACAATGGGTTGGCTTAAAGCTTTACCAAGGTGATATTACTGAGATCATGGATCCAAACCCTGGCAAGTATTATGACTCTAATTCTGCGTGGAGAGCTCTTGAGCTGGAAATGTCATGCACGGATCCGTCTTCCTCGAAACGACCAACCATGTCTCAGGTTATTCCAGAGCTAAAGGAGTGTATTGTGTGTGAAAACTTGGGAATGAAAAAGAATGGAGGCCTGGATTCTCGAGAACTGAACATTAACTTGGACACTTCGGTGGTTCCCATGGCAAGATAGTTCTCAGTGTTGTCTACATTTTTTCATTTTTCCAATTTTAACAAAATCTGAAGACTGGTTAAAGAGTATTTATTAAGGTCTTTTGGATAACTCGAAGTCGACAATTTTTCACTTTTGCTTTGATCATTGTTAATGTCCAGATCATATTTCTCTTAGTTCTGTTGGCTTTATAATTATTGACGTACTTATCTGTATTCTGCTGAGATAGTATTTATGCACAAGTCATTAAGCAATTAATTCATTATAAGAAAAGGATTTTGTAATGTGTTTAAGATTCATCCTCATGTTTTGCCGAGACAATAATTATGCTCAAGTCATTATGAGAAAAGGATTTTGAGTGAGGTTAACAAAGAAGGATTCTATTACAATATTGTAAGCTACGCTCTCTTTTTCTCTCAGTGTCTCATATATCATTTTGTTAACCTAAAGATCCTGCAAAATATTTCTCTGACTTATGATTTTTCCAGAAAAAAATGGTTTTTTTTTAGCAATCTGATGAGCTCTTGTGTTATTACCATATATGTGCATATTAATAACAGGTGCATTTAAGATTACAAGGGGTCCAAGAGATAATATGAGGATCAAATGTTAATCTAGCATTTTTAGCAATCTCATAAACTCTTGTGTTATTACGATATATGTGCATATTAATGTGCATATTTGGTTTCTATATTCTAGGATTGTGAATATATGTTTGTAACTAGATAAGGAAGGAACTCGTGTATATATACGGGTCAACGACCATCGAATGAAATACAGAAAACCATTCTAAAACCTATGTTTTCTGACATGGTATCAGAGCCCTACTAGGGTTTCTTCATTCAGAAACGGCGGCCGATATGTTCTTCTTTCTGACCGCCCGTTCTCTTGCTCAAGTACTCTGTTTCTATTGCTCTCTTCCTTGATTATTCTTCTTGTTTTTCTGAGAAGTTTTTGTGATTCATCATGGTTGACATAGAAAAGAGCTAGTATTCCGAAAGTTCTAGAAATCGAAAGGGAAAGGAGAGTAGGGGTGTTACAAGACGTACCATCTCTCCATATGATCTGAGTTCTAAGGAAAATCTAGGGAGTGTCGAAATCTCAACCACTAGACCAACAATGATGAATAGTTGTCGAGCCTCTGCTTGGTGTTGAAGGCGACGAAGAAGTTCGGGTCTTGGATGGAATGATTCCACAACCATTAGCTGATTCAGGATATCTTGAAGATTGGTGGTTCAACAATGCCATGGTCGTCTCCTGGATCAAAATGACAATCGATTCAGCGGAGAGATCTAATCCCTCTCATTGTGATGCGGTGAGTGATCTATGGGATCACATTCAGAAGCGATTCTCTATCAAGAATGGATCAAAGATTCAAAGAATCAAGATGGAGATCGCTACGGTACGTCAAAAAGTCAGCCAATTGAGGCTTACTTTGGTCATCTTAACAAGTTTTGGATGACGTTAACTGACTATTGACCACCGAAGAAGTGCAAGTATGGAGCATGTATGTGTAGTCTCAACATTGAACTCAAAAACGAGAGAGATGAAGATCGAATTCACGAACGGTTGCGAGGAGTTGATAATGCGAGTTTTGTTTCCCTCAATTGACGATGTGTATAACGCGTTAACACAAGAGTAGGATTCGAGAATTGGTTCTCAACCTATTGTGAAAAGAACGGATGGGCGAGCTTTGCAATTCAATCGCAGCATCAGCGTCGAGTTGTTCGTGATGGACGTGACAAGAACATAGTGTGCACTATCTGTAACAGGACTTGCCATGCAGCGAAGAAATTTTTTCGTCAAATTGGTTATCCTCCATGGTGGGGAGATCGACCATGAAATCGTGGACCTGCTTCATGGTGGGGAGATCGACCTGCTTCATGGTGGGGAGATCGACCATGAAATCGTGGAGCTGCTACCCCAGTAAGCAACACAACGGGCCAAAAGAGTCGCGGTAAAAATGTTGCTCGGGTGAATGTTGTTGGAGCAGTTCTCATGGGTTCACATGGATTGGGTTCTTCGAGTTCCACAAACGCAGATCGAATGGGGTCTAGTGGACTGATTGAAGGACAATGGAGGATGCTTGTTATGATGTTCAAAGAACGCAAATCGACATCATCTGATCACTTAACAGGTACGTTTTTTAATGAATCTTGGATCATAGATACAAGAGCTACGAATCATATGACGGTTTCTAATAATTATCTATGCGACATATGATATATGGTACCGGTTAATATTAAACTTCCGGATAAAAGATTTACAGTGGCTAGTTTGGTAAAATTGGGGAATCAGGTCAGTTTAAAATATATGTTTTTGGTTGAAGGATTGCATTGTCACTTGATATCAGTTTCGCAGTTAACACAAGAAAGTAGATGTTTGTTTCAGATTACTAATATGCTTTGCTTAATCCAGATTACTGATATACATTGCATAATCGTTGGAAAATTTTATCAACTTTAAAAGATCTTCTATGCTAAATTAACAGCAGTTGATATAGCATCATTTAAGCTTATCCAAACTGTTTGATTTTCATAGGTGATATTATCATAACATGCATCATTTAGACTTACATTAGAGTAGGAATTCATTTCATATTTGACATGTTTTGCTTCATTTTATCATAGATTTCATTTCACATAGGTCCCAAGTGTTGCATTAGGTATATGAGAGTCTTTTGGTGCATTTTGGTGTTCCCTTAGGTACAAAAGCAAGGAGAGCAGCCAAAGGATGAGCATTGGGTTGAATGGAGCACATTTGAAGCAAAGGAAAGGCTGAAATGCTTCACAGCGGTTGGCGGCAGCGGTCAAGGAGTGACCGCTGCAGAAGATTACAACGGGCTGAAGGCGCAGCGGTCAAGGAGTGACCGCTGCAAAATCCTCCGGACAACTTCCTAAGGCGCAGCGGTCCCAGCCAACACCGCTGCCAACTTTTGGAGCATTCACAGCGGTCCTGCAGCGGTCAAGGAGTGACCGATGCATAGTCAACCACAGCGGTCCAAGCACAGCAGTCGAGTACAGACCGCTGCCAACTTCTGGAGCGTTCACAGCGGTCTTGCAGCGGTCACTTGCAGACCGCTGCGGTTTGGTCCGGACAAAAATAATCGGGTCGAAACCCGGTTTGTCCCGGGTCGACCCGATCCGACCCAGATTCTTTAAAAACCTCATTTTCACACTTATTTTGGTTATGCTTTAATTTCCTAAGGTTTCTTTAGCTTGTTCTTGGTTGTTCCCAAACCTTAGTTCCATCTTTTAATACAATTTGCATTTCCTTTAACAAATCCTTGCTTTTTACATTTTATCATCAAAACATCTTGTTATCCATCATGATTTCCTCTCTAATCAAACTTGGTTTTGGGAGAATCATTATGGGTCTTGAGTAGTTCCATTAGGGTTTAAGAATGGGTTAGATGAGGATGATCTAAGCATGGATTAGGGTAGTTTAGGTTTTAAATCAAACATTTCATCCATCTCTAAGAGTCCTTAAAGCTTCTTCTTGCATGGGAATGAGGAAGATGATATGAGACATTTCAAGAACACCAAGTGTTTGATGAAATGCCCAAGAGAGCTTAGAGATGGAATTATGATTTCTATGTCCAAGGGATTGGTGCTAAAGGTTTTAATTAGGTTGATCTAGTAATTTGGAATTGAATTCACTAATTATCATCAAATCAAATGGGAATTTTCTAATGATGCTATAATTAGCGACATGATTAATTGCATGGAAATGAATTAGTCAATTAAATAGATCATTAACCTAGGGAATAGCTAATTAGTGTAAGTTAGATGCTCTAAACCATGCTTAGTGACCCCAAATCACAAATAACCCATCTAAGGACCGTTCTTTAATCATTGCATAAACTTTAATCATCTAATCAATTGCATTTAGCTTAATTAGTTACTAGAAACAACAAACAACAATCATTAGGCTTAGATTAAGTTAATCTTCATACTCTAGGTGTCAAACATAAATGAGTTTGGATTGATAACCTTTTGTACTACAACGTCCAAGGGTAATTGGTGACCCGAAAACCGTTCATCAATTTGGCGCCGTTGCCAAACTCGTTTTTGCATCTAGTTTTAGGATTCACTTGAGACTAAGCAATTTACTTTTTGCATTTCACTTTTGACAACTTGTGTTTGGGATTGTGAACTCAATTGTGAGTATTGGAATTGGATTGTTGCTTGGTTTTTGGGCTGTTTTGTAGGTACATGCACACAAGATCCAAAGGCAATCAAGATCTACTTCAACTCGCCACTCACCGTCGACCAAGCACTCGCGTTAGACAATTGATAGAGCAACTAGAGACTAATATCGAACCTATGGCTGAACAACAACATCCACGCCAACCCAATACCGTTGGAATTGGTGATACCGCGAATGTTCATGATGACCGCCAAGGCATCCAACCGCCAAGAATTGAGAACAACAACTTTGAAGTCAAAACCGGTCTCATCAACATGGTTCAAGCTAACCGGTTCCATGGTTTGCCTAGTGAAGACCCTCTTGATCACATTGATCAATCAACAAGCTTCTCGATCTCCTCAAGATCAATGGTGTCTCGGAAGACGCTCTAAAGCTTCGGTTGTTTCCTTTCTCTCTCAGTGACAAAGCTCACATATGGGAAACAAGCCTCCCTCAAGGATCCATAACTACTTGGACGGATTGCAAGCGTGAATTTCTCAACAAATTCTTCTCACCGGTTAGAACCGCAAAGCTACAAAACGAGATATCCGGCTTCAAACAATTCTCCAATGAGTCCTTCTACGATGCTTGGGAACGTTTTCGCGGCTTAACACACCAATGTCCGCACCATGGCTTCACCAATGTCACTCTCTTGAGTACTATCTATCGCGTTGCTCTTCCCAAATTCCGCCAACTCTTGGATACCGCTTCAAATGGGAGTTTCTTGGCCAAGAATGTGGATGAAGCTATGCAACTAGTGGAGAACTTGGCTACTAGTGATGGCACTTATGGTGAGGATTATGATAGAGCTCCAAGAGCTACACCGGATCAAGATGACGGGAAACGAGATAAGGAAATGAAAGCGTTGAATGACAAGTTGGATAAACAAGCGGCATTGATGGATAAACAAGCGACCTTATTCGACAAGCTTCTCTCTTCTACCAAGAAAGAATCACACCACACGGTTAACTATGTCAATGAAGCTACTTATGAAGATGAAGTCACTTATGCACCGGAAATGGTCAACGAAGAAGAGATCAACTATGTAGAAAACCAAAACTACAACTTTCAACAACCCCACCCTAATCTCTCTTATAGAAACAACAATGTGGCCAACCCTCAAGACCAAAACTATCCTCCAAGGGCCACTCAAGGAAACCAATTTGTCTCAACTAATCAAGCACAACAAGCCCGTCCTCAAGGAAACTACTAAGGCCAACAAGGCGCTACTCAACCGAGATCAAATCAATAACCTCCCGGTTTTCAAAGGCCTCAACAACCAAGGTTCAATCAAAACCAACAAGGGTATACTCAAGGACAACAAAGGGTCAATCCAAACCAGCAAGGCTATGGACAGCAACAACAACAAGGTTATGGACAGCAACAACAACAAGGATATGGTTACCAACCTCAACAAGGATACTCTACTCAAGGACAACAAGGGTTTACTCAAGGTCAACAAACCCAACCTCCAAACCAAGCACCTCCACAAGTGGATTTGGTTACCATGATGCAGCAAATGATTAGTGGACAATCAACATTGACCAATAGGATTATTAACATGGAGGATGAGATTAAACACCTCAAGAGTCAAGGTGCTTCCACTTCTCGTCAAGGCCAACTCCCGGGAAAATCCGAGGCAAATCTGAAAGAGTACATCAATGCTATTGAGCTAAGGAGTGGGACTACTTTTCCTTCAAGGGAGAACCCTTACATCAATGAGGACATTGAGAAGCAAAAAAGGGGGTAGACATTGTTAATGAAGATGAATTTGAGGAGGACCCTTACTCAAGCTCATTGGCAAGGGAATATGCCAAGGAGGATGCATTGCGCAAAGAGAAAATGCGCAAGGAGAAAGAACTTGAGGCTTCTATGGATAGACCCACAGCCCTAGCTAAGGCTAAGAAGGACAAGACCAAGGTTGTTGATGAAGAGGCCCCTAAGAAGCAGAAATACATCCCACCACCATATGTGCCTCCACTTCCTTATCTGGGAAGATTCAAGAAGAAAATAGCCGAGAAGTGCAAGGTCATATTTAATAAGTCTCTCAAGAAGGTTGAACTTACATTGCCATTAGTTGATGCTCTAGTCCTAGTACCTCAACATGCCAAGATCATTAAGGAAATAGTGAATGAAAGATCTCAAGAGGTGGAATCAATGATGGTCTTGACTATGAAGTTAGTGCCATAATCCAAAAGCAAGTGATACCTAAGAAGCTTAAGGATCCTGGATCATTCACTATACCTTGTGCAATTGGACCATTAGCATTTCAAAGTTGCTTGTGTGACCTTGGAGCAAGTGGAAGTCTCATGCCATTCTCGGTGGCTAAGACCTTGGGTGTAAAGAGATACAAAGAGACCAACATGAGGCTAATCTTAGCGGATAGGAGTGTGCGGACTCCAATTGGTATAATAGAAGATTTCCCAGTTTCGGTTCAAGGCTACACGGTTCCAACGGATTTCATTGTTCTCGAAATGGATGAAGAACCATCGGATCCTATCATCTTTGGTCGGTCATTCTTAGCGCTGGAGCTATAATTGATGTCAAGAGAGGAAAGATGGACCTTCACTTGGGTATGGATGAGATTCTTGAGTTTGACATCAACAAGACAATGAAGAAGCCAACCATTGATGGCCAATGCTTCTCCATAGAAGAGATTGAAGCAAATGGTGATGATAATGAGAAATCTCTATTGGAGATTGAAATAATTCTCTATGGCTCTCAACATAAGGGATTTATGGGAGGTAGCAAGGTGGAAGTTGAGGAAAAAGATGAAATAGAAGCCCCAAGGGTTGAGTATATTGGTGGCTATTCAAAAATGCATAGGGTTTCACCCCCAAAGGCAAGTATTAAGAAGAAAGGATCTTGTGGAGAAAAAGCATTGGGTTATGGTAATGTTGAAATCATATTGGAATTGGATGGACATTTCTTGGATTCCCTCTTCTCACCTACCATTGAGAAAGAGGTAGAAACCACTAAGGGTGATTACACCAAGATCAACAAAGAGAAATCCAATGGTAACCACCCCATCAACCTTGAACCATCTTCTTGCACAATGACTCTCACACCTTGGAGATATGAGAATGGAGCTATTGAATACAAGGTGAAGTGCAAGGGGAGAACTAAACCCTTTGCCAAGGTGAAAGCCATCCTCTCCACCCTTAAGGAGAAAGGCCAAAGAAGTATTCAAGAGGTTATGGGCAAAGTGATTTTGTTTGAGTCCAAGGATCCACCATGGAGTGTTCACACTCCCCTCTCACACACTTAAATAATGGTAACAAAAAGTCAAACTTAGAGACTTAAAACAAAGTGCTCTTGGGAGACACCCCTTGCCTATCCTTGTAAATAGCTTAGTTTAATGCATTTCTTTCCTTGTTAGAACTTTTTGATGTTTTTGTTAAGTGTTTTCAGGGGTTTAAAGGAGTTTGGCAAAAATATGGACAAACCACAGCGGTTCGGGAAACGCCTCCTACTCCATAGATTCCTCACCTTCTCATTCCTATTGAGGTACCAAATGCACCCTTGTAAATATTTTTTATTTCTCTTCAGTCTTTATTTGTTTTTGTTTCAAGACTCTTCCTTGAATTTTTCTCACACCGAGACGGTGTGATTTAAGTTTGGGGGAGAGCCTTGCATTTGATGTGGTTTTTTGTGTTTTTATTTTACATTTCAAAAAAACTTGAGTCTCATACATTGTTAGACTTTCATGAATTTTTAGTTCAATTTTTTAATTTTTTGCAATTTTCATATAGGATTAAGTTTAGAATCACTTGCATTAGGAGAATTAGCTTAACCAAGGTATCACAATTTGACATTAATTCAACACCCTAGTTATTAATCCTCTAATGCTTCACATGTTTTGTTTGAAATCAAGAAAGAACCATTCATGGATCATGCTTATGATAACCTTGCTTAGGTTCAAACTCTCTCTGTTTGAAGTTAGCCTCACCTAAGTGAAAACCATAATTTGATCAAATAATTATTGTGCTTATGCTAATAAAGTAAAAACCATGGATCACTTATACATACTTAGGCATTCTTATCCCTTTTTACCACTCTTGTATGCCTAAGTAGCCATTTATGGTTCTCCCACCAAGCTTCATTATTAAACCTCCTTTCAAGCCAATGCATTAATTGTGTGTGTGAACTTGCGAGGCCTTTTCCGAGCTAACTTGACAAAACGTGTTAGGTTTAGGGCCACAAGGGAACACTTTTGTGTAGATTTAGCTCTAACATCAAAGAGCTAACTAGGACTAGGCTAGATTAGGTGGGAATGTGGTTTAGATTCAAGTTTGGGGGAAATGAAAATTACATTGAAAAGGTTTTGGTTGAGTTGGGAAGAATAAAAAAAGGTAAAGGTAATGAAAGGGGAGCAAAAATGAGAAGAAAAGCTTCAAGGATAGAAGCTCCAAGGAAAACAAAGAAAAGGAAGCCTCAAATAAGGAAGGAAAAGAAAAGCTCCAAAGCAAACAAAAGGAAAGAAGCCAAATGGTGAAAAGAGCAGAGAAAGAGGCAAACAAAGGAAAATGAGCCAAAAGAAGTAAGAAGAATCCCCCAAAGAAGAGAAGATGAATGAAATGGGCAAAGACCCTTGGGTAGAATGGAAAAATGCCTTAGGTAAACAAAAGGGTAGATAGGATTTTTGATGGAAAATGGGCTAGAAGATAGCTTAGGTTAGAGAAACATTAGGCATTTGGGGTAGACAAAGTTTTCCCTTGTATGCATAGGTTACTCTTTACCTTTAGCATTTTGTTAAAGTTTGGCTCATTCTTTGAGAGATCCCTAAGCTAACAAGCCAATGCATTGATGAGATCATCTTCATCTCATAACCTTAACCCTTAGCCAAATGCTTTGATCTAAATTGGTGTAAGCACAATTCACAAAAAAATTTCATGAGCTAATGAATGTTAAGAGGCTAGTGGATAGGATGGATTGTTTAGACCAAGGTTTGGTTTGATTATGTATTGGGATATGCATGGCTAACCTCTTTTGAGTAGACAAACTTTGATGCATTTTAGGCTTAGTAACTTCAATGTTGAATTGATTTCTTTTTGTGATGCCTTGTTGATTTAACTACTCCTCCTACTTCATTATCTCTCTCTTGGACTTGTTTGTTTGCTTGAGGACAAGAAAATGAGTAATTTTGGGGGAGTTGATATTATCATAACATGCATCATTTAGACTTGCATTAGAGTAGCAATTCATTTCATATTTGACATGTTTTGCTTCATTTATCATAGATTTCATTTCACATAGGTCCCAAGTGTTGCATTAGGTATAGGAGAGTCTTTTTGGTGCATTTTGGTATTCCCTTAGGTACAAAAGCAAGGAGAGCAGCCAAAGGATGAGCATTGGGTTGAATAGAGCACATTTGGAGGAAAGGAAAGGCTGAAACGCTTCGCAGCGGTTGGCGGCAGCGGTCAAGGAGTGACCGCTGCAGAAGATTACAACGGGCTGAAGGCGCAGCGGTCAAGGAGTGACCGCTGCAAAATCCTCCGGACAACTTCCTAAGGCGCAGCGGTCCCAGCAGCGATCGAGGCCATACCGCTGCCAACTTCTGGAGCATTCACAGCGGTCCTGCAGCGGTCAAGGAGTGACCGCTGCATAGTCAACCACAGCGTTCCAAGCACAGCAGTCGAGTACAGACCGCTGCCAACTTCTGGAGCATTCACAGTGGTCTTGCAGCGGTCACTTGCAGACCGCTGCGGTTTGGTCCGGACAAAAATAATCGGGTCGAAACCTGGTTTGTCCCGGGTCGACCCGATCCGACCCAGATTCTTTAAAAACCTCATTTTCACACTTATTTTGGTTATGCTTTAATTTCCTAAGGTTTCTTTAGCTTGTTCTTGGTTGTTCCCAAACCTTAGTTCCATCTTTTAATACAATTTGCATTTCCTTTAACAAATCCTTGCTTTTTACATTTTATCATCAAAACATCTTGTTACCCATCATGATTTCCTCTCTAATCAAGCTTGGTTTTGGGAGAATCATTATGGGTCTTGAGTAGTTCCATTAGGGTTTAAGAATGGGTTAGATGAGGATGATCTAAGCATGGATTAGGGTAGTTTAGGTTTTAAATCAAACATTTCATCCATCTCTAAGAGTCCTTAAAGCTTCTTCTTGCATGGGAATGAGGAAGATGATATGAGACATTTCAAGAACACCAAATGTTTGATGAAATGCCCAAGAGAGCTTAGAGATGGAATTATGATTTCTATGCCCAAGGGATTGGTGCTAAAGATTTTAATTAGGTTGATCTAGTAATTTGGAATTGAATTCACTAATTATCATCAAATCAAATGGGAATTTTCTAATGATGCTATAATTAGCGACATGATTAATTGCATGGAAATGAATTAGTCAATTAAATAGATCATTAACCTAGGGAATAGCTAATTAGTGTAAGTTAGATGCTCTAAACCATGCTTAGTGACCCCAAATCACAAATAACCCATCTAAGGACCGTTCTTTAATCATTGCATAAACTTTAATCATCTAATCAATTGCATTTAGCTTAATTAGTTACTAGAAACAACAAACAACAATCATTAGGCTTAGATTTAGTTAATCTTCATACTCTAGGTCTCAAACATAAATGAGTTTGGATTGATAAACTCCATTGCCCTATTGGGTAATTGGTGACCCGAAAACCGTTCATCAATAGGGCAATGGAGTTTCCAAAGGAATTTATTGAAGCTCGTTATGAATCCATTTGGAGGCACTTTGACTTGTACAAGAAACTTTGTCTTAATGCAAAAAGTGGTCTTGAAGGATAGAGTATCCACTTCCAATGGTGTAGACTCTATATATGTTATCTTGTGGATCTAGGTAGGTGTATCAGCATGATTGTAGGGACTAACATGAAAATTCCGAATTTTGCCTTGAACTGGAAAAATTAACGAGGTGGGATATCTTCTAGGATTTCGAAGCATGTGTAGATGGATCTCATAACTCAACCACTATAAGATTGGGGAAAAGTGATTTACCCGGTCAAGTAGCTGGTTTGGAAGAGCCATCAGCCATTAGAATCCAGCTGACATGCCAAACCTTGACTCTTTCTCTAGTGTATAGTGTCATCTGACTCCCTACAACAAGAAATCTCGTTATGTTAGTATATGTCTCCAAGAAAAGCTTGGAAACTGTGGACATTCCATGGGTGCGTTATTGGGATTTTAGCGGGTGATTCGAGTCGCTATACTCCCAATATAACCATCTTCTGTTACCCGGTATGACCCTTCCCATCTTATGCTCAGTTTTTGTGCCCCTTTTTTCTTAGGTGTTGGAGAACATTATTCGTAGCACCATCTCTCTTTGAGTGAAATTTTTCGTGACTTTACTTTGGAGTTACAATATCGTGTCGCTGATTGTTGATTATTTTGTATTCAGAGTAATGCACAATCTGGGTGCATAGACCATCGCATGAATGGATATGGGGTCGAGGCTATTGATAGAGTTTCAGGATGCTGGTGAATATGTGGGGCATGTCTCTGACACTTCTCTCAACTACGGAATACTTTTGGCTGTCAGCAATCATGGTAGGCCAATAATACCATTGCAGGCCAATAATACCCTTGCCGTTTTATTGGAGCGCCAGAGATCTTCTTCTGGAGTGATTCCCGTAGATATATTTTTGTGTGTTCATATGTCATCACCATGGATTCCTCGTAGGTATGGTCCTGACACTTCTTTGTAGAGTTTAGGGGTGGGTGTTTGGGTATCCAATCGGGTTTGGTGCGGATTATTTTTTCGGATTTTCGGGTTTAGGTTCATAGGTCCCATTCGAATTATTAAAACTCGGAACGGCTTTTTTTTTACACCCAAACTAGGTGAAGTTAAAATAGTGCATCTAGTTTTGAGTTTAACCATATTAAACCAAACCAATCCAATCCGTAAGAAAGTTTGTTTCTATTTTTGTCATGATTTTTTTCTCAAACCGAAGTACACCAAACCAAATAGAAAAACATAAAACGAAGTTGAAATAATTATGTGATTATAGTATTTTTTTTTTAACCAAATTAAAGGGAGTCATAATGGGATTAGGTCCATTTTTCTTTTCCATGTAGTTGCTAGTTGTTGTCAAGATAAACAATGAGAAGTGAAACAAAAATTTGGTGAATATTTGACTTTGGAGGGGAAAAAAAGGGAAAAACCGTCGACCTCTATTTAATTCGATTTAATGGATATTTGTATAGGTTTTAGTTCGGTTCGGGTTAATCTAAAATTTTATTATATCTTGATGATATGTACCAATCGGTTATTAACATAGATCCATATTGACACCGAATCGTTTTTTCAGGTCGGTACCGGATTCGGAAAATATACTCAGCCTTAGTAGAGTTTATTGGATATGATGCTGATGATTTGTAATTTTCTTGCGTCCCCCTAATTATCCGATACTTTCCCGGTGGAAAGATTATGACTCTGAGGACCCTCTGCATCTTATTTCTTAACCTTGTCGCCATCGTCCCCTGAGCGAGGTCTTGAACCAATATTAAGTACGCGCTCGGTCGGTTTTTTGCTTCATAATCACCACTTAATTGAATAAATCAATGATTTAAACTGTTAATTAGGTGATTAAGCTGTGTGCCGACCCAAAAAAAAAAAAAAGCTGTGTATATAGTTCCGTAGATGAAATGCACTCGAGATCCAATATTTATTTATTTTTGCAGCTCAAATTGAACTCGTAAATTTGACAATGGGAGATGCACCCATTCTTGTCACGAACATTGGAATTGTGTCTCAAAATATAGGAAAAATGGTGACATCCTTAAACCCTAGTATACGACGGTAGAGTGGTATAACCCCAATAGCCAAACAAGATATTGTGAAATGCAAATTTTTAACGCGAGCGGAGGCCGGAGGTTGGCTGCGGCTGCGTTTCCACCGCTTTCAATCGCTGATGGCTAAGCGCTCTTCTCCGTCTCTTGGGAATGTCTCACCGTCGTTTTACCACCGGAGATTCTCATTCCCGGGACACGCAGGAACCGGCTGAGACACAGCTGCCTATGGTTTGGGGAGTTCAAGCTCTGTATTCACGACTGAAACAAAAAAATCAGGTCTGTTAATCTTCACCATTTTAGGCAAAGATCATTATCAAGATAATTATGTCTTTAGAATTTCTTCGTGCATCATAATTCATGGTGATTCGGTATCTTTTTGTGTGATTGATAGCTTCTTTGGAAGGGAGATGCATACGATAACAATGTCCCAAATCAATTTTTCTGGAAAACCGAAAAAAAGGATATGGATTTTGAGTTAATCACCTTATACACTAATGTGTACTCTCAAACAAAATAATTAGGCTAATCATCTTAGCTAAACTTACAAGTTACAAGACTCCAAAATTAGTGAGAGCTAGTCAAACAAAGAAGGGGCATTGTCTCTGGACTCGTCTTTACAATTGATTGTCCTCTGATGTTAATTGCTTAACGTGCTTCTTGGTCTACTCCTTATCTTCTACTAATAGTGAATATGGAACAATGTGTGTCCTCTTATTTCTCTTCTTCTTCCCGTGGTGAAGCTGCACTAGTTACTCATTTTCACAATTGACTTGACAAAGTCTTTCTTTTAGTATTGATTTGGGTTTTGCTTATATATTCGCTACTCTTATTCTTCTTGTTGTTGTCGCATAGTGAAAAGACATTGACTTGTCAAAGTCTTTCTTTTAGTGTGTGATTTGGGTTTGTTTATTTGTTCTCTATTTATCTTCCACAGCTTAGCCAATGGGTTTCTCAATTTTTCTGTGGGTGTTGAGAGAATATGGAGAGTTCTCTTGGTTTGTTGTTGGTGGTGTTAATAACTTTGGCCATCATACATATTGTTCAAGCTCAATATCAACAAGGTAACAGATATCTTAGTTGTTCTACATACATCCATGTACTTTCTTCCTATTCTCTTACAAACGTTTTAGTTCTGAGAAGTGTTTGACGGTTAATGTATATCATGTGTGTTTTACAGGGTTCATCAGTTTGGATTGCGGGCTACCCGCAAATGAACTGTCTCCTTATGATGAGCCAAGGACTGGTGTACGGTTCTCTTCTGACGAAAACTTCATCCAGAGTGGAAAAATAGGTCGAGTCCAAAAAAATCCTAAGAACCTCATAAGGGCATACACAACGCTGAGATATTTTCCAAATGGAACACGGAACTGCTACAATCTGAGTGTGAAGAAGGGGAATAAATATTTGGTCAGGGCTGCCTTTTTGTATGGAAATTATGATGGTCTTGAACTTAACCCTGTTTTTGATCTTCATCTTGGGCCTAATCCATGGGCAACGATAGATTTGGAAACACAAGTGAATGGGACACTAAAAGATATCTTTCACATCCCAACATCAAACTCGTTGAAGATTTGTCTTGTTAAGACTGGGGAAACTATACCGCTAATATCTTATTTAGAGTTACGGCCAATGGGAAATGCTTCTTATGTCACTATATCTGGCTCCCTCAGTCTTTCCTTCCGGCACTATCTTAGCAAGTCAGGATTTCAGCTACGGTAAGTCAACTTTAACTGAACAATATCTCTTATTTCACTGCTAAAACAACATTTTTCCCATCCCAGGTCGAGCGACGTCTATGATCGCATATGGACATCATACTTTCAGCCAGAATGGACACAGATTTCCACCGCTCTCCAAGTGAAGAATGATAACAGTTATGTTCCACCGAATGATGTGCTAAAATATGCCGCCACACCTACCAATACCAGTGCGCCATTGACCTATGAATGGAGTTCAGAAAATCCTGATAACCAATATTACTTGTACACACACTTTGCTGAGATCCAAGATCTGCGGACCAACGATACAAGAGAATTCAACATCGTATTCAATGGGCAACATTATTATGGCCCTCTAATTCCTTTAAAGTTAGCGATAACTACTGTCCAAAGCAGTTCACCGAAAAGTTGCGAAGGAGGCAAATGCGTTCTTCAGCTGATAAGAACCAAAAATTCAACTCTTCCACCTCTACTTAATGCATTTGAAGTCTACACAGTTATTCAGTTTCCGCAGTCGGAAACAGATGAAAGCGACGGTATGTGACTTTCTTTTCCAGGTTATGCATATAAGATCTATACTTTCTTAGGTTAGTAAAGAAATGAATCATAAACATAATAGAATACTCAAGACATCAAAAACTTTTTTTTGGTCAGTGAATGCTATAGAAAACATCAATGCCACCTATGCATTGAGTAGAATCAGTTGGCAAGGCGATCCGTGCGTCCCCGACCAGCTTAGGTGGGATGGTTTAAACTGCAGTAACACGGATATGTCCGTGCCACCAAGAATCACTACTTTGTAAGTCAAACGCCTTGCACACTTTTCAAGATCTGATAGTATATCTGATCATTAACACTTTGGATGTGATTTTGAACATTTCACCAGAAACTTGTCATCGAGGGGTTTAACTGGAACCATAGCAGCTGCCACTCAAAATCTTACGCAACTAGAAAAGCTGTAAGTGTTACGTTTGTTAATTGAAGGCGAGAAATTCCTCTTACAATGGATTGAAATATATTGATCTTTTATTTTTTTTATTCTCTCTTGCTAACATTAGGGACTTGTCCAATAACAACTTGACTGGAGGGGTGCCGGAGTTTCTGGGGAACATGAAATCGTTGTCGTTCATGTAAGTTTCTCTCAACACAGTTGCTAATGCTTTTCAAATTCTTCCTAAGATCAATGATCATATTAACAGCAACTTAAGCGGGAACAATCTTAATGGTTCAATTCCTCAAGCTCTTCAAAGGGAAGGACTAGAGCTATTGTAAGAAACTTCCCACATAGCTTAGGAACTTTTCTAAGCATATTATGCATTTAATGTCTTCAACCACCCTTTTCTTATTGTAGTGTTGAAGGAAATCCAAGGCTTTGTTTCTCCAATTCATGCAGAAAACCAACTAAAAAGAAAATAGTTGTGCCAATTGTTGCATCAGTTGTTTCTGCGGCCATTGTCATTGCTGTATTGGTTCTTTTTCTTGTATTCAGAAAGAAAAAGTCAACGACTGTTGAAGGTAATTGCAAGAGAGGCATCAAATCAGAAAACCTATAAGATCTTGTGAATGACATTCCTCCTTTGCATTAATACCAAAAAAAAAAGATTATAACTTCGGTATTCTGATTTATAGGTGTACACCTGCCACCGAAGACGCCAATAGTAGATGCTACATTTGCTAATTCAGCTGAACCTACATTTAATCAGAAAAGAACAAGGTTCACATATTCAGAAGTTATCGAAATGACAAAGAACTTTCAAAGGGTTTTAGGTGAAGGAGGGTTCGGCATGGTGTATCACGGTACTGTAAATGATTCTGAACAAGTAGCCGTTAAAGTACTCTCTCAGTCTTCAACTCAAGGCTATAAACAATTCAAAGCAGAGGTAATTTATAATTCTGTAATCTCCCCAACTAAACTGTGATCTGTTTCTAGCATCATCATAGAGGTTATGGATTTTAATATTTTCTTCTAGCATCATAGTTTTACTCTTACCTTAGGTTGATCTTCTTCTGAGAGTTCACCATACAAATTTAGTGAGCCTTGTTGGGTATTGCTATGAAGGAGATCATTTGGCCCTCATCTATGAGTTTCTGCCCAATGGAGACTTAAAACAACATCTGTCAGGTAATATTTGTTTATAGTGAGTTTATATGTAGCATTATTAGCTCACTGAATTTGGAAAACTAGAATGGATCTAACACTCTGATATACAGGAAATAGCGGTAGATCCATCATTAACTGGAATACTCGACTTCAAATAGCCTTGGAGGCAGCACAAGGTTCGTACTAATTCTGAAACCATAGAACAAGATAACTATTCAACTGGGTTTACGATTAATCAGTTGACTCAAATGCATAGGATTGGAGTACTTACATATTGGGTGCAAACCGCCAATGGTTCATAGAGATGTCAAAAGTGCCAACATATTGCTGGACGAGAATTTCAAGGCCAAACTCGCTGATTTTGGGCTCTCAAGATCTTTCCAAGTTGGAGACGAGTCTCAGAATTACACGGCGATTGCTGGTACTCCTGGATACCTTGATCCCGAGTAAGTGTTATTAGTTATCATATACACACACATACACTTGTTCTGAAACTTTATATTCCTTGTTCATTGGTTAAAAGAGTATTTATCCCATTTTCTTGCCCTTGCAGATATTACCGTATAAGTCGGTTGGGTGAGAAGAGTGACGTCTACAGTTTCGGAATCGTGTTATTGGAGATGATCACAAACCAACCGGTTATTAGTCAAACCTCTGAAAATTGTCACATAACACAATGGATTGGCTTAAAGCTTACACGAGGTGATATTACTGAGATCATGGATCCAAACCTTTGTGGGGTTTATGACTCTAATTCTGCGTGGAGGGCTCTTGAGCTGGCAATGTCATGTGCGAATCCGTCTTCCTCAACACGACCAAGCATGTCCCAGGTTATTAATGAGCTAAAAGACTGTATTGTGTGTGAAAATTCGAGGATGAGTGTGAATGGAGGCTTGGAAGCTCAAGAAATGAGCCTTAGCTTGGACACTTCGGTGGCTCCCATGGCAAGATAGGTTTGCATGTTATCTACTTGTGTTACCAATAATGGAATCGACAAATCAAATAAGATTTGAAGTTATATTTCTAGTCCAAGAGTGTTTATTAAAGTGTCTATGGTCTATTAGATAAACTCGAAGTCGACAATTTTTCACTTTTTCTTTGATCATTGATAATTTCCAGATCATATTTCTCTGCTGTTATTTTGGTTTTATAATCATTGATAATCTGTGTTTTGCTGGGACAGCAATTATGCTCAAGTCATTAAGCAATTAAGTTATTATGGGAAAAGGGTTTTGTTCTCTTTTTTCTGTGTCTCGGTTTTGTTTTTGTATCTTTTCCTTTGTCTTTTGCACCCTTGTGTCTGTTTACACTTTTACCATTAGGGGCTTGTGTTACCAATAATGGAATTGACAAATCAATAATTATTTATTTTTTCACTCAAATTGAACTCGTAAATTTGACTATGGGATGATGGAATTTGAGTTCAATTTGACTATGGAATTTGAGTAAATTTTTTCACTCAATGTCACAAACATTGGAATTGGATCTCAAAGTATAGGAAAATGGTGACATCCCTTAAACCCTATTATACAACGGTAGAGTGGTATAACCCCAATAGCCAAACAAGATATTGTTAAAGGCAATTTTATAACGCGAGCGGAGGCCGGAGGTTGCCTGCGGCTGCGTTTCTACCGCTTTCAGTCGTTGATCGCTGATGGGTAAGCGCGCTCTTCTCCGTCTCTCTTGGAACAATTTCTCACCGTCGTTTTACCACCGGAGATTCTCATTCCCGGGACTCGCCGAAGCCGGCTGAGACAAAGCTGCCTAGGGTTTGGGGGGGTCCAAACTCTGTATTCGCGACTGAAACAAAAATCAGGTCTGCTATTCTTCACCAATCTAAGTCAACGAGCATTAGAAAGTCAACTACTTCTTTATCATTTCTTCCTGCATCATAAATTCCTGGTGATTTGGTATCTTCTTGCGTGATTGATAACTTCTTTGGAAGCAAGATGCATATTGTCCGACCAAGATAACACCAGATGTTAAAAATGTCCCAAATCAAATTCTCTAACTATATAGATTGTGAGTTTTTATTCACTTATATGTTCTCTTAAACAAAGTAATTAGGCTAATCACTTTAGGTAAACTTACAAGTTACGAGGCTAAAAAAATAGTGAGAGCTGACAAACAAAGGAAGGAAATTCTTTTTGAATTTGTCATAGATAATTCAATCTTCTTTGATGTAGCACTTTATTGCTTAACGTGCTTCTTGGTTTGCTCTTATTTTACATTAATAGTGATGTTGGAAGACTGTTTGTCCTCTTCTTCCCTTGATGAAGCTGCACTGGAAACCAAATTTATTCATTTTCACAATTGACTTGACAAAGTCTTTCCTGTAATGTGTGATTTGG
This sequence comes from Euclidium syriacum, assembly GCA_900116095.1. NCBI lineage: Eukaryota > Viridiplantae > Streptophyta > Magnoliopsida > Brassicales > Brassicaceae > Euclidium > Euclidium syriacum. The sequence goes on from FPAK01000006.1 coordinate 9,613,429, forward strand.
GTTTGCTTATATGTTCGATATTCTTAATCTTCTTCTTATTGTTGCATGGTGAAAAATCATTGACTTGTCAAAGTCTTTCTTTTAGTGTGTGATTAGGGATTTTTTATTAGTCCTCTATTTATCTTCCACAGCTTAGCCAATGGTTTCCTCATTTTTCTGTGGGTGTTAAGAAAATATGGAGATTTCTCTCTGGCTGTTGTTGGTGTTAATAACTTTGGCCATAATTCAAAATGTTCAAGCTCAAGACCAACAAGGTATCAGATTTCTTATTTGTTCTATATATATCCCATGTACTTTCTTCCTATTCTTTTACAAACGTTTTAATTTGGTAAGTGCACTGGTTTTAACGGTTAATGTTTCATCATGTGTGTTTTACAGGGTTCATCAGTTTGGATTGCGGGCTACCCGCAAATGAACTGTCTCCTTATAAAGAGAATTTTAGTAGACTGTGGTTCTCTTCAGACAAAAACTTCATCCAGAGTGGAAAAATCAGTCGAGTCCAACAAAATCCTGGGTACCGCACAAAGCCATACAAAACGCTGAGATATTTTCCAGATGGAACACGGAACTGCTACAATCTGAGTGTAAAAAAGGGGAATAAATATTTGGTCAGGGCTGCCTTTTTGTATGGAAATTATGATGGTCTTGAACTTAACCCTGTTTTTGATCTTCATCTTGGGCCTAATCCATGGGCAACGATAGATTTGGAAACACAAGTGAATGGGACACTAAAAGATATCTTTCACATCCCAACATCAAACTCGTTGAAGATTTGTCTTGTTAAGACTGGGGAAACTATACCGCTAATATCTTATTTAGAGTTACGGCCAATGGGAAATGCTTCTTATGTCACTATATCTGGCTCCCTCAGTCTTTCCTTCCGGCACTATCTTAGCAAGTCAGGATTTCAGCTACGGTAAGTCAACTTTAACTGAACAATATCTCTTATTTCACTGCTAAAACAACATTTTTCCCATCCCAGGTCGAGCGACGTCTATGATCGCATATGGACATCATACTTTCAGCCAGAATGGACACAGATTTCCACCGCTCTCCAAGTGAAGAATGATAACAGTTATGTTCCACCGAATGATGTGCTAAAATATGCCGCCACACCTACCAATACCAGTGCGCCATTGACCTATGAATGGAGTTCAGAAAATCCTGATAACCAATATTACTTGTACACACACTTTGCTGAGATCCAAGATCTGCGGACCAACGATACAAGAGAATTCAACATCGTATTCAATGGGCAACATTATTATGGCCCTCTAATTCCTTTAAAGTTAGCGATAACTACTGTCCAAAGCAGTTCACCGAAAAGTTGCGAAGGAGGCAAATGCGTTCTTCAGCTGATAAGAACCAAAAATTCAACTCTTCCACCTCTACTTAATGCATTTGAAGTCTACACAGTTATTCAGTTTCCGCAGTCGGAAACAGATGAAAGCGACGGTATGTGACTTTCTTTTCCAGGTTATGCATATAAGATCTATACTTTCTTAGGTTAGTAAAGAAATGAATCATAAACATAATAGAATACTCAAGACATCAAAAACTTTTTTTTGGTCAGTGAATGCTATAGAAAACATCAATGCCACCTATGCATTGAGTAGAATCAGTTGGCAAGGCGATCCATGCGTCCCTCAAGAGTTTGAGTGGGATGGTTTAGACTGCCGCAACACGGTTCTCTCCACACCACCAAGAATCACTTCTTTGTAAGTCAAACGCCTTGCACACTTTTCAAAATCTGATAGTAAATATGATCATTAACACTTTGGATGTGATTTTGTACATTTCACCAGAAACTTGTCTTCAAGTGGTTTAACTGGAACCATAGCAGCTGCCACTCGAAATCTTACGCAACTAGAAAAGCTGTAAGAGTTACGATGGTTAATTGAAGGCGAGAAATTGCTCTTACATGGATTGGAATATATCGGACACAACTTTCATTATTTTTACTTTCTCTTGCTAACATTAGGGACTTGTCCAATAATAACTTGACTGGATGGGTGCCGGAGTTTCTAGGCAACATGAAATCATTGTCGTTCATGTAAGTTTCTCTTAACATAGTTGCTAATGCTTTTCAAGTTCTTCCTAAGATTATCATCGTTTTTAACAGAAATTTAAGCGGGAACAATTTTAATGGTTCAATTCCTCAAGCTCTTCAAAGAGAAGGACTAGAGCTAGTGTAAGAAACTTCCCACACAGCTTTGGAACTTTTCCAAACTAGTATCCACTTGATATCTTAAACTACCCTTTTCTTATTGTAGTGTTGAAGGGAACCCATGGCTCTGTCTCTCTGATTCTTGTCGAAAACCTCCGAAAAAGAAAGTTGGTGTGCCAATTGTTGCATCAGTTGTTTCTGCAGCCATTTTCATTGCTGTATTGGTTGTTTTTCTTGTATTCAGAAAGAAAAAGTCAACAACAGTAGAAGGTAATTGCAAGATATGCACCAAATAGGAAAACCTATAAGTTCTTGTGAATGTCATTCCTCCTTTGCATTAAGACCAAAAAAAAAAGATATTATAACATCCGTATCTGATTTATAGGTGTATACCAGCCACCGAGGACGCCAACTGTAGATGTTACATTTGCTAATTCACCTCCTTCATTTGATCAGAAAAGAACAAGGTTCACATATTCAGAAGTTATCCAGATGACAAAAAACTTCCAAAGGGTTTTAGGTAAAGGAGGGTTTGGCATGGTGTATCACGGTCTTGTAAATGGTTCTGTACAAGTAGCTGTTAAAGTGCTCTCTCAATCTTCAACTCAAGGCTATAAACAATTCAAAGCAGAGGTATTCACAAGTCTGTATTCTTCCCACCTAACCTGTGATCTGTTTCTAGCATTATAGTTTTACTCTTACCTTAGGTTGATCTTCTACTGAGAGTTCACCACACAAATTTGGTGAGCCTTGTTGGGTATTGCTATGAAGGAGATCAATTGGCCCTTATCTATGAGTTTCTACCCAATGGAGACTTAAAACAACATTTGTCAGGTAATATATTTCTAGTGATTTCACGTGTATGCTCATGAAACTCAGAAAGCTTTGAATGGATGAACAATGTAATATACATGAAAAGCAGGTCGATCCATCATCAACTGGAGTACTCGACTACGAATAGCATTGGAGGCAGCATTAGGTTTGTATTGAGTTAAACCCGCGTAGATTAAGAAATCGGTTCAAGTTGGGATTACAATAAATCAGTCACTCAATTGCATAGGATTGGAGTATTTACATATTGGATGCACACCGCCAATGGTTCATAGAGATGTCAAAACCGCTAACATTTTGTTGGGCGAGAATTATAAGGCCAAACTCGCTGATTTTGGGCTCTCCAGGTCTTTCCCTGTTGGAGGCGAATCTCATGTTTCGACAGTGATTGCTGGTACTCCTGGTTACCTTGATCCTGAGTAAGTACCGTTATCTTTCACACAAACTTGTTCCTGAAAGTTTATATTCCTTCTTCATTGGTTAAAGAGTATAGACCATGTTGTTGTCTTGCAGATATTACCGTACAAGTTGGTTGGGTGAGAAAAGTGACGTTTACAGTTTCGGAATGGCACTCATGTGTCCGTACGAGTTAGAAGTGATCAAAAAGAGATATTGGAATGTCAGAAAGCAATTCCCTTCAATAACGTACTTGCTATTTGCAATTTGGATATGAAATTCATATATGCATACGTCGGGACTCCGGGGAGAGCACATGATACAAAAGTTCTTACCTACTGTGCACAAAGTGATTATTTTTCCCGACATCTCCTAAAGGAAAGTACTTCGTTGTTGATTCAGGGTATCCGAATAGAAAAGGTTATTTAGCTCCATACCGCAGAACCAGATATCACCCGCATCAGTGGGGTGATGGACCACCTAATAGTGCAAGTGAATGGTTTAACAAATGACATTCGTCTTTACGTTGGGTGATTGAACGTATTTTTGGTGTGTGGAAGGCAAAATGGCGAATTCTAAAAAATGAGGTACGGTATAATCTGCAGACACAATGCAAGATTGTCGTTGCGACAATGACTCTTCATAATTTTATTCGTTCATCGACCATTGCTGATCATGATTTTGATGAGTACGAAAGGATGGAAGAACAAACGTTAAATAATTTAAATGTAGAAGATGAAACAGAGGTTACGCGTTATAAATCTACGGGAGATGCATACATGTCAAGAATTCGTGACAATATCGCAGAAAATATTTGGATTACTCGACATTAGCTGAATATTCCAAATAATTTTGTTTTTCGTATGATTATTTTTTATTCACGATTTATACAATTTGCTGAATATTTATGTGCTTCAAATGCACGTATTTTTTTTTTTCTAATCTCCATTTTCATCTTCAGTTGTCTTTTTCTCCATTGTTGTCCAGGTGGAACATGGGAGTTTAAAAAATGTGATTATTTAATTAAGTAGAAAATTTTTTATTAATTTTAAAATTATATCTGTTTTAGTAATTTTATATTTAAATGTTCATGCTTTACCAATCACACAATTTTATTAATTGGCACCTTTATCATTATATTGCTTATGCTGTTTAATGCTACTGCTTCATTACCAGTTGTACCAATCGAAGTCTAAGTAATTAATATATATGGATTCTACAAAAGTTTGTAGGATACATTCTTCTTTTTCTCCACGAAAGCTCCAAATTTTTCCTCTGACTTATGATTTTTCCAGAAAAAAAATTGGTTTTTTCTTTGGCAACACATTTGCATTTTCATTGTTGAGGGTAAAAACAGGTACATGTAAGGTTACAAGGAGTCCAAGAGATAATATGAGGAGCACATGTTAATATAGCATTTGTAAAATCGAAAAAAAAAAAAGAGATATGGATTGTGAGTTAATAAACCTTATTTACTAATGTGTACTCTCAAACAAAGTAATTAGGCTAATCATCTTAGCTAAACTTACAAGTTACAAGAAGACTCCAAAATTTGTGAGAGCTGTCAAACAAAGAAGGGACATTATTTTTGGACTCGTCTAATATAATTGATTGTTCTTTGATGTTTATTGCTTAACGTGCTTCTTGGTCTACCCCTTATCTTCTACTAATAGTGATGTTGGAACAATGTTGTCCTCTTATTTTTCTTCTTCCCGTGGTGAAGCTTACTCATTTTCACAATTGACTTAACAAAGTCTTTCTTTTACTATGTGATTTCAGTTTTGCTAATATAGTCGCTAGACTCGCTACTTATATCCTTTTCTTCTTGTTGCATTGTGAAAAAACATTGACTTGTCAAAGTCTTTCTTTAGTATGTGACTTGTCAAAGTCTTTCTTTTAGTTTGGTTTGTTTATTTGTTCTCGATTTATCTTCCACAGCTTAGCCAGTGGCTTTCTCAAATATTTTTTTGTTGGTGTTAAAGAGAATATGGAGAGTTCTCTTGGGCTTCTGTGGTTGCTAATGGCAACTTTGGCCATCATTCATATTGTTCAAGCCGACGACCAACAAGGTATTAGATATATCTTATTTGTTCTATATACACATCCATGCACTTCCTTCCTATTCTTTTACTGGTTTTAACGGTTAATGTTTTTATCATGTGTGTTAAACAGGGTTCATAAGTTTGGACTGCGGGCTATCCGGGAATGAACTGTCTCCTTATAAAGAGACTGATACTGGACTGTTGTTCTCTTCGGATGAAGAGCACATACAGAGCGGAAAAACTGCTCAAGTCCAAGAAGATAATCTCCAGAAGCCATACAGGACGGTGAGATATTTTCCAGAAGGAACACGGAACTGCTACAATCTGAGCGTGGAGAAGGGGCGTAAATATTTGATAAGGGCTTCCTTTGTGTATGGAAATTATGATGGTCTTAATATTAACCCCAAGTTTGATATTTATCTTGGGCCTAATCTATGGGAGACGATATATCTTGGGCCTAATGATACAGCAAGAAATATCTTACACATCCCAACATCAAACTCGTTGAAGATTTGTCTTGTTAAGACTGGAGAAACTACACCGCTAATATCTGCGTTGGAATTACGGCCAATGGGAAATGATTCTTATATCACTAAATCTGGCTCCCTGGGACTTAACTCCCGGTATTATCTTAGCAAGTCAGGATCTACGATAAGGTAAGTCAGCTTCAGCTGACCAATGTCTCTTCTTTCAACTTCAATTGAACAATGTCGCTGAAACTTATCTTCGTTTCTTGGTTGCTTCTGTTTATTCACCGGTGTCTTGTACCATGATCCTCAACCAGGTAGTATATTAAGTTGTTGTTGTCCTGGTACAAGACACAGGCGAATAAACAGAATTGTTGTTGTGTAGTATTTTAAGTTGTTATTGCTTATGCTAAACAACATTATTCCCACCCCAGGTACTCGAATGATGTCTATGATCGCATATGGGACACATTTGTTGGAACAAACATTTTTTTCCAGAAAGGATGGACCCAAATTACCACTACTCTCGAAGTGAACAATTCCAACAAATATGTTCCACTGAAAGATGTGCTAAAAAATGCCGCCACACCTACTAAAACCAGTGCGCCATTGACCTATGAATGGAATTCAACAAATCCCGATGATCAATACTACTTTTACGCACACTTTGCTGAGATTTAAGACTTGCAGGCAAATGAAACCAGGGAATTCGATGTGCTATGGAATGGAGAAAAATATTATAGCTCTCTAATTCCTCCAAAGTTAACGGTAACTACTGTCGTAAACCTGTCACCGAGAACTTGCAAAGGAGGGAAATGCAGTTTTCAACTGAAAAGAACCAAAAATTCAACTCTTCCACCTCTACTTAATGCTTTTGAACTCTACACAGTTATTCAGTTTCCACAGTCGGAAACAGAAGAAAGCGACGGTATGTGTCTTTCTTTTCCCGGTTATGCATACAAGTGTTGATTTTTTTACTCTTATACAAATGTTTTTCTTGTACGGAGAACAATTTAGATTCAAAGAGAAAATGAAACAAAGTTGCATAATAAAATGAGAAAGACGATCACAAATTCTCTCAATAATACTTTTTTACTTAACTTCCCATGAATTATCATTTGTTTTATATACAATTAAGAAAGATCTAGAATTCACAAAACCCAAAAACACAAATCTCAATAACTCTAATATGTGGACTAATCTCAGCCACAAGATTCAAGCATTTCCAACGGCTCGAAATGATTATGGAGAACAACTTGTTCAGCTTGCCCTGCACGACTAAAGATCGTACGGTTCTGTTTCTTTTGTCTCCTTCTGTTTGTTTCCTTGAACCCATGTTGCTGAGTAGAGATTGGGCCTTCTTTAACTTCTTCGTGGCCCATTACCTTCTTTTCTTCTGAGCCCATTACTTCTAAACTCAAACCTGCTTCTTGACTAAATTTCTCTGTTTCATCGTTCAACAACGATGTTGTGATTATGGCTGCTATGCTTTCATTGCAGAGAGTTGGGAACTAAGGAAACAGAGAGTTGAAATTGAACTTTATTACTTATTTTATGAAAACTTAAAAATATTTCTTACAACAACACTGATTTAAATAGGTTTCAGACATCACCAAGTGAAGAGTTGTGTCTCTTCCTTATTGTGATAACACAAAACTACATTTTCTTATCCTACAAGTCACGACTTTTACACATAAATACATACTTAATTAACATACAAATTAATTTAATTTCACAGATTAGACCAAACTCAATTATAAACCAACAACAAGGTCTGTTCTTTCTTATTTTAGTAAAGAAACGAATCATAAACATAACAGAATTATACTCAATACATCAAACCGTTTTATGGCAGTGAGTGCTATAGAAAAGTGGGATCAACCTATGCGTTGAGTAGAATCAACTGGCAAGGTGATCCATGCGTCCCTCGAGAGTTTAAGTGGGATGGGTTAAACTGCAGCAACACGGATATGTCCGTGCCACCAAGAATCACTTCTTTGTAAGTTTAAAAGTTTAGTGGTACACGTGAGAGTACAAAATCTTCAAGACCTGATAGTAAATATGATCATTAACACTTAAGATGTGGTTTTAAACATTTCACTAGAAACTTGTCGTCGAGTGGTTTAACTGGTACCATAGCAGCTGTCATTCAAAATCTTACGCAGCTAGAAAAACTGTAAGTACTTACCATTTTAACTGAAGGAAAAAAATTGTTCTTATATGGATTAGAATAAATTGGACAAAAATTTGATTTCTTTATTCTCTCTTGCCAACATTAGGGACTTGTCGAATAACAATTTAACTGGAGGGGTGCCGGAGTTTCTAGGCAACATGAAATCGTTGTCGGTCTTGTAAGTTTTTCCCAACAATCAACATATTTGCTAATTGCTTTTCAAATTCTTCCTAAGATCACGATCATTTTTAACAGAAACTTAAGCGGGAACAGTTTTACTGGTTCAATTCCTCAAGCTATTCAAAGGAAAGGACTAGAGCTGTCGTAAGAAAGTTTCCCACATAGTTTTCTAAACTTTTATCAGTTATTATCTTTTGATGTCTTAAACCACCCTTTTCTTATTGTAGTGTTGAAGGAAACCCAAGGCTTTGTCTCTCTGATTCATGTAGGAAACCACCTAAGAAAAAAATTGTTGTGCCAATTGTTGCATCAGTTGTTTCTGCAGCCATTGTCATTGCTATGTTGGTTCTTTTTCTTGTACTCAGAAAGAAAAAGTCAACAACCGTAAAAGGTAACGGCAACAGAGGCATCAAAAAAAGAAAACCTTTGCATTAAGAGAAGAAATACCAAAAAATCGTCCTTATTCTGATTTATAGGTCTACACCAGGCACCGAAGACGCCAATAGTAGATGCTACATTTGCTAATTCACCTGAACCTTCATTTGATCAGAAAAGAACAAGGTTCACATATTCAGAAGTTATCCAAATGACAAACAACTTCCAAAGGGTTTTAGGTAAAGGAGGGTTCGGCATGGTTTATCACGGTATTGTAAATGGTTCTGAACAAGTAGCCGTTAAAGTACTATCTCAATCTTCAGCTCAAGGCTATCAACAATTCAAAGCAGAGGTAATCATAATTCTGTAATCTTCCTAACTAGACTCTGATCTGTTTCTAGCATCAGATTTTTACTTTTACCCTAGGTCGATCTTCTTCTGAGAGTTCACCATACAAATTTGGTGAGCCTTGTTGGATATTGCTATGAAGGAGATCATTTGGCCCTCATCTATGAGTTTCTGCCCAATGGTGACTTGAAACAACATTTGTCAGGTAATATATTTCTAGTGATTTCACGTGTAATATTAGCTCATGCTATTTGGAAAACTCGAATAAGTCTCACAATGTAATATACAGGAAAAAACGGTAGATCCATCATCAACTGGAGTACTCGACTACGAATAGCTTTGGAGGCAGCATTAGGTTTGTCTTAAGTTAAAAAACCGGAGGAAAAGATACGGATTCAATTGGGATTACAATTTGACTCCATTGGATAGGATTGGAGTACTTACATAATGGATCCATACCGCCGATGGTTCATAGAGATATCAAAACCGCCAACATATTGTTGGACGAGCATTTCAAGGCCAAACTCGCTGATTTTGGGCTCTCGAGGTCTTTCCCAGCTGGAGGTGAATCTCATGTTTCAACGATGATTGCTGGTACTCCTGGCTACCTTGATCCCGAGTAAGTACTACTATCTTTCACACAAACACTTGTTCCTGAATGTTTCTATTCCTTCTTCATTGGTTAAAGAGTATATATATACGATACCATGTTGTTGTCTTGCAGATATTACCCTACAAGTCGGTTGGGTGAGAAAAATGATGTTTATAGTTTCGGAGTTGTGTTATTGGAGATGATCACAAACCAACCCGTAATTGACCAATCCCGTGAAAAGTCTCACTTACCACAATGGGTTGGCTTAAAGCTTAACCGAGGTGATATTACTGAGATCATGGATCAAAACCTTTGCGGGGTTTATGACTCTAACTCGGCTTGGAGAGCTCTTGAGCTGGCAATGTCATGCACGGATCCGTCTTCCTCGAAACGACCAACCATGTCTCAGGTTATTTCAGAGCTAAAAGAGTGTATTGTGTGTGAAAATTCGGGAATAAAAAATAATGGAGGCCTGGAAACTCAAGAAGTGAAGATTAGCTTGGACACTTCTGTGGCTCCCATGGCAAGATAGTTCTCAGTGTTGTCTACATTTTTATTAAACGGAAGCTCCTCCAAATTTTTCCTCTGACTTCTGATTTTCCAGAAAAAAAATTGTTTTCTTTCGGTAACACATTGTTGAGAGTAAAAACAGGTAAGATTACAATGAGTCCAAGAGATAATATGAGGAGCACATGTTAAGATAGGATTTTTAGCAATCTGAAAAGCTCTTGTTTTGCGTCATAATGAGGATGACTAAGAAAGGATGAGTTCTGCTTAGTTCAAATGGGTCCTATTCTTATTGGACTCCTAATAGATACAACAACAATTAGAGTCCAATAAGAAAAGGATATATCAAACATAGCCTAAAGCTGAGAGGTCCTTCACCGTATGAAACAGAGTCTCTGCTTCTGCTTCAATAGCTGTTGTTGTGGCGGGAAGGCTACTTCTACCCCCAAACTATAACGTGACGCTATGGACCCGCTAAGATCAGATCTGCTAATCTTCACCATTTTAGGCATTAACAAGTCAACTATCTCTTTAGCATTTCTTCGTGCATCATAATTCATGGAAGTAAGATGCATATTGTCGGACCAAGGTAACACCAGTCTAAATGTAACAATGTCCCAAATCAAATTCTCTGGAAAACCGAAAAAACAAAAAAAGGAGATATGAATTGTGAGTTAATAACCTTATTCACTAATGTGTACTCTCAAACAAAGAAATTAGGCTAATTATCTTAGCTAAACTTACAAGTTACAAGAAGACTCCAAATTTTGTGAGAGCTGTCAAACAAAGAAGGGGCATCATCTTTGGACTCGTCTTATACAATTGATTGTCCTCTTATGTTAATTGCTTAACGCTTCTTGGTCTTCTCCTTATCTTGTACTAATAGTGATGTTGGAACAATGTTGTCCTCTTATTTATCTTCTTCTTCCAGTGGTGAAGCTGCACAAGTATACTCATTTTCACAATTGACTTAAAAAAGTCTTTCTTTTAGTATGTGATTTGAGTTTTGCTATATATATATATATATATATTTGCTACTCTTATCCTTCTTCTTGTTGCATAGTGAAAAGGCATTGATTTGTCAAAAGTCTTTCTTTTAGTATGTGATTTGAGGTTTGCTTCGCTACTCTTAGTCTTAGTCTTAGTCTTCTTCTTCTTGTCGCATAGTGAAAACACATTGACTTGTCAAAGTATTTCTTTTAGTGGGCGATTTAGGTTTGTTTATTTGTTCTCTATTTATCTTCTACAGCTTAGCCAGTGGCTTTCTCAAAATTTTATTGTGGGTGTTAAGAGAATATGGAGAGTACTCTTGGGCTTTTGTGGTTGCTAATAACAACTTTGGCCATCATTCATATTGTTCAAGCTGACGACCAACAAGGTATCAGATATATCTTATAATTTGTTGAATATACACATATCCATGCACGTCGTCCTTCCTATCTTATAAACGGTTAATATATGTTTTATCATGTGTGTTAACAGGGTTCATAAGTTTGGATTGCGGGCTATCCGAAAATGAACTGTCTCCTTATAAAGAGACTTATACTGGACTGTTGTTCTCTTCGGACGAAGAGTTCATACAGAGCGGAGAAACTGCTCGAGTCCAAGGAAATAATCTCCATAAGCCATGCAGAACGGTGAGATGTTTTCGAAATGGAACACGGAACTGCTACAATCTGATTGTGGAGAAGGGGAGGAAATATCTGATCAGGGCGTCCTTTGTGTATGGAAATTATGATGGTCTTGACAATAACCCCGAGTTTGATCTTTATCTTGGGCCTAATCTATGGGACACGATATATTTGGAAACACGAGGGAATGGGACACTGAGAGAGATCTTACACATCCCAACATCAAACTCGTTGCAGATTTGTCTTGTTAAGACTGGAAATACTACGCCGCTAATATCCTCTTTGGAGTTACGGCCAATGGGACATGATTCTTATATCACAGAATCTGGCTCCCTCAGTCTTTCCTTCCGGTATTATTTTAGCAACTCAGGATCTCCGATAAGGTAAGTCAGCTTCTCTCTCTTCTTTCAACTTCAATTGAACAATGTCCCTGAAATTTGTCTTCGTTTCTTGTTGCTTCTGTATCTTCTTCGCCTTTATCCTCAACCGGGTATTTGATTTTTGGTTTAAAGTTTTTCCAAAAATTTGAATGGTAATTTGTTTAGTTTTTGGTTTTTATCTATATTTTTTTTTCTTAGGAGACGTTTTTATGTTTTTTAGTTTTTTGGGTTTTTTTTATGTGTTAAAAATTACTCAAATAATTTTAAAGCTTTATTAGAAAAAATACTATATTCTACCAAATAACTCAAAAATTTAATGAGTAATGGCTTAAAATAATTGATGAAAAATGCTTATTATTTCGTACAAAAAAAAGTACAAGAAACAACAGATACAATATTTAGTTAAAGATTGATTGATAAAAGTTGCAATACCTGCAACCAAAAAACAGTGGCAACGCTTTTGGAAACCCCAAAGGATATGGTTTTTGTTTTTGTTTGAAAAACCCCAAAAAGTTACAAGAACACAATTTTTTTTTTACGCATAAAATGTGTTTTTTTAGAAAGTGTGTTCTTATTTTTACAGTTTTGACATATATACTCTAATCAATTTTTAGAAGCGAAGTTTTTGTCTTTTTGAAATATTAAATTGTGTTCCTGATGCCATAATTCCCTTTAATAAATTATTTAAAATTGTCTTAATTTTGCGGCATTCTTTGTAATATCTTACTGTTTTAGTAGTGTTTAAAATATAGTTTTCTATTAATAAAATAGAAATAAATAAGCAATAGGCACCTAGACGATGAAAGATGATACAGCTCATTTATCTCTAAAATCTGATTCGTCTGTTTCTTTATATATATATATATATATATATCTTGTAAATCATTACGCGTTTTTTTCAAATATATCCTTTTAAAGAAAAATAAAATCTAGATATAGTTAGTATCTAAATAGAAAAGCTGAGTTATATTAACAAATAATATATTATAATTTGGTTCGGATATTATATATTCATAAAACTATTTTATAATAATTATTCTATAATTTATATAAATTAAAATATTTTGTTTAAAACTAATAATTCATTTATGTTATAATGTTTTTTAAATATTTTTATGCAAAATATAATGATTTATTTACATTTATAATTTTTTGTTTAATTTAAAAATTAAAAAAAAATTAGATATGTGTCAATTATAATTTTTTTATATCAAATAAAATTAATAATTATGTGACATGTATATTTTATAAATGTTAAAAAGAAAATTATGAATAAAACGATATTATATAGTTACACAAATTGTTAATAGATATAAAATTTTGTAGGTATAAATAATTACTCGAGTCATAAATTTTAATTTTTTTTTAAGAATAAAGACCAGGCGGGATACAATCTAGTGTTTCTTAACATTGTTCCCACCCCAGGTATTCGAATGATGTCTATGATCGCATATGGGAATCGTACTTCCAGAAAGGATGGACCCAAATTTCCACTGCTCTAGAAGTGGACAATTCCAACAACGATTATGTTCCACCGAAAGATGTATTAAAAAATGCTGTGACGCCTACTAATACTAGTGCGCCGTTAACCTTTGAATGGAATTCACAAAATTCTGATGACCAATATTACTTGTACCTACACTTTGCTGAGATCCAAGACTTGCAGGCAAATGAAACCAGGGAGTTCAAAGTGCGATTTAATGGACGACATTTTTTTGGATCTTTTATTCCTCCAAATTTAAAGATACATAATCTTGTTAGCAAGTCACCGATAACTTGCGATGGAGGGAAATGTAGTTTTCAGCTGATAAGAACCAAAAATTCAACTCTTCCACCTCTACTTAATGCTTTTGAAGTCTACAAAGTTATTCAGTTTCCACAATCGGAAACAGATGAAAACGACGGTATGTGACCTTCTTTTTCAGGTTATGCATATAAGATCTATTCTTTCTTATGTTAAGTAAAGAAATAAATCATAAACATATTCATGACATCAAAACCCTTTTTTTTGTTAGTGGTTGCCATAACAAACATCACAACCACCTATGAATTAAGTGTAATCAACTGGCAAGGCGATCCATGTTTCCCCCAACAGCTTAGATGGAACGCTTTAAACTGCAGCAGCACGAATATCTCCACACCACCAAGAATCACTTCATTGTAAGTTATAAGATCACTAGTAGTACCCACACTCACTCGTCAAGATCTGTCAGTAATCATCATCAGAAATTAACACTTTCAATGTGATTTTGAACATTTCACTAGAAACTTGTCTTCAAGTGGATTAAATGGAGCCATAGCATATGCCATTCAAAACCTTACACAACTAGAAACACTGTAAGTATGTCTTTTGTTTTCTGAAGGCAAAAAAACAAAAACTTCCATTTCTAAAATTGTTCTTATATGGATTGGAATAAATTGGAAAAACTTTGATTTCTTTATTCTCTTGCTAACATTAGGGACTTGTCGAATAATAACTTGATCGGAAAGGTTCCAGAGTTTCTAGGCAACATGAAATCATTGTCGTTCATGTAAGTTTCTCTCAACATATTTGCTAAGCTTTTCAAATTCTTCCTAAGATCAGTGATCATTTTTAACAGAAATTTAAGGGGGAACAATCTTAAAGGTTCAATTCCTCGAACTCTTCAAAGGAAAGAAGGACTAGAACTATAGTAAGAGCCACAGTTTTTTGAACTTTTTTAAGTTATTATCCACAACCTTTTTGTGCATTTGATGTCTTAAACCACCCTTTTCTTATTGTAGTGTTGAAGAAAATCCAAGGCTTTGTCTCTCTGATTCATGTAAGAAAAACAGTGATGTACCAATTGTTACATCAATTGTTGCTGCAGCCATTGTCATTGCTGTATTGGTCCTTTTTCTTCTACTCAGAAAGAAAAAGTCAACGGCTGTTGAAGGTAAATTTAAAAGAGGCATCAAATCAGAAAACCTATAAGATCTTAAGAAGGACATTTCTCATTTGCATAAATACAAAAAAAAAGGAGATTATAACATAAGTATTCTGATTTATAGGTGTGCCACCAAAGACACCAACAGTAGATGTTACATTTGATCAGAAAAGAACAAGGTTCACATATCAAGAAGTTATTCAAATGACAAAAAACTTCCAAAAGGTTTTAGGTAAAGGAAGGTTAGGCGAGGTGTATCACGGTATTGTAAATGTTTATGCACAAGTAGCTGTTAAAGTGCTATCTCAATCTTTAGCTCAAGGCTATAAACAATTCAAAGCAGAGGTATATTCACAGTTCTGAGATCTTCCAAACTAAACTGTGATTTGTTTCTATGTAAAGCAAGAAAATAAACAACTGTGATTTGTTTCTATAGTCACCACCGGGTTTATAGATTTCAATATTTTGTTGACACGAGTTTTACTCTTATTATAGGTCGATCTTCTTCTGAGTGTTCACCATACAAATTTGGTGAGCCTTGTCGGATATTGCTGTGAAGGAGATCACTTGGCCCTCATCTATGAGTTTCTGCCCAATGGAGACTTAAAACAATATTTGTCAGGTAATATTTTTATAGTGAGTTCACGTGTAGTATTTAGCTCAAGAAATTCGGAAAACTCTAATGGATCTGATATACAGGAAAAAACGGTGGATCCATCATCAAATGGAGTAGTCGACTACAACTAGCATTGGATGCAGCACTAGGTTCGTACTAATTTTATAAAAGATATCCATTTTCAATTGGGTTTACGATAAATCAGTTGAAACCGATTGCATAGGATTGGAGTACTTACATGTTCGATGCACACCTCCAATAGTTCATAGAGATGTCAAAAGTGCCAACATATTGTTGGACGAGCATTTCAACGCTAAACTTACTGATTTTGGACTCTCGAGATCTGTCCATGTTGGAGACGAATCTCAGGATTACACTGCGATCCCTGTTACTACTGGATACCTTGATCCCGAGTAAGTATCACTATTTTCACACACACACACAGACTTGTTCTAAAAACTCTCTATTCCTTGTTCATTGATTACATCCCATTTACTTTCCCTTGCAGATATGACCATACAAGTCGGTTGGGTGAGAAGAGTGACATCTACAGTTTTGGAATCGTGTTATTGGAGATGATGACAAACCAACCAGTTATTAGTCAATCCTCTGAAAATTCTCACATAACAGAATGGGTTGGCTTAAAGCTTAAAGGAGGTGATATTACTAAGATCATGGATCCAAACCTTTGCGGAGATTATGACTCTAAATCTGTGCGGAAGGCTCTTGAGCTGGCAATATCATGCGCAGATCCTTCTTCCTCAAAACGCCCAAACATGTCCCAGGTTATTGCTGAGTTAAAAGATTGTCTTGTGTGTGAAAACTTGAGGATGAGTGTGAAAACTCCAGGAGGCTTGGAATCTCAAGAAATGAGCATTAGCTTGGGCACTTCGGTGACTTCCATGGAAAGATAGGTTTGCATGTTATCGAATGTGTGTTACCAATAATGGAATCGACAAATCAAATATGATTTGAAGTTACATTTCTAGTTCAAGAATGTTTATTAAAGTGTGTATTATTTTGGATAAACTGGAAGTCGACAATTTTTCACTTTTGCTTTGATTATTGATAATGTTTGTTTGTCATTATAATCATTCACGTACATCTTTATCTGTGTTTTGCTGGGACAGCTATTGTGCTCAAGTCATTAAGCAGTTAATGAATAAAACTGCAACCTCGTATAATCCAATAATGAACAAAAGACTATGCATTAATCTTTCACTCTGTTTTCAAAATAACACTGTGATCATATTTGGCAAATATCAAGGTCAAATTAAAACATGTCTTTATTAATTAGTTATTATTTATTCGAGTTAAAAAGAGAACCCGAGCTATTGAAATCTTGGTTTTAGTATCCATGTATTTGTTGCTAACGGCTCAGTTGAGAAAATAAGCTGCATCGTTCCATAAAATAGTAAATGTATCGGGGACAAGTATTTATTCGTTAACCATTTAAAAAAATATATGGAAATTTTAAATTTATCGAGGTCATATGAAAATAGTAAATGTACTCTTTAATTCAAAAAAAGAAGAAGCAAAATGACAATTTGGTTATAGTAAATTTAAATTTGGTCTAATTGGAAAGCTCATATCACCTAATTCTGTACCGTTAGAATAACTTATCTATAAAATGCCGGTTAAAAACAAAATACGATCTGTAAAATGGTGAGACGCCTAAACCCTGGTAAGAAGAATGGGTTAAACCCAATGGCCAAACAAGATTCTGTTGATCGCTGGAGAAAATGTCTCACAGCCGGGAACTACTGATGGCGAGGCACTCTCTTTCTCTCTCGACGAGAGAGGTTCCGCCGTCTCGGACGGTTTTTACCAACCAAGATTGAAAATTCTCATTCGCCGACTCGCCGAAGCCGGCTGAGATAGATGCAAGACCTAGATTTCCCTCGGTACCACTCACTACCTATGGATTATCCTGACAGGTTATTCTCCGACACTGCACTAAAATTTCTTCGTTCATCATGAATTCACAGTGGTTCAATATATTTAATTAGGCGAAGCACCTTACCTAAACTGAAAAGAGACTTACAAATTAGTGAGAGAAGTCAAACAAAGAAAGGACATTCTTGTTGGACTCGATTTATGTATTTTGACAATTGATTGTCCTTTGATATACCAATTTATTGCGAAACGTGATTCTGCTTCTGCTGCTCCCTAATTTCCATTAATATTGAAACATTGTTCTCCTCTTAACCCATATCTTACCTTGGTGAAGCTACACCAGAACATACATTTACTCGTTTTCACCATTAACTTGTCAAAGTCTTTCCTCTAGTGAATGAGTTAGGTTTGCTTATATATGTACTGTTTATCTTCAACTGCAGAGCCAAACGGTTTCTTGGTTTTTCCTTTGGAATTAAGAGAGTATGAAGAGTTCTCTTGGGCTTTGGTTGGTGTTAATAGCAACTTTGGACATCATTCGTATTGTTCAAGCTCAAGATCAACAAGGTATCAGTTTTCTTGTTTGTTCTATATGCATTTACGTTTTGCTTCTTTGAAGTGCATTAGTGTTCACTGTCTCTGTTAGCAGGGTTCATCAGTTTGGATTGCGGGCTACCCGCGAATGAACTGTCTCCTTATAAAGAGAGATTTAGTGGACTGTGGTTCTCTTCGGACGAAAAATTCATACAGACCGGAAAAACTGGTCGAGTCCAAAAACTTCCTACGGGATACGCAAAGGCATACGAGGCGGTGAGATATTTTCCAGATGGAACACGGAACTGTTACAATCTGAGTGTGGAGAAGGGACGTAAATATTTGATCAGAGCTACCTTTTTGTATGGAAACTATGATGGTAATGACACTTACCCGGTGTTTGATCTTTACCTTGGACCTAATCAATGGGAGATGATAAATTTGGAAACAAAAGTAGATGGTACATTTTCCGAGATCTTGCACATCCCAACATCAAACTCGTTGCAGATTTGTCTTGTTAAGACTGGAGACACTACACCGCTAATATCCACCTTGGAGATACGGCCCATGGGGAAGGATTCTTATATCACTAAATCTGGTTCTCTGAATCTTCTCTTTCGGAGATATCTTAGCAAATCAAAGACTGCAATAAGGTAACTCAACTTCAATTCAATGTTTTTTCTTTCTTTCTGCCATGCTCTTTTTCTTTTGGTTCTGTTCACCTCTGTCTTTTGCGGCTCTGTACACTCTTTGCAAAACAGGGTTTGTTTCAGGCAATAGTTGACATGAAACAATGATATCTTCCATCTCATCCCCAGGTACCCGCGTGATGTCTATGATCGCGTATGGGGTTCATTCTTCCAGAAGGGATGGACGCAGATATCCACCACTAGCGACGTGGGCAATTCCAACAACTATGATCCACCAAAAGACGCACTCAAAACTGCTGCAACACCTACTAATACCAGTGCGCCATTGACGATCAAATGGAGTTCGAGTAATGTTAATAACCAATATCACGTGTACGGACACTTCGCTGAGATCCAAGAGTTGCAGACCAACAGCACCAGGGAATTCAACTTGGTTTTAAATGGAGAAGTCATGTCCGATTCAATTCCATCGAAATTTCAAGTAGAAACTATCTTTAACAAGTCACCGAGAACTTGCGATGGAGGAGAATGTAGTTTTCAGCTTATAAGAACCAAAAATTCAACTCTTCCGCCTCTACTTAATGCATATGAAGTCTACGCAGTTATTCACTTTCCACAGTCCGAAACAGATGAAAGCGACGGTATGTGACTTTCTTTTCCAGGTTATGCATATAAGGCCTATATATACTTTCTTATGTTATTGAATAAATAAATCATAGAGTACTAATGATATTAAAACCACTTTTTGTTAGTGGTTGCCATAACAAACATCACAGCCACCTATGGATTGAGTAGAATCAACTGGCAAGGTGATCCATGTGTCCCTCAACACCTTAGCTGGGACGCTTTAAACTGCAGCAGCACAAATATGTCCATGCCACCAAGAATCACTTCCTTGTAAGTTATAAGTTTAGTAGTATGCACTCTTCAAGATCTGTTAGTAATTATGATCATGTACACTTTGAATTCGGTTTTGAACATTTCGCCAGAAACTTTTCTTCAAGTGGTTTAACTGGAACCATAGCAACTGCCATTCAAAATCTTACGGAACTAGAAAGACTGTAAGTATTAGTTAATTGAAGGCAAAAAAATGTTTTTGAGGATTGGAATAAAATTGATAAACCTTCATTTCTTTATTCTCTATTGCTAACATTAGGGACTTGTCGAATAATAACTTGACTGGAGGGGTGCCAGAGTTTCTAGGCAACATGAAATCTTTGTCAGTTATGTAAGTTCTCTCAACAGATTCTCCAATACTTTTCAATTTACACTTCAGTTCATGGTCGTTTTCAACAGAAACTTAACCGGGAACAATCTTAGTGGTTTAATTCCTCAAGCTCTTCAAAGAAAAGGACTAGAGCTATTGTAAGAAAATTCCCACTTATTTATCTGATATTTTTTTTCCAGTTATTATCCACAACCCTTTTGTGCATTTGATGTCCTGAATAACCCTTGTCTTATTGTAGTGTTGAAGGAAACCCAAGGCTTTGTCTCTCTGATTCATGTAGGAAACCACCTAAGAAAAAAGTTGTTGTGCCAATTGTTGCATCCATTGCTTTTGCAGCCATTGCCATTGCTGTATTGGTTCTTTTTCTTCTACTCAGAAAGAAAAAGTCAACAACCGTAGAAGGTAATTGCTAGAGGGGCCTCAAAAAAAGAAAACCTTTGAAAAAGAGAATAAATACCAAAAATCGTCCTTATTCTGATGTACAGGTCCACACTCGCCACCGAGGACGTCAATGGTAGATGTTACATTTGATCAAAAAAGCAGAAGGTTCACATATTCAGAAGTTATCGAAATGACAAAGAACTTCCAAAGAGTTTTAGGTAAAGGAGGGTTCGGCATGGTGTATCACGGTACTGTAAATGGTTCTGAACAAGTAGCTGTTAAAGTGCTCTCTCAATCTTCAACTCAAGGCTATAAACAATTCAAAGCAGAGGTAATTCATAATTCGGTGTTCTTCCTAACTTAACTCTCATCTGTTTCTAGCATCACAGGGTTATGGATTTCAATATATTCCTGACATGCATGAGTTTTACTTTTACTTTAGGTCGATCTTCTTCTGAGAGTTCACCATACAAATTTGGTGAGCCTCGTCGGATATTGCTATGAAGGAGATCACTTGGCCCTCATCTATGAGTTTCTGCCCAATGGAGACTTGAAACAACATATGTCAGGTAATACTTTTTAGTGGCTTCACGTGTAGCCTTTAGCTCATGAAATTCGGAGAACATGAATGGATCTAACAATCTAATATACAGGAAGAAACGGTAGGTCCATCATTAACTGGAGTACTCGACTACAAATAGCCTTGGAGGCAGCACTAGGTTCGTACTAATATTAAAACCATAGAACAATATATGTCCATTCCATAGGGTTTACGATAAAACAGTTGACTCAATTGCATAGGTTTGGAGTACTTACATATTGGATGCACACCTCCAATGGTTCATAGAGATGTCAAAACTGCCAACATATTGCTGGATGAGAAATTCAAGGCCAAACTCGCTGATTTTGGTCTCTCAAGATCTTTCCAAGTTGGAAGCGAATCTCATGTTTCAACGGCGATTGCTGGTACTGTAGGATATCTTGATCCTGAGTAAGTATTCCCATTAGTTTTTATATACACAAACACTTGTTCTGAAACTTTTTGTTCCTCCTTCAATGGATAAATGAGTATATACCTTGTGCAGATATTACCGTACAAGTCGGTTGGCTGAGAAGAGTGATGTCTACAGCTTCGGGATCGTGTTACTGGAGATGATCACAAACCAACCCGTAATTAATGAAGATTCTCACATAACAGAATGGGTTGGCTTAAAGCTTAATCAAGGTGATATTACTGAGATCATGGATCCAAACCTTGGCAAGGACTATGACTTTAATTCTGCGTGGAGAGCTCTTGAGCTGGCAATGTCATGCGCAGATCCTTCTTCCTCAAAACGACCATCCATGTCTCAGGCTATCCACGAGCTAAAAGAATGTATTGTGTGTGAAAATTCGCGGATTAGTAACAATGGAGTCTTGGAATCTCCGGAAGTGAACATTAGCTCGGACACTTCGTTGGCTCCCATGCCAAGATAGTTACCAATAACGGAATCGATATTTAGTTGCCTTTAAACCGAAGATTCTTCTTCTGCTTCCACAGAAGCCCCACTCAACTTCACGTCTGGTGGGTAATCTAAAGATACTTTTTGCTTCGACACTCTAAGTGACTAGTTTTACTACAATAACTGAACTTTATTTTGTGGGTTTCTACTCTACTAGTAGTTATGGTGGTAATGGATCCAAACCTTTGCGGGGATTATGACTCTAAATCTGTGCGGAAGGCTCTTGAGCTGGCAATGTCATGCGCAGATCCTTCTTCCTCAAAGCGCCCAAACATGTCCCAGGTTATTACTGAGTTAAAAGATTGTCTTGTGTGTGAAAACTTGAGGATGAGTGTGAAGACTCCAGGAGGCTTGGAATCTCAAGAAATGAGCATTAGCTTGGGGACTTCGGTGACTTCCATGGAAAGATAGGTTTGCATGTTATCGAACGTGTGTTACCAATAATGGAATCGACAAATCAAATATGATTTGAAGTTACATTTCTAGTTCAAGAGTGTTTATTAAAGTGTGTATTCTTTTGGATAAACTTGAAGTCCAGAATCTTTTCACTTTTGCTTTGATCATTGATAATGTCCTTTTGTCTTTATAATCATTCACTTACATCTTTTTCTGTGTTTTGCTGGGACAGCAATTATGCTCAAGTCATTAAGCAGTTAATTCATATTATGAGAAAAGGATTTTGTAACGTGTTTAAGATTCATCCTCATGTTTAATCTACAGAATCTGAACAAGTATAAAGACAGTTCTTGAGTGAGGTCAACAACGAAGGATTCTACAACAAAATTGGATACTATACTCTCTTTTTTCTCTTACCGTGTCTCATCTATCATTTTGTTAACCTAAAAGCTCCTGCAAATTTTATCCTCTGGCAGCAGCACCTCTTACAATCCAAGAATGAACTTTTAGTGAAAAATGTATTAATCTTTCACTCTGTTTTCAAAATAACACTCTGATCATATTTGGCAAATATCAAGGTCAAAATAAAACATGTCTTTATGGTAAACGGGTCATGAATTCTTACAAATAATTATCTATTCCTAAAATCTCGTATGCGACTAGAAAAGAAAAAAAAACAATAAAAAACACATCACGAGAGAGTATTGAACTAGATCTTGGTTTTAATATCTATGTATTTATTTAAATATCTATGTATTTATGGCAAACGGGGTCATATGAAAAAAAATGAGCTGGATTTTAACGATGGTTCAAGAAAATAATAAATGTATCGGGGACAAATATTTCGACGTTAAAATTTATCGAGGTCATGTGAGTCACATGATGTGACACCTTTGGCATCAATTAGCCACACTTCAGGACCCTCCTACGATTGTGTCCGCTATTTATGTTTTCAGTGCTTATTGTTTGGGTTCCAATAATTCTACTTACATAATAACTTTAAAATATCAAAAAGTAGGTGGAACCAAACAACCAAAAAAAATCTAACAACTGAGTCAGATCAGTTATCAAAGATGACGTACCTAACACTCACAAAAGAAATATTACCAAGTTAATAATAAGAGACGAAAACATCAAGCTCGAGCAGAAGCTAAAGAAGACTCTCTCAAGGCCAAAGACCCTTAGTAACCAAGACGGCTAATAAGCTACATAGAATTAGCCAAACGTTCGTATTAGTCTATTAGAGCACTTTTGCGATGAGATGAACAGCTTTGTTATAGCTTTTTGGTGCAAGTTCAACACGCCAAATTACATTTTTCACTGAAACAGTTAACAGTTTCTTTTGTGTAGAAGGTTAATGATGGCTATGCTCGAGGTCTGAGCTGACCCAACTAGTATGAGATTACCAAAATGTTATTTACATCCACATTGTCCTTAATAGCAATAAAATGAAAATAAAATATCTCTAAGATAGACAAAAATTCTGATGTCTAAGATAAATGAAAATAAAATATCTCTAACAAAAATGAAAATAAAATATCTCGAGATAATCGGTTTTATTGGTTTGCTAAAACCCAGATTTTTAATTGGTTCAATTACCCTTTCAGTATTTTATCAACCCAACCCATTCGGTTTATGCTTGAATCGGTTCTGACCGCCAATTTGGTCCGGATTTCAAAACATTGGTTCAACCCAATGGCCAAAACAGGATTTTGTTTCTCTGGTTTGTGAATCGTTGCTCGCTGGAGAAAATGTCTCACAGCCGGGAACTGCTGATGGCGAAGAACTCTCTTTCTCTCTCGACGAGAGGTTTCGCCGTCTTGGACGGTTGTTACCAACGAAGATTGTCATTCTCATTCGCCGACTCGCCGAAGCCGGCTGAGATAGATGTGAGACCTAGATTTCCCTCGGACCCACTCACGGCCGATGGGTTTATCCTGACAGGTTATTCTTTGACACTGCACTTCAATTTCTTCGTGCATCATGAATTCACGGTGGTTCAATATCTTTAATAAGGCCAAGCACCTTACCTAAACTTGAAAGAGACTTACAAATTAGTGAGAAAAGTCAAACAAAGAAAGGACATTCTTGTTGGACTCGATTTATGTAATTGGCTATTGATTGTCCTTTGATACACCAATTTATTGCGTAACGTGCTACTGGTTCTGCTGCTCCCTAATTTCCATTAATATTGAAACATTGTTGTCTTCTTAACCCGTATCTTACCTTGGTGAAGCTGCACCAGGCCATACATTTACTCCTTTTTCACCACTCACTTGTCAAAGTCTTTCCTCTAGTGAATGATTTAGGTTTACTTATATATTTGCTGTTTATCTTCAACTGCAGAGCCAACGGTTTCTTGGTTTTTCCTTGGGAATTAAGAGAGTATGAAGAGTTCTCTTGAGCTTTTGTTGGTGCTAATAGCAACTTTGGACATCATTCGTATTGTTCAAGCTCAAGACCTACAAGGTATCAGATTTCTTATATGTTCTCTGTACATCCATACGCTTCTTCCCTATTCTTGTACAAATGTTCTGCTTCTTAGATGTGCACTAATGTTCACCGTCTCTGTTAACAGGGTTCATCAGTTTGGATTGTGGGCTATCCGCGCATGAACTGTCTCCTTATAAAGAGAGATTTAGTGGACTGTGGTTCTCTTCGGACGAAAAATTCATACAGACCGGAAAAACTGGTCGAATCCAAGAAAATCCTGAGGGATTCGCAAAGCAATACGAGACGCTGAGATATTTTCCCGATGGAACACGAAACTGTTACAATCTGAGTGTGGAGAAGGGACGTAAATATTTGATCAGAGCTACCTTTGTATATGGAAATTATGATGGTCTTGGCATTAACCCTGTGTTTGATCTTTATCTTGGACCTAATCCATGGGTAACGATAGATTTGCAAACACGAGTGACTGGGACAAGTGAAGAGGTCTTGCACATCCCAACATCAAACTCGTTGCAGATTTGTCTCGTGAAGACAGGGACAACTACTCCGCTAATATCCACCTTGGAGATACGGCCCATGGGGAAGTATACTTATATCACTAAATCTGGTTCTCTGAATCTTTTCTTTCGGAGATATCTTAGCAAATCAAAGACTCTAATAAGGTAACTCAACTTCAATTGAATGTTTTGTCTTTCTTTCTGCTATGCTCTTTTTCTTGTGGTCCTGTTCACCTCTGAAACAATGAAGCATGTCCATATTTTAGATTTACAATCAATCCCATAAAACCCCAAGTGCATGAAAAATGATATTTGCCATCTTATTTACCTATTCCACTTCTAAAACCCGTCCCCAGGTACCCGCGTGATGTCTATGATCGCGTATGGGGTTCGTCCTTCGAGAAGGAATGGACCCAGATATCCACCACTAGCGACGTGAGCAATTCCAACTACTATGAACCACCAAAAGACGCACTCAAAACTGCTGCAACACCTACAAATTCCAGCGCGCCATTGACGATCCAATGGAGTTCGAGTAATGTTAATAACCAATATTACTTGTACTGTTACTTCGCTGAAATCCAAGAGTTGCACACCAACAGTACCAGGGAATTCAACTTGGTTTTGAATGGAGAAGTCATGACCGATTCAATTCCATCAAAATATCAAGTAGAAACTAAATTTAGCAAGTCACCGAGAACTTGTGATGGCGGGGAATGCACTTTTCAGCTTATAAGAACCAAAAATTCAACTCTTCCGCCTCTACTTAATGCATATGAAGTCTACGCAGTTATTCACTTTCCACAGTCCGAAACAGATGAAAGTGACGGTATGTGACTTTCTTTTCCAGGTTATGCATATTAGGCCTATTCATTCTTATCTTATTAAAGAAGTGAATCATAGACTCATGACATTAAAACCACTTTTTATTAGTGGTTGCCATAACAAACATCACAACCACCTATGGATTGAGTAGAATCAACTGGCAAGGCGATCCATGTGTCCCTCAAAACCTTAGCTGGGACGCTTTAAACTGCAGCAACACAGATATGTCCACCCCACCAAGAATCACTTCCTTGTAAGTTGTATGTTTAGTAGTACGCACTCTCACTCACACTCTTCAAGATTTTTTAGTAATCATGATCAATTTGAATTCGGTGCTCAACAATTTACCAGAAACTTGTCTTCAAGTCGATTAAATGGAACCATAGCAGCTGCCATTCAAAATCTTTCACAGCTAGAAAAATTGTAAGTAATTACCAGTGTTTACTCAAGGAAAAAAAATGTTCTTATATGGATTGGAGTAAAATTGATAAACCTTCATGTCTTTATTCTCTTTTGCTAACATTAGGGACTTGTCGAATAATAACTTGACTGGAGGGGTGCCAGAGTTTCTAGGCAACATGAAATCTTTGTCAGTTATGTAAGTTCTCTCAACAGATTCTGATGTACAGGTCCACACTCGCCACCGAGGACGCCAACCGTAGATGTTAATTCGCCTGAACCTTCGTTTGATCAGAAAAGCAGACGGTTCACATATTCAGAAGTCATCGAAATGACAAAGAACTTCCAAAGAGTTTTAGGTAAAGGAGGGTTCGGCATGGTGTATCACGGGACTGTTAATGGTTCTGAACAAGTTGCCGTTAAAGTACTCTCTCAATCATCAACTCAAGGCTATAAACAATTCAAAGCAGAGGTAATCATGATTCTGTAATCTTCCCAAGTAAATTGTGATCTGTTTCTAGCATCACAGGGGTTATGGATTTTAATATTTTCTTCACATGAGTTTTACTTTTACCCTAGGTCGATCTTCTTGTGAGAGTTCACCATACAAATTTGGTGAGCCTGGTCGGGTATTGCTATGAAGGAGATCATTTGGCCCTCATCTATGAGTTTCTGCCCAATGGAGACTTGAAACAACATTTGTCAGGTAATATATTTCTAGTGATTTCACGTGTAATATTAGCTCATGAAACTCAGAAAGTTGTTTTGGATCTAATATACAGGAAAAGCAGGTAGATCCATCATTAACTGGAGTATTAGACTACAAATATCATTGGAGGCAGCATTAGGTTCGTACTAAGTTTAAAATCTTTGAACAAGATATCCATTTAATTTTGTTTACGATAAATCAGTTGAAATCGATTGCATAGGATTGGAGTATTTACATATTGGATGCAAACCGCCAATGGTTCATAGAGATGTCAAAAGTGCCAACATATTGCTGGACGAGCAATTCAAGGCCAAACTCGCTGATTTTGGGCTGTCAAGATCTTTCCAAGTTGGAAGCGAATCTCATGTTTCGACAGCAGTTGCTGGTACTTTTGGATATCTTGATCCCGAGTAAGTACAAAAACTTGTTCTGAAACTTTCGGTTCCTCCTTCAATGAATGGTTAAAAAGTAAGTATATACCATATTGTTGTCTTCTTGCAGATATTACCGTACAAGTCGGTTGGGTGAGAAGAGTGATGTCTACAGTTTCGGGATCGTGTTATTGGAGATGATCACAAACCAACCCGTGATTAATGAAAATTCTCACATAACACAATGGGTTGGCTTAAAGGTTAATCGAGGTGATATTACTGAGATTATGGACCAAAACCTTGGCAAGGATTATGATGTTAATTCTGCGTGGAGAGCTCTTGAAATGGCAATGTCATGCGCAGATCCGTCTTCCTCGAAACGACCATCCATGTCTCAGGTTATCCACGAGCTAAAAGAGTGTATTGTGTGTGAAAATTCGCGGATTAGTAACAATGGAGGCTTGGAATCTCCAGAAGTGTACATTAGCTCAGACACTTCTGTGGCTCCCATGCCAAGATAGTTTTGAGTTTTGTCTACTTGTGTCACCATCGCAAAAATAGTTTTAATCTTAAGATACTTTTTGCTTCGACACTCGAGAAAATTAAGCGACTTATTTTACTGAAGTTTATTTTGAGGGATTGTTTTCTTTCATGTTGGACTATTGTGAGACCAAGAAAGGTGTTTGTTCTTTTCCTCATCTGGATGCTAGATGTAGATGTTCAATGATGTTTTTTTAAAGGTATTTAAACACATCATTTAGATAAGATTTTTGGATACAATCATAAACTCATCCAAAAATAATCAGAATTTCCAAATGAGTTTTAAAGGTGAGTTTGGATGAGCTAGAGTTCATCCAAAACCACAAAAAATCAAAAATACCCTTACTTAAATCAAATTTACATCATTACAAAATCATGTTAAATTTATCTACATTTATTATTTTTATCAATAAAATACTAAAATATTTTTTAATAAAAATGTGGAACTAGATTTTCCCGCCAAATCGCGGAAACACGGTTTTTCATCAAAAATGCGGAAACGCGTTCTACCGCCAAAACTCGAAAACGCGGTTCTCCAAAAAACGCGGAAACATGGTTTCCCGTCAAAAATGCGGAAACACGGTATTCCCGCCAAAAACTCGGAAACTCGGTTTCCCGCCAAAATCTCGGAAACGCGGTATTCCGCCTAAAAGCGGAAACATGGATTTTCCGTCAAAATCTCGGAAATGCGGTTTTTCGGTCAAAAACTCGGAAACACGGTTTCCCGCCAAAAACTCAGAAACTCGTTTTCCGCCAAAATCTCAAAAACTCGGTTTCCCGCCAAAATCTCGGAAACGCGGTTTTCCCGTTAAAATCTCGGAAACTCGGGTTCCCGCTAAAATCTCGAAAACTCGGTTTCCCGTCAAAAATTTGGAAACGTGGTTTCCCGCCAAAAACTCGGAAAGGCGGTTTCTAGCAATAATCTCGGAAACGCGGTTTCCCGTCAAAATCTCTGAAACTCGGTTTCCCGCCAAAAATCTCGGAAACATTTTTTTGGCGGAAAAACTCGTTTCCGTGATTTTGGCGGGAAAACACGTGTCCGTATTTTTACAAAAAAAAACCGTTTTTCCTCATTTTGGCAAAATACCGTGTTTCTTTATTTTGGCGTAAACGCGGAAACGTATTTAAATAAATAGTTTTCTACAAAGTAATGTTATTAATAATGTTTTTAAGTTTTATAAAATAATTATCTATGAAATTTAACTATGTAATTAATATATAAGTTTATATGTTATTTTAAAATAATTTTGATTATTATTTAATTATAAATATAATTTAGATCACAAAAACAATTATTAACATAAGCATGTACTTTTTAGTCATTTGGTTACACAACACATCCAACTAATATGTACAAATAGACAAAGAAACAAAACTTCATCCAGACGCAGCGTCCAGATGAAGTTTCGAGATTTACAAAAGAACATCATCCAGACGCATTATTTAGACACATCATTCAAACGCATCATCTAGATGCAGTTTCTAGATGAGGAAAATAACAGCACCTTAAACTGTGTACTATTGCACCTCCAATGTCTATAACCAAGTTCTTGGTAATGATGTTGTAACATTTCCCATACTAGAAAACACATTTATTCATTCTTTTCATTGACGTTTTGCTACTTTTATATACACCACCAATGTCTGTAATCAAGTTCTTTTGTGGCTATTATTATCATTGCTGTCATGCGTATGTTAGTGTGTAGGATACGAAGCACATTTTGCTTTGACCATTTAAGCAAATGTTTGCATTTTTAAACATTTCCAAAAACATTTTGATAAAAACTGTTACGAATTTAAAGATAAAGAAATTCTCGTATAAATACAAACACAAACACAAATCGAAATACTATGAAACAACTGATGCTAAAATATAAAAACATGGCTTTCCCGTTTCGTTTTCTGTTCACGCACGTCATTAGTATGTCTCTCAGCTTATAATCTCGTGCAAACGCAAACACAAAAAATTGTATATCGAACTTAGTGGGGATTCAGTTTTTCCCCTAGATTCATTCGAAGATCCTCCCATATTTATTCAGAAGATGATGGTAACATAATTGTATCAGAAGTTCATAACCGTCAACATCACATAACCACAATTTTGAAACTGTTTTTGAACTTGACAACAAAACAAGTTTTCTTATTACTGACTCAAACCTTTTTTATTCAAGCATCACAATAGGATAAGTTGTTAAGCAGAAGTCGTTGCAGCGATTGCTCCAGCTTCAGTTAACATAGGAACCAATTGCTTCTTGCTATGCAAATTAGTTGTTGCTACAGAAGAAAGAAATCACCAAATCTGGTTTTAAGAAAACGAAACCAAATGTCAAAAAAAGTTTCAAAGAGATGTTTTTGTTACCATCGCATCCACCGATGTGTTTTCCTCCGATAAACACATTAGGCACAGTGCGTTGTCCTGTCCATTCTGCAAGTCCTGCTTGAATTTGGCTACCATCATCTGCAACAGCAATGAACGAATTCATTCAAAACAATTCTTGAGTTTGGATTCTCTAGTGAGTGAAAAGGAATGAAAATTGGGGAAATTACTTTCGGTGTCGAGCTCAATAGCCTTGAAGGTGGCTCCCAATTGTTGCAAAAGCTCCTTTATTCTCACACAGTATGGACAGTACGACTTGCTGCAGTTCGAGACAAACCATATGCGCAAATTACCGATTAGATTACTCAAACCCGCATCCTAGATACTAACATACGCACAACACAAGAAGATTCTCTTGGTACACAAAACCATCTAGATACATCCGTCCATGATTAATCGTATAAATTCAAGGGAATTTTACTTATAAACGAGGACGGAGACGGATGGATTCCTAGATACCAACATTGTCAAAAACTAAGCATACCTAAATCGAGAGGGTCGCGACAAAAAATGAAGAGAGAATGAGAGACGAACCTGAAAACAACGACGGGATTGCTGGAGACGAGATCTTTAGCCTTCTGCATCGCCATTTTCCTCGATATTAGAAACCCTAACTCTTGTATCGATCTTGTCTTTAGGAGAAGGGAAGGAATGAGAGTGAGAGGCGAAGCGAATCAGTTACGCTTAAAAGAACCGTTTGCGAAAGATAACGATATCAGCCGTCGATTTTCAAATGGGAATTATCAGCCGTCGAATTTCTCTTTGAGTGGTCAGAGTGTGAAAATTCATGATAATGTTCAAACCGAACCGGGTTCGAATTAGATTTGAACATCCGACAATAGTGAAACGTTTTGGTTTTGGATTTTCCTTAATCATTTGCCGTACAAACCCCTGATTTCACTATTGTTGTTGAATTGAATGTTCAAATCTAAATTTAAACCCGGTTCGGTTCGGTTCGGATTTGGATAATCAATTATCATTGGCCATCCAAATCGTAATTTCGCAATTTGAAAATGCAAACAAAGGAAGGGCGTAGCACTTCAATCGTCGATCACTTTCCCAAAACAAGTGATATCGCCGATGAAGAGTTCTCACCGTCAGGACTGCTGATAGCGAATCACTCTCTTTTTCTCGATGGAAGGTCTCGCCACGTAGATGGTTTTTACGACCGGAGATTTTCTTTTTCTCCGACTTGCCGAAGCTGGCTGATATAGATGATTGGCCCAGATTTCATTCGGAATCTAAACAGGTATTTCTTTAAAAAATCGAAGTTTATGCGACTGATTTCACTATACTGTAGTTACAACTTCAGTTGCCATCTTCTAATCTGTTTGAGCTTCAGTTCATCTTGGCCCTTCATAGTAAGTTCTGATCACAACCATCCACGTGGCACTACCCCTTTTTCTATATCACAATAATGGATGTAAGACTTGATTTCTCTCAGACTCACTCACAGTGACAGATTATTCTCTGACACAGCACTAGAATTTCATCATGCATTATGATTCATGAATTCACGGGTGGTTCACGGCTCCTTATCTAAACTGAAAAGAGACTTACAAATTAATTAGTGAGAGCAGTCAAACAAAGAAAGGACATTCTTGCTGGACTCTTTTTATGTAATTGACAATTGATTCTCCTTTGATATTCCAGTTTATTGCGTAACGTGCTTTTTGTTCTGCTGCTCCCTAATTCCCATTAATATTGTTTCCATTGTAGTAACATTAATATCTGAACATACATTTACTCATTTTCACCATTAACTTGTCAAAGCCTTTCTTTTAGTGAATAGCCAACGGTTTCTTGGTTTTTCTCTGGGAATTAAGAGAGTATGAAGAGTTCTCTTGGGATTTTGTTGGTGCTAATAGCAACTTTGGTCATCATTCGTATTGTTCAAGCTCAGGATCACAAAGGTACATCCATGATGCACTTCCTTCCTACTCTCTTACATACGTTTTGCTTCTTACGAGTGTTCACCATCTCTGTTAACAGGGTTCATCAGTTTGGATTGCGGGCTACCCGCGAATGAACTGTCTCCTTATAGAGAGACAGTTAGTAGACTGCGGTTCTCTTCAGACGAAAACTTCATCCAGAGTGGAAAAATCGGTCGAGTCCAAAAAAATCCTGCGGACCTCATGAAGCCATCCAAAACGCTGAGATATTTTCCAGATGGAAGACGGAACTGCTACAATCTAAGTGTGAAGAAGGCGAATAAATATTTGATCAGAGCTGAATTTTTTTATGGAAATTATGATGGTCTTGACATTAACCCGGTTTTTGATCTTCATCTTGGACCTAATCCGTGGGCAACGATAGATTTGGAAACATGGGTGAATGGGACAAGTGAAGAGGTCTTGCACATCCCAACATCAGACTCGTTGCAAATTTGTCTTGTTAAGACTGGAAATAGTACGCCGCTAATATCCTCTTTGGAGTTACGGCCAATCGACAATACTACTTATACCACTGAATCTGGGTCGCTGAGAAATTACATCCGGTACTATCTTAGCGACTCAGGATCTGAAATAGAGTAAGTCAACTTTAACTCAACAATGTCTCTTCTTTCTGCCTTGTCTTGTTTGTGCTTCTCTGTCTCTATTTTCACAATCCGTAATTAAGTGCAATGTAAGATGTCATATATTGTCTAAGATAATCAATCTGATAAGACGGTGAAAAAATGATATTTTCCAGCATCGTATTTACCTTATTTCACTGATTAAACAATATTTTTCCCATCCCAGGTCGAGCGACATGTATGATCGCATATGGGATCCATTTTTCATGAAGGAATGGACCCAGATTTCTACCTTTCTCGAAGTGGCCAATGCTAACGATTATGCACCTCCGAAAGAGGCGCTAAAAAATGCCGCCACGCCTACTAATGCCAGTGCGCCATTGACCTATGAATGGAGTTCAGAAAATCCTGATGACCAATATTACTTGTACGCACACTTTGCTGAGATCCAACAAGACTTGCAGGCAAATGATACTAGAGAATTCAACATCCTCTTCAATGGACAACATCATTATACCCCTTTAATTCCAACAAAGTTAGCGATAACTACTATCCAAAGCAACTTACCGAGAACTTGCAAAGGAGGCGAATGTAGGTTTCAGCTGGTAAGAACCAACAGATCAACTCTTCCACCTTTACTTAGCGCTTTTGAAGTCTACACAGTTATCCAGTTTCCCCAGTCCGAAACAGATGAAACCGACGGTATGTGTGTTCCTTTCAAAGGTTATGCTTATGAAACTTATATTTTCAAATGTTAGTAAAGAAACAAAACATAAACACACTAGAGCACTCAAGACATATAAATAATTTTTTTCAGTGGTTGCTATAAAAACCATCGAAGCCACCTATGGACTGACTAGCCATAGAATCAACTGGCAAGGCGATCCATGCGTCCCTCAACAGCTTAGGTGGGATGGTTTAAACTGCCGGAACACAAATATGTCCATGCCACCACGAATCACTACTTTGTAAGTTGAAAGATTAGTGGTACACATGTTCACACAAGATCTATAAACAATCATGATCAATCAACACTTTGAATGTGATTTTGAACATTTCATCAGAAACTTGTCTTCAAGTCGATTAACTGGAACCATCGCAGCTGCCATTCAAAATCTTTCTCAGCTAGAGAAACTGTAAGTAATTACCATTTTTTACTCAAGGAAAAAGAAAATATTCTAAAATTGATTTAACTAAATTGGAAAAACTTTCATTTCTTTATTTTCTCTTGCTGACATTAGGGACTTGTCGAATAATAACTTGACTGGAGGAGTACCGGAGTTTCTAGGCAACATGAAATTTTTGACGGTCATGTAAGTATCTCTCAACATATTTGCTAATGCTTTTCAAATTCTTCTTAAGATTAATGATCATTTTAAACAGAAACATAAGTGGGAACAATCTTAATGGTTTGGTTCCTCAAACTCTTCAAAGGAAAGGAATAAAGCTATTGTAAGAAACTTCCCCACATATTTTTCTGAATTTTCTCTAGTTGTTATCCACAACCCTTTTGTGTATTTGATGTCCTTAGCAAATCCTTCTCTTCTTGTAGCCTTGAAGGAAACCCAAGGCTTTGTCTCTCTGATTCGTGTTCTAAAAAGAAATCTATTGTGCCAACTGTTGCATCAGTTGTTTCTGCAGCCATTTTCATGATTGTTGTTATGGTTCTTTTTCTTGTACTCAGAAAGAAAAAGTCAACGATTGTAGAAGGTAATTGCAAGAGAGGCATTCAATAAGAAAACATTTGCTTAAGAGAAGAAATTTAAAATAAATAAAAAACGTCATGTACAGGTTTACACGTGCCACCGAGGACGTCAATGGCAGATTCACCTCAACCTTCATTTGATCGGAAAAGCAGAAGGTTCACATATTCAGAGGTTATCGATATGACAAGGAACTTCCAAAGGGTTTTAGGTAAAGGAGGGTTCGGCATGGTGTATCACGGTACTGTAAATGGTTCTGAACAGGTGGCTATTAAAGTACTCTCTCAATCTTCATCTCAAGGGTATAAAGAATTCAAAGCAGAGGTATTCATAGTTCTGAAATCTTCCAAACTTAACAGTGATCTGTTTCTATGTCCCAAAAAAACACTGTCATTTGTTTCTTTAGTCACCGGGGTTATGGATTTCAATATCATATTACTCTGACCTTAGGTGGATCTTCTTGTGAGAGTTCACCATACAAATTTGGTGAGCCTGGTCGGGTATTGCTATGAAGGAGATCATTTGGCCCTCATCTATGAGTTTCTGCCCAATGGAGACTTAAAACAATATCTGTCAGGTAATATTTGTTTATAGTGAGTTTACATGTAGCATTATTAGCTTACTGAATTTGGAAAACTAGAATGGATCTAACAATCTGATATACAGGAAATAGCGGTAGTGCCATCATTAAATGGAGTATTCGACTACAAATAGCCTTGGAGGTAGCATTAGGTTCGTACTAAGTTTAAAACCTTAGATCCATCATCAATTGGTTTTGTGATAAATCCGTTTATACTCAATTGCATAGGATTGGAGTATTTACATATTGGATGCAAACCGCCAATGGTTCATAGAGATGTCAAAACCGCCAACATATTGCTGGACGAGAAATTCAAGGCGAAAATCGCTGATTTTGGGCTCTCAAGATCATTCTGCGTGGAGAGCTCTTGAGCTGGCAATATCATGCGCAGATCCTACTTCATCAAAACGACCAACCATGTCTCAAGTTATTCACGAGCTAAATGAATGTATTGTGTGTGAAAACTCGGGAATAAAGAATAATGGAGGCTTGGAATCTCCAGAAGTGAACATTAGCTCGGACACTTCGTTGGCTCCCATGCCAAGATAGTTTTCAGTGTTGTCTAAAAAAGCTGAACTTTATTTTGTGGGTTTCTCTACTCTAGTAGTTTATGGATTGGTGGTAATGGCTCCTTGTCTGGAATTGTTTTCTTTCGTGTTGATTCTTTAAAAGTCAAGTATTTCTGAACATTTTCTTCATATGTCTTCATATGCTAAGCAACTATTGTCCGACCAAGAAACTGGTGTATTATTGCAATCCAATGTCTATAACCAAGTTCTTGATGATGATACTCCCATGCTAGAAAACACATTTACTCATTCTTTTCATTGATGTTATTTGGCTGTTATTGTATACACCAATGTCTATAGCAAGTTCTTCTGTGGCTATTTTTATCATTGCTGTTTTTGTTCTTAGGTTTGTTTTCTTCAGAAGAAAAAAGCAATCCTCGTGAAATATGACACGAAGCACATTTTGCTTTAACCATCGACATGTCATATTCTCTCTTCTTCTGTGTATATATGTGCCTCTCAGTCCGCCAGTGTCACGCTGTGAAAACTCATGAGATGATGACTGACTACTCTTTTCGATTGAACCCGTTTTGGTTTTCGATTTTCCTAATCATTTGCCGTACAAACTCTAATTTCACTATTTTTTAATATTCAAAATCTTTGAACCCGGTTCGGTTCCGATTTGGATATTCAATTATCATCGGCCATCCAAATCCTAATTTCACAATTTGAAAATGCAAATTTCTGAAGGCGAGCGTAGCACTTCAATCGTCGATGAAGAGTTCGCACCGCCAGAACCTGCTGATGGCGAATCACTCTATTTCTCTCGATGGAAGGTCTCGCCACGTAGATGGTTTTTACGACCGGAGATTTATTTTTCCCCGACTCGCCGAAGCCCGCTGAAATAGATGACAGGCTCAGAATCCAAAAAGGTATTTCTTTAAAATTCGAAGTTTATGCGACTGATTTCACTATAGTTTCATCTGGATATTGTTTCTTGGGCTGTCATTAAAGAAACGGCCATGATGATAGATGTAAGACCTAGATTTCCCTCGGACTCACTCACTGCCTATGGTTTATTCTCTGACACTGCACTAGAATTTCTTCGTGCATCATGAATTCACAGTGGTTCAATATCTTTAATTAGGGCAAGGCACCTTACCTAAACTTAAAAAGAGACTTACTTAGTGAGAGAAGTGATTGTCCTTTGATATATCAATTTATTGCGTAACGTGCTTCTGCTGGGTCTGCTGCTCCCTAATTTCCATTAATATTGAAACATTGTTGTCCTCTCAACCCATATCTTCCATCGGTGAAGCTGCACCAGAACATATTTTTACTCGTTTTCACCATTAACTTGTCAAAGTCTTTCTTTTAGTTAATGATTAAGGTTTGCTTATATATTTGCTGTTTATCTTCAACTGCACAGCACAGCCAACGGTTTCTTGGTTTTTCTTTGGGAATTAAGAGAGTATGAAGAGTTCTCTTGGGCTTTTGTTGGTGCTAATAGCAACTTTGGTCATCATTCGTATTGTTCAAGCTCAAGACCAACAAGGTATCAGCTTTCTTGTTTGTTCTATATGCATTTATTTACAAATGTTTTGCTTCTTAGATGTGCACTTGTGTTTAGTTAACAGGGTTCATCAGTTTGGATTGTGGGCTATCTGCGCATGAACTGTCTCCTTATTATGAGCCAAGGAGTGGTGTACGGTTCTCTTCAGACGAAAACTTCATCCAGAGTGGAAAAATAGGTCGAGTCCAAAAATATCCTGAGAACCTCATAAAGCCATACACAACGCTGAGATATTTTCCAGATGGAACACGGAACTGCTACAATCTAAGTGTGAAGAAGGGGAATAAATATTTAATCAGGGCTGCCTTTTTCATCTTGGGCCTAATCCGTGGGCAACGATAGAACTGGAAACACAAGTGAATGAGACAAGTGAAGAGGTCTTGCACATCCCAACATCAAACTCGTTGCAGATTTGTCTTGTTAAAACTGGGACGACGACTCCGCTAATATCTTCGTTGGAGTTACGGCCAATGGATATAATTCTTATATCACCGAATCTGGCTCGCTGAGACATTACTTCCGGTACTATCTTAGCAATTCAGGATCTCAGATAGAGTAAGTCAACTTCTCTGTCTCTATTTTCGTTATGTATTCCTTTGTCTCTCACACCTCTGTGCTCTGTTTCCAACACATAAAATTATCTAAGCTAATATGACATCTCTCATTGTTTTTAAAAAAATACTTAAACAGTCCTTAACTAAGTGCAATGTAAGATGTCATATAATGTCTAAGATAATCAATCTGATAAGACGGTGGAAAATGATATTTTGCAGCATCGTATTTACTTATCTCACTGCTAAAACAACATTTTCCCATCCCAGGTCAAGCGACGTCTATGATCGCATGTGGGATTCATTTTTCATGAAGGAATGGACACAGATTTCCACCGCTCTCGAAGGGGACAATGCTAACAATTATGTTCCACCGAAAGATGTGCTAAAGAATGCCGTCACACCTACTAATGCTAGTGCGCCATTGACCTTTGAATGGAGTTCACAAAATCCTGATGACCAATATTACTTGTACCTCCACTTTGCTGAGATCCAACAAGACTTGCAGACTAATGATCCAGAGAATTCAACATCCTATTCAATGGCCCTCCCCCTGTAATTCCTCCAAAGTTAGGGACAACTACTTTCCAAATCAGTTCACCGAAAAGTTGCAAAGGAGGCAAATGCAGTTTCAGCTGATAAGAACCAAAAATTCAACTCTTCCACCTCTACTTAATGCTTTTGAAGTCTACACAGTTATTCAGTTTCCACAGTCTGAAACAGATGAAACCGACGGTATGTGATTTTCTTCTCCAAGTTATGCATACAAGGTCTATTCTTTCTCATGTTAGTAAAGAAATGAATCATAAACATAATAGAATACTCAAGACATCAAAACCTTCTTTTTATGTCAGTGGGTGCTATAGAAAACATCGCTACCACTTATGCATTGAGTGGAACCAACTGGCAAGGCGATCCATGCCTCCCTCGAGAGTTAAAATGGGATGGTTTAGACTGCCACAACACGGATCTCTCCACACCACCAAGAATCCATTCTTTGTAAGTCGAACGCCTCACACACTTTTCAAGATCTGATAGTAAATATGATCATTAACACTTTGGATGTGATTTTGAACAATTCACCAGAAACTTGTCTTCAAGTGGCTTAACTGGAACCATAGCAGCTGCCACTCAAAATCTTACGCAACTAGAAAAACTGTAAGTTATTACCATTGTTAATCGAAGGCGAGAAATTTCTCTACTCTATGGGTTGTGATGTCGTATTCACTTGTCTCTCTACTCTTACGCCAAAGAAGCTTTTATATTTTATTTTATTTTTTGAACGTCATAAGCTTTTATATATGAGAGCATTTTAAATAAAAAGAAAAACAAAATAACTAGCCTATCACCTTAACTAAACAGACAAAATAGTGAGATCAGTCAATTATAGAAAGGAAGTTCTTGGACTTTTGTAAGATAAGTCTCCTTTGATATAATAAGATTTATCGTGTACTCCTTATTTTCCATGAATAAGTTTATAATACTGATGTTGGAGCCTATTGTTCTCCAGTACATGATTTTATTTAATAATTTATCGCATAACTTGTGCTCTTGTCCCTCTTCTTCTTCCCTTGGTGAGGCTACACTAGAAAACGTATTTACTCATTTCGCTATTGACTTGACAAATTCTTTCTTTTAGTGTGCGATTTTGGTTTGCTTCGTTACTCTAGTTCTTCTTCTTGTTGTGCGATTTGGTTTTGCTTATTTGTTCTTCCACGGCCCTTTCTCAAATTTTTTTGTGATGTTGTTGGTGCTAATAATAAGTTTGGCCATCATTCATATTGTTCATCCTCAGGAACAAGGTATCCAAATCTTATCTTTTTTATATCCATGTAGTATTCTTTTACCAAACGTTATAGTTGTAAGAACTCCACAACGGCTATGTTAACAGGGTTCATCAGTTTGGATTGCGGGCTACCCTCGAATGAACTATCTCCTTATAAAGAGAGATTTAGTGGACTGTGGTTCTCTTCGGACGAAAACTTCATACGGAGCGGAAAAACTGGTCGAATCCTTAAAATTCATGCGGGATACACAAAGCCATACCAGACGGTGAGATATTTTCCCGACGGAATACGGAACTGCTACAATCTGAGTGTAGAGAAGGAGCGCAAATATTTGGTCAGGGCTTCGTTTGTATATGGAAATTATGATGATCTTGACATTAAACCAGTGTTTGATCTTTACCTTGGACCTAATCTATGGGTCACGATAGATTTGGAAACACGAGTGAATGGTACACGGGAAGATATCTTACACATCCCAACATCAAACTCGTTGCAGATTTGTCTTGTTAAGACTGGAGAAACTACACCACTAATATCTGCGTTGGAGTTACGGCCAATGGGAAATGATTCTTATATCACTAAATCTGGCTCCCTGAGACTTAACTCCCGGTATTATCTTAGCAAGTCAGGATCTACGATAAGGTAAATCAGCTTCAGCTGAACAATGTCTCTTCTTGTTTCGTTTTCCTTTTGTCTTCTCTTTTACCTTTGTGATCTGGTTTCTGCTAAAACAACATTTTTCTCATCCCCCAGGTACTTGAGCGACGTCTATGATCGCGTATGGAGTCCCTTCTTCATGAAGGAATGGACCCAGATTTCCACTGCTCTCGTAGTGAACAATTCAAACAAATATGATCCACCGAGAGCTGCGCTAAGAAATGCCGCCACGCCTACTAATGCCAGTGCGCCATTGACCATTGAATGGATTTCACAAAATCCTGATCACCAATATTACTTGTACGCACACTTTGCTGAGATCCAACAAAACTTGCAGGCAAATGATACTAGAGAATTCAACATCCTCTTCAATGGACAACATTTTTATGGCCCTCTAATTCCTCCAAAGTTAAAGATATTTACTATCTTTAGTCAATCACCGAGAACTTGCGATGGAGGGAAATGCAGTTTTCAACTGAAAAGAACCAACAATTCAACTCTTTCACCTCTACTTAATGCTTTTGAAATCTACACCGTTATTCAGTTTCCACAGTCTGAAACAGATGAAAGCGACGGTATATATGTGTGACTTTCTTTTCTAGGTTATAACGCATATTAGTGTATATGCTTTCTTAGTATTAATCTATCTTAAACCATTTTTATATCAGTGGTTGCTATGAAAAACATCGCAGCCAGCTATGGATTGAGTAGAATCAATTGGCAAGGCGATCCATGTGTCCCTCAACACCTTAGGTGGGATGCTTTAAACTGCTTCAACACAAATATGTCCATGCCACCAAGAATCACTACTTTGTAAGTCGTAAGTTTAGCAGAACACACTCTTTAAGATCTGATAGTAATCACTAACTTTTTAGATGTAAATTTTGAACATTTCGCTAGAAACTTGTCTTCAAGTGGTTTAACTGGAACCATAGCAACTGCCATTCAAAACCTTACGCAGCTAGAAAAACTGTAAGTAAATTGAACGTTAAACGTTTTTATTATATTGGACAAACCTTCATGTCTTTATTCTCTCTTGCTAACATTATAGGGACTTGTCCAATAATAATTTGACCGGAGAGGTGCCAGAGTTTCTGGGCAACATGAAATCCTTGTCTTTCATGTAAGTTTCTCTCAACAGATTTTCTATTACTTATCAGATTCCAGCTCAAATCATAGTCGATTTTAACAGAAATTTAAGCGGGAACAATCTTGATGGTTCAATTCCTCAACCACTTCAAAAGGAAGGACTAGAACTAATGTAAGAAATTTTCCACATAATTTTCTCAAGTTTTATGTATTTGACGTCCTAAACAACCATTTTCTTCTTGTAGAGTCGAAGGAAACCCAAGGCTTTGTCTCTCTGTTTCGTGTAGAAAGCCAACTAAAAAGAAACTTGTTGTGCCAATTGCTGCATCAGTTGCTTCTGCAGCCATTGTCATTGTTGTATTGGTTCTTTTTCTTCTCCTCAGAAAGAAAAAGTCAACGATTCTACAAGGTATCTGCATATATATATACTCGTGTGGTTGTTGTTTCGATTTTACCTAAGAAAAAGAGATACAAAGATAAAAACGATATGATAACATCCTTATATGTATAGGTCTACAACTACTATTTAGGACATCAACGATGAATGATACATTTGCAAATAAGAAGAGCACAAGGTTCAAATATTCTGAGGTTATCAAAATGACAAATAACTTCCAAAGGGTTCTAGGTGAAGGAGGGTTTGGCAAGGTGTATCACGGTACTGTAAATGGTTCGAGACAGGTAGCTGTTAAAGAAGTCTCTGCGTCTTCAACTCAAGGCTATAAACAATTCAAAGCAGAGGTAATTCATAATTCTGTAATCTTCCCAACTAACATGTGATCTGTTTCTCATGAGATTTACTCGTACCTTAGGTGGACCTTCTGCTGAGAGTTCACCATAGAAATTTGGTGAGCCTGGTGGGATATTGCTATGAAGGAGATCACTTAGCCCTCATCTATGAGTTTCTGCCCAATGGAGACTTAAAACAACATTTTTCAGGTAATAGATTTTTATAGTGAGTTCATGTGTAGCATTAGCTTATGAAATTCGGAGAACTAGAATGGATCTAACAATCTGATATACAGGAAATAGCGGTAGATCCATCATTAAATGGAGTATTCGACTACAAATAGCCTTGGAGGCAGCACTAGGTTCGTACTAATTTTTAAAAG
Source organism: Euclidium syriacum (assembly GCA_900116095.1). Classification (NCBI taxonomy): domain Eukaryota; kingdom Viridiplantae; phylum Streptophyta; class Magnoliopsida; order Brassicales; family Brassicaceae; genus Euclidium; species Euclidium syriacum. The sequence continues at coordinate 9,655,875 of FPAK01000006.1, forward strand.
ATATTCAATTGATTTTGTGATAAATCCGTTTATACTCAATTTCATAGGATTGGAGTACTTACATATTGGATGCACACCGCCAATGGTACATAGAGATGTCAAAACCGCCAACATATTGCTGGATGAGCATTTTAAGGCCAAACTCGCTGATTTTGGGCTGTCAAGATCTTTCCAAGTTGGAAGCGAATCTCATGTTTCGACAGCAGTTGCTGGTACTTTTGGATATCTTGATCCCGAGTAAGTACAAAAACTTGTTCTGAAACTTTCGGTTCCTCCTTCAATGGTTAAATCACTATATACCATGTTGTTGTCCTTTGCAGATATATCATTTCACGTCGGTTGGCTGAGAAGAGTGACGTGTACAGCTTCGGGATCGTGTTATTGGAGATGATCACAAACCAACCCGTGATTAGTCAAACCTCTGAAAATTCTCACATAACACAATGGGTTGGCTTTAAGATTTGCCAAGGTGATATTACTGAGATCATGGATCAAAACCTTTGTGGGGTTTATGACGTTAATTCGGCTTGGAGAGCTCTTGAGCTGGCAATGTCATGTGCAGATCCGTCTTCCTCAAAACGACCATCCATGTCTCGAGTGATTAACGATCTAAAAGACTGCATTGTTTGTGAAAACTTGAGGATAAGTAAGAATGGAGGCTTGGAATCTCAAGAAATGAACATTAACTTGGACACTTCGGTGACTCCCAGGGCAAGATAGTTTCAAATGTTGTCTACTTGTGGTACCAATAATGTAATCATCAAATCATTGATTAATTACATTTTTAGCAAAATTGTAAACTCCAAATCGAGAATTTTCATTTTGCTTTAAGAATTGACATGTCCAGGTCATAATATTTTCTGTTCTTTAGGTGCCACGAAAAGATCTTTTTCTCTGTTTTTTGGTTCTTTCTATGTGTTTACTCTTGAATGCTACTGTGCTACGTCGTGAAAGATAAACAAGAAACAGATGCAGAGAAATCATGATCACAAAGTTCATGGAATATTAACAAGAAACAGATGCAGAGATATCTGCAAATTAGGCATTTTGATTTGAGAAATTGGTACTAACCTGACCTTGGTCCTTAGAGAGAGAGAGTAGAGAATGAAATTGTATTGCTTAGAAATGCTTGGATGTTTATACAAAAATCTCCAAAAATAAACGATGGAGATCAATCTAATCTAGCGGTGGACGTTTACTCTCTAGATCCTTCCACACCATGCAAAGTCTAAGAGATCTCTTTTGGGCTGACCATTTCATCATGTAAACTCAATGGCCTTATTGGGCCTAAATTGAGCTGAGGCATTACATTGTCTTTAACTTTGTAGGAAAATAATCAAACAGAAAAACTAATCAAAGTAGTTAAATGGATAGCAAGGATAAGACAGGAAGGAAGCAATGAATGATGGTGGATTATACGGGTAGTTAAGTCTAGTTTAACAATGTAATAGTCTATATCAAACTCACCATTGTGCTACAACCTATGTTTTTTTATGAATTTCAGTATATGTTTATGCATGAATTCAGATTTAAAGGCATTAACCTCAAAAATGCCAAGTAAAACAAGAACTGAAAACTGATTAAATATTCACCCTAGTTTATAAAATAGGTTTGGTGGGTTTCACTTGTCTCATGTCTCAAAAGGAAAGATCGTTTTATCGGTTTAACACCTAATCCAAATCCCAAATCTTGAAAGATATGACATGTTCCAAGTTTTTAGAAACACAAGTGTTACAAAAAAGGTTGTAGCGAAATATTTTTAAAGGAAATATTTTTTCTCATTAATAAATTTTATTTGTCAATTTTTGTAATTTAAACACCGAAAACAAAAAGACCAAAGAAAACAAAACATTTTAAAAAAACATAAAAATAAATTCGGGATGGGGTGTTTCAGGTTCGACCCTAAACTATACTACAATTATGTATTTACATTTTATCGGATTCTCGATATATTATAAGTTAGGTTATAAATGCAATTTGAATTTTGCTAAGTATAATTAAACTCACACGCTCACATTAAATAAGGGCGAGATCAACGGAGTATAAAAAAAGATTTTATCGTGGAGCAATCCTCTGAAATAATAAGATTTTAAAACGATTATTTTGGATTGGACTCTTCTTCAAGATTATGTTTTTACATAAAAATCAGTTTCTTTCAAAGGTTTTAATAAAAAGGTTGGAGTTTCACTTCTAAAACCAAAGTTTTGACCACAAGATCTTAACTTTGGTCGATCAAAGCCACAACCGCTCTCGAGAATGACTCGACAAGAGTAGTCGAAACTCACCAGTAGAACTAAGTCAAAGTTTTGAGGTACAAGGGTTCTGGTGACCCACCTATAGAGACACATGTGTCATAACGTAATTAGACTTGAAGCGTAATTAGACTTAAGTATCCAATGAATGTTGGTATTTTGTGTTAAAAGATTCGTCTAAACTATATTACATACGGGTGTAAGATAGATTACATGAAGCCAAAAAAATTGTTTATATCGTATTTACGTGTTGTTGATTTGTAAATATTAGAAGAGCTAGTTTTACCCAACAAACCACCATTAAAAAGAATAAAATTAACTGCATCATTCAAGTTTTTCAAAAAGTTAAAATCTAAAGCAAAACGAAAACCAAAAACTAAAATCCAAAAAAGCACTCGAACATTTTATGCGGTTGCAATTCAAAAATCTTACACAACTAAGATAACTGTTATGTTCATTAGTAACTCCCATAATTAATTGGACGAACATTTTTTTTTCTCTAAATTTGATCTTGGAAATTATAGAATTTGACAGGGAAGGTGCCTAAATTTCCAGGCAACATGAAATCGTTGTTGTTCATATAAGTTTATCTCAGCATATGTGCTAATGCTATGTGAGTGTCACGCTGTGAAAACTCATGAGATGATGACTGACTACTCTTTTCGATTGAACCCGTTTTGGTTTTTGATTTTCCTAATCATTTGCCGTACAAACTCTAATTTCACTATTTGTGAATATTCAAATTTGATTTGAACCGGTTTCGGATTTAGATAATCAATTATCACTGGGGGTACAAGTCCAGAATGCAAATTTCTGAAGGCGAGCGTAGCACTTCAATCATCGATCACGTTCCAAAAACAAGTGATATCGCCGATGAAGAGTTCTCACCGCCAGGACCTGCTGATGGTGAATCGCTCTCTTCCTCTCGATGGGAGGTCTCGCCACGTAGACGGTTTTTACGATCGAGTTTTTCTTTTTCCCCGACTCGCCGAAGCCGGTTGAAATAGATGACAGAGACAGACCCAGATTTCGTTCGGAATCTAAACAGGTATTCTTTAAAAATTCGAAGTTTATGCGACCATAATTTCAACTTTATAGTCTGGATATTGTTTGTTTCTTGGGCTGTCATTAAAGTATAACAGTGAGAGCTTTTGCTGCCTTTGGATTTGTGGGGGTCTAAAGCCGTTTGTCTTCAGCCTTCGCCAATCAAAATAAACGAGCATTGACTATTTTCTCAGAATTTCTTCATGCGTCAGTGCTGAGTCTAGTTACTATCAAAAGCCAATTTCTTGTTGCGTGATTGATTCATTCTTTGGAAGTTATACTAAAGCAAGTTGCATCTTGTCTGACCAGGAAACTAAAACTATATTTGATTACACAATTTGATGATACTGATAGTGATGGTGGAACACTATATTACCCTTTTATTCTTCTTCTTCCCATGGTGAAGTTGCACTAGAAATAAGAAACTACAGAGAGTTCTATTCGTCTTTTGGTCATTATTCATCTTGTTCAAGCTCAGGGTAAAACTGTTATCAACCTTATGTCTAACTTGTGGTCATATGATTGGAACAATAATCAGGTCTACTACTTATACAAGTCAACGACCATTAGAATGTCAACACTTTCTGAACATTTCTTCATGCATCATCGTTGCGCGTCTGGTGGCTATTAAATTCATATATCTTTTTCTGTAATTGACAGGTTCTTTCCACGTAAAAGGCACTTTGTCTGATCAAGAAAGTAAAGTGATGTCCGATTCCACAAATAACCCCAGTCAAGTTCATTATTATGATGTTGGAACTACTTATTCTTCTTCTTATGGTATAGTTGCACTAGAAAACTCTTCTTTTCATTGACTTGAAAATGTCTTTTGCTTTTAGTTTTGAATTTGAGTTTACTTATATATTCTCCCTTTATCTTCCTCAGTGTAGGCAATGTTTTCTTGATTATTTGTTTGTAGGTAAGAGAAGATGGAGAGGTCTCTTGCACTTTTGTTGCTGTTACTTGGAATTTTGGCTATCATTCATATTGGTCAAGCTCAGAGCCAACAAGGTATTCACATCTTAAGTGATATATATATATATATACATATATCCATGTATTGATCTCCTCCTCCTTATACCATCTTGGTTCTTAGTTGTACTTGTATATGATAATTCTATCTGTTATCCCTTTTAGCGGTCAATATTTTTCCATTTTTGTTTTACAGGGTTCATCAGTTTGGATTGTGGGCTACCTGCGGATAAACCGTCTCCTTATAAAGAAGAGTCAACTGGATTACAGTTCACTTCGGACGCAAAATTCATCCAGAGCGGAAAAACTGGTCGAGTCCAAGCGAATCTGGAGAGTAGGCTTCTGACGCCATACATAACGCTGAGATATTTTCCTGAGGGAATACGGAATTGCTACAATGTACCCGTGGAGAAGGGAAGAAATCATCTGATCAGGGCAAGGTTTCTATATGGAAATTATGATGGCCTTAACAATAACCCCAAGTTTGATCTCTATCTTGGACCTAATCCTTGGGCTACGATAGATTTGCATATACGACAGAATGGTACACGAGAAGAGGTCTTACACATCCCAACATCAAACTCGTTGCAGATTTGTCTTGTTAAGACTGGGTCGACTACACCCCTAATAAACACCTTGGAGATACGACCCATGGGAAACGACTCTTATGAAACCAAGTCTGGTTCTCTGAATCTTTTCTTTCGGCTATACCTTAGCGAATCAAAGACACTAAGGTAATTCAACTTCAACCTAACACTATCTCTTGCTTTTGCTCAAGGTGTGAGACTATTTTTGGACACTAAGCAGAAGTGTAAGACACAGAAAAAAAAATAAAAACAAAGAGCAATCTTAGAAGATTACAATGGTTCAAGAGGACTAAAATTGATATTATCCATTCTTATTTATTTATTTTGTTCCACGACCTAAAGATACTGTTTCCACCCTCAGGTACCCGGACGATGCCTATGATCGCCAATGGAGTGCGTACTTTGAGAAGGGGTGGACCCAGATATCCACCACTAGCGATGTGGGAAATACCAACGACTATAAACCACCCAAAGCCGCACTTGCAACTGCCGCCATACCTACTAATGCCAGTGAGCCATTGAAAATTGAATGGACTAATCCAGAAAAACCTGACGACCAATATTACTTGTATAGACACTTTGCTGAGATCCAAGACTTGCGGACTAATGAAACCAGGGAGTTCAATCTGCTATTCAATGGAGAAGTGACGTCTGACCCTTTGATTCCTCGGAAGTTAGAGATAATTACCATCTTAAGCCAGTCTCCAAGGACTTGTGAGAAAGGCGAATGTAGTTTGCAGCTGATAAGAACCAACAACTCAACTCTTCCTCCTCTACTTAACGCTATTGAAGTCTACACAGTTATCCAGTTTCCACAATCTGAGACAGATGAAAACGATGGTATGTTTCAGTGTGTTTCAATCTTATGCATTAAAGAGGTCTATTCTTTGTATGTTTATTTCTAACATCTTGAAAATGTTATTATGTCAGTGGTTGCTATAAAAACCATTGAAGCCACCTATGGATTGAGTAGAATCAACTGGCAAGGCGATCCATGCGTCCCCCTACAGCTTAGGTGGGACGCTTTAAACTGCAGCAGCATGGATATCTCCACACCACCAAGGATCATTTCGTTGTAAGTCGTAAGATCATTAGTAGTACCCATGCATGTACCCACACTCGCTCTTCAAGATCTGTCTATCAGTAATCAACACTTTCAACGTGATTTTGAACATTGCACCAGAAACTTGTCTTCAAGTGGTTTAACAGGAAACATAGCAGCTGCCATTCAAAACCTAACACTACTAGAAAAACTGTAAGTATGTCCATTGTTGATCAAAGGTGGAAGAATTGCCATATCTATTGTGAAAAATTCATATATAGTCTCCCTTGCAAACTTTAGGGACTTGTCGAACAATAACTTGACCGGAAAAGTGCCGGAGTTTCTAGGCAACATGAAATCATTGCTGGTCATGTAAGTTTCTCTTTAAGCGGATTTTCTAATGATATTTAGACTCCACCTTAGATCATGTTGATTGCTCTTTTTATGCAGAAACTTAAGCGGGAACGATCTTAATGGTTCAATTCCTCAATCTCTTCAACGGAAAGGACTCGAGCTAATGTAAGAAACTTCTCACGTATCTTGTGTACTTTTCTCTGTTATTATTATCCACAACCCTTTTACGCATTTAATATCTTGAAACAACACATGTATTCTTGTAGTCTTGAAGGGAACCCAAGGCTTTCTCACCCTGGTTCACAGGCAAAACCATCTAGCAAGAAGAGCTTTCCAGTAACGATTGTTGCATCAGTTGGTTCTGTGGCCATCCTCATTGTTGTGCTGGTTCTTGTTTTTGTTCTCCGGAAGAAGAAGCCGAAGACAGTTGAAGGTAATTTGCTAGAGAGACATATCAAATAAAATCTCATGAAAATGGTTTTATTTAACCCCTAACTTCTGATCTAACAGTTGTTCACCCGCCACCGAATACAAGTAGGCGAATGAATAATGTTACGTATGCTAATTCACCTGAGCCATCAATCGAGACGAAGAAGAGAAGGTTTACTTATGCAGAGGTTATTAAAATGACGAATAATTTTGAAAGAGTTGTAGGGGAAGGAGGATTTGGCGTTGTCTGTCACGGTACTGTCAATGGTTCTGAACAGGTAGCTGTTAAACTACTATCTCAATCATCAACTCAAGGCTATAAAGAGTTCAAGGCAGAGGTATTTTTTGTACAATCTTTCCAACTAGTATCTGTTTTAAACATCACAAAGGTTATGAAACTTATTGTTCGTTGAATTTTAGGTTGATCTTCTTCTGAGAGTTCACCATACGAATTTGGTAAGCCTCGTTGGATATTGCGACGAAGGAGACAACTTGTCTCTCATCTACGAGTTTGTAGCCAATGGAGACTTAAGACAACATCTGTCAGGTAAAACTTGGTGAATCATGAGCTCGTGAAAAGTTGTTCTTCCTGAAAATTCAAAAGAATCTAATGAGATAATAAGATACAGGAAAAGGAGGCAGAGCCATTCTCAATTGGAGTACTCGACTACGAATAGCTGTGGAGGCAGCACTAGGTTTGTACTAAGTTAAACCGTAGAACTAAAACTTGTTATAGTCCGTCAATATGGATGAATCCATTGCACAGGATTGGAGTACTTACACATAGGATGCACACCACCAATGGTTCATAGAGATGTCAAAACTACAAACATATTGTTGGACGAACATTATAAAGTCAAACTCGCTGATTTTGGGCTGTCGAGGTCTTTCCCTGTTGGAGGTGAATCTCATGTTTCAACGGTGATTGCTGGTACTCCTGGTTATCTTGATCCAGAGTAAGTATTTTCAAATCACACACTTGTATTGAATTTGTTTCTCTTCTTGAATGCTTGAAGATTATACCAATGATCTTTTCTTTACAGATATTACCGTACAAGCCGGTTGGGTGAGAAAAGTGATGTGTACAGTTTCGGGATTGTATTATTGGAAATGATCACAAACCAACCAGTGATTGATCGAATGCGTAGAAACTCTCACATAACACAATGGGTTGGGTCTGAGCTTAACGGAGGAGATATTGCTAAGATCATGGATCCAAACCTGCACGGGGATTACGTACTCGCTCTGCTTGGAGAGCGCTTGAGCTGGCAATGACGTGTGCGGATCCTTCTTCAGCAAAACGACCAAACATGTCTCAAGTTGTTATCGAACTAAAAGAATGTCTTGTCTCTGAAAACTCGAGAAGAAATATGAGCAGAGGCATAGACTCTATGAGTTCTCCTGAAGTGAGCATGATCTTCGATAGTGAAATGGTTCCCAGGGCAAGATAGTTTGTGCTGCAAGTAACACAAGTATGATGAAACCACTCAACAATCTTGTGGCTTTGACCTGTCGTGTTCTTTGTTTTGTATTTTGAGTGCCGGTGCGTATTTTTTATTTATCTATAATTGTCGTCTTGAAACACAAATAAAAACTGTGTCTATTGAAGTGTGTTCTCGTGGTAATGTATAGTTTTATGAAACGAAACTAAAATGCTCGGATCCCATTTTCAGTTTATGTACAAAAACTCGATAATGAAAAGTTGATGATGTCATCCTTACTGGTCCAGTCAAAAACTTTTGATATATCGAACTTGATAGCACACCGAAGAGATATGTTTTTTTTTTATGATAATCATCTATCAATTCTTTTTCGTAAGGAGCAGATTCTCCAAAAGAAACATGTCTATGACGAAAACGGATTAATTCTGCTATATAAATTTTTTAGAAACAAGTTCTTGAGACGGTTAACTAGAATTTTGGGTTTTCATTGGCGTGATAACAATGAGTATCAACTTTTAAGGTTTTTTTGCAATCATTGTGTGGGGTCTAAGCTATCTTCTGAATGTTTGTGGGAGAGGATGTCTTCACCAATCGAAAGTCAACGACAATGGACTATTTCTCGGAATTTCTTCGTGCGCCATGGTGCTGACTTTTTGGTTCTAAAATGTTAACATGGTACTGTTGGTTTTTTAGTTTTATATGTGAACATGGTGCTGACTCTAGCGGATATCCAATCCAATATTTTGTGGCGGATGTATATACATTCTTTGAAAGTCAAAACATATTGTTTGACCACGAACCTTAAAAACTACAAACTAATTTACAAAATTTCATGAGCGCATGGTGGAACACTATTTTATTTTATTTTCAGATAATTAAATTTGTTCAACAAAAAAAAAGATACAGTGATTTTCTTCTTTTTTTAAAAAATACTAGAATTAAAGAACGAACAATCAATGAGCCTACGAGCAGAAAAGAGATGGTGAAGTTGTTATAAACCTTGTTGCTTCATGCTAACTTGTATTCATATTCAGGTCCACTACATATATAAGTCAACAACCACTAGAATGTCAACTCTTTATGAACATCTCTTCGTGCATCATTGTTACAAGTATGTTGACTATTAAATCCAATATCTTTTGTGTGATTGAAAGGTTCCTTGGAAGTAAAATACATTATTGTTTGAGTCTGACCAAGAAACTGTACGTATATGTACATTCCATTAATGACCCCAAATCAAGTTCATAATAACAGTGTTGGACCATTATCCTCTTCTATATCCTTGTTCTTTTCACATGGTAAAGTTGCACCAGAAACCACATTTACTCATTCTTTTTGTTTTGACTTGAAAAAGTCTTGTCTTTTGGTTTTGTTTATATATTGTCCATTTGTCCTCCTCAGCCAAGCCATTCGTTTTCTTGATTATAGGTTTGTACTAGGTAAGAGAAGATGGAGAGGTCTCTTGCACTTTTGTTGCTGCTAATTGAAATTTTAGCCATCATTCATATTGTTCAAGCTCAGAGCCAACAAGGTATCCACTTCTTAAGTGACATATCCCGTCTTCTTATTAATTCCCATTTTGGTTCCTAACCTCGTACTTGTATGTGATAATTATGTATGTTCTCCCTTTTAGTGGTCAATATCTATATGTTTTACAGGGTTCCTCAGTTTGGATTGTGGGCTACCCGCGGATAAACCGTCTCCTTATAAAGAGGAGTCAACTGGATTACAGTTTTCTTCAGATACAAAATTCATCCGGAGCGGAAAAACTGGTCGAATCCAAAAAAATCTGGAGAGTAGGTTCCTGACGCCGTACCAAACGTTGAGATATTTTCCAGATGGATTACGAAATTGCTACAATCTACACGTCGAGAAGGGAAGAAATCATCTAATCAGGGCTTTGTTCCTATATGGAAATTATGATGGCCTTGACATTAACCCCAAGTTTGATCTCTATCTTGGACCTAATCCATGGGCCACCATAGATTTGCATAGACTAGATAATGGTACACGAAGAGAGATGTTACACATCCCAACATCAAACTCGTTGCAAATTTGTCTTGTTAAGACTGGCACAACTACACCGCTCATATCCGGTTTGGAAATACGGCCAATGGGAAAGGATTCTTATGAAACCAAGTCTGGTTCTCTGAATCTTTTCTTTCGGATCTACCTTAGCGAACCAAATACTCGCCTAAGGTAAACACTATCTCTTGCTTTCGCACTGTCAAGGTGTAAAGACTATATATATATCTCTATGAACACTAGCAGAAGTGTAAGGGAAAAAGAAAAAAAAAATTACAAGCTAATTGTCTTACTAGAGTGAGTACTAGTACGTAGTAAATATAACATTTCTATACATGAGAAAAGGAAAATTCTAATATTTATTTTGTTTCTATTTGTATATTGGGTTTAATAATTGTATAGAATAAATCTTTAAGGTTTGTAATCATTATTCACATTCGCCTCAGTTCATTTTAGTGAAGTTTTCTAAATTTTTGCTCTCGAATTTACAACATTTACAATGGTCAAGAAATGATATTATTCAATCTTATATACTTATTATCCACTTGCTAAACAATATTGTTTCCACTCTCAGGTATCCAGACGATGTCTATGATCGTCAATGGATTGCGTACTTTGAGAAGGGGTGGACCCAGATATCCACCACTGGCGACGTGGGAAATACCAACGACTACGATCCACCAAAAAAATCGCTTGCAACTGCCGCCATACCTACTAATGCCAGTGAACCATTGACTATTGATTGGACTAATTCAGAAAAACCTGACGACCAATATTACTTGTATAGTCACTTTGCTGAGGTCCAAGACTTGCGAACAAATGATACAAGGGAATTTAACATGGTATGGAATGGAGAACTTATGTGGTCTAACCCTGTAATTCCTAACAAGTTAAAGATATCTACTTTATTAAGCGTGTCTCCATGGACTTGCGGTGGAGGGGAATGTAGTTTCCAGCTGAAAAGAACCAACAGATCAACCCTTCCACCTCTACTTAATGCTTTTGAAGTCTACACAGTTATCCAGTTTCCACAGTCCGAGACAGATGAAAACGATGGTATGTTTTCACTCGGTGTTTCAGCGTTATACGTAAAAGTTCTATTCTTTTGTATGTTCATTTCTAACATCTTAAAAAATATTTATGTCAGTGGTTGCTATCAGGAACATTGAAGCCACATATGGATTGAGTAAAATAAACTGGCAAGGCGATCCGTGCGTTCCTCAACAGTTTAGGTGGGATGCTTTAAACTGTAGCATCACGGATTTCTCCACACCACCAAGAATCACTTCTTTGTAAGTCATACGTATACGTTCACTACTAGCACACATGCATGCACGCTCAGTTACTCTTCAAGATTTGTTAGTAATTATGATCGTTAACTAACCCTTTAAATGTGAGTTTGAAAATTTCATAGAAACTTGTCTTCGAATGGACTAACTGGAAACATAGCAGCTGCCATTCAAAACCTTACAGATTTAGAAAAACTGTAAGTGTGTCCATTGTTGATCGAAGGCCTAAACTTTTCGTAGATATGCAACGAAATCTAATGTGTCATATTATATTCTCTCTTCTTATAACATTAGGGACTTGTCAAATAATAACTTGACTGGAGGGGTGTCGGATTTTCTAGGAAACATGAAATCGTTGTTGTTCATGTAAGTTTTCTCAAGCATGTCTTATAATGCTTTTTAAATTCACTCTGAGATCATGTCCACGTATGCATCTAATGCTTTTCAAATATCACCTTGGATCTTGTTCATTGCTTTTTATGCAGAAACTTAAGCGGAAATGATCTTAATGGTTCAATCCCTCAATCTCTACAAAGAAAAGGACTCACGCTACTGTAAGAAACTTCCCACGTATTTTGTAAACTTTTCTATGTTATTATCCACATCCCTTTACGTATTTGGTGTGTCTGAAACAACACATGTCTTATGGTAGTCTTGAAGGAAACCCAAGGCTTTACCTTTCTGGTTCACCCTCAAAACCATCTGGCAAGAAGAATTTTCCAGTTACAATCGTTGCATTAGTTGGGTCTGCTTCCATCTTCATTGTAATTGTGTTGGTTCTTGTTCTTTTCCTTCGAAAGAAAAAATCATTGACTGATGAAGGTATTTGCAAGAGACATATATCAAATAAAAAAACTAATAAATCTCATGAATAAGGTTTTCTCTAACCCTTAATTTCTGATCTAACAGTTGTTCACCCGAGTAGGCAAACAATGAATGTTACATATGCTAATTCACCTGAGCCACCAATCGAGATAAAAAAGAGAAGGTTCTCTTATTCAGAGGTTATGAAAATGACAAATAATTTCGAAAAAGTTGTAGGGGAAGGAGGGTTTGGCGTTGTCTGTCACGGTACTGCCAATGGTTCCGAACAGGTAGCTGTTAAATTACTATCTCAATCATCAACTCAAGGCTATAAAGAGTTTAAGGCAGAGGTATTTTTATTATAATCTTTCGAACTAGTATTTATTTTTAACATCACATAGCTTATGGATTTCTTATTTTTCTTTGCATGAGTGCATTAGGTTGATCTTCTTCTGAGAGTTCACCATGCAAATTTGGTAAGCCTTGTCGGATATTGCGATGAAGGAGACCACTTGGCCCTCATTTACGAGTTTGTACCAAACGGGGACCTAAGACAACATTTGTCAGGTAAAACCTGAAGTACCACGTTCCAATGGTACATGTATCATGCATGAACTCATGAAAAAACAGTTGTCCTTCCCAAGAATATGAGGATATAATTATCTATTGTACAGGAAAAGAAGGCAGGCCAATTTTCAATTGGAGTATTCGGCTAAGAATAGCTTTGGAAGCAGCACTAGGTTTGTATTAAGTTAAACCGTAGAACTATAATTTACTCAATTGGTATTACAATAATCAATTAACATAGATGATTTATTGCATAGGTTTGGAGTACTTGCACATTGGATCCACACCACCAATGGTTCATAGAGATGTTAAAACTACTAACATATTGTTGGATGGGGATTATAAGGCCAAACTCGCTGATTTTGGGCTCTCGAGGTCTTTCCCTGTTGGAGAAGAATCTCATGTTTCAACAGTTATTGTTGGTACTCCTGGTTACCTTGATCCGGAGTAAGTATTAATAGTTCTCACACCATACACTTGTGTTGGAAATTTTTCGTCCTTCTTCAATGCTTGAAGAGTATACTATGTTCTTGCCTTGTAGATATTACCACACAAGCAGGTTAAGTGAGAAAAGCGATGTGTACAGTTTCGGGATTGTGTTGTTGGAAATAATCACAAACCAACCAGTGATTGATAGAATCCGTAGAAACTCTCACATAACACAATGGGTTGGGTCTGAGCTTAACGGAGGAGATATTGCTAAGATCATGGATCCACACCTTAAAGGGGATTATGATTCTCGCTCTGCCTGGAGATCTCTTGAGCTGGCAATGACGTGCGCAAATCCATCTTCAGAAAAACGACCAACCATGTCTCAAGTTGTTATCGAACTAAAAGAGTGTATTGTCTCTGAAAACTCTAGGAGAAATATGAGTCGGGGCATGGACTATATGAGTTCCCCTGAAGTGAGCATGGTCTTTGATAGTGGGATGATTCCCACAGCAAGATAGTTTGTGTTGAAAGTAAAATAAGTATGATGAAACCACTCGACGATCTTGTGGCTTCGACATGTCGTCTTCTTTAATTGTTTGTATTTTGAGTGCATGTGTGTAACTCTTTTATATAAGAAAACTGTGTTTTTAAAACCTTGATGTAAAATTGAATTCCTTGTTTGGGCTTAGTACTCTTTTAATCAAAGAGTGAGTTTCATTATTTGAATTATTTGATTATAAGAATTATCTTTTATTTTCCTATTTATTTGTACATTAATTTGTTTTCTTTTTGGCTTTATAGACATATGTTTGTAAGAGGAATAAAGTCTGCGTTACTTGTTGTAAAAACAAGTTTTTCACCCAAATTAATAATAAAAAGTTTTTAAATTTTTTTTTTTTATTTATTCAAGATATTTTCTTAAATATTTTTGAATCTATGTCAAATATTTTTGAATCTATGTCTCTTGATTGAATTATTTAAACTAATAATTTGTAAACTTATCACAAGAAATCTCACACCATTGAGTGATGTTCTTCGTTCCAATTCCATTTGACCCGTCTAACTAAAGAGATACTCGAGTATAATTAGTTAGATCAATCCGTCTACATCACTTAGTGTCCATCAATTTGATTATAAGAAGAGTGATTTGAGTCCCGCTTTATGATTTTGCGACTATCTTAGTGAGATTAACCCATGATCTTAGAACATGTATATTAAGAAATTTAGAGAGGTTTTTAAGAGAGATTCTTAAAAAAATATTAATATTTTAAGTATGGGGTCCACTGTGCAGTCAAGAACTGTCTCCGAAAATCTCTTATTAAGAGACGGTTCTTCACTGTTTACGGGTACATGGCGGTGGCCGATTTTTTTTTTTTTTTTTCGACTAAAAAAAATTAAATTAAAATTTTTTTTTTAAAAACCCCAAAAGAAATTTTTTGATATACATGCTCTTACATCTTGTTGTTGAATTATCTCATAACTGTATTCTTTGGTGGTCATCCCCTACTATCTTCACTATTATTTCATTCCTATTTCCTTGTTTTTTTTAGTCAATTCCTTGTTGTTTTTATGTTATATTTCATTTCTTATCACCTTTCTTGTAATACATTGAAATTTCCAAATAATTTGAGGCGGCAATTTTATTTTACCAATTCTAAAAGATTGGCGCTTCATTAACGTAATTCGTGGCGCTACATGTTAAACACAAATGATTCTTATTGGCTACCACCGCCACCACGCAGATCATAGTTTTAACCGTCGATTAACAGAGATCTAACGCTTTATAAATCATTATATGTTGTATACGCGGATCGCCATCTCAGCCGTTAGATCTACTACGCGATCTGATTTTCCCAAATCGAAGACTCCTCCCGTCTTGGCTATAAAATCAATTTCACATATTTTCTCACCTCAAATCTTCGAAGCGTCTTTTTTCTTTAGCATTATCAAATTTCACAAATCCAAGTTTCGGCGGAAAGATGTCAGGCCGTGGAAAGGGAGGAAAGGGTTTGGGTAAAGGAGGAGCCAAGCGTCACAGGAAGGTTCTGAGAGACAACATCCAGGGAATCACCAAGCCGGCGATTCGGAGGTTGGCTCGTAGAGGTGGAGTCAAGCGTATCAGTGGTCTGATCTACGAAGAGACTCGCGGTGTCCTCAAGATCTTTTTGGAGAACGTCATCCGCGACGCCGTCACCTACACCGAGCACGCCAGGAGGAAGACAGTGACCGCTATGGACGTCGTTTACGCTCTCAAGAGGCAAGGAAGAACTCTCTACGGGTTCGGCGGTTAAGGAATTTCGGAGATTGTTTGTCATGTAGATCTATTATGCTTTGCTCTCTATTCCGATTTCCGAATAACCTAGATTTTAAGAATACAGTGGCAATTTAGTAAAAGTAGGAAACTGTGATTTCTTTTGTATAATTTGATTTTCTCTGTTTCATCAATCCTTGTTCCTAAAAATTTCAACAATGCAATGGTAATTTCTCAGAAAAATAGTGTTTCGCTGTTAAATTGAAGGTGAAGCTCTGATTACTAAACCAAACTCGTTAATCTTCTTTATTCATTGACTCACAATTCAAGACCGCCTGCCCAATCGAGATCGGCTCTTTGGATTAAGGCATGCAATCACCTTAGTTTTTGTGTTCCACAGAAATCATAAAACAAACCGCTCAAGTACATTTTATTTGATTATTACTTTTCCAAAGATGTTTGGATACATTTTTGTTGCAAAATTCCGGCCTACTCATCCATTGTAGTTAACTGTTGCCCGGTGATGCATATATCTCATATGCGTAGAGCTTATCTCACAATCCCATCGGTTTGCATCGCAAACAATCGCTAAGTTATAGTCCAAGTTATCATTTACAAAATTGGATATAATGGAATGTCGAACTTCTAGTAATATCTCTTTAGTCTATTATATACACCTCCTTGTTTTATTTGATCTAACGATTCATAATCGCCCTATCTCTATACCATTTGTGTGTTCTTCACTTTTAGATGCAACTGTCTTATTATTTCAATATGACCACTGCTATTTGTTTTGGAGTTTCAATTGATGAGATTTTCTGTTTGATTTCATTTTTGTAATATATATAATAGATTGTAATTTTTATTTTTTTTTATTTTTGATGAAAGGGCATTCAATTGCTTGTAATTTCGTATGGAGATGATGTACAATTAAACATTAGAAAAAATGTAAAGTACTCTAGTATCGCCGTATCGGACATGGAGAAATCAGAAATGTAGGAGCCTCGCCAAAAAAATCTCATAATTTTTTTTTTTTAAGTGCTTTGATTGTAATTTGTAGTTTCAAAATTTAAATGATTCTACAAATAAACTCAAATAATTTCGTTGGCGCAATTCTGAAAAGTTGGCTCTACATAACCCCTAATTCGGTGGAGTCATGTAAACCAAAAAGTTCATTCTTATTGGTCAACACCATCACCACGCGGATCGTCAATATATGCCGTTGATTAATATAAATCGACGGTTTATACATCATTTTATTGTATATACGGATCGATATCTCAGCCGTTAGATCTACTATGCGATCCGATCGCTCAGATTTAAAAGCTCCCTATAAAATCAATCTCATATCATTTCAATCCCCAAATCAAATTCTAATCGCTCTTCGTCATCTTCAATTAGTTTTCTTGAGATAATAAACAAAGCAAAGGCGGAAAAATGTCGGGTCGTGGAAAGGGAGGAAAGGGTTTGGGAAAAGGAGGAGCCAAGCGTCACAGGAAAGTTCTGAGAGACAACATCCAGGGAATCACCAAGCCGGCGATCCGGAGGTTGGCTCGTAGAGGAGGAGTAAAGCGTATCAGTGGTCTGATCTACGAGGAGACACGTGGCGTCCTCAAGATCTTTTTGGAGAACGTCATCCGAGATGCCGTCACCTACACCGAGCACGCCAGGAGGAAGACTGTCACCGCCATGGACGTCGTTTACGCTCTTAAGAGGCAAGGAAGGACTCTGTACGGATTCGGCGGTTAAGGATTTTCCTAGCTTCGCGTTCCTATTTCTGGGTTTCTTACTTAGGCGTATTCTTCTGGAAATTTCTAATCGAATCGTGTTCCCGTCATCGTTTGCGTTCTTTATTTTGTTTGGTTACGGCGTCTAGTGTTTTGCGATAGCGTTTTCGTTAGATGTAATTACGCTTTTATCTCTTGCTTAATCGGTTGTAATATCACTTAAGAAATATAATCGAATCCTTTTCAGTCTTCAGCGTTTCTAAGAATCATTATGATTTTGTTTTTTTTCTGGAATATAATTGAATCTTGTGATTTTGTTCGGTGAATTAAAATCGGATCTTATAATTTTGGGGTTTTGGATGTAACAGCTTATGAAAAGCCAAAATAATCTAATGATAGTTAGAATGGAAACCAAAACGAGCCGATGTACATTTGGTTGGGATGGAAACATGAACTACATTAAAATCTGATAATTTTTTCGAGTTTTTGATTATTGAGTTAAAAATTCACACTATAATTGTAATAATGTACAGAAGGAAAGCTTTGAACTAAATTAAGATTTTGTATTATGGTTCCTATTAGTAACCCTTTCCTATTTCATCCGCTGTGAGAAAATGTTAATTATGGAAACATCTGAAAGAACATCAACGCTCGTTTCTCCGTGGCTAGTTTCGTTGAACCGTGGAAGTAACTCATCGATCATGCTAGTGTTATTATCTTCTTTAATCCGTGTGCTGTTCTGTATAAAGGTTATGACTTAATTGTATTGTAGTCAGAACAGGAATAAGAGAAAATGGGAAATAATCGAATACAATTAAGTCTGAATCTTTCTAGGACAATTTTTCTTTCCTATTTTCTATCATTCATCTTCTCAATTTTACCGTTTTTTCATTTCTTTAAATTCTATAAATCAAAATTATTAATTGCTAAACTCTAAGATAGTGTTCGTGGATTACTACCTTTTCCTAAATTTCCATTCTTAAAATGGAAAGTTCAACCAAAATGAAAATTTTATGCAGAAATATAGAAATATATTAGTTTACCATTTATCTCAAGCATCTAAATCCATGTGTATATTTATTATCTTCCACTATTCTAAATTAACTAGCAAATTTAAAGTCTTTCTTCCTTTCCTCGATTTTTTTCTTTTATTAACAGAGTTCGAAGAGAAAAATAAATAATTGTGACATTAGTGTTAGAGGCACAGACGTGCTTACCTTAAAAAAAAAACATTCGTTTTGGAGTTCTGAAATATTAAGAATTTTAGAGGTCCTAAATTTTTAAAAATCTAGTATAGTATATAGTAGTTATATAAAATAAAATTAGTCTAAGAGCATGAGTTCGAAAACTAATTTTATCAGAATACTACGAAAGACCCATTGAAGTGTTATATTTCTTGAAAAGTATGGGAGGTTGCTATCCAAACTCGTGGATCGGAGTTTGGATCGCTTACCGAATATTGTTGACAATTCCATTTTAGTTACTTCTGCTGAAAGAAGATTTTCTAAGTTGAAGCTGACAAAGTCTTATTTGCGATCAACTATGTCTCAAGAAAGATTAATTGGTTTGATTATCTTATCCATTGAAAGAGAGTTCATAAGAAAACTCGATTACGAGAGTTCAGTGAAAAAGGTTTATAAAAAAAAAACCGGAAAATTATGGTTTAAGATTTTTGTAATAGTGTTTCTTTTGTTTTTAACTTATTTTTTATTTTTTCATATCATTTTGAAATAATAGTATTGTTATTACGTTTAGAAAATATAGGGGCTATTTTTCTAAGTTTGCCTTAGGTCCTTATAACTCTATGCACGGCTCTGGTTGGAGGTGAATCTGCATGTCAACCTACAGCACGAACACGCGAAATTTATCTGCCTATGCCATGAACAGTTTAGACATATACGTAACTATGGCCTATATACCAACCAACTGACCCACCTAGTTCGGCATATGAAGAAAGGAAATGATGACCATCGAAATATGTGCTCACCTGCTACGAGCAACTCGTTTCGCGAATTTACCTCTATAAATAGAAGTGGGCATTCAATGAAGACACACATAATTCATTTGAGACACCTAGGAATTAACTAGTAGATTATATATTAGATCGTCTTTAGCATTTAATATTAATATTCGGCTTTTGTCGCCAAATGTTAGACCTCGATTTTAGTTCATATTCAATCTTGTAATTCGATCCCTCGTCTTCGAGGTAATAACTTAAACGTATTATTCAACATCATCGATTTTTTTTCTTATGAGTTGTTACTTTTAGAACAAAACAGGCTTATCTCATCGTAGGATCTCCGGCTCCGTCTCCTAACTATTATGAACTTTGTACTAAAATTTTTGAGATTCGACATTTGACGCTGTATAATGGAAAAATTCAGGAGCGTTCTTACAAAGCAACATATGCTGACCAATGGTGAATAGCATCACTCTAGTTACCAGCAACACACCAATCACATCGTTCACTCCTCTCGACATATCTGGAGCAGTAGAGGTCTCCATCGTCCAAATATATGATATTGCGATGAGCTATGTCCCCGGAAACGGAGGAACCTAGTTCGCACCCCTCAACGCCTCAGGGCCTGGTGCAACGTCCACAACGCTACCTACAATCGGTCCTTCGATTTATGGTACGGCCTCCTATGGCTCAAATTTGTGGAGTAGTGATACCCAAATTGATTCCCTCATAGGAACTCTTGGTCCCATAGAACACTAGATTCGCGGATTCAAAACACCGCCAAGCAACAACGCATTAACCAACTCAACACGCCACCGAACAAGCTCGAATGAATTCTATGAGTATTTTCGAATTAAGAAATAAACAACCGTACTTGCTTCGCAAACCTTGAAGCCAGTCTATTACATCCCTTCCTATGAAGATTCGAGAGGACTCACATGAATCTCTTCGAAGACATGAATGCTGCAGCGATGTCCCCAAGAATTGGTGGAGGAATGCGTCCCCCGGCTCCGCGATTACAACTGGACATGAACAATTCGCAGTTCCTAAGCCACATGATCACATAGCCCCGAGCAGAACTTTTCCTCACGCAAAAATTGAACAATACCGGACGATTCCCGAAATGATCGGAACTTACCACGCGATCTTTGGAACGGACAACATGACTTTTGCCAATCAGTTAAACCCATCAATTCCTGGAGACATGATAAGAACAAATTAAGGCATTGTAACCCCAACATTTTCAAGATTTCAAACACACCACAACGAGCGCAACGCCGCCATAGAGGAACTCAGACAACAACTCCAAACCATAAGCTCGAGAATGCACTGCCATTGGAAGTTGATATGTGTATTTTCAATGAATACATGACAATATTTCAAATAAGTCATTGGCGCAATTTTATTTTACAAATTCTAAAAGGTTGGCGCTTCATCATAACTTTAATTCGTAGCGCTATATGTAAAAAGAGAGTAAATCTTATTGGCTAACACCGCCACAACGCGGATCGTAGTATCAGCCGTCGATTAAAATAGATCCAACGATTTATAAATCATTATGTTGTATTCGCGGATCGACATCTCAGCCGTTAGATCTACTATGCGATCTGATTCCCCAAATCGAAGGCTTCTCTCCTCTTGGCTATAAAATCAATTTCCATTTCTCACCTCAAATCAGTTCTAAGCGTCTTTTTCTTTAGCATCATCAAAATTTCTTGAGAAAATCAGAAAATCTTAAGTTCGGCGGAAAGATGTCAGGCCGTGGAAAGGGAGGAAAGGGTTTGGGTAAAGGAGGAGCCAAGCGTCACAGGAAGGTTCTGAGAGATAACATCCAGGGAATCACCAAGCCGGCGATTCGGAGGTTGGCTCGTAGAGGTGGAGTCAAGCGTATCAGTGGTCTGATCTACGAAGAGACTCGCGGTGTCCTCAAGATCTTTTTGGAGAACGTCATCCGCGACGCCGTCACCTACACCGAGCACGCCAGGAGGAAGACAGTGACCGCTATGGACGTCGTTTACGCTCTCAAGAGGCAAGGAAGAACTCTCTACGGGTTCGGCGGTTAACGGTGATTCTAGCTTCGCGATTGGATCTACGGTTTTATTCACTTAGGCGTATTCATCTAGTAATTTCTAATCAAATCATATTCTCGTTAGTTTCTGCGTTTTAATTCTGTTTGGGTACAGCGTCTAGGGTTTTACGGTAGCCATTATATGTAATTACGCCCCTTTTCTCTTGCTTAATCGGTGTAATCCTCGCTTAAGGACATCTTTCTGATGAAATATAATCGGATCTTAGTTCATTTCTTATCGCCTTTGCCTCTCAATCTAAAATTATATCCAGATCTCATCCAATTCATGTTTCTGTTTGTTCTTTATGATTCTGTATCTGGCA
Organism: Euclidium syriacum; assembly: GCA_900116095.1. Classification (NCBI taxonomy): domain Eukaryota; kingdom Viridiplantae; phylum Streptophyta; class Magnoliopsida; order Brassicales; family Brassicaceae; genus Euclidium; species Euclidium syriacum. The sequence continues at coordinate 9,677,443 of FPAK01000006.1, forward strand.
TCGTGTACAATGGTTGAAATTGTTGAAATGTCTAAAGAAATCATACTGCGAACATTTTTTTTCATGATTTGGTGGTGGCTGAGGAAGAAGAAACGATCATTTTAGTGTCCGGAGATAGAAACCGGTATTGGTCGAGATGAGAATAAACAAGTCTAACTTCAGAATCCGAATATCGAATCTAGATAAGTTTTTGATTCTAGGTTTTTATTTGATTGGTTACCGAATACAAGTTCCAAACTTTAATTGTTAACAATGTACAGAAGAAAAGGTCGAGCTGAACAAAGATTCTGAATTATCGTTCCGACTAGTAATCTTATCGTCCTTCAGATTTCACCAGCTGCGAGAAAACTTGACTCATGGAAATACCTGAAATATCACCAACACTCGATTCATCTTCTTCGTTCCGTCTCTCTCTGACCACGTCAACGTTAACACTCGTATCTCCACGATTATAATCATTGAACCGTAAAGGCAACTCACCGATCATATTGGTACTGTTATCTTCTTCTAAATCACCATCATCAACAACAGCGTCTTGTAACTGCAAAGCATATTCAAGATTCCACAACACATCTCCCATTGATGGTCTATCAACTCCATAATCAGCTAAACATTTCTCCCCTGTTTCCCCAAACTTCCTCAACGAATCAGGTCTAACTTTACCTCGTAACGACTGATCGATTATCTCTTCAAGCTGTCCTTTCTTCAACCATTTCATCGCCCATTCCGCAAGATTCACCTTTTCTCTAGGAAGCGTCGGGTCTATAACCGGTCTCGCGCATAGAACCTCTAACATAACGACTCCGAATGAGTAAACATCTGATTTCTCTGTTAACTGTTGTCTTCTGAAGTATTCTGGATCAAGATACCCGAAGCTTCCTTTAACCGCGGTACTTACATGAGTCTGATCGATCTCAGGTCCGGCTTTAGACAGTCCAAAATCTGCAACTTTAGCCATGAGATTCTCGTCGAGTAATATATTAGCAGATTTCACATCTCTGTGAATCACGGCTTTCGAGTCACCGGTGTGGAGATAATGCAATCCTCTAGCTGATCCAATACATATCTCAAGCCGTTGTTTCCAACTCAAGCTAGGAAGATCTGAACCGTAAAGATGACTCTTCAATGTTCCGTTCTTCATATACTCGTAAACCAAAATCATCTCGTTGTTCTCATCGCAGTAACCAATCAGAGAAACCAAATGACGATGACGAAACTGAGATAACATTTCGATTTCTGTTCTGAATTCTGCAAGTCCTTGTTGAGACTTTGGGTTTCCTCTTTTAACGGCTACTTGTGTACCGTCGTTAAGCTCTCCTTTGTACACTTTACCAAAACCGCCTACTCCAATTGCCCGGTTTTCGTCAAAGCTATTCGTCGCCTCTTTAACCGCTACTAAAGGAATCCGGTAACTGGAATTTGAAGTTATACTAGCAATTGTAGTTCCATTTGAGTCTGAAGTTGTTCCATTAGAAGACAAAGGAATCCAAGACTTCGAATGACCATCTTTGCCACGTCTTCGTTTCTTGAACATCACAAAGAAACCTCCTAAAACCGATACAACAAGCACTGCACCGATCGTTACACCAACGATCAAACCGACATTCTTCTTCTTAGTTGAACTCGAGCCACTTGGTAGAAATGTACCGCTACTGAGCTGACCTTTGGAGTTATTCATCTTCAAGATCTCTAAACCGTTCAAAATCGCGGTAGGGTAATCCGTTTGAACAGTCGAAGGACCGATACTTACACGGATTTTATTACTCTGTTTCGATGATCCCGTGATGTAATCCATCACATAAGCACCAGCCAAAGTGTTGGATAAATAAGTGCTTAGATCAAGATTCTCAACAAGCATCATTGAGTCAACATAAAGATTGAAATAAAGCTGGTTTAGAGATTTGCTCACAATGTCACAGAAATGAAACCGGAGGAAATACTGATAACCGGAGTCAACGTTGAAGTCCCACGTCACATTGAAATTGCTAGACGGATTATCAGCTGAGTTCATCTCAGTGCAAGTACCATAGACAGTTCTTGGAGCTGTATCTTCTGTAGCGTAACCGGGAACGTAATCAACACTTGAAATCTTAGACACACTCTTAACTAGATTCTTCTCGAGTAGGAAATCAGAATCAGGCTCCCAAATTCTTGAAAGAGTATCGTTGTTCGGTGTAACACGTGGACCGCCCATGTTAACTCTATGAACCGTCTCAAGAGCTTGTAATGACAATCCTTGAAACCTCCCGGGACTTCCTGCGAAGGAAGGATCACCGTTGATTAATGTATTAGGAACAGAGACAATCTCCAAGGCGTTCACAAAGGCGAACGAAGAAGCCGAAGGAGTAAACGTGAGCTCGAGAGTATCCGTTGGTATATTCAGAGAATATTCCTTCATAACTCTTGATTTTACAGTGAAATCGTTTAAGAGGACATGTGTCTGTGTTGAAACTGAGAATTTGGATGAGGTCATTTCGAAGTTTTGGTAATGGAAAGGATTGAAATGGAGACGAATCCAGTGTCGGCCTGGAGCGACGGAGAATGTGTACTTGGAGATCCCGGTGAAAATTCTCGCCGTCTTGTAGATATCGGAATCCGAATTGCGGTTACTCGCGGCGAGGATTTTAGTGGGAGTGGTTAGGAGATTTGAGGAGAGATTATCAGAGATGAACACTCGTCCAGTTACGGTGACATTGGTGGGTGATCCACAATTGATAAGGTAATTATTCACAGGCACGTATCCATGGCAGAGAGAGATTAAGCAAGAAATCGATGAAACCCAAATCAAAAATCCAAACTTTTCACCACCCATACCTGAGAAATTTAAACAATTAGGCGGAACTAGAAAAAAGAAAAGAAATCGATAATTTGGGTTTTGTTTCTTTTCATCAAAGATGGAAAATTTATCAAACATTAATAACGATAGGGATGGATTTTTCATAACGGGTTAGTAAAATTTTAGCAACAAAACATCAAATATTTACCTTAAAGACGAGAAATCCAGGAAAAGTTATTGTTAAATGGAAGGTAAACTTCAGGATCAGCTTATGGATTGATCAAAAAGCTTATAAAATCTTCATGGTTTTTGATTTGGAGCTGAACACAGGTTCCAGTAGAGAACGGACTGGTAAAAAGAGATGGGTCTTTTAAGAACTATGCAAACATGATCTTGAATATCTATAATATTAATTTAATATTTGTATACATACAAGGACAAATATATGAACAAATTTGTATATGGAGACGAGGGAATTGAATTGAATTGTCAGTCTGATTTTTCTGATGGCTAAGAAAGTGAGGAAGAAGATGAATTTTTTTCATAAAAGTTTTTACCAGAAAAAGAATGCAGAAACGTAAGTGGTATGTTACATCACCGCTTTTAATGTCTCGAAAATTATAATAATAGTAGCATTTTCGCGACTAAAATACTTTTTATTTTCATTGTAATTGTAATTGTAATTATCATATCCTTTCGGTCTACATTAGTCCTATAAGTCCTATATTATCTGTTAATAAGCTGGTCGTGTAGGGTTTAAGCGTATAAAATGACCAAAAACTATTTGAATGCTTCAATTTTAACCAAATTATTGGTCAAAGTAAAGTCAACAATGTTTCTTCACGACATAGAATTAATGGGTTTAGACGGTAGATTAATGTACTTTTAATTTTAAATATGAGAGTATGTGTGTGAGAATTAAGAATGATGTCTACGATACCTCTAAACATAAAAAAGACATGCATATCATTCTTTCTTTCCATTCCAGAGTTACAAAACTCTTTCCTTTCTTCATAATCATGTGTTTACCAATTTCTTTTGGTTTCCAATCTCTGTCTCGTGATATGTCTTTTCTACTTTTACTCTTTCTAACTTGGAAATCAGAGAGTTTTGGAAAACACCTTACAAGAGTTTATACTATTTTTTGTTTTACATGAAATTTTCTTTTCCATGATCGAACGAACCTAACACGAAACCCATTTCAGAATAGATTACTCACCCGCGGTAACTCAAGCTTTGAAAACAACGCGCTTCAAAACAAATCGTTCAACTACTTTTTAAAGGATTAAACACAAAAACGAACCTATCTCGAAGCAGTAAACCCATCTCTTAAATGACCTCCTCGGTTTGACCGAACATAAATGATAGTACTTGGATTTTTTTTTTTACTTTATTTGGATGGAAAATTATTGTTATCACTATACTTCGTCAAATAGTTAGGTATCAAGATATTAAATTGGAGATATACACGTTTCACGTTTCACTTTTAAAATTTATTTTATTAAATATTGTTTATTGCAAAAAGACTATTTGTTGCACTGCTATATATCTTCACGTGTACCATCATTTTTTCTTTGTCGGCGTACCATCTCTTAATGTTATAATTGAAGAGCCATCTCTTAATGTTGTTATCCTTTATTGCCTCTAACTGTCCATCCTCACCACTAAATAGCTCTTATCATCCCTGATTGTACTTCAATATTTGATCTTTTACCACTATAAGTTCTTTAGTGCTAAAAATTTACTTCCGTCTTGTCTACAATTGGGATGTTAGACCATCTCCAATCCCACTTCATTTTTAACTTTAAACTCCATTTTTGGAGTAAATCTTCTCCAACCTAACTCTATTTCCAACTCCAAAATGAAGTAAAAAATAGGATTACTCCAAATATAGAGTAATTAGAGTCATCACTCCATTTTTTTACTCATGACTCCATTTTTTACTCCAAAATAGAGTAGGGTTAGAGTAGAACTCAACTACATTTTTGGAGTAAATCTTCTCCAACTTAACTCCATTTCCAACTCTAAAATGAAGTAAAAAATAGGATTATTCCAATGATTACTCCAAATATCGAGTAATTGGAGTCATGACTCCATTTTTTTACTCATAACTCCATTTTTTACTCCAAAATAGAGTTGGGTTGGAGTAGAACTCAACTCCATTTTGGAGTGACTCTATTTTGAAAAAAAAAAATGGAGTAATACATTGGAGATGCCTTTATACGTCGGAAATTTTTTTGTGATTCTGTTGTATTTCGCTAGCTGCTACATTTTTTTTAAAAAATTGGTTTTGGTTAACACATGCCATTTACAATTTTTAAAAAATATTTAAATGTCAATATATGCAGAGATAAATTTTACTATTATTAGCAAAGACTGATTAGCTAACTGAAAGAAGGAAAATAATATTGTCCAGACCAAAAAAGGAAAATGATATTGTATAATTATTACTTTTAAAACAAAAGGTAAGAAAATCTTGCAAATGGGACTAATAGGCAGTCATCACCATTAACGCACTCACCAAGTTGTTCTACCACTTGCGCTTTTTGTTGACCGCTACAAAAGTTTCTCGAGAAAATGGCTACACAAGTTCTGATCTACAATTTATTATCCTCCACGCAAACATTGCTCACCCAAAAAACAAAATTTGACTTTCATTAACAAACACACAGCTAGCTCTGCAACTCTTGAAACTAGGCAAAAAATGGCTGAACCCTCTTAAGAGTTCATCCCTTTTCAGTATTGTCATCTTTTTCTACAAACAACAATGTCAGAGACTTCAAAGAAAGCTGCGGAGGAGACCGTAAAGTCACAGCCTTTGGATCCAGAAGTCTCTGAAAGGTGTCCAAAGACCTTGATGCAGAGTATTGTTCAAGAGCTAAAGCTGCAAATGAGAATTGGCTTACCATTGGTAGCCATGAACTTGTTGTGGTTCGGTAAGATGACCACCACATCTGTGTTTCTTGGCCGTCAAGGCGAGATTAACCTAGCCGGGGGTTCATTAGGGCTTTCCTTAGCAAACGTTACTGGATTTTCTGTTTTAATTGGATTTTCCGGTGCAATGAGACCCATTTGTGGCCAAGCTTTCGGAGCCCAGAATTTTAAGCTTCTCAACAAAACCCTTCTCATGGCAGTGCTACTGCTTCTCTTGATCTCTATCCCGATTTCTTTCTTGTGGCTCAATGTTGACAAGATCCTTATTAGTTTCGGTCAAAGACGAGACATTTCTTTCATAGCCAAGAGATATCTTCTTTACCTCCTTCCTGATTTGCCAGTCCTCTCTTTGCTTTCTCCACTTAGGGCTTACTTAAGCTCACAAGGTGTTACGCTCCCTATTATGTTCACAACAGCTGCAGCCACTTCTTTTCATATCCCCATAAACATATACCTTTCAAAAGCAAAAGGGATCGAAGGAGTCGCAATGGCTGTTTGGATAACCGATTCCATCGTCGTGATACTTTTAACAGGATACGTGATACTCGCGGAGAAGAAATGGAAAGAAGGTGGCTGGTTAGACCAATGTGCCCAAGATTGGCTAACACTGATCAAGCTAAGTGGGATGTGTTGTCTCACTATATGTCTGCAGTGGTGGTGCTATGAGATCTTGGTCCTTTTAACAGGGAGGTTACCAAACCCGGTGCAATCTGTACCGATCTTGATCATAGTTCTCAACTTCGACTACTTGCTTTTCGCTGTGATGCTCTCGTTGGGGACATGCGTGGCTATACGAGTATCTAATGAGCTTGGTGCAAATAATCCCAAGGGAGCTTATAGAGCAGCTTACATTACACTCACTGTGGGTCTTGTTTCAGGCTGCATTGGAGCTTCAGTGATGATAGGATGTAGAGGTATTTGGGGGTCTCTATATACCCACCATGACCAATTGATCTTTAAACGGTGTGAAGAAGATGATGCTGATAATGGCGGCTTTTGAGGTTATAAACTTCCCATTAGCGGTTTGTGGAGCTATTGTTCAGGGAACAGCAAAGCCAACGCTTGGAGTGTATGCGAATCTTAGTGGATTCTATCTATTGGCTTTGCCTTTGGGGGCAAGTTTGGCGTTTGGTGCTAAGAAAGGGCTTGAAGGATTCTTTATTGGGTTATTAGTTGGAATATCCGTTTGTTTCTTCATACTGCTCATCTTTATTGCAAGGATAGATTGGAAGAAAGAAGCTGAAAAAGCACAGGTTTTGACCTGTAACACAAAGAAAGAGATAACTCCACAAGATTCAGGACAAGATAGGATCTCAAATTAAACTTGAAGAAGTAATTATTTTGATGTGTTAAAGAGATAAGTTATAGGAACATATTGATAGAGATGTGGTTAAAATTATTTTCCCTTGTTGATGTAAATCCAGCCTAAGAGAAAAAACAAGTCAAGCTTAGGATTCATAATATATATACATAAGTTTTGCAGAAATGCTGATTAAGTTTTCATGTTAATAGCTAAGAGCTAAAACATAAATAAGGAAAGCATAGAGCTTAATGCAATGAGTTTAGCATCTATACATACAAGTAAAGGCAAAACTTGGTTTTAGTTTTTGATTGGGAGATAAGAGAATTAAGTTCCCAAGAAGCATCTTCACGCAACTGTAATGCATAATAGCCATTTTTGGCTGAAGCCAAATGAGCTTTATACAGAACACAATATGCTTGATCAGAGGTCCCTTATAAAATATGATTACTATGAATTGATAATACTCTTTATGTCCCAGAAGGTTTGTGGGCCCTATAGTGACCTCCTAAAAAGTTCCCTCCATCACCACAATCATTCGACCAAAATAATAATATTTTTCTTTTTATTTTATAATAATGTTTCGATCCCATTGCTAAATCTCTCGCTCGTTCTCGTCGTCCCTATATCCGTTTCGATTTAGGGCACCAACTTCTGAAAAAAGTAAAATCAAAATCTCCGCTCTTCCCAGACCAGAAATCTTCGTCGCCCCTCTTCGGATTCTTAACCCTTGCTCGATTCGTTTCCAAGGCTTGCGAATTGACAGTGCTCTTCCGTCCATCATCCGTACGCACCCTTCTCCTTGTACTGTTAGTGTGAACAGAAAAGCGCGATTTAAGGGGTTTCGGAGTTCAATTTTATGATCCTACTATTGAAATTGCATCGCGATAGTTGAATTTAGGGTCTGCTGTTACTCATTGACGCATTGATTTTCATTTTACCGGAATAGTTATTGATTGCATCAGTAGAATTGCGCTTGTGTTAATTGCTTGTTTTTTTTTTGCTGGATCCTCGTGATGTCTAAATTTTCAGCCTTTTTTTGGTTCTAAATTCTTTCCCGGACTTCTGATTTCCTGCTAGAAGTTTATTTTATGTTGCTGATTCATTTTCTCCCCGTGGATATATTTATATGCGCGTGTGTTCGTGTATATAGCCGATTTTCTTGTTTCTGGATCAGATTATACTGGGGATTAATCCTCAGAGAAAGAGAATTCAGTCTTACTCTGATCAGCATGTACTTATACAGTAAATATCTCTGATGCTGCACCATGGTTATTAAGATTTATGTTAACTACTGTTTTCTGTCTTAGTTTATTTTGGTATGATTTTGATCAGTTTTGTTGAATTTTCCCTTCTCAGACTATTCATTCGTCTGCTTTGTATATTCCCTTTCAGATTATAGGCGGTTTGCTTCTGTTGCCGAATGATATTTTGTCTCGCGTGATTGTCAGTCAGAATGTCAAACCTTCATGTATAGTAACCTTCTTTTCCCCCTAACCATTTATTTAGTTTTTGAACTTGACATTTGTTGGTTAAAAAGATGTTAGCAGCCTTAGTTTTTCCTTTGCCTAATTATTTCGTGCCATCACCTCCCTGTCAACTCTTGTGTTCTCGCCTTTTCAGTCATCTCTCAATGGTTCAGCTTCGAATTTACCAGATGGGTCGGGCAGATCTTTTGCTGCTTCCTATTCTGGACAATCTGGTGCTCCGTCTCCGGCTTTCCATCATACTGGTGGGTGTGATTCTTATCTTGACACCTATGTATTCGTTGTTCTGTTCTGAACTTATGCAGCTTCTACATTTTTCTTCATACAGGGAATCTTCAGGGACTTCACAATATTCATGGGAGCTATAATGTCGGGAACATGCAAGGTACACTTACATCAAGAAACTCAAGTATGAATAGTATACCATCTGCCGGAGTTCAACAACCTAACGGGAGTTTTTCCAGTGGAAGATTTGCTTCAAATAATCTACCTGTTGCTCTCTCTCAGGTGTGTGTGGTTTGGAATTTTTTGAAAACAACTGCTCTGTTTTTAATCTGTCTCAAATATAATGATGGCTTCTTTTTTGTAGTTGTCTCATGGTAGCTCTCATGGGCATTCGGGAATCCCAAATAGAGGAGGTATTAATGTTGTCGGCAACCCTGGATTTAGTAGTAATGCAAATGGAGTTGGGGGTTCTATACCTGGAATTCTCTCCACATCTTCAGGAATTAGTAATCGGAATAGTGTTCCAGGGATGGGAATATCCCAATTGCTGGGAAATGCAGGTCCTCGAATAACAAATTCAATGGGAAACATGGTTGGTGGAGGTAACTTGGGGAGGAATATTAGCTCTGGTGGATTGTCTATTCCTGGTCTTTCGTCACGATTAAATTTGGGAGCTAATAGCGGATCAGGATTAAATGTTCAAGGACAGAACCGAATGCTGGGTGGAGTACTTCCTCAAGGTATATATGATTTAGCCTGTTGTTTCTGTTTTCTGTCTTTGGGTTTCGTCTTTTGCCTGTAAGTTAATACAACCTAGCCTTGTTTATGTTATTTCATGGAGGACATTGTTTTACTTTTATGATTATAGGTTGGTGTAGTAATTAGGAAGCGCTGTTGAAATTGCATAAATAAAGTAATTTGCCTGATAGTAACAAAATAAGTAGTTATTTTGGGAGGAACAATTATATCAACGGTTGAACTTGTTAGTCTGTTGTAGTCTATACTTTTCCAGACTCGCGAGAGTACAATAAAATGTAGAGATTGCAGATTTTGTATTCAGCTCACGTACTCTGAGATTGTGTGGAATTTGTAACATGAGCTTGTTTACTTTATGCTTTACGTAAACATGCACTAAGCTAACAGCTGCTGTATGCCAATACACGCTAAACATCTAACTGTAAAATTTGTTTTACAGGATCTCAGGTCATGTCTATGCTGGGGAACTCCTATCATTCTGGCGGTGGCCCACTTTCGCAGAACCATGTTCAGTCAGTTAACAATATGATGCTCAGTGATCACTCAAATGACAGCTCTCTTTTTGATATCAACAACGATTTTCCCCAATTGACAAGTCGTCCTGGTTCTGCTGGTGGCACTCAAGGACAACTGGGTACATAACTTATCTGAAGATCTTTTGAATTCACGTACTTAATATAAAAGAAGTACTTGAAAAATATTTAATTTTCATGTCTTGTTCCTTATACTTGATGGTAATGTTTCTAGGCTCTTTGAGGAAACAAGGTTTAGGAGTCCCAATCGTCCAACAAAACCAGGAGTTCAGCATCCAAAATGAAGACTTTCCTGCCCTACCTGGATATAAAGGTGCTGGTCTTTTATTTTATCGACTTTGTAATGTATTGTGCATAAAATTGGGTGTCACATAATGGTCACAAAGTAAGGCATATCTTCTCTAGTTTCCCCTATTTTATTCTCCAAAATCTCATAGTAGTGCGTTTCCAGATGTTCCAAATACTTAGGAAGTTCATAACCGTGTAAACTGCCTTCATCTTATAGCTTATTGCATCAGAAAGATGATAAGATGTATTCAAAGAATGTGTATCTAAATGCTATAAGTTAAAACCTGCTGGATCATTCACAAGCGTAGTAGATTTTTTGCAGGTGGTAATTCTGATTATCCAATGGATTTGCATCAGAAAGAACAACTACATGACAATGCTATGTCAATGATGCACTCTCAAAACTTTTCCGTAAGCTTTGACTGTTTCGAAACTTAGAAAATTGTTTTTCCTGCTTTTTGTGCTGTTATGGTTGTTGATGGAGGAAACTTATGTGTGGACATTGCGATTTTGCAGATGGGTAGATCTGGTGGTTTCAACTTGGGGGGAACATATCCATCACATCGTTCACAACAACAGCCACAGCACACTTCATCTGTGAGTGACAGTCTCATCTCTCCCTAGCTGTATTCGGTTTTGTTCTTTCTTATGTTAATCTTTTCTCTTGATATCAGACTGGTGGGCTACAGGGTCTTGGTTTAAGACCACTAAGCTCGCCGAATACAGTTTCCAGTGCCGGCGGTTATGACCAGCTTATTCAGCAGTATCAGCAGCATCAAAGTCAATCTCAGTTTCCTGTGCAACAGATGTCATCAATGAACCAATTTAGAGATTCTGAGATGAAATCGGCACAGTCAGAGGCAGATCCGTTTTGCTTGCTTGGCTTGTTAGACGTACTAAACAGGAGCAACCCTGAATTGACATCGCTTGCTCTTGGCATTGACTTAACAACGCTAGGATTAGATCTGAATTCAACTGGAAACCTTTACAAGACATTTGCTTCCCCTTGGACGAATGAACCGGCAAAGACCGATGTCGAATTCACAGTACCAAATTGTTACTACGCCACACCACCACCGACTCTTACTGTAAGTTTCCTCTGATCTGATGATTAACAAACCAACAATGTATTCTCTCACTCGATTTTGTTAACAATTGTGTTATGTGATTTGCGTCGGTTGCAGCGAGCAAGTTTCAAAAGGTTCTCCTATGAGTTATTGTTCTACACATTTTACAGGTGTGTTAATAAAGAGATCAGGCATTCAACATCTCATGAATCATCTTTGTCTAATTTTTAACACACTCGTTTGCTTTAATGTTATTGTTACAGTATGCCAAAAGACGAAGCACAGCTATATGCAGCAGATGAACTGTATGCTTTTTTATTTTTCTGCACCATAAATTCGTTTACTCCTCTGTCTTGGGATTATGAGTTTGATTGAATTCGTTTACTCCTCTGTCTTGGGATTATGAGTTTGATTGATATCTCTTGTGCAGTTACGAAAGAGGATGGTTTTACCACAAGGAACTCAGATTATGGTTCTTTAGAGTTGGGGAACCTATGGTGAGGACAGCTTTATATGAAAGAGGAATATACGAATGTCTTGATCCAAACTCGTTCAAAACAGTCAGAAAGGTAAAGTCTGCATAAATACAGTTATGTAATTTCTCATTTGCAATGTATAACTTTGGGGATGGTTGTTTGCAGGAAAGTTTTGTTGTCCAATACGAGCACATGGAAAAGAGACCAAGCTTGCTGCAGCATTGACTACACGTAGGTTTGTTCAATTAGTAGCATCTTTACAATGTAAAGCTTTTCTCTCTTTTCTTTCTCTCTCTCTTTCTTTGTTTCTTCATGCAACCTCCATTGATTATAAACCAAAACCATTTCCATATTTTTCAATTTTTAATCCCAAATTCCCCCAAAATGGCAATAACAGTTACTTTTCTTGTTCATTTCTGGGTATGTTTTTGATAATTTATCTTAACTTCTGGTCCAACCATGAAATGAAGTTACCATCGCATTAACCATAGTGCTGCTATTTCGGAACCTCCTCTGCACGAAGATTAGAACTTAGGTGAGCGAAAAGTCGACCAGTGAGATTACAAACCTAACAGACACCTACAAACAAGGTCTGACCCCGCACCAAAAATATTCACGTGTTGGTAGTGGTACTAACACGTAACTATTCAAAGTCACTTTCAGCATATCAGAACATAACTCTATTAGTAGAGATCATAACGATATCATCGTAACATAATGTGCGGGGTATCTAGTTAGTACGACCCTAATATTGGTCAACTCAAACAAAATACTAACAATACCATTTATATAATTGACTCAATATGCATGTGGCGGCTAACGAGGTGGTAATGAAGTACAACACTAAGTAACCCCAAGACCACTAACAGAATACCTAAAGTAAAATATTACATCTGATAAGGGGGTGTCAGTTTCCACGGATTGCCCAATCAGTATAACATGCTGATACTAGTCTTAAGAGAATGAAACATGTCATTACCATAATCATAGTCGAGAGTAACTCATAATCATATGATTTCCAAACCCCATACATTTATATAATTTAATTATTCTTTACTACGACCAAAATTTCCAGTATGGATTGATGGATTAGGGATATGGTTATTCTCGGGTAGCAAATAATCAAGTATTAGATGAGATATAAATCGAATGATGAAGAAGACTAGAAGTTCAAGAGGTATATTTATCTACTCTAATCATTAAAATATATTACGAGTATGAATAATTTATCTGGTATAGTGATTAATAATAGGTATAGTGATTATTAATAGTTTAGTTTATTTTTCAAACAAACATTAAATATAGAATAGAATATAACGTCTATATTGGTAGTCTAATTAGGAAAAAAATAATTTACAAAAGAAAAATTTTAAAATGAAGATTTAGAGGTTCTAACCAAACAATCGATTTTACCACTACAAAGACGAGAAATGAAAAAAAAAAAAAAAAAAAAAAAAAACTGAACACGGAACATACTAAACTCATCAAGTAAGTAGGAGAAAGCATGCCAATCTTCATGAGACTTTACCACTGAGACTAATTATGCACAATCTGATTCGAAACATGTGACAAACTATATTATGTATAGGAGATTCTTCATAGCTCATAATGTATAGGATATTCTCCATCTCTGAGTGAAGGAGATCTTAGTCGACATCTTACTTCTAACAACAAAACCTGCTCTGTAGCTCAAGAACACACCCAACCCAAACATGTAGGTGGATCTGAATCTTGCCACAAACCATCGATCTGACATGTTAAACAAGATAAAGTATTGTTTAACTGATCATAATCATCATCTTCCAGTTCTTCATCCTCTTTTGCGTGGGTCTCCTCCTAGAAAATCTTTAGTATATAACAAAATTTTCCAATAAAAATTATAAATTAGGTAATAAAGTATTTGTATTTTGAATATTTAATTGATTTGTCTAATTTATATATATATATATATGTTACAGAGATTTAACTCATTAAATAATAAAAATATTAATAATGAACATTTATTAATCTTTAATATAAAGTTAGTGGTATAATTTTTTAATTTTCATCTTATCCCTAATAATAAACCTTTATTCTCCTTTGAATAGCTCTCCTTCTCTCTAAAATAAAATCCTAGCTGCCCTCCTTTCATCTTCTTCGATCTACCTCTCCGACGCGCATGGTATCCCACCACCGTTTGGAAAGGGTTTATCTTTACTCATGTTTCATGTTAATGCTTGATTTTAGTGGTTTTGGTGAAACTTGGTTACAATTTAGAGTTGATTCTACTTTTCAGTGGTATGCTTCAAGTCGATTTCGAAACACCGGTCTTGAACATGGTCTCGACGGCTTCCATGGCATTAAGAGTTGGACAATTGAGGACGAAGTCTCCTCTTAGCCAATGTCGCTAGTCCGAGCTAGTTTTTCTTAATCTAGTGGTGGAGATCTCCGGCGTGGCAATGACGGTTGTAAAGGTGATGATGGATCCTTCAACAGAAGATTTTGGAGCTCCAGATTCATCGAAATCAGATTCAAGGAAGACTTTAAAGTAGTGGGGGGAAATCCGTAAACATGTCTATCGTGGTGGTGAAACATTTTACAGTTCTCGTGATTACCGAATCTTGTAACTCAAGTTTTGTATCCCTACTCTCCGGGCATGGATTCTCGGCCTGAACCGGTTCTTTTGCTGGTCTTAGTGGTGTTAGTGTGTGGGTTTTGTGGCGCCTATTTGTGGTCGATGGTTTAGCTTGAATCGAGGCTCCTACATTCTAAGGCGAACAAAGGCAGGAAGTTCAATGCCAATCATATGACTAATCTTTGGTTCTCTAAATGTAGAGCCTATCATCAATCCGTCTCGATATGGTTCATCGGTTTGCCCATGACCAATAACCTGCAAGGCTTGGAATATCAATCGTAGCCGCTTGTGCCCGATTTTATTCACTGCTTCCTCACAAAGTAGTTTGGCTCAGTTTATTTGTAATTTTAATTTGGGGTTTTTGTTTCTATTAAACACGTTTTTAGGGTCTGATTAGGTAGTTGATGTTGTATTTTTGTGTGCTTAAGTTCGCATATATGTCTATGTGAGATGCTATTGGGTTCCCGCACAACACTTCTTTGAGGGGAAAACCAAGGAGCCGACATCAAACTCCTTAAGAGATGTTTTAATTAGATTGGAATGGTTGGGTTTATACTTTGTAAGAGTTTTTGCATTGCTTGATTCTTTATAAATTTTTCCCGTAATCAATCTAGTCCATTCTTAGTGAAATTTTTTTTTGTTTTAATCTTTTAGAAAAAAAACATATGATTTTTGTATAAAAAGTTCAAATTAATAATATACATATGGCTTAAAATCAATTCCTTGTATAATTTATTGCGTTTATTTGCAAATTTTATATTTTATTATTGATTTTTTGGTTTCATTTTTTAGAAACGATAGATTTTTTAAGCATATGGTTTTAATTAGATTATTACTTTTTAAGACAAAACGCCTAATATATAGGAGAAAATTAAGTTTCTAAAGTCGAAAAGATAATTAACGAATAATTTAAAGTGTCATTAATATTTAAATTTTAACTTAAAACATTTTCGATAGATACGTTTGGGTTTTTGTCACCTATAAATAGTTTACATATCCATTTGCTTTAATTAAAAATACAAAACAATTTTTCTTCCATTCTTTAAACACCAAAATCTTCAGCTTTGAAAATATAGACAGATATGGCTAGGCTTAACACCTAAACGACTACCCTATCATTTTAGCTCTGGTGTGTGTGTTTCTTCCTGTTTCTTTTTTCCGAAGAAACAGAAACTAAAACGCTATGAGATACATGTCTTCTTAAAATCACTCCCAAGTGTGCGTTGGATATCATCGGTGTTGTCTTTGGAAATGGAACTATGACTGATTCTTGTTGCCACGATCTTGTCCAAGAAGGAAAAGTGTGTCACGATATACTCATCAAATATATTTTAGACATACCAAGCTTAATTTCCAAGGAAACTAAATATTTGAAGAAGAGAGATGACTTGTGGACTCATTATATTTCTGTTTCTAAAACAGCTTAAAGAAAGTATTGTTTATATATATACTATATATATATATAGTACTTTGATTGACTGAATTCATACGTCACGATTAAACATGTTTCTTTTCCAAATATATACATGTCCTTTTAGTTCATACATGATAAACCGACACGTATATTTCAGGAAACCAAGCAATAAAATTTATTAATTCTTTCCACTATTGAAAATCGGAAAACTTATACATATAGAGTTGAAAAAAACTATTGAAATTTATGCATCAAAAATTCTACACAACACCATTAGTAGGTTTGATTTTATTTATGTGCCGGGTTTCAACACTAAAACTCGTCGTATCACTTAATCAATTTTTTTTACTAATTTATAGTAAGATTTATCTTTTACAATTGACAAGAGAACACACGAGAATATATATGACATCTATTTTTAATGTCGAAGTAAGAAAATCTACACTAATAATTTTCAAAAGATATATATTTTTACAATTAAGAAATCTCATTATAATAAACAATAAATAAAAAAATCCTCAAAAAGATAATGATAAAACCGTATTCAATTATTTTATGAGATGTAATTAATTATTGATGTATTGAGAATCTTCTTACTTCGGACATTAAATCATGTCCTAAGATCTATGGTAAGAGATGCTTAATCCTAAAAAATATTAGGAATATGAATAATTTATGATGTGTTGATTAATAATAGTTTAGTTAAAAAAAAATTCTAATAAAAATTATAAATTTGTGATAAAATATTTGTATTTTGGATATTTTATTTGGTTTCTCAAGAAATTTAAGAATGATTTAAATCACTAAAAAGTAATAAAATTAATAATGATCATTTATTTATCTTTAAGATAAAACTAGTGGTATAATGTTCTGTTTCTTTGATGTACGTAATACTAACATAATGCAAAAAGTTTCAGAAAAAAAATAATATAAATCTATATTTTTAAATGGTGAATTTAATAATGGGTATAAGGCTTAAAATCAAGACATTATGTAATTTATTGCGCTTATGACCTTAAATAATTTAATATCGTATTTATTTTATTTTATTAGTTGTTGGTTTCATTTTTTAGATACGGTAGATTTTGTAAACATTTCGTTTTAATTGTCTTATTGTTTTTGTAAAAAAAAACGCTGCCTAACGTAGATAGTGGAAAAAATTAAGTTTTTAAAGTCGAAAATATCATTAAGGAGTAATTTAAGGTGTCATTAATATCTAAATTTTAACTTCCAATGTTTTCGATAGTTATGTTTGGGTTTTTGTCACGTATAAATAGCTTACTTATCTTTTTATTTTTAATAACAAATACAAAACAATTTTCTTTCCATTCTTTAAATACCAAAATAATTCTTCAGCTTTGAAAATATAGACAGATATGGCTAAACTTAGCACCCTATTCATTATTTTAGTTATGGTGTGTGCGTTTGTTCCTGCTTTTTCTGTCGAAGAAGTAGAAGCTAAAACACTATGGGATACATGTCTTCTTAAAATCACTCCCAAATGTGCGTTAGATATTATCGGTGTTGTCTTCGGAAATGGAACTATGACTGATACTTGTTGCCACGATCTTGTCCAAGAAGGAAAAATGTGTCACGATACGCTCATCAAATATATTTCAGATAGGTCGAACTTAATTTCCAAAGAAGCTGAGTATTTGAAGAAGAGAGATGACTTGTGGACTCATTGTGTCTCTGTTTCTAAAACTGCTTAAAAAAAATATTGCTTATATATATATATATATTATTTGATTGACTGAATTCATGTCACCATTGAACATGTTTTTTTCACCAACTACATACATGTCCTCTTATTTCATATATGATAAACTGAAATGTATATTTCAGGAAATCAAGCAATAAAATTTATTAATTCATTCCACTTTTAAAAATCGAAAAATATATATGTTTGGAGTTGAGAAAACTATTAAAATTTATGTATCAAGAATTCTATATAACAACACTAGTAGGTTTGATTTTATTTATATTTTGGATTTTAACACTAAAACTCGTCGTATAATTCAATCAAACTTTCAACTAATATTTTCATAAGATATAGTAAGATTTGTTTTTTACAATTAACAAGATAACATACGAAAATATATATGACATCTATTTTTAATGCCAAAGTAAAAAAATCTAAACTAATACCATGAAAAAGTTATATATTTATATATATTTTTCCAATCAAGAAATCTCATTATAATATACATGTGTGATAAATAATAAATAAATAAAATCCTCAAAAAGATAATGATAAAATCATATTGAATCTTCTTAGGAGATATAATTAATTATTAATGTATTAAAAATCTCCTTGAACATTAGATCATGTCTTAAGATCTGTGGTAAGAGATGCTTAATCTTAAAAAAATATTACGAATATGAATAATCTATATGATGTGTTGATTAATAATAGTTTAGTTATAACAAATTTTATTATAAAAATTATAAATTATGCGATAAAGTATTTGTGTTTTGGATATTTTATTTGGTTTCTCAAGAAATCTAAGGGTGATTTAAATCACTAAAAAATATTTATTAATTTTTAAGATAAAGCGAGTAGTATAAATGTTTTGTTTCTCTCTGATTCCAGTAACATAATACAACATTTTTTAGAGAAACAACATATGATTTTTGTTTAAAATTCTCTTTTAATACTGTGTATATGGCTTAAAATCAAGACTATATATAATTTATTTAGTGTATTACTTTAAATAATATAACATCATTTGTAAAAAGAATAAATTATATTATTTGTTGGTTTTATTTTTTGTACACGATTTATTTCTTAAACATTTCGTTTTAGCGATATAATTATTTTTGTAGAAAAAACGTCTAACGTAGATAGAGGAGAAAATTAAATTTCTAAAGTCGAACAGATAATTAAGAAGTAATTTAAAGTGTCATTAATATTTAAATTTTCACTTAGAACGTTTCGAATAGTTATGTTTGAGCTTTTATCACCTATAAATAGCTTACCTCTCAATTTGTTTTTAATAACAAATACAAATCAATTTTCCTTCCATTCTTTAAACACCAGAATAATTCTTCAGCTTGGAAAATATAGACAGATATGACTAAATTTAGCACTCAAACGAATACTTTATTCATCATTTTAGTTTTGGTGTGTGCGTTTGTTCCTGTATTTTATGTCGAAGAAGCAGAAGCTAAAACACTATGAGATATATATCTTCTTAAAATTACTCCCAGTGCGTTGGATATCATCGATGTTGTCTTCAGAAATGGTACAATGACTGATTCATGTTGTCACGAACTTGTCCAAGAAGGAAAAGTGTGTCACGATACGCTCATTAAATATATTTCAGATAGACCAAGTTTAATTTTCAAGGAAACTCAATATTTGAAAAAGATGATTTGTGGATTTATTGTATCTCTATATCTAAAACTGTTTAAATTATGTATTGTTTATATATTTAATTTGACAGACTGAATTCATACGTTATGATTATAATGTTTTCATCGCCAAATATATACATGTTCTCTTAGTTCATTCTTCATTAATGATAAATCGGAACGTATGTTTCAATAAATCAAAATATAAAATTTATTAATCATTTCCACTTTTGTAAATCGAAAAACTGATCCATTTAGAATTAAAAGAAACTATGGAAATTTATGCATCAAAAATTCCATATAACAACATTCGCAGGTTTGATTTTACTTATATGTCGGGTTTTAATGCTTAAACTCTTTGTATTGTTCAATTAAATTTTCTACTAATTTACATTTTTATGAAAAGATGTATTGTAAAATAGTATAACTCGTCGATGAAATGTATGTTTGTCCATCAAGAAGGTGTCGTGACTTTCAGATATATTGTTTAGAATTAGTGAAGATGATTACGATGATGGAAGACTTGTCTGATTTTGCGGCCCCACTTGCTGAATATACCTCCCTCCGAAGACAGTTTCAAACTTTTACATTTATTCTTATTTCTCGAAGATATAATGGTAAGACGGATTGTTTGGTGATTCAGGAAAGAGAATTTTCATATGTTAGTAATATTCATTCTCGATTGGATTTTTAAACTTTTGTGTATGTGTTTTTTTTATAAGATGATTAAAGAAAGATAGTTTAACACGTTAGCAGTATGTAAATAGTGTTTATTTCGACCTAAAAAAAGGATTTATTTACTTTATTTTAAAGAAAATCAGAATAACATGCACTTTTATCACCTGATCGGCTGAGCCTGTACGGAAAGGAAACAACGACTTGTCGTTTTTATGTATTAATCGAGGAATGCACGTCGTCTGGAAACTTCCTGAAATTACAGGAAAAATCTCGTCACTGCGCAGAAAGCAAAGCCTAAAAAGACTTTCTAGACAACAACCGAAGGTTGCACTTTCTCTAAATTCAAGAAACTCGAAGAACGTTCGTTTCGCCCTCTACTTCTATATATATCGACCACTTATGTCCTCGAAAGTCAGATCAAAGCAGCAAGAAAAAAAATCAAGAACCAATGATGTCTTTAATTCCAAGCAGTTTCGGAGGACGAAAATCAAACGTCTTTGATCCGTTCTCGCTAGACGTATGGGATCCATTGGAAGGATTCTTCACGCCGTCTGCCTTAGCAAACGCTCCCGCTTCGACCGCTCGTGACGTGGCAGCGTTCACAAACGCAACGGTGGACTGGAGGGAGACGCCGGAGGCACACGTGTTCAAAGCGGATTTGCCGGGGATGAAGAAGGAAGAAGTGAAGGTTGAGGTTGAAGATAAGAACATACTACAGATCAGCGGAAAGAGGAGCCAGGAGAAGGAAGAGAAGAACGAGACGTGGCATCGAATGGAGAGGGCTAGTGGGAAGTTTATGAGGAGGTTTAAGTTGCCGGAGAATGCGAAGATGGAAGAAGTGAAGGCGACAATGGAGAACGGTGTGCTTACGGTTATGGTTCCAAAAGTGCCGGAGAAGAAGCCTGAGGTCAAGTCGATTGCTATCTCCGGTTAAATCATTATCGATGGAAGTTTGAAGATGAAGATGGTGTGTGAAATGAAAGAGTGTGTTTGTGCTTAAAAGTTTGTTTTTTGTTTTCGTTTGATTTTTGTAAAATCTTGAATGTAAGATCTCATTATAACGAATAAACGATATATTTCTATAATCCATCAAGAAGTTGAATTTGATTTCTCGAATATCAAGAGAAACGATCCAAATGGCCCTACCTGCTCTCTAGTTTTAGTGGTCATGGAATGTGATAGGTGCATAAACCATAAAGTCGGGTTAGTAGTAAATTTTTTAACCATAAATATACCATAGGCTCAATACCAGATTATCCAGCATGCGTTTCATGATCTCTTGCACGATAACATAGCATATTGCAAAATAAAAACTAAACAAAAATAATAAATAGCATATGCAATTACGATTTTAAAATTACAAACATTTAAATATATGTATTTTCGATCCATTTGTAGTTTTGCTGACAATCTAATTTCCTTAGATTATGTTTCTTCTGTTTCGAATTATAAGAAATTTTAGAAGGTTTTTCTTATTTCAAAATATAAGATGTTTACATATTTTTAGGTAACTTTAATTTTATTGAAAATTGTGTAACCAATTATATTTTGCAGTTTTATTTATAATAGGCTGAATTATTTTTAATTTATATATTTTAATAATATTTATTATAAAAAAGTAATTTTTTTAGTCTTTGTGCTTTTAACCAAAACATCTAATATTATGAAAACCAAAACATCTAATATTATGAATAAAGAGAGTAAAATAATCAAAATTTTGAGATTATTAAATTTGTTCCAGATTTTTTAAAATCTTTACTATTTTGTCTAAGTTATTCAATGATGATATGTGGTATTTTAAAGTAATGTTATTTGAAGAAAATTCAATATAAAATCTCAATCTAAATTATGTAAAACGTTAAATTTGTATTTCATGTTGTCAATAATGATAAATTATTCAACAAAATTCAACTAAAATTTGTGTTTATATTTAACACATCTTTACAATGTTAAAGAGAAATACTTTGTAAGATATTATAATAACATCAAACATAATCGTGATAGTCTCAGGAAAAAACGATTTTATCCGATTACCCGGTTTTCGATCTATTTGAATTAATATAATTCATATCGCGGATAAGCATGGTAAAAAAATTTGTTTAGTGATACGCAGATCTTTATTTTAGAATTTATTAACAATTCGTCTAATAATAGCTATTTGGGGTTTAATTTTGTAAAGCATGGATCTAATCCGATCTAACTTAACAACACATGATCCTCAGTTGTTATCTCAGTAAAATCTTTCCAATAGAGTCTCTTCAAATTGGTGGTGATACCTATATTTTAATTTCAATAATCAATATGTAAATCTTGAAATAAGCAAAGTAAATATAATGTAAATATTTGATTAGTTATTGCATCTACCCTTTAATATGTACAAATGTAACTAGTTATATCAATTAAAATGAATATGCTTGAAGACTCATTCAACAACAACCAATCATTCTCAAACATAGCTTTACATATTTCCCCTTAGTTTTCATTTGATTGACAATGTCAGAAATGAATCAGGTTACTTACCTCGAGAACTTGAAGCCTTTCAGAAATAAATGGATAATACAGGTGAAGATCTTGGAAGTTTGGAAATAGCACTATAACAAAAGGAGGTGAAACATAACAAATTAACTCAAACGTGAATATTAAACTTTTAGCTTAATTCATGAGTTATAATATTTTATTTAACCATGAATTATACCCATAACTCAAAATAAATTAAAGATATCAAACTCCTCAATGTGTGCCATATTTAACGATATTTTGATACAAACAAAAATTAAAGATATCACATGCTACCAAGTACCAACCAGTCACACTCTATATTCCAATTCTATAGGAACGTTTTATCGGAAAAAATTCAGATCGATTTTTAACCCACTGCAATTAATCGTATACCAAGGTGCTTTTGTGAGGTTTTGACTGAAATATTAAGTGAAATAAAGTCAGAAAATATGCTTAATAAGTAAAATCCACTAGACAAAATTATTCATTTTAAACATGGCACACATTGAGGAGATTAAATTATTTTACGTTTGATTAGAATTATAACGTGAGATTGCGTATCGGGAATCGCTTAATTAAAAGCATTAATGAGAACGTGTTTAGAATGCCGACCCAAAAAAAAAAATTCATGTTTAGTTTCGCGAATCCTCTTATCGTTTGTGTTTGTTAGAAATTCATTACCAATACCAGCTTCGTTTCGTATATATTCGATACGCAATTTGCATTTAAATGTGTATTTGACTATTTCAGCTTTTTATTTTCAGTGTATTTTATTTATGTCAACTCGTACCAACTTGGAGCTCTAGACTCGAAACCAAATTAGACACGGGTGAGAGCTACTTTATTGTCTTTTGCGTATATGTCTTTGTGCTAATCTTATCTTCAAGCAACGGAAACAATGATTGTATTTTCTTTTGTCGTTGATTAATAACAAAGCTCCAAAATAACCGAATGATTTTGATAAAAAGGATGACTAAATAATATAATATCTGTACACGTAGCTGAAAAGAGATACGATACGATCATACATCATCGCTGTAGACAGAAACAAACGAAAAGAATAATAGTATTGCTAAGATTATGCAAAATAATAACGAAGAATCTCACTCAATGGCTGCGCCCTCCCCAAGATATACCCGTGGACGACGAACCCGTTCCGGATCCGGATCCGGATCCTTTTGCCGAGGCACTCCCTGAGCCTCTGCTACCAAAGTATAGATCGGACAAGTAATTTCCTAAATCTTCAGGGGTATATCTGACAATAGACTCGTTAAACGTTTCTGGTACCAAACCGACCCGGTTTCTCTCGTAGAACTCGGTGTAAACCATCATGAGTTTCTGACTCAACGAGATTTTGACCTGGTCCCTAAGTTTCGGGTCGGGTATGACCCACGCAGTCTGTTTCCGGTACGACGTCTCGAACTCGTCGTTGAATCTCGCGAATAAATCTTTGGCTTCCTCCACCGAGACATCCTCCGTCGGATTTTCCGGCAGTGACGTCAGCACTTTCCCCCATGCCAACTTTTCGAACTTATCAGCGTACTGTTTCACCTTCTCCTCGTGCCTCACCAACCAATCTTCGCCGAGAAGCACCTTCAGATTCGAAGATCGGACCTTAACGACAACGTATTGGAGATTGTTGGCGAGGAAGAGATAAGACAAAGCGACGTCTTTGTACGGCTGAGCTTTCCCGTCGATTTTGCAGAGCGTGAGGAGAATCACCCAGGCGAGACGTACGGACACCGGAGATGTGTACAAATCCTCCGGGTTAGCCTCGTCGCCGCCGTTGATGAATAAGGAATCCGGCAAGGGCGACGGCACGCTTAACTGCCAGTTTTCGAAGATTGCTGAGATCGAGTCATTGTAATCGGCGAGGAAGGAGAGGTAATTCATGACGTAACGCGTGAGAGGATGAACGCCACCGCCGATTATCGTAGTTTTGGAGGTTTCTTTCTGAATCGCCGATTCGAAATCAGTCATCATCAACCTCACGGATTCGCCGAGTCTGGCTAGCGAGTTGATTACCTGAGACCTAACGGCGACAGCTGAATCGAAGTAGAAAATCGATTCGATCTCCACAAAGAGATTCGCAAGAGCTTCGTACATATCCAGGAACCGAAACATTTTCTCGGGGGTTAGTTTCTTGATCTTCCCCGCATTCTCCGGGAAAACAAAAAGCATTAAAGCTCCTTCCTGAGTTATCTCGGTGAAAGAAGATTCGACTATGGGACCGGAGGAGGAGAAAACATGGTCAGCGAGAATCCTCTCACCGAAGAACAGAGACCGAACCGCTAATTTCACGGCTTGTAACCACGATTTGATCTTCGATTCCAGAGTCTCCCAATCCATCTTCTGAATCTGATTCAGAGTCAACCGCTCCACCGCCAAAGTGTGCAGCGTCTCATCCACAATCGACCTCCGCACGGTTCTGTAAACCCTAACGCATTCCTTGGTGTATCCAGTGGAAATCATACAATCTGCAATCATCTTCAAATCATCCATGGCGTCGGTATCTCCACCGGAAAATCTATGCTCGTCAGCGTTTCCAGCTCCGTATTCCTCGTAGGTGCTTTCGTCTTCGGAATCGGAGACACTGGTGGGAGTCGAAGTGCTGAATCTGGAAGATCTGTGAGACCGCACAGAGACGGATTCCGGATCGAGATACTCCCGATTCACCTTCAACACGCGGTAAAACTCCGATTCCAGAAGCTTCATCGCCGACTGCATCAAGTTCTGCGCATACACCAGCTTCTCCGACGACGGGTTAACAGAAACCAAACGGTGCATCGTGCACTGCAAATCCTTAACGGCTCGGACGAACTCCTCCGCTTCACGACGACTGTTGGTGGAAAAGAGGAATTCGTCAGAAGAAGAAGTCCACTTCGTTATGACGGAGTTGATGCTGCTCATACACTCCTGCACGGCGGATTCAGCGAGCGTTTGGTGAGCTGTTGGTTTCTCCTGCGGAGGAGATGATCGGAACAAATGCTTCCCCATCTTTTTCTCCGAGCTTTTTTTTTTGTGGTTTGCTCTGTTTGTTTTTGTTTTTCTAGCCTCAGTGAAAATACTTTTGTTTTTTTTTTTGTTTCAACAAAGAAATCTGGTTTATTTGTTTCTACCAAGTGAAGCAGATAAGAGGAGGAAGGAAGAGGAAGAGAGCTATATATACAAGTATATTAGTACATAGACGCGACGGCTTATTCAATGTGAAAATGTGTATATGTATATGTCTGTGTACGTATAGATATGTGGAGGAGAATAGTTCAGTAGTCAAACGCGGTGTCAAAAACGACAAGACATTGGCAAAGTCAGAACCAAGGGTCAGGGTTAGTTTAGTCAATTCTGACGAAGTATTACATTTATTTCCTTTATCTGCAGCTGTAAATTCTAATAGAACTACCGTTTTGAAAAGCAGTACTAAATGACATTAACTGTAAATATGTTGTTCTTTTGAATAAACCCAAAATATCACAATAAATAAAGGAATGCGTCGAATTTACGGATTCGTATTCGTGATAAAAATGCTAAAAAGTTTACACACACTTAATTATTAATCGAATTCAAATACCTTAAAATGCATATCGATCTAAGTTATAATACGTTCTACCAAACTAGTAGTTATTAATATCAACTAAAATCATTGGCTTTATTTTTGGTAAGTACGTCATCTAAAATTAATATATTGATCGTTTTCGTCTTCTATATATGGAGAAGTTTGTTTTTCCTTTCGATGTTAATATTTAATAAAACGGAGCTAATGCGATAGTTGATGGAAAAAACAATTTATTTGAATAGAAATGTTTCTGTTAACTAGCTTTTGTACAGTAGATCTGTTAGTTTGGTCGCTATACTATTTAGATATTTCTGGTAAATGAAGATGTATGGAAGGCTCCTGCTTTTAAAAGAAAAAGATTGCGTCCTGCCGCCACATAAATGTAATCCACAATTTTCAAAAGATGTTCAAAGATTCTATATTGCTATAATACGACTAATAATTCATATTGTTTGTTCCATCTTTTAATTATGCTTATATTAGGAAGAGAACACAATACAAATTTGTCCATTTAGACCAATTTAAAATATAAGTTTCCATCAAATGTTGAAGATAAAATTCAACTGATCGAATATAGATTAACTAAACATTCCCGTTAGACCCAAAAAATAATAATAAAATAAAAGACTCTTTATTATGATTAAAATTTATTTTCTTATAACAAAAGAAATGACTCGACCCAGATCTTCATTTTAAAATTAAAACTACAGATAACCAGACACACAAAAGCTTAAAACCAGATCTTACAAATTAAAAATATTTATTAAAACAGTCGAATTAATTGCCTTATAAGTTGTCTAGATATGCCTAGATTTAAGTAATATTATATACCAAGACGGAATTACGGTAATCAACCGACAATCCTTTTTTAACTGAAAAGAAAATTCAACCGACAAACGAATGAAACGAAAGATAAAATTCAACGTGGGGGAGGTTGCACGTAAATATGTAATTATTATATGTATGAAAAATATTTATATTGTTTTACACTGTTGGTTCTGATAATTAGTTAACTAATGGAAAAGTTAAATCACTCTAAAAAGGAAAAAGAAAAAAAAAAAGAAGGAAGAGCCGACCCACTTGATCCCCATGCAATTCAAATTACGTATGGTCTTCATTCTTCGTGGCCCCTGGGGATTTGGAGCTGACAAGAGCCAACCCACTTGATTCCCTTTTCATCAGAGCACTTAGTTTTTGTCTTTGTCCGACTAATACTTTATAATTAACATTTCCCTTAAGATTTCGACCTTTACAAAGTTTGACCATTTGGTTATTCACGCACGGAGTCTATCCAAAATTCCAAATAACCCGTTAAACTTCTGGATACTGGATGGAAGAATGCCTTCTCGTCATCACTATTGGTTAGTTAATTTCTAGCGTTAACAAAAATAATTAATATCACAGCTATATTTTTTTTTTGTTAAAGAATTTCACAGCTATATTATACTCCCACAGTTTTTAGAAGATTAATATTCTTTGTTTTGTTTGTTAAAATTTGATTTGCTGGTTTCCTATGTATTTATATGAATTAATGTCAATAACTCACAAATTCCACAAAACAATTACTGTAATTAATTTAATTTGTTGAATTATCATTAAATCACCATTATTATAAATTTATAATGCATGTACTATAGTTAAACATTAACAGTTTTCACTTTGTGTGAAATTTTAAAAATCAATATTTAAGAAATGAAGGGATCATGTAAGATGGTGAATTTAATTTAGTTCTTATAATTTTGATAGAATATGGTACAGCTACAACTTACAAGTTACATTTAGCCTAAACATGACACCAGCTTGATGGATCAATATCCTTTTTTTTTTCTTTAATATATAATTATTCTAGAATGCATGTCTAAACTAGTTTCCTACGAAACTACTTGCTAGCTTTAAATGGTTGATCTCAATATTTTAATCTAGTTTTGTGTTTGGCTTTTCTTATATCTTATATAGACATTGTTTGAGTTTTTTGCAAGCTATTTGGCTATGATAAGTCCTGAACCAGCCCAATTATACTTCCAAACCACTAAATCAGACTAAACCGGTCTAATCTTGAACCAAATCGGTTGTCCAACCGGTTAACCCAAACTGAACCAAGGTGGCTAACCGAAACAAGTCAACATGGCTCCTTTCGTTGTGGTGCGCCTTCTACATCTTGTAATGGATCTTCGGGAGTTTCGACAGAGTCTCGGCTATACTTGGCAATCTTTCTTCGGAATTCTGGCAAAATTCCGGCTGTTTCAGGGGTTTTGCATCCGAAACTCGGACAGAGTTCCGACATATTTAGAGTTTAGGTAAACATGTCTAAAGAAGTCTACCCCTATGAACTGATTAATAGCAGCGTTTGTGGAGGTTACAAACGCTGTGCTCGAGCTCAAACAAGGACTCTCCTGAATCTCAAAAATTTTTTGCAGAGTTTCGGCTGCACTTGGAGATTTCTCCCCGAGATTTCGGCAGAAGTTCGGTAGGACCGTGTCATCACTAACGACTCAAACCGTCCTCCTCCATATCTCAACTCTTCCCGAAAAACTTTGGCATAACACTCCTAAAAATGGTGTTTCGACGGTTCCGATGAGCTTTCGGTGGCTCCAGAAAGCTCCAACGAACCTCGGGCAAGCTCCAGCAATCTCCGGTGAGCTTCCGGCCAACGCCATCGAGGCTATGCCTCCTGCCGGTGAGGCTCCTCCTCCTCGGACCTCCTCTCTTTTCTCTCCCTTCCCTGTTCTTTCTTTTTCTTCTTCTTCGGTGTGAAGAAACAATGGGATGGCTTTATATAGTCAAATAAAAACTTGGTCCCCAAGTTTCTTACTTTTCGTATTTTTAAAGACACGTAATCCGTATTTCGGCTCGAGTTTTATGTATCATCGGTCTTTGAAAAATCTTCGTTTCTTCATGAAATGATTCCAATCATTTTTTGCTACTCTCACATTTAATTTCGTTTTTGTCAGACGAAATAATATGTACACCTTTCTCCATTGCGATTTAAGTTTTGTTCATTTTTTTGGAACGTCATGTCTTGTTATTATAACTATAAACGTTATAGTTATATCTCCGCTTGGTCGTCATTCCAAATGATTTCTTATTTATTTTACATAAATTATTCCGTCTTTTGATCGGGTATTATGATTATCATGATCTAAAATCACTATTTTAGTTTCAAGATTTTTTATTTTTTGGATAATTAGGAAGTTTGAACCAAAATCCGTATATCTCTTTAAGTTCGGACCAGTTTTTTAATAATTTATTCGTCTCATCTGTTATTCGATCATGAGATCTATTAAATTATTTCAAAGTACAGTCAAGATATCGACCTTGATAGTTTCAAGATTTAAACACATAAACTTTTCTCTATTGAACAAATTTAACTAAACTACATAGTTAAAAATGTGGCCGTAACTTTAAAACTATAAATGTAGCCTAAAGCCATTGACTCTTTCCTATCAAGGGATGCACGGCCTTGCTCTGATTCCGAGTGGTTGTGTAGGCCTATTCTTTGCAAATGGAGTTGAATCTAGTTCATTCGTGCTAAGGATCGGAACACCTAATCGCCCATAATATATATATCACTTTGGTCATCATTAAACAAGCAACTAATGTAATGAAATGTCATATTCCAACAGATTCTTGGCCTGGAAATGTGTCCTAATTCTTTACCATAAACTTAAGGTTAATTTTCAAATGAATTTCCTACTTACTAATTTTTCATTTCAACAATTAAGGATATATCTGTCTACGTGTTTATACTAGTCATATACCCTACCATTTATTCATGATAATTAACAATATATAGATGTAGCACACATGACATGAATTTCATCGTGACTATGTTACAATATATACCCATAAGCCATGACATGTATATGAATAACACATCTGTAGCCATTGTAGGTATTACTTACGTAGCTTTTTTTTTTACTCAACAACTTTAGACTATTTGGGTTCGATTGGTGAATAAAAACGGAACGGATATTTTAGCTGTTAGCGGAAATGGTGAGCGGCGGAAGAAAAATTGTGGGAATAGTGCAAAGCTGTGGGAGAAAACTGTTAATGAAAGCGGTGATAAAAAAACTGAGAGTAAACGTTTTTAACTTTTAGTAACGTTTTTGTGATTGGTATACATAAGAATTTTTTTACCCCAATCGCTCCATTTTAATGCTATCAATCAACCATTGAAACAACTTGTCTTTTAGAACCAACAGTCCGAATCAAGTTGGTGTACTACATTCCAAAAACGCTTCATACACAGAATGGGTAGAAATATACTTAGCAATTGAATCCCCTACTTATTTTCAGATATACTCTTTGTTTATTTTCAAAAAAGATTTTTTTTTTGCAAAACCCCTAAAACAGAAACCCAATCTTCACAAATCTTGAGAATAGTCAAACTCAAAAAAAAAAACAAAGGCTTAAATTTCACTAAAAATATAATAAAAGAATGATAATCTTACGGAACAGATTTAGTCTGATTATAACTTTTAAAATGGTACATCGAAACGGTATTTCATAAAATTCTTTTAATTATATATGTAGTTGAACTTGAAACCTTCCTTAGATAACTACCGTTTGACTTTAAAAGTAAAACAAATTGTAAGCTAAATGAAATTATGAAACAAATGGTCCACAGAAAATGTTATTTTTATTTTTAATACACAAAATATTTTATTGTTAACGAATCCGTTTGCCCTAATCTATCAATCATTTTTCCAATTGTTGTTGAACATAATGATTTTGGTCCATAATGGTGTGAATTTTGGACTTTTCGTTTTGACGTCGTCTTATGTTTACGAATTAATAACTTATCAACAAAACGTCATTTTATTACTGTTTTTGTTTCATCTTCGGTAAGTTAATACTACCATATTTGGTTGCTTGAAACTGATCCAAACGAGGTAGGAAATCAAATTTAATAAATTAATTTAACCAGAAAAAAATCTAATAAATTATTTTAGTAATTTATACAAGATTTTTGTTTTTTCTGTAATTTTTCTAAAGTTTTCACAGACAATCAAACAGCTAACGTTTCAAGGATTACGCTTGACAACAAATTTGTTATATTCAAAAAGAAAAAAAACATAAAATTACAGTAAATTTCCTAAGGGTTATCTCTTCTTCGTTCGTAGTGGGTACGTAGACATTAAGAACAAGTCCAACATAATATATATAAACTGATGCACCTTCAAAAAACATTTAAGAGCAGACCAGACAGAAAAAGAACATATAAAAGATGACCGTATTAAATATAATGTTGACTAGATCAGTTTCTTCTCTGAATAATTCTTATGATGACCAGGTCTTTAAAAATACTAAAAATAATTGAGAAAACTAACAAATTTGTTGTTTATCTAGTAATAATTCCTTATCTAGTTTGGTTTTCAGTCACTATTGTGTAATATCTAGTTTACGCAAACAGGATAAATTCTTTTTCGAACTACATAAAGAGAACTACAATGATCCAGAAATTATCGTTACTGAAAAGGATGACATGGATCTTGAACCGTTCTATGTGATTTGTTAATCATTCAGTCTACAAGACCTTTCAAAGATTTATAACAAATTCGTGGATCAATTTACATGTTTTATCCATTGACTGGCTACAATGTGACGCTGATCCATTGTTCAATAAGGTCATGCACATTTATTATATAAATGCTTTTAAAATCAGACAAATATATACACACATATAATGCTACAACCAGTTTTTTCAAGTTGGGAAAACTTGTAGAAAAGTCAAAGTCTTTTCCGTATACAGTCAACTAACCAACAAACAAGAAACTCGATTTCATCCCAACGCAGCAAAACATATGTATTCAGTATTCATAAAACATATATATAATCAGCTCTACAAGAGATTAACAAAACAAAATAAGGATGAAACAAAATAGAGAATCTGAAACCTAAGTTCAATTCCCTAACGGCTAGTTGAGGATATTATATCAAGAGAGAAACAAAAAACCTCTAAATGTTGATTAATATTCCCGTTCAAGAAACGGCCTCAGCCTTTTCGTATTGCGGAAGTTCAGGAGGCAGAGGTTGCTTCTCTGATTTGTTCTTGTTCCTCAGTAAGTTTTTCGCGTATAAAGACCCGAAAACGATGACCTGATCAAGTAATTGGAATGCCTTAAAGGATGTAATGGTCAAGTTTTTAAATGATAAAAAGAAAAAAGGAAATATACCGATCCGATACATTGCTCCCAGCTAAGAGGATGAGAGAACCAAACACATGAGAGCATGATGCTTGCAAGCTTTATTAACAAGGATTAGAAACGGATCATGTTTAGTTATCAAGAAGAAGTATGAGTCGGATTGAGATCGGGTTTGTGTTTTCTTACCTGTCTTGTCGTCATGATTGCAGCAAATGTTAGAGCACCAAATGTCCTAATGGTGTAAGAAATGAAGAACTGGCTCGCTGTTGCAACCTGTCCACATTATTTTTCTCTGGTAAGTTCAATGGGAACCAAGGAGAAAATATAGGTAAAAGATTGTATCATTGTATCATAAAGTGACTACTTAGAAGAATTAGAGAAACTTAAACTTACTGTGGAAAGCAGAGCAATGTCGAGAAAACAATCCTTATGCTGAGAGACAAAATCTACAGCTGGTAGTAAATGCCCTTGCAATATAAGTCCTACATCAAACATAAAATTTAAAAGGATGTGATAAGCAGAGAGAAAAAAAGTGTTGTTAGATAGCTTTTTCTAACAATTAAGAGTCTCACCTGTGAAACTCAGAACACAAGAACAAAGTGTTGTGTAGAATATTTGATTATGTATCTCCATATTATATCCTTTAAAGAGCTTATCTTGAAATGTGCTTGTAAAGCCATCAAACCTGTTAGCAAGCCAATTACCAAATACGTGATTATGATTCATGCATGACTCGTGAGGTATCGAGATTTTGCATCCCAAAACCAGACAACAAAAGTTCAGTATAATCATATAGGCAGTGGATAGATATACATACCCAAGATAACCAGCCATAAGGGAAACACCCCAAACCGTATTTTCCCTTCCCTTATTGTACGGACTAATATCCTCTCCTGCCTACAGCTCAGATTCACCATAAACAAACATCAGTAAATCTTATGAAGAGGCCTTTGAAAAAGGATTCGATAATGAGTATAGAACAAGATTATATACCGGGAAAAGGATAAAGACAGAGCAGCCAAGGGTCACCAGAAAAGCCACTAAATAGTCAAAACCCTTGTACTTCTTCTGCATGATAAGAGTTCCCCATACCTGTATAGAGTACACATATAACAATGGTGACACTAAACTCAAATGCAAATGTTGCAAAAATGTTAACTTACCATTACTGGTATCATTTTGGCACATTTTGCAAGAGTTTGGACTGGGAAGCTCACATACTTGAGAGCCTGAAGGCATTACAGATGATAAAACAATTATAATAACTTTAAAAGTAGACATACTCGTATACTACTAGGTTCAACAATAAAGAGTGGAGGAGTGCTACCTCATATTGGCATGTAGTAGTTAAGATGTTAGTCACTGATATAAGGCAATATTTGTAAACCGGAGCTACAGGATCCAAAACTTTCTTGCTTGCCTACGATTTCAAAAAAGCCAAACAGAGTTCTTAAAACTTTGGTAGTAAGTATGAATATAATAAACACAAGTTGGGGTTTCGTTGGTTTTACCAGTAAAGCAACAGCAGAGACAGCTGATGTAGTGAGCCGATTACAAAAAACCAGAAACAAAGAGTATTTAAAAAACTCCTTGTTCAATCCGTAAGGAACTCGCATTATCTTCTCCTGCAAATCACAACCAAAACAAGAAAACCCATTAAGAAATTTCTAATCTTTAATTGAATTCACAGAAATGGTAATCATGAACAGACCTGAAGAACACCATAGATAACAAGAGTAGACATAATGCCGGAAACCGCGAATACACCTTTCCATAATTTATTCTCCTTCACTCCGTTTACTGATTCCGGCTCAGCCATGGCCCATTCACCTCCCAATAACTTGGCGTCTTTCTGTAAAACATAAAACGTAGCTTAAATTAACCAAACATTAATGACATACAAAGCTTCGATTCTCAATGTAAGTATGCGAGGATACGGTAGTTACACATTTGAAGCTCAGAGATTTCAAACTTACACGACGAACGAATCGAATACAACGCCCGATCTGGTGGGTTCAGAGAAATTTTTTGTTGATTAATGTACCACCCAATGGTTCTCACTCTTTTCCTTTGAAACAGATTAGCCGGAAGACAATCGCCGGCGACTCTCCGTCTCGATCTGCTTTGCTCCACCGTCTTCCTCTTTTTTCTTTATTTCCTCTGTTTATTGGGGTTTTCTAAGGATACGCCACGTCAGCACTGGAAAGTGTGCATGTTTGAAAAACGAGACACAGGTCAACACCCTCTAAGCCACTCAGAGTGTTTCCGTTTGAAGGAATCGAAGGTTTTTTTTGGAATTCGAAGGTTGCGTGAGATAGTACAAAACTACAAATCATAATCACGATCATGATGGGCGAGGAAAAAACCAAAAAAGAAAGATAAATCTTAAACTGGTGGTCGTGTTTTTTTCTGTTCCATCCGTAGTAAAAATGTCTGAAATTTTAAAATTTTGCGAAAACAACTCGAGGAGACGAGAAGCAGCGAGTCGTACAAAGAGATATTATATGTTTCTTTTCATGTTCTTCTTATCCTCTGTATTTTATCCAGTAGATGGATTCTGCTCTATGTCCTCGCATCTTCTTCTCCCACAGCTTCACTAAGTCAAGGTTTGATAAACACTTATCTCGTTTTCCGTATGTGGGTTTTTTTCGGTGTTCTCTCGCTGAAAGCTATGATTCGTAGGTCGGCTAGATCTGGTGCTACTTGCTGGAAATGGGTTAATGCTCCGTGTGGAAAGATCAAGGCTAGTGGGAAGAATGATCGCAACGTGTTCGATGAAAGTCCTCTGAGAGAAAACGAAGACTCGTCGTTTGATTCTGCTTCATTCGTGACAGATGACGCGAAAACCACGCCTGAAACTGATGATTTCTTCGTCAGTGACGCAGAGGGTGATCCAGATCGTCCTACTCAAGGCTATTCCTCTATCGAATTTGCTCTTGAAGCTATACGCCAAGGAAAGGTTTGTTCTTGATCTTGAAGACCATTCATTATCTGTTTTTTTAGTTGTATAGATTCCTTCTTATTACATTTCGTTCTTATTTATCAGTTTGTGATCGTTTTTGACGATGAAAACGGGGTTGTTGAAGGGAATTTGATCATGGCGGCAACTCTAACTAGTCCAAAACACATAGCCTTTCTGATTAAGAATGGCTCTGGGATTGTCTCAGTTGGGATGCAGAAAGAAGACCTCGAAAGATTTAACCTTACACTGATGTCACCTGAGATGGAAGATGAAGATTCCTCTGCTCCAACTTTCACCATAACTGTGGTAACGATTCGCAAAAAAAAATCAGATTTCTCAAAAGGGTTTCATTGCTTCTGATAATAGTTCTTGGTTACAGGATGCAAAATCAGGAACATCAACTGGAGTGTCAGCTTCAGACAGGGCGATGACGGTGCTGGCACTTTCGTCTCTCGAAGCTAAACCAGAAGATTTCAGGAGACCTGGCCATGTGTTCCCACTCAAGTACAGAGACGGCGGAGTTCTAAGGAGAGCTGGTCACACTGAAGCTTCAGTGGATCTAATGATATTGGCTAATTTACGCCCCGTCTCTGTTCTTTCAGCTATTCTTGATCAAGAAGATGGTTCTATGGCCTCGCTTCCGTATATGAAAAAGCTTGCTTCGGAACACGACATCCCCATTGTATCGTTGACTGATCTAATCAGGTTAGAGAAGAAGAAAGAAAATGTATGGAGAAGATAGAGAACTCTGGAAACTAAGTAAATTGCTAAACATTGGCTAGTTTGGTATACTCGTAGATATCGAAGAAAGCGAGATAAGCTTGTGGAAAGAGTCACGGTGTCTCGTTTGCCTACAAAATGGGGTCTTTTCCAAGCTTACTGTTACCGATCAAAACTCGATGGAATCGAAAATATCGCTCTTCTTAAGGTAAACCTAATACCACTTGCTACTAACTAAATCTTGATCATTTTGGATTGGTGTCATCTCTGAAAATTCGATTCTAAGACCAGCCTTGTGTTGTTTCTGTCTGAATCTTAACAAGGGAAACATCGGAAACGGTCAGGACGTTCTGGTACGAGTGCATTCAGAGTGCTTAACCGGAGACATATTCGGTTCGGGAAGGTGTGACTGTGGAGAGCAATTGGAGTTAGCGATGGAGCTAATCGAGAAAGAAGGAAGAGGAGTCGTTGTGTATCTCCGTGGCCACGAAGGAAGAGGCATTGGCCTTGGACATAAGCTTAGAGCTTATAACTTGCAGGACGAAGGACGCGACACTGTTCAGGCCAATCTTGAACTTGGCCTAGCCATTGACGCTCGTGAGTACGGTATCGGTGCTCAGGTCAGCCATGTTATATCGATGGTTTATTTACTTAGTTTATAGAATTAATGTGAAATCTCTGAATTTTGTTGGTTTTGGAATGGTCTAATGTAGATGCTTCGAGATATAGGAGTGAGAACAATGAGACTAATGACGAATAATCCAGCGAAATTCACCGGACTGAAAGGGTACGGACTGGCCGTGGTTGGCCGTGTGCCGGTGGTGACACCAGTGACCAAGGAGAACAGAAGATATTTGGAGACCAAACGCAAGAAGATGGGTCATATTTATATCTCCGATATCGATCAGCCTTTGGCTTGACCAAAAGCAAAAGCTTTTGATAGGAAACAAAAAGACTTTTGAATTTTCTATTTATTGGTTAACTGATTTATTTACAGTGGCAGAGAAATGTATTTCTTTAGAATTCAATCATATACCCATACACAGTCATCAAAAATAATTACTTTTTCTCTTAAGTCAATAAATCTGATGTACAAAGAGTATTTACTACAGACCTGTTTGTGTAATGGAAGTGATCAGTTTTAGTGCACTCTCGATGGTTTTTAATTGGTGATATTTTGGTCATTTTTTTTTTTTTTGGTCTTTGTGATATTTTGGTCATAAGAACGAGCTTTGCATGTATGTGATCCTGTCATCTTTTTGTACTTGTGCATTAAAATGTTTATATATATATATTTTTTTTTTTGTTTCTTCTCATTTTTGCAGACCTGATGGAACTAACGTACGTGAGGCTGACACCGGATTTTGATGCATTGGATGTGGCTAACCAAGATCTTATCAGTATTATTTTTTTTGGTTTCGATGAATCTTTGTTGGTTTTTTGTTTCGGCTACTTCTTAGATCATAATGAGATTAACGTTTTTCCGGTTCTTCATTTTCGCAAAGTTAAAATGCTTATGGTTTGCCAAAAAAAAAAAAAACTTTTAGTTGTCGTTTTCGGTTCTACTGACAATTCAACTCTCGTTAATCCATATCGTGGTACAACACTGGCTTATCAGCCACCACAAACAACTTGAATCAGTCTGGAGGCTCCTCTCAAACTATTTGCGGAATTTCCGATGATGTTTCACTAATAACCGGTTGAATAAATGAGTGATTTTGAAAAGTAAGCTACATTTCTCTAGTACCGGACTGAAAACCCGGTTAATAACTATTTTTGTATATTTTATTTTTTCTAGCACAATTTCTACTTTTATTAACCAGTCTAATACTAGAGAATTTAGCATCTAAAACTCTTTAAATTGATCTAGAAAGCTTTGATATTTTGGCACATCGGTAGAGGTATAAGCTTTAACCTTATGGTCGTTTCAATCCACTAATCAGCTCGTCGAATCAGATTTAAAGATTATCTTTCAATAACCAAAATTACGTATGCTAATGATTGTTTAGAGTATTTTTAGTGAGATGTTTTTAGTTGGTGTTTTTATTATTAAAAAATTAAAAAATAATAAAAAAATAATTTTTTAATAAAATTTGATGAAAACATATTTTTATCTGAAAACTATTGAGAAGATGTTAAGAATTTCAAATAACACTTGTTTTCATATTATTTGTTTAACCTTAAACTAAAATTTTATTATATAATAAAACTAAATTTTAAACAATAATATTATACTTGTTAGATAAGAAAACCAAAACATGTTCTTACTTTTTTTGGACGGAAAATATGTTGTTACCATTACGATTGCTCTTAGCTAATTACTTTTGCTTGGGTTTCTAGAACTAATCTTAGTCTTAAAACGGCCACAAACACTAGCCCACTTAACCAACTTGGGGTTTCACTTTTTATATTTCAATTTCAAAATCCAAATGAATTTAAAACGTTCTTCAATGAGAATAATAATAATAAAAGAAATTAGGTTGAAAAAGCAGGTTTATGTAATATATTTTGACTATGTAACTAGAAATGAATGAAACAAATTATTGCATTCATCTTTATGCTATTGAATTTTTATTTATTTTTTATCATTTAGAATCTTTAAAAGAAAAATAAAAGTCACCCAAAATCTACATTTTTTTGAAATTGAAGAAGTATCAAATTGGTAATTAAACAGTAAACCAGAATCCGATAACAAAATTTACTCCGGAACCAAATTTGACATAAGAACCGAACCGGTCGATAGGAAACAGAACACAGAGAGGGACAAAAATATCTCCCAACTTACAAAACCGCTCTTAGAATCTCGTAAAATGTTCGATTCACTACTCTAATCTTTGCCTCTTCCTGTTTATCATTGATTGATCGATAACCGAACTCGAACCGAACCCAAATGCCATAACCGAACCAGAACACGTCAGAGAATTACATCTTCCCGACGTGCTATTATTAACATCGGACATTCTGAACGAAATAGGAGGAGGCGCAGGTGGTAAATCAAAACGCCGCGGTTGCGTTTGAGGCGGTGGGTTAACCCATTTTGGCAGTGGTCCAGCCACGAGAAGCGTTTCAAGAAGCGGCCCAGCCTCCACCACCGCTTTCAAAAGCTTTCCTGTTTCCGGAAAAGCTTTCCCCATCACGAGAGCATCTAGAGGATCGAGCTTTTGATTATGAGCCGTTGTATTTTCGAGGATCATCGACGGCTGAGGATGGCTATTGAGGAAGCTGGAGAGTTCTGAGGAGGAAGGAGAAGAAGATCCGTCACGAGAGAAGCAGTTTGATTCGGTGATGCTTCTTGAATTAGAGTTTTCGATTTTGAAGAGAAATTCGGATAATTGTTGTCTAGCTTCGTCTCGTTCATGTTGAGTAGATTTGAGGAGATTGAGAAGTTGGTTAATTTCTTCTCTGTGTGTTCTGGATTTCTCATTGGCTTCCATTTTCAGTGTCTCTAACTCAAACAGAGTGCTCTGTAGATTCTGCCTCATCTCGTCAATGCTCTGCGTTTCAAACAGTAGAAAAAAGAATTTAAATCGAGTCAATTAAAGATTAACCAGGAACCCCAAAAACGAATGTGATGAATGATGATGACGATACCTCTTGATGAAGCCAAATAGAAGAATATAAGTCCTCCATTGATCAGTGTCTGTGTTTTGTTTTACTTTGTTTAGAACTGAGAATGATTCCTTATAATGGTTCTTTCAAACCTATATATATAGATAGATTTTATGCACATATGTAATTAATGCAAAATATCAGTGCCTTGTTTGGTTTTTTGAAGTATTAAACAATAAATAAATAATTATTATAAAGGACTGATTAATATAAAATTAGCAAAACACAATTATTATAAAACAACTTCTTTTTTTCTGTAGTAGCTGATGTTTTAGTTTTTTTTCCATAACTAGAACAGATAGAAGACAAAAATTCCTTATTTTTTTTTTTTTTTTGTAGTTTTTTTCCCTGTAAGTTGATGATCATTGTAGAACTAGATAAGGATTAAAAATTAAAGAAAACTATTCATAGTCACAAACTCACAGTAAAACTTCCATTATCAATTTTTTTCTTTACCTAGATGAATTTTTTATTGTATGTCAAAAGGAGTCTTCTTTTGTTCAAACAATATAATTTAATAAATTTAAATTTCTTTTATGAGACAAGAAATATGATCACAACTTAATTTCACACAATGAGGCACATATATACTCATAATTTCCTAAAGCAAAATCTGAGAAATTGCCTTTATTATAATAAATTGAATTGACTTATTTACACCTTCCTAAACACATATTTCATTGAGTTACCCAATAATTGCAGCTGATTCTCGTGAACAAACTTACAAAAAGATATGTAAATTCAGACAGGTCCAAAGTAGGTCGCAGTATATATAAGTATTATATTTATTTTTGTTTGTATGTAAACTTAACTAGATTGGCTTGTGGACTGCCCAAGAATATGTTTTGATATCTTAATGTGGCGAATTATATATATTTTTCCTACGATAAATGTATACTTTACTTATTTTCTATCTTATTCCTTACATTAGCTAGCTTTATTTTGATCGTACACACTATTTAATTATTGTGCAAATATGCTTTACGCACATAATACTCAAAATCCACTATTGTACAAAATATTTCTTATCGAGCTTCGTGGTATAAATTTCAATGTTTTTCTCTTATAAAGAATTTCAAAGTTGCGCCACTTCAAATTTTATAATTTTCTCTTACACGGCTCACGTACGGCTCGTAATTTGCTTAATGACGCTACTCTTCTTAAAGCATATTTATACATATTTTGTATTTGTATATGGTTAGAATTTTGTAGTACATTATTATACGATGTATCTAATAGTTAGTGCGATATCTTTCATAAGTTAACACAAATTTTCAAAACGA
Source organism: Euclidium syriacum (assembly GCA_900116095.1). NCBI lineage: Eukaryota > Viridiplantae > Streptophyta > Magnoliopsida > Brassicales > Brassicaceae > Euclidium > Euclidium syriacum. The sequence continues at coordinate 9,718,117 of FPAK01000006.1, forward strand.
AAACAACCTAAAACTTAAACGCAAATTATAAGATATTATTAGAAAGCAAACTTTAGTAGTAACTGTCTTAATATATGTTAGAAAATATAACCATATCATATACACTACCAGTCACTAGGATTAGGATTCCACTAATAAAAAGACCTAAGAAACCTTAAATAACTTAACCAAAAAAAAAATTTCTTATTAAACATCAGAAATAGACAAAAAATTTTGCTATATTGCGAATCTCATATAAAATGAAGTTTGGTTTACATGTGAAGTTAACTTATACATTTGGTTCATTGGCAAAAAGAATACATAAATTTTAGATAAGTGATAAAACGCAGACCATAAAATGACAATGAGAAGAGACCTTAAGACTTCTAAATCCTAATCTACATATACACAACCCAACAAACAAACTATACGAGTAACTCTTAAATATTTGTGAGCTATATATAATATATATCTATATCATTGATTCACAATATTTTGTTTAGTTGGCCTATCAAATCTTATGGAACTCGTGATTTTGGCATTTTGCTGGACAAGTCATATATAGACAACCCTCATTTTTCATGACATTGGCCGTAAAATGAATACTGTTACACGTGTACTCACGATGAATGATTCGTCTAAAAGTCGACTTGACGATACTAAATGCTTTGACTACCAAACCCAATCATTTTGAATATATCTTTAAATGTTATTCATAATATAATTATTTTTCCAACCCTCTGAACGATCAATCCTTCCATTTTTAGAATGGTCATGGTCCACAACAGTTGGCACAATTTGCTTTTTATCTCAATTTCTCAACCATTTTTGCTGTCGGATGGTTCAACTCTAACCATGCTAATTGAATATTATAACAATCTCATTTATGTTCGACAAAGATTCTTCTTTTGTACTGATATTAAAATATTTGAAAAATCTAAAATATATTTGAGTCACTAGTTCCAATTTAGAATTTATATTTCCTCTATCTATGAAGGAGTTTTAACTCATTTTCAATATTGAATTTGTGGTATCATTGAAAAAAAAACTAGGGATGGTAAATTATGAACAAAACTTAAAAGTGTTATAATTTTGAGAATTGTCATTTTAAAAACATGAGAGATTCTATCTTACCTTTCTATGATTTTGTCTCTTACTTCCTCACTTTCTCTCTCCTTCTCTCACTACGTTTTAGGTTCTCATGTTTATGGTAAGTTGTGTCTGGTTCCGATTACAATATGGAGTTTAGATATCCCCTGCTATGTACTCTTTATATATGATGTATCGTACATTAATTGGTTTGGGTTCAACAATTCATGGTCGTTTTGATTCTCTTATAAACATTGTCTATCAAAATATGCTTAACCACAATTATTGTTTATGTTTTACAGTTTGGTTTGCATATAATATGATTCCAAAGCATATGAAAACACTCCGCTATTGATATGAAAGTATTAGTGATTTTGTATTTAGAAGTTGATATGCTAATCAATGACTTCTATGAAGAAAACTATTACAATGAAAGTCTCGGAAATAGCATTATTATACATTAAGTAGAATAAACATCCTAGGCTAAAAAGTTAAATTAAATTTTGGTACTCATGTTTATGAATTTTTGCTGGAATGTTCTTCATCCAAAACACATAGGCATCCTAATAACTTCAAGAACATCAAATTTTACTTTTATAGATTTTTAAACTCAGTTAATTTTTATTGATATTTTATTTGCAAATCTTGATTTTGACAATGATTCTACATGCATTTATGCAGTTTCTTAACTCAACTCTAGATTTGAAATGTTACATCTTTTACCTTTTTAAGTTTTATTTGCTAAGAATGTTAAAATTTAAAGACAAATCTCAAAAATATCACATTTAAAGTTTTCTTTTCAAAAAGTATCACCACTAGTTTTTTCTTTTTAAATAATATTACAAATTCAGTAACAAAGCAACTCAAAATGCTAAGGAAACCTAAACCCTACATAGGAAATAGTGAACTCAAACATAATATTTTAATATTTTATGTAACTTTGTTGGGATAAATAAGTGATTTTACAATATAATAGGTGTTACTTTTAGGTGTAATGGTATTATGTGGAACAAAAATTTAAAAGTGTGATAATTTAGGGGTTTTTTTTTAATTTAAGATATGGTTGGTTTTTGTTTTACTTTTTTGTTTAAATTAATTTAGATATTTCATAAAAAAAATATGTTGATTGTTGAAATCTATAAAATTTGTACTTTTAAAATGAAAAATTGAAAATCCGAAAATAACTCTATCACCATTTTACTCTGAATACATTTTAAACTATATAAAACCAAAAATTACAGACTGGACCGGATCCGATATATGTTTGTTTAGTGGGTCTTGAATTATAAATAACTGTTATAAAAAGAAAAAGAAAAAGGAAAAAAATGAAATACATATATATGTGAATGTTATTTTTATGACAAAAAGAAAAAGGATAAAATGTTATTTTTTAATGTCAAATTTACATATGTTAGATATTGATTTTCTTATAGATTAATTACTTAATTCTGATACCAAAATATGTCAATTACTTTTTGATGAAGATAATCTAAAATGATTAGTTTTTGAACAAAAAGTTACAAGTTATTTTCATGGGTAGTTCCGGCCAATAAATAAGAAGTTTTTCTGATAACAACTCCGGGTATTAAAGTCGGTCAAGGGTATGCAAAGTTTCTCTCAACATTTTCTATTAATGTTATTTGCCAAAATTAAAGTCTGAGAGCACTTTTTCTAATATTAATTGCGAACATATACGCCCTGAGCTGCACGAATAGTTGACTGGTAATCAAACCTGCAGCAGAAGTTCATTAAATTTAAAATAGAATGAAAATAATTGGTTCCTCGACCAAAAACTAAAATCAATAATTAAGTTTGACTGAAGACTGAAAACGAGAAAAAAACATGTTAGATTATTCTGAATTTTGGGCTTTGTGATATGCTTCCATCCTTTAACAAAACAAAAAATTGATAATTCTATTTAACAAGACATATGATTCTTGCGTATTAAGTATTGGATCTGATTTCAACACTTAACAGGCTTACTAGCCAATTCAATGGATAAGTCATGATACAATATTTGAACAAACAACAAGTGCACAAACAAATATCAAAGATGAGATACAGATATATCTGACAAGAACTTCACATTCTCTTTCTCTTGCCTTGATGCTTCTCTGATTTTCCAAGCTTAGACTTTCTTTGTTTGAACAGCTGTAGATAAAGCTTCAGCCAAAGGAATGGGTACACCAAGAGGACACCCTGGGAAACAAAAAATGCCATACAGATTCAAGATTATTGGAAAAGCTAATGATTTATATCTAACAATAGAAATCAAGATTACGAGTTAATCTGAGAGCAGCAAGACTAAGAACTATAACGTGCACAGCTTCATTAGGCTTTTAAAAGTGTTTGGTTGAAGGAGAAGAAAGTGATGGATATACCAAAAGGAATTCGTAGTAAGTGAAGGGGAAAACAGAGAAGAAATTTGCATAAAGATTCTTGTCTTTTACATGTGGAAGCGCTTTGTACATGATCAACACTGCACAAAAACATGGTAAAAACTCAACAAGAAGTAATCTAGTATGGTAAAAATGACAAAAAAGAGAATCTCTCTGGCTTTTAAAGCACTCACTTTCACCCACTAGTCCAGTTGGATATAACAAAATGAATCCTGTGTATCTGGAGAGTAAAATGCAGTTTAATCAATATATATTTAGAGATCAAAAGCAAAATACATAAGTATGATAATAGTACCTGAGATAAGTTAACCAGTATGGACATTTACCAAGGCAAGTGAAAGCATAGTGAGGATATCTTATTATCTGCATCCAACCAAGTCCAACACAAAAACTGGCTGCTTCAGAAGGAATTACAGTTTATATATAATAGCATCATTGTGATAGACATGTGAAGATCAAACTTACTTCGGCTAGACACCAAGCTACAAGTGTTATGGTCAGCCATTGCAAATCTTGGACCTAAATTGATGTATGTGAAGATAGAATTAGATATTAAGATATGTTGCTTATAACGTTTAGAGTAAAAACCACACAAACCTCTTTGATCTGTCCAACAATTGCTAATATGAAATGAGTTCTTCCACTCCATTGCATCAGTGGAGACAAGAATCCACTCGGCACAATTCCTTAAATTCCAAGATAATACAGTTGTTTACATTCATAATTAATTCGATAGGGAAATATAAATCATAAAGAGCAGCTCATTCCAATATTTACCTATGGCTCCATGAAGAACTTCAAGAAAAGAAGCAGTTTGTATCACACCTGAACGCATCAAAAACCAACAACAGAGATCATTTCAGACGAAATCATAAATTCCAACTTTGGATTAATCCACTAAAATAACATCCAACTACGGATTTCAGGGTTACAATGTACATTATCAAGCGATACAGTAAACGAATTTTCCACTCACTTATCAAGTATCCAGCAGAAGCGTAAGCGCCATTAACGGACTTGCTCGATAAGAAGCTGCTTAGTATGCTCAGAAGCGAAATCATCCTGTCGAACAACACAAATCTCATGGATAAACGACGAAAAAAGGGCAAGAAAGTGAATATGAGAAGACGGAGAGAGATACCATCCCGAGGCTTGGAGAAAATTGTAAGCAAAGAGATAAGACTTCACGAACGGCGACATCACCGATTACGGCCTATCGGCGTTGTAAAATCCGGCGGAGGGATTCGAGTAAAGATTCGAATGAATAAACGGCGAATTAAGAGATTCGAGTAACGTCACATGTTTGTGTGGCCCTGCGTCACTCGTACTGGGTTAGGCGAAATATAAATATTTTCAGCTACTATATGAGCACTACAATTAAATACTTCAATGTTTTATTACACGGAAGATCCCTCTAGTACATTTTTTCACTGGCAACTCAAATTTCATTATAACACAAATACCAATTAACAGTTTCAGTTTGTCGTATATAAAAAAGGTTTGAGCCAAATCGGTATACGATAATCGAAGATAACTTCATAAGGGATTGAGCTCAATGCTGAAGAAGGTCTGGCGCTTAATCGATAACTTGGATTTTAGAGATTCTGCCTTCCTATGTCTTGTTAAGGATCTTTTGCATATATAATGAAAATGAAAGGTGACGAAGGATCACCTTGCCTACATCCTCTTGAGATTGTGATGATTCATAAGGCTTCCCATTGATAAGCGCGTTGTAATTGAGTGAAGAGATACAAACCATCAAATCTTAACAGTGTTATAGTATTCTCAGTAAAGGACCACTACAACCTATCATAGGCCTTCATTTATATATGCCTTCATTGCCAAATATTTATCTACTACCTTGTCCATGGTTCTCGGAGCATGCAGAAACCCCATGTGCCACCAAGATATTGTCAAATATCAATCTTCCTTTTACAAAATCCGTTTGATTCTCTGATATCAGACTTGGTAGGATCTTCTTTACTTGGAGGCTATCAACTTGGAAATGATCTTGTAAGCAGAATTGCATAGGCTAATTGCTCTAAACTTTGTGAGCATGTGTGGATAATCTTTCTTGGGTTTGAGGGATATACTAGTTTGATTGAGTCTCCCATCCAAAGTACCCTCAATAATGACATTTTGCACCATTTGCACCATGTCATCTCTGATTACTTCCCAATAAGACTGAAAGAAGACCCTTGAAAAGCCATCAAGTCATGGACTCTTATTTCTCTCCATTACAAAAATTGTACTTCTGATCTCTTCTATACCCGGTATCCTCATAAGTTCTTGGTTTTGGTCTTTTTTTTTCCACCGCCCTTAACCTCTGATTTAACAGTCTATTGTATGGTTTCAATCATTTTTATGAAGGTGAATTTGCACTGCTATGAATGGATTCATACTCACTACCCCTTTCCTCCAATTACTTCGGGTGAAAAGGGATTTAGTCTTATTGGGTATGGATGATTTGTATATGATTATGACTTTAGATAGTTGAGATTATCAGTCTGTGTATCTTATTTTATCTTTCCAGTTGGTCTTGTTATTAGTGGGGAAAGGTAGGCAGGTAAATATCAGATTTAGAAAGATATTATAAATAAATGCATGTTTAGAAATTCAATAATAATTGTTTGTTGAGAATCAGCCACTCGTTTCATATTGCTTATTCCAATTTGCTTTCTTTTGTGTATTTAAGCTCACACATCATTAGCCTCATTTTTATTGATAACTAGTTGCTTCCTTTTAAGCAGCCATCCTTTTCGTGTTTTTTCAATGAAATTTTGAAAGGAAAAAGTTGAAGGTGTAGTAGTTAGTGGCTCTACAATAAAGAAATAAAAGAAAGATGGATTTTTATAAAGGCATAAAGACTAAAGAGTGGGAACTGAGCTTTTATCAAGGAGCAATTTCTTAATCAGAAAAAGAAACATACTCGATTTGATCAATAAGATCATAGAGCATAAGAATACATTCTTTTTTTTTTTCACAAAGTTGGCTTAAGCTTCACAAAGTCAAACCTATTCTCTTGATTATTTAGGAGATGAATATGCCTTGTTCGATCTTGTTACTACTTGCTTATCCCATTTTATACTCATAGACTTTCTCATGGATCATAGACTTACAAACTTTCACAGAAACTTCAAAAGTCTAATTATTTTTGGAAATAGTGTCCTGACTTTTATTACACATTGGTATCCATGAAAAGCTCACTCTACAAACTAACATATTAGAAGGAAACAAAGACATATGATGATGAGTACAAATGAGATTAGTACAGTGGGTGTTTTTTTTTCTTCTTGGTTTTGATGTAAGTCATAGAAAAGTACTACATTCGTTTGATAACATATATATAGATGCTGCACATATAAACATTCCAATGAATCAAATCCTAGTTTTAGTCTGCTAAAGACGATTTACCATGTTCAAAACTGAGTGGAAACTGATCAATACCAAAAGAAGACATCTTACTTTCATCAGCAATATCCATGTTCCATATAGACTCCAATGAACTTTCCCACTCTGGAGAAGCTAGAGGAGGGAAGTTCAAGTAAGAACTTTGCTCTGAGTAGTACATGTCTCTTACCGGTTTTATAACATTTGTTCCAGACTGATCAATCTCTCTCCAGATGTCATCCATTGAGTAGTATCCGTCTTCGCATTCTTGATTCATTATCCCATTGGATCCTCCAGTGTCTTGAGTAGTTGCAGTGGTCATAGATGAAGATGAGGAAGTTGGAGACACAGGACGCTTCTTCTCTTGAGCCTTCTTCCTCATATGAGTCCTCCAATAGTTCTTTATCTCATTATCCGTTCGACCCGGTAATTTCCGGGCGATTTTCGACCACCTTTATATCAAGATTCTCAAAGTTAGCATATTATAGAAAAAAAGAAAGAAAAGAGATTTATAATCAGTTCTTTTTACCTGTTTCCCCATTTGGCGTGAAGCTCAAGGACGAGACGCTCCTCTTGAGGGGTCATCTTACCACGTTTGAGTCCAGGATGAAGGTAGTTAACCCACCTTAACCTGCAACTCTTTCCTGTTCTGTTTAAACCTACAACCAAAACCAGGTCATTTTCTTTAAAATGGATGGTCCTTTCCAAAGACCGCCCATTTTTTTCCAAACACAAGCCTAATACCCTATACCTAGTCTTATCTTTCTCCCTCCACCTTCAAACCTGAAACTTTTGCTACAAAATCCCATCTTCGATCTCCGAACAAGTGGACAAAGTTCACCAGAAGGATGTCCTCCTGTTCTGTCCACGGTCCTTTACGGTATTCCTCTTGCACTATTTTCATCTCTCTGTTTCTTTTCTCTCTGAATAGAAGATATAGTTAGTTAATTCTCAGCTGGTTTATTGGAACCTATGGCATCCTTTGGCCAATATTTATATAACTCAACTTTAACCACTGTGTTGTGTCTACGCGATATAACACTCACATTATTTAATTCCTCTTATGTAATCTTTACCGTCCATATGGTGAGAGATTATGCTCTTGATAATGTGGGGTCTGTTGTTTTATGATGCCATCAAGCCATTATAGCAATTAGAAAAACAAAAGGACTTGATCGTTAATAGGCGACTGATGTAACACTCCCATTAAATTCTGCCTTTTTTTATTTGTCTTCTTGTGTTATTGCAATAAGAACACTTTCTTATATTTTTCTCTTGGCAGGTCCCAATAGGTTCAGCTTCACTATCTCGCATTTCAATTAGAATTTTCAGCAGCATCCTCATATCAATCGAGAAGAAAGCAAGGTAAACTATGTAATCCCTGTTATCTAGAAACAACTTAGTCTTTACCTTAAGGGTTTAGCAATAGGGAGAAAGAAGGATCTAGACATTCTTTCTACTGTTTTGAATGATTAAAGTGTGTCCCTTGGCTTTATTAAAGGTTAATATAGATATCAAGCTTATAAAAGGCAAAGAAAGAAAGATAATTTTGAAAAGCATATAGCAAAAGGGGTCGAATTGTTTTGGGTTTATGATAAGTGGCTTTTTGCATCTAGCAACAGCACTTAAGATTGGAGATTAGATACTTGGATATTATTTTTAGAATTTGGAGTTTGTTTTTCAACACCAAGTTAGTTATTTATTTAGATGAGAAAGGCCAATTTTATTTGGTTTGCCTTTGTAATTTGCCTCTTGGAACTCTGTTTCAATGTCTGAGAAAGTTTCTATCTTATAGTCCGAAATCTTTCAAACCATATATATTTATCATTATTATGGTTTATTGGAATATCATTAACCTTACACATATGGTCACGTGTGCAGTTTTTGTGGCGTGCATCTTCTAGAGGCATGAATTAAAGGTTCTGACTATGTGTGTGTGTGAAGTACCTGGTGTGCTGGTCCATAGAAGCAGAGAATAAAGAGAAAAATACATATATTCTTCTTCTCTGTATATATCTCTAATTGGCAAAGAGTTCCCAAGATTCTTCAAATTGTTTTGTTCTGTGGAAAACTCTGAAAGTGACCTACAGGAATCTGAGAGAATTATACTTAAGAAAGATTGATATTTCATTGTCTTATGATGAAGCCAATAGATGCCCAAACGCTAAAATAAATGGGGTTCCAATATATATTTGAAAAACCAACCCTATTGATGTCCCGGTCTAACCATAATTTAAGATCATGAAAAGTGAATACCAATTTTAAGCCAACCCATACTCTGTCAAAGCATGGCCTAGCCGGTCAAATCCATATGGTTAACCTATAGTTGGTCTTGGGGTAAAATCCATTAAACTAAGATTTTAGACACGAAATAATATATGAAATTCAGGGGCATTAACTTTTAAAGATCTCTGGTGTGTTTATCTAATGACTTTTAAAAGCCAATTTTTGTAAAAAAAAAATAATAATAATTAGAAATGAATATAAATATATTACAAGATAAAATTTTTTAACTCCCACATTTTTTTGTTTTTTTTTTAAAAACAAAGAAAGGTTTTAGACAGTGGCAGAGACTCATTCCATGAATGTTTGGTAAGGATCTTATCCCTTAAGTCATATTAGGGAATTGGATATAGCACATGATATACTCGGCTTTTGCCGGCTCTCGACTGTGACTCTGGTATGTTTTCAAAGACTTTTCTTGTTTTTAGAGTCTTTAGGTCTTTGATTGATTCATTTTAGGTTTTGGAACACTTTGGAGAAAATTAGAATTTTTGAAGTGAAAACAAATATTTTCCCACACATGACACAATTAGAAATGCAAAAGTACGAGGATCTTTGAAGACCTTTGATATGAGCTATGAAAACTATTGGTGTAAAAAGATAGAAAACTTGAATCAGTTTTCCAACCCTAGTGAGTTGACATCATCTCGAGTTATGGCATTTTTCATAAAGATTGTATGATTAATCTGCGAGAAGAAGCTGTTCGAGAATGAAGACATAGACAAGTGGCACACGGTCAAATGATATAGTAAAATTAAACCTTGTGAAGAAAATTAGAGAAATTTAAGAATTGGCATGGCCTAACCACTCAGCCAATCATGTGAAGTCAAAAGAGGCAATCACTGAAACCAAAATCCTATGACGGGGCACACTTGGCTTAACCACTCGGCTTGAAAGTCCACGCCAAATACACAATCGGGCCTCGAAGCCCAACTTGACCTAATTCGGCCTGTATATATACTTGTTTTTAGTCAATGAATTGCATAAGTTAGAAGGTTTTTTATTCATAAGGCATGGGATTTTAGCCCCAAATACTCTATGCCCATTGTTTTCGAAGATTTCTTTCATTTCGTAAACTTTAGAAAAGATCTATATTCTATATCTCTTTGATTGATTGAATATGTATTCTTCTTAGTTTTGCATTTCCTACTCAATGTATGAGTAGATCTCATATTGGGTTTAAGATTTTATGAAAGGAATACAATGTATTGATTATATATATAATTGTTAGAATTAAGGTCTGTTTCATCAGAATCTTTAATTGTGTTATGCTTAGTGTTTAAACTTTTTTCGTCGTTAAGCTTTTCTTCCGCTACGAGAGTTGAGAAAATTTCTAAATCCTACAACAAAAAGTTATCGAGCCAAGTATTCGTTTATTAGATTAGGCGAAACATATAAAACATGTCGTTATTGCATGTTTAGTTATTTAGGGTGCGCGCAACAAGAGTTGGGATGTTAGTTTTGATATATATTGATTAATGACTCAACACCAGGGCTCAGTCTATCTAACTTGGTTATTCGAGTTCAAGATGGTTCGTAATTACAAATCCTTACAAACATGATTAATCAATATACAATTCGTGGATAATTATCAAATTCCTATGCTTTCCTTAATAACTTAAAAACCGATTTCCTTAACTTAGTTTACCGAGTTCTTGTATTTAAAATATTTAGTTTAGGGCACATGCAATTAACATTTATTTTATTTAGTTTAGCTAGACACTCAACCCACAATCGTATAGTGTAGTCACTAGTCTTCCTGGAATCGAAAACATAAGTACTATTACGGTTCACTGTGCACTTACAATAGGAATTTGGCTTAGAACCCGATATGGTAAGCCACCAACACATCAACACACTAACAAGAGGGTAGATGGCCCAAATCAATCAAGCAAATGAACATTCAAAGAACACATGATTAATTGTTTTAGTAACATCTCACATATCTTAGATAACCCTTTGTCTTGAGTTAATACTTTACCATCCTATTTTTACCATCGGTAAGTAGTTTGAGAAACAACGTCGCATGAAGTTTTGCATCTTTCGTGTAGTTACAAACCTCCAAATGGATTGTAATAAAGCCTTTAGGCTAAACTCTGACACCTCGCAATATCTTTTATCCTAAGGATTTTTATGCACTTGAGTCCAGTACCTTAATTTAGCAGTTTATAAGCCATTATGATTCTATACCCAAGATAATCTATCAGCTTTTCCTTCATTTATTGGTCACACTTCCAATATCATATCGGTATCCTCAACCACAAATTTCTTAGTTAGATGATTGATCTTATATTCACCAGTGTAAACATCTTTGAACATAGATAAGGAGAGATAAGTAAAGGCTTACTTATGTGTAACTTGAGGAAGTTTCTGAGAAAAAGTTAGGAAGCCAAGGGTCTTCTATAATCTTAGAGCATACCATCTTTGGAATAAAAAAACAAGTCATGGAGTTGTACATAAAGCTAGAGCAAATAACTTGAGAAGAGTATATTTTCCATTGTGGGAGATAAATTACATGAAGAGTTGTGAATTTTGAACCTATGAAAACTTCAAGCAATCCCAAGAATTAAAATACATTAGTCTCTAGATTTTTGAACATGAAGAGTTGTGACCTTAGAACCTATGAAAACTTTGTAGATACGTTAGTCTTTAGATTTTCGAATGAAAAAACAAATGATTCTTCCTTTTAATTTAAAATAATTTCAAATTTCCTTCTCATTATTGAGACATGATACTTTTTACTATTGACGTGATTAGTAAATTAGTTTTTTTTTTCTAATTACGGCACACTATATAAAATAAATTACTTTTGAGACATGTATATATAATTTTCAAGTATTTGTATATTTTTATTCGACTATAGATGTTTTTAGTATTTTTTACGGATTGTAATATATATTCGTGGATATCTTAAAAAACGGATATTTGTATTTGCGAATATATTTTCAAACTGAAGCGGATTATAAAATCAAATATCTAGTTAAAATGGAATGAATCATGAATACTAGATATTTTCAGGATATCCGCTCTATCCAAGCCATTTAAAGATTATGTGGTTGTGGTTGTAATGCTCTAAATATCATGGTGTGTGAAAGATTCGGGGTGCTGATGTTTTTGCATGTTGCTTTCAGATTCTCAAATTGTCCATTGTCCAATAGTTATTATAAAATTCTACACACCACAATCTGAAAGCTACTGCATATGGATCTGGAGCCATCTACGAATTTGTAGTAGTTGAACTTTATCACTTATATTAAGCGGTAAGTAATGCTAGTCAATTAGAATAACACATTTGGAAGAATATGATTAGTATATGATCAAAGAAAAAAAAAAAAAAAATTCTTTTGTTAGTTGGGTTTTTGTCATCATACCCATTATCCTGAAAATTTTGAAATTAATCGGAAATTTACGGGACCCCTAAAGTTTAGAATGTCTTGTTTAGATATATATATATATTTTTTTAAAGATTTGACTTGTATAGTAGATGATTAGAAAAATAGCTGAATAACTTAGAAACTATTAGCAGATATGAATTGGATCAAGTTCTAGTACAAAAATTACAAAACGCCAAGATATTAATTTTAGTAGATTAATCATATTTTATTTTATTTTTAATTATATTTTTACCACACTAGTTATGTATAAGGGAATATTTTTTCTAGAATGTGAAAAATTTAAAAATAATGAATGCTATGAATAATTGAAAGTAGTGGAATTACATTTTCAAATTGTGTAAACGTGAACAAGTGATATATCATTCATAACTTATTTTTTTTAAAAAAAATTTAGTGTATTGTTTTTTGCATTTCCTTTATCAAAAATGAAAAAAAAAAATTACAAACATATTTAACAGACACTTAGAGCCTTAGACTGATTAATCAGGCCGTTTAGGCATTCCCTAGACAAAAACAAAACGACATATTCTCATGAGAGTTTAGTTGTGTACAACTGCAAGATTGGCCCTTCTTTTTGTGTGAAGGTGTCTTTGTAATGGAGGACCCAAAATTCTGAAGCGATTAGAGTGAAGTAAGCAGACAGGTATAAGACTGAGTTACGTGGACGCCACCACTTCCTCTATGGCCACTCCACTAACCAAGATTTTCTTACCTTTCAATTTTTGTTGGCTCGTGACTTGCGGAGGCACACGCACTTAAAAATTAAGATAAGACCCTTTTGGTCCCACACCTAAATTCTTACATCATAACATAACTTCAGTATCCATCTGTACTTGGTTTCAATATGTTTACTTGTAAAATACTTTTTTTAACAAAAACACAAAATGTTTGCTTGCGTTGCACGTGTCTCTCCACTCCCCATGTAAACATTCCTCACGCATGCATATCTACATGCACACATACATAGATATGTACTGTATGTAATATAAGGATTATATACATCTTTGATCTCAATTTTACTTGAGGCGTGAAAAAAAAGAAAGAAGATCTCAATGTACGTTAAGTCCTTCTCTTTTTTGGTTAGGCAAAAAACTTCTACAGATAGGGAATCAAGGCATGTATTACGTATGTACCTAACCTAACATACCTGGCTACCTTGGAGTATTATTTGATATCCGTGTCTTAGCTAGTTCGTAATCCAGATTATACTTTTTGTAGGATATAACATTTGCGTTATGTTTTACTTTTCTTTAACAAAAAAAAAAAAAAAAATTAAAAAAAAAAAAAAAAAAATATGCGTTATGTAGGACCATACTTCAAAAACAATGATTGGAACAAGTTATTTTTTACTTGGGTTTTTACTTTCTTCATGATGCACAGAGTGTGTGTGCCTTGAAGACAATGAAGAAAGGTAACGGTAGAGTTTGGTATATTGGAGGATGAATAGCCCTTTTAGAAGACAATATAGCAGTTTTTAGTAGTTGAAAGTAATAGTAATATTTTAGAGTTTGGAATTGTGATACTTTTGCATGCTAAAAAATGTCGATGTGAATTTGTTTCAAGTTCAAAAAAGTGTTAATATCTTTTATGTGATTGACGTATAATCTAATTCTTCTTGTGTGTTTGTGCTTGTCATGTAGATAGTTTGTTTTTGGAGGAAACAACTCAGTCCTTATCTTGAAATTTAAACTTACATGAGTAAGTTTTCACATGAAAAATCTTGGTGTATTGAAATATATTTTTTGTCAAGAAATTTCTGGTGGCAAGGAAGGAATATATATTTCTAAGAGGTAATATGCTTTGGATATATCTACATAGTGTGCTTTATCAGGATCTAAGCCGTATGACACTCAAAGATTAAGTAAAATCATATACTTGTTAAAAATGATGACGACTTCTATGCCGATCCATCACAATATCGATGTTTGATGCACCTTTTGGTTAGTTTATCTTGCTATCACTAGGCCTGATTTGAGTTATGCAGTTCATCTTCTTACTCAATTCCTTAGCAAGCCTCGTCAAAAACATTGGAACACGATTGTTCGTGTTGTCTTTTTTCTGAAAGGTACACTGGATCAAAGTATTTTGTGGAGTTCTCAAACGGGTCTTCATATTGATGCTTACTGCGATTCGGACTGGGCTACATACTACAATTCTAGACGATCTTTAATAGGGTATGTGATCCTACTCGGTAACTCTTTCATATCCTGAAAATCAAAGAAACAACTGATGGTTTCAAGATCTTCCACAAAAGCTGAATATCGTGCCATGACTTATACATATTTCCAACTAAAATGGCTTCTTGAACTCATACAAGTATTCGACATCTAACATCCCGAACCAGTCACGTTAACTTGATAACAAAACTTTTCTTTGTATTGTTCAAAATCATATGCTTCATGATAGGACTAAACACATTGAAGTTAATTATCATATCATTCGAGATGTGTTGTTCAAGACAGCTCCATCGCGCCATCATTCACCAACGAGCAAAAACTTGTTAACCAACCAAAGCCATTGGGCGTTCCCATTTTTCATATCTTCTTGGCAAGATGGAAGTTCAAGGTACACTCGCCATCTTGAAAAGGATTATTAGAAAATAGAATAGGAAGTTTTCAGAAGGATCTATAATTTCCCTATTTATGTTTATCTTTTACTTGGAGATAAGCAAAAGCTTACCAGAATAATGTTATCTCAACATTAGAGATCAATAAGGAAGTATTATTCAGCAATCTCGTTATCTTATCAGTATCCCTTAGAATGCTTCTTGGCAGGCTAGACAACATGAAACTTATATGCATCTTTGTTTATAGTTCTTTCATGGCTCTCCGACCGTGCCACCGAATACACAACCAGTACTTGATGACAGCGCTTAAAAAGCAAGTCCATAGAGTTTCCCTGTTTTTTCTTCTTAACATCTCTGTTTCTGTTTATCACTTATGACCGTTAGAACTTCTGCTTTCTGCACAAACTCAAATATTTTGTAATTGTATCAAAACTTTCATGTATAAAAAATGAAGTATTCAGAAAAAATGAGTACTCTAGTGTGTTATATATGAGAACCAAACTCTTCGGTATCAGCCCTAAATGAGCTGTTGTATGCGGATACTTAAGATTCCATGTGAACTTTGAGATGAATTTGTTGTCAAGTATCTAAATACTATTCTCATTTATCTAAATATTTTTTTCGTTTTTTCTCATTTCTAATTCACTAGTAGTACAAAATTTTGTCAAGTATTATTACCAGTAACTAAACAAATAAGAATAACATAATAATGTTCATTTTGTTTTGGTTGGTTTAAGTGATAAGATTATTTATTCCTCTATAGCGACATCCTGAAACATTGCCGCCGCGAATTAAGAGGCTGTCTAGTCCTATTCTATGATATATCATTCTCTGAAACTCCACTAATTCCCCATGAATATCTCCACCCACACATTTAACAAAAGTTTGGCTCATTATTACTGGTTAATTTTTATTATTCTCCCATTTGCCAGTATCAAACTCGTGATCTTGAATACTCTTTTTTGTATTGGCTAGCTAACATAGTAATATACCAAGTGAACTACCAATCCTGGATGGTATGATTTTGGATGAACTAATCACTATTTCTAAAACAGATGTAGTGTAATGAAGGCTTCGATATTTTGAAGTCAAATCCAGTTCAATTTTATGGCTTTGTAGATCAACATGTAGTTGATTTTTAAAATCCAAAATATAAGCATTATATAATCGCTTTGATTTCATCTCTCAAAACTGGTCTATTACAAGGAAACAAAAAAAAACAAGGAAACAATTGCGTTTTCCAATCGAATTTGATCGGTCGGAAATATCTAACAAACTTCTAGTAGTTTTTAACGGATAATTCGTAGAAAAAGACTTAACGGTTAATCTTACATGAGAAAACAATGTAGCCGTAAAATTTTAGTTATTTCATACTTTTCCATGAATTTTCCACAAATAATTTGTGGGAAAGTTATATATATACTTGCATCATGATGACACCAATTTTTTCCGCAAAATATTCTTTGAAAACAATTATAGGTAAGATAATTTATTTCTTGCCTTGTGACTACATAAGAGTGTCTATATCAAAAAAATAACATCCGACGAACAACAATATACAATATCCATGGCGGGATATATCATTTAAAATTGTTGTTGTAAATATTGATTTCTATAGATTTTTAATATAAATAAATAATTTGTTTTCACCAATATATTTCAAATTCTACATATATCAAAGAGCTACTAATAATAACTGAAGAAATGTTTGTATAATTTTATGATACATGCGGCGAGCATGGATTATAATCTAGTATATATTAGAGACATAAAGTGAAAGTTACATTGATGTGTCAATATAAGAGCATGCCCATCAGAGAACCAAAAAAAATATAATATTAATTTTTTATTTCTTTTTTAGTTAGAAAAAAAAAAACCAAAAATGGACCAATAATAAGATGCCACGTGGCAAACCCGAGGAGAGAGGAGTTCTTAAATCCGAGACTATAAAATGCGGTTCGTCACTATACACTGAAACCTACAAATAAAATATTATTTTTTTTTTAAGAACTTTCCCCTTTAGATCCCCAATAGAAATGCTCTAAAAAAATTTAAAAAAGAGTATCTAATTAGTACATTGCACTTCATTTTTTCCTTTTGAAATGAGCTTATTATGTGGCAAGATCTATTACAAAACCTAAGTTGTTTTAGTTATATTGATCCATCATGAAATTCAATTTGTACTTTAATCAAAATCGAAGTTGTATAGATTTATTTTGTCTTAATTCGAGTACAAAATGAATGGGTGGACGTGAATAATTCTTATAAATAATCAAATATGTTTATAAAGTTTGATTTAACAAACGATTAAATTTTAAAAAATTATTTTGTTTAGTTCAATCTTTAGTTGAACCCTATTATTAAACCGAATGACTATAATAGATATTTTAAAATATTAGCAGATAACATTAAATATTAGAAATATTATTATTTGGAAAAAATTACATTATTATTATTAATAATTTAATTTTATGAAATGGTTAGATATGATATATAAATACTTTAACTTATAAAATTTAAAGAATTATAATTATTTTAATTTGATTAAGAAGTAAAAGTATTATTAATATATTTTTTTAGCATATTAAAGATTTAAATTATTTATAAATATCTGAAATTGATTAAGATTTAAACCCACTTTTAGCTCATTTTAAAATCCAATTTAATTTTTATTCAAAACATCAATTTGCGTAATTTTATTTTTATCTCATATCCAAAGAAACAGACACATGAATCATTCTTATAAATAATTTAAAGATGATGTGAATGAATAATTGTTAGTAGAAAGTTTAATTCAACAAACATCTCTTTTTGAAAGTTTTGGTTTTATTTAATCTAATTTTTAGTTGAATCACATAATCAAATAGAATAGAATAAATTTAAAACTATTTTAGTTAGATAGAAACATAAAATATTTTAAATGTCAAAATCTACATATACAATTTAACTAATGAATGTTTATATAAATATAAAATATCCACACATGACTAATCTAGTTTAACAAAACAAAATAAAAACAAAGAAAAGTTAGCCAGTATTGAGTCACCCACCTTTGGATTATTCCTTACTTTGGAATTTAGACGGATCACATACCATCGTCACTTTGCCATATATATTAGTAACAGTAGTTTTTTGTCATTGAACTAAATTTATATTTTCTTATTTTTCCTAAATAGTATTAATAGTATCAATTAGGAAAAAGGTGTTGTCCAATTAAGCAGTCACTTAGCTTTAGCTTTCGTGATCGGGTGGAGAGATAAGGCTTTCATCAGCCTTATTCTAATACATTTTATAAAGACGCGTATGTTAAACGAATAATCAACTCTGCGATAAGCACTTTTATTTATTTATAAATTAAATAATGTTGCTAATTTGTATAATCATTTGCTTCTGTTTGTCGTCAAAACAAAATAAAATCATTTGCTTCAAAGGATTTTATTTCTGTCCGACATATGTTGGACCACTATTGCAAATTCACCTTTACTTGATAATCTTGATCATCTTCCAAATATAGTTTTTATATACCCAAGTAAAATCTATGGACTAGATACGGTACTGCCGACTAGTACTAAGAGCATTTTTTATTTAGCAAACAAAATAAGTAGATAAAAATCACTTGTTCTTTTTTTTTTTGCTCACAAGGGCTAATGAATTTCATTTGTTTTTCTATTTTATAAATGTAAATTTTAACCATCACATATATTGTCAAAAAATGTTAAGAAGTTTGTGTTGAAACATCGGAATATCATGGTATACACTGATGTATAAGCCTAATATAGGTCTAATTTGAGCATTTCGTTTCTTTCAAATCCACACAAATTCATTAAATAGATGTGATGTTTCATGACTACTTATTTTGGAGCGGAACATGCAAGGAATTGCAAAACAACATGAGGAACATCTCTAGTGCGCGAATTGCAAGGAAAATCTTGTTCACCCCCATTGAAAAAGATTAGAACACCTGAAAAAAAGCATCGATTCAACCAGTTAGCGTCGATTTTTCCATTGCCTCCGATTCAGTATCTCCTTATGTTTCTCGAAAATGCAAATGTCCTATCCGCAACTCCTCAGTCATGGTATCTTCATAAACGAAGAAGAAAGCGACTCGAAGTAAGAGGGAATCTTATGTGCTTTTGATTCTTTTCATATTCTATCTCTTATGATGAAAATAACAAATTTTTCAATGTTCGTCCAGTTTTTAGAAGAATGAAAGTCACATTTCAAGATAAGACAGTTTTTGAAGTCATTAAGTTCATCGGGAATGATGGATATTTACAAGACCACCCTTTCTTAAGGTCTGGAGTTGGACGAACCCTCACCTCTCCTTTCACCGATATTTCTTATGTTTTCTGATAAGAGTCTTGTGGTATAGATACGGAATTGAGCGTCAGAGAATCTTCGAGAAACACGCCCCCCCCATTGTGTCTTTCCCGGAGACTTCACGCTCTACCTTAATATTGTAGGAGGTTTGCTACCCGCACCACATCACATTCTAGCTGCACTTCGGAGATCATTGAACCACGATATTTAGCGCACCACATCACATTCTAGCTGCACTTCGGAGATCATTGAACCACGATATTTAGTAGTAGTGAAAACAAAGTCTCTTACTGAAACCACAACTGTTGGTCCATCATGCGAAGTCAAATTCTTATGATTTTGGTTAGGTAAATTTTACAACGCTAATTTAGATTTTTGAGAAAATTTGAAAAATACCAAAAACAACCAAGAAACTAATACGAATTGAAATTTGGTGGTGTAGTCATAAACCTAAACCTACTAAGTAACACTTCTATAAATTAACAATGTTGGGATTAAATTATTTGTATAATATTTTCTTAGTTTATAAAGTTATTAATACTGATAAAAAAGTAATTTGAGACCTACAAAATGTATTGGTTTATCGAGGTATTAATCTATGAAGTATTAATTTATAAAAGTTTTACTGTAGCTACTTGTGTGGATGATTGTTCATTTAATTGAATGTATTAACATAATCTGTCTAAAGAATTGTAGTTAGTTTGCCTGGTGTTTTGGTCATGTTCTTTTTTAGGTATGTACCGATCGTATCACAGTAAGTTAGTAAATGGATATTGAAGATGTATGAGGAGCTTAGGAATTATCTGATACGGATCAGCAGTTGTAGTATGACTCACACCAGAGACACTGGTGATGGTGTGGACAAAAGGAGCTGATTTGGATGGTTTAAGGAACACAATATTATGTCATAAGGAATAATGGTGAAGTATATGTGGAAACTCATAGCAGTTAGGGGAAGAAGATACTTGGGAATACAATGTGATCATATATCGTCAAGGAAATATAACGGTTTTCCTTTTAGGGAGGTACGAGGTCATATCTTCTTTTGCTAAGTTGAGTTTTTAGATCCCTGTGAAATTAGTGTTGGATTAAAATAGAGTGCTTTTGGAACAAACATGGAATCGTTGGAGACAATATAAGGACAAAAATGTGTAACACAATTATAGTGTAGTCGTGTATAAAAATTAACCTTAGGATTATTGTTTAATAAAATGCATTAATTGGTGATGTCCATGTTGTGAAATTGGTTGCTTTGCTGTTCTCACACTAATTGACATTAAAAACACTTAAAAAGCGCACACACACATAAAAAACAAAAAACAAAATCTTACAAAAATATATAAAACTAGGCTAAAAATCTTAAAATCATGGATATATCATTGACAACTATGGAGACAAGGTGATTTATTAGGGTCTATCCGAGGATGTTGGTGGCCCAATTAAAATTTCGTATAAATGATCAATCATCAAATTTATCTCCAACGGGATGGGAGGAAAGAGATTTTGATAAAGATTGTTGCCTTAACTCTCTCGACATATATTATGTCCAATTTTCTTATCCTCTGATATGTCTAAATTCACTAATGCAATTACTCGATTACGGATGAGCGCTTCTAGGATTAAAAAGGGTATTCACTAGGCTCGTGGGATAAGATGTGCCCTTCCAAAATTCTCGGGGGAGTAGGATTCATGATTATCCATGATTTCCAATTTTCCTTTTGGCTAAGAAGACGTGGAGACTCATGATGTTTCCAAACTTTCTTTTTCACGGGCTGTAAATAGATGATATGATAGAGATAAGTCCCTTTTACAAGTTAAGACCGGTTCATCATCCTTTTTTGGTTAGCGCGACATCATGGCTCCCCATCAAACTTGGAGTGATATAAAAATTATGATTGAGTTATAATACTTGAGTTTGAGAAAATCCTTGAATTCTCATAAACCATCAAAAGTGCGGGTTCATGTAGTTAATCCCGTAATAGGTCATATATCTAAAAATAACACATATGTGTCAAGAAACCTTCACTCTTCAAGAGTTAGTGAACAAATGTGATATTGGTGCTACTAAAGGCCTTTCATTAACAAAAACCAACCTCACAAATATATTATGTTGGCATACTCGGTTAAATCATGATACTGGGTACCTCACAACTTTCTAGGCAAGAAAAATTAACTATAGTTAACCCAATCCAACATCACCTACATGCATGAACGATAATGTCATCACAAAAGATATGTCACAATATGTGGAAAATATGTACTAGCCACCTCATTATCATAAATTCTCCAACACCGGGGTGTGCGATGTGTAAAAAATTGTCATATATGTGGTCTAACCGGCCAAACCTCAATCATATAATCTTTAAATCCCTCTGGCTCTTTAAATAGGGTTCTTGCTCAAACACCCTTAGCTCCTCACATATTCCCTTCTCAATCAGTATTTCCCAACATAAACTACCTCTTTTAGAACATGAAACATACTTTTGAGTTCATAAGAGAGTCGGTTTCCCTTGAAAACTTGGGGATGCAACCAACGATCTAGGAGAATAATGTCTTATACTCACTATTAGGATGGATCAGAGCCGTAGCTGAATTTTTGAAGGCCACAAGTCTTAAAAAAAAAAGACCGGACAGATTTAGGCGCAGAGCCTCACGATCCTTTGGTACCTGAGACGTACATGAGTAGGAGATGAAATAATAGGGTTTTGTGATCAGAAAAGTGGATTTTTTGCTTTAGAACTAAAGAACCCAAAGTCTAAAAAGTGGGTTTTGTTAGAAAAAACTAAGAAATCAAAAACTCAAAAGAAGTTAATAAGTTTTTAAATCACGTGAATAAGCACGTGTTTTCTTAAATAAGTCGTGTGCTTTCTTTTTTTTGTTAAAAACCTAATTTTTCTACAACGCCACTTCTAATTACAGAAAGCGATCGTCTCCACTCAGCCGAAATTCTTTTAACATCGGCGAGGGCCGCAGCTGTCGTGTTGTCCGCATCCATCACGCGACAGCTCTGGGATGGACTCAATTCTTTACCTCGAGAGATCCTTGAGGGATAGGATATTACCTCAAAGAATGTCTTTGGTACTAGTAGAAGTGAAGCTTTTACCTTGGACAATGCAATGCATGGCTCGGCAAAGATATTGTGACCTAAGTATTATAACACATAATATAAATACCTTGACTATTATATTATGAAGTGCATTCGGAATATCCAAGTTTCTACATTGAACTTATGGAGTTTCACATCCTATGGGACTTATGTTCCATCATACACACTTTATCATCTATCCTGAGATCAAAACACTTCGGTAGATCTTTTGGCTTGCAATGCTAGATCTCATGTATCTTATTTATTATTGAAGTTCATTTGATCCATAGTAGCTTGCCACTTCAAACTTTTTTTAATCAATAATTTTCAGTTGACATGAACAAAAAAGAAAAGAAATATTGGTATTTTAGTGGCTAAATTATAAAATTGAGCGTTTACTTTGCTATTTTCCTATATTTATACAGATATAGATTGATTAATTGGTTATGCATACATAATATTTTGATATCCGTGGCATTACCCATTCCACTTCGATATGTATGCCAAGCACAGGAGATACAAATTTTTAATGGGCTTTAGTAGCCCAATAACCTACTTACATAATTGAATTCATTTTATACAGTTTCCAATTCATTTTCCAGTTTAGACTATAGACTGTTATTTTTTATACATAAGATGTAATATTGATTTAAAGAAAAAAGAGTTACTGTTATAAATCATTAAGTGATTGACTCCATAACTGGCCCATACATTGATTAAGACCAAGCGGCCCATTAGGCCCATACATGGGTGGTTGGGCCCAAACCCTTTAGGGTTTTTCTTTTTCGTTGTTTATATAGACTTTCCTTTTCTCTTGATCATGTAATCACCTATATATATATACTCTTATTCATTCAATAAGATAACATAGAAACCTTTAGTTTCATAACACGTTATCAGCACGATTCTCTAAAGCCCTAGCTAAAACCTTCGAAACCCCAAAACCCTAAAATCTCACTAAAATCCGATCCGATCAAAACCGGCAGCAACTAGCTCGTTCTGATCGGTGCATTCAATTCGATCAGAGAAGACCGGATCGTTCCTAACTCGCGCAACTCGATAGAACGGTGAAGATCGGATCGTTCCGCTCAAAACTCGCACATCCGATCGTCCGCGTGAAAATCGTTCCAACTCGCGGATCGGATCGGATCAGCCCGCTATCGTCTCGTCCCGACTCGCAATTCGCGTGAAGACCGTTCCAGCCCGCGTGAAGCTCGCGATCGGTTTTGTTCCAGCACGGGAGAAAGATCAGCTCGTGTTCAATCCATTTAACCCCATTCGGTGAAGGTAACAGCTGATCCCTAAATACCAAAACCCTAAAAAAATCGATTTCAAAATCCTAAAACCCTAAGTTATGTTTTAAAACTTTAAACCCTAATTGGATTTGATTTGTGGTTTAGGTTTGTTAGATTGTTTGTTGCATGATTAAAATTCTAAAAAACTAAAACCCTAAAATCGTGAAAACCTAATCCTAAAAGAAATAGGAAAAACCTAATCCAAGTCAAAATAGGAAACCCGAAACCCTAACCCTAATATGATCCGAATCTTTGCTTGTTCATTCTAGACCAAGTTTTGTTTAGGATTGTTTAATGCATTAGATTGATAAAACTGAATGCATGATTGAAACCGCATAAATTGCCTAATATTTCAGATGTCGAAAATCAACAATCTTGAATATGCTGCACTCAATGTCTCTGGTGATAACTACTTACAGTGGGCCTTGGATACTAAGATTATCCTTAAATCAAAAGGGCTTGGTGAATGTATTGTTGTTGGTAATGAAACAACTGAAAGAGAAAAGTATAGGGCGATTCTTATCATACGCCATCACCTTGCTGAGAGTCTCAAAAATCAGTACCTCACTATTGAGAATCCTTTGGATCTCTGGGCCGAGTTGAAATCCAGATATGATCATCAAAGAACGGTGCTATTACCCAAAGCCCGATTCGAATGGAAAAATCTCAGAATCCAGGATTTTAAATCCGTGGATGAGTATAACTCGACCTTGTTCAAAATCGTTTCAGTCTTGAAACTATGTGGTGAAGAGGTGACTGATAATGACTTGCTAGAGAAAACATTCTCGACCTTTCACACAAATAACGTTGTGCTACAACGACAATATCGTGAAAAGGGATTTGATACTTATGCAAGTCTAATCTCTTGTTTGCTACTTGCTGAGCAAAACGATGAGTTATTGATGATGAATAGTGCAATGAGACCTCCTGGCTCAGCCCCATTACCGGAAGCTAATAAAGCTGAAGAGGCCAAGAAAGAGCCTAAAGAGACTAAAGAGTCCAACTATGTCCAAAGGGATAAGCACCCCGGCCGTGGAAGATGGTCCGGACGTGGTAGCGGTCGTGGCAATGGCCGAGGAAACTATTACGGTGGTTATGGCCGTGGAAACCGATCCAACTTCGGTCGCGGTCGGGGTAGAGGCCGCGGCATATCCAAACCGCAACACTCGGCCAAATCTTCTTGCCACATATGCGGTATGGGGAACCATTGGGCAAAGACGTGCAGGACACCTAAGCATCTTGTTGATCTCTATCAAGAGAGTTTGAACAAGAATCCAGAAGCTCATTTGGTTCATCACGATGGTGAAGGAGACTTTGAACATGAGAATGATGACCTAATGGAGTATGAGACTTCTGATTGCCTAAAAGAGGCTAATTTATTTCGACATCTAGTGTTTTAGTTTTGCTTTGTTTTTGCTTTCTCTCTTTTACTTTGCTTTCTATGTTCAATGACTTTGCTTTATAATTTATGGATTAAGATTGATTTGCTTTTGAGTTTTCAATAAAACTAATGTCTAAGACATAGTCCTTGTTTAAATGAAGTAATGAAAGAGGACAAAAACATACTTGTGGTGGATAGTGGATCAAGCCACACGATTTTGAAAGATAAAAGATTCTTTGTGAATCTAACTTTGAAAAATGCCAATATTAGCACAATTGCGGGTATATCCAGTCTAATTGAAGGCTATGGCCAAGCCCATATTCTTTTACCTAAGGGCACGCATCTTGAGATATCAGATGCTTTATATTCACCCAGCTCTAAGAGGAGCTTATTGAGTTTTAAAGATATTCGTTTGAATGGTTTTCATATTGAAACCAAGGGTGAAGGGAACAAAGAATTCCTAAATATTACTGAGATCAACCAAGGCCATAAGAAGGTCTTAGAATCTATACCCGCATTATCTACTTGCCTTTACTATGCCAAGGTCAATATGATAGAAGCTAATGCCACAGTAAACGAGATGTTTACCGAATTCACTAAATGGCATGACCGGCTTGGCCACCCCGGTTCTAACATGATGCGTAAGCTTATTCAAAACTCACAAGGGCACACACTGAAAGAAAAACGAGTTATCCCTAAGAATCTCACGTGTGTAGCATGTTCACAAGGGAAACTCATTGTAAGGCTATCACCAGCCAAAGTAACTAAAGAAACTTTGAACTTTCTCGAAAGGATACAAGGAGATATATGTGGACCAATACACCCACCATGTGGGACATTTCGATATTTCATGGTTCTTATTGATGCATCGACCAGATGGTCTCATGTTTGCTTATTATCCACTAGAAACTTGGCGTTTGCTAGATTACTGGTCCAGATCATACGTCTGCGAGCCCATTTTCCAGATTTTCCACTTAAGATTATACGTCTTGACAATGCTGGTGAATTTACCTCCCAAGCGTTTAATGATTACTGTATGTCCATGGGGGTAAGTGTGGAACATCCCGTGGCACATGTACATACACAGAACGGATTAGCTGAATCCTTCATTAAACGAATCCAATTGATTGCTCGACCATTACTCATCAGGTTGAAGCTTCCAGAATCTGCTTGGGGACACGCAGTATTACATGCAGCAGAGCTTATACGCATCAGGCCATCTAGTGAGCATAGATATTCTCCATCCCAATTGCTAACGGGTCATGAGCCAGACATATCCCATCTTAAGACATTTGGGTGTGCCATTTATATACCCATTGCACCACCACAGAGAACAAAGATGGGACCTCAAAGGAGGATGGGAATATATGTTGGATATGATTCTCCCATCATCATTAAGTATCTCGAGCCAACCACGGGTGATCTATTTAAGGCCAGATACGCGGATTGCCATTTTGATGAATCGGCATATCCGACATTAGGTGGAGAGACTAACAATCTGGTTAAAGAAATTTCATGGAATCAAACATCCTTAACATGGCACGATCCTCGGACTCTAGAATGTGAATCAGAGGTCCAAAAGATTATACATTTACAAAAGCTAGCTAATCAGTTGCCAGATTCCTTTGCTGACCCAAAGAAAGTAACAAAATCGTACATACCAGCTTGTAATGCACCAGTACGAATTGATGTTCAAAAGGAACACAATCAAGTTGCTACAGAGTCTACAGCACGCAAGAAACGTGGTAGACCAGTAGGTTCCAAAGATAAGAACCCTCGAAAATCTAAGAAAGGTGCAACAGTTGAAACCGAGGTTCAGGAAACTATAGACATGGCCGCGGCTGACCCTAAGGTACCAATCACTGAGGTTTGGGACGCCAAATCTCAAGGTCCTGAAGGTCTTGATAATAACGAGATCTCTATAAACTATATCATGTCTGGAACACAATGGAACCGAAAAGATGTCGACATAAAAGATGCATTTGCTTATAAGGTAGCACTTGAGATAAAAGATTTGGAAGAGGATCAGGAACCCACGTCTATATTAGAGTGCACTCAGAGATTTGATTGGCTAAAATGGAAAGAAGCCATAAACGTGGAGTTGAATTCATTAAGAAAGAGGAATGTGTTTGGTCCAATAATAAGGACACCATTCGATGTAAAACCAGTGGGATACAAATGGGTTTTTGTGCGTAAGAGAAATGAACATGGTGAAATCGTGAGACACAAGACACGGCTTGTTGCACAAGGATTCTCACAAAGACCAGGAATAGATTATGAGGAGACATACTCCCCTGTGGTGGATGCTACGACATTTAGATTTTTGATCAGTCTGGCTATAAGAGAAAAACTTGATTTGCGGCTAATGGATGTAGTGACCGCATATTTATATGGTCCACTGGATAATGAAATTTACATAAGATTACCAGAGGGTATTGAGCTCAAAGATAAGAAAGGTTCTCGAGAACAACACTGCATAAGGCTGAACAAATCCCTTTATGGACTTAAACAAAGTGGTCGCATGTGGTACAACCGGTTAAGTGAATACCTTGTCAAAGAAGGTTATAAGAACGACCCCATAAGTCCATGTATTTTCATAAAGAAGTTTGCAAACAAAGGATTTGTAATTATAGCAGTGTATGTTGATGATTTAAACATACTTGGAACCTCTGGGGAAATCGCCCAAACAGTTGACTATCTAAAGAAAGAGTTTGAGATGAAAGACCTAGGTAAAACAAAATTCTGTTTGGGGTTACAACTTGAGTACGTGAATAATGGAATCCTTGTGCATCAATTGGAATATACTGAGAAAGTACTCAAGAGATTCAATATGGACCAGGCCCATCCATTGACCAGCCCAATGGTTGTGAGAAGCCTAGGATTGGACAGTGATCCATTCGGTCCAAAGAAGGACGATGAAGAAATTCTTGGTCCAGGCCCATCCATTGACCAGCCCAATGGTTGTGAGAAGCCTAGGATTGGACAGTGATCCATTCGGTCCAAAGAAGGACGATGAAGAAATTCTTGGTCCAGAAGTGCCATACCTCAGTGTCATAGGAGCTTTAATGTATTTGGCTACCCACACTAGACCAAATATGTGTTTTTCCGTGAATCTCCTATCTAGATTTAGTTCATGTCAAACTCAAAGGCACTGGAACGATATTAAACACATCATGCGTTACCTGCAAGGAACAAAGGATTTAGGTTTATTTTATACTAATCTAACCAAAGAAGGTTTAGTTGGTTTTGCTGATGCAGGTTATTTATCAGATCCACATAATGCTAGATCGCAGACAGGTTATGTGTTTACACATGGAGGTACAGCGATTTCTTGGCGTTCTATGAAGCAAACCATTGCAGCAACTTCATCCAATCACGCAGAAATTCTGGCGATCCATGAAGCAAGCCGCGAATGTGTATGGTTGAGGTCGATGACTCAACATATAAGATCAGATTGTGGCATGATCGAAGACAAGGAACCGACCATCATGTACGAGGACAACGCGGCATGCATCGCACAGCTCAAAGACGACTACATCAAAGGCGACCGGACAAAGCACATATTGCCAAAGTTCTTCTTCACACATGAATTGCAAAAGGACGGTGAAGTTCAAGTATTACAAGTTCGATCAAGTGACAACTCAGCCGATCTCTTCACAAAGTCTTTACCAACCTCAACATAAGGAAGCTCACGCATCAGATCAGGATGCGAAGACTCAAGGATCTTCAGTGATGTTCAGAACAGGGGGAGTAATACGTGTTGTACTCTTTTTCCTTCACCATGGTTTTGTCCCACTGGGTTTTTCCTGGTAAGGTTTTAATGAGGCAACATCCCCAGCGTATTATAATGATCTCTTAACATCTCGCACGGTTATGTCATCCAAGGGGGAGTGTTATAAATCATTAAGTGATGGACTCCATAACCGGCCCATACATTGATCAAAACCAAGCGGCCCATTAGGCCCATACATGGGTGGTTGGGCCCAAACCCTTTAGGGTTTTTCCTTTTCGTTGTTTATATAGACTTTCCTTTTCTCTTGATCATGTAATCACCTATATATATGTACTCTTATTCATTCAATAAGATAACATAGAAACCTTTAGTTTCATAACAGTTACATAGTTATTTACAATGCTAAAAAATTAAAAACAAAACAAAGTAAAATAAAATGACATATGGTGATACAGAAGATTGGTTACACCAACACTTCAACTAACCGGCCACGAACTCACGAGTTTGAAACCAACATTGAAAACTATTTTCAAACCGTGGATTATTAAGACATCCAATGAATGAGGTGGTTGCCCCCGACAAACAAATAGAATGTGTTTTAAACGGCAATTAATGTGTAAACTTACATAAGAAGTTTGATAAATAAGTAAATAATTTTAACATATTACTTTTACAAAATGCAAACATAAATGTTAACCGGAAAGAAAATAATTGTGTGTAACATTTAAGTTAATGACTAATAAATAAATTGTGTTTAAATATTAAAATTGTGATTTTAATTAGGAAAACTAGGAAGTACTTTCAAACTAGTGGTCTTTCCCATCAGGATTACTCGCGGTACTCAAATTCTCCGATTGTAGGATTTAATGAACTATGGTTCGGATCTTGTTAACCCAAATGAAAATGGGGTGTGTTTACCAATAATTCTCTGACATTCAAGGTAAAAAAAAAAGGAAAGAAAGGGAAGAGATATCACGGGACAGAGTAAGGAATAAAAAGAGGTTTGAGAAACAAAAAGGAAAGAAAAATATTTGACTTTGAGTTGAAAAAAAAGGTGGTATGTTGGGTATTATGTCGTTTTGAATAGTTATTTAGTGAAAGGGAAGGAAAACCAAAATTTATTGTAGAGTTTGGTCAAAAATGACTCGAAAGTGAGATTCAAGGGTTTTCTCGAAAGATATAGTGAAATGATCTCCAGAGAACAATGAAAATGGTGGTTATGGCCAAAATTCGTTTAAATGACAAATTTTTATGGAAATATCAAACTTTAGATTTTTTTTTTTTTTATGAAATGTGAGAACTTTGAAAAATATCCGGCGAAAACAGAAAGAAAACTAAGAGAATTTTTAAAATTGAGTGTGAAGTGTGAGACGGGTTGTCTCGTAGTGCGAAAGAAATATATTTATAAAGGTTATATGGCCCGCAATAATAGAGTGGGTCGAATAGATAATTTGATCGGAAGGAGTCGAAATCACTTGAGTGTTTTTCACTTACTTTCTTCGTCATTTTGGACAGCTGGTCGACAAAGTAATCCTGAGGCGAAAGGTGCTTCGTACTGTTTTCCGTATGCTGGAACGTATGCAATCGATGCAAATTAGCGTGTTTTCCATGTTATAGAGATGCATATATTTTCTCTATTAATCAGAATCCGACACATCGATATGCCAAGGACCTTAGCTCCAAATTTCTTCAAATGAGATAATACACCAGAGGTAATAAGACAAAAGTGAGTTGGTAAATAAACTAAAATTACATGGTCCAGATTGTGCTCGGGTTTAGAGGATGTACGGGTTTCGACCCAGAACCTTCTAATAATTCAGAAAAATATATATATAAAAAAATTAATTCTCTGCATTGGCTATTCCAAGTCTTTTATGATATTCAAGTTCATCGTCGCCTTCATTAATGACATCACACACCACCAAAAAGATCATAACTAAAATGCTCATTTGGCATTCGCTACAATTCAGATTTGAAAATTTGGATCGCTGAAATATATAGCCACCTAAACTCATACTTGGCCGTTCCATAAAACAAATAAAGGTCATGTGTTAAATTACACAAAATATATAAATTTAATGAAACCACCTTTTAGAAGAATGCAATTACTCCTTTGTTCTTATCTTCTTGATTCTAGTTTTAGCTAAGCTAACCGAATTCAATTCTCCTTTGCTGCTTAATTTAACTGTTCTTTAGTATTCTTCAATTTTCATTTTCTCTTCTTCTCCCTCCCTCCTATGATCTCCTTTTTGGCCGGCTCCTCAAATCTCCTTTTTAACATTCATTAATCAATTTAATATTTAATTTATTTTAATTTTAAAACTAGAAAAAAACATACTATCTGAAAATATAAAAAAAAAAACATAATTTAATTTTAGAAATAGAAACATGTTGGTAAAAAATAAAAACCTCATCTACGTTTTTGCTACCATTTTTAATACATTTAAATTTAAAGCTGAAAATGTTTAATTTTATATTCAATTAAATTTTTTAAAAATAAAGGCCACATTTTTTTAAAAAATTGCTTTAGGCCTCTAAGTTGCCGGCCCTGCTAAACTTATAGTCGTTGCTTTTGGTCGCTGGTTGCACTGTCAAACCAAGAACGTTTAACCGCTAGTCTCAGCATCACCTAAATTAGAAAAAAAATAAGGAAGACGTACTATGTAAAATAATTGAAAAATGGAGGATATTGAAAGAAATAATTAATGGTGAATAAATGGAGGACACTTCCGGTACTCAAAGTTTCTTCTTTTTCTTTTTGGGCGAAGTTCATTAAGAGAACTTGGGCTTGGACTATAATGCATCGAACTTAGTTGTTATGCAACACAGACTTGGCGCGAAAGTTACGCATTTGTGTCTTTAACATTATAAGAATCGATACACTTTTAGCTTTTGTTTTCCAATGCTCTCCACGCTCACATACCAATCCCTTTTACACTTCCACACGACTACATTTCCTTTTACTGTAATTTTAATTAATATCTATCTACAGACTTCGAACGCTGATTCTTTACTATATTTTGAGACGTGTACGTAAAGATTCATCCCTCAAAGATGACGACCCAACCTTCAAATTTTTCTGTTGCGGTTTTAATTATAGTTAGCAACTATAAATGTCTTTGGTAACAAAATCTCGACTCTTCAATAAATCTCTAAAATTAGTTTGGGATTCAGCTCGATATCCTCCATTTTTCAGGAAACATAAATAAATAAGCAAATATTAACCAGCCTAGCATATAGTACTGTATTGTTTTTAACTGTACTATTTAGTTTTTATCATTTGTCAATTTAACAATACTGTTTGATCTTTTTTACTACCTGCATTAACTGCGTTACTGTGTTTTCTCTTGAACGATTGAGACCCAACATCTCTTTATTAGAATGTTGACTTCGAATTTATAATTTAAATTCAAATTTCATATGTACGCATGGTTTACTTTTTTTTGTTAAAGGTATATTCATGTTTTACTTCTAAACATATATTAGTCCAATTTGTTAGTCTCAGACTACAAAGATAAATATACGACAAATACTTCCTTCCATTATAATCCTATTTCCAAAATCTCGTTCCATACAATAATACGATCTCGATTGGGAGAAAGCTTCAGTAACTTGTTTGACACTTCAATTACCAGGAAACTGGTATTTAGGTTGGAGCAACAATAAATGGAAGAAAAAAGAATGTCTTGGATGTATCAAAACAGTCAATGTGGAAATTAACTTATCCCTTAACTTATTTGTCTATACAAAATATTTGTAAGAGGTCCCCACGTGAAAAATAAAAGAAATGGAATGGGTGACTTTGATTATTAGGCCGTTAAGTTTGACGACCGACCGCATTTTCTTTGTTTTTTTTTGCCTGTTGTTAATTTGTTATGTCAGATTTGATATTGTCATCCATTTAAAACAATGGCTAGTTCAAATTTCAACTAAATATACACACTATAACGGTTGTTGTTGGGTGACAAATTTCTTGCATGTCTACATATTATATAAACATGTGCATGTTGTTGTGCTTCAATAGAAAAAGCAAATTATTTTAAAATTTTAACCAAGAAACAAAAATTGGTTGATTTCAAATGGTGCATCAATGTTCAATTCATTATTTATGTTCTTAACTTTACCAAAAAATTTACCATTTTAAGACCACAAAACTGTACTTATTATCCAAATTCATTGAAGAAGAGATATGACAGCAACAACAACAAAAACAAGAACTGACGAAAAACAAATGTGAGATGTTTGTGTATGAGAGCCGTCCGATGAATGGATGAGAAGATTTTGATTTTTATTAGCGTATCTATGTCCAGTGACCGTATACAATTACATAATGCAGCTGACGAGAGAAACATCTTAATCGATCTCAACCGTTCATCATTAAATCTCTTCAAGGGACCACATTGATCGACTGTCCGTGATCTCCTGTCATAAAAAAGTATGCAAAAACAAAAAAAAGTCAAAGTATAAGCTTTTTAACCTAGATTAAGACACAATCATTCAAATCAAAAGAGTCACACTATTATTTTGAAATATTAATAAAAAAAAAAGTCGAATTTTTCTTTGGTCAACAAGTCATGGATTTAATTCATTGTGGTCCGTACCAAACAAAAAAAAACACCTAAAAAGATGAATTTTATTGTGGTGGCCTGTAGCATGTAGGTGGAACAATCACTCGATGTGGTCGTGGATGATGTTATATCAGCAGCTATCGTGAATATGTGGATGATGCATTTTTCTGTCCGTATTTTAAAGCATCGGTAATAGATTAGACCAAGTTTCAATTTACATTTCGGGAAATCTGAGGTAAGTTGCTTTGATATATGAAAAAGGTTATAACGAAACAAATAAAAGTGTTTTCAGTTTTAGGTGTTGTTTACTTTCTTAAAGAAAGTTCCATTGTATCACAGTCGCAAAAGGCAATATTTTCTCTCCAAAGATGATGATTTCAGGATTTTAATCAACTACTCGAAAGTTCTGTGATTTTAATAACGTAAATTGAAAAGATGGGTTTTATAGAGCAATTTTCCCAAAAGAAAAATATAAAAACGTTTACATGGAAAGCAAAAACGTTTACTTTGATTTGTCTTAAAAACTAAAACTGAAAACTCAAAAATTATATACATTTCTTTTTCTTTTGTCTAGATTATTATAACACCAGGTTAAACTTCCTTTAACAAAAAAAAACACCAGGTTAAACTTAAAACGATAAACGATTATTTTAACAGCCTTCGTTTTCATTTGTCTATCACAGCTAACAGCTTTATGAACTTATGATGATGTGACACGTGGCAGAGGCCCACGGACAACAAGTCTTTGAAACGGACACTGGGACAGCACATTTAAATTCATCGGTTTCATATTTGTAGTCAAAGTTAGGTGTAAACAAGACTCTATGTGGACTCGTTTAGTCAACTTCATTAACTTTTTAAAAATCTTGCGCATCTCTAATACGAGTACATTTTTTGTTAAATTAGTTCATTAATGTAGTCATGGGAACGACATTAGCGATTCAAGATTAATTTGGTGTATTTATAATAACCACTTCTCGATGTTATATACTTGTGATTTTTCTTCTATTATTTTAAATCGATCTCTAATAAAACACAAAATATATATTGATTTCTACATAAGTACATACACTTTTAAAAAACCTTTGAAAAATATATATTAATTTGTATTATTATAAAGCTTGGATAAACTATACAACTGACCAAGTGTCGTTAAGTCGATTTTGAAAAAATTTCAATGACAAATTTTAGAAGTCTTAGAATCGAGTTGAAATCATATAAAGTTATTTGATCTTAATTCTCAAGTATAAGAAAACATACAGGTTTCAATCCAAGCCTCTTAGTATTTTTTTAAAAAATTACACAACAAATTAAAATTTGAATGGAACAACAATTATAGATCGATCATCTAGAAATTTTTATGTAAGAACACTTCTAACTGATTTATGCAAAAAATACACCAAAATTTTGAATTTATAAATTCTAATAGATATCTCTTCAAGTACAAATCTACACCAACTATTGAATTAAACATGTGTATCATTTAAAATGAAGATATGTACAAATACACATATATTATTTTCATTATCCTAGGGTAAATATTTGAATACCCAATTGGATTTGGTTTGGGTACATCAAATTTTCAGGTTTAGACTTATAGATCACATTCTAAAGAGATGTCCGAACAAACCAAAACAAAACAAATTCTTATGAAAAACTCTATCCAATTCAAACCTTGACTAAATCAGTTCCTAGTTAGGATAACCTTAGAATAAGTAACAATGTTGGGTTTTGGTTTGAATGGACACTTAATGAGGATGTTGAATTTTAATAGGTCAAATCTATAAAAAAGTTTTCGAATTTGGCGCATAGATTTGAGACGTGACACAAAAATATATCAAATAAACTTCTAACAATGAGTAGACGAGACTCAATAATTGACTATCATATTCAACTGAGTAAAGTTCTTTAGAAAATTTAAATCTAATGATTGACTATTGGAGATTGAAGAATGTACATTAGTTCAA
Source organism: Euclidium syriacum (assembly GCA_900116095.1). Classification (NCBI taxonomy): domain Eukaryota; kingdom Viridiplantae; phylum Streptophyta; class Magnoliopsida; order Brassicales; family Brassicaceae; genus Euclidium; species Euclidium syriacum. The sequence goes on from FPAK01000006.1 coordinate 9,753,567, forward strand.
AATACAAAATGTAAAGCAAGTCGTAGGGGAGTCTAACAACGAAAGCTTTGAAAAACATACTAGGTATCTCTCTATCAAATCTTATAATACATTCAAATTTGAAAAAAAAGAATACTACCCTGAAAAAGTCACAAAATAATTGAATTAGTAGTCATGGCAGAATTTAAATTGTATTGACTTTGGAAATATGTTACTACAAGCGCAATAAGAAGAGCCGAAATGGTTATATCAGAGAAGGGCAGAAGAGAGAGAGAGATGAGAGCAAAGTTTCATTTGTTGTGTAGCCTTTTGTCTCTCGCATCCCAGTTTTCAAAAATAAAAATCTCTCTCTCTGTCTCTCTCTTCTCTCTATCTCACTCTCTCTTCTTCATTTACTTTCTATAAATCCAAACTCATAAACAAAAGATTTTGTCTTTCCATCAACATCACTTTTCTCATAACTCCCCCCCAAAAAACTCTCACTTCTCCTTCACTTCGTGTTCTTCGTCTCTTTTCTTTCTTTCACTTCGACAGACCAAAGAAACAAAACGCAAAAAGTATAATGAGTTCAAGAGTGTTCAGAGCAACACCAGACAACAACTACTTGGTCCCTAGGAGATCCAAGGACCAACAAGACACCAGTCCTGACCGGAACCGGATCTGGTCGGAGCCTCGTCATAAACCTGTCCTTAACCGGAAAGTCCCCGTCGTTTATTACCTCTGCCGGAATGGTCAGCTCGACCATCCTCATTTCATGGAAGTCACTCTCTCTTCCCACGATGGTCTCTATCTCAAAGGTAATTATCCTTCACTTTTTCTTGTGAATTCTTTTGAAAAAAAATCACACCTTTTCTTGATTCGGACTGAAAAAAAAAAGCCATGGTTTTTATTTTTTAAATTTTGAAAAGAAAGTTGCTTTTTCAGTTCAAAAGGTTTTCGAACTCTTCCTTCTCTTTGGCTTTTACTCTTCATTACTTACTGGTCCATAACAGTGAAAAAGGCGGCATTTTTTGCTTCAAAACCAGGAACTTTCATTGGGTGTTTTCTTCTCTGTTTTTTTCTCGGCAGTTCATCATTGTTATAAATCTCTTTTCTTTTTCGATTTCTCAGATGTGATAAACCGATTGAATGATCTCAGAGGAAAAGGCATGGCAAGTCTCTACTCTTGGTCTTCCAAACGGTAATGATTTATTCTCTTCCAATGTCGGAACTGTAAATATCTCTTTCCTTTAAATCTCAACCGTCCGATTTTCTGACATTTTTCAGGAGCTACAAAAATGGATTCGTGTGGCACGATTTATCGGAGGACGATTTCATTTTCCCCGTCCAAGGTCAGGAATATGTACTCAAAGGCTCTGAGGTTCTCGATTCTTGTCTTATCTCGAACCCGAGGAGCCTCCTCGAAACTTCTTCGTTTAGGGATCCGAGATCTCTAAACCCAGACAAAAACTCTGGCGCTGATAACCCAGCGGTGAATCGCCGGCGAAACCAGTCGTGGAGCTCAATCGATCTCAGCGAGTACAAGGTTTACAAGGCAACCGAGTCGAGCGCCGAGTCGACTCGAAGACTCGCTGCGGATGCTTCCACGCAGACAGACGATCGAAGACGGCGGAGAAAACCGGCGAAAGAAGAGGTGGAGGAGGTGAAGAGCCCGGCGAGTTACGAGAATCAGAGCACGGAGCTGAGCAGAGACGAGATTTCTCCTCCGCCGTCGGATTCGAGTCCAGAAACCTTAGAGAATCTGATCAAAGCCGATGGACGGCTGATATTGCGTACCAACAACGAAAGTGGTAACGAGCATCGGACGGTGGAGAGCTTCCCGAGCGGGAGGATGAGAGCTTCGGCTGTGCTAATGCAGCTGATATCGTGCGGTACGATGTCGTTTAAAGAATGTGGGCCCGTTTTATTGAAAGATCAAGGGCTGTCGTTGACGGGTCGTAGCGAGTGTACGGCAACGCGGGGAGCTGGTGATAATAGTCTCGAGAGTGCTGAGAAGGAATTAAAGAGTTTTGGAAGGGTAAAATTGGAAGATAAGGAGTATTTCAGCGGCAGTTTGATTGAGACTAAGAAGGAACTTGTTCCTGCTTTGAAAAGATCTTCATCTTACAATGCTGACAGGTAAAAATCATCAAGCAGTTCGCTTCCCTTTATGTGAAACGTCACGTAGTTCTGTGTTTTCGCCTTTGGCGTTTTAGTTTATGAAATTACAATCGTACAATCCAATAATTGGTTATGGCGTGAGTGACTGAAGAGCTGAAAATGGTAAAAGTGTACAAGTACGTTTTGAGTCGTCATTCAAACGTCTCTTCAATTTAGAAGTTCTAATGTTTTTAATTTTTTTATAAATTAGAAGTTCATAATAATTGAAGAATATTGAATAATTGTTATTAGGAGTTCGAGAATGGGGCCAACGACGGAGAAGAATGAGGAAGAGGCGGTTCTAGCGAAATGCATTCCGAGAAAGCCAAAGTCGGTGGCTCCAAGGAACAGTGGCGTGCAAAACGGCATGGATGTTTGACTAGATGGAAGCAAAACGGCACGGAATCTAACATTCTTATTTTGGGTTCGAGTGAGATAGAAGCGAAGAATAGGGAATGATGAGTTGTAAGCATTGTGAATTGTGTAGGTAACTATTAAAAAAAAAAAAATCCTATGCATGCTAAAAAAAAACTAAAGAGTAAAAGACATGATGGGTACATAAATATATAAATGCCGTAGTTTGAGCTTTATGTTTCTTTTGAGGTTTAATTTCAATTTGGATTTTCTAACCACAATATTACCTAATACTAGTAATTGGGAATCTCGATTATAATTAGTTAGTTTTGACAATTTCATGATGATCTTTAGCATCGTATCATTTCCACATTTCAACGCTTCTATGATAATATGGCAAATGTAAAAAGAAATAGGAACAAGTCGTACAATTTAAATAAATAAATCAAAACTGGAGATTCTTCTCACCAAATAGAGTCCAAATTAAATTCCTCGAAGATAGCTGCATAGCTAGGGCCTAGGGTCAATTTCGTTGAATACTAGTAGTGGTATATATTTTACAAATTGACTATAGTTTGGCGTTATTAGTTTAGAGAACGTATTTGTTAATGGAAATCACATCGAAAACAATTATAATCGAAATAAATGGCATTGGAGTGTGGTAAAGTAATATTTGTCCTTGAAATGATAAATAGCTTAGAGTCAATGTTGGGGTGGTGCCTTGAGGTAACAATTTTAAAATTCAGAAAAAATAAGTCTTTATGCCCTTTAATTTTGGCCTACTTGTCCTTTTTGGCGTAAACTCCAATTTCAAACTGTGGCACGTACACTCAATTTTAATAATCCTATATCGAAATAAATTTCAAAAACCAACAATGTTGTCTTTTGACTTTGAAAATTAAGAAGTTTCCAGTTACCCATTTCTAGAAATGTTCAATAGCACCGGTATTCAAAGTTTTCATTCAGATTATATTATAAATGCAATGCCAAATATAAAAAAAAATCTTTCACAATAACATTCTTTTGGAATTTAAAATTCAATAAAAATAGTTATGCTAAAAAGTAACTAAAATTCAAAATCTTCATACACATGACATGATAAAATATTCATATTCTTGAATGTACATAAACGTAATACAAATACATAAAAAAATCTTGCAGTAGGTGACTGACTTCACTGAAGAGAATTTATTTGGGTAAAAAGAGCTCTGATTGCGTGTACACATCATATACTACACAGTCTCACTATTTCATATTTACTTCTTTTTACAGTTTCTACACACAAAACGGTAACGAGAATTTTCCACGTAGAGGCAATTGATTAGAGCAAAACAAATCCTTTCTCTCAAAGATTGCAAAATCGAGATCTACTAGCTTTTTACTGTTACTAGTAAGAAATGTCAATAATATGGTTCGTTAGAACCACCAAGAGTACACGTGGGGTCATAGTTGTACCAAGTAAGTTGATTTCCATTAATAATTAGATTTATGCTAAGAAATGTTTGTACGAGCTTCATTTTTTTTTCTCTTAAACGAGGAGAAGTTGATAAAAGAAAGTGAGGAATAAATACATAAGTTATATTTTTAAAATACACACATTCCAAGATTTGGAAAATTCTAACATTAATTACACCTTACAAGACACAACAACCGATTTTATGTCCATAAACTAAAAGTGCGCACTACCATACCTACCCCCGAACTACCGGAATACGGTTCACACCGAATATGAACATGGAAAATCTAGTAAACCGGTTATTCGGGTCGGTTATAAACTAGACCGAAGTATGAACAACTTGAAGGACAAACAAACGTAGCATTCAGGTTTTTGGTTAAGAGCGGTCTTGGATGACTGAAACAAAAGTCTCGGACCATCTCTGTTGAACCGAGTTAGAGACGTCCGATCCTTTTATGTATGGACTAAACATGCTTCCGCCTGGACCGGCAAGTACCCACTTCACTTTCTTCGGTGGGTTTGGGTCAATAACCTCGTTCTGAAACTCAACAAGCTGGAAAAAATGTGTTACGATAAGAAACTGCCGTCAAAACCAGTTCATACCGAAAGCCGAAACTTACCGAAAGCCGCTCGGGATGCAAGTATCTCTCAACGGCAGCCAAGGAACGAAACCTATTCCCAGTTCCTGGCTCAATGTAAGTCTGCAAAACAAAAGTACTAACAGCTTTGAAAACCTCGGACCAAAACAAAGAAACCAAAAACATATAGCCAATGCAACAAAATGTATACCTTGTCTGTATGACAAGAATTTCTTCGCGGTTTCTCGTCAACAATCCATCCATAAGGTAAACTGAAATCCTTGGATCGGCCACGGGGATACTGTAAGAGCATAAGCTGCTGATCTGTACGGTTCTCGAATTCTTTTAAGTATCTCTCAACGGAAACAAGGGAACGAAATCGCTTTCCCGTCTTCCGCTCAACATAATACTGCAAAGAACAACAATACTAACAGTTTGAGAGCAGAAGAAGCTACGAATAGAACCAAACCATAAACTCTACAGAAGTTACTAGCCAACATAGAGAATTTGCTAATTCTTATCTTTTCTACTATCATAAGCTCTACTACATAAGTACCCTGTCGATCTGATTAGAGTTTTTCCTTGGAACCTCCTCACGAACCCATCCTTTAGGCAAACGGAAACCCTTGGAGGCATATTCAACCCTGCGGTGATTCTGCAAAAGCAAAAACACAATGATTGAATCCAAGGACTATATATGCTTGTGCGGTTTCAAATCAAGATTAACGGACCTGTTTGGTTCTGGATCCTTCATAAATCCTTGTCGTATCCTGGAAGAAGGCTCCTGGTCGACTCAAGCGTCTGTCATTTACTTGTCTAGTCAAGGGTCTGTGAACAGATTCTTGAGTTTGAAACTCTCTACCATTCCCTGGCTTGGTATAGTACTGCTCACAAAACCCAAGTAAAGGAAAATGAGAATTTTTCAGATGACAACTTTTAGATTTGTCTCTAACTCAAGCATTTACTCAAGACACGAATCATAGACTCTCTCAAGCCCTGCGACACACAATCACTCATTTCAACCCAACATTACACTTTGGTCACACGATACATGAGAAATCTAACACTTCCGATTCCAAATGCAATTTCAATGTAATCATCAGAACTTTGTTCTTTTTGTGACAAAATTTCAGAAAGATAAAAGCTCCAAATTACATTTGCTGGAAGAACATTCGAAAATCTCGATCTAGGTTACTTACTGCATCGACATTGCCGTCGCTGCTAGCAGGCCGATTCACGACGGTCCAACCGGGAAAAATGTTCCCACGAAACGAAGTGGGATCCACAATCTGCAGCTGATCATCGCGACGGTGGCCCACCGTAAGGTCAGCCCGGAGAGGAACCCGTTCAGCGGATGAAGATCTCGTCTCCATCCCTTCGTTGCCGAGTTTAGTGGGTCAAGCCACTCACACACACTTTGTCACTTTATAACGACACGCAAAAAGCACCCTAATCAATTCTCGTTCACTCTTACTTCCACTTGGCAAATACTACTGTTGTCCAATCTAACTACAAGATGATTAAGATAGAGTTAAACACGTGCTAAGCAGATGGACTAATCAAACAAAATAAACAAATGTGAATTTTTGGGTTAACTACTTTTAAAAGCTTAGCTAAGATTCTTTTTCCTTTTTTATTTGTTTTAGTTATCAATAAATACGTGTGGTCATAAGCAGCAAATAATAAACTATCAAAAGAAAAATAACGTGTTTAAGTCTATTCTATGACATCATTTCATTTCCTTACACGTTTTTAATTTGGTGAAACTAGCTTTTAAGCAACATTGAAATGTTATCCAAGCTAATGAAATGATTGAGAGATCGAAAGTGAAGATTGGAGACTACGGTTTAAAGCTTGACGACAACGGGACTTCTCACGTGATGCCTTTTATCAGTCCACGTCAGCTCTCCGAAGACGTAGCCTAAAGACCACGCTGTCTTGCGACTCAGAGTCATCTGAAATATCTTCACCTCACCAGCTTGGTTAAACTTTAACTTTTTGGGTTCCACGGAGACGTTTACTCCAAGTGGCTCTCGGAAATGAGCTTTGTAGATGCCAGGTGGTCCCACGTTCTTGAGTTTTCGGGTAACGGTGACAGAGTCCGTCAGGTTGGGGACAGTGATGGAAGGATAGTTGAAGTCGAGAAGATTAGCTCCTTGGCGGCACATGTAGTTTGGCTCCTCCGCAAAGAGCCGAACCACGGTTTGGTTGTAGCCGATGGCGCAGAGGAAGTCTAAGTAGTCTGTAATGGAGAGATCGTAGACTAGGCCAGGGTGAGCTGCTTTATTGGGCTGGACATGGCCTGAACCGTAGCTGAAAGGAGTTGCCTTGCGGAAAGTATGATCGACCATGGGCTTTCGAGTGTTGTCTCTTGTTCTCGCGGTGGTCATGATAGCTGATCGGATAGCAGCGGGACTCCATCGAGGGTGACGAGTCTTCAAGAGACCAACAATGCCACCGATGTGAGGACAAGACATGGAAGTCCCTGATTCGGTGTTGAAAGGAGTTCGACGAGTGTCTGAGTCTAAATCGGTAGGGCTTGTGGCTTCAGTGAAGGCAGCTATGATGTTGACACCTGGCGCAGTGATGTCAGGTTTGAGGATGTCTGGTGTGACGGAGTTAGGCCCTCTGGAAGAGAAAGAGGCCATGAAAGGAGCAGGCTTCGTGTTGAGTGTACTAGTTGGTGGAGTTATGTAACCTTTGGGATCTTTCGTGGAATTTAGATACGAAAACACAGCTAAACCGTCTTTGTAATCAATCTGAGAAGCAGGAAGGACGTGAGCGTCTGAGATGATCTCGTTTCCGCTCGCCTGGTCGTTGCATAGTATCATTCCTACAGCACCCGCAGCGGCCGCTTGTTGTCCCTTGTCCACACGTGCGTTGCCTCCCCTTAGACACACCACGATCTTCCCATTCACCTTCTTCGGGTCTAGGCTATCTTTCTTGCATAGCAATCTATATATATGTCCTAATCTAATTAGTACTTAGCATTACAAATATAATTAATGGATATAGAAATAGCTTTAACTTACGCATCCATTGTCGACGCATTGGCTGCTTTAGCTTCTGCTGCACTAATCAAGTCGTACATGTACTTATCGGGTAAAGGCTTCGAGAGGCTCGTCCCCTACGTTTCAAACCAATTACTTGTAACACAAGCAAAAACGAGAATTGAAATAAGAAGTGAAAAAGCAAAGATCCAACCAAACCTTGAAGCGTTGGCCGTTGCTGAGCTCAAAAAAGGCTTGAAACTCTCGATCCATGGAGCTAGCTCCGACTGTGAGAATCCACGGCGCGACATTTGAGACAGTTCCGGACTTAGGACCAGAATTGCCAGCAGAGCACACTACAACTACACCGTTTTTGACGGCGTAGAAGGAACCAATGGCTATACCGTCGTTCATATAATCTCCGGCATTTCCACCCACTGAAACAGAGAGAACATCGACGCCGTCGTCAATGGCTGCATCAAATGCTGCCAAGATATCAGCATCAAAGCACTCTGCACCCTTCACAGGCGGCCAGCACACTTTGTAGGACGCGACTCTAGCTTTAGGTGAGCCTCCGCTGGCTGTGCCGTTACCGATGCCTAACACATTGGCTCAGGGAACAAAGTTACCGGCAGCCGTGGAGAGAGTGTGGCTACCGTGGCCGTCATAGTCACGACGGGTTTCGAAAGAAGCGTTGGGGGGAAAGCCTGTGTAAGCTAGATAACCTTTGTTGAAGTATTTAGCTCCAATGAGTTTCCTGGTTACATGTGATGAAATCAATAACCAATTTATCTTATATAAAATATATCTTTATAATATACCAATTTTTCTACCTGTTGCAAGGAACATCCCCATGGCAACTGCCTCTCCATCTAGCCGGAACATTTCCAAACCCTTCTTCGCTGAAGCTTTTTGACTCGGGCCACACACCTTCATCAATGTACATATTTGATATATTTCTTAAGTTTGAGAACGTAAATCAAAGACATTCAAATCGAACCTAACCAAAAACCAAATCTTAAGTGTAATTTTTTTAACATCGATGCTTATGTGTGTATTTATGATTAGCAAAACACAGCCTAACTTTTGGGAATTACCTGTGTCCAGGTTCCCGATGATTGCGTCCTTTCCAAATCCTGCTTTTTTCCACAGAGAAGACTTGTGAACGACACCATGTTTCTCAAGGAGCATGAAATCCCATGAATGAGTTGTATGCAGTTTTCTTCCTTTGTTTAAGAATATCGAGACCACATCAGGATGCTCTGCATTTATCAATTAGTTTAACCCAAAATTAGTTATTATATGAACCAAAAGGGATTGATAGTGCATGTAGAGTTTTTGGTGGGATTGATGATCTCACTTGCGATCTCCGCAGCATCATTTTCGTCAAGAACAGCGGCGAAGCCATTGATATGTCTCTTGTACGAGTAAAAGATAGCATCTTTTGCACTTTGATGGCTGCCATTCAAAGGCAAGTTAATTTCCTTGTAGTGTTTCAAAACGTGGATAGATCCGGTCGGTATATCCGGTTCGGTTATACAGTAAAATCTTAATTAACTAGGCAAAACCCTACGTGAATTACATACTAAAATCAATTATTTTAGTTTGAATTTTTCAATTTCTCTATCATTAAAAATATTTGATCTATGCTGATTTATTTATTTGATTAATATAATTTTGGAGTGATCTTAGTGATCATAAGAGATAAGTCGGAAAGATGATACCTTCCCAAGAAAGAGGCGAGAAAAGTACGATGTGAGTGAGCAACACGATTGAGATGAACGGAAGTGAGGTGAGGAGGATGAGAATGAGATCCCAAGTAGACAACGTAGGACTGTACACAAACAACTAAACAAAGTGTAAATCGCAAAAGCAAATGTAAATAAAGAGAGACATTAAGAGAAAGAGAACGACCTTTTTAAGAGCCAAAGCAGGAGAGGAACAGAAAGTTATGAAGAGGAGGAGAAGAGATAAGTTTTGGAGGCTCATTCTGTAGTGTGATTTTTTAGTGTAGTCGCATATCTTCTCATATACATAAACTTTCTCCTTGATTCTCTCATTCTCTCAATCTATATTTGGTAGATGGATCGAATCACGCACAATCTCAACTTAATATCAAAGTTTGTTGAGTGATTTTAGCATTACTCAAAAAAAAAAAAAAAAGATTAAGAGATTCTTCTTCATTTTCTTTCCATTTTTATCTCCCCGTTTTTTGAAATTACGTTTGCCAAAGATTTTCTTCCTCAATCTGTAACCAAAGCATTTACTTCTGTAACATATTAATAATTAAAAGTTTTTCAATTTTCTACTCTCCCAAATTCCCCGGATGATTGTATTTATATAAATTTCATTATTCCCCGTTCACCCTAACTATTTTATTTCTCTAAAGATAATTTGTAGGCTTTTAGCTTTAGTGATTACTGATTGTTTCGTAGATGATAAAACTCGTTTCGTAGCCTTAATCTATAAAACTCGTATCGTAGCCTTAATCTATAAAACTCTTCTATCCCTCAAACAAACCATTAGATCACTTGAAAGATCTTTATCCATCCTTTTCAGGAACCAACCGAAAATTTTAAAGTCAAACCAAAATAAATCTCATTAACTTGCTTTTTTCAACATCAACCCTTAATTAATGGCCACATATTAATTGCTCAACGTCCAGACAGTTCACGTTTTCTTGCTTGCTTTCCTCAACACGTTCACAGTTTTAGCTGCCAATTCATCTTTACAATGATACAAGGCACTCTTAGTAACCAACCTATCATCTTTACTATTAGAAATAGAAAAGATTTACCTGAGAATGTTTAAACATCATGAATATATATCTTTAATTTTATTGGCCATTGCACTATCAAGTCATTAACTAGTGAGCAACAAAATCCGTCCAAATTGGTTATGCACTTACCAAAAATGAATTTATGCCAGAGAAAACTAAATAAGTCACTTTATATTTTTGTTTTCCCACTCTAGATAACATGTTTTTATAGATTAAGGCTATGATGGGTATTATGAAAGAAAGAGGAGAAGGTGTGTATTTGGATTTTAGTTGAAACTAACATTCCTAATTTGCTTCCCCTGATAGTTGTTGCCATATATGTCCATGGACCTAAGTTCAAAATCATAGATCTCGGCGGCGGAAGGAGGATGTGGCGACTATAGACCGAAATTAGAGAAAACAACACCACCGAGAGAATGCACTTCACCTATTGGAGCTCTTTTTTGTGATTTGTTAAAATATTTGGGGAGATCAAGTCTTGGCTCCATGGGCGGATTGCACACTCACTATCATAAGGTGAGAAAGAGATCTTTCCTAAGTGTGTAGTAATGGCACTTTTGGTGTATACCATATCATGCTTTAAGTCATAGGTTGTCATTTGCAGACGATATCTTATTTACGTGTAGAGAATACACTCAAGAAAGCAATTCGCTTTTGAAGTAAATAGATATGTAGAGTGTTGGGCAAAATAAATTCATCAACTAATCAACGTGCGACAGCTGTCAAACAGCTGTCACACATGTCATATGTGTTTGGGACGTTGTCTGAATGGCTAAAACAACTATCATATATGTCCGGGAAGATTTTTAAATGGTTTGGACGGTTATTAGAAGGTTCCAAAACCACCTACGAAAGGCCCAACAACCTTCCAAAAGTATGAATCTCTCACGTTAGAGGTCGGTGGCCGCCTAACAATCTGAATCCTAAGGAAACTAGGTTTAAACATCTCCTATAAATATAGAGGTCCGATAACGAGAAAAAGACACAAAGAAATAAACAACAAACCCTAGCAAGATACATTCACACAGCCTCCAAAAGCAATCAGCAACCTATGTCCACAACCCCCGGTAACTCTAGCTCAAGAAGCAACCTGCGTTAGTTACTAGGGAATCTCTTGACAGTTGTTAGATTGTTAGACTCAAAGGAAGTTGTTATAATATCTTGTTTCATTAATAAATACAACTATTCTCCGGTTGTTCTGTAGTGTTTTATTGTCTTAAACCAGGTCCAAAAATCACCGAAACATAGAGCATCGAGACAATGATCAACTTTCGAATGTTGTATATACTTTTTGTAGTTAGTTTGATGTGGTTCGGAGACTAACATTCAGACGGTAATGGGAATTATTGGAAGGCATAGCTGGGACTTATTTGGGGATTAATGCTTTAATGGATCAAAGCAAGCTACACTACCCTTCATTGTTGATAGGTTGAAGACTCGGTTAGAAGGATGGTTTGCTTCAACTCTACTATGGGAGGAAAAGAAGTTTTGCTCAAATGAGTGCATATGACACTCTCAATGTATACCATGTATTGTTTTCATTTAACCAAGAAAGAAAGTTAAGAATATCATAAATGTCATGATACAGTATTGGTGAAATGGTTGTGATGACTGGAAGAAGATTCGTTTCGTGTCTTGAAAATCTGTGTACCAGTTAAAAATAAAGGGGACTAAAACTTTTATGATATCGTTTGTTTTAAATAATCAAGCTTTACTTGTCAAGCAAGTTTGACATATTTTTCTGAACCGCTTATATTACTTGCCAAGTTTATCAAGGTACTTCCAAAATCTAGTTTTCTTGATTGTGAAGTTAGATGGAGACCATCATATGCTTTGACAAGTATATTCCAAGGCCCGGTGTTGTTGAAAGAAAGTTATAATCAAGTTGGTTGGTGATGGCACGGAGGCGTGGTTAGAAAAATGAATAATGGACGAGGAACTAAGGAGGCCAATCAACAAGCAGTTAAACATGGATCTATATCTAATTGTTGGTTGTTTAATGGATGAAAACTAAAACTGGAGAAGAGATGTGATGTATGAACTTTTTTCGGATGAGGATTCGAGAAAGATTTTAACTTTTCCACCGCCTCTGATTCACCCAATTCTTGGGTTAGGGCCTACTAGGAACTATATTGTGCGCATTGGTTATCAAGTTTTACAAATAATGGAAAATAAAGATGGATTGAATGAGGAAGCAAAATCTGAATGGTATCAACGACAGATATGGAAGTTGAGCATTGTACCCAAGATCAAACATTTATGGACATCAATATCAGGCGCTTTAGCCGTCGTATACATGATAGAATCTCGAGATGTGTTGGTAGATAGTATCTACTAGATACTATGTGTCAGTTGTGCGGGTGGGTAAGTGAACTATATATCATCTCTTATTCATTTGTTATGTTGCTCGGCAAGGCGTTGGAAATTGTAAATATTGTAGTTTCGCTAAATGGTTTCGAATGTGATTATGACTTTATGAGTTAGCAATGGATCGAGGCTATTTTGAACCCAAGAGGTTGTCTTTTGTTTTAAAATCTCTAGAAGAACATTAACACAACATCCAAGTTTTGAGAACTATGAAATATTTTCAGTGAGGGTTGGACCAAATTCGAATCAAGAAAAAGTAATCAGAAATGTATCGAAAGATGGAAGATTTTTCAATCTTACTTTAATTGAGGTGGGCTGACATGTTTGCGCTCGCCGAATAATTTTCTTTGTTGCTATGTTCTATGTTTAGTTTGGTCACTATTACTTTTTTTTTATTTGAACTTTGTTATTGACAATAAGTTATTGTATAGCTCTTGTTCTTGAAGAGGAAAACAATAACTCCCGTACAAATGTTAATCTCTTTTCTTTTCTTTTCATGTAAAAAAATGTTAATCAAATGACTTGTAGATCAAGTGTGAAGATTTTCCAAGTGCGTTAAAAATAAAAATAAAAAACTTCAATTACCAAATAAGCAAAAGAAAAAAAGACCTTTGATTGGTCGTATACGCTGGAAGTATATATTATAATTTAAAAATATCTGTTTGGCGTACAAAGCACAACGGAGATAGATTGAGAGAGTCAAACTAAAAAACAAAACAAGTAGGTCATATGTTTATCCATTTATACGTTGGTTGGTAATCCTAACCAACAATCACATATACTCGTCCAATCATATAAAACCATTTAATTATTTGAGATGAATTATCTATGAATTATTATGAAATTACCAATGAATGGAGGGAGTGTGAAAACAAGAACCTTAAGGTATAAGAGTCATCCGGAGGGGATGGACCGCGTGGAAAGGGAATAAAAGTGCCACGTCACTCTTGGGTTTTTAATAGTTTCTTCTACTTGCTTCTACTTGCTTCCCACGTTTCCATCAGTTTCCGTACATATCTTCCTTATTAGTTTCTTCACTTACTCTACACTCCCCCACGCGATCTTTCATCGCTTACGTTTCACGCTTTTGTTTTGTAAATCCTCATTGCTGACGTCATTTTCTAGAGGATATTTAAAAACAATTATTTTGCTTAAAAAGATTTAAACCTTTTTTAGTAGCTACTCCACTTTTTTTTTCCGCGGCTATTCCACTTATATATAATCAGACTTTTAAAAATTCATGAAAAATCACTTTAAACAGATTTATTCTAAATAGATAAAAGAAATCTTAAGAACCCTAGTAGACAAAAAATAAACAACCAAACCATATTGGTATTTATTATAGTTTTAGTGTATGTTTAATTAAATCATATTTTCTATTTTTAAATTTAAACCAATCAAAATTGAACTGAAAACCAAATGAAACTTTAATTGCATCAAGTCAATTTGAAACTAAATTAAAAATAAATCAAATCTTGCATATATAAATTTAATTTAATATTAAATATCTTTATTTTTTATAATCTCACTCAACCAAAGGGAAAAAAACGACTTTGCATCTGTAATATTGAATTAATAAAAGAAAATTCCAATTCAAATTAGTTACTAAAATACAATTTATATCTAGAAGGCGTTGATTTTTTAATATTCTAATATATCTAGAAGACGGCTGGATGAACTCACGCGCCGCGCCAGGTGAGTAAAAGATAAAAATAGATCAAAGGACTCACAGTTTTAGTTAATGTGTATATCAATAAAATATCTAAAAAAACAGTGAAAAGCTTTCGAGAAAGCACGAGGAAGATTCTTATCCCTCAACGACTCTTTCGTTTATTAGTCTCCAAAGCAACGCGGTGTCGCAAATCGTGACCACATAACCCGCCGCATCTTCCTTCCTTTACCCTTCCCTTTTCCACGTAATTACGATAATACCACACTCCTCGCTGCCACTTCCTTACCCACCAAGTCACAAGGGCATTTTCGTCAATTTCTCACACGTCTTCAGTCCACACAACTCGGTATCTATAAATACAATCCCAAACAGACACAAAACACAAACACAGCACAACGACAAACCGAAAACACACACATACACAACACAAATCCAATTATTTTCACCAGAAATATCGTTTCGTTTTAATCATCATCACAAAGAAAAATGGTTGCGATATCGGAGATCAAGTCGACGGTGGATATCACGGCGGCGAATTGTTTGATGCTCTTATCAAGAGTCGGTCAAGAAAACAACGTCGGTGGAGATCAAAAACGCGTTTTCACTTGTAAAACGTGTTTGAAGCAGTTTCATTCCTTTCAAGCGTTAGGAGGTCACCGTGCGAGCCATAAGAAACCTAACAACGGCGACAATCCGGCGACGGTCTTGATGAAGAAGGCTAAAACTACGTCGCATCCTTGTCCGATCTGTGGAGTTGAGTTTCCTATGGGACAAGCGTTGGGAGGACACATGAGGAGACACAGGAACGAGAATGGCGGCGGCAGCGCGTTGGTTACACGCGAGTTGTTGCCGTTGCCGGAATCGCCAGTGACGACGGTGACGACGTTGAAAAAATCGAGCAGTGGGAAGAGGATCGCTTGTTTGGATCTGGGTTTAGGGATGGTGGAGAATTTGAATCTCAAGTTGGAGCTTGGAAGAACTGTTTATTGATTTTTTTAAAACTTTTTTTTTTTCTGAATATATTGGTGTTTTCTCTTTCATTCTTTGAATTTTTCTTAATATTTTAGATTATACATACATCTGCAGATATAGGAAACTTTCTTAGAGTTGTATTTCCTTTTTTCGGGGAAAATATATTTTACTTAGCATTGGAGATTTGTCATATGATATCTTTCTTCTTCTGGCTCATGTTCAAATATCACAGATTATTAAATTTTGATTAATCAAATATTGTGTTGCCATATATTGTAATTATATTTATTTACACTTGGAACAATAAGGAAAAAAAAAAGAGAGTATATATCTTGCTTCGTGAGAGTGTGACTCAGAGGATTTCAAGTCATAATATTCACGCGTCGAGATATTAATTGGTTCGCAAATGGACTTTTGTTTTGCTGTGGATGACAAATAAAGAAAGATTTTCAACTTCTGACTAATCTCAAAGATGTGCAAGTTTGTTGACACAGACCCATCATGTTATATATCCTAATCAAAATATAAAACCAACGGGTTCGACTGTAGTTTGTTTATTTTGAATGAAACTGAATTAGGAAAATCTGGTCAATTAACCACTACACCACCATTGCCAGATTTTGGTTTTTTTTTTATTTTAAAAGATTACAGGAACTAATTTTTATTTATTGTAAATGTATATAGAAAATTAGTTCAACCCAACATGACATGGAACCCTCTATTCTTTTCTTGGTCGACATCGACTTTTCAAAATGAAACCCTTTCTAGAACAAAACATTAGAAGTGTTTTTAGGTGATTAAGAAGAAAGATTAATTTAGCTTCTCTAGCCGAACCAAAACGCAGAGACCGTCTTTAGTTAGAGGAACTAAATTTCTTTCTATTTATGACCCTCCCAAAAAATATGATGCAAACAGTATTTGATCAACGGTTTCCAACTATAAAAATATACATATATAATAATAAGCATGTTGCTTCATCCAAATATGTGCAAATACACAAAGTAATAGTTATAAAATTACAACTATATGAAAAAATGAAGGCGGAGATAGGAGAGATTAAAAGGAAAATCTAATGATTGAGGCAAGTGTGAATGGAAACTGAAGGCATGTATTGATCTTTCGTTTATCCGCTTATTATTTATTTAATTGACCTAATCTCAAAGTGAAACTTGTGCATAGTTATCATTTATATCGTTTAATATCTTCGCTTTTTTTTGTGAAGTGGTTCATAACACACATATCCCAAAACTTTCTTTTTTATCAGTGTAATCAGACTCGGATAGTAGACCAATCATACATTTAAAAGATAGTGAAATATTAAATTTTAAGACCGATAACGCGTATTCAATCAAAGGTCCACTTGAGAAAGTCATTATATATATGCATTATGATTGTAGATTTTATTTTATTTTATTTATATATATCTAATTGCTGTTAATATTTGTGCATGGTTTGTCAACTAAACTAAAAAGAATAATATCATTCATTTATAAATTAAACTTTAAGAAAAGAACAAAAAAAAGTCGAAGCGATTGCAAAACGTTTAACCTATTGATAACTGATAAGTCGCAACAACAACGACTACGAAAATGAACAACTCAACAATGAACCTTCACTACTACAAGAAAACATGTGAAATTGTGATGAAATTTGTGACGGAAAAAAAATCGTTGAAAATATTTTAAGGATTTACAACGGAAACCTCTACTCGTTACAAATTTGCTACAGAACAAAAATTGTTACAAGTCCGTCACAAAGTTGTGACCGATTTAAGACGGAAACTGGTTTGTCGGAAATATGGGACGGAATTGTGACGACAAAGCCTGTTAAAATATAGTGACGGAAAATTGACGGAGGTTTGTGACACATTTGCAACGGATATAATAACAATGTTTTCGACATATCGTCACAAATCTCTCACAAAATCCGTTACAAATCGCTCACTTCGATAAGATTTTAAATTGAATTAACAAAAAAAAATTCAGCAACTTCGAATTTCTGTTATGCATCACTGCGACTTGTGGATGGTCGATCTGATACGCAAAAAAGATCGCACATATAAACAATCATCACCTTATCTGAAGTTGGAGAATCACTTATGGAAGAAAATGAAGCGTACGAGTGTATGACCGAGGGGAATTTAAAACCACATGTTCTCGCGTCTACGTGTAGCTTTAATGGGTTGATAGATTACAAAATCACTTTATTTTGTCACTCATGAAACTAGTAGTCTCTCTGTTCTCTCCCTTTTCCCTTTTTCTTTACTGCTTCTAATTGTGTGGCAAGCAATCCTTTATCGTTGTACTTTTACTATACTATCTTGTGTAAGTGCAACCAATCAAATTCCATTATAATATTATATTCAATTTTAAGCGAAATAGGACAAATACAAAAAAAACTATCACTATCATTACCACACGAGTTTGGAACTTGTTGATAAATGTGTTAGAGATAATTGAAACCTTGAAAAATTACAGTTAAATATCTGACATAATTAACTGAAAATGCAAATTTTTGTAGATGGTCTCATTTTTTTCATGTTCTGATGCGTGATGAATGATCATCTGTCAGCTTTTTTTTTTTTTTCTCAGTAGCAACTTCGTTATGGTATTTTCTGTGATGTAATTTTCAGAATTTAATGAAAGATATAGATATTAAGATATGAATCATATGATATGACATAAAAGATGAATATAAATTTAAATAAATTGAAGGCAAAATTCGGGCCGACATCTCTTATGGGGGGATCAACGGTCACGATTAGACATCACATCGACACGCGTAAGATAAGCCCTATGGTACCCGCGACATCAGATCATGCGATTTTTGTTTTATGTCCCTTTCGACAAAAAAGCAACAAAAGCTAAAGCAAAATTCGGCTACTTCTCGCACACCGTATCATCGCGCTAATCTCCTCTTTACTTTTTCTTCGCCGGCGAAATTACACTCGCTCTTACCGGCGATTTATTGAGGTACAATTACATCTTTTGATTCCGTCAATTTTCAGCCATTCCGACCTCACCTTCAGGCCGATCTTTTTCGTTCGATTCTTTCTTTTGTCTAGGTTTCAGAATTTCAACACTATTAGTGAGCGATTAGGTTTCAATTTCTTATAGATTCTGCTTTCGATTGCTTCTATTTCTCTAAAAATGGATTTTCCCCTGCTCTGAATTCGTTCTAGATGTTTGATTTTGCGAAACTCATATTATTGGGGTAGATAGAATCCGCAGTCGCACGCAATTAAGGAGTAAGGCGTGAGAGATTGAATCGAAATATCGCGACATTTTTGTCAAATCTGAAAGCAGAACAGGGTGAAATTATGGTACGCCTCTGAATTTTGTATTAGGGTTTATGTTTCTTAAAATCGCATTAACTTCTGATTTGGATTGTATCGTTTCAGTCATATGAAAGCAAAGGTTTCTGGGTACTGAAGAACAATGGGAATACAAGTGAGGAAGATTCAGTATATGATCATTCAACAAGAGACGATTCAAAGCGTCCACATCCTTGGTTTATGGACTCTGCTCGTTCAGATATGTTCCCAAACAAGAAGCAAGCGATACAAGATCCAATAGGATTAGGGAAATCAAATGTAGGTCTTCCTTTGTGGGAAAGTTCATTCATGGATAGGCTTCTAGGTACTGAAATGCCAAGACCACTTTTGTTTGGTGATAGAGATAATAGAACAGAAGTTGGTGGTAGCCTTCACCAACCTAAGAGCATAGGAGAGAGTTATATGGAAGATACCTCTGTTGAATTGTCGATATCTAACGGCGTGGAAGTTACTGGGAACTGTTTTCCTGGTGATGGAATTAGGAAACTTCCGGTTAGTCGGGTAAAGGAAACGATGAGTACACATGTTGGTTTAGATGGTCATAGTCAAAGGAAGATCGAATCATCTTCTATTCAACCTTGTAACAGGGAAAATGAGAGTAGCTTTGTAAATTTTGCATTGACAGGTCATCCTTATGGTAATGAAGAATCTCATGGAATTACATTTGGTGAAATTAGTGATGAACATGGTGTTGGATCTAGTTCCAATGTGGTTGGGAACTATCAGTCTTATGTTCAGGATCCAATTGGAACATCTGAAATAGTTTTTGGCCAAGAAACTGAGAGTTCACAAGCTAACGGAGTTGTTAGTGAACAACAAGTGGTTAAACCGAATTCGGAATCTCTTCCAAAGAACAAAACAGAAGGTAAGGCGTCAAAGAAGGAAGCTTCCACTAGCTTTCCTTCAAACGTTAGAAGCTTAATATCAACTGGTATGCTTGATGGTGTTCCTGTGAAGTACGTTTCTCTCTCACGTGAGGTAAAACCTAAATGTCACAATATTTTTTATTTTTCCAGTTTCCTTTAAGTCTTTGGTGTATGTGATTGCATTGAAACATCTAAAATTCAGGAGCTTCGAGGAGTGATCAAAGGATCAGGTTATCTATGCGGATGTCAAGCTTGCAATTTCACAAAGGTGAGTCAACATAAAATGTTCTTTTTCTTTTTGGTGAAAACTCACAGATTGAATAATTTGGTTGGACTCTAATGATTCAAGGTGCTTAATGCGTATGCATTTGAGAGGCACGCGGGATGTAAAACAAAGCATCCAAACAATCATATATACTTTGAAAACGGGAAGACGATTTATCAGATAGTTCAAGAACTGAGGAATACTCCAGAGACTATGTTGTTTGATGTGATTCAGACTGTATTTGGTTCTCCGATCAACCAGAAAGCGTTTCGCATTTGGAAAGGTCCAATCTTCTTCCTTGTTTGCTTGGATTTGCTTGCGTTTTCTTTTGACTTTTTTATATAATGTTTCGTTTTTGATTTCTTTCAGAATCATTTCAAGCGGCGACTCGGGAACTTCAACGTATCTATGGCAAAGAAGAGCGTTCTTTTTGAAAATGTAAAATATATAATCTGTCCAGAGAATTATAACATTTATAAACATTTGCTGAATCTAAATGTAAAAACTTTTTCTTTTTTCATTTTCTGCGTAATTGTGTAAATAGAGAACCTTTAGAAGTGTATCAAAAGAGAGAAGATTTAAGAAGTGATGTGAAAGAGAAGTAGAGAGTTATGAGCGAATGTCAACAATTCAGCCACAGAAAAGGAATTTGCAAGATTCTATTACCCTCATGAACAAACTAGAAAGGCCAATTTTAAAACAATTCATTCAAAGAAAAAAAATTACAAAAGCACCCAAAGATAAATCCGTTTTTTTCACTTCACTTCGACTTAGGAATACTTTTAGACTTCTTAACTTCCACAACATGCAGACTTCTGAGTGGCCTGTCCAGCTCCACCCGCCTGGTCCGTTTGGCTTATCTTGATCGTTGTAGGCTGCAATGAAGGACGAAATCACAACAAAAAAAAGAGGCTTCTTTAAGTTATTTGCATATAGAAATGGTTAACGAGAATGTAACAAGTAATTAAATTAATAACCTCAGCTCTCGAGTCAGTATCTGCGAGTCTCTGCTTTATGTCCTTTGCTATGGAGAAGAAAACTTCTTCCACGTTTAGATTTGTTTTCGCACTCTGAGATGTGAAAGGAACAATTTAGCTTTGTAAGCAAACAAATACGACCAATGTAGTTTAAATTTCTCTCGTGGGTTTAAATATTTGGCTTACTGTTTCAAAGAACTTGATTCCATATTCATCAGCAAGTGCTTGACCCTTTGCTTTTGGCACGGCCTGTAAAAATGTGTTTACGGACCAAAAACTCTATTAGTTAGAGATCCATCGTGAATCAGGAAGTTGATTCGAATGAACTAGCTCGTATCGTACCCTCTTGCTCTCGTCCATGTCAGCTTTGTTTCCCACCAAGATTTTGTTGACATTATCTGAAGCGTGCTGTTCGATATTACGAATCCAGTTTCTGATGTCTGCAATTAAGGTCAAAGAGCAGGACACAGAACAAAGCAGAAGCGTGAAACCAAAGATTTTTATGAGTAAAAAGAATCTGACAATTTCAATGGATCATTCATATGAGACAGACGAAAATTTACTGTTGAAGGACGACTCGTCTGTGACATCATACACTAGCAAAATGCCCATTGCCCCACGGTAATAAGCTGCAAAAATGTCAAAAGGAAGTGAACATAAATTCTTCAAACTACTGTTGCAATAAAAGAGGCTTATCAACTTAAAGAGCTTAATTTCCACAAAACATCAGCAATTATGTCAAGCACAATGCACAAACAAATTCATGAAGAATCCATTCATCCATCATCCCTTTCACAAGAGATCAGAGCATCAGATAGTTTACTCTTAAAGGTGTCCCATCAACATTCTTATTTATCACGAATGCCCTCGACAATATTCAAATTCCAGTGGGACTATTTATGCTAAGTACACTATAACATTGTTAGAGCAAGCAGCTAAGAGGGTCTAACGCACCAGTGGTGATGGTTCGAAAACGTTCTTGACCAGCTGTATCCCAAATTTGAAGTTTGATGCGTTTGCCATCAAGCTCGATAGTTCTTATCTTAAAATCAATTCTGCGTCAAAATCCAATGAGAACATACTCAGTGAGACATATAGCAAAGAGAGAAACATACATCACAGTCTCTTTTAAATTGGTTGAAGGAATACAAACCCAATGGTGGTGATGAAGCTAGTGGTGAAGGAGCCATCAGAGAACCTTAACAGCAAGCAACTTTTACCCACACCTACAATAAGAAATGTGTGAAACCATAAGTAGCAGAAATCTTAACACACATTGTTACAAAAAAATTGAAACTCATTATGAATTTCAAATCAAACACGGAAAGGGATCGAGCATGGAATGAACAGATTTGGTGATCTTTAGCATTAAACGAGATTTCGGCAATGTCCCAAAGACTAGATCGGTTTTTGACAGAGTAATTGAAAATGAACAGATTTGGTAAATTCAAATTTATCGATCTCATCGCTAGGATCCCGAGAAAAAGACGAAGGACGTACCGCTATCACCGATCAGCAGAAGCTTTATGAGATAATCGTAATCGGCTCTTGCCCTAGCAGGTGGAGCAGCCATTGAATCTAAATGGGAAAACTCAGAGATCAGACCAAATTAACTTTGTTTCGTCCAAGACGAAGGAGATGGAAACCGCAGAACCTAAGGAATCGGCGGCGAATGAAGAAGATCAGGATGAATGCGTACCGGATCAAATGATGGAGAGAGGACACCGTGGTTATAGTAATGAGCAGAAGCCAGAAAGGAGCGAGAGCGATGGAAATGGCGGACGGCTAAAATACGCCTGTCCCGATTTAACTTCTCTTTTGCATTTCTCTCCAGCTTCTTTATTATACGCCCTTCTTCTTCGCGTGCACGATATTACTGCCAGCGTAAGTTAGCATCCAAAACGGCGAAGAGAAGGAGAGAAAGCAATCGTCTGGCCCAGAAAGCAAGAAGCCTTATGGGCTTTTCTTATAAACTCGTAAATTCGTATCTGATGAACCAATTAGAAATAGACACGTGGCTTACGCCGTGGCAAATATGGTAAAAGTCCCAACTCGAAAGTCAGAAAGCATGAAAAAAGGAGGCAACTTGGGTGAAGTATAAGATATGCTTATAAGCTACTCACTGCCAACAAATTCGACAACAAAGATATCTAGAACTACAATGACTTGATGAGAAAAAAAAAGGTTTGAATTTTTACAATGAAATTAGTTAACGTTATAATATTTTTTTCCCATCTTTTGTAAATAAAACTATGTGTATATCGATTATATCAAAAAAAAAATTATATAACATGAACTATCAGATATTATTTCGACTAATGAGCATTTAACACTCAGAGTCAGAGATCAGACCAAATTAACTCTGTTCGAACTTCGAAGTTGATCCTTGGGACAAGGAGGCCAAGGGGGGCCAGCTATGGGCTTGCAGTCCTTAGATATTTCAATAATTTTTTGCATTCATTTTAGTGAAAGTGCAAGTGATCTGGTGGTAAAGTGGGTGGTTGAGATTTAAACCTAAAATTTGATCTTCCAAAGTGTATGGTCCTTTTCGGCTTTTTAACAAAAAAAAAACTAAAGAAAGCGACCATTTTTCTCTCTTTTATAGCCTTTCTAAAATTCAGGATTGTTAAAATGTCTGCTTACTCGGTAGTTATGGGCCTAATTAAATATACATGCATCAACTGATTTTTTCCTACAGAAAATCTCTTGGAAAATGAGAGAAATTCGTTGTTTAGTTTTGGATTATTTAGAAAGCTAAAATTGATAAACTATTTGATGGTATAGACCATTTCACTTTGGATATGTTTACTCCGAACCAAATAAATGGTGATATGTGGAGCATTCTATCGTTCTAGAGAGTTATTTGGTAAAAGATAAAAAATATAAGAATTTAAAGGTGGAGTTTGACCAAAATTGACATTAAAAAGTGAGATCTGAAAGGAATCTTAGAGAACCGAGAGGAATCTTAGTGGACCAAGGGAAAAGATCTTCGAAAAGATGAAAATTTGTGGATTTAAAATTAAAGATCTTCTAAAGGTCGGAACTTTAGGGTTCTTTTAAGATAAATATGGAATATTTGAAAAAACTTAGTGAAACTTGGGATAAATAGACATGATAGATAGAGATAAAGAATTGTAAAAACATCATAAATCTAAGTGTAATTTGGACCTCTCTTGTAGCAAGTGAATGGAGTATTTACAGAAGTTACATGATCCGAGATAATATATCGAACCGGATGGATGATCAGACTGGAGACGCGAGTCAAGAGGCTGTTGCATAAGGAGTCAAGAGGCGTTTGTATAGTCTGGTGCATTCTCCTTGTGTTTGCAACTATCTTAGACTCACAAATGTGCTTTTGTGCTATCAAAAACCGTTTTGTCTTATTTGTTTACGACACGTGAAGGTTATTAAGATGTTAGCGTCGAGTTTTTCTTTGTAGTCAAGGCTTCTTCTTCCCATTCAAATATTGCATCCTATATGACTTCCAGCATATATACAGTTGAGTTATGTCCATCTCCAATACTCCTCTTGTATATCTACAACTTTAATTTTTTTTCTCCACCACTCCCGTCAAGCATTTCCAATCTTCATAAAATGGTGAAAAGATCTAAGGATGGTTTTATAAAGTTGAATCCTCTAAATGTGTTGCTCACTGTGCAAGATAGTTCTCATGATTCTAATTTTTTCATCACAACTTTGAAAAACATCCATGTAAAACTCAAGTTATGCAAGATAAGATGAAAGCTCTCACGATAATCACACAAAGTAGTTATCTCTCAATGTAAATACATATGGAATGGAACATATATGTATTTCGAGCTGTAATTCTATGTGACACAAAGCCATTAAAGTAAGAATAGAACTCTTGATAGAATGTAAGACTAGAAATACCGGTTGAGGACCTTGAGGTGAATACTTTTTAGTTCAGGGTTTCTTTTTCATTAATTGTGTGGATGTATTATTACGAAAGAAAAGTTTTTCCAAACTTTATTCTTTATGTAATGCTCTTTTGTGTATACCATATAAAAAATATAATTGCAACCTAAAGAGAAAAAGATATATAGAGTGACATGATGAAATAATTTAAAGTATTTCACTTTAAAATAAAGTAATTGATTTGTCAATTTCACTTTCAACAGATAATATACTTTTACAAGTCTAATTGATTAGAAAGAAAAACTAAAAGATTACAAAAGAAATATAAAACATTTTTTTTCATCGCCAAAATACTGTAAATACTAATTAGTTTTGTATAAATACAAACATATATATTATGCTTTTTCAAAATGTAACGTTTAAATTTCACAACTTTAAATTAGATATCATTAGTGCGTTGTATCGCTACCATTTCTTATATATGTAACCTATCAGTGAAGCGGCAAAAGAGATGATGTTACGGAAGGTGATATCGCTATTTTGTATTCTACTGTCATCTTCGATCACTATTTCTATTGCTTCTAATTAGACTAATCTGTAATATGCAGACAAAACCCATTGCTAAAAGACTGAAGTCCCGGGAGAACCGTTATTCAAAGCATCCCATTTGTCATCCGACTGGACAAGATTCGTATAAGGACGGTATTTACTTTAACAATATAAAAGATGCATCCCCCATAAATGTATAGAAGTGTCGTGATAATAACATATTACTAGTGTTAAGTGGGTGGTACATCATATTTAATCTGGTTTTCTGATCTTGGTTGACATCCTTAACTATGAGATAACCATAGATGCTATTGCCTAATCGAGCATCGGCGACGAAGAAATAATAAATTAATTTGTTCTAGTTATCAGTTCAAATAGATTATGAATCTAAATTTGAAATACTTTGGTTTAAAAATGGTTTCTTATCGACTGATTTTATTTAAAAAGAAATATTTCATTTTCATTCACTTTTTATCTCTTTTCTTCCAACTTTTTTTATGGATTCATTTTTATAAATCGAATACATATAAACATTTCAGAAAAGGAAAGATGGAAGAAATATATATCTTTTCTTTTGATAAAAGAAATATATAAAAAAATTGAAATATATAAGAAAGAAAAGAAAAGCTCTAGAAGTTCCCATGCCTTTAGGTCCTGGTTACGTGTGTCACTCTTATTCTAGCTTTAACGCGATGGTCGCTCAACGTGAACGACATTGTGCTTTCGTATTTCTCATTAAGAAAAATAATCATCATTTGATGTAAGTATACTCATCTACCTATCTAATATCTACAACGAGGTCCTTATACGAAAACATCAAGAGAAAATTTATGGTTTCTTCAATAGTAATTAGTTTTAAAATATAACAATGAATAATAATATTTCTTTGTAAAAAAATTGATGATTTTTATAATATAGTCATTATCTTAAAAGAAAATTAATGGTCTTAGAAAGATCGAGAAAATCTGATGGTCATAGTGCGCTTATCTTTGGATCGGATTTATCTATATAATACTATGTAATATTGAATTATACAACGGCACGCCAAAAGTGGACTGTGGAACTAGCTCGGTAAACTACATTCATTTATCTTTCTAACATTCTTTTGGTAAAAAACTAAATATGACAAAGGAGTTGGAACAAGATTTTGATAGAAGCTAAATAATTTATATTTTATAACATACGATACAATAAGAAATAAGTTTATATTTGTACTTTAAAAATAAAATAAAAAATAGACTACAAACGTGTCACCTAATCTAAGTTTTTTCACTATAAATAACTCTTATTCGTAGCCTCAATTTGCTCCTCCCAAACCATCACTTCTTTTGCATTGTGTGCACACTTTGAGATTTTTTTCTCCATCTTTCCCCAAGTAACAAACTTTTCTCAAGCAAATCAAACGACAATCAATCTCACCAAGAATGAAGATGAAATTCGCGGTTGTACAATTCTTCATTATCTCTCTTCTCCTCACATCTTCTTTGTTCATGCTCTCAACCGCGGATTCATGTAAGTATACATAATTTATAATTTGATTATTTTAGACCTTTTCTTATTTGAATTTAGCTATCTAAATTTATGTTTTGGATTATAATTAAAATTAGCATCATGCGACGGAAAATGTAACACGAGATGTTCAAAGGCGGGAAGACAAGATCGGTGTCTCAAGTATTGCAATATATGTTGCAACAAGTGTAATGGATGCGTTCCCTCAGGCACTTACGGAAACAAAGATGAATGTCCATGTTACCGCGACATGAAGAACTCCAAAGGCCAAGGCAAATGTCCTTGAACATGTTTTCAAGATCATCCTCATATAGACATAATTAATATCTTACACATCTTATAGAAATATTACAATTGTCGTTGATACATGAAATAATGAGCTTGATATACTCTATGTATGATTCTGTGATCTATCTTGAATATACAAC
This sequence comes from Euclidium syriacum, assembly GCA_900116095.1. NCBI lineage: Eukaryota > Viridiplantae > Streptophyta > Magnoliopsida > Brassicales > Brassicaceae > Euclidium > Euclidium syriacum. The sequence continues at coordinate 9,780,657 of FPAK01000006.1, forward strand.
GAAATAATATTTTTCTTTGACAATATTAGTTAAGAATGATAAATATATATATATATATATATGTGTGTGTGTATATATACGTGCGTGTGCGCATGCATGAACATTTATATTGGTTTACATCAGCAATGGAAATAGGATTATACAACAACCTGATGTATCAAAAGTTATTAATTAGACAAGATCTGATTTGAAACGTTTATGATTCTTGAATCATCGAAACAGGATATATAGTACAGATTTTTATGTAGCATCTTGTGGATAGAATGAGAGAATGCAAATAGTATGTATATATATAATCTCTTTTATCATAAATCCGATCACAAAACTGTGATTAAGAAACAAGTTTAAGTTATCTTAAGTAGGGTGTTTTACCGACCTCTTTCCCTACAGTCTACGCAAAACAATTATAACTATTATACCTTGAGAGATTTTTTACTTGTATATTTTTTTTTTGTCAGTTTTACGCATTGTAGTCAAAGCCAAATAAAAGAAAATATCTATAATAAGAAATGTATCATTTTTGAAGAGTTTAGTATGTGTTTACAGTCAGAGAAAAACATTTTAAAACAATCATTTCTCACCACATGAATTTGGTAGCAAAATGTGCATATAACATAAAGACAAAGGGTAAAATTTTAAAATAAAAAATATGTTTTCTAGTTTAAATATATGTTTTCTAGTTAGCAATATATGCTTTTCTTAGTGTTAAATAGTAAAAACATCTTACCAAAAAAATCAATGATAAAAACATGTTTTGATCCGCAAGGATGTCGATCCACCACTCATGACGGTCTCAACCCACAAACCCCAATTATAACATTTTTGTCAATCTATACAACTGAATATTCAAAGTTTGTATAAACAAGATCGTTTGTCCCCAACTTAACAAGAGAATTGTTCTGTTATATAGACTCGTTGAATTGATAAAAGAAGTTTGGCACACTTTCTTTAGCAGGATACGACTTTGCCATTTTCAATCCAAACCCAAAATCTTTATGTAGTTGACAGTACCAACAGCCCATGTCTCTTTAGAGTTATTCTCGAAAATGAAGTAATAAGTAGTGTGAGAATGTGAGAAAATATCTAAAGTTCCCAAAAAAGAAACTGCAAAGCTCAAAGAATCAAATCTTTGATTATTGCCAAATTTCAAAATCAAATTAATAGATGGACGGCTAAGCTACTCTCAAAAAGAAGGGACCGTAATGATGCCCTGTCCTTTTCGACATGCGTGACGTAATAACGTGTTATCTTCCACTTAAAGGGCTATGCCAAAATATGGCCACCACGGTCACCAAGGTTGTTCTAGAAGGACATGTTTTCACAAGCTTCGTATGGTACGACAGTATATGATCGGCTAAAGGTTTTAGCTAATAAAGAGTTAAGATGGAGAACAATTGAGCCATCGATTCCTACTTTCAAACGCATTGAAACTTATCATAATTCAACCGCAGGATCACAAAAGTAAAATAGTTTTACACAACACAAATGCGATTACCGAACGCAAGTCACATGTCTAAAGCACTGAAATTGAAACGTCTCGATAGATGATTGGCTCAAGAAAAGCAAAGTTTTGTTGTTTTTAAAGAAAACAGAAATTGAAAATTACTGTCTACTTTGTAAGTCTTTGCGCAAAACTCAGAACAAACAAAATGGCATAATTATCTAAAAGAAACAAACATAAGAAGAACGCATCAAAATCTCTTACTACCCTTAAACTTTTGAGCTCAATCCGATTTTCTCATCTCACCAAAAGAAGAAGCAAAGTATTACCGACAATACAGATTCTCTTTTTTTGGAAGCCTTAACTTAGTAAAAGAACCCAAGAACCTTTCCTCCAACATTCTTTCTCCTCGCTTCTTCATGGTCCATAATTCCAGCTGAGGTTGTAAGAACGATGTAACCAAACTACACAATCCAAAGAATTCAATATTAGATCACTGATGATACAGAACACAAAACAGCATCACTTTTGATCTAAAAGGCTCTACGAATCATATGAAAAGACTAAACGACTGACCTGTCTGGAAGGGAGAAGACGAGCGGTCCAGCTTTCAATCTCCTTAACTCCAACATCGAAACGAGGACTGATGACTCCACATTTGTTCAGTCTTCCATTGAGCTCAACAACGATCTTGCCAGACCTGTGGTCATCAACGTACTCGAACTCACCAATGTAACCTGCAATTCCATGAAACAAGTGTTGTTAACACTTAAGAGAACAGAGGGAACATGAAAAAGCTTGACAATGAAAGATCAACATACCGTGCTTTTGCATGACGATGAGAAACTTGATGATCACTTTCGAAGAAGGCCTGATCATGACTTGCCTCTTGCCTCTCTTCTCCGCATTGTACATACTCTTGAGAGCATCGTTAAGCACACTGATTCGCACCATTCTTCAATACTTCAACTCTGGAACCAAACAAACAGCAAATGTGAGCTTGATTCAAACTATCAAATACGAAAATAAAGAGAAATCTCATCAAGAGCAAGTAACACTACACTACTAATACCGAAGCAATTACACTTAAACCAGAATTAATTCATCTGTATAGAATAGATTTATGCTTCAATGCTTCCGAATTTGATTCCAAAATTAAATCGAATACAATGTAAATCGACGTAGACAGAGAACTACGACCGAAATTTCAAGAGATCTAACTGTATTTTTAAACCAATACTATGACTATGATATTCTCAACCAAAAAATCAAACTCAAAATTGCAATTTAAAGAATCTTGAGAGAAATTAACAGTTGATTTATCGTCGTAGTCGAGAAAACTTGAAAGCAAATCGCGGAAGCTAAAGAGGAATAAAGTTTGAAATTTGCAGATTTTCTAACCTTGAACTCGAAATGGCAGCCGCTCTAACCTTTCCTGCTAGCGTCGACGATAAAATGTTGAAGAAGACAGCTAAATACAAGATGTGAATTAGGGTTTTTGCTTTTATTGGGCGCCTCGAGATTTATTTGACGGGTTAGTAGACCCATGGGCCTTCAATACAACTATAGCTTAATTGGGCCTTTCCTAAAATACAACTATATTATTTCTTCTATTATTTCAATACAATTTTATCGTTGAAATGTACTTGTCGTTTAAATCGAATCGAAAAGAAACTAAACTAGGTCAAAATCGCATCACACTCTCAGTCGAATCCCGAAACTACTATACTGATTTTACTTGGTTTTAATATCAGAAGAACCTAAAAACCGAAATCAAAAGTAAACCGGATAGTTGAGCCCATAAAAACGAGATACCTCCGGCCAAGACGGGACCAGACGCCGGCTGCTGAAAGAGCAATCATATAGTCAAGAACTCAAGATCGTCTTTTCTGAAACGGCGCAGTTTCGTGAGAGGTTAGGCTCGTATTAGGTCTTCGTGGTTCAAATTTCAGGCTTCTTCTAGTGCTGCTCTGACGATGGCTAAGAGAATCAAAACGCAACTCTTCGTCAGCAGTATGATACATCTTCGCTCATCTCTCCATTTCGAAATCTTCTTTAAGTACAGTTTAAATTTTGGAATTTGTTCTCTTTCAGGACTCTCTGCTTACACCACTGATCAATCACTAAGGCAGCTGTTTTCGCCTTTTGGTCAGATTAAAGAAGGTAGAGCTACGAAATCGAATTTGTGTCAAAGAATCTTCGACTCTCTCTGCTCCAATTATGTGTCAAAGAATCTTCGACTCTCTCTGCTCCAATTATGTGTCTTACAACTCATTGTGTCGTCTGTGTGTGTTCTTAGCTCGTCTTGTTAGGGATCCGCAAACACAAAGACCTAAAGGTTTCGGCTTCGTCACTTTTGAATCTGACGACGATGCACAAAAAGCTTTGAAAGCTTTAAATGGGAGGGTAAACATCTAATTCTCCATCTCATCCTTGAATTGTAGTACTGATTCTTGGTATTTGATATAAAAATGGAATCAGATAAAAATTTGTGCACTGTTGGTGTATTTGTAATCAATTCAGGAAGATTTTAGGAAAATATTCAACATTGCTGAATAATGAATTTATCTCCTTCGAAAATTGGACTGAGTTTTGCCTTTGGTTCTTTGATTTCAGATTGTCCAAGGCAGATTGATATTTGTAGAAGCTGCAAAGGAAGTAGAAACACCAACATCAAAAATGGATAGTAACAAAGCTTGAAGAGGCCACACACACTGTCAATTCAAAACAATTTAGACTTTTTAATCGTTGTAGTTGAGATGAGAAATATAGAATACATAACCTATTGATTTCATCTACTAAATCAACGAAAGGAATTTTATAATAGAAGCTGGTAAATTATATGTGTTTCACCTTACTTTTCAAACGCATTCTTCAAAAAAGGTTCACTAGTATCGCACTGCAGTGTTTCTCTCAAACATTTAATCGAACACTTAGAATACATTTTTCATCACGGCGACAAACAATAATTACCTTAGCTGTATCAAAAAGAAAACTTTGTAATACTAACGAAGATAGAACAAGCGAATCAGGCAACGAAAATGGCAAATACCACAGATGAACAATGTTGAACAAGATTCACGAATTGTTAGTAATCGCGAAGTGGTTGTGAACGTAATTAGACAAATATATGAAGGAAAAATAAATTGAGTTTGGCAAAGAAAAAGGTGCTTTGATTTCCAGGTGAATCGACAAATCTAGTTGCGTTAAGAAGTATTTAACGAGCAAATGATGATAATAGATGAAAATATCTTTTGTTTGTTATAGAGATCATAACATCATTTAAGTAACGAAACAAAATACATAAAGGCTAAGATTTAAAGCTAGACTATGCTTCTTTTACATTCAAGACCAACAAAACATTGAAAAAGGCGGATGAAAGTGTGAGATAGGAAATTAAGCTTTCTTCGGCGATTTGCCTGGTGACTTGGGAGACTTCTCTTCAGTAGCTTTAGCGGATTTCTTAGGAAGAAGAACAGCGTTGATGTTGGGTAAAACACCACCGTGAGCGATTGTGACTCCAGCGAGAAGCTTTCCCAATTCTTCGTCGTTCCTGATCGCTAGGAGAAGATGCCTCGGAGTGATCCTGTTCTTCTTGTTGTCTCTCGCAGCGTTACCGGCAAGTTCCAGAACCTGAAATCAGAAATTCGAATCAGATACGATTTCGAAAGAGAGAAGAACATTCAAATAAATAGATCTGAAGGAACTGGGAAACTTACTTCGGCGGCGAGGTACTCGAGAACGGCGGCCGTGTAAACCGGTGCTCCACTACCGAGCCTCTGGGCGTATCGACCTTTCTTCAGGAAACGAGTGATCCTCCCCACCGGAAACTGGAGACCGGCTTTGATCGACTTCGATACCGATTTGGCTTTTGGGCCACCGGCTTTCCTTCCTCCGAAACCCTTCTTCACTTTACCGGTAGTTTCCATTGGCACTAAAGAAGATTGCTGACTCGAAATGAAAGATAAGATTCGTTGTGGATTAGAAATTGAAAGCTGGAGATTTGTGAATTGTTCTTCGCGGTCCTTGGTGTGATTTATAGCTGAAGGGGAAAAGAAGGGAGAAGATCTCTGTCCGTTGGATTAAATTTTATCGACGGCGGTGGATCAATAAATAACGATCCTCGTCACGAAAGATATGTATCCGTTAGATTTAGTCTTATCGACGGTGGTAATCGCACAATCCTCGTCTCAATGAATAAGCCAATGAAAACGCTCTGTAATTTTTGAAACCGCGCCACTTTTTTGTCTTTGTTTTGAAAGATGTGCTTTTTTTTTAAGTGATAATCTTTAATTACTTTGTTCTCTTTGGAGATTAATATTGGAATTTGCACTCCGAAAGATTAATGACTGAAAAGTGAAAACCAATATAATTTTTATCTAGCAATCTCTAAACCAAATACATATTTCAATTCTCCCAAATCTCTTAGTTTGAAGGTCTTTTGCATATCTAACTTTAATTGTGTAACATCTCCAACATCATTAATACTCAATATTATGTTATCAACATAGACTACTACTACTAAGTATTTTTGTTAGTGTGTATGATGAAGAGAGTGTGATCCGCATTAGACTTTTAAAAACCCATAGCTAAGAGAGTAGAGATGAATTTTAGAAATCATTATTTTGATGCTTGTTTTAAATTATAAAGAGATTTATTCGATTTACAAACAAGACCTATGGTTAAGTTTTCTCCTATTTTGATGTATATTTTAGTGGAAAAGATATGTAGATTTATTCGGTCAATTCCTCATTTAATAAAACATTCGAGATGTATATTTGACTGAGAGTCCAATGCTTAACAGCTGCAACAATGAGGTTTTGACAGTTATCATTTTACCCACATAGGAAACGATATCAACAAAATCATCCTTTTCTCATGACTATGGCTTTGTATCTCTCCAAACTTTCGTCAGCATTGAGTTTAAGTTTATCAACCCATTTTCAGCCAATATAATGCTTTCTTCGAGGTAAGGTACATATTTTGCATGCATGATTGCGTTCTAAAGCTAGCAACTCTTCATTCGTAGCTTGAAGACACTCATCAGATATCTTGGTGTGCCTAAAAGAGCTATAATCTCGAAGCAAATAAAATGCACATATGAAAACCTTATATTCTTCAATCAATGCACATGTGAAAGTCTTATATTCTTCAAAGTTAACACATGATATGAAGACTTGTCTTTTAATAGAGGAGTGGGCAGCCGATTTATGAGGAAGAGAAAAGTTAACACATATCTCCTTAGTATTCAAAAGGAACTTTGGCTTGAAACATAATAATCTTGGCCACATTCAATATGTTGATATTTGCGTTATACTACATAATTATGCTTTAGAGTTTATAGACACGAGTAAAAATCTACGGTACCCTTTCTCTCGAATAATGCTTCAATTCTATACTCATAAGCATTGTCTAGATGAATTCCCTTGATAACATTCTTATATTATGTTTTAACCAGCTGGATAAACTATTGAAAATAGTCAAGACTTCCTCTTTACTTTTCAAGAGGTACAGCCAAGTTTTTATGTTATATCATCAACATTCGTGAGATAATACATGTATTCCATGTATTCTTTCGTAGTTGACACCAAGAAAGCAGCTCATATGTCAATGTGTACCAAAGCAAATGTTTAGCACATATGATACTTTGAAACAAATGAAAGATGTTTTTGTTTGGAAAGTGGGAAAATATCACAATGAAATTGTCCTTTGTCTCTTTGCTTAATGTCAAGTACATATGTGAGAAAATCAAACTTGAGTACAAATTGATGGCCTAATATATTATGCTATATATGAGAATCAACTATAACATCTGAATAAGCAAAAACATAGAGACAAAATTATATATCTATTATCGATGAAGTTTGAGGGACATAGAGATTTTCTATATGCTCACCCTGACCAATCATCAATCCCTTAATACGATATAGTATCATACAAGAAGATTAGTCAAATAAGACTTTGCACGTAAATCTCAAAGTTTTTTTACTTACGTTCATTATATTTTATCGGAATTTTGAAATGTAAAGAACATTAATGTCAGAGTCAACCCAATTTAATCTATTCCTCAAATAGTAACTCCTATACCAGTAGAAAACATTATTGATTTATCCAATGAACTAAATATCTCCTCAAACATGCTCTTATCATGGAAACATGGTACGTGCCACCGCTGTCTACAATCCAAGAATGTGACGAAAGAACATGTCATGTTGTTCTTAGGATTCCAATTAAACACCAACTTGAGTAATAAAATATCATGCCATGTAAATATGTTACAATGCCACATGAGGTGGAAGCCACAAAAATTGTTGGTTGTATCAGTGAGTTGAAGTAGGCTATAACTCCATGGGTATGACCTTTGGTCAAACTTTAAATGAGTCTTGAAACATCAAACTTTAACTGAGTCTTGAAACATCTCGATCTTATGAGGTAACTTTATCAAGAGAAAATTGAACAACTCGAGGTGTAATATATGATATTATTTTGGGAGAGAAGGAGGTTTTCTTAGTTTGCTTTTGCTTATGTTTGAATCGAGTGGGACAGCCACGGGCTTTGTAGGAAGTTTCGACTGTGTGTCCATTGTATCCGCAATGAAAACATATTGGTTTATAATGTTTGGAATTCCAAGAGATTTTTGAGTTGCATTAACAAAAGCTTGATTTGGTTAAGAACATGCATATGAAAAGCATAAGCATTGTGCAAAGGTGGTATACTACTTAATTTGGCTATGATCTTTATCTATCCATAAGATTTTAGATCTCTATCAACGATGGTCACTTCTAGACTATCTGAAAATAATAAGGGATTTAGTAACGCGGCGCAATGCTCGTCACACAATCACCATTTTCTTCGATCTAAGGCTTGAATTTGAAGAGATTGTGCGATTGTTTTACCAAGCTACACAAACATCATTAAGAAAAAATACAAGTGTATAGTCAGCAATTGAGAGACTCTGACAATTTCTCTAAACATACAATGTGATGAAATTTTCTCTTGTTTGATATATGAAAACAACAAAGAATTACACATAATCCACCCCACATATATGGATAAACATAACAAAGCTAAAAAATCTACATATCCAAAGACGAATATGCTTTTATCTAAACACAATCATGGGAGGATCATCCTAATTAGAAAGCACTAAGATCAGTCATTTCCATCATCTAATCAAGCATCATAAGACATAACACTAGTTCCCATAGCTTTATAGTTCCCTCCCTAACCCTTTTATCATATCTAGCAATGCTCTCTTCACTTGTTTGATCATTTTATAAAAATATCCAAATGCTACAATTTAGCATTTACCATTAAGGTATCAAGTAACACAAGACAATTGATATCACCAAGCTTATTTGGTCTATCTTCAAAGTTAAGAGAAGTATATGTAACTTATAGCACAAGATACTTTTTGGGGTAATTGATAGGAAAAATACCATAAAATCCTTCCAAATTTTCCATTTTTTCCAACTAAAATCTCAAACTTTTTATATTTCCAGAACAAATATTCAGTTAATTAATTTTTCTTATACAAACTTCTAACTTTACAAAAATGTGCACGATATTAAGTTGACTAACAGTCAACGTCTAACACTGTTAAAAAATAATTATTTTAATTTTAATTTATTTTAAATAAAAAATAATACAAAAAACTGAAAAGTATAACTAAAACTAATTTTAGTACTAGTTATAAGTAATTGTACTAAATAAAAAATCATGATAAAAACTATTATAAAAATTAAATATTAATAAAATAACATTAAATTGACAAATATTTTTATTATTTTCTTTTAATTTTAATTTTTCTAGCAATTTTCCATTTGTATTATTTTTTAATTTTTAAAATGTATCTTATCAAGAATTTTTTGTGGTGTTTGCTAAGAATTTAAGAAATTAATCTACAACTAAAACAATTTAATTTTAGATTTAAATAAAAAAATATGTTTTTTTAAAATATTTATCAATTCAATAAAGTTAAAAAGTGTAGAATTATTTATATTCTCGTCACATTATTTCTTTTTATTTAAAATAAATCAAAAAAAAAATATTTTTAATGGTGTGAGACTTTGACCGTTAGTCAACTTAACGTCGCACACATTTTTTTAAAATTAGAGATTTGTTTAAGAAAAATTGATTAGTCGAATGTTTGTTCTAGAAACCTAAAAAGTTGAAAGTTTTAGTTAGAAAAAAATAAAAAGTTGGAGGTTTTTATGGTATTTTGCCATTAACAATTGATATTGTTTCTTTTTGGCTTTTCATTGATTTAAATAAACGAAGTTGGAGTCGTAACTCCTTATTGACGTGAGCGAAAGAAAATGGAGTCACAAACTCCTACTAAATAGGAATGCATAGGAAAGTGGAGAATGTCTTCCTAAAACAGAGAAAGTCTTCAAACTTCAATTACCCAAGTATTTCTTATTTGGAATTATTCTTTTTGTTGACTTCCATAATTCCACCTCAGCATCGTCATTGACCTGGGCTCTTCTATCAACAACGCTCGTTGAACGAGATTAGCATACAAGTTTCCAGAAAGAACAAAAAAACATGAAATTTCCAAGGGAATTGCAACCGCCAATCTCATAGATAATAGTAAAAACGATTCGAATGCAGATTCATATCGTATATAAAAATTTAGGTGGAAAGGGTTCTGGTTATCAAGATCGTAAAATTATTCTCTGGGTAGTAAATTAGCAACCATGATTTAATTTTTATCTGGCCACAATCCTGTATGTAACAAAAAAACAGTGTTCACTATTGGCATAATTACATCTTTTATCCCAAAAAAAAGAAAATGCACTTCCCCGGTTTCTGTGAAGCCCACAAGTGGAATATCAACAGATCAGAGATTTCTATTAAGATGAGAAATCAACACGTGTTGGCATTCAATCGAACGTTTGAAGTGCAATTTTCATAACAGCATAGAAAATTGAGGAATTCTTATGAAATTTGCAAAACAACTGGAAGAATTTTGATCTTAAATCTAAAGACAAATAATTTCAAACAATTTCTTCGACTGGTTAGATATAGCCATGGATTCGTCAAGGGAATTAGATCCGTGAACAAATAATTTTCAAGTAAATCAGCGAAAGCGACTATGTATATTATATCATGAACGTCAAACGACAAGTGAAGCAAGAGATAAGAAGTTAAGAACGATGGAGATAGACAATAGAGGAAAAGGGAACTGAACAACTTTCCAAAGCAGATACATCGACTATGTAGATTTCTAAACTAAGAAACAAAACATAAAATTAAAACTTGGAGAAGATTAAGCTTTCTTGGGAGACTTTTTCGCTGGAGATTTGTGTCCTTCCTCAGCCGCTTTAGCAGATTTCTTAGGAAGAAGTATAGAGTTGATGTTGGGTAAGACACCACCGTGAGCGATTGTGACTCCAGCAAGAAGCTTTCCCAATTCTTCGTCGTTCCTGATCGCTAGGAGAAGATGCCTTGGAGTGATTCTGTTTTTCTTATTGTCCCTCGCAGCGTTACCGGCAAGCTCCAGAACCTGAAATCAAAATTCGAATCAGAAATGATTTCGCGAGAAAAAAAACTTTCAAATAGCCAGATCTGAAGAAACAGAGAACTGAGAAACTTACTTCTGCGGCGAGGTACTCGAGAACGGCGGCCATGTAAACCGGAGCTCCACCACCGAGCCTCTGGGCGTATCGTCCTTTCTTCAGGAATCGAGTGATCCTTCCAACCGGAAACTGGAGACCGGCTTTGATCGACTTCGACACCGATTTGGTTTTCGGCCCACCGGCTTTCCTTCCTCCGAAACCCTTCTTTGCTTTTCCGGTAGTTTCCATCGCCACAAGTAGAGGTTACTGATCCGATTTGAAAAGTTAAGAGTGTGTTGTGGGATGAAGAATAGAGATTTGTGATTTCACTTCATAGTCCTCCTAATTTATAGATGAGAGGTGAAAAAATAGGAGAAGATCTCTGTCCGTTGGATTCCATCTTATCGACGGTGGTGGACCAATAAACCACGATCCTCGTCTTAATGAATTAGCCAATGAGAAACGGCTTGTGTTTTCCGAAACGGCGCCATTTTTTTGTCTACATTTTGAAAGTTTAGCGATCCCATTAATTTGATTTTTCCGATTGATCAGTATAGATTAGTTTGTGGGTTTGGACATAGTCGCGGATGCAAAACAGTTTGGACATATTTATTTCATTTACCAAAAAATAAATATGATTTTTCAAAATCTTAAGACAACTATAGTTTGACCTATAATTTAATTTGATTATTTCATTTTCTTTCAAACTAATAATAAAACCTCTCTTTAGTTACACAATTGATATCTTTACCCCTAACCCCTAATTTTTTTAAAAAATTATTAAAATATCATAAATTACATCACTTATTATTAGATTACCATATCTTAATTTTTCTTTATTAAAATATCATCAGTTGTTTGTCAAAAGTCTTTAAAACTTGGGTTTACATCACTACTTAACAGAAATACCATTATGATTAAATTACTAATTAATCTTATTTTATTTTAAAATTAAAATTCAAAATTATAAAATTAATAAATAAAATTAAAATAATAAGAAAAAACGAAAATAAAATTTAAAATTTAAAATCGAATTGAAAAACTCCAAAATTTAAAATAAAAAATGAAAATGTTAAAATTTTTCTAAAATTAAAAATTTTAAAACTTAATCCTACAAACAATTTTTTTTTAAAAAAAATATTGAAATTAAAATTAAAATTAAAAATTTAAATCAAATTGATGTAATATAACTAAATATGGGATTTTTTCAATTAAATTAACTAAATATTTAAATTTCATTTATCAAGATTTTTAAATATTTATTTACTTAATTGAAAACAAAATCTTCTATTTTTAGGTAATTTCCTAAACCAAATATATCATACAAAATTAATAAATTAGCCACTATATATGTTAACAATACAATAATTATTTCTAAGCCGATTTATAAAACACGTTTAGTTCGAATTATTTACTATTATACCGAAAGTAAAAATCGGCCACCAATCTATATAAACTCGGCGGGAATAATTTAAATCGGCCAGATAAATTGGCCGAAAATTACATAAATCGGTCAAGTTTTATAAGTCAGCCGTCAATAACCGAAAACTCGGTTTCAAAATTGTAAACTTGGCCTACAAAATAAACCTTTCTTACAAAGATTTCAGTAATTAAGGATACCATATAAAATCAGATTAATTTGACTCAAAGATAATAACTAGTCTGAGCCAAAAAAGAAAATACAAATCCTTAATTTGAGAAACGAACATAATTGAGTGACTCAAAGGTATTTGCAATGTCGCTTCCGTGAGACTAACGCAAGAGATGGAGACAAGGCCTTAGCCTACGCACCAAAGCAAAAAAGAGATAAGCCGTATCCCTCCCCTCCTTGGTGACTTTGAGTGCCTTGCTCACCACGAAATTCCCAAACTCACTTGTCGCTAGCCTCAGCAACTCGTCTTCCTCGCAATCTAAAAGCTCCAGCACCACTTCAACCATTGGCTCCTCTCTTGCATCCAAAAGCTTCTCCACTATGTAGCTTCCATACTTGTTAAACGACAGCTCAACGTAGTGGCCACTTAGACTAACCGCGATGTTGTGCGTGCAGCTCAAATCATCCAGTGTAAGTGCGTGTTGTACCACAAAGTTCCCTGAAGCATCGCTGCTTAGATAGAGAGCATTAAGCGCCATCAACTCTAGTATCTGATCTCTGAATCAACCATCATCGCCCGCGTCGGTTATGATCTTGTTGAGTGCGATGCAGCCGTATTGGTAACGCGCCATGTTGAGCGCATGGTGGAGACTGTGCTCGTACATGGCGTTTCTCTTATCCCGGTCGAAAACGGCCATGGCTCGTCCCGCCATGTGGGATGCGTATTTGTCAGTCATGTTGTGGGGAAAGCGGCTCACGATAGCGGCGCAGATGAAGGTGTCCACGTCGTCCGATTTCCCCAGGAGCTTCTCCACGCGTCTCGACCCGTACTTGTTTCGGACAATTTCTGTGAAGTAATCGGCGTCTGAAGTAAGTAACGGCGCTATCATCTCAAGCCCTCTTCGGTCGAACTCTTCTAACTCGACCACATCATCCTCGCTAATCATTATGTTGAACAAAAACGCGTGCAAGGGCGTGTCCATTACAGTGGTGGCGCGTGTGATGAATCCCGAAGATTCAGAGATACCTCCTTGCTGTTTGCTGGAAAGAATCGCAGCGAGCGTTGTCGACATTGAAGAAAAAAGATTATTATGGGCGAGTGCCATTGTAGCAATGTGTATTTATACAAGTTTAGGTTCAGTTACAACGGAAGTCAGGTTATATGCTTCTTCGAAAAAGGAAATATATAAGTCAACATCACCTAGAGTTTTCGTTTTTTCCATTCTTTTTGTACTATAGTTTCCTTTTTTTAAACGAACTATAATGTTACTATTATTCCGATTAATTAATTCGTCCAAGATGAATTTTATCCTAATATACAAATTAAATTAGGGTTTAAAACTAAAAGCTTTGGCCTTTGGTAAACACAAAATATCTGAAATAGAAACACAAAGTGTAAGTTAAACGCTGCCGTTCAATCATCTTCCAATCCTGATCTGGGAAATCATATCCCAGTCCCAGCTTTTGATTTTGTCCATGTCACCAATCTGTAAATGCGCAAATCACAACACGCATATCCGGTCCCACCCTTACACGTAGGCTAATTCAGCCACGTAATCAACCCCAGAATAATATCTTCTGCAGAATGTTGAGCAAAAATGTCCAATCCAATTTGTCAAAAGCCTTGGTGAGGTCGATTTTTAAACATCCTCTAGTGCTTGGAAGTTGAAAGTAGTGTATTTATATTGTAGACTTGCGATGTACAAATTGGCTTCTTCCTTTCCTCTAGAAGCCTATTCATCATCTTCGCATTTTCTCAAGATTCCAATTGCTTTTCAATAACCAAATGCCAATAAGCTTGTAGTTGCGTACCACATTGCTTTAAGAATCCCCAACTAATGAAGTAAGTTTATTCGTCTTAAGATCACATACAAATAACTAAGGAAAGATTATTTTTTTACACCAATTCAATAAAATGATGCTCAATTGTTTCTAACTTTTCTTAGATTTGATGTTTCCATTGTGTACTTCTGTTGCTAGCTTTGGTGTTTTGGGATTAAAAACTCCCTATCTCTGAAACTCTCAAGTGCTCCATTCATTAACAGGATTTTAGTGATCAAAAACTCCCTATTACCCATAACTTATATTGGATCATCGTTATATAAGAAAAGAGAAAAGAGAGTTAATGAGACACAAAGATTTCAGTAATTAAGGATACCATATAAAATCACATGAACTTGACTTGAGGATAGTAACTAGTTCGAGCCAAAAAATAGAAAAGAAAACACACATCCTTAACTAGAGAGACAGTCAGAGACGAACATAACTGAGTGACTCTATGGTGTCTGCAATGTCGCTTCCGTGAGAATTACGCAAGAGATGGAGAAAAGGCACGAGCTTACTCACCAAAGTATAGAAAGTAAGAAGCGGTCTCCATCTCCTCCCTGGTGACTTTGAGTGCCTTGCTCACCACGAAATTCCCAAACTCATTCCTCATCAACTCGTCTTCCTCGCAATTCAAAAGCTCCACCACCACTTCAACCATTGGCTCCTCCCTTGCGGCCAGAATCTTCTCCACTATGTAACTTCCATACTTGGTAAACGACAACTCAACGAAGTGCCCACTGAGACTGACCGTGATGTTGTGTGTGCAGCGCAAGTCATCCAATTTAAGCGTGTTGTATCACCAAGTTCCATGAATCATCGTGGCTTAGGTAGAGAGCGTTGAGCGCGATCAACTCTAGTATTTGATCTCTGAAGCAACCATCGCCGGCGTCGATTATGATCTCGTTGAGTGCGATGGAGCCGTATTGGTCACGCGCCAGGTCGAACGCATGGTCGAGAGCATGCTCGTATAGTGCGTTTCTCTTATCTCGGTCGAAAACGGCCATGGCTCGTACCGCCACATGGGATGCGTATTTGTCGATCATGATGTGAAAGAAGTTGCACACGATAGCGACGCAGATGAAGGCGTCCACGTCGCCCGATTTCCCCGGGAGCTTCTGTACGTGTCTCAACCCGTACTTATTACGGACAATCTCTGTGAAGTAATCAGAGTCTGAAGTCAGCAACGATGTTATCATCTCAAGCCTTCTTCGGTCTAACTTTTCTAACTCGTCCACATCCTCCTCGCTAGTCAATAGGTTGAAGAACAACGCGTGCAAGGGCGTTTTCATTACAGCGGTGGCGCGTGGGGTGAATCCCGGATGAGTAATTGATTCGGAGACACCTTTAGGGTATTTTCTGACAGCAAGAGAAGGAATTGCAACGAGCGTTGTTCACATTGAAGAAAAAAAATTATTATGGGTAGGGATGTTGTCATGGGTTAACCCATCCCATTTAGACCCATCTCATTTAGACCCATACCCTTTTAAATCCATATCTTTTTAAACCCATTTATTATTTGGGTTTAATAGGGTTACCCCATTTAAACCCACAAAAATTACAAGTACCCAATTAAACTCATTTAAATTATAGATAATAGGTGTAATAAATAATAGATCTCCTTTAACTAAATAATAAAAACTATTTTCCGCCAAAACATTATTTTCACAGAAACGCTATTTTCGCGGAAAATTATTTTCGGCCGAAAAACTATTTTCCGCGGAAACGCTATTTTCTGCCGAAACGCTATTTATGGGCGACCGCCATTGTTACCTTGATATGATGATCTACGTAGTGAAAATTACTCTCGATGGAAACTAAGGGTTTATAAACTTTGTGATATTTAATTTGAAGTAGTGTCTTTGGGTGTAGTGATGTGTATTAATATAAGTTTAGGGTCGGTTACAACGGAAGTCAGGTTATTTGCTTCTTCGAAAAAGGAAGTATGGGAGTCAACGTCTTCGCTAAGTCAACGCCTATGTTTCCTTATTCTGTTCCCTAATTAATACAAATTAGGATTTAAAACTAAGAGCTTTTGCAAAGTGTAGATCTATTAAAAAAAAAAAAAAATCTAAAATAGTTGCAAGAAATAGGAAAAAAAAAGTACAAGTCAAACGCCTTCGTTTTAATCATATTCCAATCCAAGATTCAAAACGCAACTCCGATACCTCGATTTATTATCTCTATAAACTTCCTAGTCCCAGGTTTTGATTTTGTCCACGTCACCAATCCGTTAATGTGCAAATAACATTATAATACGCAAGTCGGGTCCCACATTACACGTAGGTTATTTCTGCCATGTAATCAACCCCAGTTAATCCCCCTTCTCCCGAAACCCCAATCTTCTAATATTGTCGTCTCGACTCTCTTAATGTTTTTAGTCATTTTCCTCACCAATCATGAACTTTTCACGTTTTAAATTCAGTTTAGTGGCAACCGGATTCTGTAATATTTCCATGGGTTATCGAAGGAAATTATCGCAGTCACATACTATTCAAATATTATTTAAAAATGCATATTTCCATGGGTTATCGAATTAAAAAGTTGATGCTGCGTTCCTAAATTTTCCGTGGAACTAATTTGTGGTATTATTTAGTTTTTAAATTTATGTAAAAAGAAGTTGACGCAGAAAGAGAGCGCGTGTGCTCCACTCCCCTATATATATATATATACATACAATGACGAGATCTTTAAAGTCTTCGTCATCCAACTCGTTGTCTCTCTCCCGCTCTAGTTATTTTCTCTTTGAGGGTCTCTTAGTTTAATTGTCTTTCCCGAGAAAAACTTTCTCGGAAAACGACAAAGAAAAGTCTCAAGAAAGATCTGCAGCGATGAGAATGCTCTTGTGCTGTTTGACAAAACCATCAACGTCAGGCGAAGCCGGTCGAGTTGCTCCATTTGAAAATAACCATCTCCTCAATTATGCTTTGAAATACAAACTCGATCTTCCTGACGATCGTAATCCTCTTCCCGGCGATCGTAATCAGCCAGGTTCGGTTTTGCTTTCTCTCTCTCTCTTATTCCTCCATTATCAATCGAAGTTCTTCCTTTTCTGAATTCTTATCAGTTACTAGAGTTATTTATGTTCTGAATTACCACCAGTTTTGATCTGCGATTACATTAGGATTGATTCTTCTTTCGGGAAATAGTCTGGATCTTGAAAAATTAACCAATTTAAATTCTTGCCGTATACCACAAGAGATCGATTTAGGATTTTCTTCTCGTAACAGTCTTGTTTTTCTTCGTTAACAGAACTGGGTCCCAACCAAGCACAGTCATCTCCGAATGTACTTTTATTTCC
Source organism: Euclidium syriacum (assembly GCA_900116095.1). Lineage (NCBI taxonomy): Eukaryota > Viridiplantae > Streptophyta > Magnoliopsida > Brassicales > Brassicaceae > Euclidium > Euclidium syriacum. Next base: position 9,798,374 of record FPAK01000006.1, read on the forward strand.
TGTGTTTACCTTTGAGTGAAACGAAATCACAGAGGCAACCAAAAAATTCTTGGAATCGCATTTTCTTAGGAAAGGCAATTTAGGCGATGTCTATCGCTGCGATTTCCCACAAACTGTATAAAAATCCAAAAGTTTTCGTCTTTCTGGTTGATAAAGATTCGAAACCCAACTGCTAAAATTTGAATCTTTACAGGTTGGTGCTGTAAAGGTTAAGAATCTAGATGCTCCGTTTGGGCATGAAGAATTTGTGGCAGAGATTAAAGCGTTACACAGAGCCAATCATCCAAATGTGATCAAACTTCTCGGTAAAGCTTTCGGACCCAATCTCCGTGGCTTAGTCTACGAATACATGCCTCGAGGCTCTCTCACTTCCTCTTTGGTAGATTAAGAATCCTCAAATCTGATTCCGGTTTTAGAATTTCAAAACCAGTTTCCGGTTTTTGTTAACTCTCCTTCTCTCTAATTACAGGTGCCCTGAGAAGAGATCCGACTTTACCACAACCACCAGTGTCTCCGAGTTTGGGTTGGAAGAGGAGGATGAAGATTGCGATTGGTGTAGCGGAAGGTCTGGTTTATCTACACATTGGGCTCAAAGTGCTTCACTTAGATATCAAGGTCGGAAGCGTTCTACTCGACCAGGATTTTGCACCCAAGCTCACTGATTTCGGATTGGCGATAAAAATGGCTCAAGATGATGCGGGCGAAGAGATTCCGACCATGGTTGATCCAATCAAAGGAACTCCGGGATGCATAGCGCCGGATTCACCACTGTCCGGGTTGGTTTCGACCAAGGCCGATGTCTACAGCTATGGCATATTACTGTTGCAGCTTTTAACTTGAAGGAAATCTTTTGATGTGGACAGACCTCTCCGGAAAAGGAAACTCGCTGATTGGGTAACAAAACACTAAAACTCTGCAACTAGGGTTCTTTGTTGTAGGTTTCGTATTCGGCAAGTAAGATATGAATTTGGGGGTTTTCTTACTTGTAGTTAATCCTAGTGTGCACTAATGAGCAGAATGTGGTTATGATGATGGATTTCAAGCTCGGTGATAGGTTTCCGGTTGAAGGTATGAATAGAGTATTTGAAGCTGCGAGGATGTGTATCAACCCTCAGGTACATGCACAGCCCGATATGGCATTTGTGGAGTCGATGATTCGTGATGCTGCTGCTTTTGAGGTCCTAGAGTGGTCCCCGATCGAGTACAGGCGTTCTTGGTGCCCAGAGAGACCCAGACGTTAGGCCATTTCAAAAATATTCTCTTTTTCTTTATGAAACCATATTATATACTTGGCATTTATGTACTTCGATATAGGAAGTTTTATCAGAATGATTTTGCAACTGTTTTAAGGATGTGAGAAGAGATTAAGGAGTGAACTTTTCACACAATGCCATTTGTAAATAGTTGGTATAATATAACCAACCTTTGAGATCTTTTTCCTTCATTGCTCTGTTATAAAAATTTCTAAAAATAGGCGATTAGTTCTCGAAGAGAAAGAAAAAAAAAAAAACATAACAGAAAAAGAAAAGTTCTTACCTTTTCGAATTTTAATCTCTTTAGTTTCAATGCCAAGATTTGGATTCAAAAATGGGTACAAAGTCATGAAACCAAGTGGATTGAATCGATGATCATGTAATTTTATGAGGTCTCTCGATCATATAACCCTCGAGAAGATTCTTGCGCAAGCAAGCTTTACTGGTTGCTGTTAGAGACTAATTAAAAGAAGCAAAAACAATTTCGAATATTATTTTGTTTCATATTGGATAGGTTGGAAAGAAACAAAGTAAAAGAAAACAGACTTTTGTGAATTGGGTGAGATTAATCGAATCTCGTTCTCTCCTCCTCTTGCTTTGATTCACTCTCCTAATGGCTGTGCGTTTTCCTATTGCCTCGTTTGACTTGCACTAAACTCGGAATATAAGAGCACACAAGTGGCCACCACGCAATTGGCCAATACGAATCGTCGCCAGGTTCTTCAAGAACCAATTTAGTGAAGAATACAATGAAATCAACTGTCTGGTGAGAGAGGTCGATAATAGTTGTTCCTTGTTTATCAAAAAGCATGATAACTTCCTTCTCCTCGTCAACAAAAAATTTCAGTTGATATGAAAGGTCTTGGTCAAGACATGATGGGGTAGTCATTGTGTAGAAATGGCTCCATGACACTTGTGTGGGTTCAACCTTAGTAGTAATCCATATCTCTATATAAGATGGATAACTTGTTTTAAATAAAGCCACAAGCTTCTCTTCACTACCACAAGATAGAGACAAAAATTATGGATAAGCATTTGGAAAAGGCAGAGGAAGAAGTGGTCCAAAGCTCCCACTTGTAAAATCAAAACATATTATATAATCAATGGGTTTGGCTATCTTCCTCTCTGAAGCGCCCCAATAAATGTTTCCCTTGAGCGAAACGCCACGGTTAGACATTAGAAGTCATTGGAGACAAACATCAAGCCTCGTCCATAGATTAGACTTGAAATCGTAGTCTTCATACAGAAAAGATGAGTTTCTCAGGTCAAGGTAAAAATCATCTGTAAACCTCAAGATTTTAGGGTTACGATTTCCACTCGTATTTTCGTATCCGAGACCGTACTTGTACCACTGAAATACATTCGGAAAGGGGGAAATATAATTCCGAATGGTGAAATTATTGCTGGTTTGGATCCACCTTGTTTGACCCAAATACGGGTTCCAAACCACAATCTTAGTGTTGTCGGCTTTCCAGATGTTGTCGTTTTTCTGGATGCATAAAAATAATAAACCCTCGCAATGAAATAATTGAGATATCTTCACTTTCTCTGAATCGTTCATGAAAGTAAGTTTACCTAGAGACTTTGTTGATGGGTTTTCATCGAAAAGGACGCTCATTAGATGAATATTGTAATCCATCAACACCATCATCCGATACTCCTTTTTTGCTAATGCTGTTTCTTCGTTATCAATGTTCATCTTCCTAAAGCTCCGACTTTGAAATAAAGCGTTCCACTTTTTGCATGTCAATCGAACCGCTCTCATATGTTTCAAAAGAACCCTAGAGACGATCTCCTCTTCCAAATCCTTTGGTAGATCCGACATCTTCGTCATCGTCGTTGCCTTTCAAGAAACCTTTTTCACTTTCCGTCGATTTCTATCGGCTCCTACATAAATGGCATATCAAATATGCAACAACAATTGAAAACACAGAAACCCCTAGGCCAATTATGGGCTTTAGTATCTAATCAGGCCTTTAGTGGCCTATAATAAGGATTATAATAAAAGAGACTATAATACCACACAAATGGTGTTGGCGAATCAAAGAGACTGTAAGACTTGATTTATAATTTATCTCTTGATGCAAAAAACAACAATGGCAGATCGTTGAATTCAAGCACATAAAAAGAAGATAAAATGAAGAGGAGCTATTTGTAGATATAGGAGTCATTAAACATTAACAGTGTTCAGTTCTCTCCGTGAGATTATCACAACATGGAGACAAGACCAAAGTTTAAAACTTGTAAAAAATAAAATCAAATATCATATACCATTATAATTTACAAGATAATAACACTGCAAAAAGAGAACCAAAGATGAAGATAACATTCATAGTTGGTCTTTGATAATGCTGGAAGCTGAGCTCCAAAACCTTTTGGATTATGAAATAGACTAAACAGGTTATAAACCCCCATGTTTTGATTTTTATGGAAATGGAAACACCAGAAACAATACAATGTGCAGACAAAGCCACATGAACAAAAATAGCCAATTGCTACTATATTTCAAGATTAAACAAATCTCGTTATCGCTTTTTTGCCAATTCTTCCTCTTGCTTGATTCGCTTCGCTTTGTCGTTTCCTTTTGCTTTCTTGAGGTTGCTTGATCTGCACTAAACTTAGAACATAAGAGCACACAAGGTTATGTCGGCGGGTTCTCCAAGAACCAATTTTCCAAAGCGACAAGCTTCTCCAATGAAATTAACTCTGTCTTCAGTGAGGTCGCAAATAGTTTTCCCTTGTTTATCAAAAACCATGACAACTTTCTTCTCCTCGTCAACCAAAAAACTCTTTTCAATAATATTCCTGTCAAGGATTGGTCCCAAATAAACTGTCAAGAAATTACTCCACGAAACATATGTGGCCTCGATCTTGGTAGTAATCCATATCTCTGTCATATACATTTCCCTTTCCTGAAACAAAGCCGCAAGCTTCTCTTCTCCAACTAAAGACAGAGACGCCAACTGTGAACCCCAAGCTCTAAACGGTAGTAGCAAAAGCGGTCCAAATCTCTCACTTGTAAAATCAAAAAACATTAGATGATCAATGGGTGAGTATGCTTTCCTTTCTACAATACCCAGTAAGTCTTTCCTTTGAGAGTAATGCCACGTTGAGATATTAGACGCTATTGTGGACAAACATCGAGACTCGTCCATGAATCAGACTCGAAATCGTAGATTTCATATAGTAAAGCTAGATTTGTGGGGTGAACGAGGAAATCATCTATAAACTTCAAGATTTTGGGAACTCGACGACAAGATCTTTTAATTTCGTATCCGAGAGCGTACTCGTACTCGTCATATTTCTTCCGATAGCTGAAATTGTCACTGCTTTTGATCCACCTTTTTTGCCCTAAATATGGATTCCAGACAACAATCTTCGTACAATCGTTCTTCCAGATACAATTTTCATCTCTCAAGGTGCTTAAAAATAAACCCTCACACTGATAGACTTGAAATATCTTTACTTTCTTTGAATCGTCTAAGAAAGTAAGTTTACCTAGAGACTTGATTGATGGATTTTCATTATCTACAACAATGCTCATTAGATGAATACTGTAATCCATCATTACGGTTATATGAGACTCGTCTAATTCCCTTGCTGCTTCTTCTTTAGGAATGTGGATCATCGTAAAGCTCCGACTTAGAAATAAAGCGGACCACTTTTTGCATGTCAATCACACCGCTCTCATATCTTTGAAAGGAACCCTAGAGATGATTTCCTCCACCAAATCCCTTGGGAGATTCAACATCTCCGTCGTCGTCATCGTCATCGTTTACAGTTAACGCTGTTCAGAAACCTTTTTTCAGTTCCTACGGCTTACTACATATGATACAACAATTGGAAACAAACATAAACTCTAAATGGACCTAGGCCAGTTATTGTCTACTCAGGTCTTTTAGTGACCTATAAGAATTATGATAGAAGAGACTAAGTTAACAGGGACCTTGCTAGAAAATTTCTATTTCCCACTAAATTGTTCCCATCATCCTGGTCTTGCTTTCAACTAGTTTTTCTGTAGTCATAATTAAGCAAAGTGTATATATTTTCTGGCACACATCCAACTTATATCTACACACAACACACAGTAGTTCTAACTGAGAAAGGACATGTTTTGAGATTTTTCTTTTGTTTATAATTTATAAACACTATAATATTATGGAAAGTCGACGAGTAATAATCACCCACAGTAACAAGAAAATTTTCCGAATAAAAGTAAAAAATTAAAAACAATCGACATGGAAACGACCAGGGAATCCAAGCAACGTAGAGAGAGCCGCATGAACAAGTCTAGCCTTCTTTCTAATTCAAATTTTTGAACATTTGTTCTAAATGGTTGCTAAGATAGTAAGATGATCGGTGTATGGCAAATCTCTTAACCTCTTAGAGGATCATTTCAAATACATGTTTCAATTAGCGAGTAAGCTTGAAAACATAACTGAAAGACACTAAATAATAATAAGACAGACTCGCTAAAACATAAATTGTTTTAAATTATCTTAACTAATTATGTTTTATCGTTTGTGCGGCTTCCTCCTTTTGTTTGATTCGCTTAGGACATGTTTTCCAAATCGCTTTGTGTTTTCCTTTTGCCTCGCTTGATTTTCAGTAAACTTGGAACATAAAAACACACAATTGGCCAACACATAACTGGCCGCCAACACGATTTGTGGACAGTTTCTCCGAGAAGCAATTTGCTAAAGGATCCAGTCTCTCCAATGAAATCAACTCTGTCGTGGGTGAGGTCTTCGGAACTAGTTGTACTTGTACCTTTTTTTCAAAGACCATGGCAACTTTCTTCTCCTCATCAACCAAGAAATTCTTATAAGAAAGATCCCAGTCAGAGCATGATGGCATATTCACTGTGAAGAAATCAAGAAATGGCTCCATGACATTTGTGTGGGCCCGATGTTAGTCGTAATCCATACCTCTTTCTTATGTGTTTTTCTTGTCTGAAATAAAGCCGCAAGCTTTTCTCCTCTAACACAAGATAGAGACGCAAATGTTTTACCGTAAGCACTAAAAGGCAGAGGAAGAAACGGTCCAAATCTCTCACTCCTAAAATCAAAACAAATTATATGATCAATGTGTGAGAATCGCCTACCCGTTTTTACAGCGCCCCAATAAGTGTTTCCCTTGAGCGAAACGCCACGCTCAGACATTAGACGCCCTTGCGGATGAACATCAAAACTAGACCATAAATCTGACTCGAAATTGTAAATTTCATACATCAAAACTGGGTTTTCGGGGTGAAGGTTGAAATCATCTCTAAACCTCAAGATTTTGGGTTTACAATATCCTTTCTTAATTCCATATCCGAGAGCGTAGTGGTACCTGTCATATAGTTTCCGAGGGACGTAACTGAAATGATCGCTGGTTTTGATCCACCTTGTTTGCCCCAAATATGGATTCCATACCACAATCTTAGTATTGTCCTCTTCCCATATTATTTTGTCAGTTTTTAAGGTGCATAACAATATACCCTCACAATGATAGACTCGAGATATCTTGATTTTCTTTAAATCGTTTAAGAAAGTAAGTTTACCTAGAGACTTGATTGATGAATTTTCATTATCGACGAAGATGCTCATTAGATGAATACTATAATCCATCATCACGATCATCCAAGACTCCTCTAGTTTCTTTGCTGCTGCTTCTTCGTTAGCAATGTTCATTTTGTAAAACTCCGACTTTGAAATAATGCGGACCACTTTTTGCATGTCAATCTCACCGTCCTCATGTGTTTCAAAGGAACCCTAGATACAGTCTCCTCCACCAAATCTATCGTCAGATTCAACATCGTCGTCGTTATTGTTTTCAGTTGCCGTTTAGAAACCCTTTTGTGTTTCCTGCGGTTCATAGATACGTACAATTCAAGTGAGAGGAACCCTAAAGAAAGCTGGGCCAATTATAGTATGCTCGGGCTTTTAGTGACCCATGAGGATTATTATGATGAAAAAGACACACAATAGTGTTGTTTCAACCGAGACTTAATTGGCCAATTGATAATGATCTCTTCTCTTGATGCAGAAAACGTAAGATAGATGAAATGAAGAGGAGCAAGATGCAGATCGATCGCCATTAGAGACAACAGTCCTCTCCTCAGAGACATACTTTACCATAAGCACATCATCCAAGCCTTCAATTACACGCTCAACTGTAGAACCAAGACCGTAATGAAAGATTTAGAGAATAGAGAATCAAAAAGTTTGAAAAAAAAAGAGAGATCATTTTCACAATTCACATTATCAAGCCATAAACCACCCTGCTAGACCATTCCCAACTTGTTTGATTTCTCTGTCTTCAGCTACTTTTGAGCGTCAAGGGATGGCTACTTAATGAGATAACTTCCTAATACCAATGAGATAATACCATGAATCAAAGGTGAAATTGACCACAACATAAAATCATAATTCATTACAGGGGGAGCAAAACAAATGAGAAACCAAGAAACGCTGAGTTTTCTTTTTGTTTATCATTTAAAAGCACAAGCATGTTCTCGAAAGCCAAAGACACGGAGTTATCACATACCATAGTAACAACAAAAAATCCGTATAAAAGTACACTAATATATAATACGATTCAACGGAAACTAAAAATTTATGTCAAAAAGGGGAAATATATCACTTGTATTGTTGAGGTTTGTACAAATTCTTCTTCCTAATTCTTTGATTCTACATTTGTCTTAAGACCCATCACCTGATTTCACATTTTCAGTCTTCGAAATCTCCTGAAAATCTATGGTCGGTGCTGTTGAAATGCTTACCCTATATTATATAATGTATGCTATATTCATCTTTGCAACTTTAGATTCATGAAATTGTTACGATTCAAAACTGATTTATAAGACTGAGTCTCATGTATTTCAAATATAATTTCCTAATGGTTAAACAATCATGGTTTGTTTGTGTATGTTTTAATTTTCAGGTATTACAGAACATACCGCTTGACCGAAAAGAGTGATGTCTATAGTTTTTGACCAAGTTACTAGTTTATGAAATAAAGTCCCGTGAACACCTAGTATTTGTAGAAGATGAAAAGGAAGTAGAAGAATCAAAGCACCAACGACGACATATACAATGTCATTACAAACTCATCACCGGAATCATTCTGACTCATGAGTTGCAACGACGCCAAATTAGTATCAATGGAGCTGAGAAATCAAAGTATCAATTCTGATTCTCATATCCACCTCCTTTAGGTTGCGCATATTCGACTCTGATGTTTCTTCCTTCGAGTAACTAAACAAAAAACGAACAACATTGAGTTGGCAAAGTTTTGTGAAAATATCTTTTTTTGGATTGTTTTTTGGCACAAACCTGATTGTTCATAGAAGCTAAAGCACTTTCAGCTGCTTCTTCCGAATCAAATAGCACAAAGCCATAACCTTTTGATTTCCCGCTCATATGATCGCATATTACTTTCACTGAAATTTCAAATCCCATTAAAACTCAGACATTGCATTGATGAATTTAATTAATCCATAGAGGAATGGTGTAAAAGACTAAGATATTACCTTCTACTATTTCGCCGTACTTTTCAAACGCGTTCTTCAAAACAGGTTCGTTAGTGTCGTAGCAAAGTCCTGCAATGTCCATTACGAATTCAATGTCTCTTTCACGCATTTGATCGAACACTTAGAGTGCAATTTTAATCGCAGCATATAAACACCATTTACTTAAGAGTCGAATTGGTAGGTTAAGATAAACAGACAAATTTGGGAGACGCAAATACCTCCAACGAATAATTTGGAACAAGTTGTTCGATTTGTTAGATACCGCCATGGAATTGTCATGGGGATGCGATGAACAAAGTGAGAAAGCATTCTAAATTTTACGGCACCACTAAAATTAACTCTGTGAACAAAAGAGTGAATCAACGAATGAAGTTAAATAGTAGTATTGTGACGGAGGAGATAAAAAGCCATGAACATAGATTATAATAAGATCCTTTGACTTGAGAAACTGGACAACTTTCTAAATCAAATACATTCACCATTAGATTAGAAGCTCGGGCTTTCTACATAAGCAAGCCCAACAACACGTTATTACTAACAAAAGATTAAAACTAAACTTCGAGGAATTAAGCTTTCTTGGGCGATTTGCCTGGTGATTTGGGAGACTTCTCTTCAGTGGCTTTGGCGGGTTTCTTAGGAAGAAGAACAGCGTTGATGTTGGGTAAGACACCACCGTGAGCGATTGTGACTCCAGCAAGAAGCTTTCCCAATTCTTCGTCGTTCCTGATCGCTAGGAGAAGATGCCTCGGAGTGATCCTGTTTTTCTTGTTGTCCCTCGCTGCGTTACCGGCAAGTTCCAGAACCTGAAATCAAAATTCGAATCAGATGCGATTTCGCGAGAATAAAACAATCATTCGAAATGTAAGATCGGAAGAAACTGGAAAACTTACTTCGGCGGCGAGGTACTCGAGAACGGCGGCCGTGTAGACCGGAGCTCCACTTCCAAGCCTCTGGGCGTATCGACCCTTCTTCAGGAAACGAGTGATCCTCCCCACCGGAAATTGGAGACCGGCTTTGATCGACTTCGATACCGATTTTGCTTTTGGGCCACCGGCTTTCCTTCCTCCGAAACCCTTCTTTGCTTTTCCGGTAGTTTCCATCGCCACTGATCTGGTTTTTAATGCTAAGAGGGTGTTGTGGATTGAAGGTGAGAGTGATTTTTCGCTTTATGATTTTTCAGTTCCCGGTCCTCCGTGTTATATAAGTGAGAGTGGAAGAGAAGCGAGAATATTTACATCCGTTGGATTAAGTCTTATCGACGGTAGCTAAAGAGTAAAGCGTGATCCTCGTCGTAATGGATTAACCAATGACAAACGCTTATTATTTTTCAAACGGCGCTATTTATTTGTCTGCGTTTTTTGGTCCTTTTGATCATTAATTTTGCAATTTCACTTTAAAAAAAAATTGAGAACCAATTATATGTTTTTTTACAAAACCTTCGTTTTTATTGATTGGAAATTATGTATCGATACAAATTATACAATTGATCATATTTAAAAATGAATTTTTTTAAGTGATTATCTATTAAATATTTTTTTGTTAAATAGGTTTCATATATAAAACATGAAAAGCTAGAAAATGGGCTAAGCCCAATCAATTTATGTGCAATTAAAGTCAATATGAATCTCTAGCTGATAGAAGCCTTAGTTGTGTTTGTGTGCATTTTAGTACATTTCCATGCATTTTGAATCTTTCTTAGGTGAAATAGAGTTTATAGATGCAAATGAGAAGATGGGATGGTTTAAGAGTATGAAATGGGCAAGGATAATCAAGTGTCTGCATGAAGAAGGAATCACGATTGTATCATGACTGAAGAAGAGATAGATTGTTATTGTTTTTTGTTCTGTGTTTAGAATGAGAGACAAGACTCTCTAATATAGTCTTATGAATTTCATAGATGAGTCAACACATTAATTGCGTTTTACTGTTTTTTCTTTTACCAAGCTAAAAGAATAGATAATTAATCACCATAGATTTGAGATTAATGCATAACATTATTTCATGGTTGTGTTATTTATGGTTTCAAATGATAATAGAAAATAATGAGAGGATATTTGTGGATTATAGACTACATAATATATGTATATAAAAAAAACTCAATAAAAAAATATATATGCGCTACATGATCATTTTACTAAGTCTGAAACCTAAAACCCAAACACATCTCATATTCCATAGTGTATACAAGGTTTCAAGTTTTATTGTAGACTCCTTATTTCATATATAAGACGAATTCACCTCTAATCTTAAATGTGAGATATTTGATACTATTAACACCCAACCAAAAAAATTTAAAAAGTGAATACACTAAGCTATAGTGTTCATCTCGATGATTTCACCATGACGACAAGGGTAATTGTAACCAACGTATTAACCGAAAAACTCATTGGGAAGTGGTCAACATCATTTTGTCAAAACGAGTTTTAACACTTATTACCAAATGACATAAGCAACTAGACTTATGTAGACAATTAAGTGCGTGGACATTTTGAATTATGGATTAGTGATATCTTATTCAAGCTTTCTTCTAAAGACCTAGATTCGTAATATGGTATTTGTAGCTATATTTTTGAGATTTTTAGGACGATTTAAAGATTTTTTATTTCATTTTGGGGATAGAAAATCTAAGTCTTAGCTATGATTACGTTTCTAATAGAATTTATTGGTGTCTTTTTGACTGTGTTACTCTCTATTGGTTAAGTTTTTTTTTTATATATATATAAATAAGAAGAAGCAAAACATGTACCTTGATGGTTTTGAATGGTGAATGCAATCGCAACGGCTAAACCACTAGACTATCTTATTTTTTATTGGACAACTCTATAACGGATCTTTTTATATTTTCACAAATTAGTACACACTTAACCTATAAATATTTCTTTAATTTATGTAGTTTATATCATCACAAACCAAATATTACATATTACGAATGGTAAATAAAAACAGTTGCAATTGCTCCGAGACTAATATGTTTCAACTGTCATAACCACCATAAGCTTCTAATAAAAATGTAGTATGTTTGAATTGATATATAAGAATTTTTTTAAATAATATATATATATATATATATATATAACACTAACGTTATTTTTGTATATCGTATTTAATTTGTCAAGAAATCAACAAAAATGTTTTAGCGCGTGATCGCAGTCAAAGTTGAATTCTAATAATGTCACGTGGCAGCCTTTGGGTGGAATATTCCAGCTCGTCTCAGCTGGCTTCCATCACCGGTTATGATGATAGTTGAGCCGAAAGTGGAGCCACCCGAGAATGAGATGCCAAGAGAGAGCCATATGCCTCTTCCACCTTTCGTTTTTATTCTTTCCTTTCAAAGATTAGCAACTATTCAAAGAACTATTCTTGAATCTTAATGGGTGGCCATGCAGCCAAAGCAAAATAAAATAAGGGAAAATAAAATATTGACAGACTGAAATCACCTACGTCAGACAATTTGTTTTAGAAACGACTATAATATGTATATGGGGTAATTTTGTGAAACACAGGTTGGGTAGTTGGTATTAACAAAAAGGCTCTAGTAAAAATAAGGTTCTTAATTTTTTCTTTAACAAAAAGAAAGATAATGAAAATAACTTGTTTTGTGACAGAATTATCATAGTATCAACTATCAATATCGGAGTTTTTGAAATATCTATGATCTTTCAATAAATGATGAAAAATGAAAAGTCTATTGTTTTATTATAAAACGAGTAATATCTGAATAATAATCTGGGTATATAGTTTCGTGTAATTGTCATGAAAAACACAGAAAAAATGCCATAAGTTGAAATAAAAAAGCAAATATATGAAATTAGAATAAATTAATTCTCATTTCTTTTGGCATCATATCAAAATAAATTAATTGTTGAACACACACTTGATACAATGTTTATTGTGCTCCTAAGTAAAATTGGTCACTATAGACAAAAAAAAAAAAAAAGTGGTTAAATTGATCACTAGTAAGTATAATCTAAAAGTATTGTAGGATAACAGCATAAATACATTATTACATTGAGAACATTTTCTATTATATTTTGTAGAATACTGACCATTCTCTGTAAAAGATGTATCATAGTCTAGATTTTTAGGTGTTTGAATTTAGGTCCGGTTAGTTTTAGATGGATACCACGGGTCTGAAATCTTTCCTTCTATCAGCAAGGCATCTGATATTTAGCGGTTCGTGGCGTAGTTTTGTTGTTCTTTTCGGTTTAAGTTTCAATGTGTGTTTGAGGTTTGGTCTTGTTTCTTCCTCCCTGATTTTTGATGATATTTTTCTTAAGGTTTAATCAACATGTCCTTCATCTTTTTTAGTTGGTGAATTGATTAATGCTGGCTAGTGATAGCCTCCTCTATACAATATTTGTCAGATTATGTCGTTGTCTGATAGACTAGCACTTTTTGTATTTAGGGCACAAGACGATAGCGTTCGATTTTTGTGTTTTTGTGGTTGACGTTCCGGGATTTATCCACGTCCCTTTGAAGAAAATGTAGCAGATTTAAATAGGGTTTCAATATGTGAACACATAAGACATATAGTTTCAATGTTCGGTTTGTTGTCGGCGGTCTCTGGCGATGGTTTTACCGTATATTCGGTTCTATTTTAAAGGAATATTGACAAGGAGATTCATGAAATCAAGTTTACATCCTCAATTATCGCTTTGTAGTTTTTGTAGTCTTTATATTTTCGTAATTGTAATCCGTTTTCAATTTTGAATTGTCTCGGTTGGGGACCATAGGATCCGGAAAGAGATTTCGTCCCTTTCTCAAATATGTGTATCTATTCGATCGATCGAAATATCAATGAAAAACCATGTTTTCAGTGAAAAAAAAAAAAATCTAGATTTTTAAAAATATGGAAAGGCCATGCAAAATAAAATATCCGTCATATTTTGTATCAAGACCATAGTTTATTAAGTTTAGTCAATGTTTATTAATAAACGTTGAATTTTATTTTACTTTTTTCATAAACGCTGAATTAATGTAAAAGAAAATTAATTTGATCAAATATTTCGATATATTTTGCTTTTTATGCATATGCCTTAATAAAGCAAATTATTATTATTATCTTTTTTGACAAAAATAAAGCCAAATTAAAACGCTTATACAAATATTCTCGGACTATTAGCTTCCGCATAAAGGTGAGGAAAGGAAAGAGAGAAGACTCACAAGAAGAAAATCCAAGACTCCATAGTCTCCTGCCTCTTCGTCTCTGCGAAAATTTTCTCTGAAGTAGCTTGATTCAGCGATGGTGAGCTCGATTTTGCTTTTTCATAATTTCGTTGTTTATCTATTTTCTGGTTGCTTCATTTCGAGTGAGCTTCTCGATTCGTGTTCCAATCCGTTTTGTTTCGTCTCGGATTTTTTTAATTCTTCGGATTCCGATTCTCGGTCGATGTTTGCTTTGATAGATCTGGAGATGAACTCGTTTGTTGGTTTAGATCTCTGAGATTTTTGGGTTTGTATGGACGGAGAGACTGATCTAGTATAGGAATCGGAGGATGAACTCTTCAAATTCAGTGTCCCTCTTCCGGTTACATCAATTGTTTTTTGAAATCGGGAGAAAATCCGGTAGCTCTATGCGTTTTTCCTTTGAATTTCAGTCGAATTTAGGGTTAGGTTTATCGTTTGTTGAACACTTTTCTAGTGATAATCACGACTCCCAGTGATAATCCGTCGTTTTTTTTTTATTCTTCATGTTTTGAATTTTGTTTCTGCTCCTGTTGGATTACTATCCCTGCTATATCGAAGTGTAGATTGTTCATTTCAGATGCGCTTGATTCTGTCGAGGGACATAGTTTTTCTAGATTTGCCATTTTCTTTTGATTTATTATCCATAATCTCACAATCTGTCTCTATCTTTCAAATATGCTATGGAAATTACCTGCGTCTTCGTTTTTATATTAACATTACTGAGATCTGTTCATGTACTAGAGATGTTTGTCCAAGTATACTTAGTTTCTGCATTAAAACCTTTAATACCATTTTCACAAAAGTTGGTGTAGAGTTTACTAGTTGTATGCGTGTGTTTTGAAGAGAGTTGCATCTTACGGATAATCTTTGGTTTGCGAGTAACAGGCTAATGCAGCATCAGGAATGGCAGTCCATGATGACTGCAAGCTGAAGTTTCTGGAACTGAAGGCGAAAAGGACATACCGTTTCATAGTCTACAAGATTGAGCAGAAAGAAGTAATTGTGGAGAAACTCGGTGAGCCTGGTCAAACCCATGAGGATTTTGCAGCAAGTCTTCCAGCTGATGAATGCCGTTACGCTGTTTTCGATTTCGATTTCGTCACTGCTGAGAGTTGCCAAAAGAGCAAGATTTTCTTCATTGCATGGTAACTAACTATCTAGTAACTCTCTGCTTGAATCTCCGCTTTGCCGTGTTTTGAAATAATTGATATTGTTTGTTTTGGGCAAAGGTCTCCTGACACAGCAAAGGTGAGAAGCAAGATGATTTACGCGAGCTCCAAGGACAGGTTCAAGAGAGAACTCGATGGAATTCAGGTGGAGCTTCAGGCAACTGATCCAACTGAGATGGATCTTGATGTTTTCAAAAGCCGAGCCAACTAAGGAAACAACTCGAGAAATTTTCGAGTGATATGCTTTTTCTTCTTTCTTAAAGTATGTTGTGACGGTACCCCAACCAAAACAGCTTCTTTCTATCAGTCTTTGGTCTTTGTCTTCAATGTCTTTTCTTTGGTCTTTACTGTGGTTTGTCTTAAAACTTAAAATAGATCGATCCTGATGATTGTGCACTTTTACCATTTGTTTAAAGAGCCCAAAAACCTTTTCAAAGATCAATCCTATTATTGGCACATTCTTTACTTCACATATTTACGACACTAGTGGTCACTAAATATGTGGCTTACTTTTCACAAACCGAAGCGAAATAGAACTTTGCTTGGAAACTTTGTTCTCTAATTCGTATGATTACAAGATCTGCAAATCAGGTATGAGAGGGTGAGGCGTAAACTTCACTTAACTTACAACATCTCGTAGGACTTTGCTTTAAGCTTACATCCAAGACCAATAGTAACAACAACAAACTTATATCAATTTATACAATATCTATACTCCTTCCTCCTGTTGATTGAAAACGACATTTATGTTTGTTACTGGTAGATGCTTAACTCCGCGTGTGTTTCCTTGTAACGCTGGGTGAGGTATGTCGAACATTTGATTGGTGGATATCTATACAATCATAAACATTTGTTAACAACATTGTTTTATTACTCAAAAAAGGTCTCAATAAACACCAAAAGCTTAAAGTCGTACTTGGGAAGGTTGCTTTCAGACTTGCAGGTAGGCAGACACTCCACCAGACATTCATGATTCGGTTCCACGAAAAACGGAATCTGCATTTACAACACATTAGATGCAATACTTGATTCTAAACACAAAACTAAGACCCTTGGGAATATTTAAAAGCAAGCATTGGGCATATGGCTAAAAAGACCTCCATAACAACCAAACCAGAAAGCCAAACATGTGAGATTAGCAAGAGCCTTACGGAAAATCGTTCCTGACCATTCCCAAGAACCCGATGCAACGTGGATCTGTAAGGCCAAAATGCATATGAGAAAAAGGAAAATTTACTTCCAAATCACAACCAATTGTTGAATTAGAAGTATTACTTGAAAAAGCCATTGCTCCAACGTTCCAGCATATCACCAAGATTCACTATAAATGCACTGTACACAAAACAATAAAAGTCCACTAAATTAGCTAATATATATACATGGATGAGAAGCTCATAAAAAGTTCTAGGTTAATACCCTTTAACCGGCGGTACATATTCCCATTTCTGAGGCTTTGCGTCCTTATCTTTGCAAATCTGCCATCAAAATTTAGCAGTTTTTCATAATTAATTAACCCCGTCTGTGTAAAAAGTGTGACATAGCAAAACTGTGCTTAATACCTGGAGTCCCATTACACCATCAGTGGCTAACAGAGTCATCATTCCATAATCAGAATGTGCTCCGCATGCATATATTCCTTTTGAAGGATCAGAAACCCCTAAATAAACCAAATGGAGGTGAGTATAACAACATAAATTCATAATGCTCTGTGATGTTCGTAAGAAAATGTAATTACCTTCATAATGCAGCAATTTCATAGTTGCAATAGGCTTTCCAAGCATCTCCACGCTATCAAAATAATCCACATCTAAGTCAAGGGCTAGCGCCAATAATCTTGCTATAGCCCTAGAAACCCTCCTGACGAATACAAAGGTGAAAACATTCCATGAAATGATTCGTTGCTTTCAGTTAAACCAGCCTAATCAGAATCATAAGAAGGGACAAAAGCATATTAGCGACTCACAATGCTTCTTCATGATATTTCTCCATGGTTTCTCGCCATCCGGGTAAAACATCTACCAAAAACCATCATCAGAGTTTGATTCACCGGAAAATGGCAATAACAAAGCAAAAAGAAAAATGCTAACCAGCGTCAGGCCAGGGGTTAGGGCCGTAGAATGGTTTATCCCAATGTGGATCATCTTTGGGAACTTCGATTCCAATGTAATAACCTTCTTTGTGATCCCCTACAATAATCCAAAAGATGATTCGAGATCACTCAACACCACATTTGATTAAGCAGAAGGGAATTAAAGCTGGTGAGGACGAACCGTTGACTTGATTCTCGGGATCTAAGATTTCATCAAGGACAGGTGTATAGCCTCGGTGCTTTTCGTTTCTCAATACTTTCATCTTCTCCGCCAAAAGAAGAGCGAAGAACTTCTTGCTTTGCTCGAAAACCTCCTCCATGAATTCCTTGTTTATGCCATGGTTGATCACATAGAAAAATCCACTATCCAGACATGCCTGAAGCGACAACAAATCCCCTCACGGAATCATTTCTTGTTTTTGTTGAGTTATGACACCATAATCGAATTTGAGAGTAAACAACGGAGACAGACCTGTTTGAGCGAAGCAACTGAATGTTGAAGATCATCGTTGGTGAGATCGATGCAATTGAGAGACGAAGCTTGGATGGTTGAGTCTCGTTCCTGGGCGTGATTATCCATCTCTCTCGCTTTCTCTTTCTCAGAACAAAAAAAAAAAAAACACAGAGAATGGCGTTGTCGTTTTTTGTATTTCTCCTCTAACTCAGGGAATCTTATTTACTAAAAATGAAATTGCAGTCACCAAGAGACTTTTCAACATGCGGTCGTAGAGCAAATATGGTAAACAAGCTAATAATTAATGGAGACAATCAATCGTAGAAGATCCGCAATTAATAATTTTAATAACTTATTGTATAAAACATAAATTATAGAATAGAGATGCTGTTCAATGGGAACAAGAAAAGAGATGCTGTTCAGAAAAAATAAACGGAATAGAGATAACATGCAGTGGTGACCAAAAACATGACAAAACTCAAATGGTATAAAATGCAAATTCTTTATTCTCAAACCTAGACGTAGAGTCGATTTCGCCAGTTAAAACCGTTGATCTTATCATATCTTAGACGTCTTTAGTAGTGTCGTTCCTTTAGTGAGATTTATAATAGAGATGATCTAACCCTAATCTACAATAGGGATGACGAGCCTCATAGTAGATATCATCTCGTTGCTTCTCAAATCTCTAATCTACTGATATGAATCAACTACAGTTTCAAGTTATATAGAATAAGATAGCTCACAACATTCCGATAACACATCTCTACCATATCAAAAGGAGAAAATAATAACTCGATACATGTTTTCTTCTAAAACCAAAGAATTCAAACTCTATTTGGAGGAAGATGACTCATTTATTTGGGGTGCTGACAGACGACCAAGTGGGTGTGAACTCGTCGATTGGTAGGCATAGGATTACATATGAGGTGTTAACTGAGATGAAATTTTTTTTGTTGGTAGATAATGGAGAATATAAAGTTATTAAGGTTCTTCATACTTCAAGAAGTTGTTCACTTCTTCTTACTTGAATTTTTTCGACGATTTCTTTCAAGGATTTCTAAAGGTTACTAGTCAAATGAATGAGGAGCTTATAAAGTATATCCCTAAGGAGGAATTGTATGAAGCAGTGTTCCCTATTTGTGCTTCTGAGTTCGCCAAGAGCATATAAGATGTATGTCTTTTTCTTTTAATACTTTTGGGATATTATTGGCTCTAATGATACAAAAGCGGTACTTTAGTTCTTTTGCTCAGTGTATTTCTTAAAGAGTGGAACTATATCTTAATGGGATGAGACTAGGTATCTATGTTGGAAAAAAAAATCTTGAGATATAATGAATAGAAAGACCAATGCTCAAGTTCTTAGATAAATACGTGAATAATGAATAATTCGACCTTCTTCTAGTAATGAAAATGATGATATTTATATAACTTACTTGGCTAGAGACTAGAGTAATACAATGGGTAAAATAGGGTTTCCTCGGTCCATGCAACACAAATCACTCTGTTTAACTTGACAACTGACTAATAGAGTAATCATAAGACATGCAAAGGAAAACACACACAAGATGTTGACTGAGGAGTCCGCAAAACTTTGTTTCTACATAGTAGACTTATATATCTATATGAATAATAGAGAACCCACACCTTAAAGAATTTCAATTTTTTGTTTGAAAGTATAAGAGTTTACATGAACCGAATTCTTATTAGATTTATCTTGTCCCTCGACCTCTGACACTATTTATATCAATTCATATGACTGTGTCACAAAATAATAAAAACAGTAGATGATCTTACTCCTCGAATTATTTAACAGTTTAGCTTAGACAGTTGTAAAATTAAAATCATATTTAAATAGGAAAAAATGTCAAATAAATTCCGAATTTTTAAGAACACACTAAAAAAAACTTGTCAAAAGTCGTGGTATAAAAAAAGTTCGAACTTTTGTTGACTTTTTCGTAAACTCGAAACTTTACGTTGACTAAACTATTTTGGACCCGCCGTTAAATCGACATTAACGGTGTTAACATTCCGTTAGAAAGTCAACAAAAGTATAAATTTTTTTTAGCGTCAACAAAAGTACAAGCTTTTTTAAGTGTTTTTTAAAAAGTTGGGGATTTATTTGATAAAAGAAAAAAAAATTGTTAATTTGAAACTCGAACCCATGACCTCCAAACAAAAACAAGCCATCTATCATTATGTCACATGAACTATTGTTGTTATGAATAACAAATAAATATATGCATTATATCCTTTCAATTGTTGTTATTACAAATAAACAAATAAAACTACCATATAAAATTTTGTATTATGAAATTTAAGTTTATATCATAAATAATTTTTGAAAACACATTTATATTAAACATGATTATAAATTTTGAAATATTCTATTAATAACCATAATAATTTAAGAAGTACTTATACCACTTTTTTTTTTTTTTTTTATCTTTTATAAAAAATTATGAGAATTTTATTCGTCTAAGATATATTCGTTATTCAATCATTTAACTATTTATTTTATATATTATTCATTTAAGATACAAGTGGAATTTTCATGTTTTTTTAAGTTAAATCGTTTTTCTAAACATACAATATTTCTTACTCCAAATTGGTAAAAACATACAGTTTATACAATATCATTCATATAACATTTATAAGTAATTTTAAATTATTATGGTTATTAATAAAACGTTTCAAATTTCATACAATTTTGAACAAAACAATTTTAAAACTGAAAAAAATTATTAATCAAAATTTTTTTTTTTATAATTCAGTTTTAATATAACAGTATTTTTAAATATTTGTAAAACATAAAAACAATTTCTAGATTTATAAATATATTTGAAGGCTTGATGTTATAGAGTATATATTTGTTTGTTTGTTGTGATGTTGTAGACTATATATTTGTTTATTTGTTATAACACTAATAGTTCGTATGGCACAATGGTAAAAAAACTTGATTTCATCATGGAGGTTATAGGTTCAATCTTCTAATTGACAAATCTTTTTTGTTTTTTTGGAAAAATATCAAATAAATCTCCAACTTCTTAGAAAACGTTAAAAAAAACTTGTACTTTTGTTGACTTTCTAACGAAATGTTAACACCGTTAATGTCGATTTAACGGCTGGTACAAAATGGCTTAGTCAACGCAAAGTTTCGAGTTTACGAGAAATTCAAAAAAAATTCGAATTTTTTTTATATCACGACTTTTAACAAAATTTTTTTAACGATTTCTTAAAAATTGAGGATTTATTTGACATTTTTCCCTATCTAAATAGCTTCAAAATAAGACTAAAATTATATCTAAGCAATAGCGATATCAATATTTATGACAAGTCAAAGAATTCGATCATGTTATTATTGTTATCTCTATTTAGAATGCTTATATGCCTATTTTATGTTGACTAACACAACTCACAATAATATGCATACCATATATCGCTATTATTCATAAAAGAGAAAAATAATTAAAAGAATACGGTGAAAAAAAAAAAAGGAACAAAGAGAAGAATACATAAAGGAGATGAAATGAGTTTCTCTATATATTCGGATTATAGCTTCGAAATAACGCCGAAGAAAGCAAAAGAGTCATATTCGAAGAAAAATACATCTTCCTCTTTGCGTCTACTTTCAGCCGGAATTATCTCTGACAGCGTTTTGATCCAGCCATGGTAAACTCCAATTTCCCTTCTTATTTTTCTCTCTTGTTTGATTTTAGTTCTTCAATTCGAAGCTCGCTTCTCGATTTGAGTTCAAATCTGTTTTGTTTTCGCTTCTGATTTGATTAATAATTTTGCTCACTAGATCTGGAGATCGATTTGCTTACTCCGATTGGATCTTTGAGATTTTGTGTTTATGTAATCAACTGTACTGATCGAGGCTAGGAAAAACAAAAATGTGACGAACAACTCATAACTCTGTTGTGCTAGCTAGAATCGAAATCATGGAGGATTTGGTACTTTCATATGTTTTTCCTTGAAGTTTCAGTTGAGCTCGTAGTCACTTCTACCTACTTTTGATCGTTTCTACTTGTTTGATCCGTCCGGCTTCTCGTGCATTGAAATCGAGATCTCTCATATCTCCTGAAGACTCTATTTGCAATTGAAGTCTAGATCGTTACTATAGAGATGCATATACGAATACATATGTGTTGAGCTATTCTAGTATAGAGGTTTCAGGAAATTACTTGGTTTTTTAGCATTGTGTTGGATCTAGAAATGATTTTCTTGTGAAGAGATGTGAAATTGAATGTTTTATGTTGTTGTTGTATTTGATAAACAGGCTAATGCGGCATCGGGAATGGCAGTCCATGATGACTGCAAGCTAAGGTTTCTGGAACTGAAGGCGAAAAGGACTCATCGTTTCATAGTTTACAAGATTGAGGAGAAGCAGAAACAAGTGGTTGTTGAGAAAGTTGGTGAACCTATTAAAACCTATGATGACTTTGCAGCAAGTCTCCCAGCTGATGAATGCCGATACGCCATTTATGATTTTGACTTTGTCACTGCGGAGAATTGCCAGAAGAGCAAGATCTTCTTCATTGCTTGGTAAAATAATTTACTTTCTGCTATAATCATAACTCATGTAAACCACATTTCTCCATTCTTACATGTATCTATGTGATTTGATGATCAAAAAGGTGTCCGGATGTAGCAAAGGTGAGAAGCAAGATGATTTACGCGAGCTCTAAGGACAGGTTCAAGCGTGAACTTGATGGAATCCAAGTAGAGCTTCAGGCGACTGATCCAACTGAGATGGATCTTGATGTTTTCAAAAGCCGCGTCAACTAAAAAGAAAACCTCCATTTCAATAAGCTTCTTTTCCTCATATTCTACTATTCTCAAATGGATGTTTGGTTTCCCCTTACAGTTTCTTGTGACTGTTATAAAAACCCAACTCCGTTCACTCTATCTGTCTGGTCTTTGTCTTGTGTTCTTTGTGAGATTTACCCAATGTTTCCTCAAAAAAGTTTAAAATCATCCAAGTGTTTGTGCTGTGTGTCTGCATCCTTTGTTTCACCCTACCAAGCTTTAAAATTGTATAAGATGGATTCCTTTTAAGCTTACTTTGTTCTCTTTCTTACACAGTGGATTCAAAATTTCAAAAATCTAGACTAAAAAGCTAAAAACATTAATTTTCTTTTGAATTGATTACAAAATAGTTTATCCACAAGTTTTGGAGTTAGGCTTCAAGCCTTGTCTCAACATCTCAGTTCTCAACTCAAACGCCTTCTCTGTCTCTCCCAACACAGAACAACCGTGTATCAATATGTTATACGCTACTCTATCAGGCCTTACGCCATTTTCCGTCATAGAGTTCCATAACTCAATCGCACTCGTCACATCTTTCTTCTTACAAAACTCATAGATCATTGTTGTGTAAGTTATACAATCAGGTGAAACACCATTTCCTATCATCCTCGTTACGAGCTCAGAAGCTTCATCCATTCTCCCTTGTCTACTAAACCCACGGATCAACATATTATACGTGGCAGTATTCGCTAAAAGCCCCTTCAGCATTGCATCATGGAGTTCGATAGCGTTCTCCATGTTTCCTTTTCCTTTGGTGAGAATATCGAGAAAACAACCGTATGTTACTTGGTTAGGATGCAACATTTCTTTACGAAGAATCTCTGCTTCATTTACAAAACCAGCTTTACATAATCCGTTGATTACAGCTGTGTAAGTGACTTCATTAGGAACACACTTTTCATTAACCATTAAATCCCATATACCAATTGCTTCTTTGAAATCTCCGGTTTTGCTCTTTGCATCAATCATACTTGTATAGATCACATCATCAGGCTTGAGTCCTCTATCATGCATCTCTTTTAGAAGTCCAAGAAACATCTTTCTATCTTTATGCTTTAAACTTCCATCAATAAGAACACCATAGCAAACAAGATCCAAATCCACTCCTCTTTGAACCATCTCCTGACAAATACCTAACGCCTCCTCTAATCTTCCTTCTCTGCAAAATCCCTGTAAGAGTGCGGTATAACATATCTCATTCAGTTCATGGTTTCCCTTATGAAGCCCATCTACAAACTCTTTGGCTTCAGAAGCTCGACCAGTGAAACACAGCCCATGAATCAACGGTCTATACGTATACGTATCAGGTGAAATACCTTTCTCGATCATCTCATTCAGCAACTCAAAGGCTTTAGCTATATCTCCTTCCTCGCAATAACCTTCAATCATGACATTATAAGTTACTCTGTTTGGCTTAATGTTCCATTCTCCCATCTCGTTAAATAGCTTTACAGCATCACCAATCAACCCAGCACGAAAAAGACCAGATATAAGCGTGGTGAATGTATAGATACTCGGTGCAATCCCTTTCCCTGTCATCTCATGATAGAGCCTAAGAGCCTTGTTAACTTTCCCTTTGCTGCAATATCCACCCATCAATGACGTGTATGTTACCACAGTCGGCTCCAACTTTTTATTAATCATCTCCGCCATGAAATTCTCCGCAGCATTAATGTCACCGAACTTGCAGTGCCCGTTAATCAAAGAATTGTATGGATAAACAGTTGGTTTTAATCCCGTATCAATCATTTTCCCCAGGAAACTAAATGCAGTGTCCAGTTTCCCTCTTCTACAAAACATATCTATCAAAATCGAATAAGTCACATCATTCGGACATAACCTGATTTTCCCCATCCTATCAAATAGCAACTCAGCTTCATCGAACATTCTACCTTTGCACAACGAGTCAAGCAATGCATTATACACAAACAGATTAGGCGAGACACCATGTTCTGCTACTCTTTTCACTAAGCTAAGCGCCTCTTCAATCTTTCCCTTCTTCCTTAATCCCTCTACCAAACTTGAAACTGCAGCTTCGCTAGGACTTAAGCTTAAACGTAACATCTCATCCATCATCTCCAATCCAACCTCAAATTCTTGCACTCTACATAACCCACGGACTACAGTACAATAAGTCACAATATCTGGTTTCACCTTCTTTCCGGCTAAACTGTTCTTTAGCTCAACCGCCTCCCAGACCTTCTGCTTCTTACAAAGCCCATCTATCAATACATTATACGGAACAATATTCACATCACATCCAGTTGCCTCCATATGAACAATCATTTCTTTTGCTCGAGAGAGATCTTTTAACTCACATAAGCTACGTATCACTCCAGTATAAATGTATACATCAGGACGAATGCCCACATTGATCATATCGGCAAACAACTCCATTGCCAAACCAAAATGCCTAAACTTAACTAGTCCATGTAAGAGAGCACTCAAAGTTCTCACTTCAGGTAGTAAACCAAATTTCGTCATCATCCTAAACACCAAAACCCCATCTAAAGCTCTCCTACTTCGTACATAATGCTGAATCAACAAATCAAAACTCGAGCTTGAACTAATCTTACATTTTTTATAACAACTAAAAAGCGCATCAAAAACTTCACTTGGCTTCAACGCACGAAGGAGAAGCGTCTGTAAGAGAGACGAGGCAGGCCAAAAGAGATTAGCTTGCACCAGAGCGTGGATCAAGATGCAAAACGACGCCGTGGAGTGGTCGAATCCCCGGTGCAATCCGAGGAAATTGAAAAACCTCAGACTTAATTTAGGATCATCTAGGGTTCCGATCAGAACCTCTTCAACATGGATAGGCTTCAATTTTCTAGAGACGAGCTCCCCGCTCAATGCGATCTCCCAGCTCCGTTTCCCTCGCACGATTTTTTTGACGGCATCGATGAACTGCCAATCTTCAATGGTTCCATTTTCTTTCGAAGCGGAATCGATCGCAGAGCTTACATTTCTGCAACTATGGCGGAAATACGTGCTTGGTATTGATCGATTCGGGCGAGGGAGCTTCATCAAAGAGGTCCGCTGTCCAAATGTAGAAGCAGCATTGGTATGTGTTACTAACAACAATCCGATACCTGGGAACCGGCAGAATCGGGTCGGGTTACATGTCTCACACTCTCACCGATACAAATGGGCTTAATAGAACGCATGGGCCGATGAGGAAATTTTCGAGATAGCGGGGGCGGGAAAGGAAAATTCACAACGAGCGCCAAACTCAACACGTCAGCGGTCCGTGCCACCAATTTTATTCAATTAAAATCCGTCACGTGTGGGAGTTATCCTTCTTTTTAAGATTCCTTTTAGACCGTCGATATCTTTGTATTAGAAAACAGATCCAACGGCATAGGCTTCGATCCGCGTCAAACTATTCTGTCCAATCATATCAATACTTAAGTTCTATATAAAATCAATCTCTCGATTCTCTGTAGACATCAAGCAATCGAAAGCATTTCAACCTATTCAGATTCAGATTTGTTCTTGTAAACCCCAGAAAACTCGAGAGAGAATCAATGGCGCCTAAGGCAGAGAAGAAGCCCGCAGAGAAGAAGCCAGCAGAGAAGCCGGTGGAGGAGAAATCAAAGGCCGAGAAGGCTCCGGCGGAGAAGAAACCCAAGGCCGGAAAGAAGCTCCCGAAGGAGGCTGGTGCAGGCGGTGACAAGAAGAAAAAGATGAAGAAGAAGAGCATCGAGACTTACAAGATCTACATCTTCAAGGTTCTGAAGCAAGTTCATCCAGACATCGGAATCTCCAGCAAAGCTATGGGAATCATGAACAGTTTCATCAACGATATCTTCGAGAAGCTTGCTCAGGAATCCTCGAAACTCGCCAGGTACAACAAGAAGCCCACAATCACATCTCGGGAGATTCAGACTGCGGTGAGACTTGTGCTTCCTGGAGAGTTGGCTAAACACGCCGTCTCTGAGGGTACCAAGGCCGTCACGAAATTCACCAGCTCTTGAACTATGAGTTAGGGTTTCTCATCTATCTTTGATGTTGTTTAGCTTTATTGGAATTTGATCTTCGGAATCTAGGTTCATAGAAGTTTGTCATCGTTTTTCAGTATCGTTTCCTATGCAATTTCACGGTTGTAAGTACTGCTTTCATCAAATTTGGAATCTATAATTGCTCTTTTATGTCTCCATCTGACTTAACTTAGATTAAAATTCCAGTATTCCAAATGTAATGTTTAATCATGTTATTAAATCTTCGAAAAATTGGTGAGAGAGAGGTTTTAAAAACTCAATTTCCAAGTCTGATCATGTAACTCCTCTCTGATACAATCTTCGTCTTTAACATGCAGAGGCTTGTACTCAATGTTAACTAGTACTTAGATTCCTTGGTTGTTTGTTTGTTTCTGTCTCAATTGTTGATAATTTACTGTTCTTACTACGCTATGTGATAATTCCTCGTCCTTGGCTTTCAAGAACTTTGTCGTGTGCTTATATAAATTGTAAACATACAAACAAGAAACTTAGCTCATCTTTGTGTCTCACATGTCTTGTTCCGTGTAATGAATTTCACCTTTGATCCATGGTATTAAGAAGTTAGAGCTGGGTGTTGTCTGAAACCAAGTAGATTGATGGATCATCTGAGTTCATTGTGAGCCAAATACCATCTTTGGTACCCTTGACGCTCAAAAGTAGGTGCAGACAGAAATCAAACAAGTTGGGAATGGTCAAATGGCTTGATAATGTGAGTCAACCCGCGTAAGCTACAAGCTCTTGAGTAGCGCAGCTTCCAACATTATCAAGAGTGAATTGTGAAAAATATCTCTCTTTCTTTCAATCATTTTTTTTATTATCTATTCGCTGTACATGGCCTGCATTATCTTTGGAATTATCATGTTGAAAGATATCTGATGTGTTCTTACAAGTTTTACACCTAAAGAAAGGAAAACGGAGTTCAATTTCCAAGGTCTCTGTTTATGATAGCAGTTTATTCTCTATTCTCTAAATCTTTCATTACGGTGTGGGTTTTAAAGTAAAAAAACAATTGAGCTTGTAATTGAAGGCTTGCTTGATGTGCTTATACTAAAGTATGCCTCTCAGAAGATGAGTGTTGTCTCTAATGGCCATAGATATGCATCTTGTTCCTCTTCATTTCATCTATCCCCAATGCCAACTAAGTCTCGGTTGAAACATCATTGTGTATTAGTTTCTTTCATCATAATACTCATGGGTCACTAAAAGGTCCGTGAAACATCATTGTGTATTAATCTCTTTCATCATAATCCTCATGGGTCACTAAAAGGCTCGAGCAGACTATAGTTGGTCCAACTTTATTTATACCCGAGTAGACCATAATTGGTCCAGCTTTATTTAGGGGTTCTCTCACTTGAATTGTATGTATCTGTTAAACGCAGAAAACACAAAAGGGTTTCTGAAAGGCAACTGGAAACAATGATGACGACGATGTCGAATATGACGATAGATTTGGTGGAGGAGATCGTCTCTAGGGTTCCTTTAAAACATATGAGAACGGTGCGATTGACATGCAAAAAGTGGAACGCTTTATTTTAAAATCGGAGCTTTACGAAGATGAAAGTTGCTAACGAAGAAGCAGCATTAGCAAAAGAGGAGTCTCGGATCATTGTGATGATGGATAATAGTATCCATCTAATGAGCATCGTTGTGATTGAAAATCCATCAACAAAATCTCTAGGTAAACTTACTGTCTTAAACGATTCACAGAAAGTCAAGATATCTCAAGTCTATCATTGTGAGGGTTTATTGTTATGTACCTTGAAAAGAGACAAAAACATCTCGATAGATGAAAACACTAAGATTGTGGTATGGAATCCATACTTGGAGCAAACGAGGTGGATCAAAACCAGCGATAATTACAGCTCTCGGAAACTATATGACAGGTATCACTACGCTCTAGGATATGGAATTAAGAAAGGATATTGTAAACCCAAAATCTTGAGGTTTAGAGATGATTTCCACCTTCACTCCGAAAATCCAGTTTTGCTGTATGAAATCTACAATTTCGAATCAGATTTATGGACTAGTCTTGATGTTCGTCCCCAAAGACGTCTAATGTCTGAGCATGGCGTTTCGTTTAAGGGAAACACTTATTGGAGCGCTGTTAAAAAAAAGCAAGACATTATCAGTCATTGATCATATAATCTGTTTTGATTTTAGGAGTGAAAGATTTGGACCGCTTCTTCCTTTGCCTTTTAGTGCTTATGTTTCACGATCTGCGTCTCTATCTTGTGTTAGAGGAGAGAAGCTTGCGGCTTTATTTCAGACACCCGCTAACATAACATGTTGGCCAATTGTGTGCTCTTTTGTTCCAAGTTTAGAGCAAATCAAGCGAGTCAATAGGAAAACACAAAGCAATTAGGAAAGAATGTGCTAAGCGAATAAACACATGAGACACATGAGAGCGGTGCGATTGACATGCAAAAAGTGGAACGCTTTATTTCTAAGTCAAAGCTTTACGAAGATGAACATTGCTAACGAAGAAGCAGCATTAGCAACAAACGAGTCTCGGATAATGGTGTTGATGGACTACAATATTCATCTAATGAGCGTCGTTGTCGATGAAAATCCATCAACAAAGTCTCTAGGTCAACTTACTTTCCTAAACGATTCAGAGAAAGTGAATATATCTCAATTCTTTGACTGCGAGGGTTTATTATTATTATTATGCATCCAGAAAAACAACAACATCTGGAAAGCCGACAACACTAAGATTGTCGTCTAGAATCCGTATTTAGGACAAATAAGTTAGATCCAAACCAGCAATAATTTCACCACTCGGAATTATACTTACCCCTCTCGGAATGTATTTCATCGGTACATGTACAGTATGGGATACGAAAATACGAGCGGAAATAGTAATTCTAAAATCTTGAGGTTTATAGATGATTTCCATCTTACCATAGAAATCAAAAACTCATCTTTTCTGTGTGAAATCTACAATTCGAGTCTGATTTGTGGACCACACTTAATGTTTGTCCAAAATGGCATATAATTTTTGACCGTGGCGTTTCGCTCATGGGAAACGCTAATTGGGGCGCTTCAGAGATGAAGGTAGCTAAACCCATTGATTATATAATCTGTTTTGATTTTACAAGTGGGAGCTTTGGACCGCTTCTTCCTCTACCTTTTCCAGATGCTTATCCATAATTTTCGTCTCTATCTTGTGGTCGAGAAGAGAAGCTTGTGGTTTTATTTAAAAAAAGTTATCCATATAATATAGAGATATGGATTACGACTAAGTTTTAGCCCACACAAGTGTCATGGAGCCACTTCTTTAAAATGAAATTCCCATCATGTCTTGACTTCAGGATTTCAAATAAGCTAAGGTTCTTTGTTGACGAGGAGAAGAAATTTGTCGTGCTTTCTGATAAACGAGGAACAACTGTTTGCGACCTCACTCACGAGATAGTTGATTTCCTTGCATCCTTCACTAAATTGGTTCTTCGAATTTGATTTGCCAATTACGTCTTGGGCACTTGTGTGCTCTTATGTTACAAGTTTAGTGCAGATCAAGCGAGGCAAAAGGAAAACACAAAGCCATTAGAAAAGTGAATCAAAACAAGAGTAGAGAACGACATTTGATTTGTCTCACATCAATTCACAAAATTCTGTTTTCTTTTACTTTGCTTCTTTCCAACCTATGCAATATGAACAAAATAATAGCCGAAATTGATTTTGCTTTTGTTTTTTTTATCAAGATCATTTTTGTTAATAAACTTACAATGAGTTCCAAATATAAACAAAGCATCCAGCCAAAAACAGAGTGTGATCAGAATTGAATAGACTAATTATATTATCTCCTTCAAAAGTCACATAAGTAAATCCCAGCGTCCATAATGGAACATGCTTGTCCTATTGTTGCATGACCCCAACCTAAAGCATTTGGATAATCATCACGAAGGATCCACACACTCGCTACAACACTTGTAATTAAATCAAAAGCTGCATCATGATTACATTTAAGGCTGCTCAAATCTGGTTTCTTCCATCTTTGTGGTATGAATGGTGTTTGACGAAGTTCTAATTGTTGTCCACTGTTGTTAGTTTTCGACTCAGTCCTTTTCTCCTATGATGGTCGTAGTTCATTCCAAGTGGCTTTTGTAGAGAAGAATCTTTTCTTGGAACCTTCGTGACCCCAAGAAAAGACATGATGCCCTAATCCTTCATCTGACATATCCATTTTTTGTTGAAATTGTCGGACCTATTGCACTTTATGATTTCTTGAAGGCCGACATGTGCAAGTTAGGACTTAGAAAGAGGAAAGCGACGCCAATTCGTCGGGATCCTTCTTCGCCTAAGAAGTCATAAAAATTCCCTAATAAATACATGTACCCTATTGTTAATAAGTTTGGTCATAAGGGTTTGTATATAACTAACTCTAACTTAGTCTCTTGTAATCTCACTTCCATCGTACAAAAACAACTTTCCTCTACCTATTCCTTGTTATGAAGTCAATATATATCTTTTTTACACAAAGACGATGTTGTGGGAGCAGCTTTGGTCCAAAAAAAAGAGTATACTTGAACATGACATGCTATACCAATAAAGAAGGAGATTACATTGTTATCTTACTAGACCCTATTGGTACATCGTCGGAAAGAAAGTTTTGTAAGAAATAAGGGTTTAGAAATATATTTTAAGTTATTTTGCGTACGCCATAATCTTGATCGATGGATAAAAAAAGAATTCTGATTTATATGTGTCTCTATATAAACAGCATGTGGTTACTCGTTGAATATGGCAAAAACACACAGAAACAAAATGTTACAACAAAACTCGACGGCAGATAAGCAAAAGAATAGTAGTAAACGCACGATTTGTATTCTAGTCTTCTTCGTGATTCAAAATTTTGAACATCATCTGTTCTAAATGGTTGTCAAGAGTAGTGTATGTCAAATCTTTTAGCACCTTAGATTTTTGTTTCAAATACATGTTTTGTTTTAGTAAAAGCCAGGTGAAACTAGTTCTTTCATGATCATGAGTAATTATCATTAACAACAGAGTTTTGAGAATTATATATAAATAGTAAAAGAAAAATATAGATTTTTTCAAATGGAAAATATACTAAATTAGATAATTTATAGGAAACCGGATTACAAAAGGTAAAGACACTAAATAAAGAGACAGAGCAACTTAAACATAGATTGTTTTAAAACATCTTTAACTATGTTTTAAAATTTGAACTTAAATCCACATAACCAGCAGTTTTGTAAAATTTTAATATGGACCTTGATCATAGATTATCCTTTTTGCCACCTCCTCCTCTTGTATAAATATAACAGAAACAAAAAAAACAAAAAAAAGATGCTGGTTACTACTTACACAAATATTCAATATACACACACACTTATGCTGATCAGATCAAAACGCAGCCACATTCTTTGGTCTTCACTTCAGTCTGCAAGAAAGTAGACACAGTCTACCTCATTGTTAATTGATAGCATAATCACTTATTAGTTATGAACAAACCATATTGAATCTGCTGGACACGGAATGGATTTTGGTTCCTTGCGAGAGTACTGCTTATTTCTAGGTTTAAAGAAGTTCCTATACATGGACTAATCGTCAAGAAAATTGAATCTGAGTTAACCCTAGTTTCTTTGAACAAGAATGACGGAACTAAATTCAAAAAGCCGTTAAATTAAGGAAACCAAAATTAAAGTATATGGCTTCGCCCGGGTTCGAACCGGAGACCTTCAGTGTGTTAGACTGACGTGATAACCAACTACACCACGAAACCTTTGTGGTTTAACTAATCTTTTAATATTAATAAAAGCATGAATATTTTTAAGATTTAACCTTTTTCCTTGGACTCTCGAGACTCATCTTTCGATTATCGCTGAACTTTTTCTTTCTTTGCTCATCGTCTCTCTCTTGTTATCTTTTCTCTCCTCCGCCGTCCAAAGGGAAAACGTAGATCGAAGCAATTCGAGATGTCGACTGGGTTAGATATGTCTCTCGACGACATGATCGCCAAGAACCGTAAGTCTCGTGGATCAGGTCCCGCCCGTGGAGCTGGATCCGGATCTGGACCAGGTCCAACTCGCCGCAATCACCCAAATCGGAAGTCAAACAGATCTGCTCCATACCAATCCGCCAAGGTCCAAATACGATCTACATCTGTTCTCTCTTCTTCTTCTTCTTCTTCTCTCTAGTTTCGCCGGATCTTTCTTCTCGAATCTGCGGATTCATAATGGAAATAGACTCTGCGTTGACGTTTTCTTTATTAAAAAAACATAAAAAGCAATCGATTTTGGTGTTGATCATCTCTCAAAAGAGGAAAAGAAACAACGGATTCATTTGGTTGTATAGGCGCCGGAGTCCAACTGGGAACACGACATGTTCTCCGAAAGGTCAGAAGATTTCCCTGCCCGATCCAGCCGTTCTTCCGCCGGAATCGAAACCGGAACGAAGCTATACATCTCGAATTTGGATTACGGGGTCATGAACGAAGACATCAAGGTGACAAATTGTTCTTTGCTCAACTCCTTCGTTTCTCTGCCTCATTAGCAAAATTACATGTCTAGGGTTTATAGAATCTAGTACTATCTTGTCTTGAATCGAAACGTATTGTCTTGTGCCCTATGTACTGATTCCTGGATAATTTCTTCCGATTGTTCATTTATCTAATGTTTTGCTTTCTGCTCTCGTTGCAATACAGAACATAGTTATAATTGTATATAAACCTGCTCCATTTGTATGCAGGAACTGTTTGCTGAAGTCGGAGAACTTAAACGCTACACAGTCCATTTCGACAGGAGTGGAAGATCAAAGGTACCTTAGATATGATTCCTTACTTTTCTCCACATATCTTTTGACTGTGTAAGTTCCCAAAACCTGAAAAGATTGAAATGCTTAAACCAAATAGGGAACTGCTGAAGTAGTGTACTCTCGACGCGGTGATGCAATCGCAGCTGTGAAGAAGTACAATGACGTTCAGTTAGATGGAAAACCTATGAAGATAGAGATTGTGGGTAACAACCTTCAAAACGCTGCACCATCTGGTAGACCCGCTAATGCAAACTCCAATGGTGCTCCATGGAGGTAAGATTATACACTCTGCTCATTGTTATGATATATGTGTTTAAGCTTCCTCGAAGATATATTGAAAGTATGTGTTTTTTTTTGGTTTTGCAGAGGAGGACAAGGGAGAGGTGGTCAACAACGTCGTGGTGGAGGTCGTGGTGGTGGTGGCGGTGGTCGCAGCAATGGAGGTGGTGGTGGTCGTGGCCGGCGTCCTGGTAAGGGCCCTGCAGAGAAGATATCAGCTGAAGATCTTGATGCAGATCTTGCTAAGTATCACTCAGGAGACATGGAGACAAACTGAGGAAATGGTGACCTCTTCTCCCAAACGTAAGAGGATTGACGAGGAAGACCAAGCTAGAGAGACGTTTGCCAGAGGCTTTGCCACTTGAGCCTTTTTGGCCGTGTGTTGTTCATTGTTTCATTAGAACTAAACTCTATAGATCTGAGGATATGTGTTAGACTTTAAAGTTGGTGTTTGTTTTAATACCCTCGAGTAAAATATAGAGGAAGGAAACCTAGTTTCATCATGCAGGCAGCAGGGTTTCACAAACAAGATCTCTGATTCTGTCATGTTGTGTCTCTTATCTTATTCAAGTCATTCATGTGGTATTATGACTGCAGAGTTTAATTGACTAGTAGAGTTTGCCAGTTTTAATCCTTAGGACATAATACGTGAAAGTTTTATCCCGTGTGGTAATTGCCAGCATAAAAAGTCCATCCGATTCTTTATGCAATCTGATCTGAGTCTTAACCTTGAACTTTGGTTCGACATCATGTGAAAGATTGGGTTCTTACAGACCAATGTGACTAAAAACAGTAGAAGCACAAGAGTTTTTCTTTCCACGGAAAAGGGCTTGCGGTCAAAATACATGGTTCCCTCTATTGCAAAATAACAATTTAACAAAGACAAGAAAATAGCTACTCCATGGGATTTCTCAAAAATGGATTTTTTATCTTCTCCATAGAAAGTGATACAGGTGAGATAAGGTTCTCTGCTTTGCCATTCTGACCGAAACCACGATATATACAAAGGATTGGATTCCTGCTGCAAGTTTGAGATGAGAACATAGCTTTCCGCAGTCTTCGTATGTGGAAGAAGCTAATTTCAGCTCTGTCTTGGCTTTTCTCGCTGTGAAAAGATGAGCCTAACGATAGAATAGAGTACTGCTTTAATGCAAGAAACCACAAAGTTCCAACATGAGGATGGCCAATACCACGGATATAGCAGCCTGAAAAACAGACTGATCAGATGCCTCGGGTATCGCCCAACCTGCAAGACGAGAGTTTCACACAATGTTACAAATCCAAGCCTATCCCATACTTACAAGTGCAAAGTATAAGCGAAGCTTAAAACTGTTTTCCTTAAGCTTTTAGATTCTTTTGAGGTTGTCTACAAATTTTAGAACCAGTACGCTTACAATCAAAACAATGGGGTTTTAATTATGATTCAATCAAATAGAATAACTTACGGGGAAGAGGGAATCCAAAGCATCCCAGGCTGCATGACGCACAGCTCTTGTCGGGTACATCGGACCTCCGGGAGAGGTAAAACTATACAAACACGCCTTTAACCTCGTGCTAGTTGTCATTCTCAGTTCCATACCTGCCAGATGTAATCCACCATTGCTTTTAAGTTCGAATTCATGTTAGAGAGGCGCAATCTAACTAGAGGGAGAGAAATGTACCTTGAAGAACCTTCATCTGAGAAAGATAGTGTAGCAGCACTGGTTCCACCTTCAGTTTTTGTAGCTGCACCACAGAAACATATTAGATGAATCATGTGTGTGGTTCATTCTTGAGAGAAGACTTTGTGTATAGTCAAAAAGCCTTTGCTTCTATACCTGATCAGTAAGTTCGATAACAAGGAAATCTCCGGGTCCTCCAATCAAGAAAGCATTTGGAAACTCCGGGAAATTCCTCAAGAAGCTTTCCAGTTTATCCACTGTACAAAACAATAAACGGTCAGGGAACAAGAAAAGTTTTGGTTCCAATGAGAACTTTTTAGAAAACAGTGACAATACCTGAATTGTAAAAGAAAATGAACCTTGAGAGCAAGAGATATAGTTCCCTCTGAGCCTAAAATTAGGTATGGGAGAGTTAATCTCAAGACTGAAATCAGTTCAACCGTCATGAAAATAGACAGGAACCACTCACCTGAATGGGAATTTTTTTCAGTCTGATCGGTTCCAAAGCAACTTCCTCAAGAAGATACTAAGATAACACAAAGACTCTTAGTTACAGCAAAATGGCATGAATACTTGAGCATGTAATAGTGACAACCCAATTGAAAAGTAAAGAAAGCAATATATCGTGCCTAGAAGATCTATCTGAGGCATCAAACAAGGTAACGTCATAGATCGAAGACCAGTGTGATTTACATGTTTTAGCTCGTAGAAAAGTATTATAATTTTGTTGGCAACACTTTATATAACATAGTCATTTGATTCATAAACTAAAGTTCCCTATTCACGTAAAGTATCCAACAGAGAAAGATGAGACTATGATATATCTGAGGAAAAGAAAGTACCCGAAAGAGAGTTTGGAAGCGTCTTGTATTTGTCTGGATGTCTATCCTGTAATAAAGATGAGCAGAGGATTATCACATGTTACCCTCATAATGCTTGGCAAGCCAAGACAATCTAGGAACTAGGAAGAGACTTGGAAAGGCTATCATGTCTTCTCTGAACAAATGAAAAATTATAATTAACAATAACCAAATGCAACTACTACGGCTCCAAGTACATGACTGAACCTAGAGAGGTACACACTGACCCATATGATTCAAATCGAGTGAATATGAGAATCTTGCTATGCCAAAGTCAAAAGAGTTTACCAAAATACATTTGTTGCTCCTTGCACCAGGGCAGAAGAATACCGCAAGAGTATTTCCTGATTCTCAAGCTGAACCTCAAACAGCTGAGAAGAACATGGAAACATGCCAACATTATTGACTCAGTCGAGACAATACCGAAGTGTAGACAATGCAAAGAATAAAGCGAAACAGTAATTATGGCAATACCCATTTATGGAAGAGTAGAGAGAAAATGTGTGATGCAAATGACTGACTCCACAGCTGCACCATCAAATCAAGTATATCCTTCCCTCTCTCAGAGACATTCACATAATAATCAGCAAGGACGTCGAAAA
The DNA here is from genome assembly GCA_900116095.1 of Euclidium syriacum. NCBI lineage: Eukaryota > Viridiplantae > Streptophyta > Magnoliopsida > Brassicales > Brassicaceae > Euclidium > Euclidium syriacum. The sequence continues at coordinate 9,835,028 of FPAK01000006.1, forward strand.
AGCATAACGGACCATCACCATCTGTTTCATCAGAAGAAATCACATCCTCTTCTTTGCTAAGGATCACATCTGCTTCAAAATTCCAGTGCAAAAAATTAATGCCAGATAGGATATTCACCTAATTATCTCTAGATCTAATCAACTTCGAAATAATTAAGCAACAAGAAAATTGATTAATGAAACAATTGACTAAAATGTGGAGACGAAATGTGTTACCTTTGGCCCGTTCGTCAACTTCGAGAGCTATGTCAGCAAATAAGTCCTGCAACAAGTTGCGTGTTTGTGCTGGAGAAACAACAGCCTAGACAAAAAGATCCAGATTATGAAATCAGTTTTATACTCTCAAATTCTAGATGACCAAATCCAGGCGTGAGAACTGAAAACAGATAAATAGCAATCAAAGGAAATAAGAATTGCATGGACATTTTGGATATACAAAATCAGATGCATGAAACTGATCATAATTGAAAACCGTGTAATTAAATTGAAACACATCCAGAATTTCAAAATCAATTTCCTAATTGCCATCATCAATCAAAACCCGTGGAATTCTCTAATGCATGTTTTCTTAAATTTCAAATTAAGAAAATTCGCGTCGCGTAACTGAAATCAAAGCGCGACTTCTGAGAAAAATCAAAACCGAGCAACACGAATGGAGAATCGAGATCTCTGGCGAAAGACGCGAAAAGGTTAATAGGAAGCTAACCCGTGTGAGCTTCTTCTTTATCTCCTGTGTAAGAGCTTCGAGATAAGCAGATCTCCGTGAGGAAGACGGCGATGAAACTTTCTCCATTATCAAAACACTGATCCAATAATCTCACAAGGACAACCACATGCGATCAAGGAAAACAACGCTAATCAAAATCCAAAAGACTATTTATCGTCTCGATCTATAGGAGGAATCGAGACTTCGAGATTGATAATGATTGCTTCTTCGTTCACTGTTGACTAATTTATTCAAGAAATCGAGCAATTAATCGCGTGTAAAAGAAGGCGTAAAGCAAAAGAAAAACTAAAATCCAGTTGCTTTTCTCTCTTTTTCCCCTGTGAACTCGATAGCGACAGGAGAGGAGAAGGATAACATCAATGAAAGATCGAAACGGCGTCGTATATCCGAGATATGACGTGTTGCTGTGATAAAGACACGTGCCGATTTCACGCTCTTAGTTAGTTATTTTTATTTCGATAAACATAGTTAGGTGGATCTATAGATGAGTCAATTTATATTTGTCCCACTTTTTGATTATCCTTACCCAATTTAGGAAAGTTGTTCCTTTTGCTAAATAACGTTCATCGATCTAACAGTACCTAATCACAACTTTCAAACGACAAAAAATATCATCAGAAACTTCAAAATAATTTTCTAGCATCATTGTCGTAAGACTTCTAAATATGAGCTACACTTTTACAAAGAAATGTTTCCAGATCATATCAAATTTTAAAGCAAATTTAATCATAAAGATGGACTCGGTCATTAAAGATAAAATAATTCTCCATCATCATTTCTATATAAAAAACCATGATAACGCGTGGTAAAAGAAAGTGAAGTAAAGGCGATCTGCGCGTGAGTTAGCTATAAACGTCGAAGGGATATAAGACTGATGGGCCCTAACTTATTTTGTTGGGCTCGGAATTTAAACTTTTCTTTGAAAACATACAATTTTTGCTCAGCTGAAAAGCCCCACCGTAATAGTATTTTTCACCTGCTTCAGATCAGCGTACTAAAAAATCAACAGAGTCTGCAGCTTCGTTTGAGAAGCTCATTTTTGCGAAGAATAACGAATTTACTGAAATCGGAGTATCAAATTGCAAATAACAAAGTACGCTTTTTGGAATTATCACTACATTATCGAACTTTTTGCAAACCCAAAGATTGACAAAACAGAGAAAATCGAATTACACAATAGAAATAACATTTTGCTACATTTACTAAATTGCCATTGTAATCTTGAAATCTAGGTTTTCGAAGAGAGAACAACCAGAACAGATCTACGTGACGAACGACCAAATTACGGAAACCCTTAACCGCCGAATCCATAGAGGGTCCTTCCTTGCCTCTTCAGTGCGTAGACGACGTCCATGGCGGTCACTGTCTTCCTCCTGGCGTGCTCGGTGTAGGTGACGGCGTCGCGGATGACGTTCTCCAAAAAGATCTTGAGGACACCGCGAGTCTCTTCGTAGATCAGACCACTGATACGCTTGACTCCACCTCTACGAGCCAACCTCCGAATCGCCGGCTTGGTGATTCCCTGGATGTTGTCTCTCAGAACCTTCCTGTGACGCTTGGCTCCTCCTTTCCCCAAACCCTTTCCTCCCTTTCCACGACCTGACATCTTTCCGCCGAAACTTGGATTTTCTCGTGAAAAATAGTTTTATGTGCTGTGAGAAGAAGCGCTTGATAATGAGAATATGATGGGACCGTGGTCGTTTATATACAAAAGGGGTTTTATTTTGGACCATTCGATCTTATACTCAATCGAACGGCTGTTAGTATCGATCCTTGTCAATAGTGAGATGATGTTATTAACCGTCGATTTATTTTAATCGACGGCTTGTTGAAGTGATCCGCGTGATAACAAAATGTTACTTCAGTTTTGCTTTGAAAAGTTCGCGCGGGCTGCGAATCAAAAGCCCAACTTTTGATAATTTCCCTCCCAAATATATTTTTCTTTGATAGGAAAAAAGGTCAAATAAAAACTTTCCTACTTCGGCAAAAAGAAATTGAATTTTACATCAAACCAATAAATCTTAAGTTAACAAAATTACTTTGATAATTTGATCCCAACCTTATTCAATTTTAACCTCACACACATTTAATCTATGAACATACAATAATATATGAATAGGAACAAAACCCTTTTACATAGAAGAAAAAATAGGTAGTAGTAATTGATTAGACTAAATCCATAGATTTTTTTTTTGTCATGTCTAAATCAATGGATAATAGGAGCTCTACCTATATTTTGAATAATCAGACTTTGAGCATCCTTTTAATTAGGGATGTTGTCAAAGACTTAAGGATACAAGATTAACTCGATTCCGTGTATTTTAGTTAATTATCGACCTTATAATTTAATAATTTATCTTTTACAAAATGTTGAATTCGTCATAAATTTATTAATAACGACTTTAAATTTTTCCCTACCGAAATCTTTTGCTTTCTGCTTTTTCGCACTGGTACGAATTTATTAATGACGTCATAAAGTTGACGTATTGATACCAACAATTTTACACTAAAAACTTAAACATTTCGCATATTCCTGTAACTTTATCTTTCTTGTTTCTCGTGAACTTTATTATGTAGTTCCAAATTCCATCATCTTAGATTGTGCGTTGAATTGGACCATCCATCCAGTGGCGGTGTGAGTGGCGAATCCGGTTCTCATATACCATCTCACAATTAAATTGCCTTTGAAAAACTTTGTATTTTAGTTTAAACTCGTTGATGTGAACTAGTATTGAATTGAGATAATATATCAAAGCACCAAACACTAAGCCTCAGTTGTAAACATATTATAATCTATTAAACGATGTCGTGGCCAAATAATTGAACCAACAACGTACCTTTCATGTAAACGGATTCGCAAAACAAGCATCAACAATAATGGGGCAAAACAATATGCACAAAGATTTCAAACCATGGCAATTGGTTTGTAAAAATCATAAAACAATATCGAAATTAAAGGAGATAATCAACAAAATATCTTCATATGCCTCTCAATTGCTGTGAAGCTATTCCTTATCATGTTTGATTTAATCCAATTCGATTTAAGAGATGAAGATCATGGTGGGTCTGGATCCACATAATCCACCGATATATTGGGGATAATAAAATTGTTGAGGACTAAGTGCAACAATATACCAAAGCCGCCGATCATGACTGCAAATTTTGGTGTGCTGGTCTAAAAGAGACTCTAAAAGAAGAAGAAGAAATATGATGAGATGATGAATCATAATAACTTGATTGATGACTAAAGAAAAAGGAACAAAAGGAATGGTAAAAAATGGAAAAGGTTAATAGAGATGGTTATGTTTCGTAGAAAAGAGTAGTCTCTTAGATTAAATTTTTTTTTTTAATCGGCTCAATTGCAAGTGACTTTAATAATTATCAATCATAAAATGTTACCAAAATCGATACCAAAAATTACACTCTCAATTTTTATTTTTTTTGTAATGTTTCTTCTTAACTCTTTCCAGAATTCTAAAATCGTTCATCACTCCTAAAAATCTAGTTAGGCTTTTGTTTACCAATCCAACTTTCGCCATCGTCTTTGTTTGGCAATTGCCGCAGTTCCTACTTCTACTATTTTTAATTCGTAGTTGTTAAACGCAGTCGTTTGGCAATCAACATTGATCTTATTTTTTTTCTAGAAGTGGTAGCAAAATTGAGGCATCTTTAAACGTTTCGTTAAACCCTAATCTGAAAATCTTTCCGCACTATCTCTCCGACTCTCTCATGGCATTCTTCGACCTAAGCCTTCCGTATAGCGAGCCGCAACGGGCAGGCGGCAAGGAAGTCGCCGGCGGAAAAGCCTCGCGATTAAAACTCGCCACAAAAGCCATGGAACTGGGTTATGTTGGGATCGCACATAACCGTTCGATTGAAGGAGTAATGTCGGACAAGGACTGTTGTACGATCCCTCTCCTCACCCTTGGATCTCTCATCAAGGTCGCTCCGAGATTAGCTTCTTCTGTCGGATTCCATCGCGACTTACTTGGCGTCCCTCGATCTACTCCGTTTCGTCAGTACACGCGCCTCACAGTCCAAGTTGAGAATAATGCACAGTGTCAGGGTTTGAATTCTGGAAATCCGGTTCTAAAGAGCTATGATATTGTCGCAGCTAGGCCAATGAATCAAAACACGTTCGATTATGCCTGTGAAAAAGCTGAGGTTTGAAATTCTGTTCCTTGGTCAAAATTCAGTTTTTAGTGTTTGGAGAATAGACTTTGAGTTACTGAAATTTTAGAGATAATATTTTTATGTGGAATTAATCAGCTTTGTAGCTCAATTGATAATTTTTTTAGCTGGATTGCTGAAATATTTCTTGCTTCCTTTTCTCCAAACCCGTTTGCAGGTTGATCTTATTTCGATTGATTTCTCAGACAAGATGCCATTCCGAATGAAGCATCCTATGGTCAAAGCTGCTATTCAGGTTTTTGATTCTCTCAATCTAAGATTAAAGGCATTGTTTCGTGTTAGAAGAATCAGTTTGTACCTCATTGTTTTTCCTTGATTCAATCTGTTGGAATTTTCTTATGGGCAGCGAGGGATTTACTTTGAGATCAAGTACTCTGATCTTCTAATGGATGCACAGAAAAGGAGACAAGTTATATCGAATGCTAAGGTGAGAAAATGATGCATTAGGCTACAATCGTATACTTGTAGAGTGAAGGATGATTATGTGAAAGTTTTTCTGTTGATATGCTTATACGTTCTTGTGTTATGGAATTTCTAGTTACTGGTGGATTGGACAAAGGGGAAGAATCTGATTATATCGAGTGGTGCTTCTTCAATTACAGAACTAAGAGGTCCAAATGATGTCATAAATCTTATGTCCTTGCTTGGACTCTCTAGTGAAAGAGCCAGAGCTGCCATTTCAAAAAACTGTAGGTATGTATTCAATTCTTCTAACAACTGTGTTATATGATGCAGCTGAGCTTAAAATCTTATGTCATTGAGGATGATTTTTGAAATTGGTTTCAGGAATATGATAGCCAAGGTTTTAAAGAAGAAGCGATTTCACAAAGAAACTGTAAGGGTTGAATTACTTTCTTCTAGTGAAGCTTTTAGCATAGACCAGCCTCTGTCTGAAGATTGCATGAAATGGGATTCCCTCTCGAGTGGTGAAGGTGACATGCTTTTGGATGATCTCGCAAAGGCTTTCGATGCCGCAGCGAACAAATCTTCCAAGGCGATTGATTTCACTTCTGTTGTTGATGGCTTGCCATCACATGGTTTCCAGATTAAGGATATTGTAGGAACTGTACCATTGACTCAACCACCTGTAGTAGCTAAGATGATTGACGCACCAATGCACAGTAGTAATCAAGTTTCTGAAGTTTGTATGGGTGATTCAGTTTCGTCTGATGAGAATCTTCGGAAAATCCAAACGGACACGCAGATGTCTGGAGATGACAGTAAGGTAAAAGCTACAACAATTGTTCCCCTGAGGAAATGCAGCACAAGCCAGGGACAGGGGACTTTAGTGCAAAACCAAGCAGCTGTGTCCTTCTCACTGGTAAGATGTACTACAACAGATGCAGCTTCTGATTTAAACAGGTTTACTGAGTCGACTTCCAAAGACAAATTAATGACACCATCAAAGAGCGATTATGAGATCACTCAAAGTCCTGTTAGAATCTTAAACGTGGAAACTATTGCTGCTGATAAAGCCTCAGTGGACGAGGACGAGGACGTCAAAGGAGCTAGTAATGATGAGACGCATATCGCTGAGCCTGGAAATCGCATATCCGTTGATGATGATGAGATGAAAATCGATGATTGTTCGGAAGCAAATCACAATGAAGACATGGAGGTGACAGTGGAAGACCAAAAGCATGAAACAGGTGACAGTAGTAATATTAATCTTCCTAGCTTATCCTCTGAGGTAACCGATTTGCTAAGAGAATCAGGTGAATCTCACAGTCCAGAGGCGGTTGGAGAGGACCATGACCAAGTCTCAAGGTTAGAGTCCAATGAGGCAGAGCTAGGGGAAGAGACTCTTGAGATAACAATGGAAGAGAGGACGGAAGGCGAGACAGAGACAGAAACCGAAACTAATCACCAAACCAATGTTCAATCCACTGAAAGAAACAATGCCGCAAAATCAGGTATGAAGCTAAATTTGCACGCTTCTTTTGGATTACAGATTCAATTTCTATGTTATCTTAATCCATTTGGTGAAATATTGCAGGTAAGACGCTAGTCAAGAGGAGTAGAGTTCGATTACCGCGAAGAGGCCCTTTTAAGCATTTTCTACTTCAACCAAGTTTCAAACGGATCAGTAAACGAGCAAAACATCGAAGAGCTGCTTAATCATTCTTAAAACCATAGATAAAGCTTTGTGAATTAGTTTAAAACTCACGCAAGTGGTTTGATTGTTGAACCATGAAGTGGGCGAAAAGAAAATCTGATATTTATTCTCTAGGGCTTAGGGTTGGTTCTTCGTGTACCCTCGTGCTCAAGAAAAAGGGTTTTAATTTAAATTAATATATTGAAAGAAAAGTGAAAAAAATGTTTAGAGTGGAGAGTCGGTAAATCTACCGCCGGCCGACAATGACATAGTCGCCGGCGGGCCTACATCTCTTTCCATAGCCTTTGTTAAAGAAGACTGCTCTATCTCTCTCTTTCTGAAACTACTTTATTCTATATGTTTATTTAAAGTTAATTAAGAAACATTGTTCTTCACATTATTAATACTTATAAGTTGTACCTCAAGGCTCAAGTTGCTCATAAAAGATTTTCACGACGATCTTTTCGAGAGAAAAAAATTGTTTGATGCATAAATTTAATGTTTGTAACTCGTAGTTTTTTTTATCCTAACACAAACATAAACACTCGGTGAAATATACTGTTTCCTAGCAATATCTAAGAAAATACGAAAAAGTTCATAGTTTCACAATACTTTAACAAAAACACCCTAATAAAAACGTGATCTTTTTCACAATTAACTTTTTAAAAAATCATTTGTCTAGTGTGTTTTTTGTCTAATGTTTTTGTTCCACATTGATGATAACTAATATTTGGCTTGATTACTTTATCTTAGTTTATTTGAGTGGAACCTTCTTTGGTCTCTTAAGAATTTCTTATGGTATAATGTAAGCTTGCTTTTGGAGATTGCTAGTACTTAGTAGCACGATGAGTAATCAACGTGAGAGTAATGAAATCATCAAAGTAACATGACCATGTTCATTATATGTTTTTCAATGCCAAAAGTTATCATCTTTGTACTTTCCGATTCTTTTTGTAAATCAAGTTGGTAAAAGAAATTCAGACCATTAAGGAACATAATAAACTGCTACTATTCTATAAACTATTTACGGGCCCATGTATAAGTAATAATCATACAAATGAAGATTTCGTTTTAGTTTTTCAAAAGTGGAACTTTATAATTAAATAAAAAACAAGTCACATAAACTATGGGGTTTGATTCCAAACGAGGAAAAAGGGGTATTAATACAAACAACTATGAATTGTAAACTCCGGTCTTTATTCGTTTTTGTATGGAAACCACATAAAGATCAAAATGATCAAAATAAAGGAAGACAAACATAAAAGTTATGCGGATAGACGAACTAAAGATTTGGAATTTGAAGTGAATGAATTAGTTTATCTAAAGATGATTATATACAAAGGGAGAGTTCGGACCACAAGGAATGAAAAGTTAGATCCAAGGTATTTACGACAGTTTAATATTGTAAAATTGGTTAGGTTAGTTGCATACAAGTTGGATTTACTACCAGAGATGGCTTCATTTCATAACATCTTTCACATGTCTCAATTGTTAGACAATGTATATTTTTATATAAGCACTTTGAATGTAAACCCTAGATTACCTTGTAACTATATATATGTCCTTAATAAGATAAGCACTCTATGGACTTTTATTTAACTTATGGTATCATAACGTAAATTTTTAATGATAAAGGAGCATACAAAAACGTCATTGCACCGAAAGGAACGAGAAGGAGTAGGAAGAGTGCTCTCACCAATTATCGTGAGGGAAGCCAAGGAACCGTTACCAACGGTGATAGTAGGTAATAAGCTCGAATTAAAAGAAGGACGTAAGTTACATGTGCTAGACGTGATGTGATTGGTGGCCTCTCGCATAAAAGATGAGATCATTTGGAAATTTCCTACAAACTTAAGGAAAAACTTAACGATAAAAGCTCTTCCAGTCCGAATCATTGATCGGATGAAAAAAGTTATCAGAAGGAATATGATTCAGATGATCACATACGTGTTTGAGATTATAATGGAACTAGACAGGTGAGATGGAAAACATAAAACAAAGTGAAGGCTAACTTTTCTAAGTGATTCAAAAAAGTAAAATCAAATCAAACACTTGGCTTGGATTTGAGGACGAATTCATTTTAAGTGGGACAGAGTGGTAACATCCCCCAATCCTAAATAAGATTGTTGGGATGGAACATGACAGAGACTTGGAAAAAAAAATCTAAGTTTTGTGAAAAAACTCGGATCATGGTAGAAAAAACTGATCCAAGGTGGCAGAGTGACTCCCTAGACACATCAATATATCATGTGCCATATCCCAAAATGGCCTTAAGGCAATATAGGTGGGTAGGATATCCCTTAGTGACCGGATAACTTTGAGACTGGACCGCGAATGGACCGTGAGCTAGTTATGCCCACCCAAAACTCGGATAGACTGAATTTTACAAGGATAAAGTGGGATCAAAGGATGAATGAGGATTGAATCAAGGATTTCAGCCTAAAAGAATATGAATAATTAAGGGAACTCGATTAAAGAATGCTTGAATCATCAAGTTCGAGTAGGGGAAACTTAGCCGAATTATCAAAGAAAGGCAGAATGGCTAAGGAGAAAAGCTTAAGTCAGCTCAAGCGAGCTTACTGAGTTGGATGATTGAGCTAGACTAGCCGGGCAAGTTGCCAGGAGGCTCAACTCAGCTGGAGATAGTAATCGGTAGCTCACCTAGCTAGGTCAACTGCTTCACTAGCAGGGTCGACTAGTTCACTAGCTAAGCTAGCTTTACGGACGATGGGCCTAAATGGTAGTTGGAAAGTTAAGTCGAGAAAGGGAGTGTCTTTGGGTGGTCTCACGTGGCAAACGTCTCAGAGCGGGTTGGACAGTTAAGTTCACATATATTAGATAAGGATGGCAGTTTGGAATGATTAATTTACAAAAGGGTGCGTTAGATAATATATGTTCATCTATAAGTTCTTTAAAAACAGTGTTTTTAAAAAATTTTGCCCATTCAAGTGTATGGAGAAAAAACTTTCTCAGAAAAAAATCATGGAGAACGCAAAAAAAGCATACAAGAAAATAATTCTATGGAGATTGGTTGTGAAGACAAGCCGATTAGAGGCTTAAGGACTGATCGTGGAAGAGACCAAAGGTGCACCGGTTAATTTCCAAGCAAAACGGCCAAGAAAATGTAAATTCAGACCGTGACTTTTTGTTCGAATCTCTGACTACCGGTTATTTGGGCTTTAAAGAACCAATATAATCCATATGATAGACTAATTAGACCGTTTCTTCTCTTTCCTTGCACTTTATTCAATTATATAAGTTTGGTTATACTCATTATAGCCCATGTTTAATCTTGAATAGTCTACATGAGATGATTTTCTTGAACCTTAGTTTATCGACCAACACCCAAGTTCGATTATTCGCAAGAGATTCCATTTCTTCATCATTGTATGCTTTCCACTTAGGTTCCTCACTTGCCTTAGCCTCTATGAAGTCCCTTACTCTTCAACATTCATCATTTTTGAAACAATTAAAGCAAACATTATTTTATCTTCATCATAATTACAAGCTAGCCGTACATGATGCACCACAATTCTTCTTGGACAAATCCTTGTAAGTTGAGAGTTTTTCAAGCTCGCTCTAGCCGACATTGCATATGAAGAAGCTTGTTCTTCTTTCGGTCTGTCATTAGAAAACTCTGAGATAGTTCTACATGGATCTGAAGTTTCTACTCTTAAGATATTAGTTCCACTGGAATGTTTGTGATAATCTCCTATTTTGAAGCATTGAGATCTTCCTCAATAACCGGAGCCTGACCATCAGAAATTTGAATATCTTTATATAAATACTCTTTATGAAATGTCACATTCCTACTAACCATCAAGCTCATTAAGATCTTTGTTTGCATCACTTCTCTTCATATAAAGGAGTGTTTCATGTTTGTTTTCGTATGAAGTAAGAATTATATCTTGCTAATTTCTTTATAGAGTTCTCTATTCCAAAGATTTTGAAGATGAAACAAATTCGGTTGTCTAGAATGTTAGATTTTTTTATTTTAAATCGTTACGAAATTATACTAAAAACTTTAAATAAATAGACATTAAAATATGATATTGGTATTTACAAAGAAAACAAAAGCTACATGAGTTATTACAACGAAGGGGCAATCTTTTAGACCAAAACAAATTAAAGTGGCATATAAACATATAAGAAAGGAAAAAAAAACGTACATATAATTACAATATAGATTAATTAAGGAAGTGATTCGCGGAGAAAGAATCAAGAAATGAAGCCCACGTGTCAACATCTCCAACTACGGCCTCAACAACATCAACTTGTTCTTGTTGTGACATCTCATCGTTTCTTGCAAATCTTCCTCTTATTCTTGGCCTACTGTCTGCTAATGTCTTCCTGCATTCATACTGGTTTGAAAAATAATTGTTATCTTCTTATACTTTCAACAGAAATAAAATAATAGTATGTAACATTTTTCTACTGATCATGCTTTTAATAGTAAAACCTTTTCAAAAAAATAAAATAAAAGTATAGCTCGAGCATAAACGGTTTGAATATGTTAGTATATCAGTATACCGTATGAATACCACAAAATATAATTTGGAATGAAACTCGAACTTCCTAGACGAAGTAACCCAGGAAATTTTTGACATTTGTGGAATTGTGGACCTTCTGATTAAAAAAAAAACTAATGGGGAGATAAACTTTTGAGTATTAGCAACCTTGGAGCTTGATGTGTCTATCTCAAAAGATTCCCGAAGACCCAAATATGATGTGACATAACGTCAATCTTATTCACATACTCATACATATTATTAAATGAAAATCCATTTGTTTTGAAGATAAGATTTAAAAAATTGTTACTTTTCAAGTGATAAGAGTGATTGATATGATATATTCAGCTAACTTAAATTTTTGTTAGTCAACCAACAATGAAATTTTCTATTACGAATTCGTGTTTAAGAAAATTATAACCCTATAGTTATATAATATCACCAAATAAATGTATTTTTAAATAATATAGAAATCGTTTTTAGTTAATTACTTGAGTTTTTTTTTGTTGATAATAATTACTAGAGAAGGTTGTTGGAAATTATGTGCTTGATTAGAAAATGAAAGGGTTAGGCATCACAATAAGTGTGCGGGTGCATGTCACTGTTTCATACAACTACATGTCAAGTCTTTAAAAGTTTTCCCTGTGACATACATATGTATTGAATATATAGAGGTTTATATGTATATATCTCTACGTGTTGAAAAACGATTTAAAAGATAACTCGTTCGTATGTAAACGCAAAAATAAAAATTCCTCAAATGTATATTAAAAAATATATATATTTATAAGAGGAAACATAGAAACAAATGTATAAAACGAAATTCTGTTTTTACCTTAATTCTCTTGTTGAAATTCCTAAGATTTCGTTTGCTACGATATTTCTCGATCTTCTCTTTCTTCTCCTCAGGACTATACTTATAGGCTTTGCTCATTCCTTCTATTATTGCATTGCTCTCGCTCCACACCGCCCTGCTCTCTCTTCTGCTACTACTCCTCTACACACACATACGAAAACGTTGTCGTCGTTTTAACTCGTGTTCTTTTCGTACCAAATAAAATCTCAACTTTTAGTATCAAAGATTCAAAATCATTTGTTACTAATTAACTAGGTAATGGTACGTAATTTCTTTTCAGAAAAACACCATATATAAAAACACCAACGTTTGAATATATGTAAAAATATAGAAATAAGTTTTTGAAACGATCGGAGTATTGGCGTATATAATAATATACTTACGGGGAGATCTCCGGCGCTAAGGGCCCGTCTGGCTGGCCCATCTTGATCGCTAATGAAATCGTGGGCCGTGGTCGTCGGGAAATTACCAGAAAAGCCATTATGGCTACTGACACTCCTCTGCATCATAAGACTACTCTCTCCGCCACTCCCCATGGAGCTCGGTGAGTCGCAACCGCTGCTTCCGCCACCGTTCATGCCTGAATCGAAGTAACCAAAACCCGAAACCGGCTCGGACGGGGAGGATTCGAAGGTGGCGTATAGTGAGTGATGACTCATCAGGAGTGGTAGAGGAGGGAATTGATCCTGCGGCTGAGGAGGAGCCACTATGTCGTCGGAGTATAGGAAACATGGACACGTGTAGTCCGTGGTTATAGAGTTGCTGACGTGTCCACACATGGCGGGGCTTTGCTTGCTGTGGTTATGTATATATGTTTGTATGAGTGAGTGAGTGAAAGACGAATTGGTTTGGCTCTATTTAAACAGAGGAGGGAGAGAACAGAATTTGACGCTGACGATAACAATCGTCATATACGGTCAACTGATTTAACCGTTGACTTCTTTTGACTGACTATAAAAACGGAATCTTTTTTTAGTTATAAAAGAATTGCCTTTCGTTTTCATGTTGCTTGTCTATCACCCATCATTATTTCATTTAGCATTTACTTGAAGGAGTAAAACTAGCTAACAGTGTTAAGAAAATTACAAAATAAAAATCATATTTGAAATATTTCTTTAGATATTTTAGTAAACATTATACAACTCTATCTTTGTATTGAATATACGTTATATTTCATAATAATGAAAAGTTTTAAAAATTTATGAAACAATATTGTTATTACTAAAATAATTATAAAACAAGGGTATTCACATGAAATTCGGCAAGTGTACAACTTTTATATCATATACTTCAAAAATCCGGTGTATGAACCTGATAACTTTATATAAATATAACTCTAGACATTATTTAACTGGGAGGATCAAATCCAACCTATTCTCCAATTTTCTCTTGAAGAATTTTACTTTTTAGATAAAGATAACACTCTCAAACACCTTACGCATAATCACATTTGCATACATTTGCATAACACATAGTACATTTGATTACTATTTTCTAATCCGATCCCTTCCAAGAACACTATGAATTGAGTGTTAAAGAGTTTTCGAAAATCACCCCTTGGTGCTTTGAAAGGCCTTAAAGGTTTCTTTCTTAGCATTACTTCTTAGAAGTTGATACTCACTGATTTCATAAACTATAGTTACGATGAGAATACCAAATATATGCACAAACAGTTTGACAGTAGAAATAGAAAAGTATTGAATCGATATGCCAGTGTAAATATGTAATAATAAATATAAATTAAAGTTACTTGTAAGAAAAAAGCTTTTTAATAAGATAAAAATAACTAGAACGTTGAAATCCTAAAATCAAGATTTCCAATTTAAATATATAACCACATTGGCTATTTTTAATACGCCATCGATTATGCAATAATAGTATAATACATATGCAACAAAAAGAGAGCTAGCAATTAGATAAATACAAATTCACTCAAACTTGTCTAATCATTTTTATCAAAAAAAAGAACTTGCCTAAACATATGTGTTTTTAAAAAAAAATTGTAAATCAACAATAAATATCATCACGTCCAACATTCATAATGGCAAAAATAAAGAAAATAAAATAAAAGAAAGACACAACTTAGCTTTTTAGCTCGAAATGTAGGAGAGACAAAAAGATGGTTAAAAGCATTATTTCACGCAAACCCATGTGAGCAGCACATAAGTCTACTTTATTACCTAGTTAATCATTTACTTAATCAACACTAATTAAGCTCAAAAACTTAATGTGCTTGTTCACATTAGTGTTTACTGAATTGTCCGATCCGGATATCGTATGTTTAAAAACCGAGTCAAATTTTTATTAGATAAGAATATATATTTTCATATTAATTTTATATATGATGTATGGACACTTAAATCAAATCTTAACCAAACTTAAAAAGAAAAAAGAAAATACGAACCGAAATTTGTATTTTATAAATATTAAACATTTTTTTGATAAAAATTTCTATCAAAATCAGAATCAAAATCATATCAATCAGATCCATATATATAAATATATGTACATATATAATTTAATCTTATTCTGATTACTACGTTTCTAAAATGAAATTTCAGATTAAAAACCAAAAATTTAGTACTCAACAACACCTCAACATATTTCTCTTTTAATAGACTAGAATCAAAAACGTATATCCACTGTTTTGGAACTAGAGTTAGATGTGGTCCTGACTTCAGAAACTATGATATTATTATTATATGGTACAGGTGGTTAAAATTTGCAAATTAATATGTTCCATTTGATATCATCAACTACAATTTTTTTGTATGCTTTCCGTTTTTATTTTAATATGTTCCAGAAGTATTTACTTTTTTTTTTTTTCTGTTTTGTTTTATAACCATTCGTGTTCTGAGTATCTCTTATCATTAGTTGATTTTTCATTTGATTTATGAATTATATAGCATTTCTAATATATAACGGTAAAATTTCTTCATTTTGCACATTCATAAAAAAAAATATAATGAGGAAATATGTAAAAATTACTTTGATTGCAGTCGAATAATTTAATAAAAAGATATCGGTTTCCTTTTATCAACTACATTTCCTTTCGAATCCGATAATAATACAGTTTTGATTGCACTCGAATAATTTGATACTATGCAATTTGGTACAACCATTTGGTACTAATTGTCATACTATATATCTTTTTTAATGATATCATTGGAGTAAAAATCTCCGCTACTCTGAGAAAGACCAAATTTTTTTTATTCGAAACCCAAAACAGTTATGTTTGGACCTCGATCCTTTTAAACTTAAAATTGAAATGAGGCTACAAAGACCTTGAATCGGGCTAACAAAACCTTTGATAGTCAGCTGAGTCTCCTACTCAAGTGCATAGTAAAATCCGATCCAGTTGGTAACTAAAGCATCCAACAACGACTCTACTGGCTAAACCAAACCACTCAATTACCCAATATAGTAACCTGGATTAGGTATATTTTATAAATATAGTCTCATCTCACAATAATAAAAGGTAGACTCTTACTAACTAAAAGTTTTAGCTAAGTTCTTTGTTTTCACACTCTTCCTCTGTTTTCTCTCAAAAGAACTTGCTTTTGTCTTGATACAATTTTAATTCGCTTTATAACTCTGTTTTACCACTGAGTTCAGGCGGTTCTTGTTGATTTCTTCTCAAGAGCGGCCGGCGAAAACTAATATCCAGCCTAGTGCAAAAAAGTATTGACTGTTCTTCACAGAATCCTCGAAAGGTCCAATTTTTATGTAAAAGACTCGGTCTTTGAGGAGAATCCGATCCAAGACCACTATTTTCAACCTTTATCGTTTCGGAGGATCGCTCATTTTCCGTGATAAGATTATTTCGTTCGCTTTCGGCCTGTCCAATCCAAGAACTCTTGTTTTCCTTCTTTCCATTATAAATAGCTCCAAAATTCGCGTATTTCTCTGATACCGTTTGCTCTTGTGGAGCAGAGTTTAACAAACCCATTTCCTCTCTTCATTCTTCCGGATATTATTTATGTCCCGGCCTCGGTCTCATGGTCTCAATACTGATTTGAGTGTCTAAGAATCTTTGGGAAACACACCCCCATCTTTTTTTTCCAGAGATTTCACGTAGTCTTTGCTATTTTAAAAGACTTGCTCCCCATTGGGACGAATCCCGCTCTACAAACTATTCCAACAATATCCCAGAGAGCTCTAGGCTCACCTGTAGGTGAGCCTTGAAGTATACACCCACTCTACGAACCGCTTACAGCCTTGAGGCTCAACCTCAATTTACTATAATGTATGGTTGGTCCTCCTTCGCCGAGCATCGAAAATATGCTTTTCAAAGACCTCTAAAAGTCAACAACGAACGATTGGGATTGGTACAAGATACAAAGTGTTATCATGAACTATGAAGAGAACATCCATCTAATTCCAACTAATTCAAACAGAAAATAAGAAAACTTATTTAATTACTCACTAAATAAAGTCAATACTCTAGAGGATTGGATATAAAGTTATATCTCTTCGAAAACCAAAAATAGAAACTCAAGACTTCAATTGGAAATCGATTATCTGGAAACCATGCTTTGCACCTAAGATATAAAACATTCCACTAGAAGGTTGTTGTGGGTGGTGCTCGACATGTAGGGGAGAAGTTAGAAATCAAAGGACTACAAGTAGATCCTTGTTGTAAGTGGTTCAACGAATTTGAGACGACATACCACATTTTTATGCAATGCCCTTTTTATATAGATGTATAGGCTTTCTCTTTGATTCACGGGAAAATATGGGCCACCTAGATAGGAACATGCTTGAAAATAAGAAAGATGACAAACATAAGGTTTCCCCCACCCACATAATGCTCTATTTTGCTTTTGCCATGGATCTTTTGGAATACATGGACGAAAAAGAATAACCTCCTCTTTGTAGATTGTTCTTTCTCTCTCTCTCCAATAAGCAGTCACAAAGGTAACTAACGAGGCCCGGGGGTGGGTTGAAGCCCAACGTTCTCTTCCTCTTTCACGAGCCCTTGAAGCTCAAAATTTATGCCTCAGTCATTCGTTTATTTTCATGTGATGGGTGGATGCGAAGGGGAATAAAAGCTCCCTTAGTGATGGTATGGGATGAGAGTTTTGTAACACGCAAAGCTCAATGATATGTGATGGGTATTTCTCATGTCGTGGAATAGTTACAACTTTTATTATTGAAGTTTGGGTAATGAAGCACGCCACTAAAGATGCCCTCGGCAAAGGTTACAAAGAGCTCCACAGTCATTCAGACTCTCATTTTTTGATAAGCACTATAAACTCCTCTACTACTTTGGTGGAAATTGATGCGATATTTGATTATATTAGAATGTTATGTACCTCGTTATTGAGGGTTTTCTATATTTCTCCTTTGTACCATGTGATTGTAATGCATTAGTCGATAACATCCCAAAACAAACACTTTTGGGCATGGTATATGTAGTTTATGCTACCCTATAATTTAACAAAGTAAAATAGTGAAAAACTGTGATCCTTGTGAAAATATGAAAGCTGCTTTTAACTATTTGGTATGTCATTAAAAGTAGTAAAATACTATTACAATATTAAACATGTTAGATTTCCAACTAACATTAATCATTAAACTTAAGAAATTTCTCATTATTATTATTTTGTGAAACCTTATTTTTTGCATTTTGTTATCAATTATATCCTTTTAACAAAAAAAGAAAAAGCTACTGACGATAAACACAATCCTCAAACGAAAAGATATGGATGGATTTCTTGTATCAATCTGCTTGATCAATATTTGTATTTTTGAACTCTATATCTGTTTCTATCCATAATTAGTTAGGTTAGTCAGATTCTTTCTGGAATCAAATAGATGTAGGTAACATTTTTTTTTGGTCATGAAGATGTAGGTAACATATCGACACAAATATCTTAAACATTTCTTTTACCTAACCCTAAGGTAACTTATACAAATATTATTCTTTTATAGATATTTGTTACTTTAGGATTTATTACACTCCAAGAATGACATTCGAATAGTAGGATTCGTGCATATGTACCAATATAATGTAGGAACACGTTTTAGTCAGTAACTAAATCGGCCTACTCATCATCAGCATTATATACCTTCTCTCATTTAAGACCAAAACAACTTCTCATTTTCCCTGTTGAAGCCACACTTTTATCTAGCTATAATTAGGATACCTAATCACCCCACTTGCTTTCTTCATTTAGCATAAAAATCAATCCATATATTAGTTGCTATTATATGATTTAGATGTATGCAATTCGGTCCATGACGACCAATGCAAATGATTACGTTTGTTTCCTATATCCAAAAAGTTAATTTGGATGATAGATAACTAACCAAACCTGATATGAAAAGTAAAATCTAATTCTCGATATTTACTAAACAAAATTTAAATATAAAGTTTATTATATAGATGTTTCGATGGAACAAAAATTTCATTTAAGTAATTTTTTGTTTTAAATGATTTGTTTTATTCAAATGGATAAAGAAAATGAATGGTATGGAAGAAAATTTACGAATTATTCATTTAGTATCTAGGTAAGAATTTCAAGTTCAATAAACATAGAAGAATATGTTGTTATTTCCTAATAATCAATTTTTTTTAGACAAAACTTATATTTGTGACAAACAAATCCCAAGAAATTTCTTTGACAAATAAAAAAAAATATATTATAGTGTGTAATCAAATGCTTAAAAAAGGGTGGAGATGTGTATATGTCTGGTGACATATCATTTATTTTTTTAGTGGTGTTTCCACAATTAAAATTAAAAAGGGTAAATATCGTGTAATTAACATGAATGGTAGGCAATCTTTTATAAGGGTACATAAGAGTAGTTTTTGAACTTTTCTGGTCAATTTTACGTATTTTCATTGTATTTTAATTAATATCTGATTAAAAATGGACATTCACACTCATCTAGTTTTTGAAGATAATTTATGATCTATATAATCTTGGCGCATATCACCTAATGTTTTGCTACAACATTTAATAGTTTACTTTGTGTGTAATGTAATATTTTTTATATAAAATATTATCTTTCATTCTATAATTTTAAACACCAGAAAAAATTATATGTTTTATATCTAAGTTTTTCAGCTTATCGCTACACTTTACTGTAAAAATGTTTGTTTTTTTTTTTTTTTTGACATCATAGAAATATAAATTTTCTTTTAAATATAAATTAATATTTTTTAAAAAAGAAATGATACTATTTCATCCGTCAAGCGTCATACACTTAATCCATGCTTGATTACTCCATTGCTTGTAGTGTTCGATATATTTATTGCGTTTGTTCCATATCAACGACTACTTATTCTGTTTATGTATCTACCATTTATTGCATTGCAGACATTTTCTTGGACAACGTTTGAGACATTTCAAAACTTAAAAAATAAAATAATCTGTTATACGATGCCCCACATAAAGAGGAGACAAAGATAAAAATTCGCAATCGTTACAAGGACATTGGATCTCGATTCCTACAGTGGATAGATGTACTATGGGACTAATTAGAAACACATTTTGTGTATCCTTAAGGGCAAAATCGCCACACGTTGATGGGAAAGGTCATGCAAAAGCAAAATCTATAGAACAATCGATGGTCACGACGACTTTTTTCTCTTTGGTGGTAAACTTTGTTGCATAATGTACCAAAACTATACGTTTCATGTTATGGTTGGTTCATAACTAGTTTGGAGTTTTAACGATCCAATAGGAATTGTGAGTTTTTTTTTTCTTTTTTCTTTTTGTCACTATGGAAAAAAGTATTGGTTTATACTTTGGCAAGTTTCTATCTTCATTAATCCCACTTTAGTTATTTGTAGTTTCAATCAGGTCAACGCCTCAAGAAAACTATGATAGATTTGGGGAACTTTAAATCTTTTTTTTTTTTCTTTTTTTTAAAAATTCTTATTATTGATTGAATAAATTATAAGTAATTATAATTTTTAGTTATATCTTATAATGGATTAAATGATGTATTCGAAGTAAAAAAAAATTTGGATCCCAAGAATTCGAAGTAAATTTCCATAATTAACTAATATGAGAAAAAACAATTCATGGTATGAATACTGGAACCAGCCTTACCGGAATAGGGAGTCAATTAAGTTCATGTTTCAGATTTGGTTGGGTCTTGGATCGATCTTTGGAATTGGTTCTTGGCTACACTCACCGATGGGATGAAATTCCTTTGCCCATAAATTTTGTTTGTTTTGTTTTTTTCGATTCTTGGTTATAGATTAAAGATTGTCGACGGTTCGTGAAGGTTCGGTGCGTGCTCTGACTTGTCACAAAGGCAACATCAACCACGAGATATATAGGAGTATTGCTTGAGGACAGGACTGCGACTTATGTCTCGGTGGTGATGTGTGAAAGTCTTTGGCTATGGGTCGAAAGGCTTTTCGCGCCGGACGCTCTCTGTTTCATCAACGCGGGGGTTAAATTATAGCAATGTTCAGTCGATAATTATACAACATTATCTTTCTTGTTTTTAATTAAGATTTAATTTGGAGTTTTGTAGAATCTCTATTTTTGAGATTCTAGTAAAAGGGCAAGAACTACGGTCGACATATGTTTTGTCTTCTCCTTTGTGAGATACTTGGTCATTGCACCATACTGATTCGTATTTATTTCAATCCATCATCAATCTAATATTTATTCAATACTTATTTAGTGAAAAAAAAAATATTGAAACCCATCTAAAATTCTAATTAAAAAGTGGTGGTAGAACAAGCAGTCGAAAGAAAAATATTAGGATCAACACACCATAAAATAAGTATAGCAAAATGAACAAACACACTAGAGAAAGAGTTGAATAATCACCTATAAGAAAATAAATAGCATAATGCCACTTTTTAGCAAGTGATTCTTGGTCAAACAGTTTCCTTTGAAAAAGAAGTCTCGAATTCGAATCCACTTAAGAGATTTATTATTATTGGTTAACTCTGAATACTGAAAAAGATTATGGACAAAAGTTTAGAACTTTCAAAGTTTATTAACGAGAAAATGTATATAAATTGCTATCAAATTTTAACCAGCTTTTTTTTCTTTTTCTTTTTGAATGATCGAAGGAATTTTCTCTTTTTTTGGCAAAGAGTTATTAAAATTAATAAAAGTACGAAGTTTCAAAGCCTTCAAAAATTTATTACTTTAGTCAAAATATGCAAAGATATTGCAATGTGAAAGTTGGGCAACACATATAACATGCATTTTTTATTACATGCAAGTTTTAATTGAAAATAGTTCTCTTTTTAAAGACATAAAAATCAGATCAAAAATTAAAGAACACGCAAAACACAACGGTACACTAAAGTTAGGAAAATACATAATCCTCAAAGCTTCACTACAAATTTCTTAACCAAAGATTCTTAATCAGACTGACACAACAATAAGACACCACTTAGCTCGTCACTTTAATTCCTAGATAATAAGTGTTAGATCAACACCCTAATCACAAACCTCTTTTCTTTCCCCTCCCCTCCATTTCCTAATAGAGATGCCAAATCATGTTTGAAATCTCTAGTTTTAAAAATGAAAGCCCTAAAACCATAGTATAACACTATGTCTCTTATATCCCCAACAGATAATGCCCCTTCCATAATCTACATATGAATTAATCAATATTATGTTAATTTGAAACGATCTATAGCTTCCTTTTTAGGGTTCGGCATCGATACTCGTTACTCGTCTTTGACCCGTTACCCGACTAGTATCTGTTTTGGAAAACAGGTACATGTAACTTTTGGGTTGAGTAAAGAATATCACAATTCTATTACCCGCGGATAAGGGTCGGGTATGGGGGTATCAAATTCATTTTAACTACATGTATCATACCCGACCGTTACTCGAAATATTACCCGCCCGTTACCTATATATTACCAGTCATTACTCGATAGTATAACTCTAAGTTTGTATTAGACATTGAGAAATACATTATCTTGTTCTCATATTTGGTTTATATTGTTGGAGATCCATCCTACCTTTCTTAATATTTCAACTTAACTCGTTCACTTTCGTCTTTCATATTATAGGTTTTATAGATTTAAACTTTTTGATTTCAACGTATTTTCTTTCTCATATTTGAGCTCATATTTGAGTTGCTAATAGTTATATATATACCATATATTATATTTTTGGTATTTGCATCCTTAAATATATATGTTTGAAGATATTTTAATGTTGTCATACATATAAAGGTAAAAGTTCAGGTATTTAGCCGATCGACTAATTTTGAACGGATACCCATTTATCCGGATATCTATTTTTCTAGACCGGATATGGATACTAGAAATGTAATACCCATAAGAGTCAGATCGAGTAACGGATACCCTAAAATTCAAGGATATTCCAACCCTAATTATACCACTTCTTGTATCAGTTTTAGTACCCAAAAGCATATCATCAGATCATCAATTATAGTACTCTTCGTCTTGTTATAAAACTCAATCAAAACTGCAGTTTCACTTATTAGTCAAGTTGTATCGCCTTCTTACTAGTAAAATGCATATCACATTGGAGACTTAGTTCTCGTTAAAATTTTTGGATGAGTAACGATGATATTCTTGTTTTTACTTAAATTTGACCAAATCATGTGAAAACTTTAAAGTATTAAAACTAGAATTTTAAATTAACTATTTAACAATATTATCGTTTCTGTTAATTTTTTTAAGCAGTAATTAATCCATATTAATCCATATTGTACACTTATCGGAAAAAACGTATCTCATTTTTGTATAAAACTTTTTTCATGGTATTATTTGAAATTTTTAGGTGTTATGTTTTACAAATGAGTATGTTTTTTTTGCCCTTTCGATTTGGCCTACTAAATGTGTATCTAGAAAAAAAAATTAGCGGGTGCAAAAAAAAAAAAAAAATTTAATTTAATAATAGAAATGACTAACAAACTATTTAGAAAATTTATCAAAAAATGAATAAATATTTTTAAATTTTTTAGAAAATTTTATCAAATATCTTTTTTTGGTCACACATTAAATAATTATTTTAGATTGGAAATATACAATTATATGTCAATAAGTTACTAAGAAACTTTGAAGAAGATAAAATTTTGTAAAATATAACAAAATATAACTTAGATAAAATATTAATAAACTCCAAATTATCAAACAACATAAATGAAAGACTGAAAAAGTATAAACCGATTTTTCATATTAACTCCAAATTATCAAACAATGTTTTTCAAACTTAATATAAAATAATTTATGCAAAAATGTTATTATAATTTATGAAAAAATTTCGTTAAAAAGGAAAAATAAAGATTAAAAAAGGTAACATAGAAATACGGTATCTAGACTAATTAATATAAAGGGTAGATAATACATGAATGGCATAATCAATATGAGGGATAGTCGGATAGATTATGTTTAATATGCAATCAATAGGAAATATATAATGGTACAACTATATCTATATGTGTATCTGTATATGTTGAGAAAAAAAAAACCAAAAGCGTAGAAGAAAAAATAATTAAGAGGGTGCATCGATGAAAATTCACTGGGTGCAACCATTTCCAATTTATCCAAAAAATGAATTATTGTAAAGCATAATATGGAATTTTTAAAATTTAATGGGTGCACTTGCACCCCCTCTCTTCCATGTACATCCGCCCCTGGTTTCATGTCCAAACAGTATAGTCTAGTGGCTATAACCACATGCAAGTCCATGGACATCCTGATTTTGAATCTATAATCCCGTATTACGTGAGTAATTAATATAAGGGTTAGTGGGTCCAGGTAATATTAGTGGCATTACATATGCAAATAATATAGTCCATGCCTATAGAAAGCAATGATAATAGCATAAATGTAGGCAATGAGTACACAAAGAGTTTATGATAAAAAGAAATGAAATGTGTAGGGTTACATCTTCTTGGTTGAAAAAAGTATGTTCATGACAAATTGAAGAAAGACGGTGTGATTTAAGTGATCCCATCATTTTGTTTTATTATTTTCCTTAATTTATTTAATTGTTAATTAGGACTCGTGCATGTGTTCTATGCGTTTGTCCAATCTTTCGGAAAAGAGAAAAAGGTCAACAAGCACAATAGTTTCTCCACTATATTTCAAATATTCTACATTTTATTATTAACTCAATCGTTTTCATCTATCGATTTACGTTAAATTTTGAAATATATATTAATATATATTATATTTTCGCTATTTTCATCTCCTTTGATTTTTTTTGTTTTCCTGGTAAAATTTTCTAGACTAAGAAACAGTTATTTATTGATTTTATGTCGTTATTTTCATCCCCTTATCATTATTTAATTAAAATTTGATTAATATAGATTACATATATTTATAAACCATGTATACATTCGTAGAAATTGTACTTATGTTTATTAATCCACTATAACATGTTTTAACAATAGAATACTAAATTGATTGTATATGTTAAATATAGAGTAAAATTCATATATATATATATATTTTTTTAGTTCAAATATAAATATATTAAAAAACAGTTATCTATTTAATTAAAACTTAAGAATTAACTACATAAAATAAATTATAAATAAAACTACATTACAAACGTCAAATTAAAAATGCATAATTAGTACTGGAAACTGAATACGCATTTTGATTTTGATATTGGTAAAACATTAAAATAAGAGAGTTTAATTTGTAAATTTTTAAAACATTAAAGGGATTGTGTAAGAAATAAAAAAAAAAAATTTAATATATTTGGAACAATATTTTTAAAGAACGAAATATAGCCAACCATTGGAACAAAATAGAGTTCTAAATAAAGTTCATAAAAATGTTTTGAATCGCAACATGGACAACATAAAAACATCGAACCAAATTGTATGATTTACGGATGCTGCTTGGAAAGGAGACCACATAAATACTAAAATTGGTATTGTGTGTTTTGCAAATAACGCAGTTCATGAAAACGTTTTGAATCGCAACATAAATAACATAAAACATGGAACCAAATTGTATGATTTACGGACATTGTTTGGAGAGGTGACCACGTAAATGCTGGAATTGGTATTGTGTGTTTTACAAATAAGACAGTAGTGGAAAGAAGTAAAAAATGTTTGATCTCCCCTTATGGCGGAAGCTTTGGCAATCCCCAAGCTACTGCAAGTGGCTCGCAACAAGAACTGGAGGGGGCTCTTGGTAGCCTTTAACAAAAAGAAAAACTTGATCATATCCATCACCACAAAGAAACCGCCACAAGATTTTACGATATCGTCAACAATATTTGCCAAGTAACAACACATTTTCCTGACTTATCTTTTAATTTTATTTCTCAAAAGAATAACATATTTAATGATTTTTTGGCCAAAAAAGCTTTGCCAGCAATGAATTCTACTTCCATTGTATCATCTTAAGAAATGTTCCAATGTATTATTCATTATTATATTTTTTATTGTGCAACATTTGAATTGCAAGTCTTTAAAAAATTTTATTGGTAGGGTAAAAGTGTGAAATTTTTTATTTTAGAAAAGAGACGATTTTCAAGAAAACACGAATGTAAAAGTTTGAATTTTATCTTCTTTTTATTTCTTCTGAATTTTAATCTATTATATCTATAGAATCGCATGCCTAATTGATCAATTATAGAAAAATATTGGCTTTAATATTGATAATATCTTTCCGCAAAATATCTGAAAATTTATTACTTAAACAATTTTAGAATGAGTTTATAAGTATTTTTAGTGTAAGCACGTTTTAATTGATAGAATTAACATCAGTTGAGTTATTAGTGAGAACATTTTGTAAAAAGTTTTTAAATAAAATGTCGGGTCTGATGACTTTACAAGTGAGTTTTCTTAGGAGACATGCATTATATTTGGCTATGATTTCTCAAAAGCTATCCATGAATTCTTTGCTAATGATTGAATGCTGAAGCAGCGGAATACTACAAAAAATGCTATAATCCCTAAAGTTATAAATGTAGAGAAGATCCAACATTTCAGGCTCATCTCCTTTTGTAATGTCACATATAAAATTATTTCAAAGATCTTAGGAAGAAGATTACAAAGAGAAATTGAAGAAATTTTGAGCAGTAAGCTTTCGTTAAGGATGATTACTGGTAGAAAACGTGTTATTGGTTTCAGAAATGTGGACATGAGATAGGATTTTGACTCGGTTTAAATGAGATTTTTTGTTGGAAGTGTTTAAGGTTGCAAATTTCCATCCTATGTTTGTTTGATAGATTGCCCGACGTATCTCAACCCCCTTTTACTCCATTGCTATAAACGATGAAATTGTGATTTTTTCAAGGGACAAAGAGATCTAAGACAGGGAGACTCTATCTTTCCTTATCTCTTTGCATTAACAATGGAAGTGCTCTCTATTAGTTTGGATGGAGCTTGTAGAGACGCAAGAATAGGGCTTCACCCTAAGTGTAGGAGACTATGAATCTCCCATTTTTCTTTAACTAATGACATAATGATTTTATGTGGCGGGAGTCTGAGTTTTCTCCAAGGTATCATCGATGCAATAGATGATTTCCAAGATCTCTCTGGTCTTGTTGTAAACAGAGAAAAAACTACTCTCTATGCGGCTGTGATCAGTGACACATAGAACATGGAGAGCACTCAATTGGGTTTTAGAGAAGGTGTTTTCTCGATTAGATATCTTGGGCTTCCTCTTTTTCACAAGAAGCTCAATGCCAAAGACTATAGCCCTCTCATCGATACTTTGACCAACAGATTCAACAGATGGGGGAGGGGGATCGAGTTTCTCTTTTTCTCAGGTATACTCTAGTTGATAATCTTATTCATTTCGAGTACTCTAAATTTTAGGATGCCAGCCTTCATAAGAATGACTTAAGACGATTGAGCATATGTGCAATAGATTTATATGGAATGGTAATATTACCAAAGTCTCAGGTATCAGGGTTTCTTGGAAAAAAATTTGTATTCCTAAGTCTGAAGGAGGCTTGGGACTAAGGAATCTCCAGATATGGAACACGATTTTAGCTCTTATGTTGGTTTGGATGCTATTTTAAAATTCAGGCTCTTTGTGGGTTGCTTTGATGCAAGATAAACATATGAGGGACAAAAAAATTTGGTACTTTGAAGCTAATTCTACCACTTCATGGATTTGGAGGTACCTTTTGACTCGTAAACTATTAGCAAGACAGTTTATGTGAATTGGGTGATGATAATCGAAATAATGTTTTTGTTTGACAGTTGGTGTTCTCAAGGTTCTCTAGCTGAGAAATTTGGTGCTGATGGACCTCCTGGCATGGGTATTAACAAAAATTCGCTTGTTAAGCATGTCTTCCATCGAGATGGTTGGACTTTGAAAGCAGCTAGATTCGATATGGCTGAGCAGTTCCACATTCCTCACCACCATTCCACCACCAACTTCCTTTGTAATCCCTGATATGTACTCATGGTTGGTTACAGGTTCAGTCTCTGCATCTAACTCCTTATCTTCTAAACTGACCTGAGAGTATTTCAAACCAAAATGTCCAACAATGTCTTGGTTTAAAGCTGTATGGTTTAGGGATCACACGCCTAAACATGCTCTTCACTTTCTGGGTCACTAATCTATACAGGCTTTCGTTGCGTTCAAGGTTGGTGAATTGGGGAATCAAAATTATAAATTTTTGTCCCCTTTGTGAATCTTATGAGGAGACTAGAGATTATGTGTTTATCACCTATGACTACGCTAAGCACATCTAGTCAAAGCTATTCCATCGTTTGTGCCAGAATAATATCAGCATTACTACTATGCCTCCTTGCTCCATTGGATGATGCAGCCACAACCGCATAACCTATTAAGGAATCTCGGTATCCAACCTTCATTTATTTGGTGTGGAAACAAAGAAACTCCCGTGTAAACTTTAATGACAAAATGCATCCGAAAGTGTTATTCATGAAGCATGATCACCACTGTGTGACAAATTCTTAGCCGACATCAAGAAAAAGAGATTCAAGGATATTTTTTCTCAATTAAACTAATAATTAAAACAAATTTTGATTTTTTTTAAAAAAAAAATGTCCAAAAAATTCTAAAAAGAAACTCATGATATGTCACTTATCATCTCCTCCAAACTTTCTCATACACCCTTCATCAACAAAATTCATGACAACCAACTCATGATATGGAATACATAGATATGAAAAATGACAGTTTTCCCATTGAATTTTACTATTTTAATACACTAAGATATACTACAAATATATATTTCTAGCATTGTGTTTTTTCTTTGTAAATTTGAATTTTTGTTGCACTTGATTTCTTATTTTCCTAGTCCATTATGTTGTTGTGTTTCCAAATTAGGTTAGTGTAATATTATTTTCAATTTCGTCATCAACATTAAAAATAATATCCATCATTTATTCTAAAATCTTTAACTTAAGCATATATCATCTTAATTGGTAGTCTAATATATTATTAATATATATTTATTGTGATGGCTGAAATTTTAATTATCGTAAAAAAATTTACAAATTTTTGTTTTCATTTCATCTAATCAAATTTTGCATGAACACAAGTAACATGTAGCTATCTATCTCATTTTGCATGAGCAGAAATTTTTTCATGAAGGGTGCGTGAAGATTTGGTGGAGATGATAATTGTTTTGGACTTTTTTTATAAAAAAAATTAAAATTATTTTTAATTATTAGTTTAATTGTGAAAAATTGAATTTTTTCGTTTTTATTTTTATTTTTCAATTTTTTTCAATTTTTTCAATTTTTGAAGTTTTGTTTTACTTTTTATAATTTATTTTAAATTTTTTATTTTTATTTTGATTTTTAAATTTATTATGAATTATTGAATTTTTTTTCAATTTTTTTATTTTTTCAATCGGGTCGGATCTGTATTCGGGTTTTTGATCCTCAATCTGGGTCAAAATCGGGTTTGGTTATGGTTTACATGGTTTGGTCAAGAGTTAAACCCGTAATTTGAAAATATGGTGCAATTTGATAATAAATTTATAAGCAATGTGCAATTTGGTCGAAAATGAAATGGGGTGTAAAACCATGTAAAAATTTGATAAGAGATATAAAATAACAGTTTTCCCATAAAACTTTGCCTACGAAACTAATGGTTTTTCCAATTATGTTTTTTATTCTTTTTGGAAAAGGTTGTTATTTGTAAAGCCTTGTAAACATTTTAAGGACAATATATATATTTGCATTTGTCAAAAAAATAGTAATTCAGATAAATTCTATAGTAGCTATAAAAACGAATATGATTCATGAACTCACACTTGGTCTAATGTCAACAGTATTGAGTGGATGTATATGTCGAACACGATATATTTAGGGGTAGATAGAAAGACCCCAAAGTATTAAACAAGATGAGGAAGTGACTTTTCCAAAACAGGTAAAATGGGTTAGGCTTTGAAAGTAATGATACTTTTGATTTAGAAAGTCAACGGGATTCTTCGTCTTTGAGTAACTTCGAAATAAATAGATACTAAATGTTATCCCTTTTTACCTTTTAGGTAACAACCAAAAACAATTATATCCAGCTCTTTTTTTTACTATCAATTTGTTGACCACACTATTTGAAGAAGAAACATAAACATCACATACATAGTTCACCAAATTACTGGAACACATACATATATTATTTTTAAAAACATAAACATCAACAATGTCATTTTTTTGTGTCAATGAAACTTATGTCAATAGTGGACGTTCCTACGAAGAAGAACTTATGATATTACAATTTATGCCTTATTGAGGGTGTTATCCCATTTTTAAATTGGTTTATTCTACAGCAGCAAATGCTAGTCACAATAAGGTTTTCAAAGAAACCAATTTAGTCATTAGTAAAACTGAAGTGAACCAAGGAAATACTGTAAAAAAATTAAAATTGCATGCCCGAAGATTCCTCGAAGTTATTTATAATATTCAATTGACTAAAAATGATAGCATTAACCAGAATTAGCCGATGATTTTTTTTTTTCAAATCTAGTTTTCTTCATCATCGTTACATTTTAAAATCCTTTAAATAAATAAACGTACAAAATCATTTTACATAATTAAGATCAAAACCATATAAAAAATTTAGACTATTGTTGAACATATTATAGGGTAAGTTCGTAATTTATTAGAGTTTGTGACGTTCGGAGATGTTAAATGAAGTGAGTATGACAAAGTCGTAATAAACAGTGATGAGGTGGGAATTGGATTGAAAAAGAGTTCATAATGAGAATGACGAGGTTATGTATTAATGACTGAGGTCGAAAGAGAATATAAAGGGAGCCAAACTCGGTCGAATCTAGGTCGGATCTAAAGATCATAACCTAATACTTACTAACAAGGTCAAAATAACTGTTAAACTCGACATAAATCTTCTTATCTCTCTATAAAGTTATATTCCCTCACTTCTCATTCTAAAGAAGTTGTGTTTATTACATTTATGGTGCTTCCTATTTATAATAGGAGAGCTTGGGAGGCATCTCGTATTAGACTGACATTTTTGTAAACATTCTATGTCTTCTTTGTCGAACTAAGTGATAGAATGGAAGGTTGACGAGTAATTTAGCATCTCCTCTGACATTGAATTGTTCAGTGCAAAGAGTTGATAAATCAGGTCGTTGTAAAGATCTGTTATAGGCCGTCGGCCGTCGTTCGACGTGTTACTTATTTCTTTGGGACAAAATCAATTACGGTTGCGTCGTGAGAAATTTTTGGTGAAGGGTCAAGGTTTGGTCCATTATTTTTTTATTCGAACTTGATTTGGGTTGAGTCTGATGAAGGGTGCGCAGTCCACCTCTAACAACTATCATGGACAACACATTTACAACATGCCAGAGTTTCTAGAAGATTTGCATCATCAATAAACACTAAAATTTTCTAGTTATTTATATTTTAGAGCAATATCATATTAAGATATGTAGCAACTAACTGAATATATATTCACAAGAATTTTTCTTTTCAATGAAAGCACTAATTCCTGTCAAGTACATACATAAGATCGATGTCAATTATTCAAATCAAAATCGAAATAAAGAAAAAAGATGTGGGAAGTTGACTAACAGTGACAAAGAAAGATTGGTGTGGCAAAATGCACCTTCTCAAAGATAAGCCTTCCCCATCACTGTCATTTTCTTTCTCTTCAGTCTTCCCTTTCCTTACCTTTTAGTCTTTTTTATCTATTTTTCCAGTTTAATTAGTCTACCAAAGAGGTAGTAAGTCAAACAATACTACAAATTTTTTTTAAAAAAGTTA
Organism: Euclidium syriacum; assembly: GCA_900116095.1. Lineage (NCBI taxonomy): Eukaryota > Viridiplantae > Streptophyta > Magnoliopsida > Brassicales > Brassicaceae > Euclidium > Euclidium syriacum. The sequence continues at coordinate 9,866,551 of FPAK01000006.1, forward strand.
TCTTTATGTTTTTTCATCAAATATATATAGTGAAAAAGTTTAGCTTATAAAAAATAGAATAATATTCATAGATATTTGAAGGGAAAATCCCCAAGTTATATGAACTTCTTCTTAAGCGAGAGTTTAAATACATAAACATTGAAAAACATAGAAATAAAAAATTTATGAGGTGACAACTTATAAGTGATAGTAAAAACACCGTTGTATACTGGTAAATGATTTAAAAACTTTTATATTTGGTATGGAGTTCAAATTGAAGAGAATGGATTTTCTTGCAAATTATTGACGCAAGTCTATTCAGAGGTTTCAGCGTGTAGCAGGTAAAGCCGTCTAGTTTCTAGAGTTAAGCGTTAAACTGTCCATCATGGTATGTCTCAAGTTGAATTGTCTGTTTTTTCATTAAACTTTTAATTCAAAATTCTAAAATAAAAATAAAAAGACTAAATTACCATTATGATTAAATTATTAATTAATCTTATTTTTTCATTAAACTTTCAACTCTAAATTTTAAAATAAGAATAAAAAATAAAAAATGAAAAATAAAAAATGAAATATCGAAAAAAAAAATTAAATGAACAAAAAATTTAAAAAAAAAATAAAATAAAAAAGTAAAATAAAAAAGTAAAAAATAAAAAATATAAAGCTAAAAAATTTAAAAATTGAAAATAAAAATAAAACTTAAAAATTAGAAACTAAAAATCGAAAATAAAAAAAAAAAATTTAAAAGTTTAATTAAATATATTTTTATTACTTTTATATGTTTTTTTAGTTTCATTTATTATCAAGATTTTTAAATATTTTATTTACTTAAATGAAAACAAAATCTTTAATTTATGGATATTTTCCTAAAAAAATAGTTTCCTGTTTTTTTTTCAAAAAACAATATTTTTTTTTCAAAAAACAATATTTTTTTACTATTAAAAATAAATTCGCAAATAAAATCTTGTTGCCACGTCATCACATGTCAAAAGATCCGTAAATTTTTTAAAAAATCTGTTACAAATCATATAAAACTGTTACGCTACGGGGGCTGTATCGAACTTGACATTTAGAGTAATTTGAGTTTTAATAAGATTTTATATGATTTTGATGATTCTGGATGATTTTAAAGAAGTTGTTATGATTTGGTATTAAAATCCCTAACAATTCTACATAAAACCATGAGATTTAGATCTTTATATTTTTAACTAAGAAAGTCTCTTAAAATCCACTAAAATCTCCTACAGTCATTAAAATCTCAATACTTGAAACATTTTCAATAACAGTGGATTTGATATGATTTTTAAAAGTTCTTGTTTGAATAACAGGGGATTGTAAATGATTTTAAATGACTTTACATAAATCTTATGTTCAATAACACTTGATTTGGGAAGATATTTTAAAATCCTTAATTGAATAACATGGGATTTTAATAAAACCCAAAAATCTTTTAAAATCCACAGTTCAATACACCCCCTACAATACTAGTTTAGTAATTTTTTCAGCAACTATTGTAGTGTTGCGGATTAAAATAAATCTGCAACAAAGACAACAAATCTACAACACTACATGTTAAATCTCCAAGTTATATCCGCAAATCCAGATAAAACCGCAAATTAAAAAAAAAAATTGCGACACTCAAAAACAAATCTTCAAATCAAATCTGCAAACTAAAGAAATATGCAAAAAAATAAATCTGTTAAAAAAGAAAAAAATATGCGACATTACATACTACTTTAGTAATTTTTTAAGCATTTTTTGCTTTGTTGAGGATTTTCTAAAAATCTACAACAAAACAAAAAATCTACAACAAGTAAATTTAAATCTGCAGAAACAAATCCGTAAAAAAAGAAATCCGCAAAAAATAAACACATGTTTGCGGATTTCTTAAAAATAATCTGCGGATTTATTTCGATGGGAATGTGTCATTTTCGTAAATATTTATATTTTAGCTGATGTGGAAAAAAAAAAGTATGGCACTTCAGTAAATAGTTTTTTCCTACCAAATGGTTATAGGAGTTTTTTAGTCACGAAAATATTCAATTTAAAGTTCAAAAATTAATACTAATCTAATAATTATAGTATTTTTTCATACTAAATAAGTAATCCACCCAAAAAATAATTATAACTGGTACTATCTTACTGAATTTCGAAATTATATTTTTAATAATAAAAAGAAAAAGTATTTTAAAGAAAGTTTGTAAATATATAAAAAAAAATGTAAATTATATTCTTTTCTGATAATTATTTAAATTATTGGAACCAACGTTGAAAAAAATCTAGCCACTTGACTATGATTGATAAAAATGTGGGGAAAAGTCAACTAAGATCTGACCTTACAGTTTTTACAAGTGTGTATATGTATATACATAACTGCATATTTTTTTCAAGAGAATATAAATGTATAATGTTAGGATAAAATTTAACCTTTTATTTTAAAGATTTTTTTTAATTTTTACGTCTAATCTACTTTAGACAAACCATTTAACATTATTTTCGTCTTTTATGTTGATTTCACGTGATACTTGGATCTAACTCTATCGTAGTCCTAATACACTAAAAAGGTAGGACCACCAAAACCCCTTCTTTTCAACATCTGGTGACACGGTTATGTTGTTTAGACTGAGAGTATCAAGAATAAAATGGTCAAGTAAATATAGCGTATTGGATCGACATTACAATAGTCAAGAAGCTTAGAAAATGGGGTGTCACTTCTAGGATCTCCGTATTTGTGTATATTGTTGTATACCCATGTAGGAAAGACACTAGAGGGACACCGGTCCAACCAATGAATCAACTCACGAAAAGGCCTAAACAACCCTAGTAAATATCGAAATCAGAGTCATGTATTTAAAATTGCCCAAAAGTGACTATATCTCTTTTTTATCCATATAATTACATATTCACATCTATCACCCGTATAAAACGGGAAATTTGGTGTTCATTTTTTGTATACAGACATACTAGAAACAAGTAAGATTGACGTTGACAACCTACATATCTCGAGAACACCAAAAGCACACCAATGATTCTGAGAGCTATGAAGATGCAGTTTGCCTATAGATCCCATGTACCTTAAAATTATCTTGTTTACTAGCTGCCGTATAAAAAAAATATATATATGTGGAAAACACTTAAGTGATATGTACTCACCAAATCCATATTATCATATAGATAACCCATTTATATGGTCTATTAATCCAAATCAAAAAACCTCTATAAAGTCACATTCTTTTCACTACGAAAAACTAAACCTTATTATATTTTTATCTAAATCTAAAATACTCTCTCATCTTCCATAAAATTACCCTTTCTCATTTTCTCCCAAAAATTTCACTTTCCTCTAAGACTTGTCTCAAACTTCTATCTTTTCCAAAACATTTGTGTGTCTTTCTTCCACAAAAAATTGCATAAGGAGGATTTATTCATCTTTCTCTTTATGTCTATATCTGAAATCAAGTCTTACTTGACAATTTGGTAAATTATATGGTGACAGTCGACATGAAAAATTGATTTTGCGTGGACATTGTCAAATAATCTTGGTACCTCATAGTTAAAGATTCATGTAAAAGGCTTTGATAACATGCACTCTTTTACATTTTTTTCTTTTGACATATGATTCAAAATTCATGAATATATATGGAAATCCGTAATTATCTCGAATTTCCAAAAATATCATTAAAAATGTTTTATTAAGGATATTTCTAAAACACGAAAACACCTGATAAAATAGTATTTGACATAGTTCTTCATGATATTATTGTCAATTACCCTAAATTCAAAATTCTCAATTACAAATTCTTAAAGTTTACAATTCATTATTAAAAATACAGAAAACTTAAAAATTCAATCTTTTTGAAAAAAAAAATGCTAGAATATCTAACAAAAAAACGGAAGGAGTAATAATTAGTAACTAGATTATAACCCGAACCCGGTTCGGGTATTATGTATTCATAAAATCATTCTATAATATATTTAAATTAAATTATTTTGTATAAAATTAATAGTTAATTTATGGTATAACATTTGAAAAATATTTATATGATTTATTAACACATGTTATTGCATAGTTGTAATTTTTTGTTTCTTTGAAAATTAACAAAAAAAACATATACAATATAAATATAGATATGTATCAATTAGAGTCTCATTATGTCAAAATAAATTTAATAATTATGTGACATGATATATTTTATAAATTTTAAGAAGGAAATCATGAATACGAAATTTCGAAACTTGTTATAAAAGTATATCCCGTTTGGTGAAGATATTTGAGTGATAGCAGAAATCATTTTTGGTATGCAAAAGAAGATGAGAGAAGATGGGCCATCAATTCTAAATGGATTACAGTATTACATATTTTATCTATTAATGGACTATTAACTTTTAATGAGTTTAATAGTTTTTAATGACATGACTGAATAGAATGATTTTATTGGTTAATTTTCTTTAAATTATTCTCAGTAAGACACGTGACGTAGTGTCTTCTTAATTAATATATAGAGGATTATTAGTTATCTAGGAAAATTTTAATCAGTTATAATCAATTAGAAAGACTGCAGCAACGAGGAGAGAGATAGAAAGCTTTGGGTTTTTTTTTTGTTTTTTTTTGTTATTTTGGTTATTTGGTTTTTCATATGCATTAACTATTGGTTAATTTGTATATCAAGAAAGAAAATTCTATAGTTTTATTATATAATTTCGATTATTTTTGTACAGTTATGTTTTCAAATTAGGGCCTCAATTTTTTTCATATTAGGCCACAATTATATCAGGGCCGGCCCTGTTCTTAGCTCACGGGATTTTACAAGGAAACTTCTCTACAACGTGGGATTTTTTTCCAGTTCCACTCTTGCTCGAATTCCTCGTTTTGTCCAACAATATGTGTTTCCAACAACGGTGCATAGCATTATTGGGACAGTAATTCCTCATAAATTCAGATATATAAGTTGACAGGGCTTTTTTTTGGGCTTTGCTCGTTAGGAGTATGACCAGACTAAACATGTTTTAACTATTCGGAATTAATTAGCAAATGAGAGTGACAAAAAAATGCAAAGATTAATTGATGATCTCCTATTATTTTGGGGGTAAGAAAAAGCTTTGAGATTCCTTTGCACTTTACCTCATACCCAATAGTGTCTCCAACACATCACTGAAGTAAAAATGGTTAATTGATGATCTCCTATTATCCACTTTGCACCCACCTTCCTCTTCACCTTGTTCCTTAGACTGGGTCTCGGTGGTAGAATATGATAGTATCCATTTAGGAATTATTTGATCTCATTATAACATCGAAATCAGTCCCAATTGCAGCCTCTATTGAGAATGGCTATTGCTAGCGTATCATGTTTTTTTAAACCATAATAAGTGCATAATTACTTCACTCAAACGCAAATCAATTTAATTTACCTTGTTTTATCTTCTTAACCCAATATATATATACATCTATATATACAACCGAAAACAATTGAAAAATTTACAATAAAAACACTTCGATTAACATAAAAACATAATTTGCAAATATAAGCCATGTTCGTCTTACAAACGCAGACTGTTTTGAGAGGCTAAAAAAAAAGACGTTGACTGGAACAACTATCACTGAATAGAGTCGCTGGAAACTGCTAAAAAGAATCGCCGGAACCGTTCGAAGGAGTCATTGCTATTGTCTCAAAAATTGTCGCAGCGTCTCCAATTAGTAACGCCGGCGTCATGCTCTACACATTCTTGTGATCTAAATAACATAAATCTATGGCTGTTTGTTGCCGCAGACGCTAGTCGGAGCGGGAACACGATAATTATTGGTCTATTAGCATTAAGTCAAAATTCAGAAGTTTCTTTCTTTTTGTAGGTCTTTGATTGGTCTGTGTATGTTTGACCTTAAAAAATTGCTTACCTTAGAACTTTCTATTTTTGGTAAACTCTTCATATGTTTCGCTTCCCAACTAAATAACTAAACAAAAATATTACAAACGAACAAAAAAAAAAAAGAAGAAAAATCAATGCTTCTCCTCCTACTTTTTCTCCTCATCGAATAATTCGATCAAACCAGAAAAAAGCAAAAACAAAAACAAAACGATCTAATAGGAAACAAGATAGAATTATAAGATCAATTATCGGTGCCGGAGAAAGGAAAAAGAAACCAATACTATGAAAAATAACGCTCCTAGCGAGGATTCAACAAAATGGATGTTAGAGAGTGTGGAGATCGATACAATGGGCGAGAGTTCGGGTAAAGAACCGAACATTAACCTCAACAAGAATGAAGGTGGTCTGAAGAAGAATGCGTCGAGGGGCGTGGGATCGATAATTCGCACGTTGAGCGTTTCGAACTGGAGAAAGAGCGGGAATCTTGGGTCTCCAAGCACGCGTAAAAGCGGGAATCTCGGGACCCCAGTCCCCGTGGGCCCTACGAAGCCGATGGGGCCACAAAGAGTGGAAAGGACAACGTCTAGTGCGGCTAGGGGACTGCAGAGTTTACGGTTCCTTGACAGAACGGTCACGGGACGGGAACGAGATGCATGGAGATCAATTGAGAACCGGTTTAACCAGTTTTCTGTTGACGGAAAGTTGCCCAAAGAAAAGTTCGGCGTCTGCATCGGTAATTAACACAAATACTAATAGTTAATAGTGGTGATAAATTGTCCTTTAATTCAAATATTGGCTAACTATGGGTTATTGCCCACAATTCAAGGTGATTTTGATCAAAAATTGGTATCTACAATGAACATAAATATTCATCTTGATTTTATTTGATTTTTTTTTTCGTGTAAAACACAATATTTCTTTTTGAAAATCTTCAAGTCGAATTATATAATATCAGAAATGTGTACCAATAATTTACGTATTGATAGGAATGGGAGATACATTGGAGTTTGCGGGAGAAGTTTATGAGGCATTAGGTCGGAGAAGACATATAGAGACAGAAAACGGTATCGACAAAGAACAACTCAAGCTGTTTTGGGAAGACATGATCAAGAAAGACCTTGACTGTCGTCTCCAGATCTTCTTCGACATGTAATTACTTAATCTTACACGTTTTCATATATATAACTTAATGCGGCTAATTAGTGTAACCATTGTGCTTGTGATTGTTATTTAGGTGTGACAAGAACGGAGACGGTAAGCTCACTGAAGAGGAAGTGAAAGAGGTCATAGTCTTGAGCGCGTCAGCAAATCGACTCGGGAATCTTAAAAAGAATGCTGCAGCTTATGCTTCTTTGATCATGGAAGAACTCGACCCTGACCACCACGGATACATCGAGGTTCTTTTTTTTTTTTCATTTGAATTTGTTATTTAGTTTGATTTTGTTCTCGAAGTTTCAAGTATGATTTTGAACAATGTATTATGCAGACATATATATCCAAAATTTAGAAGATAAAAAATTATTATTGTGATACTCATTTAAAAGTCATTTTTTAAACTCACTTGTTAGGATTTTAGTATATAAGTTAGTTACGATAGTATTTTTTGGTTTGCGATAGTTTTCTTCCGGAATTGATTTTTTTAGTTTATCTCTAAATGAATAGAGTTAGATTCTGATCATTTTATAGTTTATATCTATCAGATGTGGCAGTTAGAGGTGCTATTAACAGGAATGGTGACAAACGCTGATACGGAAAAGATGAAAAAATCGCAAACGCTGACACGTGCGATGATCCCAGAGCGGTACAAAACGCCACTGAGTAAGTACGTTTCGGTAACCGCGGAATTGATGCACGAGAATTGGAAGAAGATATGGGTCATCGCTTTGTGGCTTCTCATCAACGTCTATCTCTTCATGTGGAAGTACGACGAGTTCACGAGAAACCCTCTCTACAACATCACCGGACGCTGCGTTTGTGCCGCTAAAGGCGCCGCAGAAACGCTTAAACTCAACATGGCTCTGGTTTTGGTCCCAGTCTGTAGAAAAACCTTAACGATGCTTAGGTCAACCTTCTTGAGCCAACTGATCCCATTCGACGACAACATTAACTTCCACAAGGTCATTGCGTTTATGATCGCGTTCCATTCCTTGCTGCACACGGCACTCCATCTCCTCTGTAACTACCCTAGGCTAAGCACATGCTCTTACGACGTGTTTTTGAAGTACGGGTCAGCTGCCTTGGGGAACATGCAACCGAGCTACCTAGGCTTAATGACGACGTCAGTGTCGATCTCGGGAATTTTAATGATCTTCTTCATGGGATTCTCGTTCACACTCGCGATGCATTATTTTAGAAGAAACATAGTGAAATTGCCTAAACCGTTTAACGTTCTTGCTGGGTTCAATTCGTTTTGGTATGCTCATCATTTGCTGGTTCTTGCTTATGTATTTCTAATCATCCATGGTTACTATCTTATCATCGAGAAGCCTTGGTACGAGAAAACGGTAATTACTTAAGTTAATTTTATTTAGTATTTGCTTTAATATTAAAAATTTCTGTATTAATTTTTTTTGTTCTTTTAATTGTTGGAAAACTGAAATGCAGACGTGGATGTATGTGGCGGTACCGATGCTGTTCTACGCGACTGAGAGGCTTTTTTCACGTCTCTTTCAAGAACATAGTCATCGTGTCCACGTTATTAAGGTAGTTAACAAGGCTACAATAATTTTTCTATATCAAGTAAAACCAAGATTTAGTTAAAAAATAGTGCGTATGGTTTTATTATTTTCTGATATGTATTATATTTTTATAGGCTATTGTTTATGCTGGCAACGTTCTTGCACTGTACGTAACAAAACCTCCCGGGTTCAAATACAAAAGTGGAATGTACATGTTTGTCAAGTGTCCTGATCTCTCGAAATTCGAATGGTAATCTAATCAACAACTAATATTTAAGTCATTCAATTTTGTAGGTAGAAATATACCATAGTATAATATTAACTTTTTATTACTATATTGTTTAATTAGGCATCCATTTTCCATCACTTCTGCACCAGGCGATGACTATTTAAGTGTTCACATAAGAGCCTTAGGAGACTGGACAACGGAACTTAGGAGCAGATTCGAGAAGGTGATTTTTGTCACTTTTTTTTCCCTTAATTGAAATTTTCTTATTGTGTTTCATCCTAAACCATACTTAAATTAAATCTAAGTTTGAGTGTAAACTAATATTTTAATTTTGTCAATTTGGTTGTAGACATGCGAGGCACCTCCTCAAGCCTCCGCAAAACCGAAACCAAACAGTCTAATGAGGATGGAAACAAGAGCAGCTGGCTCGAATCCTCACATCGAAGAATCACAAATATTGTAAGTTCTAAACTAATAATTAACTACTACTAATTAAATCCATATGATTTTGCTAGAAGATCAGATATATAACTGGTTTTTTCTTGAAATTCGATCTGATCGGATCAGTTAGAATTGTTATTTTTTATCGCTGGTTTAATGTTTGGTATATATCGAAAATATATAATATATTACCATAAAAGAAAGTTTAAATACACTAGTATTACATAGACTTAAAAAAAACACATACAAATGTTCTTTCGTGCCTGCAGATTTCCAAGAACTTTTTCATACTTAATTAATACTAGATTTTATCTAAGGACCGTATAACAATGTTTTTTTCGTGCATGCAGATTTCCAAGAATTTTTATCAAAGGACCGTATGGAGCTCCAGCACAAAATTATCAGAAGTTCGATATCCTCTTGCTGGTTGGACTGGGGATTGGAGCAACTCCATTCATAAGCATCTTGAAAGACATGTTAAACCATCTAAAACCCGGGATCCCAAAAAGTGTAAGTATTATTAGTTCATATATATACGTAATATTAGAAAAACCTTTAAAAATATATATATATATATATATACGTAATAATTAATTAGGGCGCTTGAAAACAAAACAAAAAAAAGTAATGGGAGGGCTATATTTGAATATTGGAAAAATTTAGGGGCAAAAGTACGAAGGAAGTGTAGGAGGAGGCAGCATAGGAGGGAGCATAGGAGGAGGAGATAGTGTTGGTGGAGGAGGCAAGAAGTTTCCACAGAGAGCATACTTTTTTTGGGTGACAAGAGAACAAGCTTCCTTTGATTGGTTCAAGGGAGTTATGGATGATATCGCGGAATATGATAAAACTGTAAGTTTATCTCTCTTATTTTCTTATTTATATGGCTTTTAATGATGAGATTTTTATATTGCTAGCTAGAACAAAAACACTCTTATAGAGTTGTGTAGTAAAATTTAACATGGGATTTTTTTTATTTTTTTTTGAAGCATGTGATAGAAATGCATAATTACTTAACAAGCATGTACGAAGCGGGAGATGCAAGATCTGCCCTAATCGCCATGGTTCAGAAACTTCAACATGCCAAGAATGGTGTTGACATTGTTTCCGAAAGTCGAGTAAGTTTTCTTTTCTTTTTATTTTTTAAAATTAATCATCAAGATCTTTACAAGAAGTGTCCACTCTAGCTATGGTTATTTTCTCTAATTACGTATGATTTGATTTTAACTTGAATTTAGTTTCCTAACTAAATATATAATTGAAGGGTTTTTTTTTTTAAAAAAAGAAGCAATTGAGAGGAAGTCCAGTCTAACTTTCTGTTTATAAGTTTAAAAAATATCAAAGACTAAATTGACACTTGTTTGGTATGGTTTCTTGTTGGGGGTTGTTTTCTCATTTGATCATAATATAAAAGAGTTTAGTATATACTTGAAGATTATAAATGAACTTCGGTCTAGGTTTTTCTTTTTGAGTCTAATTCATGTTTTCTTTACAAATTTGACGGAGAAGCCAAGTTATGTTTAGATAAGTTTTGAATTGGTCGCTGTTTTTTTTCGGTGGATAAGGCACTCTAATTAAACAATAACAAGTACCTTAATTTATTTAACTAATTAATATTAACTATTTAACAACACAAATCAGATACGAACACATTTCGCAAGACCTAATTGGAGGAAAGTTTTTTCTGAGTTGTCAAGCAAACATGAAGCTTGTCGAATAGGTAAATTATTATTTTTTAATTAATAAATCTAATCAACTTTCTCTTTTATTTACTATTATTTTTGCTTATATCTGCAATAATTCATGTGTGATTTCAGGTGTATTCTACTGTGGAAGTCCAACTCTGGTTCGACCACTTAAAGAACTTTGCCAGGAGTTTAGTCTCGAGTCATCCACTCGTTTTACTTTCCACAAGGAAAACTTTTAACTAAAATTAATCTTAACTCTTATATTAATTAAATTACAAAAATAAATTTTGAGAATGCTCAATCAGATTGGAGAGTGAAAGATTATATCCAGGTTATAATTAGTTGGCGATTTAATGTATAGTAACGCCGTTAAAAAATTGTATAGCAACATCTTGATTAAGAAAGCCTCAAGTATATTTACTTTGTATCCATCTCTTTTTCGCGGATTTTTTTTATTTATCTTGTGTTCTCTCGCTTCAGTTGTTTACGACAGTGTATGTTAATTGTTAAGTGATATTTCCTCCGTTCCACGAATATACATTTTCTAGAAAAAAATTTTGTTTCACAAAGATATAATTTTTATGTTTTCAATGGAAATTTTAGTAATTAGTAATGACATTTTGAAAAGTTTAAGAAGATTAATTAAATTTATTAAATTATTGTTGGTTTAGAGATATGGGAAATTGTTCAGTAACAAAAATTGATGTATTTATATTAAGTATTTATGATTTTCTTAATATGTGTGAAAACTCTAGAAAATACATCTTTGTGAAATAGAGAGAGTTTCACACAAAGAGAGTATGTGTGTTTTTTATTTTGTCTTTAAGTCAAAATGTTTGAAATTGAAATAATTCTCACAATTACTGAAACTATTTCATTCAATTAATCGATTAAATTAAAATAAAACTCTATGATTAATGACTAATTTAATGGAGAAGAATTCACAAATTACAAATTGTGAATATATTTTCATGAGATATTGAATATTATGTAATATATTTTCTGGCGCGAAAAAAACACAAGATTTTTTTATGAGAGGTTTACTAAAGCTATTGAATATTATGTTATAATAAATTGCGATGTTTGGGGACTCTAATAAACTTTCCTCGTGAGGCGCTGATTATATTTTCATCATTTTCATTTTATCTTTCAAGGGTTTGGAGATATTTAATGCTTGAAATTTATGTGTGGCCCGAGAGATGTATATGTAGACTCGATGTATATGTAGACTCTGTCCGACCACATCGTTTAGACTGAGCCTTTGAGCTGTTTGAACTCTTCACCTCCCTACAAAGGTTAAGCTAGTACTAGTACAAAAGTTTCTATTCTTAAAGGGGGAGTGCCGTCCAAAAAAATATAAGAGGAGTTTTGTAAAATACAAGAAAAAACAAAAAAGAACAAGCAATAAGTGGAGTAGAGTAGGTAATGAGAACGAAATGTACGGGAGAGTTCGACTTGTTAAGCAATAGATAGTTTGGTACGTACGACAAAATCATGAAGATATGAGATATCCACATTATTTATATTTTTCATTACATGGATTCTATACGACTTACCAAAGGTTTATTAAATTACCATTTTAACAATTATTTTAAGAAACTGCATTGGTTTAGAAAAAACATTCCTTGATGTTCAAAAGTAATTATATTACATTCTAGACTAGAGAGGGTTCCAGAGGAAATAAAGACATATTTTAAATTTATAGTTAGTATAATTCTTAGGGAAAACGTTTCTTCGAAACAAATGTGTAAAAACGTTTACTTTTGGTGTACTTACACTACTTTTTTTTCTTTTTCTTTATGACTTCATTGAAGATTGGTTAATCTTTGGCACTTAAGGTAAAGCATCGTCGTAATCAATCAATCTGATCAGTCCTATTTAAAGCGTTATAAAAGATTATCTGTATGTGTTAATGCTAGTTTTTGATATCAAAAGTCAGATTTTTATTTCCTTCTAATGGTTTATGAAAAGTGTTGGAGTAATTTATGTGTACCAATCTGACGGCTACACGTGGATAACACTTCAAGAAAACAGTTTGATTTCCGACGGTCATTCCGACAGAAGAACATTCCGTCCAAAAAGTTGACGGAAATTCGACGCTTGCATGCGTCGACATTAACAAATAAGATAACAAGCGCGTGGCTAACACCTTCCCTCTAGATATGTTATCATATGGACAGCATCATGATATCCGTACGTGAAACACATAAAGTTTTTGAAAATTTGATAATTATTCCCATCTTTATATATTCACGTAAAAGGTGACGAGTAACTGTCCACACAAATGTACCTGTATAAGAATACGCACTATGTATGTATACATACGTACACTATACTATCTATTGTTGGAACGTACCTTAATCAGAAATCAAGGGTTGGTGCAACTACAATATATATGTCCAAAATATAAATAATAAAAATACTGTACAAACACTTCCTCGAGTCTAATCAAACTATCTTCACATACCAATCATGCGTGTGTTTGTGTGTATATAAGGTTTACACTTTTTAACACCTAATTGATAGTATCGATGATTCTAAATATGTATTTTTGGTATATATAATTACGATTTCATCTCGAGAAGATTCCTCGTATTGATTTATCAAAAAATACGAGTTTAAGTCCAATGATTTCATTTTTTTTTCGTAGAGATTTAGATGTTAAGTTTCAAGTTTTTAAACTAGAGATCGTTGAAATTGGTCTGATGTCAGAATACCTAAATGGTCATGTTTCTCAATTAACGTAATTTAGATAATTATAGTCGAAATCATTAAGAGATACGAGAATTTCGTTTTCAAATAATGTGTGAAATTATTACCAGGCAAAAAAAAATTAGAATAACCCAGCTCTCGTGTAACGGAAAGTTAAAATATGTCTATAACTATAACTATATTTACTATTATTGATTGTGAGTTACCAACTAAAATATTGTTAAAGACATAATTGTAGAACTATAAATGGTTTGATACAAACTAATGATGTTAACTTGTGTTTCATCATTATGTCCAAGAAATTTTCATTCAACCTTTATTCAATTTTTACAGTTCTTTATTGTTTTTCTTTTCTAAGAATTTTTAAAACAAATTCTATATACATTTTACGACCTCGCATATATAATATACATACTTGCTAGCAATCTTGATCATATCTAGATTGTAGACTGGCTATAATTTTCACCAAAACATAAATATGCAAAAAAAGGAAAGAATAAGAAGCAAACAGCATATATACATAATTATATACACAGAATAATAAACATAACAAGATTATATGGTCGTGTATATATATTCATTATAATTGTAGATAAGTATATAAGTGGCATGCCTTTGAGGATACGAACTTAAAAGGGAGTTAGGTCACTTGCTTGGGATATAAAATTGCGAACCTTAATTTCAATTAATAATTTTGTATTCTATGATATTGACAATACCCTTCATGGATTTTGATATCTAACCCTAATTGTGACCTTCTCTGATAGCTACTATCTCCCTCTCTTTGCTTACCCCCCAAGCAATTTTACCTTACGAATGTTTTGACTAACTCCACATAGATAGATCGATTAATCACCTTTTAAAGCACCTGCGAATCAAATTAAAATAATAAATAATCAGATAAAGTACCTATTACTTAAAATGCTTATGATACGATGAAATGTATTAATAGCAAAACATAACCCCTAACCACACAAAAATTACACTTCTAGAATTTCCAAGACTTAGCCAACGATCAAATCGAACGATATTAACTGCCACTTCAGCTCCCATGTTACTTTCTCATGTCAATATATTGGAAGTCTAGTATTATACTCAAAGTATGCCAAGAAGCAGAACATGATGAAGGAACTATCATAAAAAACTGAAATTAGCTAGTTTGCATTTTCATATTTACAATCTACGCGATAGTCTTGAAAAATAATCAAAGAGTTTTTGAGGAATTGAATTAAGGTCAAAGAGTTTGACTTATCTTTGACACCACTCATACATTAGCTGTTCATATATGTTGTAACAACTAGTCAAAATCAGTAGTCACCAATTACACGGAGATTTTCTCTACCAATTTTAATTTGTTTTTGTTTTTTTCTCATAAACATTTACTAATTTTGTTTTCCATATCTCCTGCTCAAGCAAACACCTAAGTCTCCTTCCTATATATACACTAAAGATCGAAACAAAGTATCCACAATCTACAGCAAAACATAAACAAACAAAACAACAGAGGCAGAGTATTCAACAACCTTACCTGTTCTAAATCAACGCCTCTGCGATCTCAAGCTCGCTTAGATGGCGTTTCAGCTTCTCTTTGCTGTATTCTCTTGTGTTCTCCTTCTTCAACCTGCATTTGGGGCTACAAGGCATTACACGCTTGAAGTATGTATATATTGTTTCTTCTGTGTAAGATTGTTTAAAAAAGGATGCAGACAAAGATGACTAATGTTTCTTTTTCCACAGATCAAAATGCAAAACGTGACACGTCTATGCCACACAAAGAGTATTGTTTCTGTAAACGGTCAGTTTCCAGGTCCTAAGCTTATCGCTAGAGAAGGTGACAACCTTCTGATCAAAGTCATCAACCAAGTGCCAAACAATATCTCCATCCATTGGTAAATAATCTTAAAAACATGCACTTGTCAGCTTTATTAAGATCAATATTTGATTACTAACAACTGGCTTTAATCTCAGGCACGGGATCAGACAATTACGAAGTGGTTGGGCTGATGGACCAGCTTATATAACTCAATGTCCTATTCAGACAGGACAAAGCTATGTCTACAACTATACCATTGTTGGCCAAAGGGGCACTCTGTTTTACCATGCTCACATTTCATGGCTAAGATCAACAGTCTATGGTCCTCTTATCATTCTTCCTAAACGTGGTGTTCCTTACCCGTTTCCTAAACCTCACAAAGAAGTTCCCATGATCTTTGGTAAAGGATGATGACTAATCGAAACAGACTGAGATTTTTAAAAACATTATTACTGATTTTCTTTATGGTTAAATTTTTTCAGGAGAATGGTTCAACACAGACACTGAGGCAATCATTAAACAAGCAACCCAAACAGGAGGTGGTCCTAATGTCTCTGATGCTTACACAATCAACGGGCTTACTGGTCCGTTATACAACTGCTCAGCTAAAGGTAATTGTTGATTTCTACATTATCTAATTATGGTTTGATAATTATATGATCTATAACCAATGATGTAAAACAGATACATTCAGACTGAGAGTGAAGCCAGGAAAAACATACCTTCTCAGGCTAATCAACGCTGCACTTAATGACGAGCTCTTTTTCAGCATCGCAAATCACACGGTTACTGTTGTTGAAGCTGATGCAATCTATGTCAAGCCATTTGAGACGGATACCATCTTAATTGCTCCTGGTCAGACCACAAACCTTCTCCTGAAGACCAAACCAAGTTACCCGAGTGCCTCCTTCTACATGAGCGCTAGACCATATGCCACAGGACAAGGAACTTTCGATAATACTACAGTTGCTGGAATCTTAGAGTATGAACTACCTAAGAAGACCAAAGGCGCTCACTCAAAGACCTCTATCAAGAATCTTCAACTTTTCAAACCAGTACTCCCTGCTCTAAACGATACAAATTTTGCTACCAAGTTCAGCAATAAGTTACGAAG
This sequence comes from Euclidium syriacum, assembly GCA_900116095.1. Lineage (NCBI taxonomy): Eukaryota > Viridiplantae > Streptophyta > Magnoliopsida > Brassicales > Brassicaceae > Euclidium > Euclidium syriacum. The sequence continues at coordinate 9,883,067 of FPAK01000006.1, forward strand.
CTTGAACAGCAAAACATACCCAGCAAACGTGCCTTTGAAGGTTGATCGCAAGTTCTTCTTCACAGTAGGATTGGGAACAAACCCTTGCAATCACAAGAATAACCAGACATGCCAGGGTCCTACTAACTCCACAATGTTTGCTGCCTCGATCAGCAACATCTCCTTCACAATGCCAACAAAAGCTCTCCTTCAATCTCACTATTCTGGGCAATCTAATGGAGTGTATTCCCCAAACTACCCATGGAGTCCCATTGTCCCGTTTAACTACACGGGAACTCCACCTAACAACACCATGGTTAGCACTGGGACAAACGTGATGGTTCTACGTTATAACACCAGTGTGGAGCTGGTGATGCAAGACACTAGCATTCTTGGCACAGAAAGCCATCCCCTTCACCTTCATGGGTTCAACTTCTTCGTCGTTGGCCAAGGCTTTGGGAATTATGACCCGAACAAAGATCCCAAGAACTTCAACCTTGTTGACCCAATAGAGAGGAACACAATCGGTGTGCCATCTGGTGGATGGGCTGCTATTCGATTCGTCGCAGATAATCCAGGTAAAACATTTATAAACCAAAGAAACATAGCTTTACATTAGTCTAATCTAAAATGAAAATTCTAACCATTTTTACAAAAATGTTTGACAGGAGTGTGGTTCATGCACTGTCACTTGGAAGTACACACCAGCTGGGGTCTGAGGATGGCTTGGCTTGTTCTTGATGGAGATAAGCCCGATCAGAAACTTCTTCCTCCTCCTGCAGATTTGCCAAAATGCTGATACTTCTTGCTTAACCGATTCAAGCCCTTTTTTTCTTTTTGTTTCTTCTTTCTTCTTTCTTCCAAGTTTCATTTCGTTTTTTTCCCCAGACCAATTTATCAATTTGACATGAGGTCAATTCTTGTTTAATAATTTGACATGAGGTCAATTTCTGTTCGATTATTATACAGAGCTAGGATTTACTGTTGTACATCTCTGTTTCTGTGAGTCAAGATCTATGTAATATCATTTTTAAATTAAATTTATGACAAACTGATTTCCATATACTTTACCTTAGCTTCTCGTTGGTATTGATCTGATGTTTGAAAGAAAACTGGTTTAGATAAACCATTGTAAAAACCTAGTAACAAACCAAAGCTCTATTATTCGAATAAAAACCGTGCAAGAATTTATAGCTCTAAATCCCAAACGGTTCTGTACATCTATCCCAACTTTTCTTTAGTGTAAATATCTAGTTAAGAGATCTTCAGAATAGCAGAAAGTCTAATTGAAACGCTCAAGAAACTTAAACACATCAGCTACCACGAAAAACCATAATCTGAACTAATTTTTGGATCTAGTTTCTTAGAAAGAAATCAGATTATCTTTGGAACAATTCATTAGCTATTCATCTTCCATCTGGTCAGTAACAAGAGTGGCCAAAATCAGAGAGCTTCTAACACTTAATTTGGTTCACTAAGGATCAAAATCTGCAAGAGAAACACAAGTTTCAGTAAATCACCTGCCAAAACCCGGTTGCACATTAGTACCATGCTGTATGCTCCTGCATTCTCCTTAGTATTGCTCAGTCTGCACCAGGAATTACAAGATACTAATAAGCTCACAGTAAGTGAACTTGTGAACTTAATCTTAGCCTTCTTATTCAATAAGTATGAAGCAAAGTCATAAGCCAGCTTATAAATATGTTTGCAGGTTATGTGGCTCATGTACTGCCACCTGGAGATACACAGCAGACAGGGTTTGAAAATGGTTTCGCGTTGTTGGATGCAAGTATAAGACTGAATACAAACGTCTCCCTCCACCAACATCGTTACCTAAATGTTAAAATCCCAATTTAAGTCCTATTTTATCCTGATCAAGAAATAGACCAAGGAACCAAAAAAGAGTAATAGACAAAAAGCAAGTAAGATTTACATACCTGATGCGATCGAGGATCATCTGTACTTGCACAAGTTTAGCTGAACAGGATGTCAAAAACCTTCTTTTGATGTAGACAACTTCGCTGCATAGCTGTAGATTCAACGACCATACTTTCAAGTGCGTACACAAATTTGAGTTCAAATAGATCAGTTCAAGTTATTCTACAATTTTGATATGTAGATTAAAGTGAATGCTAACGCTTCAAGCGCTCATCTTCAAGATCCAAATAAGTAAAAGGAGAAAAAGGGCAAATATCACACTACCAAAACAACAATAGCTCCATTACATATAACATAAACTATAACAGAGAGTTCCCAAAATCAAATCTTTCTCAATCTTAATCGTCACAAAGTGACATCTTTAAGTTAAGCATCATTACCCAAAACTTCTAAAAATTTCATAAGATTCCACTACAAAATTTTCTCCAATCTTCAGCTAAAATCCCAAACTAACCAACTTTAACCATCGATCTCCTTTGACTTCCTCTTTTTCTTGCTCTTCCTCTCCTCCGAGCCCATCTCTCCATCACTCTTCCTCTTCTTCTTCTTTTTCTCCCCCTTTCTCTCTTCGTTTCTTTGTTGGTCGTCTTTCAACTCCTCTTTCACCTTCTCGTCAACAAGTTCTTCGTCTTTCTTCTTCTTACTCTTTTTCTTCTCCTCCTTTCTCTCTTCGTTCCTTTGTTGCTCGTCTTCCACCTTCTCGTAAACAACATCTTCGCCTATCTTCTTCTTGCTCTTTTTCTTATTCTTTCTCTCATTAATTGATTGTTCCTCAGTCACAGTTTCGCTTTCCCGCAAACCAATCTTCCCTCCGTTTTCCACCAAATCAACAATCCCCTTAGCTTGACTAAGCTCATCAAATTCGCCGGTCGGATTATGCTCATGCTTTATGTCGGATTTTGCCTTCGTCGCTTTTAAGGAAGAGGATTTAATCTCACGGTGGATGCCCTTTAGTTCGGTGAAGGCAGCGGAAGCGCGTCGTAGGTATGCCCTTACGGCTTGAGTGGCGCCGTTCTCAGAGGAAGCAAATCCGGAAAGAAGCGTAGCCGCCTTGGAGAGAGAGATTGGTTCCGCACTGATAACTCTTCCGGTGACAGTCTTCATCGGAAGAAGCTCCAAGGTCGTCGCGTCTCTGGACAAACTAGGGTATTTCCAAACGCCTCCTCGCACACATGTAAAAAAAATGAAATATAAAAGAAAATCTGATTACCAAAGTACCCTTGATGGCACGAATTGTATTTTTTTTTCAACTTATTTTTGAAATAATTTGTCCACTAACATTCCAATAAGTGGGTATCCGGGAGTAACCAGACGGCCTAGGAATTTGACCATAGATGGACCATGGACTAGCTATACTCATTCAAACTCAGATAGACCAAGTAGAACGAGGGTTGAAGGATCAAATGAGGGAATTAAGATCGAAACAAGATAGATGGATCAAGAAAGAAATCAAGACGTTTAAGAACTTGGGCAAGATCAAAGGTTCCAATCAATCAAGATGGAGTATGGGATTTAGTCAAAAATGATGATGGAAGGCTAAGTCATTGAGTTAATTAGCTCTAGTTAACTCAAACTAACTGAACCATTAAGATAAGCCAGTTGGCTCAGCTGGAGGATCAGGGAACAAGTTACCATCGGATTGATGAACGGTTGGAAGGTTAGAACCGAAATCGTGCGAAGGACAACTCGCGACTATTCGGTGCAACTCGCACCCTTTCGGTCTAAAATATGATTGGCCGAATAGGAGCGGTTTTTCTCGCAGAAACTGACTATCGGCCCTATATAAGGAAGGAGACAAGGCCGAATTCCGCTATCATGCCCACAAGGGAAAAATCCCAGAAAAATTCTAAGTATGCGAACTAAGGGAAAGAAAGAAGAGAAGCCCAAGCGGATTGTCGGGGGTGAGGTTGCGTGAGACGAGACTCGGCAAGGTGAATGGCAGATAGGGCGGAACACATCCGCAAGTGCAGCGGTTGACGACAATCCAACCGCTAGGAAACGGTGAGCGGTGAACCCGGGTTTAGTGCGTTCGATCGGTGACTGGTTCGTCGGATAGTAAAGGCTCGGGTTAGTTCGGTGATTCCGACTAGTCTGTTGGGTTAGATTCTATTCATCTCATAGTTTTACTTGACTTGGACCGAATGGTCAAGTCCGCGAATAAGGCATCGCAAAAGACGAGTGGTTTGGGGAACGGAACGGTTCCGCCAAGGCTCGACCGGTCTGAAAACGATGGGCTTGTTTCGGATGTGTCGAACGATTCCAAGGGTTTGATTGATTTAATGCATGATATGCATAACATTTCATTCATGCATATAGTTCGTTATATCGGTCAGGACTCACTAAGTAATTGTCGAATTACTTACGCCTCTTTGGCATTTCATAAAAGGATGGTGATCGGGGTAAGGATCGTGCCTAGGCGAGCGGATTGGCGACCTAGTGAAGATGAGTGGTGTGAAGATTGGGTAGTGTTAGGATCGATTACAGTATGTAAGCCCAATGGCTTAATTTAATCTTATTGTATCGAATCTTAATGTTAATAAATAAGAATCCAGTTCTTCCTTATAAGTTCATATCGACTCTATAGTTCCGTATTTAGACTCTAATAAACGAATCACATAATGCATGCATGAATTTGGTTAAGTATAGAATACAAACAAAGGGGAATTAGACCGATTGACTCGACCCTAAGGCGAGATTGATTTGGGTCAACCTCACCGGACTTAGAATCCGGGATGGGGTGTTTCAGTAAGAGCTACTCTTCGATCCAAAATAAAGATGGGTACTATCAGTAATCCTAGGTTACTAGCTTTGACTGAAAGATTCCAACATAAAGAAAAGGACCACGAAGTAGTTTTTTTAGCCTAGTTTGGACGGCTTGTTGTGTCTAGTCTGGAAAACTCTCATTATCCCTAAGATAACATTTTTTTATGGAGATGCTTAACTAATTTAGTGCGGTCGTTTGTAAGTTGGTTCTGAAGAGACTACCCAAATACTATACTTGTCTAGAGGTGTGGAGAGAAAGACAAAATTATCAACCTTTTCTTGTTTGAATGTGCTTTGGCTTGGCTAATTTGAGCCATTTCTCCTATGGCCAATGTTTTATTTTCCTAATCATGCAGACTTCCTCTATGTGAATATGGCAGTGGGATTGGAACATATAAAAATTAGAAGAGGAAATTATGAGGAAATAAAGAAGCGCTTGGATATTTTGATCATAACTTATATGAAAAATCTTGAAATAAAAATATGCATTACTTTGAAGGGAAATATGTTGATGCTTATGAAGAGTTGAAACAAGCAATTAAGGATACTAAAGAATAGATAGACACCAAATAATAGAAACCAATGATCACTCCCTATCAACCTTAGTGCTCGTATATGGTTATCACTCACACTTCGTTTGCTTAAACGTAATACAAATGCAACTTGGTGCAGAAAAAGGAAAAGAGTGGTGTGAGATGCATACTCATGAATGATGAAGGAGAGATGAGATGTTGTGGAGCTAAGGGCTATCCCATCTCTATTTCTCTATTACATGCGGAGGGGTTTGAACTTTTTTGTGAAATGAACTGTTTGGATATTATGAAAATGAAGATTATTATTGAAATGGATTGTAGCAACTTAATCAAAGCTAGCAATTGGTGATATTTTCTTTGGCCAAGTATTTGGTATTCACTTTTGAGATTGGGAAGAAATAAAGATATCTTAAGCCTCAATTTTGGCTTGTTAAGCGAAAAACAAATTAAGTTATTGGTTGTATTACTAAATGCATTGTTTATGTTTGGCTTGAGATTATGTTGTACTTGAATGTGAAGTTCATGTATGTTTGGTTTGAAACTTATGTCTCAAAAGAAAAACATTGATGTAAGATGTTTTAAGTATTAATATGATCCTTTTTGCTGTCAAATTGAATGCTTCCCGAAAAGGAAATAAAAAGGGAAGAAAGAAAACAAGGCAAGATAAAACCGTTATATACAACAATTTCGCACCACAATTAATGTTTAGGTTAAAAAGCCCTGCGGTCAAGCCCCTTACTCTAGTTTCTTGAGGTCGCAAGTTCGATTCTCTAAAGTAGGGTTTTTTTTTTTCCTCTCCTTCACCCTTCCATTTTCTTCCCTTCCCAGCCGTTCTGTATCTCCCGCCTGTTACTGGCTCTGGTGCTTTTCCTTAAACCCTAAACCTGCCTTCCGTCACAGTCGTCTTCCTCACCGTAAGTTGATTCTTCAATCGGTCCCGAGTTTTATTTGTTTTCGGCTTTTTCTTTCCTGACGCCGATTCGAACTTGGTCGGGTTTTTATTTGCAGCTTTAATTGGAGAGATGGAGACGAAGATGGAAATTGAATTCACGAAGAAGCCGTACGTCGAAGATGTCGGTCCGCTTAAGATGTACGTTCTTCAGTTTTCTGCTCAAGTTAAATCACTTAAATTGAATCAATTGAATTGATCATATATCCTTTTGCTAGAAGTTGAGGATATAGATTCACTTCTAGCTTATAGTTGATTTCGACTCTTCATTCGTTTCTTTTGCTAGTGTATACTTGTTCCATGCTCATGAAAGTTTGGATTGGTGTCTGAATATGTCAATTGAAGTGATTTTTCCCGTTGGAATTTCTGAGATAACAATTCTCTCTGTTAACCATTCACGATGCTTCTTGTTATGTCTGTCTGTTAGATTGAGCTTATGATGATCTTACTTTGATACATACGTGCCTTAAGGGCGTATTCTATGAGTGTTCCGATGTAATCTCTAGTTTCAGATCTGTTCTTCAGTTTTATGGTTTTTTCCTGGTGTGATTTTGACATTACTATATTTACAGAAAAAGCATAAGCTTCTCTATGCTTTCTGATCTCGAGGTCATGAAAGCCGCCGAAGTTCAGGTCTGGAAGGGTATGTACTACGATATCAATTCTAAACCCCACGAAAATGGATTGTTGGATCCTCGAATGGTATCAGATTTTCTTATTTATGTATGCCTTAGATCTTTTTTTGTTAAGCTCCTTATGCCTGTAACAATGGTTTGTTCATTTTGATTGTACAGGGTCCTCCAAACAAAAGGGCTACATGCGCAACCTGTGGTGGGAACTTCCAAAATTGTCCCGGGCACTATGGATATCTGAAGCTTGACCTCCCAGTTTACAACATTGGATTCTTCAATTACATCCTTGACATTTTGAAGTGTATTTGTAAGGTAGCAGAGTTACCAGATTATGTCTCTCTAGTTTCTGTTCTCTTTTATGTTAGTTGACCTTTTTACTTTTGTTGAATGGAAAAAAATGGAGAAAAAGACAGCATAAAACTTATATCTTGGGAAGACGCCCTTCGAAAATCCAGACCATGCCGAATATGCATAGCATAACCGGTTTATTCTATTCTTGAAGAAGAATGCTTAGATCGACAATTGTGTGATGAACTGAACATCATTGATTCGTGTTGATCTAGTTGCGGTAGTTCACATATTGTTTTTTTTTTCCACAGCGCTGTTCCAACATGCTTTTGGAGGAGAAGTTGTATGAGGATCATTTAAAGAAGATGCGCAACCCAAGAACGGAGCCATTGAAGAAGACTGAATTGGCGAAAGCGGTTGTCAAGAAGTGCAGTACAATGGCAAGCCAGAGAATTGTAACGTGCAAAAAATGTGGCTACCAAAATGGTTTGATTTCTAATATTTTCTTGGCTATAATATTTGGATTAGATTTTGCTTTTTTGAAGTTAATTATCTTATAACCTTGATTTCTTCTCATCTTTCACGCGTTTCATCTTGGATGCAAAATTTATTTCGTGGAACATTCAAATTAGTTTCTTAAGTAGTAGCTCAAACATAAAGTTTCGGTACTTACTTGATTTCTAAAATCCAAAGCCAAAATCATGTAATCTCTGGTATTGGTTAATCTGAAATTATGTTATTACAATTTAAGCTATGTACTTGACACTGCTTCTTCCACCAAATTCAATTTGATATCTTGGTGATGGTTAATTTTTGATCATTTCAGGCATGGTAAAAAAGCTTGCAGCTCAGTCTGGTATAGGCATCAGTCATGACCGGTCTAAAATCCATGGTGGAGAGGTTGATGAATTTAAATCTGCGATATCCCACACCAGAGAGTCTAGTGGACCAATAAATCCTCTTACCTATGTTCTTGATCCTAACTTGGTGCTTGGACTTTTTAAAAGAATGAGTGACAAGGTATATTTGAGTTTGTATCTATATCCCACACCAGGGTTCTCTTATTTACATATAACTCAGTCATGCTGATTCCTTTTTCTTTCTTAAATCGATAACAGGACTGTGAACTTCTTTATATCTCCCACAGACCTGAGAATCTTATCATAACGTGCATGCTTGTGCCACCTTTATCCATCCGTCCTTCTGTTATTATTGGTGGTACACGGAGGTTAGCTCTAATTTTGTTTATCTTTCTCATGTCAATTATATTTTCTACTGCTCGTTTTCTTGAAAGAGTGTGCTTTCTTGCTGCAGCAATGAAAACGACTTAACAGAGCGATTAAAGAGAATCATTCAGAGCAATGCTAATGTTCATAAATCTTTAAATGAACCTACCTCATCGCCCAAACAATTGGTACAGGAAGTTTTTTTATTGTATCATTTTATCCCATTTTATGTGTATTCTGCATTCTGTGTTATGTATCTTTTAACTCTTACTTCGAAAATATTGATTGGTTTACGTTTCAATTCAGATTTTCGTTTATTACACCATTTCTGGTTCTGCTATTCTTGTTGCTTCTTATTTGTTGATGATTTCTGTGGAACAGAAGTGGGAAGAACTTCAATACGACGTTGCACAATACATTAACAGCGAAGTCCGTGGTATCCCAACCGTATTAGATAGCAAGGTACTGAGTGGCATTCTTCAGCGTCTCAAAGGAAAACAGGGACGTTTCCGTGCAAACTTGTCGGGAAAGCGTGTCGAGTTCACTGGTAGAACTGTTATTTCGCCTGATCCCAATTTGAAAATTACAGAGGTATCTTATCATAAAAGGTTCAATTGTTGCTTTTTTTTTGTGACTTATATTTTTGGTGCTAGATTTTTGTTTCGCCTACATTATATGTTTCATTTCAGGTAGGAATTCCCATTCTTATGGCTCGGATCTTAACTTATCCGGAATGTGTTTCCCGTCATAATATTGAGAAGTTGAGGCAATGCGTCCGTAATGGCCCTAATAAATACCCTGGCGCCAGAAGTGTCAAATATCCAGATGGTTCTTCAAGGTACTCTTGTGTCTAGTTCGATTACTTTGGTTGATGAATATTTTTTGAAGGGTATGAAACTGACCTTGATGAGTTAATGTATCCCGATAGCTAGTTTTTGCAGTCAAAATGATATTTAGGAATATAATTTCAATAAAACTATAAATATTTGTATATTACTTGGACTCGTATATAGGTCTGGTTCACAGTATAGACACAGAGATAGCTAAATTATATAGGCAGAAATGAGAAAAAGTTGTACGATTAACAACAACTTTTCTTCTTAAAAAGAACTAGTGAAGCCAAAGCACTCTGATTTGTTTCAAGAAACTAGGTATTCACTATCCCTGAACTGAAGTAGCCGCCTGAAACTACCTGAAGGACTTCATAGTTTTTATAGGGTCCTTTGTATGTGCTTGGGTGTTTGTCGATCATATGGAGGCACTAACAAATTTCACTTCAGGACTTTGGTCGGTGATTATCGCAAGCGTATTGCTGATGAACTGACTATTGGCTGCATAGTTGACCGTCATTTGGAAGATGGGGATGCTGTTCTTTTTAACAGGCAACCTAGTCTACATCGGATGTCTATCATGTGTCACAGGGTCAGTACTGTTTTAGAATGCGTAGTCATAATTTTCTCTTGCCTTCGCACTAATCTTATTTTTATTTTTGTTGTCCCACAGGCAAGAATAATGCCTTGGAGAACGTTGAGGTTCAACGAATCAGTTTGTAACCCATATAATGCTGATTTTGATGGTGATGAGATGAACATGCATGTACCACAAACAGAGGAGGCTCGGACAGAGGCTATTACATTGATGGGGGTAATTTCTCTTTTACTTAACATCATATGAAGTTTCCTGGACGTAGTCAATCGTGTGTTAGCTACATAGAACACTCTACCAGATGATGATGAGATGGAATTTTTCTTAAAAAATCCTACCGATGGAATTCCTACTAAACCTTTAGGCTTTGCTAAGCAAAATATAACATTTATAGTCTGGAGTTGAAGGAATGATGAGTTTAAAATGAAAAATCTCAACTTGTAAAGAGTATATGAATGATGGCGAAGGACAGAAGGGATGATAGAGTAAAAGCTGAGGAATTTTTTTTAGTGTTCTGTTTTGTTCATGGGCTGTTGGTTTCTCGTCTGTGCAACTGTTGACAGAATTATTTATTTTTATTGGTCCTTAGTTTTCTTTTCTGGGTGATAATTTGCTTCTCTCTTGGTTTGTATCTCAGGTACAAAACAATTTATGCACCCCCAAAAATGGAGAAATGTTAGTGGCATCAACGCAGGATTTTTTGACATCTTCCTTTTTAATAACTAGAAAGGACACATTTTATGACCGTGCAGCCTTTTCACTTATATGTTCTTACATGGGAGATGGCATGGATGCCATAGATTTGCCCACGCCTACAATCCTTAAGGTATGAGAATTCTGTACATTTCTCACCTCTATAGTGCATCACAACTGGCTTGAAAGTGTTAGATTGCTGTAGTTTGTTCTGTTGGCACCAACTATCTTCCTTTTCTTTGGTTATCTGTGTGTGCCCGCGTGTTAATTTACCATCAGCTTTGCAATCTTAATCTTTCCGGAGGCTCAAGGTTATAGGCATACTTTGTGGCTATCCATGTCAGTCCAATGGAATGATCTTTCTCCTTTCCCATAACGTCAAAGGCCTTTTTCCTTATCAAGTGTTCCGAAACTGCTCTAGTTGTAGTTACTGTATAAATCTCAATTTTGCATGACGTTCTACATAGTTTTCTAGTTTAATCAACGAGTTCAAACTCTTATAGTTTTTGGTATTTAATCTGTGTGGTTAAATAAGTTGTGGACACTGAGAATTCTTCTGCCATTGTTAGCATTGTCTTTCCTTGTATTTAGTTTCTTATCCAGATGCTATTTTTGATGCAGCCAATAGAGCTTTGGACTGGTAAACAGATTTTTAGTGTTTTGCTACGTCCCAATGCAAGTGTTTTAGTTTACGTAACTCTTAATGTGAAAGAGAAGAGCTTCAAGAAGGGAAAGTATGATGAAACGATGTGCGTAAATGATGGATGGGTTTATTTTCGAAATAGTGAGCTTATATCAGGACAGCTGGGGAAGGCAACGTTAGGTAAGTCCAAGATGGAATGCAATATGTTGCAAATGCATGCTGCTCATTCTAGACTTTTTTTCTATATTTTGAGCTTTTGATATTTTCCTCTAGGAAATGGAAGCAAGGATGGATTATATTCTATTCTTCTAAGAGATTACAATTCCCATGCTGCTGCAGTCTGCATGAATCGGCTAGCAAAATTGAGGTGAGTCTGTCGTTCGCATTTGGGATTGTCTTATCTCGTCCGACTGATTTTTTCTTCAACTCGCAGCAACACTTCAGTCTTTATTATCTATCTTTTTCATGTGCAGTGCTCGGTGGATTGGAATCCATGGCTTTTCCCTTGGAATAGATGACGTTCAACCTGGAGAACAGTTGGATAATAAAAGAAAAAAAGAAATCAGTGAAGGATATTTGGAGTGTAAGAGAACGATAGATGAATTTGGTGAAGGAAAACTGATACTTAAAGCTGGTCTAGATGCTATAAAATCACTGGAAGCTGGTATAACAGGGATCCTCAATAAAATTCGAGAAGCCACAGGGAAGGTGAATACAGAGCTTCTATTTTCTGTTAGGCATGAACATATGTGACTTACTATTCACTATTCTCTAAGATAAGTGGATGGGATAATGGCAAGGACGCCTAAGATTTCGGTTTTGCAGTTAAAACTAATGATCTGCGTTCTAGTTCCAGTAATTTCTTGTTCCAAAGATGGTTTACAAATTTTTGTCAGATGAGTGAATGACTGAAAAGTTTCTATTTTTGAATCGTGGAGTATGTTTGATAGTTTGTCTACTTTATTCAACTTACAATGAATCCGGATCTTGGTTACCTACGCAAAAACTAATGCTTTATCGTGTCTTCATGTTTCTGGTATACAGCAATGTATGGAGGGATTGCACTGGAGAAATAGTCCCTTGATCATGTCACAGTGTGGTTCCAAGGGATCTCCTATCAATATCAGTCAGATGGTTGCATGTGTTGGTCAGCAGACAGTTAATGGTCACCGTGCTCCTGATGGATTTATAGATCGAAGTCTTCCTCATTTCCCTAGGATGTCCAAATCACCCCAAGTAAGTAATCAGCTAGCTCTATTTTCATCAACCCCTCTGAGCAACCTTTAGCATAATGGATGCTGCTAGAGCTCCTAATTACCAGAAATGTTTTGGGAAATTTCTTAAGCCATTCCTCGGAGGTGTCCTGAACCATTAGAACCATTTGCTCGTCACTGAATAATTTGTTGTAGGCCTCTTGAGCATCACCCTTGTAGGAGCCTGTTACAATAACTTTCGGACCTTATTTACTGCTTTGGGAGCTAGGATCTTGATCTCATTTCTTCTTGCTTATGCAGGCTAAAGGTTTTGTTGCTAACTCATTCTACAGTGGTCTTAGCGCCACAGAATTTTTCTTTCACACTATGGGTGGACGAGAAGGTCTAGTTGATACAGCGGTATGCATAAATTATTTGTTTTTTCTTACTGGAAATATGAAAAAGTTCCACGTTTTTGTAACGATATTCTTGTCTATTGCAGGTGAAAACTGCCAGTACGGGTTACATGTCTCGTAGACTGATGAAAGCCTTGGAGGATCTATTAGTCGAATATGATGGCACAGTGCGAAATTCCGGTGGAAACATACTTCAATTTACTTATGGGGATGATGGAATGGACCCAGCACTAATGGAAGGAAAGAATGGAGCTCCTTTAAATTTTAATAGATTATTCGAGAAAGTTCAGGTGCTTTTACAATTTCGTATATTGGTTTGGTCTCTCTTTATTTAGAGCTTCATCTCAATTGGTAGTTGCATTTTGCAGGCAACATGTCCTCCTAGATCACATCACATTTATCTTTCTTCAGAAGAATTGTCACAAAAGTTTGAAGAAGAACTAGTCAGACATGATCCAAGTCAGAATTGCAGTGACGCCTTTGTGATATCTCTTAAAGAATTTGTCTCCTCGCGTGGAGTAAAGTCTTCAAGCCCGAGTGTGCTTTCCAATAAATCATATGGTGTTACTGATAAACAACTCGAGGTAACTTTCTTTTTCTTACCTTTTCTGGAGAAGAAAGATACTCAGTGCATTTTGCATCTCACTATTCCTTGTTCTTGTCCTTGAATTTATAGTATTTAGTTACATCCAATTGATGAAGAATAATCACACCTGGATATTTTTCAAAATTTGAAGAATTATTCCTGTTTACTTGTGGTGTTTTATGGTGGAAACTGGAAAATATGAATTTTTGCCTCTTATTATATTAATGTGCAGGTATTTGTGAAAATCTGTGTATCTCGCTACCGGGAAAAAACAATTGAACCTGGGACTGCAATTGGAACGATAGGAGCCCAGAGTATTGGAGAACCTGGGACACAAATGACTCTGAAAACTTTTCACTTTGCTGGAGTTGCGAGCATGAGTATCCTTATTGAATATGCTTATTTTTATCATTTTGCTGCAAAACTAGTGCTTATGACCATATATACGAGTAGTTAGTTGCTTTTGATTTCCTGAGCCTGGTTCAGATATTACACAAGGAGTCCCTCGAATCAACGAAATCATAAATGCAACCAAAAATATAAGCACGCCTGTCATCTCTGCAGATCTTGACAACCCTCTCGAATCGACTAGTGCACGATGGGTGAAAGGACGTATTGAGAAAACTACTTTAGGACAGGTTCTCTGTCCTCTACATTTTGATCTTAATTATTGCACATATCCACTTTTTGGTAGTCGCTCGCAGCTGCTTGTTTTTACCAATCAGGTTGTCAAAATCCACTTGAATTATGGTACAGGTTGCTGAGAGTGTGGAGGTTCTAATGACATCAACATCAGCGTCAGTGAGAATAATCCTTGACAGTAGAAGAATCGAGGAGGCATGTTTGTCTATAACCCCCTGGTCGGTAAAAAATTCCATCCTAAAGACCCCCAGAATCAAACTGAAAGATGAGGTATAAGGTCCTTTAGATGTTATTGCTGTATGTCACTGTGGTGCACACAGGTCTTATAAGTCTGTTTGCAATGTAAAAAATGTGCAGAATATCAAGGTTTTGGATACAGGATTGGATATTACTCCTGTAGGGGATAGAAGTGGAGCTCATTTCGAACTCCACAATTTGAAAAATGTGCTGCCAAATATTGTAGTCAATGTAATATCCACTGAACCTCTCTATATATTCTTTATTTTATTACGATTTTTCTTTCATTGACTGAGAGAATTCATTACGTGGAATTGTTATGACAGGGGATCAAAACAGTTGAGCGAGTTGTTGTCGCAGAGGATACAGATAAAAAGAAACAGAAAGATGGAGAACAAAGGTTTAAACTGTTTGTGGAAGGGTAAGTTTCTGGGAACTTCAAGAGATGAGATTCTTATCTGTGAACAAATACATATCCATTTTGGAACTCTTATGAATAAAACCTAGTTAGGAACTCCTATGGATAGCAATATTAACAATATGTACTCTTTCTTTCCCCCATAAAGAATCCTAGATTGTGAATCTCTTTTGTTTGTTATATATGTTTCAGAACAAACCTCCTGGCAGTTATGGGGACTCCGGGAATCGATGGGAGAACAACCACAAGTAACAATGTTATCGAAGTGAGCAAAACGCTTGGAATTGAGGCTGCAAGGACTACAATCATTGAAGAAATTGGGTCAGTTATGGGAAACCATGGTATGAGTATAGACATTCGTCACATGATGCTTCTAGCTGATGTCATGACTTACCGGGTCAGTTCTAAACCACACTTGAATCTATTATCAGAGATCAACTTGTTTTTTATTACGATTATTAAATCTGAGCTCGGATTCTTGATCAGGGAGAGGTTTTGGGTATTCAAAGAACCGGAATACAGAAGATGGACAAAAGTGTGCTGATGCAGGCATCTTTCGAACGAACCGGAGATCATTTATTCAGTGCAGCAGCTAGCGGAAAGGTTGATAAGATAGAAGGAGTTACAGAATGTGTGATCATGGGCATACCAATGAAGCTTGGAACCGGAATTCTCAAAGTCATCCAAAAGTCAGTTTTCATTCCTCTCTCTCTTTTTGCCATTGCCATATGAATCTCCTTAGTAAAACTAACTCTCTGGTTAATCTTGATCAACAGGACCGATAATCTCCCCAAGCTGAAATATGGTGCTGATCCAGTATTCTCTTGTTAAAGGCACAAGAAACAAAATATCATAGCCAAATATATATAGATAACAATCATTGCAAAATCATTGCAGCATAATTTTGATTCAAACTTGGATTCCGGTTTATCTTTTTGGTCTACAAAGGGAAAAATGGTTGTTTTAGACAACAAATATCTTTGAGTCACTTTCTTTTGAATCTTTGCGTCTCATTGAAAGTCACAAATAGTTATCAGTACAAAAAAAAACAAGAAGAAAACATTCTGACATTTTAAGTCACAACAATCAATCTTATACTGTTTTTGGTTAGTCATAGAGTGTAATCTGTAGCTGAGAAGCATCCGGCTCTGCTACGACCTGTCTTACAAAAGCTCTTCTCCACCAAACCTCAAACGCTCGTTGAACATTTGGACAGTCATCACCACTGCTCAAGAACCGATCAAACCATTTCATCAGAATCACCTGTTGTTGACTCAACGACAAAGTCAATATAGTCTGACTAAGTCCATCCTCCACCAATTTCCTATCAAGTGATCTCGAAGATAACCGTCTCATCCAACCGAAATCATCGTACAAAGCCTCTAACCACGTAGTCAAAACCGCAAACCTAGTCTCTCGGTTCACCAAAATCCTTCCTCTACCAATACCAACACATATCTGAGCAGTGATCTTGCTTATTTCATGTCTATACATAGTTGGTATCTTTGAATGAAGATTCGCTAACTCCTTTTGATCCGCCCATAGCTTCACAAACTCTTCACACATTTTCTTCTCAATCAGTATATCAACCATCCACAACATGTTATCAGCTTCTCTTGCGATCTCTTTCATCAAACCACCACGGTCTTTATCAGGATCATTCATCTGTGTAGTCACTTCAGATAAGCAGAGAACTAGAGACGTGAGGCAACGATGGCATAAACCGTAGAGTGTTTCTTTAGAGACTTCATGATCAGCTTCTTCTCTAAGCAACTTAAAGATCAAAACTTTCATCTCTCGCCGAGCTTTATCATCTTTGGCTTGTAGAACACCAGTGAGGAGCTTCGAGAAGATGTTATCATCCGTTGAGGAAGTAGAAGGTTTAGATGAAACTCTTTGAAGAATCGAAATGACTGAATCATCAGGAAGATGAAGCTCTTCAAGACAAGATACTACAATCTCTTCTTCATCTTCTGACCAAGGAACAGCTTCCAAATGCTCCAAACATGACTTTACTCCTTCATCAAACATTATAGCTGCAGAAACCTACCAAGAACAAATCAAATCAAAATCAGACCAAGAACACTCTTATTCAGAATCAAATTGTTTGATAAAGTTTACATTTTTGTAATACCTTAAGTAAAGCCAAGATTTTGATGACATATTCACCGATCAGCTTCTTCTTGAGATCATCGCAATACATCAAAGCCACAGTCTCGACATAGATCTCAACGTCATCACATTCACTAATCTCCACCATGTGAGAAACTCCTTTCTCTCCTCTTCTAGGATTCATCTTCTCCATGAAAAACCTGCTCTTTTCTGATAAAACCTTCTTGTGAACATCCATGGTGACTCTGTAACCGTCTTTTCCCACCACAGTCAGCTTAACGTCGCTGGGCCCGAGGCTGTGGCCATAAACGACGCCGTTCTTGAACTCCGTCAGGATCTGAGCCACGCGCGCGTGTGATTTCCTCCGTGGCTCGCGGTTATTCTCTTCCGACATCATGTCGAAAAGAGTTGGGTTTGAGTGGCTCGATTCGTTCGGCGGTGGCGGAGGAGGAGGCGGCGGAGTTGGTGAAGGAGGAGGAGATGCGGAGGGGGATAAGAGTTTAGCCGGAGATGGGATTCTTGACGGAGAGAAAGAGAGAGAAGGATCTGCTATAAACCCTTGCTTGATCATCGTCGATACTTCCCTTGACGCCATTGAAAGAAGTAAAATTCTCAAACTTTCTCGAGGAAAAAAAGTGGAAATTTATGATTCCCGGAAAGAGAATTTCCGGCGGGAAAATTAGTAAAGTTTCTGGGTAAATTCTGAAAATTGAGAAGAAAACAAACAAGAAAGAGAGATAATCGGGGAAACAAAAATCTTCGAGTAAAGAAGTTAAGAGAAGACAAAGAAAATTCTGGAAATTTGTTATTTCTCGGGAAAATAAAAGAGTAAAGAAAGGTGTGCACAAGAAAAATGAAAGTATAGTAGAATCAGAATCCAAGAAAATGAAAGGACTTTGGATCTGAGAATTATTTATAAATGGCGAGTGAGAGAAGATGATTAAAAACCTGAAGAAAGGGCACAAACTTACTGTTTCTTGTTTTATTTGTATCTTTTACAGATAGATAGATCATTGCCTCCATGTGCGCTCTCCTTCTATCTCTCACAACAAACACACACAGCTATATACGTAATATATAACACTGAGTTACATTTAATTATTCATATAAATCATGTCCAATTCGAGAAACCCAAAGGTAACAAACTTTAGTCTTTTACGGATTGAAAATTGGAATTTGGTAACCGTATTATACTATTCATTTTTCGTCTCCGATTCTATTTTCGATTCTCAGAGTGATTTTGGTTTGGGTCGGTTATGAATTGAATTTTCTGTTGAAATCTATAAAACAAGGCTTTTTCTTTGGTTCGGTTTAAATTTTGGTATTTGTATTTTGTGTAGCATCTCTCATCCCGGTCTAGCTGGAGACCAAACGGGTTTAAAGGTATTCTAATCAGACCGGAGGCACAAACAGATTTGACAGTCGAGGGACGAATCTTCAATACTCTGTTTCTTATATTTAGAATTATGCATTTGATCAGAGCATTATAAGGATCACTTGGATTTTACTCTCTTGGATCCTGTCAATCAACTTAAAACTTTGTCGTTTATATGCCTAAGTTATGTAATAAAATTCAAAATCAACCCCAAACTTGTCAACCACCGACTGAACATTATCACATAATTTCAATATTCGAGATTTTTATTTCTAAGGTTTTTGGGATGATGTAAGCTAAAATAAAGAACATGTTGTGGGAGGGAACAGTGTCCCAAAGCATTAACTTCTATCGTAAAGCAAATGTGGCAAGACACTATTGAAGACTTCTCTTCAAACAATAGTATTTATTTCTCCAATTGAAAACTTTGGTTACCTTTCTCTCATGGCATATGTAAGGTTAGATGACATGTTACAATCATGATTCATGAATATGAAACAGCAATACACATGCTTGATTATAATACAAAGAGAGAAAATTATATACCTTCATTAACTTTGTATTCCATTTTGTTCATGGATATATATTAAATATACTATACAATTTTATTTCACTTCTTTCTAATATACTATCGATTCACAATAAGTGGAAAACAATTCGTTCGTATAACTTATGAAAAATGCGACGAAATATATGAATTTATTAAGTTTCATGGCTTCCAACTCAAAATCAATTGGTAGTAAATGGATTATTCCATGTCCGTTATATATTAGTCTAGTCTTTTTCCAATTTCCGATGTGAGATTATTCTCACACGCCTCCTCGAGATAATGGTCCGTATAACCATTAATCTCGACAATATTCCATCATAGGATTAATTTCGAGTTAGATCGGCTGGATTAATTTGGGCCGGACCGATTTCGGTTAAAATCGATCGGTCTCTTTCGATGGGCCGGATCGATTTCGGTTTGGATGGGCAGCGTGTGTTCGGACTCTGATGCCATGTTAAGTTTTATGGACTTCCAACTCAAAACCAATTGGCAATAAGTGGATTGGCTCATATCCCTTTTATATTAGTTTAAGTCTCTTAATTTTCAATATGGAATATTCTCACAAAACTTTTATGTATCCTGGCCAAAGACTTTGGGAACCGCGATTACATGTTAATCTTCCATAATTGCTTTTACTAGCAAGTTACAATGACCGCTACCTAAGAGTTGACCATGCATTTGGTGCACACGTACGAAATATCATCTCCATCTTGGCACACGAAGCACATCCATCTGCTCTAGGTGATACTATCCAAAATCAAAACCCGCAAAAAACATACTAATGTCGGCCTCCTAGTTCTATGATGAAGAAGACTCGACCAAACTACACCAAAATTTGGTCCTCAAGCCCAATATTTACAAATATTTCATAAATTTCTCTAACAAAGAGTGGGAGACAGGTGAGGTACATGTATGGTTGGACAAATGGCTCTTAAAACTAGAAGCGTCACGAGGCGAAGAGAAACTATAGAGCTTAGCTCGATCGTTCGGAGAAACGGAAGACTACTTCGAAGAACTAGATACAAGTACATTCCATTTCAATACATGAGTGATTTCCATATTACCAAAGGGAGCCTTTATTAAAATATTAGTATTGAAACAAATAGGGTTTTACAACTCGACAATTCCAAATCATATTATGGGCCCAAACACTTGGGCTTTATAGGAAACACAAAATCTCCACTCGTTGGATATTCCACATTGAAGAGGCCATCACCGTCACTACATATCCCTCTGCTTTTTCCTCCATTCCTATAATCTCTATAGAATATGCAACCTCCAGTCAAATCTCCGGCCGGAATTTTAACAGAGAAAGAACAATCTTCTCCTACGAAGAGAGCCACATCTCCTAATTCTCTCACCTCTTCCCATCTCCTCTCTACTCTGTTCAGCTTATACACTCTAAATTCCGCCGCAGATTTCGAGAATTCCGATTTGCCCCAAACATGTTTCACGTATTTGTCAACAAGCAACACTTCGCCAGAATATTCCACAAGATGCTTCTTGTGACCGCCTCCTCCCGGCAAACCCTCAGCTAAATCCGAAACTCTGAAATCCACATCGTAGATTACGGTTTTACCCTTATCGTCCACCACGATGCAACTCTCGCCTGATCCATACACCATCATGTCTTCGTAACTCACATTCCACGAATCATCCAAAATTCTCCATCTCTCGTCGTTTCCTCTTTTCAAAAACCCTAATTTCCCGCCACTGTGAATGGCCATCACCGCCGAATTTTGACCTGAAGACAGAATCACTACCTTGTCGGAATTCAGAGACCAAAAAGAAGACATTTCACCACCACCATTGTTTGCGTACTCCATACGGTAAGCTCTACGAACCAATCTCAGACGAAAGTCCCGCAAATCGATCTTTGCCGGAAAATCATCCGGTAAGAGACGGATTCTGTCGTTAGAGAAGAGATCCAAGACTCGCATATTCCCTGGAGATGTCTCCTGAAGCTTAACCAACCAGCATGTCGGATTCGAGGGAGCTTCAAGTTTGTAGACACTACTCTGTTTCAGAATGAAGAAAGCAGAGGATGAGGAAGAAGATGACCAGAAAGGAAGGTACGTTGGAATTTTAGACAAAAGATTATTGTCATTGGAAGACAGCGGAAGAGAGAGACGCCACGTGGCGCACACAGAGCGGAGACAGAGGAGATCAACTGTGTCTTCTGATGAGTGGTCGTCAAGGCGATTAGAGATTAACTCAAGAATATCTAAAGGAAGATCAGACCATTGAGGAGGAGGAAGAAGAGATGATTCCATGGAAGAAGACAAGAGAAGGGATATGGACTTTCTTCGTTTTCTTGGTTTTAGGAATGAGGATGTGACTTTATAATGGCGATATAATGTCGTTATGATTTATCTCTGATGTTGACATCATTTCTCATTTTTCTTTTATATATTATAACCATTCATAAATGTCTATTTCTGTGGTTGTGGACCTTTAGGTTTTAAAACTTAAAAATATGTTGCATGATGTCTATTTATGGTATAAACATATAAATTAATATTGAACCATGCTTTTTGCAACGGATGTAGAATAATGAAATAGTAGGAAAATGATATAATTTTTAGAATGCATTGACCAATCATTTCAATTAATTTATTGGAGGCCAAAGATATACAACCCCCAAATCTTTTTTTTTTCTTCTATAGAATGGCTAGCTGTTAGTCGTTAATTGGCGAGTTCTTTTTATTAAGCGTTTTGGCGTCCAATTATATAAAATTCATTTGTTTTTTTCCAATCATAGACTCAATCAAACCTCCGATTGTCTCACTAGACAGAAGAAAATTTCACGAAATTACATGGATTATTTTCCTCATTTCTGCTCTTTCAAGATCGAAACTTCAGACATAATTAATAGTTTCTAAATCACTAAATAGCATACATTCTTTTTGTCAAAATCTCAGAAAAGTCCGGCAATCCTGATTGTCTGGATCGCGTCGTCATCGACTCTCTTCTTGATTTTCTAACATTCGAAGCCTCGATACGATGCATAATGACCCAATAACACATTGTTCCAAGCGTGGTGAGCATTATCGTCGCACCAAACACCGTCACTCCAACCGCTAGCCACCGCTCTTCCTCTCCAACCACTACAAACGCTAACGCCAAAAACGCCACCGATATCAAAACGCACGCTAACCACATCAGCTTGTTTATCACTGCCATCATATTCTTCTTCGCCTTGTGCTCAATCGCAACCACTGAAGTCTGAACCACTACAACCGCTAAAGATATAAAAAGAGCAATCGAATCGAATATGAAGAAGATCGCAAACGCGGGTCTATCCGCGATGTTCGCTGCTCCGAGTGATTGTCCTCGAGCGAGCTCGCTCGAATCGTCGACGTATTGTCCCGGAACAGTGAAAATAGCGGCGAAAGCGACGGTGGCGATTAGAACGGCAACGACCGTTGTGGAGTTAATAGCATTGTCGAGACCTTCGACGTGCATTTTGGTAATGCGTTTGGCGATTCCTTGAACGCGTTTCCTAGTCTCTCGAGCGTGTTCGAGCTGATGATGAACTTCGTGTTTGATGTCGCTCACCGTTTGTTTTAGCTCACGAGCCGCGTTTGGCCGAGTAGGGTTGTTGATGGCTTTAGCGGAGAGAACGCCGCGAGTTTTGAGCATCGCAGCGATCTGGGGGTTGCCGGTTTTCTCGGCCGTGTCAAGCGACGTTTCTCCGGCTCTGTTTATTGCTTTTGTGCCCGTATCGCTATTCTCAAGAAGCAATTCCACTATCTGCAATCACACTAAAATCTCAGCAAAATTATATCACTAAATCATCATATTTAATATAAGGTTAACATTTTATTTAGACTCGAGTTCTGTCTCAGTCTGTGTTGAATTGTTATTGTAGTGCGTGTTTATTTTGTTTGAAACACATTTATAAACAATTTTTTTTTTGCCAATTGTAAAGGTCAAATGCAGATAGAAGAAAAAATAGCGTTTACCAAAAAACAAATATCGCGTTTAGTGTTTGCATTTTCATTTTTTAGTGAAAATGTTATCTTTTATCGAAATTATTTTTCAAGTTTAAGCGCAAAAAAAACAAAACTATCATCGGATCCGTTTCTAAAATTAATAGAAAACCATTTACGACAAAAAAAGTCAAATCCTGAATTTATGTCTCTTTGTGTTTAAATTTCACAAGATATTTGAAGAAAAACAAAAGAAAATGACTAAAATTGGAAATGATATAACGAACCTTCATGCGGCCTTTCCTAGTAGCAACATGTAACGCTGTGTTTCCCTTAGAATCAACCATATTCAACGATGATCGATGTCCCTTCATTAGCTCAACCACCACATCAAGGCTTTGTCCTTTCACCGCCATGTGAAGTGCCGTCTGACCTTTCTTATCAGTCCTCGTGGCCGTGTCCGGCTCAACCGCCACTATCGCTTTAACCACTTCCGCGTGACCATTCCTAGCCGCCGAGTGCAATGCCGTCTTCCCATTGCTCTTAGCTATCACGGCTAGGCTACTCCCTGCGGCTTCTAGTAAATACTCTACGACCTCCACGTGTCCTTGAGCTGCCGCCGTGTGTAGAGCCGTCGTGTTTGATAAGTCCACCGTCATTGCTAGCTCCGGGTGTTCCTCCATCAGTATTCTCAATACCTCTATCAACGTAAAAAAGATTCCAACTTAATTTCATCATCAAGATTGAGAATTTCTTCATATTTTCAGGTAATTCTTTTGTTTCCACTTCTTAAAATCAAACAAAGATTGAAACTTGAATCATATTTTGACTGGAATCTAACAAAATTTCATACCCAATTCGCCTTGTTTAGCAGCAATGTGGAAAGGATCAAACCCATTTCTAGCTTTGGTCTCGGCGTCTTCAAGATCATAGTACTTGATCAGCTCTGCAACCACCTCGGCTTCGCCGTACTCTGCTGCAACATAAAGCGCGGTCTCACCGCATTGGTTCTGTTTCCGCAACAACTCTCTTAGTTCCTCTTCTGATTCCATATCATTCAATATTTCTTTCACCGCAGAAAAATCTCCGCATCTCACAGCTGAATGTAGCGACGAATCTTCACGTTTTCCGGTCAGTTGCTTCGCCATTGTCTTCCTAACACCGGTTGGTTTTGCAGCCATTGGAGCTGACGTCGAAGTTGACGCTTCTTCCATTAGATAGATCAACACGGTTGTAAATAGATACAATACCAACACAAGATTCCTAAATCAAACGGGTTCAAAAACAACATTAACATTTATGTGTTTAACCTGATTATTTACTGAGACATTTGACGAGATGTGGATCTAAAAAATAACATTTAACAGCAACCGGTAAAGCTTACTTGCACAAGAATCTTCTCGAGGGTTATATGATCGAAACCTCGTAATATTACATGATCATCGATTCAATCCAATTGATTTCATGGCTTTGTACCCGGATTTGAATCCAAATCCTGGCATTGAAACTGAAGAGATTGAAATTCCAAAAGGTAAGCTTTTTTTTTCCTGTTCTGTTTTTTTTTTCTCTCCCTTTGAGAACTAATCGCCTATTTTTAGAAAATTTTATAACAGAGCAATGAAGGCAAAAGATCTCAAACGTTGGTTATATTATACCAACTATTTACAAATGGCATTGTGTGAAAAGTTCACTCCTTAATCTCTTCTCAAATCCTAGAAACAGTTGCAAAATCATCCTAATAAAACTTCCTATATCGAAGTACATAAATGCCAAGTATATAATATGGTTCTATAAAGAAAAAGACTATCTTTTGAAATGGCCTAACGTATGGATCTCTCTGGGCACCAAGAACGCCTGTACTCGATCGGGGACCACTCTGGGACCTCAAAAGCAGCAGCATCACGAACCATCGACTCCACAAACGCCATATCGGGCCGTGCATGTACCTGTGGGTTGATACACATCCTCGCAGCTTCAAATACTCTATTCATACCTTCAACCGGAAACCTATCACCGAGATTGAAATCCATCATCATAACCACACTCTGCTCATTAGTGCACACTGGGATTAACTGCAAGTAAGAAAACCCCCAAATTCATAACTTACTTGCCGAACACGAAATATATATCAAAGAACCCTAGTTGCAGAGTTTTAGTGTTTTGTTACCCAATCAGCGAGTTTCCTTTTCCGGAGAGGCCTGCTCACATCAAAAGATTTCCTTCAAGTTAAAAGCTGCAACAGTAATATGCCATAGCTGTAGACATCGGCCTTGGTCGAAACCAACCCGGACAGTGGTGAATCCGGCGCTATGCATCCCGGAGTTCCTTTGATTGGATCAACCATGGTCGGAATCTCTTCGCCCGCATCATCTTGAGCCATTTTTATCGCCAATCCGAAATCAGTGAGCTTGGGTGCAAAATCCTGGTCGAGTAGAACGTTTCCGACCTTGATATCTAAGTGAAGCACTTTGAGCACAGTGTGTAGATAAACCAGACCTTCCGCTACACCAATCGCAATCTTCATCCTCCTCTTCCAACTCAAACCCGGAGACACTTGTGGTTGTGGTAAAGTCGGATCTCTTCTTGGGGAACCTGTAATTAGAGAGAAGGAGAGTTAACAGAAAGCGAAAACTGGTTTTGAAATTCTAAAACCGGAATCAGATTTGAGGATTATTAATTTACCAAAGAGGAAGTGATCGAGAGAGCCTCTAGGCATGTATTCGTAGACTAAGCCACGGAGATCGAGCCCGAAAGCTATACCGAGAAGTTTGATCACATTGGAATGATTGGCTCTTTAATCTCTGCCACAAACTCTTCATGCCCAAACGGAGCATCTAGATTCTGAATCTTTACAGCACCAACCTGAATAGATTCGATTCAAACACACACAAGAATAGATTCTCAAATTCACCAATTAGGTTTTCGATTCTTTATCAACCAGAAAGAAAGAATAGAGAAAACTTTTGGATTTTTATACAGTTTGTGGGAAATAGCAGCGATAGACGTCGCCGAAATTGCCTTTCCCGAGAAAAGGCGAATCCAGGAACTTTTCGGTTGCTTCTGTGATTTTGTTCCACTCAAATGTTAACACAGGAAGTAAGAGTATAGTTGGAGATGAGGGTGCTTGGTTGGGACTAGGGATGTTGTCATGGGTAAACCCACCCTATTTAGACTCATCCCATTTAGATCCATACCTTTTTAAATCCATCTCTTTTTAAACCCATTTATTATTTGGGTTTAATATACCCCATTTAAACCCACAAAAATTATAAGTACCCAATTAAATCCATTTAAATTATAGATAATAGGTGTAATAAATAATAGATCTCCTTTAATTAAATAATAAAAGCTATTTTCCGCCAAAACATTATTTTTCACAGAAACGCTATTTTTCGCGGAATTGTTACTTTTCGCCAAAACGCTATTTTCTGCGGAAACACTACTTTTGTGGAAACGCTATTTTCAACTGAAACGCTATTTTCCGCGGAAACGCTATTTTTCGTCGGAACGCTATTTTCAGACGAAAAGCTATATTCCGACGAAACGCTATTTTCCGACGAAACGCTATTTTCCGAGGAAACGCTTTTTCTGCCGAAATGCTATTTTCTGCGGAAACACTACTTTTGTGGAAACGCTATTTTCAACCGAAACGCTATTTTCAGCCGAAACGCTATTTTACGCCAAAACGTTATTTTCAGACGAAACGCTATTTTCTGCGGAAACGCTATTTTGTGAGGAAACGTTTTTTCGGCGGAAAATTATTTTCAGCCAAAACGCTATTTTTCGTGAAAACACTATTTGCCGCGTAAACGCAATTTTCTGCGGAAACACAATTTTCAGCCGGAACGCTATTTTCACAGAAACGCTATTTTCAACCGAAAATTATTTTTCGCGGAAACGCTATTTTATGTTTAAACGCTATTTTCAGCTGAAACACTATTTTTTTGGAAACGCTATTTTCAACAGAAACACTATTTTCAGCGGAAACGATATTTTCAGCCGAAACGCTATTTTTGCGGAAACGCTATTTTCAGACGAAACGCTATTTTCGTGAAAACGCTATTTTGAGTTGAAACGCCATTTCGTAAACTTTATCTTATATAGAGAAATTAAATATAAATTCAAATAAATTGGATCATAATTTAAATGGGTCTAATAGGGTCCCATTTAAATATCTCAAAAACCCTATTAGTAAATGGGTGTAATTGGGTAAACCCATTTGAATCCATTTAAAAACTAATAGATAAATGGGATTAAATGGGTTTTTATTTTAACAAATGACCCATTTAAACCCACTAATCTAAAACTCATATTAACATCCCTAGTTGGGACCCAGTTCTGCAAATGACTAAGAACAAGACTGTTACGAGAAGAAAAAAAACCTAAATCGATCTCTTGTGATATACGGCAAGAATGTAAATTGGTTAATTTCGAAAGATCCATACTATTTTCCGAAAGAAGAATCAACTCTAATGCAATCGCAGATCAAAACTAGTTGTAATTCAGAACAGAAATAACTCTAATGACTGATAAAAATTCAGAAAATGAAGAACTTCGATTGATAATGGACGAAAACAGAGAGAGAATGCAAAATGGAACCTGGCTGAAAACGATCGCCGGGAAGAGGATTGCGATCGCCGGGAAGAGGATTACGATCGTCGGGAAGAGGAATACGATCGTCGGGAAAATCGAGTTTGTATTTGAAAGCATAATTGAGGAGATGGTTATCGCCATGGGCGGAGCTGAACAAAGTCAAATGAAACGATTGTCTATGACCCCTATTTTTTAAGTCTCTCATTAGTAAAAAAGTTATATAAATACATATATCAAATATAAAGTTATTTTGATGAATAAAAAAAATTAGAACTATGTGAATTAGGAGAAGAAAAAGTAAGTAAAATGAATTATTAAACTAATTATTATTATTTTTTTTATTTCACTTAGATTTTTCACTTTCGTTTCCACAAGAATCTTATGAGTTAAGAAAAAAAATTGAAATCCTCTCAATTTTTGATCTTATTTTTTGATCTCAATTTTTATTAAAAATTGAGAGGATTTTAATTTTTTTTCTAAATCTGAGCTTATTGGATTTAACATTAGTTTAAGTTATTTTAAATTCAAGGTTATTAAATTAATGATTTTTAAAAATTCCTAAAATTCTTGTCTTGTTGAAAAATTTGAATTTCATTATAAAATTATATAAAAATTAATTTAGGATTATTTGAGTAACACTTGATAGTTAAAAATTAGAGAGAATAATTACCACCTCAATTGATGGCATTTGATAAAATCCTTATAAAATATCTACGATTAAACTTTCTCAAAATAATTCCTAATTCATATTCCAATATGCCTTGTCTTATTGGAAAACTTGGGTTTCATTATAAATTATATCAAAACTGATTTGAGATTATTTGAGGGAATTGATAGTTAAAAATCATTGATTTCAAATACCACCTCAATTGATAATATTTGGTAAATTTCTTTTAAAATCTTTGCAATTAGGATTTCTCAAAATAATTCCAAATTCATGTTCCAACATGTTTCCCTTCAGATTTTAGAGGATTTCAATTTTTTTTCTTTCTAAATCTCAACTTATTAGATTTAACATTTGTAAAAGTTATTCCAAATCTAAGGTTATTGGATTAATGATTTGCACAAGTTCGTTATGTCTTATTGGAAAACTAGGATTCATTAATAAATTATATCGAAATTGATTTGAGATTATTAAAGGGATAATTGATAGTTAAAAATCAGTGATTTCAAATACCACATCTATTGATGGTATTTGGTAAAATCCCTATAAAATTTATATGATTAGGATTTGTCAAAATAAATCTAAATTCATGTTTCAATACCTCCACCTTATTGGAAAGCTAAGATTTCATTAATAAATTATATCAAATTTGATTTGAGATTATTTGAGGGACAATTGATAGTTAAAATCAATGATTTCATATACAATCTCAATTGATGGTATTTGGTAAAATCCCTATAAAATTTATATGATTAGTATTTGTCAAAATAAATCCAAATTCATGTTTCAATACCCCCACCTTATTGGAAAACTAAGATTTCATTAATAAATTATATCAAATTTGATTTGAGATTATTTGAGGGACAATTGATAGTTAAAATCAATGATTTCATATACAATCTCAATTGATGGTATTTGGTAAAATCGCTTTAGAATCTTTGCGATTAGGATTTCTCAAAATAAATCCAAATTCATGTTCCAATATACCCCTTATTGAATCATGGATTGAGAGGATTTCAAATTTTTCCAAATCGGAGTTTATTGGATTTAACACTAATAAAAGTTATTTCAAATCCAAAGTTATTGAATTAATGATTTGTACAAATTCATTCAAATCATGTCTTATTGAAAAATTGAGATTTCAAGTTGAATGGTTTGTCTATATTATCAGCTGAAAGAGATAAGGATAAAAAAACTCGATTATCAAAGTTTGATAAATGATTTTATACGAAAAATACAATAAAAACATTATTCTTAATTATCAATTTTATATTTTTTTAGATTTTATCAAGAAATCATTTTTTCAGGTTACATTTGGATATTCAAAATCATTTGAATAAAAATTTTTTTTATCATATCTTTACAATATAAAATAGAGGCCCCCATTTTTTTCGTCTATAGTCTCTATTATGTTAGGACCACCTCGGAGTAACTAGTTCGGCTTCGCCGCCGTTGATGGTTTTTTCAAACAACACAACAAGAGCCTTCTCATCGTTGCAGATCTTTCTTGAGATTTTTCTTTTTCATTTTCCGAGAAAGTTTTTTCCCTCCAAAATGCAATTAAATTAACAGACTCTCGAATAGAAAATTATTAGAGCTGGAAAAAGGGAGCGAGTAGGATGACGAAGACTTAAAAGATCTCGTCGCTGTATGTATATATATAGGGGAGTGGAGCACACGCGCTCTCTTTCTGCGTCAACTTCTTTTTACAAAAATTTAAAAACTAAATAATACCACAAATTAACTCCATGGAAAATTCAAGAACGCAGCATCAATTTTTTAATTCGATAATAACCCATGGAAATATGCATTTTTAAAGAATAGTGTTCTTCTTTTTATAGAAATTTAAAAACTAAATAATACCACAAATTAGCTCCATGGAAAATTCAAGAACGCAGCATCAACTTTTTAATTCGATAATAACCCATGGAAATATGCATTTTTAAAGAATAGTGTTATTCACGGATATCTGCTAGTATCCAATCGTGAGATAAAAAAATTAAGACCTGAATAATTATTTTGATAAAATAAAGAAAGAGAAGCTACAAATTGTTGTATTGTTTTTTTTTTGTTTTTTTTTTAAAAGGGTTTGCTACAAATTGTTGTACTGCTGCTACTGGTAATATGAAACACCGTATTAGAGCTGGGCGAAAAAATCCGGAATCGAAGAACCGAATCGGAATCGACCAAAATTTTCGGTTCGGTTCCGGTTCCGGTTCCGGCCAAAATATTTGATGGTCCTAATGTTGGGGAACTATGGGTATTGGTTCGGTTCCGGTTCTTACCCGAGAACCATGGGTAGGAACCGAATACCCGAACATATATATACATTTATCCATATAGTATTAGGGTTATCGATATTTCGGGTAGTTTCTTGGTATTTCAGATATTTTATTGGCATTTCGGATAATTTATTGACATTTTAGACATTGGTTTTAAGTATTTTTTGTCATTTCGAAATTTTTATTTGCATTTCGGGTAATTTATTGACATTTCGGGTATTTTTAGTGTTATTTTAGGTACTTTTCTAAATTCGGGTACAATTTTCACTATTTCGGTTTCGGGTACCCAAAACCATTTAAGAACCGAATTTTTCGGGTATGTTATGGTTCCTCAAATACTATACCCGAATTGACCCGGAACCGACATAAACCGAACCGGAACCGAACCAAAAAGTTTATAAGTACCCGATGGATCCTAAATTTCTAGAACCGAAATACCCGGAACTGAACGGTTCCTACCCGAAACCGAACCAAATACCCAGGTCTACACCGTATAATTCTTAAGGCAATAATCTTTACAGACCTAATTGAACAAACAAAATAGAGATTATTGAATATAACTTTTACTGAACTCTAAATAAATTGGAAAAAGGGTCCAAAAAGCCATTAAAGGGAATCTCTGTTAGAAATACAATGCCACTTTGTGAAAACTTTTTGTTTTCTCTTTCATATCTTCCTGGTGAATCTATTTTGATCAAATCGAATCGAATTATTCCATATATTACTTTTGTTATTGTGTTTGTTCAACTGTCGTCACTACTCGGAAACTCATTTCCCGATTTAGAATCATCCCTGAAAAGGCAAATGACTCCATGTGAGTGTTACTACTATATAAGAAAACTTTTTGTGTATCCCGAAACTTACTAAGATAAACTTACTTGCGAATGAATTGACCTTTGACACGAGGCCGTTGCTCAACTAGTTTCTTCCGGTTATAGTACCTCACCTAAACCAAAACAGAACAACCAAACAAACAAAAAACGCGATAACTTTCATCCCAAGAAACAAGAGTTTAAGCTTGTTTAGAGATTACCTTTTTCTCAAAACATCGATCTTTGCGTTTCAGGCGAAACTTCATCAAAGCAGCTTCTCTCTGTGCTGCCCTTTCGCTCTCACTAGACTGTTGATTTATAGGATTATCACTGCTTGATCCCGAACCCATCATTTTCGCAAAGGAAATGTCATGAGGAGAACAGCTTCCCACATTTTCTTTTGTAGCCTACTCAAACAGAAACTAAAGCTTTTGATGAATCCAAAATTGATTTCAAAAGAAAGCACCAAGCATTTTCGAAATATCGTAAACCATACCTTATTAGCAGAAGTAGCAGTGTTGTTGTATCTGTACATCACATACACATAAAACATTATCACTCTAAGTCAGGCAGAAACACTTGTTTTTCACAGTTAATAAGTTACTGAGGGATTAAGAACTTACTTTGAGAATGCAGAGTGATCGGAATGCCTTAAAACAGTTGGATCACCGCTGCTGTAGTTTACCTCATCTCTGGGTCTTGTTGGGTTAGATGAAGGTGTTTTGCTTTCTACTGGTGAGTTATCAGAAGAGTGAGTCACCTGATCATCATCGTTTATCTCCAAAGCTTCAACAGAATACTTTGCATTCTTCTTCAGATTTCCTGATTCTTCAACTTTCTTACTCACACACATTCCTGCATGGGATCCCATGCCTATTGCAACATCATCTAAAGTTGTAATCAGAATCCCGGGAATAAAAGTCGTGATTTAATGACTAATGAGTGCGTGTTCTTACCTATTTGTTCATTCTGATCTTGAGCCTCCTTCAGTTTATCAGGCAAATGAAATGAAGGTGATGCGATCGGGGTGCTGTTAATATCTCTTTTGGTCCAAGAACTCTATTTTTTATATGAAAAAGAAAACAAAAAAAGAATTCATAAGCAGATTCCTCATGCATTGTTATAATCTATCGCCATAGAAACAGAATTACCTGAGTTCCACTCCCGTTATCACTCCCACCATCTCCACTACTCAAACCATTTTCATTCCCGTGATCCTCATCGCTAATACTAGCACCGTTTTCTGACCCTTCAGTGCTTTCAGTTTTCACTGACTTCTTGTTATGTATCCCACTCTCACTCCCGCTACCGCTTGACTGGTAAATTCAAGAAACGTGCAAGTAAAAAAGAAAAGCAAAGAGTAGCTTCTGTAAAAACAGATAATCAAAAAAGGGAACTCTTACGCTATGACATTTTCTCCAGACATGCTGCCATAGATTCTTTAGTTCATTCTTTCTAATGGGTTTGACGAGAAAATCAACAGCACCATTCGACAAACACTTGAAGACCAGAACCATGGAATCATGTGATGACATCACTACAACAACAAACATAACACCATGTGTTATACGAAACTGAGCAGAGATCACAGCACACTGAAACTAGATCAGGGAATTAAGTAAGTACTTATGACAGGGATGCTCTTAAGTGTCTCATGGCTCATAATCTTGCACAGGAGACCGGTTCCAGTATCCACAGGCATGAAAACCTCCGTTAAGACAAGGTCAATACAACTGTTCTCGTCTTCTAGAATCCTCCAGGCTTGAAGAGCATTCGAAACAGCAATAACTGACAAGAAAGTTTCCAAATTTACAACAGTTAGTCAAAAACAAACAAGGAACAAGGTGAGACTGGTGAACAAGGATGAACAAACACCTTCATAGCTGCAATTCCTTAAAAGAGCAGACACGATATGGCGTGTGGAGTCATCATTCTCCACCAGAAGAACCTTAAGCGATCTAACCGGGAGATACCTCTCCCACTTCACAACAGGAGCTAGCGGCTGTTGTTGAGAAATCTGTAACAAGTTGTTGACGTTTTCCGTGGTAACTTCAACTCGTGATTCTTCTTCTTCAGATGAACCAAACGCTCGCCTTTCTGTTGCAACTTCATTTCCGGTTTCTTTGTTATTGAAACACATTTTGTTTTATAATACTGAATTTCTCATGAGAGCGTCAACCGTCAAGACCAGCCTCCATAAACAAGATAAAACAGAAGCAGCATTAAATCACGTCTGAGCTTCTGTAAAAACTTCCCCTCTACTCTGACATGACAGTTGCACATTTCGTTCTTTTGCCAAACTTATTTTAATCCCTTCAATCCAATAAGAAACCAAAAAAAACATTCAGTAAGAAGAACACATATCAAACCAGGAAAAAGAGAAACTGAATTTGGATACGTCATAAATCTTTGTCAAAGCAAAATTAAACATTCCAAATCAAATTGCAATAGTAACACTATAACTTATTGGCTCTCAAAATCAGAAGCTACGAAGAAATTTAGAGACAGAAAAAACCATGTCTTTTTCAGAAACATTGAACATGTTCTCTCCTATATCTCAGATCTTGGATCTCCTACTTTCTCAAGTTCATACTATAAGCTATGATACGAAATGAAAACAAGCACATACCAAAACAGCAACCAGTTGTAAAACTCAAACCAAAAAAAGGAAAACAAATCAGACCTTTGTAGCTTAGACTTTATCCAAAGATGAAGAACACCATCACTACCACCGGAATCTCTCATCGTATCTGACTGCGAGAACCAGGATACAACGAAACGAATAGAATTCGTTTTTTCACTACTTAATCTGGTTTGCTAAGCATTTGATCACCTAACCTACTAAATCAAGACTTTCCAAAATCACCCGCATGGTTTGATTCTTCGTATCTGAATTTCCTTTTACCAAAACTTTACAAAATCCGATTGCCGCTAAACTAAATTTAAACAAAATTGAGAGTGAGAGAAAAGCTCCTGATTGGTGAGGAAATTGAGGCTAAAAAAATTTAAGAGAGACGAGACAGAAAAAGATTAGAAGATTGGGGATTTGGGAGGAACCACTGGGAAAGGGAGGGGAGAAGATATTATTCTGGGGGTTGATTACGTGGCAGAATTAGCCTACGTGTATGTGGGACCCGACTTGCGTATTGTTATTTGCGCGTTTACGGATTGGTGACGTGGACAAAATCAAAAGATGGGACTGGGAGATAAAATTGCGGTATTGGAAGTGAGTTGTGAATCTTTGATTGGACTACGATGAAACGACGCCTTTTGATTTGCACTTTTTTTGTTCTTTCTATTTCTTGCAACTATTTCAGATATCTTTTTGTTTTTCAATAGATCCTGCACTTTACAAAAACTCTTAATTTTAAACCCTAATTTGTATTAGTAAAAAGCCATCTTGGACGAACTTTAATCAGAATCAGAGTTCGTTTTAAAAAAAGGAAACTATAGTAAATAGAAAAAGAAGACTCTAGCGAAGACGTTGACTCGTATATTTCCTTTTTCTAAAGATGCAAATAACCTGACTTTAGTTGTAACCGACCCTAAACTTGTATTAATACACATCACTACACCCAAAGATAACACTCGCACTTCTCCAAATCAAATATCACAAATTTTATAAACCCTTAATTTCCATCGAGAATAATTTTCAGTACGTAGATCATCATCAGCGTAACAATGACCGTCGCACATAACAATCTTTTTTCTTCAGTGTCAACTACGCTCTCTGCGACACCTTCTCTTGCTGTCGGAAAATACCCTAAAGCTGTATCCGAATCCATTCCTCCTCCGGGATTCACCCCACGCGCCACCACTGTAATGGACTCGCACGCGTTTTTGTTCAACGTAATGACTAGCAAGGACGATGTGGACGAGTTAGAAGAGTTAGACCGAAGAAGGCTTGAGATGATAGCATCGTTGCTGACTTCATACTCCGATTACTTCACAGAGATTATCCGAAACAAGTACGGGTCGAGACGTGTAAAGAAGCTCCTTGGGAAATCGGACGACGTGGACGCCTTCATCTGCGTCGCTCTCGTGTGCAACTTCTTTCACATCATGACCGACAAATACGCATCCCACGTGGCGGTACGAGCCATGGCTGTTTTCGACCGGGATAAGAGAAACGCACTGTACGAGCACGCTCTCGACCACGCGTTCGACCTGGCGCGTGATCAATACGGCTCCATCGCACTCAACGAGATCATAACCGACTCCGGTGATGGTTGCTTCAGAGATCAAATACTAGAGTTGATCGCGCTCAACGCTCTCTACCTAAGCCACGATGATTCAGGGAACTTTGTGGTACAACACGCGTTTAAACTGGATGACTTGCGCTGCACACACAACATCACGGTCAGTCTCAGTGGGCACTTCGTTGAGTTGTCGTTTACCAAGTATGGAAGTTACATAGTGGAGAAGATTCTGGCCGCAAGGGAGGAGCCAATGGTTGAAGTGGTGGTGGAGCTTTTGAATTGCGAGGAAGACGAGTTGATGAGGCTAGCGACGAATGAGTTTGGGAATTTCGTGGTGAGCAAGGCACTCAAAGTCACCAGGGAGGAGATGGAAACCGCTTCTTACTTTCTTACTTTGGTGAGTAAGCTCGTGCCTTTTCTCCATCTCTTGCGTAATTCTCACGGAAGCGACATTGCAGACACCATAGAGTCACTTAGTTATGTTCGTCGCTGACTGTCTCTCTAGTTAAGGATGTGTGTTTTCTTTTCTATTTTTTGGCTCAAACTAGTTACTATCCTCAAGTCAAGTTCATGTCATTTTATATGGTATCCTTAATTACTGAAATCTTTGTGTCTCATTAACTCTCTTTTCTCTTTTCTTATATAATGATGATCCAATATTAGTGTTGGGTAATAAGGTTAATATTACTAAAATCCTGTTAATGAATGGAGCACTTGAGAGTTTCAGAGATAGGGAGTTTTTAATCCCAAACACCAAAGCTAGCAACAGAAGCACACAATGGAAACATCAAATCCAAGAAAAATTAAAAACTGTAAAGCATCACTTTTTTGAATTAGTGCAAAAATGAGTCTTGCTTTAGTTATCTGTACGAATAAACAGTAGATAGAACTTACTCCATTAGTTGAAAATCCAAAAGCAATGTGGTACTCAACTACAAGCTTATTGGCATTTGGTTATTGAAAAGCAATTGGAATCTTGAGAAAATATGAAGATGATGAATAGGCTTCTAGAGGAAAGGGAGAAGCCAATTGGTCATCAAAAGTCTACAATAGAAATACACAGCTTCCAATTTCTATTTTTGGCGACTGTAATATCATTCTTACTGTTCACCGCTTAGTACAAATACATCGATTTTAGTCTTTTGGATGTACAATAAAATGATGAATTTGCAAAGTAGATCCTGGCTTATTTTAAAAGAGCAGTTTAAGTCTGAATGTCTGATAGGTTCGGATCCTATCAGAAAGAGATCAGAGTGAGATGAGAAGAGAAATTAGCAGAAAAGAGCAACTTAAAATACAACAGTATTGTTTCGAGTACCAAACGCAACGTTTTAGTGATTGAAAACGAAACCCTCTTTCTCATTGAGAGACTCTGCAACAAATCATCTCTTCCCTTTCAGCGACTTTTGGCAAAACCTATTCCCCAACTCGCTCGTTTCTTCCTTTGCTGTGACTCGGTCCTCTTCTTATCAATTCTTCTGGTCCTAACCTATTCAAAGTCCCAAATTAACTCAAGCTTTTATCAAATTCATCAGGGGTTTTAGGTCTCTCGTAGATTTTCGATCGAGTTTCAGTGGAGTGGAATCGAAGAGAGAGATAGAGAGGAGATATGGGTCCTCAGAAGAAAAGCGCCGCTAGGGTTTCAGAGGATGCGGAGGAACAGAGTCATCGACGGTTGCAAGCCATTCTTCTGGCCGACAGCTTCGCCACGAAATTCCGTCCCGTAACCCTAGAACGCCCAAAGGTACTGTTGCCGTTAGTGAATGTCCCCATGATTGATTATACCTTGGCATGGCTCGAATTTGCTGGGATAGAGGAGGTTTTCGTTTTCTGCTGTGCTCACTCGATGCAGGTTATCGATTATCTTAAGAACTCCGAGTGGAACTCGCACCCAAACATGTTGGTGAGAACGATCGAGTCGCACAATTCTATCAGTGCTGGGGATGCTTTGCGTTTCATGTATGAACAACAACAAGAGACTTCAGAGATTCTGGGTGACTTTGTTCTTGTTAGTGGAGATACGGTGAGCAATATGCCACTCACTGAGTTGATTCAAGAGCATAGAGAGAGGAAGAAAAGAGATGAAAAAGCCATCATGACGATGGTCATTAAGCAGTCCAAGCCTTCACCACTCACGCATCAGTCAAGGCTAGGAACTGATCAACTCTTCATTGCAGTAGATCCCGTAACAAAGCAGCTTCTTCATTACGAGGGGGAGAAGAACGATCATGCAAGAGGCACGGTTTGCTTAGACAAGTCATTGCTGACTAGTAATCCCTCCGTTTTACTATGCAATGAAATGGATGATTGCTACATCGACATTTGTTCTCCTGAGGTGCTTAGTCTCTTTCAGGATAACTTTGATTATCAGCATCTGCGTCGTGATTTTGTCAAGGGTGTGCTTCATGATGATATTATGGGTTACAAGATTTTCACTCATGAGATTCACTCCTGCTATGCTGCTAGGATTGACAATTTCCGAAGCTATGACACGGTTAGCAAAGATATAATCCAGAGGTGGACTTTCCCTTATGTACCTGATATAATTTTCAGTGGAAATCGCCCTCTTAAGCTCGGGAGACAAGGGGTTTACCGGGCTTCTGATGCTATTCTTTCACGATCTGCTGATATTGGAGCTTCTACTGTCATTGGATACGGTACAAAAATTGGGAACGGGGCAAAAATTTTGAACTCTGTTATTGGGAATGGATGTGCCATTGGATCCAATGTTGTGATAGAAGGCTCTTACATATGGAACAATGTCACGGTTGAAGATGGATGTGAGATAAGGAACGCTATTGTCTGTGATGGAGTGAAAATCAGAGCAGGGGCTGTTCTGCAGCCAGGTGTTGTTTTGTCTTTCAAGGTTGTAGTTGGGCGAGACGTTGTTGCACCTGCGTATTCAAAGGTTTCTTTACTTCAACAGCCAACTAAAGAAGACAGCGATGAAGAACTAGAATATGCCGACAGTAGCAGCGGGACAGCAGATCTTTTATCAGGTAATAATCTGCAAACGGAGTCCGAAGCATCTGGTCTTGGTCCTGATGGAGCAGGTTACATATGGGAAGTATGTGATGGGGCTCATGAGGAGGAGTGGAAGCAATCTGTTGCACCAATCCCCAAGGAGAAACTTGATGAGATCACTCAGGCGATGGATGATGATGAGTCAGAGGATGAAAGTGTTGTCCCAACTTCTGGAGAGTTGAAATCTGATGCTGATAGTATTAACACTGATGTGATTGATCCGCATGATGACTATGGCATCTTTGAGAGAGAGGTTGAAGGTACTTTCTTAAGGGCAGTCGAAGAGAATATCAAAGTTGATCTTGTAACTTTAGAGATCAACTCACTCCGATTGTCATACAACATGGAGTCTGCAGATTGTGCTGGAGCAGTATTCTACTCTATGATGAAACTGGCTGTTGATACTCCACATAACTCTTCTACTGACTTGTATAAAAACGCAATGAGCATCATTACTAAATGGAAGGGACTTATTGGTTTCTATGTTAAGCAAACTGATGAACAGATTGAAGTGATAATGAAATTCGAAGAGATGTGTCAGGAATCTGCTAGAGAGTTGGGTCCTTTGTTTGCGCAGATTCTGCAAATTCTGTATGATAGAGACGTGGTTGAAGAAGATGCCATATTGAGATGGGCGGAAGAGAAAGCAGGAGCGGATGAATCTGACAAAGTTTATCTGAAACAATGCGACAAATTCATACAGTGGCTCAAGGAAGCATCTGAGGAGGAAGATGAAGATGATGAAGAAGATAGCTGAATTGGTAAACGTATGAAATCCAGCCTCTTGTTTTGAATTGATCATTTACATTTAAGAGATACTCTATTTTTGGTTTTTTCTGAGCAAATCATATTTTCCATGTTTCTTTTTGTTCTTGACTGAGAGAGTTTCTCATCCATCATGAGTTTGCAGCAAAGGTAATATTGACCAAGTTATCCTTTGTATGAGAAAAAAATAAAACTAGTCTCTTTACTTTGTTTTCTCAAAAGCATTTGCTGAGCAAGTGAAAAAACGTTATGAGATGCATTTGCTAAGTACATGTTGTTTGGACGTTGAGAAAATGGATCAGATTTGGTAGAAGAAACTTTAGATAAGCTCAGCTACATGCTATTTGGTGTTGTTGTATGCATATTTTCAGGTCTATGACGGTGGAGGAGGCCACTGCGTTTGGAACCACAGGTTATAATAATGATATAGAGAGTACTGGATCTGCTCACTATCCGAAAAAGATGAAAAACCGGTAGATAAATGCCCAAATTATTGTTCGACCGGAAAAAAATGCCGAAACTATTGAAAATGGAGAAATGATTCCTAAATTTCAGGAAGGTAAGAATGGACGTGGGCCGTCAGATGAGATGGACAGAAGAGGAAAGGTTTTAATCTGAGAAAGGCTAAGAGCCTAAGAGAGTAGTTGAACGGCTGGGGTTTAATCTCTGTTGTATACGTGGCCGCATCACACTCGATAAATTCATGATATTCGAGATTTTTTTCTTCTTAAATTCCATTTTTGGTAACCGGCTAATGTCAGTCCAAATTATCATTAGACCCCACTAAAAAAACATTTAGAAAGAAAAGAGATTCGTTTAGAAACCAGAAAAGATATTTTTTATGGTCATTTTCATTCTTAGCTATCAACCAGAGTTCGAACCCTTTATGCAACAAAAAATAATCAAACAACGTTAAAATTAAGCCAAGTAAAATGTATATGAAAAAAAAATACGTTAGTTACATATATATATATATATGTATATATCAAAGTATGTGATGAAATTTTATTTTTCTATGTTTAACAAAATAACTTTGATAAATTCAAATTTAAACAAAGAATATTTTTGTAGGGGAGGATTTGTGGTTAAAATACTTGAAACTTCTACAGATTTATATAAAATCAACATGAACTAACGTGTTTAGGGTTAATCTACAATAACCAATGTGCTTCTCCTTTAGAGGAACATGGTCCCGAGAGGTCACCATGACCGTATACCATATAACCACTAAGGGAACCATAACTTCATATTAAACAAATTTTCCCATAACAAAGGCCTCCAAAGAAAGGTAAGAAAAGTTTGAAGTCCTCAAAACGGTTCCAGAAAGTATGAAAAACCTAACTTCTCTCTCACCAATGACATTTTCTCTTTCGAGACTTGTCCTAAGTCTCATCATTGATCATCACTTCTTAATCAAACCCCACCAAATGTTACATTTATTATCTCCTTACCAATATATAGCCTTAGAATATAACAAATAATACTACCGACTACTTTTTATTTTTCTGGCCAAGAGTTACTCAATCCTTTTACTCCCTTACATTACATGTTGTTCGAACTTATTTTTGATTCCCGGTCTCATTCTCACGGTCTCTCTTTATTTTATTTTTGTTTTTCTAACTTAAGCAACGAAAAATCTTTAGAAAATACAATCCTATGGTGTTTTTTGGAGACTTCACGATTTCTCTATTTGACAGAAAGTTTCCCCATGGATCGTACCTTGCTCCGAGCACACTCCAACACTCGACAACTCAACCTCGGTGACATCAACATCGATATGAGTCCCTCCACACCAGATCCCTTCCTTCCTCTAGACCTAAATACAAAATGAGTCAGTTTTAAAGTTTTAGGCCTGATTCTCAAATGACGGGGCCTATCGATGAGAAACCTTTTCTTCGAGGTAAAGGTGTCATTTACCTGAAAAATTAATACATATCTCAAGAAACAGAGAAGAACACAGTGATGAGAAACCTTTCTATCACTTGAATATCCTATGAGGAAAAATAAATACCCAAAAATAACCAATATATTTAATATATTTGGTTATATAGTTATATTTCCATAATTTGGGTATTCGATCAGGTATGGATTCTCACATGTATCAATGAAGAGGAACCATAAAGTATTTTTAGGCATAGCCGAAACCGAACCGGTTATTTCCATCATGCTGATAGCTTTCCCAATCAAACAATCTCGTAAGTTTTGTTCCTAAAATAAGACCACTTGTACCTCAAAATCTCCTAATTATCTTCACAATTATTACAATTTTCTAGGGACAATCAAAATCATCATTCCGCCCCTAATGGTAATCTTAAATGAGTTTGTCTCGGTTATTAATGTGCCTATGAGATATATTTCAGAGACTGTGAGCTTCAGTTTCCTCACCTAAAATTGTTGATAAAGTACCTTTCCGGAATATGGCCCTCAACTTTGGCCATAATAACTCCTCAGCCTTATTACGATTGCATTTGAGGAACTTCTACGTCTTGGGTTAGCAAAGAACAATCGTTCTCCTCCTTGGACAATGTCTTGGTGGATGGGGAAGGACACATATTAATTTTGATGGACCTCTCGTATTCTATGTGGACCATACTTCTTTGTGGTCAGGGCCATACTCAATGTTTTCCATATGGTTGAGAGATACTAGTTTTGTTTTCCCCCTATATTTTCTTTGATTTTTCATTGCTCCCACTCTGATTTTATTTACTTGGTTGTTTAGACCGGTGCACAAATCGATCCACGGCTCCCTTTGCTTCAAAAGTCTCGCTTTAACAATCTTCAAACGAGGATGGAGAAGTGGAAGAGTGTTTTATCAAGAGCTGGACGCTTAGGCTTCTCGAAATGTACAGTATTTCCAGTTTATTTATGTCTTTGTTCGGTTTCACTTTTCATTTTATATCATAGAAATTTTTTCACAGAATTTTGACGAAAATGAAAACAAATTTCCGACAAGAAGATGCATCGAAAACTTTTTGTAAATACCGACGAAACTCTTATCCAAACCTAATTTTTTGGTAATTCGTAGAAAATTTTCCTTGAAAACTCGTGGAAAATTTGTGGGCTATGGCCATTTATTTATTTTGTAGTAATTGGTGAATGTAATAGTATAAGAAATAATGCCTCGTGGAGCTTGTGGACAAAATCGAAAGTTTGCCACCAAAACAGTTCCTTTAAGGATAGAACATAAGGCGTCCACGTCTTTCAACATCATGTTTTGCAAAAATGTACAGTATATGATTTATATAATTTATCTTAAGTAAACGACAACGAGAAGAAATAAGAAAATGCAATGGCAAACTGTAAAAATTTTTTTAATAATTAATAAAATATATTAAAACTTCAATCCATTATAATTATAGGTGCGAAGTTGAATTTGTTTGATTGAAAATCTTTAGTGTTAGGATTAAATTACTCTGATAATGGTATTGGACGATAAAAATAAAATAAAATTTGAAGTCTAAAAAAAAAATTGAAGATTTTATGTTATTAAGACTATAAAATATTTTCTACTTCTACAAGAGAAAAATGTGTACACTCTGTAAGGGGTGATTTAAGATATACTTTTTTCTATTTCAAAGATACTTTAATGGTGGAAGAAGT
The DNA here is from genome assembly GCA_900116095.1 of Euclidium syriacum. Lineage (NCBI taxonomy): Eukaryota > Viridiplantae > Streptophyta > Magnoliopsida > Brassicales > Brassicaceae > Euclidium > Euclidium syriacum. Next base: position 9,925,536 of record FPAK01000006.1, read on the forward strand.
GATAAAGTCAATAAAAAAAAGGATGAGATGGTCGAAAAATGATTGAAGAAGATAAAAAAAAAGTCTCAAGATTTAATAAAAGCTCTTAAACGAGAGTAAGAAATAGAGAGCATTTGCTGGAAATGAGAAAGCGAGTGCTTGGAGTTAGAGATCGAGTTGAGAGATAAATATTCAATACCTAGTCAAAATCGATGAGTAATCGGATACTTATCTCGTAGTTAAAGGGGTTATATTGATATAGCATAAATATCCCGTGATAGTATACTTAGGAAAATGGGTGACCTACTGAATGGAAGCGGATCATATCGATACAAACCAGTCGAATGTTTTCACTATTTAAATTGTCTCAGACGTAAGTTATGTGAAAACATAAGCCTGAGGTGCAAGAAAAGTGAAAGGAGGCGTGCAGGTGCCATACCATTTGTCGTCTAGCTCAATGCCCTTACGTCTACGGAATTTTCACAGTCATTTGCGTGTTTTTATCTTCTCGAGACGTGTAGAATTTCAAGTAGCCACAACGTTGACTAGGGTATGAAACTCTGTATCATAGGTGGGGTAATTAAGGTGACACTACTTAATTTATCAGTAAAGAAAGCAACATGCATGTCTCCTTGAGCTAGAACATCCTCAATTCTCAAACCTTATATGTCATACTCAATTCAAAAGTCTTAGTAAAATTAGGAAGTACAAAAACTTGTGCATTAGATAACCGGTCTTTATGGCTTTGGAATGCACATTCTTGGACTAATTCCACTTGAATCCCACGTCTTTGTTGATGACAGTAGTTAGAGGTGCTGCAATGGTGATAAATTTATCATAAAACACCTATAAAACTAGCCAATCAATGGAGGCTTAAGACTTGTTAGAATTGGTCACTTGTGTATGGATTTAACCTTGATATAAAATCAAAGACATGATCTTATATGGAGAACTTGGATAGATGCCTAGTAGCTGGCCACACAACTCTCTCAAACAAGACAATTGATGATTCAAAGTGGCTAGGTGAATGGAGATCAAACGATTGGCCAAACAGTTCGCTTTGTTTAACTTGATGGAAACCTTGTGATAAACTCATGAATCTAAATATTAGTGAATCCACACATATGATACATAATTTCATAATGTTTTCTAAATAAAGAATCCACCTAAAACTTAGAGAAACAAAAAAAAAATCATAAATGATAAAATTCTAAAAAAGAAAAATTTCTATATTCCGAAAATATTCTAGATTTCTATTAAAAAATTAAAAATTTCATAATGTTTTTTTACTTCGAAAATATAAGAGGATTAAAAAAGCTTAAATAGGTTAAAGAAACCAAAATATAGAAACAACTAAATCAACGTAAATGTAACGAAATGACGTCGTTTAGTTGATTGGTATAAATTTAGTGTTTGATTTTTGACAAAATAGACGCTTATCGAAGAAGCATTCACTTTGTATTTATATAGTTAAACACTTTAGTGTAGATGATTGTATGAGAATAAGTGACGGTTACAAAAGAATATGAGAATAAGTCGGATCAGTTAACCTAATCGATTTAAAGAAATAGTTTAGTTTGTGCATTCAAATCCAAAGGTAAGGAACAAAAGAAGCAACTAACAAAATGACGATTGTTTCACTGTGTTTTCAAAGAGTTTTTAATGTATTAAGTCATTAATGACGTATTACGCATAATCAACATCCTTTGTTCCATTTAAATTATGTTAACGACTGAGTATGTATTAGTAAAAAATTTAAAAATATTCGTATAATTTTGCACAAATCAAATTTTTGACTTATAAAGAAGAACAACATTAAAAATAATGTGATTTGATCTTAAATCTACTCGTATTAATGGTTTTAGTTGGCTTCCCCGGACTCAACTCAAACAAATAAAAAAAAAAAAAAAAAAAAAAATCTCTTCCACTAAAAAAAATAGGGGTGATTGGTTGGTTTTTAACTTCTTGCTTTAGCTGTATTTTTTACTAAAGCATTAATTTAATACCAATCATGCTTTAGTTTTATTTTGCTGAAGATACAGCACAAAAAAAAAATTTTTTTTTTCATAACTAAAAGTTTCTAAAATCTTACAGCTCTTTTTTTCTAGGCTGTAGATGTTGTAAGTAAAAATTAAATCAATCAAACATTTACATAATGTAAAAAAAGAATTTCACCGTATAAAAAAAATAGAAAATCAAGATACGTTATTTTGACGAGTCCTAATCAAATGGTTGATTCTACGCAATATATGGAGGGATTTCGAGACGAGATTGCAATGAGTTTATGGAATACTCGTAGATGAAACAAAATTTATTATGATTCATTCAAAAAATGTTTTGTTTTTCGTAGTTTCGAGTTTTTTTTTTGTCTTGTAGACATTTAAAAAAAATTAATGACTTATTAAAATTTATTTAAACTATACTCATTTATTTATATCTACAGCAAAAAAAATTTATAGCTACAGACAATTATCTACAACAAAAAAATTTATAACCACAGTCTACAGCTACAGCTACAGCTAACCCCGTCTAAAGACAAAATCTCACAGCAAAAATTCTAGAGATCAACCAATCAGTCCCAATATTACTCTAACTTTTATTTCTCATTTCTTATTATTACTCATTGTACTCCAAAGCTATACCAATCAATACCCCTTATAAAAGGCTATACTCAAGTAATTTTACCACGGTAGAAAATAAAACAATGGAACCGGATACCGGCATAACCGGTGTCCAATTGCCGAGAAAGATGGAACGAATAATTATATGTTTCTTTGTTGTGCCACTAACAACAGCTTACGTCTCCATCATTCTCCTTTTCTGTCGCCGACGATAATCTCTTCGGCCGGCGAAGCTTCTTCCGTTCAAACCCAGGAGAGCAACACCCATCGCCATGTCTCCCTCGTGATCGAGCTTTCCTTCTCTCTGATTGTTCTATCTTCGCCGCGAATCCTGTGCCGTGTATTTATTAATCTCAGAATCTAATCGCTGTTTCTTGTCGCTGACTTTCCGTACTCGCGCAGCTTTTATACAGATAGAAATGTGATTTTTGACCGTTGTTCATTTCAAATCGACGGCGATCGCGGATTTTATTGGTCGGGTTAGTGGGAATTTGTTAGGGGCGTGTGAATAGCTTGATCAATGTGTAAGGGCTTGACGAAATAGTTGTTATTCTTCTGAAATCTCAGAGTTTGTTGCTTTTTGTTGACTTTTGAGATTGATGCTGGATCTCAATCTCGACGTCGTGTCGGCCGAGTCAACTCAGAACGGACGAGATTCGCCTGCTGTTAAGGGGTTTTCCAGTGCTATTTTGAATCAGATGGATGAATCGGTGACATCAAACTCATCCGTCGTCAATGCCGAGGCACCCAGCTGCATCGACGGGGAAGAGGAGCTGTGCTCTACTCGCGCCGTCAAGTTTCAATTTGAAATACTGAGAGGAGGAGGTGGAGATGAAGAAGATGAAGAAGAAGAAAGAGCTGCCGTAACGACTAAGGAGTTTTTTCCTACAGGGAAAGGTGACGGAGACGGCATGAATTTCCTGGGTTTGAGCGCACAAAGCTGTAGGAGCTCCGTTGATATTTCCTTCCAGAGGGGGAACCAAGGAGGAGATTTACTCAGCGGTGGAGATGGTGCACGGGTGATGCAGCCACCATCGCAGCCGGTGAAGAAAAGCAGGAGAGGACCTAGGTCAAAGAGTTCGCAGTATAGAGGCGTCACTTTCTATCGGAGGACGGGAAGATGGGAATCGCATATCTGGTAATCTACTTCTGATTGGTTATCTTTTAGATGAGTTGTTGATAGAACTGTGTTCATCTCTCTGGTCCGAGCTAGGGCTTAGATTTTGTTTTAATCTATTTCCTTTTGTCAATTTTTCTGATTGCAGGGATTGCGGTAAACAAGTTTATTTAGGTATGGAGTCTATTGGTTTCGTTACTGTGAGCTGATTTCTGTTTTCCTCTTTTGAATTCTCTAACTAAGCTTTTAACTTTTGAACTCAATAGGTGGATTTGACACTGCCCATGCTGCTGCTAGGTAATAACACTTTCGACAATTATGTTGTTTTGAATGATCTCTCAACTGTTTTTTCAATATGATACAGTAAAATGGATATTTCATAAGTCCAATATATATGCTTTTGCAGGGCGTATGATCGAGCTGCTGTCAAGTTCCGGGGTCCGGATGCTGACATCAATTTCATTATCAGTGATTATGAAGAGGATATTAAGCAGGTTTTGACAACAGGATGTAGTAAATAATATGAAGACATGCCTGCTTTTGATATGTTCTTATATGATCTTTTGAACTTTACAGATGGCGGATCTTAGCAAAGAGGAAGTTGTGCAAGTACTTCGGCGTCAGAGCTCTGGTTTCTCAAGGAATAATGCAAGATATCAAGGAGTTGCTTTGCAAAAAATTGGCGGCTGGGGAGCTCAAATGGAGCAATTTCACGGAAGCATGTAATCAACTTCTTCCAGATCTAATGTTGGGCCTTTATGCATGTTTTACTTTGTGGTTTTTGTATGAACGTGCCTGTCAGCCATTGCTAAATAGAGTGAGGTTATTTATTCGTCCATGTGTAAAAGTTTATGTTAGAACCATTAGTAGAAAACCCCATCTGTAATGATGAGTTGCATTCTAGATAGCTACCTATCTTTGGGGTGATTGTCATTTGCATGCTCTTGATTCGTAAATCACATTGCGGTGAAGTCTTTCATTCATCCTAATTGCTCGAAATCTTATGGAATTAGGGCTTGTGACAAGGGAGCCATAAAATGGAATGGAAGGGAAGCAGCTTCCTTAATTGAGCCTCATTCATCTCGGATTATTCCCGAGGCAGGTAACGTAGTTGCTGTTCGGTGACTTGCTTCTTATTAAACTGTACAATGCTATGCAGTGTTTGTTCCTATCATTGCTATCTCTGCTCGATATATGAGAGCCTACTTCTGGTTAACTGGTTTTCTGGTTTTATTTTTTAATCTAGCTAATGTCAAGCTCGATCTCAACTTGGGAATCTCTCTTTCACTGGGGGATGGTTCGAAGCAAAACCGGCTTCACCATCCCCCTAACAGTGTCATTTGCGGAAGGAGCTCTAAGGTGCTTTTTCTTTTTAGTGCACCAAATATGATTTAATTTAATTTCATATCCGAAGTGGTGTAAACCGTTAGTCAAACGTTTCCTTACTCATTGCAATCTGCAACTCAAAGCTACTTTCTTTCCCATTAGCTAGCTTGAGCTCTCATGGTTCTTCCTTAATTAATGAATTTCTTTCCCTTCTGTATGTACCAATATTCACACAGATAGAGAACCACATGGCTGCAGCGACATGTGATACCCCTTTCAATTTCTTGAAGAGGGGTTCAGACCATCTTATCAATCGGCATACCCTTCCTTCTTCGTTCTTTTCACCTACGGTAATTACCTAAACCATACATCTCTTTATTTCCAACTGTTTGTCAATACCACACTTTGATAACTTGCACAATCTCCCAAGTAGAAACATAGCTTTAAACTTATCAAACTTTTCCCGACCTATGAGTACTTTGTGCGATAAGTGAATTCAATTAGATGTTGAAAAGGTGGTTAATACCGTTAATAATATTTGATCAGTTAAAGTACTTGAGCTTGAGTCGTTGAGTAGAGTTCTATGTTGTTACTTTTTAGTTCTACGTTGTGATATCTGCATTCATCTTTTGATTTCCAACTGTTTGCCAATACCACACTTTGATAACTTACACAAATATAACTCTAAACTTATTAACTTTGCTCGAGCTATGAGCACTTTGTGATTCAATTAGATGTTTGAAAAGGTGGTTACTGTTAATAATATTTGATCAATTACTTGAGCTCGAGTTGGTTGTATCCGTTGAGTATAGTTCTATGTTGCTGCTCGCTAGTACTACGTTGTGATATCTCTGCATCAGTGAGAAGATCTCAATGAATTCATTTTGTTTTTTTTCCAGGAAAGAACAGCAGAGAAAGGTTTTATGTCGCGTTCTCCTCAAAACTTCCCAGCCAGGACATGGCAAGCGCAAGATCAGTCCAATGGTGGAACTGCCACAGCAGCTACAGCATCGCCACTGTTCTCAAATGCAGCATCATCAGGATTCTCACTCTCATCTGCTACAACACGCCCTCCTTCTTCATCCACATCTACTCCTCATCCTTCTCAGCCCTTTTTCAATCTGAATCTACCGGGTCTCTACGTCATGCACCCTACTGATTACACATCCCAGCAGCAAAACCACCATCTCATGAACCGCCCACAAGCTCCACCATAGCTTCCTCCGCCAAAATCAATGTAAGACTCTTTGAGAAACGATAACATTCAATTCATCTTTTGGTCTGTACAAAAACTGCATCTTCCTCCTAGTGTCTAATATGCTACGATTACAATCTACAATCTACTTTGTGGTAATATTATCTCATATCTTGGCATGACTTGATGGATAAAGAGTATATGTTTAGTGATTAAAGGCAGAGTTTCCAAGTTTTTAGCATTGGTTATCCTCGTGTCAATAGTTTTCTTGAGATCTTAGAAAGCTAGAACTATGTGAACTTGCAGGTTCTAAACACCACTGAAGCTGGAACTACGACCGTGGAAGGAAGGTGTAGACGATGATTTCCTCCAAATTTATGCACTATATTGCTACTGTTTAGCTCTCTGTCTTATTTTGATTGTGAGATTGTAACATAAAGTGGGAACCATAACAACACACAAACCCAAAACCAAACCCGTTTTACATTTTACTATTTATGTCCTCGAGAGTTATTCCAATCCGGACGGTGACCTTTGTCCGAACAATGTAAGTATTACTTGTATGAATCTGTTGGAAGACTTTGCCCTACGTGTTGCTGGCAACAAGACAGACCTCATCAACATGGATTTTGTAGGAAAACAGAGAAATTTGACGAAAAATAGAAAAGTATTTAGTTAAACTGGAAAACATCTCTCACAGCCAAATCCTTATAAAGTTATCACCCAAATCCTAAGATAGATATTTTTGCATTGCTAACACAATCAATAAACACACTTACATCTACGATGCATAAAAGCTTGATGAAGAGATCATCCTCTGATAACGTAAACCTTGATTGTGTGAACCAGATTATTGTTACCCTCTTTCTTTAACTCGAATACCATTTTATCGGCAGTGGTCACTTTATTCCTTCTCATTATACTTCCAAATCCCTTCACAAACACGCTTCCGTTGCACTGGATCTTGATTTTCCTCTCCAATCTCCCGAATTTGTTCTCGAGTGGGTCAACGATAGTTATGCGCCCAGGGAAGTTTAAGCCATAGTCCTTTATAACAGGTCTCGGTATGAGCTGCATTAGTCATAAAACAGAACATGAACTGGTTGATATAATCCTATTGATGCAGGAAAAGCTCTTTAACTTTTATTTTTACTTACCAATTGGCTTTTCTTCTTCGGATTTGGGATCAAAGTAAAAGACGGGTTCTCAGGATCATCCAGATACTTTCTTTGATCCTCCTCCTCATCAGCCTCAACATCTTCAACATCTTCATCATCATCCTCATCATCATCATGTTCCTCAACGGCCTCATCATTATCAAGAACAATAACATCATCGCTAGCTCTAGCTTCTTCTTCACCATCAGATTCCATCTTGATCTCGTTGGTTTGCACTGAACTTCCTCCAAGCCTTTTACACGTTGTCTGATGCTCGAATTTACAGAAATTGAAGAGTCGAGAGCCATCGAACTCGAAAGTCAAGAACTCTCCGCCATTCAGATCTTCATCTCTTACAATTCTCTTCCAACCATTTACCAGAATATATTTCTCAACATCACCTGAAGAGTATTTCCTCAACGCTAATTTCCAATTCTTTCCGTAAATGCTTCTAACAATTACGTGCTTAGGCAGAGACTTAGGTAAACAGCTGTTGAAAGAAATAGGTATTTCCTGAAAAATAAACTCTAAAAGTTTCAACCAAAGAACTTGTAATAGAAACCAGAGAAAACGAACAGAGTTAAGAGAAGTGATGACTTACAAGATCATCGCTGGATTGACCAGGAACGTACACTTTGAAGAACTTCGAAAGACGACCATCCCAAGATTTTCCTGTTCCAAATAAGAAACAAAGTTATAAATTACATTGCAACCGAAGAATCAGAAAACAAAGAATAAGGATCAGGAACAAAGAAATGAGAAACCTTGCTTCATTGCTGTCAATTTCTTGTTCTCTTGGAAACTCTCTGAAACCCTAGTTTCTCTCGGAAACAGAAGGTGAGATAAAAGCTTTCTTTATTCTTCCAGATCTGATGGTTTCATCGAAAGGTAATTCGACTATAGTAGGAAAACTTGCAAAAACAGAGGTTCCTCTCTGTTTCTACGCTTACTGCTTCAAATGGAAATATTAACCATTTATAGTTACTAGTTATTTATTATTATGCGTTACAGAACCAAAGTATCGCCGAGGCCCACGAGAACGAGAAACGGGCCTAAATTTGATCCAATATAAAATGATTAAATGACAATATTGTCCTATAGAGTTAAGCGACAGAGAAGAGTCGATGAGGGGTATTGTAATCAATTCACTTGTTACTTACGCCTGGTCCGAATCCGATCGTCATCTTCTTCAATTTCAACTTCTTCCCGCTTATGTGAAAGTTTAAACGTCTTTCAATACTCGAATCAACACTTTCCGACATCCGACGAGGAAATAATCCGACCTATACCGAATTCCGACGAGCTTCTTTTACTGTAAGTAGATAAACCCTGATGTACCCTTCTTCAGATCTCGGACGCTGCTAGATTTTTAAGGTTAGGGGTTAGAAAACTAGGGCAGTGATGGAGCAGGATCCTTAGATATCTCTGGCTAAGAAGAAGACTATTCTTAAAAAATAAACCGAAGAAAGGCTTTACTTCTTTAACCCAGCTGTAATTTCGGCCGAAGTTATTGTGGTTGCTCATCTCTCCAAAACCCTAAATCGAATCGGTAAGCTCTTCGATTTTCGTTCTGATTCTATAAATTTTCACACTTTTTAAAGTCATAGCTTCTACAGGTGGCATTGGGTTCCATATAAATTTCATGGTTGAGTTGAATTGAGCATCTTACATTTTCTATCTATAATTTTGTTTCCTTTCGCGCACCTAGTATATGAATTCACTATTCACTGAAATTTCTTTCACAAAAGGGTTATCTACTTATCTTTTCTCACCCAAGGAATCTTAAACGTGTAGTATCTCTGTTTGAAAAAGAAAATGGAATTTGTCGAAACTAAGCATAGAGCCACAACAGTTGAGATAGAAGGCAGTCTTAGTTTGTGGAAAATCTGTTTCAAGAGAAGAAGGTGAGTTTCTGGCTACATTTATTTTTCATTTGTCATAAAAAGTCATAAGTCTGGTCTATGGTATTAAGATATGCAATGTGGTCTTGAACCAGGTGTCTTGGGCTCAGTTGATATATCTATACTATCTAGAAATGCTTGCTAAACTGGTGGAAATCTGTTACTTATCATCCAGGAAGAGTTAGCAGAGTCAATGTTAGCTTCCAAATGTTATAGCTGAATTGAACTAAGGTTTTCACTTCCTGATCTGATCCACTTACAGTTGCGCCTTTATGCCATCTTATGTATGTATTCTACATGATCGTATTACATTGTTCTTTTTTTTTACTTCTGATACAACAGATGATTTCGGAGGATCTCAGGATTTGTAAGCTCTTAAAAAACTGCAAGCTAGAAGAAATGTGGTAAACATATATTGCCCTGGCCTCTGCAAACCAATATGTCAATTAGATGGTGCACAAGAAATTTGCATCAGTTGTTTTCTTCCCAATGTTTTCCAATTATATTACAGTTAGAGTTATTGATATACTAGGAAATTTTGCAGGACTAATTGCTCAGAAGCTTATGGAATTAGGGCTTGTGACAAGGCAGCCATAAAATGGAACTGAGGGGAAGCTTGCTTCCTTAATTGATCCTCATGCTTTCCAGATGATTCTCGAAGTAGGTAATGTAGTTAATGCTTGGTTCCTTTCTCCCATCCTTGCTATCACTGCTTCATAAATGATAAGCTACTTCTCGTTAACTTGTTTTCTGATGTCCTTTTTTTAGCTAATGGCAAGCTTGAATTCAACTTGGGAATCTCTATTTCACTAGGAGATGGGCCAAAGCAAAAAGATTTGTCCTTAACGGTATTGTATGTGGAAGGAACTTCAAGGTGTGCAATTTTCTCTCTAGTATGCCAAATATGATTTACTTCACTTTCATATGCATTTTGCTTGCAACCGTCAGGCAGATGTTTGTTTATCTACCACGGTAGTTACCTAAAGCACTCAACTCTTTATATCCAACTGTTTTTCACTGTCATGATAACAATCTACAAAAGTAACAAGGAGAAAGCCCAGTTTTGATGGAAAAATCCTAGAGTTGGAGTTGATTGTAGTATTATCTCATATCTCGGCATGGACTCAATGAATCTTGATGGATAAACTTGATAGAAGAAGGAGATATGTTTAGTGATTAGAAAAAGAAGGCAAAGTTTCCAACTTTTTTGTAGCATTATTATCCTTGGTGTCTTCTGCTTCTCTGTTAATAGTTATCTTGAGGTTAAAGGTCCTAGGAAACTAAGAAATAATAGCATTCTTCTGACATGCAGTTGCAGGTTCCTAAACAGCCCTGAAGTTTGAATAACTTAGACCCAACCCGGTAAGGTCCTCCAAATCTATGGCTTCTGTTGAAGAAGAAGAATAGAATCCAATAAAATACCCTGACATTTTCCCGCGCAAAAGAAAAATCCAGATGAAGTCAAATGGTGCAAATATATATTTTTTTTCGTGTGAAACTTAAAACATTATTAAATACGCGTATATGTATCTTGAGAAACTCTCTTTTCAAACAACAAAAGTTGTGGATTAAGAAGATATAAAAACTCAAAACCATTAAATTGATTTGCTCTTCCGAGAATACGAGCGGTTAGAAAACAGAAAGCGGGATAAGAAAAAAGAGACTGAAGAAAGAAGTCCAAAAAGATTAGTCGAAGAGGCTCAAGATACTGATACGAGAGAACTTAACTCTTCAAGTTATTGGCTGACGATGACGAGAATCTGCAAGGAGATGATGGGAGAAGAAGCCATGAAAGAGAGTCGAGATCCGTTGAAGAAACCGAGGTAAACAAACAAGAACTGAACCAAACTTTGATTAGCTACTTGCGATGCGATTTCTCATTTGATCTGGCGTTTTGGTTTTTACTTAGATCGATATAGTTAATTCTGAGGAGAAATTAAAGACGCCATGAAAACAGAGTCGAGAAATATTTCTAGGTTGTTGCGTAGTGTGATGTTTTGATTTAATTTTGATTGTCAAGGGACGAACTCCGGATTTGAAGCCGAGTGAATCAGGGAGGAGGTCTGGCGACGAGAGAAGACAGGAAATAGAGTCAAAATCCTTGCCCAAGAAGAAGGTAAAGAAACTGAACAATAACTTATTCGCTTCTTTACTGTGGATGAAAACAAGATTTGACACGAATTTCTCAGAGGAATGAATACTCAGGTTTAAGAATAAGCGAAAGGGGTCAGATTCATGAGTCAGACGCAGGGATACGAGAGAATCTGCAACAACAGAGGCGGAGAGATGTTGAGATGCGTCACGAAACAGAGAGGGTTAAAGAAACTGAACTTCCTTCGTACACAGAAGTATTGCTTTATTTGATATTAATTCTTTTTTTGTTTTTAATTTTGATTATCAGGATAGATCTATGGATCGAAGAGGGAAGAGTGAATCCAGATGGAGATTTGATGAGAGAAGTCAGGGGAGACATGAACAGGTGCAACATCGAAATTACGGCAGTGGAAAAGATTGTCCGTATTATCTAAAAACTGGTCGCTGTGGCTATGGAGAAAGTTTTATTCACAATCATCCTACTCATCGTCGACAAGTGAGAAATATCAATTTGGCTTATTTGTTTGCAACAAGAACTTGCTCTGTTTTTTGTTACTGTGGATTATTATATGGATAATAATTTGTCAGGAGAATGAAGAGTTTGGTTTAAGAATAAACAAAAGGGGTCCGATTCGTGATCGCAAATACTCAGACGAAGACAATCGAGAGAATCTGCGACAACAGAAGCTGAGAGATGTTGACATGCGCCATGAAACAGAGTCAGGATTCTGGCAACAGAAGAAGGTAAAGAAACTAACTAACTTGTTATACATAATGCTTTGTTTGATTTTAACTTTTTTTTCTTTTCAATGTTGATTCTCAGGATAGGAGAGGAGGAAGTGAATCGAGATGGAGATTTGATGAGAGAATAGACGAAGAGATGCAATATCAAAAACATGGCAGAGCAGAAGATTGTCCGCTTTATCTAAAAAATGGTCCTTGTCCCTATGAATACAATTGTCGTTACATTCATCCAGAGGTGAGAAAATAAAGTACATCTCTTTGGCTTGAATCTAAGTTTGCAAATTGGCTTGAGTCTAAGTTTGCAATGTGATCTTGAATCATCTTAATAGGATCTTCGGGACAAGAGTGGTATGGAGACTTGTAAGGTGCACACTTGTTGGATTATCTCAATGCTGATTAATTCTATTGAAAAACTTAATCTGGATTTTAAGAGGGAACAAGGAATCCGGAATATAGGAACCTCTTGTCTAGTTTAGTCTTTACTTAAATTTGAAAAAGAGTTTAATCTTGAATCTTCTCTATGTAGTCTTTTCTGAGAGGAGATTGTGAGCTCGGCTCAACAGACATGGATGATGCAGAACCAATGCGTCATCAGGTAATTTCATCAATGCTATGTTTATATTAGTTTTGATTTTAAATTTTCCTTTAATTTTTGTTCTTAGGCTAGAACTACGGATTGGAACGAAGGGAGATTCGATGAGAGAACTCTGTGGAGACACGAAACAGAGTCAAGATACAGAGCAGAGAAGAAGGTAACTAAAAACTAAACGAAAAATGTCATCTTTATTCTTTTACTGTTTTCAGTTTACTATATGAAAAATTTCATTCACAGACAAAAACTATTTCGGATTTCCAAGAGAGTGATTGGAGACAAAGAGAGTTTGGATTCGAGCGAGAGAGGAGAAGGGTAAACAAAGACCTGACTTAGTTCTTACTTTGTTTTACTGATTTAGATCCTGAATTTCCTTGACTTAGCTCTTTTTTCTTTTTCCTTCAAAATAAATATCAGCAGGAACAGAGACCAAGAGAAAGATTCACACCTCAAACATCTCAACTGATCGATGGAATAGTGAAGGGATATAAGGAAGCGACGATAAGGGTAAAGAAACTGAATAAGACCTTATTTTCTTCTTGTTTGGTTTTTGCTGATTTCAAACGCTTATGATCCTGAGTCCTTATCACGTTGTATTCTAAAGAGAATCTTATAGCGAATTTCAGAGAATCAGCATTAATTATAAAGAGAATCTGCAGGAAGATATTGAGAAACAGAGGAGAGAGGCTCAAGACAATCTGCAGGAACAGAGTGAAGAGCAGAGGAGAGAGGCTCATGACAATCTACCGGAACAGAGTGAAGAGCAGAGGAGAGAGGCTCAAGAGAATCTGCAACAACAAAGATTGAGGGTAAAAAAAATGAAACGATAATTGATTCTGTTTCATTAATTTGGTTGATAATATGATGAAACAGAGTTCAGGAGAAAAGAGAACAGAACTTACTCTGTTTTTACTGTTAATTCTCATTTGATTTTATTCTTTCGATTTACATATTCTCAGGGGATGCCGGAGAATCAAAACGCAGATGCTCATGATCAACAGAATCCGCGGGAACATATACACAGAGTTATTGATCTGGTATTGAATTGAAGCATCAAGATTCTCTCAATTGCATTGGAATGATATTTATATGTGGGCTTATTTCAATTGGTTTATCTTCAGAACAAACCGACAGTGGAAAAGGGCAACGGATTTTGAGTGCAAAAGAGAGTTACGAGACGCACCAAAGATAACTCTCAGATAAACTCCTTGTAACGCAAGAAATTGATGTGTAGGGAAAATTTTAGGTCAAGCTTTGGTAATTTCAGTTGGCTTGATTAAATTCACTTCTAAGAGATTACCTTCAAGTCTCTTAGTATGGAAGTTAGTTGAGTGGAAACATCTTATGATCATATCAAATATTGCGCAACCATATTCCGTTATGCTCAGATCTAGTTTTGTATATTTAATCATATACTATCGACATACTTATTACTACATGGAAAAGTAATAATTGTTCTTGTTTTTTTTTTTTTTAATGAAGCTGATTATTTTAAAATGCAATTTATATTTTGGTAAATGAATGCAAAATGTTTTAAACAATTGAAAAATGAATGCTCCACGGGTCTTTTCACAGCTTTTTGCGATCTTCCTTGTTATTTCTAGGCATATTCCGATTATCTTTAGAATTAAGACGAAATAATAAAGAATATAGCTGTTGAAGAAAAAGATTTTTTTAAAAAAATTAACAAACTAGTTACGTCGTAACCGCCGAAACTTATAAGAAGCAAACCGTCGTAACCGTCGTAACCCATTCTTCGATTTGCTTTCTAACGAACAGAGAGAATTATAGAAAGCAAAAACGGAAGAAGAGAGAACACTTCTTGGCATTGACGAAAGAAGTCGGAGAAGGAGACCTTACTCTCAAGAGAATGTCAGGCGGTCGAGAGAATCTGCAAGAAGCTCAAAGAAGAAGCGATGAAACAGAGTCGGAATCCACTGAAGAAACGAAGGTCAACAAGAAACTGAACAAGAACGTAATCTGCTGATCAGAGAAACTTACGATGTTGTTTTACTATGATTTCTCAGAGACGAACTCCGGATTTGAGTCGTGATCAGAGAAATAGGGTAAGGAATCTGAACATGAACTTGCTCTGTTTTTCTTTTACTGTGAATTATTATTGATAAAACAGAGTCGATATGAATTTCTCAGACGAACGAAGACGAAGATATTCATGGTCCAGGGAATTCGCAGAATCAGAGATCAACAACTCTTGGGTCGATTCCATCTTCCGATAAGAGCAAAGGTAGTTTCTAAATCTTGAGTTTTTCTTACTTTTTATCATCATTTTTGTGATTTCTCGATTGGTATACACTTAATTGGCATAACCATATGGTTGTTTATGTTTCTGGTATGATCTTTAGAGATGATGAAAGGAAAAGGCATAGCCGAATCGAGTAAAAAAGACTATGGGTATTATCTGAGAACTGGTAAGTGTGGACGGGGAACAAAATGCCCTTACAATCATCCACCGAGTAGAGGTATTTTCTAAATCTTGAGTTTTTATACTTTTTATCTTATGAATAATCATGTGATGTTTGATGGTGTTGGTATTTTCTTCAGAGATTAAGAAAGAAATTTGTAGGTATTATCTGAGAAGTGGTAGGTGTCGACGGAGAACAGAATGCTCTTACGATCATCCACCGAATATAGGTAGTTTCTAAATCTTGAGTTTTTATACTTTTGATCATCATTTTATGGTTTGTTGATATATACACTTGGTATTTCGAAAGCTTTTAAGAATCGTATGATCTTGTGAATAATCATGTGATGTTTTATGCTGTTGGTATGTTCTTCAGAGATTATGAGAGAAGAATGTAACTTTTATCGGGATAATGGTTGGTGTCAAAATAGAAATAACTGCGACCACATTCATCGAAGTCGAGACAAGATGCCGATTTGTAAGGTGCAGTTCTTCAATGTGAATAAATTCGGTTACTTGATTTGGAAAGATTGGGTTCCAAACAAAGTTAATTCTTTTATATGCAATTCGTTGCAGGATTTTTTGAAAGGAGCTTGTTTGTTGAATCCTTGTGGATTTCAACACATTAAACCTGAGGTAGTTTCATCAAAAATGTCTTTTTTAGATTTTTTATTCTCAGCTTGTACAAAAAAAAAAAACAGAGCCAGAGTCATTTGATTTGTTTGGTTTTAGGATTTCAATCAATTATGATGAATTTGACTTAGCTTATTGCTTTCTCTACAAAAAAAAAAAAAAACTGTAGGTGAATCCGGAGAATCGCGGCGTTGAGAACTTACAGCAACGGAATAAAAGGCAGAGGACAGAGGCTCAAGACAACGTGCAGGTACAAAAACTACTTCTCTTTCTTTACTAGTGGTTAGTGGATGAAACAGAGTCGAACCGATTAAAAGAATTAAATTACTCTGTTTTTCTACTGTGACCTCTCTTTTGATTTGTTTACTTATTCTCAGGAGAATCAGGCCTTAGGTGGTGCCCAAGACAATATGCAGGTTCAAAAACAGATACAATCTCTTTACTAGGGATAATGATGAAACAGAGTCGAGAACCGATTTACAAAATTAAGCTTACTCTGTTTTTCTACCGTGAACTCTCATTTGATCTCTTTTCCCGAATTTACTTATTCTCAGGAGAATCAAGCCTTAGTTGGTGCTCAAGAGAATCTGCAGGTTCAAAAACTTATAAAAGTTCTTTACTAGGGATCATTATGAAACAGAGTCGAGACCGGACTTAAAGATTAGCTTACCCTCTTCTTTGGTTACTGTTTCCATTTGCAGGAGATTCCCGAGGATCAGAACGTAGCTGCTCATCAGGATCAACCGAATCTGGAGGGACAGGGACAGAGAGATATTCCGAGGGAGAGGTTGGAGGCTCGTCAGCGTCTTGATCAGGTGTTGAATTGTGAATTATCAAAAAAATTTCAATTGTCTTTTGAGATACCAAATACATGAAAAAGATGATCTCATCTGAGTTTTTTTTTCGTTTTGGTTTTCTTCAGATGAGACGCACTGTTCGATTTAACGATCTGCATAGATTGAGAAAGACATTGGAAGATATTGGAATTGAAAGAAGAAAGGACGATGGTTTTTAAGAGGAAACAGAGTGAATTACGAGAGGCGCTAGAGAGAACTCTGAGATGATTCCTTGGAATGCAAGAAACTGATATGTGTTGGGAATTATTTTTATGTCAAGCTTTCGGAATTTCAATTTTTGTGATAGTTGTTGTTTAGTTCGGTTGATTGGATTCACTTGTAGAGATTACGTTCGTACATAACTATATATAGTTTGGAGAAGAATATTTTGATCATAACGAAATTTAGACATCAATGTTCTTGTTTGTTGTTGTATTTTCTTGCAACTGGTTTAAGTTCAGAACCAGATTAATTGAGCATGGTTATGGTCACTGTAAAATTAGGGTTTTATATCATCCTTCTGACGAATTGTATCGGAGCAGGTAAGTGGAAATGGGTTATTCAAGGGCTTAATCTTGTAGCCGAGAGATATACAAGGATTACCTACCATGAGGTTCTGTCTCCCGATTGATTTTTTGTTTTCACCCCCAAATTTAGAATTTGGTTTACTTTCTGTCAAGAACCCTAGAGGTTGTAGAAGAGGATTCTTACTGATAAACGACTAAGGCATTGCCTTATATACAAGTAACAAAACATAGGTTATTCACAAACCTAATTACATGGATAAACTATCTTACCGAGGCCCAATATGGCCCAGTAATTTCTCTCCAAGTGTATAGGTTTTATTTCGTTAAACACAATTTAAAAAAGTCAAGCTTTTTTCTCGTATGGGTTCCACTTTCCATTTCTTACAGGTTTAGATAAGACTAGGATGTCGTTTAGATGTGATTGAGATTTGACTTTGACCAAGGTGATTCCTTTCCCGTTCTGGAGTCAAATTTAATAGCTTATGGTTAGAGTCAAAACGCAATTTGACACATTACTATATGGGGAATGAGTAGTAATTGTTAAAATATCTTTGTCTTAGATATGCTTTTCTGGTTCTGGCTTTGCACAAGAGAACGAGTTTCTAATCTTTCAGGCATAGAGTGAATTTACTCCGCCATCATGGATTCTGGTCATCTAGCGATGAAACTAGAACAAGAGAATAAGTGTGTTAGGTATGCAAACATTAGTTAACAAATGACATTTTTTGGCTATTACTAAGTAAGCTTTCTGTTACATTTTGCATCAGATCATTTTCAGTTCATCATTGTGGTGGAGATGATGCAAATTCCTTACCTCAGTCTCGGTGTATTCCCATTGCTGCCTTCAACTGTCAATTTTTTTCATCTTTAAAATGGACAAGTTTGGTCCTGGTGTTGAGTTTAACGCCTCCAAACAAGGTCAGACTTTCTGGATTTTCAAGCCAAATGCTTCTCGAGATGTGCATATTACGTGTTTGTGATTATTTGACTCCAAAGAACTCATAGCTCATTACAAAGTTATGACAGAGGTACACATTTCCTTATTGACTTAGATTTTTATATTACAAGAAGGAATTTTGTATTGTTTAAATTCAAAAGTTGAATGCCTTACCACCATTAGTTTAGATTTCTCACCATCAATCTTGGTGGAAGCATATTTCTAAATATAAGGGTGTCAAAATGAGTAACCCGATATGACCCAATCTAAATCCATTCAGTTCGAGATAATAATGAATAACCCAAACTCCGTCTATTTGTTTCATAGATAAAAAATTAATACTCGGATCCAAATATGTTAAACCTTATGACTAAATGTATGGGTTACCTATATAAAAAATAAATTAAATAAATAAAATCCAAATATGTCAAACTAAAAAGAAATAATAGTTCTTAAACAACAAAAATTAAACTAAAATAAAATAAATAAAATATCATAAAACCATAGAATAAAAAACCATAAAAACACAAAATAAAATATAAACCATCCTTAATTTTCTTTAAAAAACTTCAATTTTCAAAAATTCTTTAATCTTTTAGATGTATCTGATTCCGGTAGTCTCCGCGCCTCGAACCTTGGCCAGTTCGGCTTCACCCCCCTCGACCTCCTTCCGAAGATCCTTCACCTTTCCGTCGTAACTGAGGAGACTACCGTTGAAAACCGATTGAGCCTGCACAAGAAATCGAAGTAAAATAACAAGCGAACAATCAAGCTAGGAGACATAGGCCGAGCACTCACCCTACACAGAAGATGCGAAGCTATACAGATATTTTCCGCCTCATCCAGATCGTCGAGATCCTCGAAATGAGGCCCGTTTCTCTGGAACAACCTGAAGAGACGCGTGCACACATCATGATCTCGAGTGATCCGGTGCTCCTCAGGCTAGTCGAAAATGACCATATATCCAGTACCCCCACTCGAGAATACTGACGTGCCGACCGTTCCCCGAACCCTACCGCTCGAGAAAACTACCTCCTCGGTCGCATTGGTTCTCGCTCGTTTGCTCGGTAGCATAGATGAGGGATCCTCAGACGCAACCGCTCGAACATGAGTTTCCATCTGAACTCATGCATCAGCGAATGGCACCGGAGTTTCCTTGGGAGTAATATCATTAGGAGAATGGTCGAAGATACCCCCGACTCCCGACTCGACAACGATCGCAGACGCGTCACCCAAAATGGCGGCATCTGAGCCACCATCAACAGGACGAGATCCTAACGAGCCTAGAACATTGACGTTAGTCGAAGGGTTAGGTTGTGCAACGGACGCTACTATTTTTTTTTGAAGAAGCAACACATGCTCGGCGACGCGAGAGAACGGACGGGTAATGAAGGGATAGTTGGATTCACCATTTCTAAAGAACGGAAATCGAGAAGGCAAGGGGAATCGGAGAAAACAAACAAATCTCTAAAACGAAGAAAGAAGACAACAAGTTTATCTGCAAAATCGATGTGGAAAAACTCAAGGGATCTATCCCCAATATATAGGCAAGAGACGGAAACCTAAGGGACATAATCGCAACACGTGGTGACGCCTCAAAAGACGTACTAGTCGAACTTCGCGTGCTCTAGTTTTGATTCGCCATAACTCGAGAAATTTGAGCGGTCCAATGACGCGACGCCATGTCAAAGGACTCGGGGGACTAACTGTTGGAGGTAGGTTTAGCACCCTCCATCGAAGGGTCCGGTCCGAATCAATCCAATACCACTAATGAAACAGCCATAACCCAAAACGAAGGCCCAAAACCAGCACGGCCCAAACCAATCCCAGAAATCGATCCTTAGCTTCAACGGAACACCCGAAAACCACGTTAGTTCCCAACCGAGCTATAAACGAGCGCCACACACTCTACCCTTCAAACTAGAATACCCCACTTTCGGCTGATGTTCGACACGTGTCCTACACCAAGCGAGAGCCGTCGATCGATGACGCGTTAGAAGAAAGGTACTGAATTTAGACGCAACTGCCTCCTGACCGCAAACAGTTCGACTGCTGAAGAAATGATGATCTATCCAACTGCACGCAATCCTAGTTCGGGAGTCTCATAGCAAATGATGACCCTCGAGACACAAGCTTACCTGCTATGAACTTTACGCTCACCTGCTCAATATAAATAGGAGGCACATTCAATGTAACCTACACACATAAACTTCAAACAATGCTCGGAATTATGATTAGAAAGATAGAACTTAGATCGTCTTTAACATTTGAGCTCCGCTTCTTAAACCATTAAATGTTAAACTCCGATCTCAGTTTTCATTCGATCTTACTCGTCAAAACCGCTTGTTTATTTCTCTTTGTAACTCCTTTTCACTTATAAATATAAGGTTCAGAACATTCCTTCCAAACCCCACATTCTATCCTTTTCTGCTACTCAAATTTTACTTCATCGTTGAATCTCCGATCCTCACATCCGAACATAAAAGCGTACTTTTGCACTAACTTCTCAAGTTCAACAGTAACTACCCATTTTGACATTACTAGTTCTAGAGAAAAAGTTTGCCCGAATGATATGTGGCTAATTTTTTTTAAAGTAAAAAATTTGTGATAAAAAGAAGATGGAATAACGAAACCTCTGAAACCTTTCTTATGATGAACCACTTTTTTCCGAGAAAGACTATCTCCAACTCTAACATTACTTAAACACCATATTTATTTTCTATTATAATTGCAGTCAATCAAAATCAGATTGAAGAACACAAAAAAAAATCTATTATGTTAAAATATTAATCAACCAAAATATTAGCCAATTGTATCAAAATAAGCTGACGTATGCTAAAAATGAAGCGACGAACATAAAATATATATCAACACTCAGACAAGTCGATTTTATAAGTAAGTTAATTAATAATAAAAAGAAAATTTAAATTTATCCATTAGATTTGTACGACTTTTTAATTAGATTTGTATTTTATTTATGTTAGTTTATTTACTTGGTAAATTTAAATCTTTATTTATTAACTTACTAAAATTGACTTGTTTGAGTGTTGATATATATATATTCATATTCGTTTTTCATTTTTAGGAGACGTAAACTTTTTTGATATAATCGACTAATATTTTGGTTGATTAACATTTTAAACATAATAAATTTATTTTCGTGTTCTTGAATGTGATTTTGATTGAATTCAATTATAATACAGAGTAAATATGGTGTTCGAGTGATGTCGGAGTTGGAGATAGTCTTCCACAGAAAAAGTGGTTCGTCATAGAAAGGATTTCCGAGGTTCTGATTATTCCCTTTTCTTTTTATCATAAACATTTTACTTTAAGAAATCTATTAGTATTTTCATATCAATTAGTTGGCATACTACAAACTTTTTTTAAATGAGTTTGTTGACAAAATAATTTAAATTAATTTTTTAGGTTTTCGAATTGTGTTATGATTATTAGTTTCCTCTTTCAATAATTAATTAGTCAAAACAAGTAATTGATTTGTGTGTTTTATAGATACGGATACAGCTGTCATGTTTTTTTGAAAAATATATAAAATATTTCAAATATTCAATATTCAATATTCAATGTAGTTTTGAGGTTTCTTCATTTACAGATTATATTTACAATTCAGAAGAAAAAAAAAATATAGCTGATTAATTTTTTTTTTTGAAAATATCAAACTAGTTACGCGCCGAAACTGATAAAAAGCAAACCATTCTTTGAGTTGATTTTGAACGAACAGAGAGTTATAAAAAAGTCGGAGAAGGAGACCTTACTCTAAGTGAATGGCAGACGTTGGAGAGAATCTGCAAGAAGCTCAAAGAAGAAGTGATAAAACAGAGTCGAAATCTATTGAAGAAATGAAGGTAAACAATAAACTGAACAAGAACTAAATCTGCTGATCAGAGAAACTTACGATGTTGTTTTACTATGATTTCTCAGGGACGAACTCCGGATTTGAGTCCTGATCAGAAAAACAGGGTAAAGAAACTGAACATGAATTTGCTCCTTTTTTTGTTACTGTGGATTATTATTGATTAAACAGAGTCGATACGAATTTTTCAGAAGAAAGAAGACGAAGATACTAATGGTCAAGAGAAACAGGCTATTGGATCGATTCCATCTTCCGATATCAGCAAAGGTAATCTCAAAATCTGAGGTTTTGAACTTTTGATCATCATTTTTGTGATTTGTCGATGGGTATTTCAGAATTTACACTTTGCATTTAAAAACCTGATCTCTTTAAGATTAGTATGCGATGGTATGATCTTGTGAACAATCATCATGTGATGTTTTATGTTGTTGGTATGATGTTTAGAGATGATGAAAGGAAATGAAAAAGGCATGTCCGAATCGAGTAAAGAAGATTGTCGGTTTTATCTGAGAACTGGTTGGTGTGGCTATGGAAGAAACTGCTGTTACAATCATCCACTGGTGAGAAAGGAAGTTATATCTATATATGGCCGAGTCTTAAGTTTACAAATTTCCTCATGGCTTTTCGCTTTTAAACATCTTAATAGGTGCCTCCGGAGAAGATTACTATGCCGATTTGTAAGGTGAAGATATGATTAATTCGGTTTGGAAAAATTGATCTCCAAACAACTTATTAATTTCTGCAATTCGTTATAGTTTTTTCTCATAGGAGATTGTTGGAGCGGATCAACTTGTCAATTTCAACACATTGAACCTGAGGTAATTTCATCAAATGTCTCTTTTGCTAGGTCTGTATAAATTTTGAGTTAACGTTTCGTTTGATTTTTATTGGGTGGTAAAGAAAACAGAGTCGGAATCATCCTGGCCAAAGAAGAGAGTAAGTAAACTAAACTTGTGCTTTGTTTGGTTTACTGAATTCAATCAATGATGATGAACTTGAGTCCTTGACTTAGCTCCTTCCTTTCTCATCAAACAAAATAATGTAGGAGATTCCAGAGGATCGCGTTTGGAATTCCCATGAACAGATTAAGAGGCAGAGAATAGAGGCTACAAAGGTACAAAATCTGCTTCTCTTATTTATGAGTGGATGAAACAGAGTCAAGAACAGATTATTAATTTTTGTCTACTTTGAATTCTCTTTTGATTTGTTTTCTCGATTTTACTTATTCTCAGGAGATGTCAGAAAATCAGAACGTTGGTGCTCAAGACAATCTGCAGGTAACAATTTCTTTACTAGTGGGGAGTGATAATGATGAAACAGAGTCGAGATTTGACTAAAAGAGTAACTTGCTCTGTTTTTTATTAATTGTTTCGATTTGCAGGAGATGCCAGAGGATCAGAACGTAGATGCTCTTCAGGATCAGCAGAATCTGGAAGAACATAGACTGAGAGATATTCAGAGGCTGAGGAGGGAGGCTCGTATGCGTCTTGATCAGGTGTTGAATTGTGATACGTCAAGATTTTGTTAATTGCCATTTGATATATCAAACACATGAAGAAGATTCTCTAATATGTTTTGGTTTTATTCAGATCAAACGCACTGTTGAGTTTAATGATCTGAGTGGATTGAGAGAGACAATAAGAGAACTTGGGATTGAATTAACAGAGGACAATGGATATTAAGAGGAAACCATGTTAATGACGACATGCGCAAAAGAGAATTCTTGATGATTCCTTGGAACGCAAGAAACTAATGTGTTGGGAATTTCAAAACTATAGTCAATTGCAAATTCGTATAAAACTTCGAGAGACGAGGAGAAATATATTTTCATCATATCAAATTTAGACATCAATGTTATTGTTGTATTTTTTTTTTAACTAAGAGACATAATTTCATGAAACTGATTTTGTTGTTGAAATGATGCAATGTTGTTGTCTTTTGTGGAGCTAGTTTCTTAATTAAGCATGGTTTAATGAACCAAGGAATGAGTCAATAACCGAAGATTGGAAGTTGGTTAAACTCGGGTTGAAGACTGGTTATTATTGATAAGCCATAAACGAAGTCGTTTTGACCAATCTTCTCGGTGATACCCTCAATGCAAAGTTTTTGTGCTCAATCGACTAATTTATTTTGCCGGTGCAACGGAATCAAGAGGTTATTGGAGAGCTGTGACAAAGGTTATCGTCATAATGAAATTAGGGTTTTATATCATCCTTTCGACGAACCATATCGGAAGAGGAAGGGGGAAATGGGTTATTCAAGGGCTTTTGCCGCTGCTGATTCGGTGACATCACTGATGCATATGAAAGAGCTGTATCGATACAAATTCATGGTTACACAAAAAGGGCTTTATCTTGTAGCCAAGATCGCTGCAATGGATGACCCGCCACAAGGTTCTGTCTCCCTCTCTCTGTTTGCTTGATGATTCCAGATGTAGATCGATTGAATTTTGTTTTCCCCTAAATTTTGAAATTGGGTCCTATTTCGATGGGTTCTGTTTTAATTTCTTGTGGGTGTTTAAATGTAATTTGGGATTTGACTTTGATTCCTGTCCAACTTAACGCATCTCGTTCTGAAGCTAGTTTTAATAGGAAACGCACAGACTCTAACTAGTCCTCTTCTTTTTTTATAACAAACAAGTTCAGGTTCAGAAAGGAAAATGTTGGACGTGCATTGGAAGCATGAAGCAAATGGAAATTCCTCAGCTGCTTGTGTGTGCTATCAAAAGGCTGTAACAGATAGCAGTAGACTGGATAACTTGGGATCGTCTTATTCCTTTTGGCTCCCCAAGAGAGTAAGCTTTCTGTTACACTTTGCATCACATCATTTGCTATTCACTCTGCTCAGTCTTTATGGGTTGTCAAGCCAGGTGCTTCTCGAGATGTGCATATGAAGTGGCTGTGATTATTTGCAGGAATGGGACTCAAAAGAGCTCATTTACTCATTGCAACTACGACAGGGTACACATTCTTTTCTAATTTAATTTTATTTTGCAACAAGGAATTTTGGTAAAGCATGAGTATGATTTAATTCAAAAACTGGATACCTTTCTTACAAAACTAGTTTTAGATTTTCCGACATCAATCTGTTAAGGATTGAGATCCTCAACTTCTGTAATTTTCTCACTTCCTCTCTCAATTTGTGTAAATAAACAGGGAATTTGCGAATTGAAAAGGAGCATTGAATCAAGAATAGGAATGGAATTGAGAATTGCAAAAGAATATCACAAGAAGTCAGTCTCCATACATCAAAGTCTTATATCTACAGATCTCTAGACTTTGATCCTCTACCTAGCTTGCTCCATTCACGCAGCTGCAGCTCCAGGTTCAAAAAGCTTTGATATTTTCCAGTCCAGAAAAACCTTCTCGCCAAGTATTTCAAGTTACATTTCTTAGCAGTTAATAACATTTGAAACTTGGTTTAGTGAGCTTTTTCTTGATCAAGTATGTCATGTACATCTTCAAGAGTCTAAATAGGTGTCGACATTGGCAGTAATGTTGATCTGGACTACTTGTTCTTCAGGCTTTGCATCTCTTGAAGAGTCATAGCGCAAAATCTAGTTTATTTGTGTCTTTAGGGTTCACAAAGTTGCAGAGAAAAGAGAGTTTACCTGACGATTGCTTTTACTTCCAAAATTGGTATTAAATGGATCAAGCACATGCGCATGGACGAAACTGAACCTGGTTATACAAATGCCTGCCCCCATAAGCACCATAATGGTTATATATGCAATGGAATCTTTGACTAAAACGGTATCTTTGCGTGTACTATCCTGTGAAGCTGTAAATGCAGAAACATCATTTGAAACAACCATGTTGACCAGTTTAGATCCAACATTTCACATATAGGCATTTCAATGGTTTCTGATGATTATGCAATAATCCCAGAGAATTTTGTTTGATTTCTTTTTCTGGTTTTCCCTGAAAATAAGGCCTTGTTCCTAGACAAATCTTCGCCAATTTTGGTTAAACGTCAAGCAACAGAGAAAGAGTGACAAAGTCAAGCATGGTTGTTGTATCTCATAGCTTTTCAATGCTGTATCTCATAACATTACTTTCAACTTGTCTGTCATCTTGGAAATTGTTTTTTTCAGGCGGATTTATTTAAAAAATTATTTTTCATAAACTGAGAGTTGCAGAGATCCAAACGCAATAGTGTGCAATAAATGTGATCTTGGGCCAAATCATAATAAACGTTTCAAGAAATTTATTGAGAAAAAGACAAGCTAAAAGTTTCTGTATCAATGATTTTGGCACTGTTTGTTTGCACACGTAGTAAGTAAATTAGGGGAAGAATTGTGGCTACAAAGGTATGCACGTGAATGGCAATGCAATGGGAACATACATTATCATATGTATTAAACCAATCATATTCTGACAGGTTTTTTTCTATCGTCCCACTCGAAGTTTCTGCTCTTCATACAGGTGGTCCAGTTGTACTTCCACGTCATCACACTTGTTTTTGTTAATTAGTAAGAATCATTTTTAAATCGGAAGGGACGGTGATGTTGCAATCGGCCAACATTGACCTCTGATTGGATCTAGCTCGCGGTTAGATAGTCAAATGCAAAGTAAAATGATCGGATTATAGATGAATGATGATATATCACCTTTTTCACGTTTCATTCACATCGCACATCAATGTGATTATACTAGTTAATTAAAATGTTTTTGCTGTTCATTTATTTTGACTATTTTACTATTTTCTGTATCATATTTACATCTTCTTTTCTTTTTTTTCCATTTGGCTATCCAAACTATTTAATCAATAAAAAACGCAAGATGACAAAAAAAAATCCAACATAATAATCATTCGCAAGATAAACGAGTACTATGATGAATGAATTGAAAATCTTAATAAATAAATTATTTTAAGGGTAGTGAAATATGTGTATGTAAATTGAAAGTTCGAATGCCCTTTAACAAAAAAAGAAAAAAAGAAATATGTGTGTAAATTAGTTGATGCGAGGAGTATATAAAAACAAATAGGTATTTAAAATTAGCTTTAAAATAATCATCATAATATATTAGGTGTCTCTATTGGATGTACATGATTTAGTTTTTCAAATAATAGACCAAAAATCTATTTACCTTTCGACTATATTGTAGATTTGTTTTTGACACATGATCGGTCATGAGATGTCGTTTATTAGTTTTGTAAAAATTAAACGGCATGTTTAGTTTGATCCATTAAGATAAGCATTATATTATTGCATAAAATACTATTTTGTCCTTTCTCTTTTTTTTAATTGACAGACAAGGAAAATTTATTCAATTATATTGTGGTTTATTTTTTTTTTCTCGGTTTTATAAAATGTAAAAATAAAAATAATAGTGGTATTTTCAAAACGCATAAAAAAACTGCCTAATCTAAGACCAGGCATGTTAGATATGAATTTTATACATTATCTGTTACATATATATAATATATAGGAATTCAAATATGAAAAACAAGACTTAAAAGTTAAAATATTGTAATGTATTTTAAACAAAGTTAAGGTAGTCAGTAAGAAAGTTAATGGATAAGAACATGGCTAAATGCATGTGCCACAGCTTATAATCATGTCCAAAGTATATCCACGAGACATTCACATTCCAAAAAGAATGGCTACAAGAGAATTAATTAATGTACCTGGATGTAATTATTAATTTTCATATGCCTATTTAATAAAAGTAAGGTTTGAATAATTGATTCCATCTTGTTATATATATATATAGAGGCGCGTTCTTGGTGTAGAGTTCACATACAATATATATTAAAAATCCAAACAAACACACTTCCTCCATTTTTCTATATATATATGATATTTTCAATTTTCCATATAAAATTAGTTAGCTTTTTATTATTTTTAATCATTTGCATATTGTAGATTATTTTTTTTATTGGTTAAATTTTGTTTAAATGAATAATAAATAATTTTTTAGTATAAATAAAAACAAAAATAAATGATTCATTAATCTTTATCTAAAAACTTTAAACATTATATGTAAAAATAGAGGGATTACTAAATAATAACTAAACGAATTGTGAACCTGACTAATTTTAGGTAATTCTGATCTAATTAGAAAAATTAATAGGTTGAAAAAATTATATCTCTTATCTCAACCTATATGCAGAGAAGCAGTAAGAGAAAAAGAAGCATGACTCCTAATTTAGGATTTGGAGGATTGGAGAGCAAGATCTACAATATCTTGGAAGCCATGAAGGGATTTGAATCACGGAAAGACGAAATTTTGTTTCGCATAATAAGAACACAAAAAGAGGAGGTTTGCCAATGTGAAGATGTTTCGATCGAGGCAAGAATTCCTCTCTATCGAAAGAGAGAGTAGACCAAAGTTTTCAAGCTAGGTAAAATGGTTTACCTAAAGTATGAAGATGTGTAGTTTGTGATAACAAGGAGTTCGAGTGTCCCACACTTTTAAAGCCTGATAGTTATATCACTTAGTGATGGAATTCCATAATTTTACCATGAGTAGTAACAGTCAAAAGGGAAGATGTTCGTGTTTTATTCTTCAGCAGAGCAAATCAAGCAAACTGGATCAACGAGAAAACCTATAATTTGATCATGTCTCTAGTTGCGCACCGGTTTAAGGTAAAAGTTCATTATATGATTATGTGTTTCATGTGTTGCCTCCTAAAATTTTTCTTTCTTATGCCAATGAACTAATGTGTTTATAAGATGAATGAGAAAGTAAATTGTTCCTATATTTTGTCTCCTCTTCCAATCATCATCCAACCACCAGATGTAGGACTACAAATCGATTGGGAAAGGTAAATGGTATAGAGGTGAACTTTAACTTGTACTATACTTCATTCCTCCAAAGGCTATCAAAAGTATTTTCTAACAGGAATTCCCAGTCCTTACCGCTTATTATGCCTAAGGTAATCAAGCAATTTTTCATTGGTGATCAATTATCTATCGAAAATTTACAGTGTTTTCTATCTCAAACTTTCAATTATATCAAAGGGTATGATAGATATTTGATCTTCAATAATTTATACGCTAACCAAGAATTCTTTTGAACATGTTTCAGTGTCCAAAAGTGAGAGAGATTTCCAGAGAGAACATGAACTATTAACCAGATTATCCAGATATAGCATGTCTTGAAAAAGATCAGCCACATGAGTTTAATGACACATAAAAAAATCACAAATAGATTTTATCCCTCTAATTTTGGTGCAGTCACTAGAGTTTCGAAGACCTTTGTGTAATGATAAAATTAAATGGTCTCATTCCATATAATGCATCTGAAAGAGAATTAGTTGTATTTATACATTTTTTTAGGTAGGATAAAAATGGTTTTTAGAAGTTAGTAATACTTGAGATTATTGAGATGAGAAATTGTAGCTTTCTCTCAAAGGATAAAGTAGTACAATAGTTCATTCTTGATTTTATCTTTTGAATGAGTGGTGCATAGTCAAACATTTTTAGTTTCTTAGTGCACAGAGGTAGGCATGGTATATGAAGGAAAAAATTTATATGTATTCTCTAGCAATCTCTAATACCGAGGAAAAAATCTTAATGATATTGACCTCAATCTTTACATTAGCAGTGGGCATACTTACAAGACTAAAGGTAAAATCATCAGCCTCCTTAGGTTCACCAAGTAAGCCGACTATCCAACTAAGAACCCTATGGTGCATTAGGTTTAGGGATTCCTAGTGGAGGTGAGTTCGGAAGGGAGAACTCCAACTTAGGAAAGGTTCCATTTTTGGAGTTCTAAGGTATTGTATAAAAAATAACATATCTTATATGTCAAACCTTCTTTTCTAACACTTTCTTTTTGGTACACATTAGGATTCTTACCAAAATTGATTAGGAGCATTGGTTTAGATGGAATTAAACTTTTTTTCTCTTTCCCACATATGATTCATAATACTTTGAATTTAACCAAGGGGCAGCCAAAAAAATTTCCCACTATTAAGTCTTTACGAATAATTTTTCCTTCTTAGAACAAAAAATTGAGGATAACTCTCGAGGAGTTTCTATTGGGGAGAATGTCATGGGAGTTACGCTTGTAAGTGATTTTTTCATGTGATCCTTTAGAGCCTTTGAGCCTACGTTTTAACTGCATGGTTTACAAAGGGAAGTAAGGAGTTTAAGCTAGCTATGTAGGGATAGGAGATGCAATTCTAGGATGAGGAGTTTATTGGAGAGGAGCTTGGGCCTCGGTATTGGTAATTAGAGACTTTTGAGTAGGGTAAATAAGGAATGAAATATTTGAAACATAATGACATATAAGAATTGAAGATTTAGAAAAACGCAAAGGAGAAGAACCGAAAGCACTATCTACAAATTAGAGATGACATCTTTTTGTTAAAAACTTCTTACTTGAATTTAACTAAGGATAGAATAATTTATTTGGAATCACTCGATTTTCATCAAGCTGGTCTTTTCCAATACTAATTTATTTAATTTTTTCATTTCGTACCAATTTAAAACATTTTTTAAAGGAAAAAGTGTTTTAAAAAACTTTCATTTAAAACATTTTGTTAAGGAAAAAGTTTTAAATTTCATTTAAAACATGGTTTATTGTATAAATGAATAGTCTGGTAGATCGACATAGACCTAAGTAATTTAATGATATAAACTTACTTGACCAATGACCAATATCACTTTAGTTTGGTTATACTTGACCACGTCATTTTGCTCTTAGTCACGTGTATTTATTATTTAGTATTTTAATTTATATTTGTTTGCGAGCAAACCAATTCTAAAATGTTTTAACATAATAGTTTGTAGTATTTTTCAGCAGATCCGGATCGGATCGGATATCCGTGGGTATTGCGGATCCAAACAATAAACTTTTGGATCCGATAGATAAAGATTTTGGTATCCTAAAATTCTATAATATCCCATATAACCATAATTAATATAAAATTACTAAAGAACCGTATTGAACTGAGTTATTAAAATAGCTTTTGTGTAGTGTTGATGTAACCGGCAAGAAATGTCTCTTTCTCTCTGTCTTTTAAGTTTAAATCAATTACAACCGAACAGCTGGTTCTGTTCGTCTTTTGTCCTCATCTTCATTGGAGGAAAATAAAATACATTCTAATTTCTGCAGAGATCTTCATAATAATATTAATACATTCATTAATTTCATTTATTATACAAACGAATCCAGTTTCATTTTCTGCAGAGAACAACTTAACTTGATGATATATATCTTTTTTTTTCTGTTTCCTATTACAATTTGAGAACAATCAATATTAAGAATTGAAAAAAATTAAACAAGGAAATAAATGTTCTTGTTTTTGACATTTTCCTTTTGACCTTCAATTAAACGAAAAATACGAGACCGCTGATTTTTTCCACTAAAACAAAAACAAAAAATCTGGAAGACTGGAAATTAATAAAATCTGAAGCCGGTCGGGGATTTAAGCCTCCAAGAACCCGGTTAACCTGAGAACCGAATTGCGAACCCGGCTCAGATCCCGTCCTTTGAGAGTCCTTCCGTTACCTGTACAAACGGAAAACGCCATTTGACCTCCTTCAATCCTCCTCCGTCCTACTATAGAATGCGGCGGAATCATTTTTTTTCCTCCGTCATCGGAATAGTCGTCCTCCGAGTATCTCCGCATCGCATTACCCGGTATATTCACCGGAAGCGAGGACGAGAAAGCCGCAGCTGGTGAAGGTAACGGCGTCGTTTTGCTCCGCCTCGATTTGTTTCTCATCCTTTCGTAGTTTTCTCGGAAATCCACCGGACGATTCTCTTTCTCATTCTCGTTCTCCCGCCGGCGAATCGGGAAGAAATTGTCAGAGAAAATGATCTCAGATTCATCGAATTCCTCCGACATTTCCAGAAATCAGGGTGTTCTTGAAGATGTGTGAGAAGAATTTAGAAATTATTAGGGTTTTTGGGTGTAGAGTAAAGATTGGATTAGAGAACAGTAGATGAAAAAAGGGGAAAAGGAAGGGTTTATATAGAAGAGAGAGGAAGGAAGAAGAAAAGAAACGTAGAGAGTACTCAAGTTTACTGTGTCTTATGTGATGATGTCATCATAATGGCGTTGAGTGCGGACCCCGCTTTACTTTCTATATCTATACACTGTATCTATATGTTTTTGACACTTCGATCAAATTAAAATATACTTTTTTTGTTAAAAAATTAATTATTATTTCATTTTCATTTTTTAAGACTTCAAAATACAAGAATGTTATCTTATCTAATATATATACATATATAAATTTTGATCAAGGACTCTTATTGGATTGAATCTTTCTTCTTTTTTCCCTACTATTGTTATATTGGGCAAATCTTATCCATAGAGTGTTGATTTGAGACTCATATAGTCATTGGATAGTGTTAAATATGTTTCATTTGATTCTCATTCGTAATATTTACTACTCTCACACAGCATATATTTTTGTCAAAAAGAATATTTGATTTTCTTGAAATACAGTTAAGATAAAAAAATATATATATATTATAAAGTTTACTGATATATGTCTAGGTTTTTTCAATTTTCATTGAAAGCGGTAGAGATTCATTGGTTCAAGATGGTTTTTTATAGGAAATCTAGTTTAAGAGGGTTGAAAGATAAAATTGGTTTGAAATTTGACTTATGTAATTTTTATTACAGATTTTTAGAATTCTATTTTTTTACTTGTAATAAATTTTAGATAAATTACGAAGTTTAGAAAATTAATTGCTACAAATAATTTAGTAAAGTTGAAGTTTCATTTTTCCAAAAATAAAATTTCACAGGTCCGTTTTCGAAAAGTTTTGAGTTAAAAGTGTAAATTTTTTTTTTTTTCAACAGTTTATTTTAAATCATTTTTCTCAAGATTTATTGTTGAATGAATCACGACATCGACGACACATAAAAAAAGGTCTGGATGATGTTATGTAGTATTAATATATCACTTTAATTTTAAAATAACATCAATCCTAATAAGAAATACGATAAGAAGACTAATTCAATTTCAAACGATCTCGTCGGTATATACAGAAAAAAGTAGATAGTATATACAGAAAAAAGTAGATACATGTATAAACATGATAAAAAAAATATAAAAAATAGAAAAGTATTAGTATAGATTTTAACAAAAAAAGAAAGAAAAGTATTAACATAGACGGAAACTTGGAAAGTTAGAATTATACTTTTGAAGTGTTTTACTGAAAAAGGAAGCTAGGTGTCTGCGCATCCTGACAAACCAGTCTCCGTTTCTTGTGGCCCACGTATTGTTTCACATTATTTGTATCTCATTATTTTACCCAGCAGAGAATAATAAATTAATTATAGCAAAAATGTAATAATTTTTTTCTCGAATGTATTTATTTATTACTCTAAAATATAGTTGATTTTCATTCCATTGTATTACTCTATTTTTCAATGAAAAAGAATAGTTTAAATATATTCTATTCATAATTTACAACTATATAATTTAGTTTATTAAATTTAATTAAACATGACTTATTTTATATTTTGCAAAATGTTCACAAATTATGATATTGTTTAAATTAAACGTTTATGATATCAAAAATAAATTAAATCATATAAAAATATTAGAACATAGTAGATTTTGGTTTAAAAATCACCATTACTATTATTTTTTGCTACAACGATCAATTAAATCGAAGTGAATGATAACCTTTCTTATATTTGATTTGTAACAATCGACTGGAAAATTCTTGAAACCAAATATTATTATATTCTGTTATTTGGACCTCTGTAATTTAATTTTAATTTGTTGACTTTGCACAAAAAATTGTCAAATTGTGATGAAAAGAAAATTACTTAGCAAATTATGCCAAAAGATATAAACAGAGCACGAGAGGTGATTTAGTGTGATATAATTAAAAACTATGATATAGTAATCTAAATGAAAAACTGATTTTATTACAATAAAACATTATTATTTGCTTAAGATATAAACAAAAAAAGTTCAACTATAAAATACATTTACTCTAAATATAAAGTACAAATTACTTTGTTTAGAGAAAAAATATAGTGAGAGATTAGAGAATATTTTATTCTAAAATAGAATTAAAAACGGAAAATAAAGTGGGATTAGAAATGTTTTTAGCGTAAATTCTTTGAATTGTAAGGATAGTGGTCTAGTTTTTGTTAGTAAAATACGGAAAGACAAGCTTTCTTATCAATTAGGAAGCTTGGGTTTTCAAATTCTTTTTAAAGATTTTTCTATCATTATTAAGATAATGTTGATATGTTCTACGAAATTAATAATAACATTAGGTTGATAACAAAGAATGCACTATAATTGTTATAAAAAAGATCAGAAATAACCACCACGTACACTGTATATTAGGTCAGAGCAAAAAGTAAAGTGACTTTATCAGATAATCTAAGTATCACATCGTCACCAATTTAAAACCCATCATCGGAACTATGGCTTTGCCTTTGTCACATGCTTTAATTGAGTATCTTTAAAATTTGACTAATTTATCTCGTTTATACCTATAATATTAAGCTATGTAAACAAATTTTAGATGAAGAAATCAAAGATATTAATTTCGTTATATGTCTCAACAAAACTCATGATCATATAAGTTTTTAGGGTCTTTTAGCGTATCGTTATGATTTTGTTTTTAACTACCATACACAAAATTTTGTCGTAATAGAAGAATATTGAGATATCTCAATACCATGATGATTACTTTGATACCTAAAACACCATTCGCGTGCAAGATTAAAAACTTTATACTCATTATTTGCAGAAACTTGATTTACAAGACCATCTTCCAAACTAATTGCAAATGATCATAAATTGGGATTACATGACTTCATATCTCCCAACCAAGATGTGTTTCTCAGGTTTGATAGGTATTACTTAAGATAGATATACACAAAGCCTATTTGTTGGTATTTCGTCATGAAGTTGCTGGAAACACATAACTTCCCTCTACTATTCAAACTTTGAATTAAGGAGTGTATTTCTTCATGAACTTGACATATTTCGTCATGAAGAATTGACATATTTTGTCTGATTTCATCTTTGATGAAGTTTAACGGGTCTTTTTTTTTCCGACCAAAGAGCTCTGAGAGACCAAGATACTTTTCTGATATACCTTTTTTAATGATCTCAAGTTGTTATTCCACACGAGTACATATCTCTAAAGGTATCTTTGCACTGAAGGTTATGACTGATTTGGCCTTCTTCTTTTTTGGCACGAGACGCTCTCATATTCACGAATGCTGCGAGCAAGGTTGTTGTATCTTATTGATATCCATTTTCCAAAAAATATTGTATCATCGGCAAAAAATATGTGTTAGGGTTGAACACCGTTCATAAAAGTTAATTCTTTTAATATCTCCTCAATTATTATCAAGACTATCTTTCCAATTTAAATATCCATTCGAGATGGGTTACTCATAGCAATTTTAATCACATAGTAGTCATCATTTCTGTTTCCTACAAAATTGAAGTAAATAATTCGCCAGTTCTCCAGGAGAGATAAAACATCTAATAACGTCCTAATTACCAAGAGCAAAAGAAAGTCGATATAACTTTGGAAGTATCATAAGTCAACGCAGAGCTCTAGATTGATAAATAAGAAAGACAATTTGTTAGGGAATGGAAAGGTAAGGCTTATACGACTTCTCTTCCAATAAAACAAGAAATGCATAACCATAAACAGTTACGTGCCAATAATAGTTGGTTAAATTATTCAGTTTTGGATTCATGTAACTGTTTATTTTCCCTTGTTAGATTGACCATGTAAATCTAGGCGAAAGTATAATACTCGGCTCAATTTGAATTATTTTGTACCAAACTAGTAAGGAAATTGAAATTTAAGTGATTAAAATTCGTTTTATTTTATTCAAACACTACATATGATAGTCTCAAACTCTCAATAATACGGCCGGAGACCGCAGTAGCAGAATTACAAAAGTGTGGTGGATCAATATTGATGTTCGAATTAAATTTAATTTAAACAAATAAGTTAGTTTTTTTGTTTTCCTTATAAATACGTATATTGTATATGACATATGTGATGTATTAAAATATACACATTAAAAGTAAATACAGTACAATTTATGGACATGTAATATATATGAAGAAATTTTTTGGAGGGAAATGAATATTGAGTTTTCAAGTTTTCAGGTGAAAAAGTTTTTTGCTTTTATTTTATTAGTTTATTGTGAAAATTTTGGAAAGGACAAAATACTTGTCTACTTAAGTGGAGCTCTAAATTTTCTTAAACTTAGTTTTGTAAGCTAATAAGCATGTGTTTAAAATATTTTTTTGCTGATGATAATCTCAAACCCATATGTTTTTAATATTATGTTAGTTCGATTTTCTAACATTTTGACATGTAAATTTGTCTCTATCAAGTTTGAAGCTAAAATATGATAACCAGAATAAAATATACTATAAGAATATTCTTGAAATAATTCTAAAGTTTCCATATACGTGTTAAAGATGGTGAAAACGACTTCAATGTCAGAGGAGGAGAAAATGCCAGAAGCGTCGGAGTCGGTTTTGCCATTGTTTCTTTTGTTAAATTTACCATTTTTAGCCACGGTATGGACACTTGTCACAGAATTTTTTCTTGTTAGATTGAGCATGAGTATTGTGACGAAGAATAAGTCATTTCGTTATAGGAGTCTTCAAATCACAAATTGGATAAGATGAGTTGAAGTTTTTCTATGATCACGCATACGTGTGCGTATATATTTTCGTATGCAGGAATATACATTTATATACGTACGTTAATTTGTATATTCGTATTTTGTTGGGTAAAATGTATATTCGTATGTTATTATACAGATATTGTAGAGTCAATGTTGTGCTGTCTACAAGACGAACCACAATTTAGATTTAATAAATTATTGCTTGCCTGAAGTTATGGTTAATATATAATGTGTACGTGAAAGTCAAACGGCTATGTAAGTAACACAAAATTGTTAAGTTTAATAACTTAAGTTTATGGAATTGTCCAATGATTGATGTTTATTCTTGGAGTTTTGAATTCTTAAATCTCAAGCAACGTAAGTATTAGATAATCCAATAACAAATGATCTGGAAAAGATGCTATAATAAATGGAGTTAGTTCCCTACGATTTGATTCGACTTCTTATGATGGCAATACATTTAAATAAATCCTTAGTTTGATTGGCTACTTAATTCACCCGCTGCTCCAATATAAATGCTTATTGTTTTCTAATGGATATTATTCAAATTAACGTAGAAAAAGAGGGGGTAATGTGGCCTACATGTACAATATTGTTTACAAGTGAAACCCTTGCATAAGTCCAATAACTATTAGCCCAATAGAACCCAAATGAAAGCACCAAAGCAGGATTTGATTCTCACTTGCCAAACGGGTCTTACCGAAGAGAGTGAATTATTTTTGGTCAGCCCAACGGACAAAATAATTGAGAAAGACACAAAAGCAAAGGGAAGAGAGAAGGGATTTCAGTGCATGCTAGCTTCTAGCGGTTTCTAAGGTTTGTTGTTGCCGGTACCAGAGAACCAAAGCTGAAGGAGCTAGAAGACGAGTTGTGTGTTGAGCGAAGGCTAGGGATCATGTTCCTTATTACATAGTTAATTTGGGAAATGATGAGATCGGGGGTCTTCAAGGGATTTCGGATGTAAACGGTAATTTTTTCTCACCATAGGTGATGGATTGTTTGCCAGGCTAGTCGAGAATTTAATTTTTAGTTTCACTTTGGTAGGAAACCCGTTTGAGGGAGGCCAACCATGAACGAGGATGATATATTAGGAAGCAAGGGGCAATCAATCTCTAAATTGACTGGCTAGTGCTATAATCAAAGAAGATGTGTTATTGTTTTTACGGGTTTTTTAATCTCGTGTTATTGTGGTTTTAATCGAAATTTTTAGTGTTTTTGATAGGTTTTATAGGTACTAACGACGAGCAGAACTATTTGAACTATTTGTGATCTCAGAAAATAGAGAAAATGAAACAAAACTGAAGACTAAGGAATGATCTGATGAAGTGTCAACCGGCTGAAGAAAATGTCGATCTACTACTATTATCGACTGCAAGGATATGTTGATCGATACAAGGCTCCTCAATACAAAAAGGAATATTCAAAGAATTTTGGCTTGAATGTGTCGATCTACACAAGGCTCGTCAATACAAAAAAGGAATATTCGAAGAATTGCGGTTTTGTCCAAGACTCGATCCTATTTTCCCAAGGAGACCAACTCGTATTTGAAAAACTATACAAGTGTTTGAGAGAAAAATGTCATAAAATTCACCAAGTTCAGGAAAAAAATTTGGTGAACTGATTTTTTTGGACTAAATTGAAAAATTGTTGAATTTTATGATCTTTTTCTCGTATCTAAGACTATTATTTAGGTCTATGCTATTTTTTATACTTCCACTACTATTGGGGATAAGGGATTTGTTACTCTGTTTATTTCGAGATCAAATTTATGAACCCAAACGTACTTCTTTTTATTTTTATGAATGTAATTCGTTTTTTATCAAATATATTTGATTTTTTATTGGCTTGAGTATATCTCTTATTAGGTTTATGGTTTTTCCGAAAGACGATTCATAGACTAATAATTGGATCGTTCATTTATAGATAATTTTTCATAAGTTCTTCATTCGAGTTAAGCTTAGTGTTTGATTTAGATTAGCTACCTAGTTTACAAGATCTTAAGTTGATTACAAAGAGACTTGGAAATTTTGTTTGAAAGAACTTACATGAGCAAAACATTTCTATTGCAAACAGATTTTTCCATAATATTTTGTGAACAAATGAGACCTATTCCCACTACACGTTAAATCTAACTATGTCTAAAAACTTAAAAATCATATCTTTTTATGAAATTAGTGGATTTATCATACTCATTCCACTTGTATCTATTCACTTTAGACGACGTCGACCTTGCAGCGAAACCACAAAAACACCGTCAATTCGAACAGAGACAACCCATAGACTCGAAGAACCAAACTCTTGACTGCTAAATCAAGCCCAAAATACTAGTATTAAAGGGCTTCAACAAAGAACATGGTTCACTGGAGAGACTTGATCCGTAATCAAAGGCGAGGCGACTTTTTATTTTTTGTGAGAGAGATTATGATTGTACTCAGGGACCTAAAGTTTTTGGAGACCTTAGTAAAAAAAAAATTTGAACCCCTTAAAACTAAAAAAACAAAGGAAAAATTTAAGATTATTAACCTCCTCAAAAAGTAAAATTTTT
This sequence comes from Euclidium syriacum, assembly GCA_900116095.1. NCBI lineage: Eukaryota > Viridiplantae > Streptophyta > Magnoliopsida > Brassicales > Brassicaceae > Euclidium > Euclidium syriacum. The sequence continues at coordinate 9,964,640 of FPAK01000006.1, forward strand.
TGGGTCTCTTAGAACTGAAAAAGGAAAGGGCAAAAACAAAATATCGAACCCCTATAAGTAGGGGTGTCAAAAGTCACGGGTCGACCCAGTCCAACCCAGACTCATTAACCCACTGGAGTTGAAATTTTTGACCCTAATGATTTGACGGGTCAAATGGGTTGATGGATTAAACGGGTTTGGGTTGGGCTTTAATGGGTTGACGGGTCGAAACGGGTTAATTATTAGTTGACATTTAAATTTGAACCACAAACCAACCAAATTAAATGTGTAAACCGAATTTGAACCACAAACCAATTAAATTACAGCCACAAAATGGTTTAACGGATTACCTACGAACCCATCCAAATCCGTTAAATTAAATGGGTAACGGGTCAACCCAACCCATTTAGTAATGGATGACGAATTGACTACAACCCGTTAACACTTCAATCCATTGGGTAATGGGTTGAGTTGAGTTTACCCATTTTGCCACATATACCTATAAGACTAAACTTTTTATTTTGTTCACGAATCTTTGGCCATCCTGTCTTATACACTTGGATCAGGTTATACTTTATACTGTTATATAATCCACTATACAATTCTCATTAATAGTATTTGAGAGAGTTTCATTAGAACAATGAAAAAAATTGAAAAATGAGGAGAGAATTGGAAAATCGGTTTTCCTTTGAAAAAACTAAATAAAATATTTGAAGATAATAATTTTTTTTTAGAAATAACTAGAGTAATATTCTTTAACTTTAATTATCCAAATAATCTATTTTTAATTACGATTTGTGATATCCCAAAATTTATTCAATTTGTTTAATTATTTAAAATTTAATTATCTATCTAAATTATATTATAACTATCTATATTTTATCACAAGAAACTGGTGATGAGATTCCCCAATGAAAATGCTCTTCTACTATTAAATTTTGAATTAAAAATAAATGTTCAAATGTACTAATATTAGCAATCGGAAAGCCCACCGTTTTATAAAAAGTTGATATCATCAACTTTTCTTTCTTGTGGAATTTATTTTTGCCTGACTAAAAATGGTAGCTGAAACATGAAATTAGAGAAAAAATTGCCTTGGACGATGACCATATATATATATATATATATATATATCTGTATTTATTAATGTATCATTTTCGAACTCTTTGCAAATTAGAGCGTATGATTCTTAAAATTCGCTAACAAATTCTAGAACGTTACTAATCGCTCCTTAAGCCCGTGATTAACAATCATATCATTCATATGCAGGGCCCTGTTCTTATGTCAAATCAAGTCTATGGATATACATGTTTTTGTAAAAAGAAAATGAATACAACATTGTCCCGACAGAGCATTATGGCCTGTAATTTGTCCTTTCATCAAAAGCAATCAATTTTGGAGTGATATATGATGAGTCCAAACGATTTATTATAGAACCAACAATTTAGGATCAATAATGTTCATGCAAATCGGTTCGATATTGTCTTTAACGTGAAGGTACAGTAAGCAAGTTTTAATAGTTTGCTTCATGTTTTTGATTATATAGATCATAAGATGCGCTAACATATTAGATTCTGATATCATCTCTCGAACCAACAGCTGAATTACACATCTAACTGTTCTTTTGATGTCATTAATTATATTTTCTTACAAAGTAAATAACCCACATAATTATTCAGTAATCTCTCTCCATAGCTATTGTAAAAACGGTTTTTTTTAATCAATTTTACATATTCTTACAAAAAAAAAAAAATGATCTCCATCGTAGCTGTCAAACATTTTATCAAGACAAGAGATTACTTAGTTCGTATAGATACATCAAAAAACCACAAGCTATTAAATTAGCTAATTAAAGATAAATATGCAGATAAACATGGACCGTCAACGTCTTGGTAGATTTTGTTTAAAGCAGGAGCACGTTCCTTACTTACTCAGATTTTGACCCCTATTTTTGCCCTACAACTAAACTCCCAACTAACTATCATTAACTGCGATTCCACGTCATTGAACAAAAATGGCATCAAGAACCAATTATTCTCAACCATTGATTCCGTTATAGTAAGACCAAATTGGGTGCTATTACATTTTGAAATAGTCTGAAACGCCAGTTGTAATGTGTAAATAAAAATAAGTAGTAGCACTATAATTAAGGATCAAGTACTATAGCTTTGTTGGTTAACAAAGAATATTTGACTTTGTATATTTGACCAATCTAACTTAGATCCATGGCAAGTTTTCATATAGGATAAAATTTGTGGATGAAGTGTGGAATTAAAAACCCTATTTACTGTTTTCGGTATTCATGCATGCATGCGCACTTCGCCACAAAAAGGATGTTGTTTTGTTCTTGTTTTCATCATGCCTTTTAATGGAATATACAGCTTGGCACTTGATAGGAGATCCAATTTCTTATCTCCGTGAACTATATTTAATCAGTGTAAAGTCCCAAATCTAACATTTTATTTTCGCGATGGCAAAGTTGCAAACTGATGGTGATCAAGCCCCGTAGAGACAGATATAGCTATCATTATCATACATACTGTACACAGTACATTTCTCTTGTTATCTAACCTATAATTTCTCCATTTTAAAGAACTTTTTGTTGCTTTAGTAAACTTTTGTTGATATACAGAGCTCTTAGCTTGCAAAGACGGAACTAATCGTTGAACAGCTCATATATACCAAATATGATTGGACTCTTTATTGCGTTATAACTAATATGGTCACGTTCAAAATCTTATTACAATGCAATTGACGTTAACGTATGATGTTACTGCTAACCAAAAAAGGTTCAAAATGAATTAACCAATAAACTAAGGGTTTTAATACAAGTCCATAGTGTGACTTTACTTTTTGCTTCTATCTTTCGATTATTGGTGGGTTCACAAAAAGTTTGGATTGACTAGCATATACTTCACCACTCTTTACTGTTATGTCGGCGTGTGTGTGTCCCCATACCCTACGTAATATAAATTGTTTATTTTTACAACATTTTGAATATCTTTTGCCAACATATTCAATACCTTAGAATATGCCATTAGTCATATAGATTAACTGAAAATATGAATAAAAGTATAACACCATAAAATTATATAAATTTAAACGAAAACAAATTAAAAACAAAATAGAAATGAAAACAAATTAAAAACAAAAATTCACAAGAAATTAAAAATCTTAACTTTTCATAAATTATGCGATCATCTTGTCAAAAAATTAAAATAAATATGTGCGATCCTTCATGTTAATTAAGTAGAATAGTCACTAGATTTCGTATTTAGATATTTGTTGATGTCTTACCTTTCCAAATTTCCGGTTGAACTACATCATTTTTAATAGAGTTCATATACTAAAAGTACAAGTCGTTGTTGTTGGTGTTACTTATGTTGGTTTATTGTAGATTTTCCCCGCATAGATATCATACAAATTGTATATATATTGTTTCTGGTAACTAATTTCTTTTTGTGTCCTTAGCATAGCTGGTCTTTACAAGCCATCCAACTTGTGCTTGTGGTCGTCCAAGGGTTTATTAATTTGATCGGTCACTATATTTTGTCGATATAGCTATTAGTTTTGCTGGTCTGTCAAAATAGGGAAAAATGTTGTGGTCCAATCGAGCATCACGAGAACCTTTTTCTGATAAACCGGCCTAAAATAATATGTATAGGAGTTTTGGGCCTATAATTGCCACGGTTGGGGATTAGAGTAGATCAGAACTAATCGTATTTTTACATTAGTTGAGCTAAAAAAAAGGTATCACTTTTTGTCTATTAAGAAACAACATAAACATCTACGTTGAACAACCATCAAGACGTTTTACATCGAAAGTTCCTATTCACAAAACCTAGCACACACAATGTAATACGTTCGTACGTTGTGTTTTCTCGAACTAATCATTTGAACCAGCGACTTTAAATGCATCGTATAGTCGATGCAGAATTTGTCGAATCTATATATTCGTATGATTAATAACTGAAAATGGTTTGACCAATTTAGCAATTGTGCATGTAAATTAAAGAACATAGATACTTAGAGCGTACGTATGGCACCGGGTTTTTTTTTGTTTACATGAAAAAAAACTTTTCACAAAGAGTCCGCGTGAATTTAATGCCCCAAACCTAACTCTACCCACTTACTTTCCACTCCTTCCATTTATAAAGTCGTCACTTAAAAATGAAATAGTATGTTTTGTACAACAACATACTCCACAATTCCAATCATACAATTATTTCAACCGAGTTTTTCTTTTTGTTAGAAAGGATATATTCCTCACTTTTTTTCACCGAAACTTATATTTTTTTTTATAGAATTTGCTGCATTCAAGATAACCAAGACTGATTCATATATTAACGAAGATGGACTAAGACTATTACCAAGAGCACGGTTTCCAAAATTACAAGAACCATTAAACTACAATACACAATTTAAAATTTTCCTATAAAGTTTCTACCAACTAAACGATAGGATCAATTGTGTTAATTTGGAATATTATCTCAAGACCATGATGATCGAATTTTTAAAACAAAGTTATTTGCGAGACGACAAATCCATTTACCACACGAAAATACATTTTACAGAGTAGGGTTTATTCTTTCTTTAGTCTTTACAGAGTAGTGTTTATTCTTTCTTTACAATTTATTTACTTGGGGACCCACCGATATTAAAATAAAGTATGCCACTAAATTTTACGCATTACGTTTCTCCTAGACTCCCATATATAGAGACTCAAAACCTCTTTGGATTCTTCACATTACACAACTACCACTCTTCCTACACTTCCCATTTTTAAAAATACACTTAGTTATACATAAAAACTAGTTCCTACGTATAATTATTTTCTTTTGGTGGTGAGATCGATGGAGAGCTACTTGAGGAAATGGTATTTGGTTTCTGTGTTGGTTTTATTTTTGGGTTTAGGTCTAAAGGGAAAAGCAGAGCCTCTAGTTCCATGTTACTTCATTTTTGGTGATTCTTTAGTTGACAATGGAAACAACAACCGTCTTACTTCTCTTGCAAGAGCCGATTATTACCCTTACGGTATTGATTTGGGCGGCCCCTCCGGTCGCTTTTCCAACGGAAAAACCACCGTCGACGAGATCGGTAAACCATTCTTCTTCTCCACAAAGCAAAAAAGAGAAATCTTTTTTTGTTTTTTCACAATTCCTCAAAGATCGGATTTTTCTACTCTCATTTTGTCTAACTAAAACTCTTTTCATCATGTAATGAAGCTGAGCTACTTGGATTTGATAATTACATTCCTGCGTATTCTGATGCGAGTGGCGAGCAGATACTTCAAGGAGTCAACTACGCATCTGCAGCTGCTGGAATTAGAGAAGAAACCGGTCAACAATTGGTAACAATTGAAGAACACAACATTTTAATTAATCTCTCTCTCTTTCTCTGTTTCCGTTTAAGACTTTTTTTTTATAAAAAATATAACTTTTTCTTCTGTTATGCTTTTTGGGAAATATAGGGACAAAGGATAACATTTAGTGGGCAAGTACAGAATTACCAGAACACAGTGTCACAAGTGGTGCAAATTCTTGGAGATGAGAATAGTGCAGCTGATTACCTTAGGAAATGCATTTACTCTGTTGGTTTGGGAAGCAATGACTATCTTAACAACTACTTCATGCCTAATTTCTATTCCACTAGCAGACAGTACACTCCTGAACAGTACGCTGATGATCTTATCAATCGTTACAGCGACCAACTCAATGTAAGTTTTTTCCTACTTAAATAATGTCCAAAGACAATAATTCCTCTGTTTTTTTTTTTGGTAGTTTTGTGTCCTAGAATCTTTTCACATTTGATGAATATGATCTTTAAAAATAATTTTGGAGTCTATAGCAGAAATAGATGTTTCGGACCAATATATATGAATATAAAGTTTCAATCTTTATCCCTCATAATTTGGTAAAAACTCGAATTTTTTTACGCTATATATATGAACCTCTAAATTTTGGTTATGAAGGCACTATACGACTATGGAGCTAGGAAGTTTGCATTGGTAGGAATAGGAGCCATTGGTTGTAGCCCGAACGCGTTAGCACAAGGCAGCCCCGATGGAACAACTTGCGTGGAGAGTATAAACTCGGCCAACCGACTCTTCAACGACAGGCTTAGGTCAATGGTCCAAGAGCTCAACAACAATCACCCTGATGCTAAGTTCACCTACATTAATGCTTATGGCGTTTTCCAAGACATAATAGCCAATCCCGGTGCTTATGGTAACACAACAATGAATCCTTCATCAATCTTTATACTTAAAAAAATAATCTATCCTTTATATATATTGATTGGTGGGTCTGTGGGTGAATATGTTTTCAGGGTTTAGGGTTACGAACGCTGCGTGTTGTGGGGTTGGAAGAAACGGAGGGCAGCTAACGTGTTTACCAGGACAAGGACCTTGCTCGAACCGGGATGAGTATGTGTTTTGGGATGCGTTTCATCCAACGGATGCTGCAAACACAATCATTGCAAAGAGATCTTTCAATGCGCAATCATCTTCTGACGTTTATCCAATTGATATCTCATCCTTGGCACAACTTTGAAAAGGACACAGAGTAATATTAGGAGAGAGTTCTCATTTCTCAACCAAATGTTGTGATTCTTAAATTCAAAATTTACTTGTTGGAAAAAGAAAAACTGTTCTCAAGTTATGTGTGTACCCAAATTGTTTTTACTTTATAAAAAAATAAAAAGAAATTCGTAACGTTCAAAAGTTTGATGAAGAAGAGATCATTCTCTGATAACGTAAATCTTGATTGTGTTTACCAGTTAATTATTTCCCGTCTTCTTTAACTCGCATACCATCTTATCCGTTGTGATCTACCAGATTATAAACCCTAATTTCTACACCCCTGAAGTTGGAATAACTTGGACACAACCTTGAAAGAAAAGGATAAACGATGGTTTCCTCCAAATCTATGTAGTATATTGCTACTGTTTAGTTCTATCTCTTATTCTGATTCGTAAGTTTGTAACAACAACAAATGACAAACCAAAACCCATTTTGTCATTTTGAGATAACAAGACAACAGAATTCGTATTAGACGACATGAAGATGGATTTAGTTACGAGTGAACATATATAAATTTGATGAAAATAAGAAACTCTTAATTGAAAAGTCCTAAATCTTAAACAACAATTGAAAACACCTCATGACAACCCAATCCTTAGTGATAAACCAAACATCAAAAGCATCCTAACCTATTGTGGTGTTAACATACAAACAACAAACATTAAGCGTTTCATCTAGAGATCATCCTCTTACCACATGGACCTTCATAATGTGAACCAGATTATTGCTACCCTTCGTCTTCAACTCGCATATCATTTTATGGGTCGTCTTCACATCATTCCTTCTTATTATACTTCCAAATCTCTTGACATACACGCATCCATTCGCCTGAATCTTGATTTTCTTCTCCACACTCCCGTATTCAGCCACGAGTGGGTCAACCACAGTTATACTCTCCGGAAATTTTAAGCCATAGTCTTGAATGATCTTAGCCGGTATGAGCTGCATTATGAAAAAAACATCACAAACAGAACACGAACTCATTGATATAATCCTGTTCATGCTTTCACATAAACCAACCATGTAAAATGCAAGTGTGGAAAAGTTCTTTAACTTTCATTTTTTCCTTACCAATTGGCTTATCCTCTTCGGATTTACGGTCACCGCAAAAGACGGGTTTTTGCGGTCATCCAGATATTTTTTATGGTCATCATCTTTAGAATCGTTATCATCAGCAGAGTCATAATCAGCATCGCCAGAATCATCATCATCATCATCATCACTAGCAATAGTTTCTTCTTCAGCATCAGATTCTACCTTGATCTCGTCTCTTCGGACTGTGCTTCTTCTAAGCCTTTTAGACATTGTGCGACGCTCTTGAATGCAGAAATTGAAACACCGAGATCCATCAAACTCGAACTCTAAGAAATCTCCACACTCTAGATTTTCTTCCTTCACGATTCTTTTCCACCCGTTAACTATAACAAATTTCTCAACATCACCACAAACGCGTTTCCTCAACGCCAATTTCCAAACGTTACCGTAAATGCTTCTAACAATTACGTTTTTAGGCAATGACTTGGGTAAGCAGATGTTGAAAGAAATTGGTATTTCCTGCAAAAGAACTCTAAAAGATTCAAACAACTAGAGATCTACAGATGAACATGTTTTGAAATCCTGAACTCCAACCAAATAACAGAGTGAGAGAAACTATTTTGCAAAGCTATTATACCAGATCGTCGCCGGAATCTTCAGGCAGGTAGACTTTGAAGAATTTTGGAAGACAACCATCTGCAGAATTTCCTGTTCAAAATCAGAAACAATGAACATCAATTTCTAGAGTTAATTTCAAATGGAAGTACCAGAAACAAAGAAGAAGGAGGAGGAACAAAGAAAGGAGAAACCTTGCTTCATTGCTTTCTGTAAGTTTTTCTTGTGCTCTTGGAAATTCTCTGAAACCCTAATTTCTGTCGGAAATTGAAGTGAGAAAAGTTCTAAAACACTTATTTTTACTACCAGATCTGATGGTTTCATCAGAAGATGAATTGACAATAGACTCTATAGTAGGAAAACTTGCAAAAAACAGAGGTCCCTCTCTGTTTCTGCGCTTACTGCTTCGAATGGAAATATTAACCATTTATAGTACGTAATAATTACGTGTACTCCCTTTTACAAAAGTTATTTGTAATTCGATACAGAACCAAAGTATCGCCGAGGCCCACGAAAACGGGAAACGGGCCTAAGTTTGGTCCAATATTAAATGATTAAATGACAATATTATCCTATAGAGTAAAGCGACGGAGCAGAGTCGATGAGGGGTGGTTTTGTAAATCAATTCACTTGTTGACTTCTCCAATTTCAACTTCGTCCTGCTTATGTGGCCGGAAAATTCATATGTCGTCGTATTAACATTTGCCGACCTAATTCCGATGAGCAATTATCACTGTAAGCAGACAAATTCCGGCGATTGTTTTTACCCCTCTTCAGTTCGCGGAAGCTGTTAGACTCTTAAGGCGAGGGTGAGAAAGCGAAGCCATTTTAGTTACTCATCTCTTCAAATACCTAGATCGAATCAGACCTTACCACTTGGACTCCCTTTTTATCAATCGGTAAGCGTTTTCGATATCTGTATTCAAGTTTTCTGATAATTCATTTCTTGCTCTTTAAAGTGATTGATTTAGATGTTTATCACTTCACCATTCACTAGCGTTTCTTCAACAAAAGGTTCATATAAATCGAAAGTAGTGGTTTGGTTTGATAAAAAAAAAAAAATCTGAAGTAGTGTCTTTTAGCTTGTCATCTCTATTTGGAAATGAATGAATAAAGTGGAATTGTTACAACTGAGCGTAAAGCCACAACAGATCACAGAGTGCAGTATTTAGTTTGCGGAAAAGCTTAGCATGAAATTGAGCTTTTTCAATAGAAGAAAGTGATTGTTTCCTTGAATCATGAAATCTCTTGCAAATAAAGTTCCATGTTCATAATTTGATAAGTCTTCATCCACAGCTATATCTGCATCATTACACATCTCAAAAATCACCCACAAGCTTCACAATAGCTTCCTGCTTCCTCAGCTAAAGGTCAGGGTAAGTACAGTGAAACAGTACTTATCATGGATCAATTAACCAAATCCATACCCATTTCTCAATTCACCCTTGCATTGTACAAAGGACAATTTTGTCCCGACATTGTTCACATAATACATTCTAATTATATGAATCAGTAGAGATACTTTTGCCACAACATACACGAACAACATCCAGATATACATTAGCATCGATTTTGTTCAGAGATACCAATAGGATTTAGGAACTTACAAACTCTTATTTTGAAAACTCAAACATACCATAGAACATGTCTTGATTTAAACCTACCAATATATTATTATTGACTTCAGATTAATTTCTTACCGCATCGTTTGTTCTTTCCAAGTCCTGGTTCACTGTAAAGAACGGGTTCGTGTCATTACACAGATATTTTTTGTCATTTTCACTGTCAGTCTTCTTCGAGTCTCCAGAAGAACCTATCAAATTCAATATACAAAGAAATTAAAAGACTGTGATGTTACCTTTCTTCGAGTCACAAGAAAAAAGTTTATAATGTATACCTTTCTGTTTTCTCTCTGTCTCAACTCCTCTCCTTCTTGTATCATCATCATCATCATCATCATCATCATCATCATCATCGATAACTATGATATCTTCCTTAAATTTATCCTCATCAACATAATTATCAATATCATTAAAATCATCGTTATCATCATCATCATCATCATCATCATCATCATCATCATGAGTTATGATATCTTCACTAGATTTATCTTCGTCCCCAGAATCTTCATCATCCTCGTCATCCTCATCCTCATCATCGTCATCGTCATCATCGTCATCGTCATCGTCATCGTCATCTTCATCTTCATCGTCATCATCATCGTCGTCGAGAACTATGACATCATCACTAGATTTACCGTCAGATTCATCTTTAATTTGTACTGAACTTCTAATCCTTTTGCACGTTGCGCGGCCGTAGATACAGAAATTAAAGAGTCGAGAGCCATCGAATTCAAACGTCAAGAACTCTCCGCCTTTCAGATCTTCATCGTGTACAATTCTCTTCCAACCGTTAACCAGAATATATTTCTCAACATCACCAGAAGAACATTTCCTCAAGGCCAATTTGCAAACGTTTCCGTAAATGCTTTTAACAATTACGTTTTTAGGCAAAGGCTTTGGTAAGCAGCTATTGAAAGAAACGGGTATTCTCTGAAAAATAAACTCTAAAAGTTTCAACCAACTAGAGATCTGTAGATTAACATGTTATTAAAACCCAGAACCAAATAACAGAGTGAGAGAAACAATTTTGTAAAGCTGCTTTACCAGATCGTCTCCGGAATCATGAGGTAGGTAGACTTTGAAGAACTTTGGAAGACAATTATCTGCAGAATTTCCTGTTCTAACAAAAACAAAAACAAAATCAGTATCATAGGATACATTGTAATTGGAGCATCAAGAACAAAGAGAGTCTAAAGGAGTAACCTTTGTTCATTTTCACCTCTTAGTGCTCTTCTCAGAAACCCTAGTTTTTTAGTGGAAGTGAAGAAAGAGAAAAAAGCTCGTTTATTGTTCTCCGATCTTGTGGTTTGGTTAGAGATTTTGCCTTTTGTAGCAAAAAACAGAGACTGTCCTCTGTTGAGTGCTTCTTGCTTCAAATGGGAAAAGAAATCATTGTACTTGGTTGCTCGATAAACCGAACTATTCGGATTTTAATTGAACCGATAACTAATTTGAAAATTGAACTAAAGTTTTGATTTCGTTAGAAAACCCATAGCTGTGAAGAAAAAATCTAAGAGAATCAAGGTACGGCCAAAGCCCACAGAACGAGAAATGGGTATAGAGTCCGACCCGATCTATTTTGTGTAAATGACAATATTATCCTGAGCTTGTAGAAGAACGTTGTGAAGAGTCGAGTGAGGGTTCTTTTAGTCAATTCAAATTGTCTCGCCTGGTCCGATTGTCTTTTCTGTCGTCACTCGTCATCGTCTTTCTCAATTCAAGTTTTCAACCTTCTTCCCGCTTACGGGGCCGGAGAATTCAAACGTCTTTCAACAGTCGAATCAACAACATTCTCCCCTCGATTTCGATTTCGAATTCAGGTTAGGAAATTATCCGACCTAGCTCCGATTTCCAAACGCCGAAGAGCTTCTTTTACTGTAAGTAGAAATAACCCTAGCGATGTGATTTCCCCTTCTTCAGATCTCGGACGCTGCTAGGCTCTTAAGGTTAGGGGTTCGAAGCTAGGGCAGTGATGGAGCAGGATCTGTTAGATATCTCTGGTGAAGATGAAGACTATTTGCTTCTGAAAACTACGCCGAAGAAAGGCGCTACGTTGTTTGCCGGTGGTAATGCCGGCCGAGATAAGAGTTATTTTAATTGCTCACCTCTCCAAATCCCTAGATCGAGTCGTACCGTTCATACTCGGCCTCCATTTTCTCCAATTGGTAAGCGCTTACGTTTCTGGATTCTGATGATTTGTTTCGCACTTCTTTAAAGTGATAGCTTTACATGTTTTAATTGAGTTGAAGATCTTATATTTATGTCTGCCTGAACTAGTTTATCACTCCCCTCCATTCACTGGAATTTTTCCCGAGATATTAGTTTCTTTCATCCTGTAAAATGTAAATCTGAAGTGGTATACCTTTTAGCATTGATTGAATTTGAAAATTGGGAATTTGGATGTTCAGTATGCAGATAAATTTGTGTATTCTTCTGATAAATGCAGGTGAATTCGTTTTGCAGGAAGAATAACAGGCAATAGTATGGAGCAGCCGAGCCCTTCTATTGATGCAGAAAATGTAGGGAAGGAGAATACTAGTGGAAACAAAATTGAATTGCCCAAACTTAGTGTGGAGCGACAACGGATGAAAAAGAAGAAAAATAATGCAGGATTTAACTTGCGCAAAAGCTTAGCATGGGACAGAGCTTTTTCAACCGAAGAAGGTGACTCTTTATGGAGTTCTTTACCTTTTGTGTTTAAAATTCTGCTGTTTGTCATAAAAGGTCATAGGCTTCGTACTAAATTGTGTACTATGATCGTGAACCAGGTGTTTTGGATTCGGCTGAGTTATCTAAAATAACTGGAAATGCTTGCCAAATTGGGGGAGATCTATTACCTGTTATTGAGGAAGAGTTCAAAGAGTCAATGTCAGCTTCCAAATACACTAGTGTTTCACCAGGACTACGAGCACTTGAAGAAAACTTATTTAATGACTTGCCTGTGAGTACTAAATATCAAGGGAAGAAGATTGTGAGTGGCATGCTGACTAAGTATGGATCACCATCTAAAGCCCAATCTTCCTCGGTTAGTTTACTGGACATGAACTCAGGATTTATAGTGCTAATCAGCGTGATCAATTGTTTCTTACAATGTTCCTTTCCTAGCAATCTTTTAATGTTTTAAAGTACATTCTATCTAAATGTCGAATGTCTGCATTAAAGGCCCAGAAAAAGGTTATTTCAGCACAGGATTTGAGGAGCGGTTCCAAGCGCAGTGGCTGTCCCCGGCCTCCTCCTTCATCTTCATATCCTTTTCTTACTTAAGAGTACTGAGTGTTAAATCATTGACTGCTTCCATGCTTTGCTTGTTTTGTTCTTTTCGCTTATTAACCTTAACTTCTTTGAACCCTGAAAAGACCTGCATATGCATGTACAACAACACCACATAGCAGGGAACTGAGCTTATCTAAAGTTTCTTCTACCAAATCTGATCCACTTACTGTTGCAAACAACATGAAAAAGACTACTCAAAGTCCAAGCAAAGCGAAACTATGTCAGCCTACTCAACCAAGTATGTCCACATTCAGTTAGCAAATGGAACCTATGCATCTCAGAACGTTTTTTTCCTTACTTTTCAGTAAATGCCTTTGCAGCATGTTGTTTATATATTGGTACATGATGACATCACCTTGGTTATTTCTTCTCATACGACAGAGAATTCTCAGAGGAGCTTAGGATCTGCAAGCTTCTCTAAAAGCACTTCAAGCACCAAGGGTAAAACAAAATCCAGCATGGCGAGCAAATCTTCAATTCCCAAGCCCTCTCTTAAGCAAGCTAGAAGAAATGTGGTAAACGATGCTGCCTCCTGCAAATCAATTTAGCAATTAGATTGTGTACTCAAAATGTGCAGCAAATAATTTATTTTCTCATAGTCTTTCAATTGAGAGTAACATGTTGCATTTTCTTGGACTCTAGATCAGTAAAACATCAGAAGTTCCTTCGGAATCCAAGTCTCGGTGTTCTGTTGTTGGGAAGTCCAACGTTGGCCCTATAAGTTCATCAGATGTCGTTATGCTTGGTCATGCATCAAATTTCCCCGATTCTACTGCAATTACGATGGGCTCCTCGTTAGCTCAAACTTCTTGCAGTAGAGTTGGAAATACGCTGTCTGCAGTTTCACGACAGGGAAAGCCATCAGGTTTGAGAGCCCCATCACCTTCAATTGGCTATTTCAGTAAGGTATATTTTTGAAATATTCTGAAGTCTGTCACCTTTGATATCTCTTAAGGTGTTGTTGAGGGTCGTAACTGGTTTTCTGCTCTTCATATCTCACACTTCATTTTATTTTATTTTTGCAGTCCAATTCTCAACCGTCGCACAGTGCGGGAGACAAGCATAGCCAGCTTCCAAGGTCTGATATTTGTTCAGCTTCTCGTTTCTCTTCGATCCCTACCTTCAAGAAACCGCAAGTTTCTGAAAAAGTTCCAGCTGTTAACCCCAAGTCAGTAAATGGAAGCATGGGCAGTTTAGGTTCTGCTGCAGGTTTCTCTACTCAACCACCTATAATTCTCAAACCTTCACAAGAAAGAGTGAAAGTAGAGTTGAAAAGCACTCAGGATGTAGAACCAAAAGTGTCGTGCTGTTCAAAGAGCTCTCAGATAGATGAAAGCCTGCAGCATCCATGTATCATTCAAGGTAATGCTGGGAAATTAGTTCTGGATGATGTAGCTATTTGTACAGCTGAGAAGATTCCTACTGTAAAGTGTGAAGAATTCCAGAGTAACGGTGAGCCGCTAGCCTTAAGCTGCAAAGATAATGTACAAGATTGTAATATGTCTGATAATTATAGGAATGAGAAACGGAAGTCTTGCTGCTCAGTAGAAGAAAACTGTGCTTCACTGCTGAAACATGCTCCAGTTTCCAAAGATTCCATGGATTCTTCGGTGCAGGGTCCTTCTAGCGAGGAGTTGACACAGTTGAAAGTCAGCAATACATGGGAAGAGGATATATTTACTACCAATGGTTTTAGTGGAGAGTTTGATACATCGGATGTAGATGGACAACCACTAACTATATGTGTGCACCCTGGAAATGAAGAAGATGCGTTAATTGTTTATCATTCTACTGAAAATGTAGCAGAGCAGCCTGAGGTTTTGGATTCCTTCACTGTAGACCCAGCTTTCCTTGGAGGTTTTATTTCAAGAAAAAGTGATGTCAATGATCTATCTTCTTCGGAAAATCACCTACGTAATACTGAATCTGTTTTGGTTCCTTCAGGGCCTGCTGAAGCACCAGATTGTGTTAAATCACCATGCAGCCATCTTGAGGAACATGCGGTGTCAAACTCCATTCTCTGTGATCATAACATGGTGTGTGACGGTGAAGCTGTTTTAGAAACGGAGAAGATAATTGATGTAAGCGATAGCACAGAGACAAACTGTTCGGCTGATCTCATTGGTCCATTCTCTGATTGCAAAGACTGGTTTAGAGAATCTGAAGAACACCATTTCTCATGCCAATTAGTCCCTGAGGTGAAAGAGACTGGTCATGAGATAGATGACTTGACCAGAAACGAAAGAGCATATAAAGATCGTGGTCCGGATATGCAGATAGACTACATTACTGGTTCTCCTGATCCTAAACAGAACATGGAACAAGTGAAATTACTAACACCTTCATCGATGGAAATGAAACCTCTGGAGTCATCTGAAGAACCCTTCACTGAGAAACTAGCTTCGGAAAAGCAGGAGCAAGATAACTGTTCCAGTATTGCCAATACATCTGATGTAAAGAATGGCTGTGTAATGCAGCAGACTGCCCAACTTGGAACATCAGATGGTTGTTCTCCAGCGAAAGATGCATCTCCCCCTGTTCTCTCCTATTCAAATGAGGAGTTTGAAGATAACTCAGAGCTGGAAGACATGGACCTGGTTACTGAGTCAGATTGTTCAGATGAGGAGCCTGATTATATATTGGAGCGGAAAGAGGTGGATCTGGTTATTGAGTCAGAGCTCATTGGTGACCTCGATGAGTTTGATGCCAAGGGCATTCTTAATCAAGAATATCCCGAACTAGAATCTATTCATACTGCACCGGACTTGTGTGGAAAGCCTAAAACTCTATTAAGTGAATCAGTCAGTTCCTCGGCTTCTATATTTGAAGATTCTGAGCATCTAAATGAGAATATAAATTTGTTCAGAAACTCTGAAGGCATGGCGAAAGAGGATTCAAAATCTGTATGTATTGAGCATGACTCTGCTGAAAAAGCTAAAAGCCATACAGATACTGGGAAGGACTTCAGCGCTCAGGTTACAGATCAAGAACTCGGCTCTCATGAAGAAGAGGAAGTTCAAGTTATAAAGAACTCTCCTGAACCTGTAGCATTTGCGACCAGAGAGGAAGAATCAGGAACTCCAATGCCCATGAATGAGACTTACTCAGTCAGAGATGATATGCAGTCTAACGAGTTCAATGTGGTGAACGATGATGACACTTTGACACCAGAAAGCAATGGAGGCCATGCTTCTGAAAACAGTAGCAGCTGTACATGTGCATCAGAAGGCAAGAATAAGATGATACGAATGTAAGTAATCTTATCCAGTCTCCACTAGTAAGTTTTATTTCTATACATCCAAGCGCAGTTTAGGTTAAAAGGTATTGGCTGATAATTTTACAGGGATTCTAAACTTGAGAAGACACCTAATCCTATTGTTATAAAGCCTCCAAATGCTGTTCCATTTTCTGACGAGTGGTTAGCTGCAATTGAGGCTGCTGGGGAGGTATAAAATATTTCAAATAGAATTATTCTTGTAATTGGCAATAGAAGTATTTGGAAATGCCTCAACATATATAAGTATGCAGGACATCTTATCACAGAAAAGTGGACGTGTACAACACTCACCAACTGATAAAACTACTCCTGAACCAGGTCCTTGGTCTCCGGTATAATCCTATCTTTCATCTCTCGTTACTATCTACCCATGCATCTGAATTAATTTTAACTTTGAGTTTGTCTGTTGTCATGTGTCAGGTGAAGAGGAAGAACAATCATGTGGTAGGACCATTTGACTGTACAAAGTATACCAACAAAGATCTTCCTCCTGTTATAGATTGAATTGCCTCTACATTAACCAGTATTTTCTTTCTTTTTTACATTAACCACTATTTTCCTTAATTTTAAGCTTTTTTTTAATCACTACTAGAAGGTTAAACCTTTGTTGAACAAAATCATCTTGATTTTTATTTTGTTTTTGTATACACTTTAATAAATAAAATGTCTAGAACTCTTCTACTTTGTGGTTATTGTTTCAACTGTTTTTTTTTTCTTTTGCGTCTTTTTTAGGAAGTTATGGCTTCTTCTTTTTTTTGAACTTGAGGAAGGTATGGCTCCATTCCATAAAAGCTACTTTTTCTGATCACGTACGTCTTTGAGATATTCATTAAGGTGAACTTTTACTAGAGATATTTGGCAGGAAGTAGGACACGAATACAAGTAAAAGAAAGAACATTTTGCTAGTGCATTTTCGAAATTCCAACAAAAGTATCTAATGCCTACTGTGATTTTTGTTCTCTGCTCTTAGAATTATAGCCTCTTCTGTCTTGATGTGCCTTCATTTCGACACGTCTACTTTGAAATGAATAATACTTAATCTGTAGAAGCTTGAGACCAAGATCTTGACTTAATTGTGATTTTGCCATTAGTTTATATACCTAAATGCAGTAAAATTTGGTGGTCATACGCTATGAAGATTCTTGTTTATACATGGTTGGGTAATTTAAGGTAATAACACGGAATTTCTAAGAGTAGAAGATTACGTGGTTGGGTAATTTTGGTAACAACATGAAATGATTGCTTAAAAACAGACCAATATTTACCCGATTAAACAAAAACCGAACCGGACTGAGTAGTAATAAAATTGAGAATGCAAGGGCAATAAGTATCGGAAAACCCTTTTGTTATTATTTTAACAAGACAGCAACGTGGATCTGGCAGAAATTAAGGGTTAAAAAAAGCCATCTCCCAAAATCACAGCCATCCATTTTCTCTCTCTCTCGTTCGCAATCTCCAGCTCTCGTTCGAGCTTCCCTTTCCTCATCTCAAATCTTCTTCATCTGCAATCTCCAATCGATCTTTCTCAATTCGTATGTTCTTTTACCTAATTATTGAATCTTATCTCTTGGGAGATTGAATCTGATTGATCTCAAAACCCTAATTCTGTTTCTGCCTTTTTCTTTTTTTCCATGTTCCGAGGTTTTTATGGGATCATCGGTTTATTAGTTTGAATCGTAAATTCTGATTGAGATTAAAGGATTTCTCATATGATTTTTCTGTGATTATTTCCCGACGATATGATTTCACTTGTTCGTTGACGCTTCTCTAATTGAATCGTCACGGCGCATGCACAGATCGATTCAGGGGACTTCTTTATCGTAGATGCATTTTCTGATTCTTATATTCCTAGTATCGATCTGAAAATTTTAATTTTTAAGAGTAAGATTTAGAGTTTTCCTACTTCTAAAACTGGCTTTTGATGAGATGACTGAACATAAATTCTTGGATTTGATCGAAAACACACTGAATTTGCATTGAGTCGTATTTCTTCTGGTGACGAGTGAAGTTTCCCGCAAAAAAAATGTTTTATTTGTAAGGAAGCAAACAATTTAAAACGCGAATTCTAGTTTCAGCTTATGATACTTATCAGAAATTGTGGATGCGGGAACAACTACCAAACTTTAGGCTTTTTAGCTTTTAGCCAAGTCTGGTGGTTGAGCTCGTTGTTTCAATGCAGTTTGGCTTTTTTCTTGTATTTTCTCTGATTGCACATGAAAAAAATATTCTTCTTTGTTAGTCTGTGGCCTTAACTTTGATGATTAATGGATCTTTTAATTTTTCTCCCAGAACATCATGAGTGACCATGGAGAAAAGACTTGTCCACTCTGTGCTGAAGAGATGGATCTAACAGATCAGCAATTGAAGCCTTGCAAATGTGGCTATCAGGTCTTGTCATCTGCCTTCAAATTTCCGTAAATCAGATATGTGTTTGGTGTTGGCATCACATAGTGGAACTGTGAACACATCTTGTGCTGGCCTTATTGACCATTGATCTTTGTTTCTGTTAATAATTTCTTGTATGTGATTCAGATATGTGTCTGGTGCTGGCATCACATAGTGGACATGGCAGAGAAGGATCAAATAGAAGGGCGTTGCCCAGCTTGTCGCACTCCATATGACAAGGAAAAGATTGTGGGGATGACTGTGAATTGCGACAGGTTGTACTATGATACTTGATATCTGTTGTTTTGGCGAATTTAATTTTAGTCTGGGAAAATATTTACTGATGGCTTTTCTCTATAATTACCTATTCACAGTCTGGCCTCTGAAGGCAACATGGACCGTAAGAAGACTCAGAAGTCTAAATCAAAACCTTCTGAAGGGAGAAAGCAACTCACCAGTGTGCGAGTGATCCAAAGGAATCTTGTTTACATTGTTGGGTTGCCTCTTAATCTAGCAGATGAAGATGTATGAGAACTTTCATCCACACCCTTTTATTCATCTCTTTGTGAATTGCTATGTGACACTTGCTCTGTTTTTTTTTTTCAGCTACTCCATCATAAAGAATATTTCGGTCAGTATGGAAAAGTCCTAAAGGTTTCCATGTCCCGAACAGCATCTGGTGTCATCCAACAATTCCCAAACAATACATGCAGTGTGTACGTTTCTGTATATATCTCTTTGGCAACTATCTTTTCCTCTTATCATGAATTTCTTTGACTTCTCCTCTGCATTATTAATTATCTCTGATAAAAAATTGCAATATCTTAGATATATTACTTATGGAAAAGAGGAAGAGGCTGTTCGCTGCATTCAGGCTGTTCATGGGTTTATCTTGGATGGTAAAACACTGAAGTAAGTTTTGCATTGCTTCCCTTTTGTTTGAAACAATGTGTGGGTAGTATTTATTTAAAAAATTCATCATCTTAATTACTTTTAAAATTGCAGGGCATGTTTTGGAACAACCAAATACTGCCATGCTTGGCTGAGAAACGTGGTAGGTTTTCTATGGATTCTTGTTCGAATGAAATGTTCTTAGTTCCCGATAAAAGTTGATATTGGTTTCTTTGGAGTGATGAAATGCATGTTTTTATTTTCAGCCATGCGTCAATCCTGATTGTCTCTATTTGCACGAGGTTGGCTCTCAAGAGGATAGTTTCACAAAAGATGAGATTATATCAGCCTATACAAGGTATTTTAGAATCCAAATTTTAAAATTCTTTCTTTCGCTCATGATTGTCTCTTTCGTGGATCGATTATTTTTAGTATATGTAATACGAAAGTTAGTCTTTATTTTTGGATGATTAGTTAAGTCTTATAGTAATTTTGAAGGAGTAGAGTTCAACAAATCACTGGAGCAATAAATATACCGCAGCACCGTTCAGGGAGCATGCTACCTCCACCACTGGATGCTTATTGCAGTGACAGTTCTTCTACAAAACCAATTGTAAAAGTTCCTTCAACTGTAAGTTCAATCCAATCTCGCCTTTCCATTCACGTGGTGTGTAACCTGGCTTAAGTCATGTATGTGTTCAAAGAATTATGTTTTCATAATTTCTGAGCAGATTGATTACCCGCCATTTCCTGAAGCCTTTCCTATTTGTTTTAATCGTAGTTGGTGAATAACATGATGCTTAATACTGTCAGGTTACCAAGTCTAATATTTTCTTGTTTTTATTTATCTTACATGAGCAGAATGCAGTAAGTGTTCCTAGGTATTCTCCACCTAGTGGGACTGGGGGCGGGAGCTCTAGCAGATCCACTGCTCTTCCTGCTGCAGCATCATGGTAAGTTTTCACTTGTTACTGTTTATGTGAATTTTTTTTTACTGCTCAATCTAATCATTAGGAAATTCTGTTGCAGGGGGACACAAGTTGCAAACCAGCAGTCTTTAGCAACTTCGACTACTTCAAATGGATCTTCTGATAAACAAAGAATAACATCAGTAAACAAAACCTTGCCCTTTTCTGCTGTTGTTGCAAACGCAGCTCATGGGCCTGTATCGTCTAGTGACATTCTTAAAAGACCACCTCGCACAGAAGAAAGCCAAATGGTGGCTGACAAAAGCAAACCTAGCGTGTTGAAGCCTTTGCAGCATAGTGTTGTGGTCAATTCTGGGTCCAAGAGGACTACCTCGCCTGATAGAGATCCTTCTAGTAATCGGTTATCCAATTCATCTGACTCTTCCTACGATGGCGGAGACATTGGAAACCCTTCACCTGCTGTGAGCTCGTTTGACGATTCAAATGAAGCTGTCGAAGATGTCCCTACTGTAAGCAACTTGTCAGTTGGTGTTGCACGCATAGGGATAACAACGGATTCGGAGGATGAACAGTCTGATATTCCTATGGCGATCAGTAGTCAGTATGATCAAGGTTCTATTAGACAACCTGGTCATGAAGTACCAAAGTCGCCACATTTAGAGCAATGTAGGATGGATAGCTCTAAAAACACTGAGCAGAAAGCTGTCCCGTCAGAGAATGGGATACGCCACACAAGGCCAGAGTGGGATTGGAGATCAGGTTCAGAATCCCTGATGCAAGTTAACTCGAAATTGGAAGTGGAGGATATATCATCATTTGATAGCCAACGACAACACCCTGAAGACGATATTAGCCACTCACGGTTTTTGTCTAATTCCTCAAGTTCCATTTTGGATTCAAATCATTTGGCTTCTCGTTCTTCCTTGGCTCGTGAAGTTTCAGGTGTGGATGATTCAAATTCAAGGTTTTCTTCGGATAGAAGCAGTGATAGATTGCATCTTCCAAATGGGTTTGGTGAGAATTCCATGTCAAATGTGGAGCACTCTCTGTTTGCTAGTGAAGGCAGGAACAAAGTTCGCAATTCAGAGGATGATCTAATCTCAAACATTTTGTCACTCGACTTTGATCCATGGGATGAAACCTTGACTTCACACCACAATTTGGCAGAATTACTTGGTAAAGTTGATCAACAATCTAGTACTCTTAAACCTTCAAACCTCCTAAAGCAACATAGCGGCCAGTCCAGATTTTCTTTTGCACGGTATGAAGAACCGAGTAATCAAGCAGTTGCGAGTGAGAACTATAGCATGTACAGGCAGTTGTCAAGAGATCAGCCTATGCAGGAGTCTGTTGTGAGCCGAGATATCTATCGGGATAGTCACGAAAGTCTTAACGGGTTTGCTTCAAACTACTCTGGTGGATTAGAAAACTTTGCTGCTAGTTCTTTATTCCCTTCCTACAAGAATCCTGGTTAGTATTTATAGTTCATGGCTTTCCGGTATTTTTATGCATGAATCTTTTTTTCTGCTATATCTTTAATTTGTTTCACCCTTGTCCTATGGCAGTTTCACGACCCCAAGTTTCTGCTCCTCCTGGATTTTCTGCTCCCAGCAGGTTACCTCCTCCTGGCTTCTCTTCACATGAAAGAGTGGGCCTATCTTCTGATACTGCACCAGGTATTTCTTTTCTTCGATTCTTGAGTTAGTTTAGATTGCGACTGCGGATGCTACATGCTAAAACTACTGTGAACTTATGTTGTAGGATCACGTTTTCTGGACTCTAGCTCCTTTTTGAGGAATGCATATCAAGTACCGTCTCCAGTTGGTAATCCAAGTGGTGCAGGTGATATCGAGTTTGTGGATCCTGCAATATTAGCTGTTGGAAGAGGAATGGTAAATGCAGACTTGGATATGAGATTAGGGTTCTCATCGCATCTGAATTCTTATGAAAACGAAGCAGGACTCCAGATGTTGAGACAGCAGTCTCTGTCTGGTGCACAACAACAAGTGAATGGGTTTCATCATGATCTCAGAAACATGAGCAACTTATCTCCTTCACTTACGGATCCTTACGGGTTTAGTTCAAGGCTAATGGATCATCATCAGACACAGGGAAATAGCTTATCTCCTTACTCGCAGCTCCCAAGACAACAACAACAACAACAACAACCATCTGCAAATTCAATCTTGTCTAATGGTCACTGGGATAAGTGGAATGAAAGCCAAAATGTGAACTCTCTAGGAATGGCTGAGCTTCTTAGGAATGAACGGTTGGGATTTAATGGGAGCCTATACAACAACGGGTATGAAGAACCCAAATACCGGATTCCTAGTCCTGGAGATATGTTTAATAGAACATATGGGATGTGATTCTGGCATGAAGAGGGGTTTCTGGATTTGATCCCAAGTGATTGGAAGAATCATACTCAAAAATTGCTTCTGTTGCTGCGCATATCAAAGATGCAGGCCCCAACATGGATCCCCCAAGAGCATTTTTGCACTTCAAAGGTAACGGACTGGATCTTTATTCTAAAATGTGTGATTTTTGGTTCACTTATTTATTGGTTCTGATATGTTTGATCTTTTGCAGTAGCAAAGATTGTTGATGTTTGGGTGCCTTGGATTGATTTGATATCTGCAAGATTGGTTTGGTTGGAATTCTGGCAAAATGTGTATGTTTATGTATAAGTGTCCAGCGACAACAGAGGTAGGAGTTGTGGCTCCGATTTTTTCTTATACAAAATTGTGAATAAATTTAGTTCTAAAAAAAAAAACAGCTTCTTAAAAATATTTTTTAAAACATTAGACTCTTATAGAAAACCCATAAAACTGTTGAACTATTATCTTTCTTTTTTTGCATTTTCTTTTCCTGCTAAATCTGGATTGGTAAATTCGCCTACATTGAACATAATTGTAGATTTGCGTCAACTTTTAAAGAACAGCTTTCGGCTGTATTGGTATTTTCAGTAATAATATGTTAAATCATACCAACTGTTTACAAGTGAACTTATCTTGCTTGGTTTCAGTAAAAACATTAACGGTGAGGGTCCACATCGAATTTGGATTCATTTAACAAAGATTTCAGTCATTAACCACATTACCCAACACTTACATTGGATCATCGATATAAATTAAAAGAAAAAAGTAGTTAATAACACGAAAAACCTTTCTTACACGATTTCAGTAAGTACTATAAAATCGAACAATCTGAACAATCGCTACACAAACACAACTTTTAGAAGATTAAGCCCGGCTACGACTACGAACAGAATTTACTGACTCTAAGGTGTTTGCAATGTTGCTCCTGTGAGACTTACGCAAGAGATGGAGAAAAGGCGTGAACTTATGCACCAAACCGAAAAAGAGATAAACCGTCTCCATCTCCCTGGTGACTCTCAGTGCCGTGCTCACCACGAAATTCCCAAACTCACTCCTTGCTAGCCTCATCAACCTGTTTCCCTCGCAATCCAAAAGCTCCATCACCACTTCAACCATTGGCTCCCCCCTTTCCACCAGAAGCTTCTCCACTATGTAACTTCCATACCTCTTAAACGACAGCTCAACGCACTGCCCTCTGAGACTAACCGAGATGTTGTGCGTGCAACGCAAGTCTTTCAGCTTAAGCGCGTGTTGCACCACAAAGTTCCCTGAAGCATCGTTGCATAGAGACAGCGCGTTGAGCGCGACCAAATCTAGTAGCTGATCTCTGAACCAAGCATCGTCGGCGTCGGTTATGATCTCGTTGAGTGCGATACAGCCGTGTTTGTCACGCGCCAGGTGTAGCGCGTGGTGGAGAGTGTACCCGTACAACACCTTTTTCGTCTCCTGTTCGAGAACGACCATGGCTCGTACCGCCACGTTGGATGCGTATTTGTCGGTCATGATGTGGAGGAAGCTGCACACGATAGCGGCGCAGAAGAAGGCGTCCACGTCATCCGATTTTCCCAAGAGCTTCTGCACGCGTCTCGACCCGTACTTGTTTCGGACAATCTCCGTGAAGTAATCGGAGTTTGACGTCAGCGTTGACGCCAACATCTGAAGCTCTCTTCGGTCTAACTTTGAGATTATCTCTTTAAACTGAGAGACATCTTCCCCGCTAGTCATTAGGTCGAACAACGCGCGCGTGTCTATTGTGGCAAAGGAGACGCGCGGAGTGAATCCCGGAGGAGGAATGGAATCGGAGACACCTTTAGGGTATTTGTTGAAAACAAGAGAATGAATCGCAGTGGTGAACATAGTCGATACTGAAAAGGAATCTACAGAAAATTACTCTCGGGAATTAATTGAGGGTTTATTTTGTGTTAGTTACTTTGAGTTGTGCCGGATCGTTAGGGGTAGCGATGATGTGTATTTATACAAGTTTAGAGTCTTTGTTTTCGTACAACTTACAACACAAGTCAGCTTATTAGCTTCTTAGAAAAGGAAACTTATCTGGAGTTTCCTTTTTCGTCTTTTCTTTTCGCAATTAGTATATAATAATTTTGCAATTAATGTTATTATGTAGAAAAATGAAAAAGTTAGAACTATTATGCAATTTTAGTACATCGTAAAACGTTTTAAAAAGTAAAAGTCTTCTCTTTTCTTGAAAAAGGAAAATCCCTCAAAGGTGAAAACAAAAACTAAAGAAGTTTGGTTGAAGCGGTATCCTTAAGTAACACCTATGTGATGTTGATATTTCAGAAAAGAGTTGTATGTTGTGGGAACTTGCATTCGTTATTGTAAACGAAATGGGGAGATTCATTGTGATTAACAATTGTCTATGTAGACACTGAACCAAAGAGTAATTGAGGTTTCAGAGAAATTGAGTCATTTTCCAGAAATTAGAACAATAGATATAATAGGATTCAAACGTGTCTGGCAAGCTTTCCATGCTCAGAAGTCTTCCCTGAATTTGTGTGTACTCTGGATGTGACTGTGGATCTTGTTGCAGCTCTGTTATGATCTTCCCCATTTCTGCATCCGCTTCTACTTCTTGACCAAGCTACAAACACCGCTGCGAGTTTCCTCAGAATTATGTAATCTCACTCTACAACGACTAGGGATCTCCTCTACACCTTAGAACCGGCCGAGTCTGCTCTCTTATTCAAAAGACAGGCTGCTCAGGAACCTAGCAACTCATGCGGTCATATACAACATTTGGATAGAAAGGAATTCGAAAATTCACACTAACGACAAAGCAATCCCTCAAACAATTTTCTTGAAAATTGATCGACTCTTGCGGGATAAGATTCTAGCAAACATCAAAAGGAGAAGATTCAAAAACCTTCTCTCTGTTTGGTTCACATTTGCCTTATTCATCTAGTCAAGCTCTCAAGTTGGTTTCTCATACCTTTTCCTTTTTTGGGAAAAACTGATAATGTAAAGTCTTGTAAACTCTTTTACATAGGAATTTTACTTTGCAATTATCAAAAGAAAAAGACCACCCCAAAAAGCCATCAAAGTTAAAATAAAAACACCACAACCCGAGAGGTCTTGGTTTTGGTTTTGGTTTTGGTTACGAATGCTGCAATATAGATGGCCACTTGTGATGTGCCAATCGGCTCCACAACAGTAGCAAAAAGCATTTCCACACCTAAAAGTTACCAAGGAAGCATGAAACGACATATGTTTACAAGGAGAAACATAAACAAATGAGGCCATTGCTTCATTGAAAGAAGAAGCTCTTAAGAGAACTCTAAAAGAAAAAGTTCAAAAGATACATACCTGCAAGTCATGTGGTTGCATCCGTCAGAACGTTCAACCATGTGCTGGCATTTGTCACATTGACGCCACCCTTTGACATATTCCAGAGATATTATCTGTGCATCCTCATTTTGAGGATTAGGATGCAACTTCTTGTAATCAGTGCACGACAGCTTATTATGCCATGGAACTTTGCAGTGGATACAAAAGTAGCCACCGCATTTGAAGCAACTACTAAGTCCAGAATTAACAGATGTAGAGAGCTCGGTTCTCAACATTAAATACGAGCACCTTCGGTATGGACAATAAACTCTCTCTGTGAAAGGAATCGACTCCTCTTTAATCTTCTGTTTCCACATCAAACTCAGCTTTGGAGTCAAAAGCTCATCCAATGTATTCATAGATAGCTGAGAGCTACAACTAGGCTTGGGCATTCGGTTTTGCGGTTCGGTTATTACCCGAAATCGATCGGTTCTGGTTCGGTTCGGTTCTATATCTGAAAAACCGGAAAATATCCGATAAAATCGGTTACTTAGCGATTCCGGTTATTTTGAAACCAAAATCATCAGAAACAAACTAAAACTATCAAAACAGACTAAAATTACCCGAAATTTAAAAACTTAGACAAAAGTGCAAGTTCTAAAATCAGAATAAAAAACCAAAATAAAACCAGAATTCGAAACAAAGAAAGACAACAAGAAATCCAAAATGAAACCAGAATACTAAAAAAAGAAAGACAACAACAAGAAATCATGCACAAGAAGTCCACTTGAGAATTGAAGCTGAGATTCACTTGTACCTGCATCAAAAATGAAAAATGAAAAGAGACCATTAAATTTGTAAGTATTAACTGAATGAAATATTTAAAGACCAAACCCAAGTATATAAATTACCTATTACCATTTCATTATATGCTGTTTTCATCCAAATTGAAATCACCAAATTCTGCATTCACAGTTTCACACACATGGATGAGCAAGAAAGTTATAACTTATCACTATGAAAATTGATAAACAAAAACTCATAGGTCATAAGAAGTACCTCTTTGCAGCTCATCCTGGTCCTCAATGTCTTGAAGCAATTGTTCAAAGGTTATTGATCCTCTGTCGTTTATCTTTATCTCGGTTTTCAACCATTGCTCTAAACACATCAATACTTCAATTGTAAAATGTGTCAAACAACTTCTGTAGGGATCCAAAATACGACCTGATGTACTGAATGCAGACTCAGAAACAACACTACTAACTTGCATAGCTAGAACATCCTTTGCTATTTCTGAAAGAACCGGAAACTTCATGCTATTTGCTTTCCACCATAACAACACATCATACTCAATGCCTGAGAAAACATGTGGATTCTCCACATTCTCTGCCAAATACAACTCTAGCTCAGTTACTGTCTCCTGAATATCTGTTTCCTCAGACAACTCTTTGTATTTTGTATCCATTCTTCTTCTTCTGACACCTAATCTTGCAGAGAAATCCACTCTATCTGAGTGTTTAGCAGCTGGCTGAGAAGATCCAGATCCTTGTGACTGAGAAGAAGATGATCCAGCTCTCGATTTTTTCAGAGAAGTGCTACGCCTACTATATTCATTAAACAACCTCTTCAGAATATTCATGGTTGTCTCTTGCATTGCAATGGCCTTAACAGTGTCCTTTCCATACAAATCATTGAAGCAAAGCTGAGCAAACTTCATCTTGTGCCTTGGATCAAGGATCAAGGCTACTATCACCATATTATTCATCTATGTTTCTTCATTAAAAGGATCCCAATACTTACCTAAGTGTAAAAACAAGGCAGCAAAAAAAACCCCAAATCTAAACACAAAGCAGCAAAAAAAAGTCCCAAATCGATTATACATAAACCCCAAATCGATCTAAACACAAAGCAGCAAACAAAATCTACAAATCAATTAAACAAAAACCTTAACAAAATTCTCAAATAGATTAAATATAAAACCTTAAATCAACTAATACACGAATAACTTCAAAGGATTTAAAGAATTAGAAACCCTAACTTACCTCAGAACGATTGATCGACGCAGCAGATGAAACGGGTGACGAACTACGACGGTTTGTCTGAGTCTGAGTCTCCAATTTTGCTACTAAATAATTGAATGGGTTCTTCCGATTTTGATGGATCCTACTCCTAGTATCACCTCAAGAATGATTTCTCTAAGCCGCAGGCGTTGCCGAATGAAAGAGAATTGAGGAGTGCAAAGGTCTCTCGAGACTGTCGAGAACGAGAAACAAACAATAATGGCACCTAACGGATAAGTCTCTAACCCTTAGTCCCTAATAGTTATTCGGTTTCGGTTCTTCAATTCGGTTCTCGGTTAGAACCGGAACCGAACCGATACCCACGATTCCTGATTTCAAAACCCATCGGATATTAAGGATATAACCGAAACCGACCCAGAACCGGTTTTTTTCGGTTCTTCGGTTTCGGTTCTTCGGTTCCGGTTTTTTTGCCCAGGCCTAGCTACAACCATGCTTGAGGACATCTCGGTATTGTTCCATCAAGCACCTTCACCTCTAAATGTTGTTTCACACAAATTATGCAAAACCTATGACCGCATTTATCAACAGAAAACATGAAAAAAGGATTATAATTTTCGAGACAGATAACGCAAAGCTCTTTCTTAGAGCCCTTTGTTTTACGAATATACAAAGGTCCTATGACTCGAGAAACCAGTAACTCCTTTGCAAGTTTATAAGAAAACTTAACATCTTTTTCATCCACCATTACAAGATTGCTTGACTGGAACCGGCTTCTCATGCGTTGAAAATCATCCATTAGCAGAGCAATGCTTTTGTTCTTGGGTTCCAATCTTCCAGAGAACTATATGATATACATTCCAAAATAAAAATTCGCAATACGTGAAACTGAAGCAAAGGGATAGCAATGAAGGAAAGGAAAAGCCCTTACGTATTCGAAAAGCGTAAGACGATCGCAGTATATAGAGATGTGACTGATCCCTAATTTTGTGGCCTCGACTAGACCACGCATCAGTGCCCTAATCTCTGCTTCCATGGAGGTGATCATGTTGTCGTCGTTTAGCTGTCCATTAGTCTTAAACACCAGATTATACTCATGGTCCCAAATTAAGACCTCGAACGGTATCATTGCAACCGCCGTTTTGCTCTTTGCGGCCATCTCCATGCTTATCAGACACATGCAGTAAAGCTTGTAAAAGTGAGGTTTCTCCCTAAGGTTTTTCGCTGCGCCGCCGCCAACGAAACTCATTTTATCGGCACTCTTCTGAGATCCCCGCCGAGATTTCAGAAAGGCCTTTGAGAAGATGCTGAATGTGAGATACAAGATATATACGAAGCCCTCGCGAGAATCTACCGAAATATACGGATATATTTTGGAAGCTAACGAATTATATGTGCTCGATCGTTAGGTAATTAATTACTACGAAGTGTCTCCTTGTATCTAGGAATATCGTATCTTTTCACGTTCCATTATTCTAATGTGCACTATATTCTTTCTGTATAAATATCTATCTGTAGACATTCAGCAGTTCTTCGGCGTGATAATCTTCAGATGGCACACACACGTGTGCGAAAAAGAAGGGTATAGGTCGTCGTTCGGGTTGCGTTGCTTCTTAACACGAGGTCATCAAAACTTCCGAATCTTGGGCCAAACTTGGGTTATTTAGGCCCAACGTAATTATGCAGTAGTTATTTACGATTATGCCATTCGTATTCCTTTGTATATCAAGCCTTCTTCCCCATATTTTCTTCTAATTCTCTTTCTCCTTTCTGGATTCTTGCAACTTGGAGGGCATAATCGAACTATTGTTTCTTATTCGTAATTCAGTTTCTGTTCTTCAGATTACAGTTTCAAGCTGCGGATTGCCAAACTGGTGTTTTCACGAATCGCGTATAAATAAAGTGAACCAAGGTAATTGATATTTATGATTCCGTTTCATATCTCAAATTTCTCCTGCCAAAGTCCAGCATATTGTGAGGGAATCTTTAACAAGTTTATTTCCAATCAGTTTGTTGAATTCGAATGTTTAGAACCAGAGGCTGATTTGAATATATATATATATATATATGTTCGCAGCAATTTTTGATACCTTGATAAAAACTTATTGCGAACGGAAACTGCTCGACAAAATGCCTGAACGAAATTTACATCTGTAAAACTATTTAATTTATATGCCTCTGTAACGTACCCTAGGTGTGATTGTACATTCTTGAGAATATAGGTTGGGTCTTTTTGCCATATGAGATACAATTAGTGTTGTCTATTTGTATAGGCTACATGAACTTTTGCAGGTTGGTTTAAGTTCCGACTAATGCCTCTTATCTGTATTTGAACTAGGGCATAATTTGAAACAAATACTCTATAAGAATGCAAAATACCCCATATATCAACGTTAACAACTTTCCCTTTTGAGTTTTGTTTATAACCTGAACATGAAAGTCGATAGACTTATCAAACTAGCAGAGAAATTTCTAACAAAAGTTTGGAGATTTATGGTCTCCCAACGTACTGACTCCTTTTGTTATTTTCCCTTGGAGCTTGAAATATTGTCTGGGACACTCCAGTGTCCACTAGTAAGCCTTTATGCTGAAAGATCTCATGTTACTGAAAACTTTCTGGCTTGTAGTTAGAATGAACAAGAAGAGCCTCGTGTTTCCTTTACTAGTGTAATATATTAGGCTCTAACTGTTTCGTCTTCTACTTTCTGAAAATATGTCATTTCTTTCAACATTTAATAATAGGCTTAACAAAATTCTACAATTTGTGTGTATTGCAGAGATTCTAGATTCTCCAGTGTAGCAATTTGAAGCTTATTATCAGTAAACACTATGGGAAACACTTCTGGTGACGACAAGATCCTCAGCTACAATGATGTTGTCCTCAGGAGATCAGATTTGGACATCCTAAACGGACCCAATTTTCTGAATGATCGTGTTATCGAGTTTTACCTAAGCTTCTTATCCACGGTCCACACTTCTCCTACCATCTCACTAATCCCTCCCTCCATCGCCTTCTGGATCTCAAACTGCCCCGACACTGAATCCCTGAAAGATTTCATGAAACCACTTAAATTACACGACAAAGACCTCATCATCTTCCCTGTAAACGACAATCAAAATGTGGAGTTAGCAGAAGGAGGATTACATTGGAGCTTACTTGTGTACTACAAAGAAGCCAACTCGTTTTTCCATCACGATAGCTTCTTCATGGGAACGAACAAATGGAACGCGAAGCAGCTGTACAAGGCAGTTTCTCCATTTGTGGGTAATGGAGATGCGACTTACAGAGAATGTGCTGCTGATACACCGCAGCAGAAGAATGGGTATGATTGTGGTGTTTACGTTATTGCAATCGCTCGTGTTATTTGCCAATGGTTTAGCTCTGAGGGAATAAAGAACCGGGATGAGCTGTGGTTTACTGATGTGAAGGAGACTGTACCAGATTTGGTTAACCAATTGAGAGAAGAGATTTTGGGGATCATCAAAAGGTTGATGTCTGAGACTGAGAGTAAATGAGAGATGGATGGTTGTTGATGTTGAATTCCTGTTTAATGGTTTAACTGTTTCCTGGAACGAAAATATTTTGATGTTTTCATTCACCGGTTAAGGCCAAAACAACTCTTCTGCTACTATTTTCACTAAGGGATTAGGCCAAAACAACATTTTATCTGCGAATATGAAGAAAAGAAAATGAAAAAGAAAAGAAAATTCTATTTTTTTAAAATAAATCATGCGATTATCCGAAATAGTAGTATATTTGGGAAAATTGATTGTGGTAAAAGCCCATTAATTTGGTGTTTAGGCCCATCTTTATTAAATATGATGATAAAGTTACTATAGGCCCACGGTGGAAAATGAAACATCTTACCATTAATTTACCACGAGAACCGGTGACGGCGTGACGCATCTATCTTACGAATTCAAAAGAAAGTTTGACCGGTGACCTCTATAAAACAAATTTTTCTAAAGTTTCATAGTAATTGTAAAAGAAAAGTCTATGAAATGATGGAACTATTATATTGTTATCATTAAATTTTTCGATTGACAAAATTACCAAACAAAAATCGTGATACCGTTAATAAATGTATATCGTAGATAAAACTTCAAATTTTCAAAGTTTTTATGTTATTCTTATGAATTGCAATCAGAAGAACTCGTGACGCGCTCCCGTATATAACTCGATAAAAAAGCTCAGTTATATTTAAACAAAGTTCATGATTATTTGCGTGTGAGGAAAAGCTTTTTTCAAAAACGATATTTTTTTATAAAAGCCATAGTACATTAATTTAAACTGAATAGTTGTTATAGACTAGAGACATCTTACAAATTACTTTTTAAGAAACTAGCTAATTATATGTTCAAAGTAATTATTATATCAATCAACACTAGATGAATGAATAAAAAAAAAACTATAGATCGGGAAAACGAATCCATTTTCTGAAATCGAGAGAAATTTTCACTAAAGTGGAAACAAACAAAAGAATGCTCCGAAGGATTTGTTTTTTAAAAATAAGGACATAGAACTAAAAAGAAAGAGCTGCATGGGAATCTACGCTTTGATGCTTTGCTTGAAGATGGAGGCAAGAATATATGCGGGTCCCTTTGGAAATTGCGCCTCAAATCTCTAATCCGATCCTATTTCTTCTTTCTTTTATTTTATTTTATTTTATACACGTCTCTCTCGTTACTCTTCAACTATCGAGATGTCTATATATGTTAAAATAAACAAATGCAGGTTTTACTAAAAAATAAAACTAAAACACGTCTTTTTATTCGCTTTTAAGTTTCTACATCAAAACATCTCTTGTTAAAAATGCAACATGAAACTAAAGGATTTTGATTTTTGTTTTTAATTTGTACTACTAAACAAATAAAAAAACAATTCACTTGTGTTAGACCCGAGTACTATAAATCTAAGATTCATAGAAAATATTTAGATACATGACGTATAAAACATATATAACTAAACCGTAAGTTATAGCATTGTGATGTGTTGGTATCTTGTAAGACTTTATTGTCCATAACTCTTGCGGCTAAGATCCGAAATTGGATCATCTAAATAAGAAATATTGACCAAAAAAAAAAAAAAAAAGCAGTGTTATGTGATAACTGATTATTAAAAATCTGACCGAAATATTATCTTGGAACATGCATCATACGAGATATATTCATGCATTTTGTGTCTGGATCACTTAGCCACTTAGGAATGTTTTAAATTGTATTTTTTTTCTCTTATACTAGCTAGATGACTATAACCAAACTAGAGCAAAATAAAAAATTTGGTTCTAATGTTTTCTGTCAGGGATTATTTGGAAAATAGATAGATTTGGCTTATATATAAAAAAAAAAAAAAAAAAAGAAAAAAAAAAAAGGGTGTTTGAAATCCTGAGTGGTGAGTGAGACAGCACATGCAAAACCTATCAGGCAGCGACCAACTTGCCCTCACTTATCATTCTTTCTTTCCTCGATTTCCTCCCAATTATTCCTTTCTCATGCCGCCACGTGTCATCCCATTACCCGGCATTTGGGTCCCACTTTCACCGCCGGCCAATGACTATGTTTCTTCTTCTGTTGTTGGCCCTATACCCGAATTATTGTCTCGACATTTCCAGGTTTTTCTTATTTTATTTTCCTTCCAACTTTTATTTCACAATTTAGGGTTTATTCCTTACTGTTTGTTACATCAACGATGATATTGAACAATTAAACCATAACTATATGACGGGGAGCAACTTGATGCATTGTTGATTTAACAAAAAGTAAGGAAGATGATAAAGTTTTTCGACTTCATCAAATTGTTTGGACCAGGAACCAAACACCAGCAATCATCGAAGGGAAGTTAATTGGTATTATTAATTGGTAATCACTTCGAATAAAAAAAAAAAAAGATTGTAGATTAAACATCCAAATTTTTATTCATATAAACTAAATTTAATTTAAGTTTTTGAGTTATTATCAATTGAACATTACCAAGTGGTAGTGAACTAGTGGTTCCCACTTGTTGTTGATTGGCCATGTTGGTCAAACGTGGATTTTCTAAAACGTGGATTTATCTAACTCCTCTATTTGGTTAGTCATAGTCGTCTTAAGAAATAAGAAAATTCGGATTTTTATGGACCTCAAAGATTAGTATAGGTTTCAGCTTAAATGATTCCGGTTATAAAATAAATAAATAAACAACATGCAAAAACCAAACAAAAAGCTAGTGTTATATATTTGTATATATATTATGGGGATACGAAAAATAAAAACAACGATAACGATCACTCCAAAAACTATGATAATTTAGGAGTACATCATGTCGAGATAGATTGCAGTATGATTCATATGCTCTCTTATCAATACGATCTACTTTAACTTCTTTTTATTGTCCAAGATATTCTAGTTTTGTCACTTGTCTACAAAGACCCTAAAGCAACTCAAAATATTACAACTTTGACTAGTCAACCCAAAAACTATATGTCTATTTTCCAACAATATTTTCCCATGGTCCCACCACTTTATTTAGACATGTGGTATAACGTTCAATTCCCTATTTGCTAATTTTGAGCGGAAGATTCATTTTATGTCACTCTCGTTCATGTTTCTAGACCTCCACATCTTTTGATCTACATTAATATATTAGTTGATGTTCTGATAAACTCATAAGATTTATCTTTTAAACCCTGTAAATTACTTTCTTATACAATTTTTGTTTGAATGAGAGTTCGTATTGATCGAAAATTTGGTTCATTGTCGTTTAATTTTGGTATAAAGTGAATGAAATATTAACCGACTTATTGGATAACTTATGATTAGGTTTATATGAGACTTATTACTTAGTAGTCTTAGTTGGTTTTGCTGGTTCACATCTAGTAGTAAATTATTGTGCTAGCGTTCCCATAACTATGAAATTTTTCTCCAACTATTTAAGACTATATATATATATATATATACATATATTTATTTATTTATATATCTAACATATTATGTTGTGTTATCTCTATTTTTGGACCTAGATTGCAGTTATTAGAAATCAACTAATTATAATTTGATTTGTGCCAACTAAACACTTAAGAAAAGCATTCACAAATGTAGGCTCACGCATTGAGGATCGGATCTCTCCCATTAACTCATTAAGAAAAATGTGCAACTAAACAATTACTCCCTCCGTTTCACAAAGCGTGTCGTTCTAACATTTTTCACACATATTAAGAAAAATGTATAAATACACTGTATAAATATCTCTTTTTAATTAATAAACTGCAAAAGTAAAGACAAAATAGAGATTTAGTTAAAAGTCTGCAATAAAAATATAAAACGACACTCTTTGTAAAACAAAAATAAAACTCTAAAACAACATTCTTTGTGAAACAAAAATAAAACTCTAAAGCGACACTTTTTATGAAACGGAAAGAGTAAAAACTAATCATATATTAAAGAACATCAAAACTTGATATATTTACTAGAATTTTTTTAGACGTATTTACACATATTCAACCATATTTACAAAACACCAAAAGAGAACCTTAGTTTATCAATGGAAATTTCTAAATCTATCCATAACCTTTGAATCTCTATGTGTCACCAATATGCAATACAATCGCAAACTGAACACAATCACGATTAATTCAAGAGAAGCCTCGATTTTTGTGATTTATTTTTCCCACGAGAGCTAACCCTAAAGTTCTACTCCGTGCATATATGTATACTCTCACCTTTTTATCTCATTGATATCTTCGAGTATATCTATTTTTCTCTAATATATGTATAAATTCTTTAAATCTTCAATATAGAAATCTTCAAGTTTTCTTTCGCTCCAACATATCGTTACCACCTCATTTTGAATAGATTCAATTTTGTTCTTGTGCGTCAAACTCATAGTTCTGCGCAACTCCACTTCGTCCTTTGAGCAAAACTTCAAATGCTTGTAATTTCCCCTATTTTATTATTTGTGACAACTCAAGTTATATAAACAAATAGGTCACAAGAACCACATCAAATGCAAAATATATAACATATATCTCATAACAAGACCATTTCAACGTGCATTGTCACACATTGGTACATCAACATTTCCGATACCAAGAAAATGGAACCATAACCCATTAACAACACTAGAAATGCATATACACCTTTCATATTAAAACACTCGACGATGTCACGCACAATGAGTAGTTTATCATGAAAACCCAAAACATATATAGAGTATAGCTCACTAGCATGTTATTCTAGTCATTACTTCAAAAGTTAAATGAACATAATGGAAAAAACTAGTGAGAAACACTAAAACAACTTTTATCCATGTTCAGTTGTAAAGAAATGAATACAAGTTCATCATCTGCAAGTTTACCCTAATCAAATCGATCACTTACTTGACAAACATAAATTTTCACTTAACAAGATAAAATAAGTTACACAAGCATCAAATTTAACGCAAATCATAATATAACTATGGACTAAGACAGTCGATTCGTTGGAAATAGTGAACAGTAAACAAACTTTAATCAAATATTCTCCTATGCATGTTACTCGGCTTACCGAAAAGATCCAAATGTAAGAAAATCATAATCAATAGTAAAATTCTCTGAACTAAACTTAGACCATCTTTATTTTAATATAATTCCATCATGAGAATGTGTCTAATTAAAATTGTGTCTGCTTATAAATGACCTACATTAAATTAAAAAAATGTTTTGTCAAACATATATCAACATAATTCACGCATTAAACACTCAATTCAAATTTCAAACTAATCAACAAGAAGTTGAACCCAAAACCCTAGCTAGCTTTGAGGGTTTTCACATTTTCCTAAGGCCAATTACGACTAAGTTGAACCCATGAATCAAAGCATTATTATACTTTATGTAGTAGTCTAAAATAAACTGTTGTTAAAATAGAGAAAAAGATATAATAAATTTAAATGATAGATTTAATGGACAAATTTTAGTTGGTTAACAAAAAAGTGATAAATCTATGAGAGGTTTTTTAAAAATGATCTTTCCTAGTACAACTTTGTAAAATGGTATAATTCCACATAAAAAAAGGTGTTCTTATAAATGAATCTTATATTTTCAATTTAAATTATGTCCATTGGCATATGTCAAATACGAAAAGAAAAAAAAAAGTGGAAACTCGATACATGATTAAAAGGTGTATGAACTGGTAGTGCTACAATTTTTTATAAAATAAATTTTAATTAAGTTGATTAAAATTTGAAAGATGGTCATGATTATTTTGATAAATTAGGGAGCCAAGTAGGTAGGGTCAAAGGGAAATATAATGATCATCGGTTACATTTGGAGACCAATGATTGTTTGTGAATCAATCACCAATTTTCCTGGTGGAAAACTCATTGTAAGAAACATTTTCTATATAGTAAAAATAAAGATAACAAATGATATTTTCTAGTTTCCCAAATATCAAGAATCAACATATGCAATAAGATGATAGCTAAAATACTATATAAGAAATATGAATTATTTTATTTATTTATAATTAGTGTTGAATTGGGAATCCATAAACTTATAAATTTGATTCCCTAGTAAGATTTATCAATTTTATAGTGATATTTAGTTTGAAATTGACTTGAAAGTTTTATACCCAAATAAAATGTTTATGTACTATCAATTAATTAGTTCTAAACTAGAAACTCATAAAAATTGAAAATTGATAGTCTCAGACAAATAATTTTATTTTTAGGTCTCTTAAATGTTTAATAGTTAAGCAAACTAAATATCTAACATAATTTTTAGTGAAGAAAAAAAAATCTTTTTTTTTTATATATATGTTATATCATTTGTTTTTAATATAACTATTGTTTTGATCTTTTTCATTTGGATTAAAATTAATTTAGAATAAATGAGAATATATGTAGTGATGGGGGAGGTGGTAAAAACAGAGAAGAAATCAAAACAGAAGTTGAGAAGTTCTTTCAAAAATTCTTAATTTTTTGTCCTTCAGAGTATGAGGAAGCTAGGATAGAGGAGTTGCGTGGACTTTGGGAGTTCAGTGTCTTCGAACAAAATGCTTTTAAGCTCACGGAGGAAGTGACGGAGGAAGAGATTCAGAAATTTCTCCTCGTGACGAAGAAGAATAAATCGTTTAGTCCCGACGGATTTCTGAAGGAGTTCTTTATTTCAATACGGCCGATAATTACAGAAGATTTTTTTGCTGCTATGAGATCGTTCTTTACGAAAGGGTTTTCTCCCTGCTAGGCTAAATGACACAGTCTTGGTTTTGATCCCTAAGAAGACGGAGGCTATTGACATGAAGGACTATAGTCTGATTTTGTGTTGTAATGTGATATATAAGGTGATCTCGAATATTTTAGCTAACCGGCTAAAGGAGACTTTGCCCTTGTTCATCACTGAAAATCAATTTTCCTTTGTAGATGGTAGATTATTGATGGAGAATCTATTTTTAGCAACAGAGTTGGCAAAATATTATCACAAGGGAACTATCTCTCCCCGAAGTGCGATAAAAATTGACATATCAAAGACTTTTGACTCCCTGCAATGGCCTTTCTTGTTAAATACGCTGAGAGCTTGAAATTTCTCGGACATAATTATTCGCTGGATTGAGCTATGTGTCACGATGGCGTCTTTTTCGGTTCAAGTAAATGGAGAACTAGCGGGGTTCTTCTGGAGTAAACGAGGACTGAGACAAGACTGCTCGCACTCTCCTATTTTGTTTGTAATTTGCATGAACGTGTTATCGAATAAACTTGATCAGGTTGCGAGAAATAGAGAGATTTGATATCATCCAGACTGTAAGAACGTCCGGCTCACTCATTTGTGTTTTGAAGACGATTTTATGGTATTTACGGATGAGAAACTTAGCTTTGTTGAAGGTGTATTACAGGTTTTTGAAGAGTTTGAAAAGAAATCTGGCATGCGTATAAGTATGGAGAAGTCAACAATTTACATGGCTAGTATTAATACGATTCAACGTGAGAAGATTTTGCAGAAGTTTCTTTTATATTTTGGTTCATTACTAGTTCGATATCTGGGTTGGCCGCTGCTAACGAGGCAAACGACTCAAGGTGATTATCTTCCTCTTTTGGCGAAAATACGCTCTCGGATTAGCTCGTGTTCAAGGAGATTTTTATCATTTGCAGGAAGACTTCAGCTCTTGCCATCAGTGATATCGAGTATTATCAACTTTTGGATCTCTACATTTCGGCTTTCGAAAGCATGTGTGAAGGAAATTGAGAAGATGCGCTCAGCATTTCTCTGGTTAGGGCCTGATTTAAAACCGTGTAAGGTGAAGGTGGCATGGGAGGACGTTTGCAAGCCAAACAGTGAAGGGGATGTGGGTTTAAAATCGTATTTAGAGGCTAACAGAATTAGCATGCTTAAATTGATATGGCGTCTACACTCAACTTCATCTTTGTGGGTTAATTGGGTTCATAAACTTCATCTTTGTGGCTTAATTGGGTCCGGAATATCTTATACGAAAAGTTTCTTTCTGATCTATAAAGGAGACAACTTACAAAGGATGTGCCTATATGGAAGAATATGTTAAAATGCAAAGAGATAGCAAAGTCTTTCCTTACGGTAAAGGTTGGGAATGGTGATGATACCTCTTTTTGTTTGATAGGTGGTGTCCATTGGGATGTCTACAAAATTTGCTTAGAGAACGAGGATGCATTGTCATGGGTGTAAGGTTAAATGCTACAG
The DNA here is from genome assembly GCA_900116095.1 of Euclidium syriacum. Classification (NCBI taxonomy): domain Eukaryota; kingdom Viridiplantae; phylum Streptophyta; class Magnoliopsida; order Brassicales; family Brassicaceae; genus Euclidium; species Euclidium syriacum. Next base: position 10,004,567 of record FPAK01000006.1, read on the forward strand.
TGGGAAAGGTCTGTAGGCAAAGGAGATGTAGAAGACATCGCCAATTACTCTTAGTGCAGGTGGAGTCGGAAATTGTCAAAATAAGAGACACAAGTGACGTGTCGGTGAAAGATTTGGCTTTGTAAAGAGGAAAAGAAGGAAAGTACACACATGTGTTTAATTCTAAGTTGACTAGGAATCTAATTAGGGCTGCATCGACTACAAAAGAATGGTACAAGGGGATATGGTTTGCTTATGCGACCCCGAAGTTCTCCTTTGCAGCTTGGCTAGCTGTTTTGAATAAGCTGCAAATAGGGACTTATATGCAATGATGGAATGTTGGGGCAAAAACCGATTGTGTTCACTGCGGACACCCTTTAGAAACAAGAGATCATCTCTTTTTTTATGTTCTTTCTCCTCACATATTTGGGAAGAACTGAGTAAGGGGATGTTGTGGAATGAATACACAAATGTTTGGGAAGATATTATCGAGATTATATCCCTTCTCAGGGAATCTTGAATAATAACTTTCCTTATTAGATATATGTTCCAAATTTTTATTCTATCGGTGTGGAGGGAAAGAAACCAACGGTGGCATGGAGAACAGCCATTATCAGCGAGTATTCTAAGTAAAGTTATCGACAAAGCTATCCGAATCGTATTTCTTCCACTAGAGAAATGTGTGACAAGAAATCTAATGAAACTCTTACTATTTGGTTATTTACAATGATAGGCTTAAGAGTAATTTTGGTTTTAGTTTTAAGTTTTAACTTTGTGTTGAAGTTCTAGGTTTTCAGTTTTAAAATCAATATGTAAAAAATAATTTTTTTTTCGAATATCATTTAAAATAATTTCAAAAAAGCAAAAAAAAAACATTTAGATCTTTTATTATATGTCTATAATTTTTGAATTCTATTCTATTTTATATTTTTATTAGTAACACATACAGAAACAAAATATATATCTTCATATAAAAATTGTACTAAATTAACCTTAAAATAACTCTTATTCAAAATAAAAGCTAGTATAAAATGATATTTATTTTGAACCAAATGGAGTATATATATGTTAAGAATATTTGAGTGTTATTATACAAGTACAATGGATATAGTTCATCTAGACGTGAAATAGATTTAGATGGTTGATTCGCTTCTAAGAAATAAAAAATGGTTGGTTTGTCTCTTCTATTGATATATTTAATTTTTCATTTTTTGTAATAAAGAAGAAAAACATGTTTGTAGTAGACCAACAATAAAAATCACTAGACCAATCCATTTTTATGATAGTAGTACTAGTATGAGTTACTTATTCTCTCTTCCCACGAGACAACGTTAATAAATCGTATAGTATATATAAAAATCATACAAAAGTAATATCAAAAATGTGTGTGGGTGTGTGTGGATATGGTCTTTAGACCAAATCTTGGTCTTCATAGAAGTCTCTTTTCCGAAAACCGATGTCTTAGTGTGATTTGTGTCTCTATGAACTTTAAATCCCCATGGGATAATGCAATTGCACATCATGTGCAGCCACACACTGTCCGGCCAATTCTTTGCTTTTACTTCATCATGTGTTCTATTTACCTATATAATTCTAACTAAAAGTTATATTCACAATTAAAACAATAAAAAGATATGGAAGAAATCAACTATGTATAATATATCCATTACAAGTATTGGTTAATCATGGTGGATCCGGTATTAAAAATCATTTCGTCGAGATTCACTACCAAGAAGGCTATTGCATGTTACCTATAAATTATAATTAATATGATCTGTTTGTTTGTTTAACTACAATTATTTATAGGAATGAAATTTTACCCAAACACCAAGTGAAGTAGTTGCATATGTATGAAAGATAGATTTAAAGCTAGGAAATCTTGAAAGTATGTTATGGCCTATAAAGAGGAGTGTAGTTGACGATCAAGAAATATTATTCTGAAGATAGAATATAGTTAAAATCATTAAGGATCAAGATAAAAGGACTCGATCCAAACACGGGAAAAGAATCTAATTGAGTGAGATAGGTAGCTGGACGAAATATAGATATGTTTTTTGCATGGATGAAAGCTAATATAAACTTAAATTTTGTAATTGAATTGAAATTTCTGATAAAAACAAGTTAGTCCGTCTTTATAAACTATCACCGAGAGATAATTTTCGAACAACAACAATAATATCAATTTTTATAGTAGGAGAATGATTGGTTATTAAGTATATAATGTTTATAATTGGAGAAAAATAGTTAAAACGATGAAGGTAAAAAACAAAATTTAAATTGAGTTAGCGATCTTCTGATAAAATAATTTACCAACCGAGAATATTGATTTTTGTCTTTTGCAGTTCATATATAAGATGGTATTAATTAAATCTCATCTTGCAAAAATTGTGTGGAAACAAATTATACAAATACAAAATTTTGTATTTATAGTTGTTTTTGCTTTAAACATAAGGTAATTTAAGTGTAGTGATGATTATATTTATCCAGATTTTTTCAAATTGAATCGAGATGTATAATGGATCGAATGTAAATAATTAGAGAGATATCGGTACCCTCCTCTGGTACGAAGGTCACTTGAAACGGTAGGACCCATAAGGAAGAACAATAAGACATTGCAATGTGTGTGGGTCCAACGTGGTGACAACTCAACGGACCATACGGACATAAAACAGAAACTACAAAGAAGGCACAGCTTGAGGAATAAAGACAGAATGGAGTTGAGTACGTGGGAATCCGACGTAGAACACCATCATCGTACGGTCACTATATACATACTCCATCTTACCAATATAGTCTATAGATCTATTTCACATTATTGATAACAACGATTGCAAGTCATCATTATACTTCTTTAACCGATAATTAAATTTGACTCATGGTACATTATTGTGTAACCATCCGAGTGGGAGCTTATAGATTATTTCGGATTGTTATTTATTTTAATCGGGATATATATATATATGTATGTGTACTGTTTAGTACTGTTCAAAAAATTTTAATTAGGGTTTTAATTTGGGTGGTGACATAACAACAACTAAACCACTCTATCTACAAATATGTATTAATTTGTTATATGTTTTTTCAATAACTAGGATAAATCATTAGGCAAAACTTCACCTAACCAATGAAACATGTAAAAATACTTATATCCAACAAGAATAATTTAGTGTGACTGTATTTAATTATTTATATATGTACAAAACACTTATATGAACTGTAAAATCAGTATAAAATGAACAGTGTGACGAGTAAAAAAATGAACTGTAAGATTTGGCATTATTCCCGAAAAAGAACAGTAAAATACGATTTATGTATAACAAAATAATAATAAACGGCGGCTTTATGATCTGTTCCATATCACGTTCCGAATTGGTTCACATTATTCTTCATACCGTTGTTTTAAAAATATAATATCAATATTAAATAAAATAATATGGGATCGAGGCCACAACCACAAGAACCGTGTCTCTCTCTCCTCCCACATTCTCATGTATATATATACATATGCTTGGCTTTTCCTTCTGCTTCACTTTTAATTTCTATACTCATCCATCAATTCTCGCTGGTCTCAGAAAAATAAAAACAATCACTTGCTCCTAGACACATAAACACTCTCAAACTCATCGAATTTTCTTCAAGAAGCTTCTCAGATTCAGCTTTTATGGATCATTTGTTACAACACCAGGTAAACTATACAATTGAAGATCCACCATTTCTTGATGGGTTTATTTGTCTAAATTAGAATCTTGATGGGTTTGGTTTTTTTTGTTTCTTTAAAGGATGTTTTTGGGAATTATAACAAAGCTAGAGAAGCCATGGGAGTATCATGTACATCAAACCAAACACAACTAGATCACAATCAGAAGAAACAGTCTCCGGCGGCAGCGGCTGTGAGGCCACAGCCACCGGAGCTAGCCCTGAGATGTCCACGATGCGACTCAACAAACACAAAGTTTTGTTACTACAACAACTACAGCCTCTCTCAGCCTCGCTACTTCTGCAAATCATGCCGGCGATATTGGACTAAAGGCGGGACCCTAAGGAACATTCCTGTCGGCGGAGGCTGTAGGAAAAACAAAAGGTCCTCGTCTTCGGCGTCAAGAAGCCTCAGAACCACTCCGGAACCAGCCTCCCACGATGGGAAGCCCTTCTCCGCTGCGAGTTTCGGTGGATATAATAACAATGAACCGATTGATCTAAGCTTAGCTTTTGCCTTGCTGAATAAGCAACATCCAGGGAGTTCTTCGCAGCTAGGTTTTCCTTCAGAATTCGGTAGCTCTCAGCAGTCTGACATGGAAGGTGTGTTTGGGGCAAGCCAACATAAGGAGAACGCTGGTTATGTGTTTGGGAACGGGAGCAGCGGTCTGGATATCGCGATGGGTAGTGATACAAACAGGGTCTTGTGGGGATTCCCATGGCAGATGAATGGAGAGAGCTTTGGGATAATGAACATAGGAGGAGGAGGAGGAGGTGGTCATGGAGATCAGATTGATTCAGGGAGAGAGATTTGGACCAATATGAACTATATTAATTCTGGTGCTTTAATGTAGTTCAAATTAAAAACCCAATTTATTTTTATTTGGGTTTTGATTTAGGGTTTCAATTTCATATTTTAGTTGGGAGGAAAGGGGGAGGGGGGTAGCTATTTTCTGAAATGGCTATGGAAATATAGATAAATTAGGGTTAAGACTTTCAAACTTGCAAAATGGGGTGGGGTGTTTTTCTTTCTTTTTCTGTTTCTGATCTAAATTACTGGGTTTCTTCTTTTGTATGTTTACTATGCATGTCTTAAATGAAACGTCTCATTTGTTTTTCGAATTTCGAATTTCGAATATACTTTTCTTTCTGCGAAGAATAAGGATTTAAACACTCAAATATTCATGCGTAGTAACTTATTCTTTTCACGAATGAATATTTGTGTGTTTATCCTACAAATGTCTGACGTCTAGAGGCTTCTTAATGGTCCGGTCAATGATGTTGATGTTTTTACTTAATTCGTCCGGTGACAGTAAAGGATCACTCTTGGTAATGTTGTTGCATAAATAGAAAAAAATATCGTATTATGTGGACTATTTGTTTTGTCACTAGATATAATAATGTAGACAAACTAATACCACTAATCAAATGAAACTAAGTATTTTGTAAAAAAAAAATTCGGCAGTGTAAATTTTCGATTAGTAAACAAAAGCAAAACAAATATATTAGTTGTTAGCGGAAGTGGTGAGTTGTTGGAGAATGGTATAAAACTGTGAGAGAAAATTGTTGATAAAAGTGGTGACAAAAAGTTTAGAGAAACGTTTTTACTATAATTTTTACTAACGCTTTTGTGATTGGTGAAAAAAAAACGGTTTACTTCTAATAGCAGCGGTTAAAGATTACTGATCAAAGCCTAAATATCATAAAAGTATATATTTTTTTTATTGTCTACAACTCATATACATGTTACTAAGTTTAAACATAATATATTATAATACGATAACAACATGAATATAAACCATGAGGTTATAAATTTCAGCCAAGAACTTGGTTTTTATTGTCTAATGCACATTTCCGAATTTATTTTTGGATTATGAATTTTATTATACAGAAATGCGGTTCCAAAATTGTTTCTAAATATATATATATATATATATATATATATATATATATATATACAGTATGTAAGACCGAAATTGATGACGAAGCAAAGATCTCACCTAACCTAATTTTGCTTACATTGGCTGACTATGCGCTTGAGAGAATGTTTTATATTATGAATATAAATATATTTATTGGTTGGCAATTGCTTTACACACAGAAACACGTGTTTATGTATATTCGGTAGCTGAAGAATTTAAGGACAAAGACTGGAAGAAGAGATTATAAAGAGAGCGACAGAAGTAACTTGAACAGAGGGTAAAGTACCAACTAGTTCAATCATTTTTTTCATAAGTTTAGATTACGGGTTAGAAGAAATCACCATAGTAAATAATTAAACACCCTTGCAAATCAACAAATGTAAGTATGTCCATCTCGCTTAATACTAATGTTTTCGTTTGTCTGTCACCCAAATTCAAATTTGCATAATGTATGTTTTGAAATTAAAGTAAAATTATTTTTGAAATCTAATTACTGAACAACAAGTAAAAAAATATGAAAAGTATACGAAAGAAAGAAAAATACAATATGGATATTGAATGATGTGAAAGGGCCATGGATCAATATATTTACAATTAATTGATTTTATGTTGGAAGGCCATGTAACTTAACATGGTATCAGAATTTTGACACACAATGTCCAATCCGAACCGAAATCGATCCGGCCCGAATTAATACGGCCGAGTTAACTCGATATTAATCATATGATGATATATTGTCGAGATTAATGGTTAGACGGACCACTGTCTCGAAGGGGCATGTCAGAATATCCCACGTCAGAAGTTGAGAAGGGATCTAGACTAATATATAATATAAAAACTATAGGTTAATCTATTTACAACCAATTGGTTTTATATTGGAAACTCATGTAACTTAATAAATGAAGATTATATTTAGAATGGAAAAAAAAAAATCCAATTTAATCATTTTTTAATCTATAATATCTAAAAAATAACCATTTTGATTTTCAATTGTTATGCATGTTAATTTGCAAAAAGCAAACAACATTTTAAATTAACTGACATACATAGATATATGTGACGCATCAAATATCAGATAATTAAATACAAGTTAAAATAGTACAATGATAATTTAACTTCAAACAATAAATACTAATAAATTGAATCAAACTCAATTAACCCATATACTTCCACAATTCAAGACTTGGACCGCTCTCGGCGGCTTATTATCGTGAGTCAGTTCAATTCTTTTCATGTGGTGATGCATCGAGTTCCTAAACTGGTTTAACTAGGAACTCAAAAATCACTAGAACTAGTGCCTTGGAACTTGAGCAGACACTTCTATATGAGAAAGACTATCCAACTAACTTCTCTGGTAATTGTGTACTTATCATTCTAATTTATATACCTCTTAATAGCTACAATGAAGTCTTGATTTCGCTGGCGAAGATATCTAAGTAATAGGTCCTCCATATTATATAATAAAAAAATAATATATTTCTCTTTTAAATAGATATTTTGAGAAAGAAAATTATTTATCTCACGATCCTGCAGATTCGGATAAGTTTTCACTTTCTAAATACATGATGGTGCTAACTTTGGACGAGCATTCTTCACTTAACTTTTCATATGTTATATATGATAATCAAAATCTTTTTTTTTTAGAAATTTTTTTCTGAAAATAAAGTAAAATTATTTTTGAAATCTAATTTAGTTTTTACTATACCCTGATGTCATAATTATCTTAATATTTAATATTAGAAAAAGTCAAATTAAAAACAATTTAAAATAGTAAAATATATGTAAAATAGATATAAAACATACGCAAAGTAAAATAAAACTTGGAAATTGTAGATTCAAAGGTGTAAATCCACAGTTATTAATTATTAAAGTCATATGCTCATACTTTGTTTTAATGTCGAACCCTTATTTACTTTCAAACCACGGATGATGATTGTCATTTTGTGTAAATAATCTTTTACTTTGGTCAAATAAATTTTAAAATTTAACCTTTCTTACTATTACTGATTCAGATGTTTTTAAGACATAAACATAAGATTAGTAATTATTCAACAACAAATAAAAATCCAATTAAAACACACAAGTTACATAATAATAGTAATATATATCATCCAACATTATAACATTATTATGATTAAGTAATCCAAACACCATTATCTCACCACCTAACATTACACCAATTAATTTGTGCTTGAAATAGTCATAACTTGAAGTCTGACTTGTGTTTTAATTTGGGAAGTAGAAACATTAAAGTAATATCATTATAAACTTTTGGTAGATACTTTAGATTATTTGGTAATAGATAGATATCTTTTTAAATTTGTTCGGCAATGAAATTTGAAATCAAATTATGATTGTCCAAATTCAAACAATGAATCTTCAATATTGATTGTCAAATTTGGCACGGAGAACAATTTAACAATTGACAAAATATTAAAATCATCAAAGTCATTAAGCTGTTTTTTAGAAGTACAGTATGTTGGGCGATAGTTTTTGTCGAACTAGTTATATTTAATTAGAATGGAGAAATTAATCAAGGTGTGTGCACATTCCCACCGAGGGAACCTACAAACCCATAAAAACTGACAATTTTTCATATTTTTAAATTAATACAAAATAGAATTAACATTTTCAACTGCTACTAAACCCAGAACAAAACAAAAATACTACATTTCATAAATGGACAATATAATTTGGATATTATATTTCATTTAAAGAGATTGATTTTTTATCAAGACCCATTGGGCCTTGGCCCAGGGATAATTCCATCTCTACTTAACAGGCAACAATTGCAGAGTTAACCTGAATACTTCACTTAAAAAGTAAAAATTACCACAACTTAAATCTTCCGAGCATGTAATTTCCAGAACATTGTTTTCAAACTACTAATTCACATCAATACCAGAGTCACAGGAGTTTCTCTTTATTATTCAACTCCAAATCGACGGTACCTGAGATAAGCAGAACCAGAGATGCACAAAGCGGAAATGTCAGTTCCTTTAAAGAATTCAAATCAGATCTAAAATATGTCAACTTTAGAAGAGGTTACCTTAATTATATTAGTCATTCTCCAACTATTTCTGAGGCTTCTTCCACAAAACTCCAATCTTCTTCAGCACATTCCCATTTTTCTTCTTTGTCAATTCATCATCAATATCCTCAGAGTAAGGAGAGTTCGTTTGATCATAGTTCTCAGCGAATTTCCCATTGTTTCCAGCAGAGAGCATGGCAGTAGCTGCCTCAGCAGCTTTTCTCCATTGGTTGGACTGTACTTTGAGCTTCCTGAGTTCTGTTTCCATCTCTGAGTTTGAAGCTTGAGTTGCCTCTAGTTGCTCGGTCACCCTTACCGCTCTCTTACTACCCTTGTCAGCTTCTTCCATTGCAATCCCTAGCTTCATGAGCGCGTCTTGTACATCTGTCTCCCTCTTGTGTATATCCGACTTCAATGTCTCGTTCTCGTCCGATATGATCTGGAGCTCTGTCTCTTTATCCATCAGATCCGCCTTTAAGTTCTCGACCGCCTCCTTTAGTTTATTCAGGTCAGCTTCACAATCTATTTCGTTCTGGCTCTTCATCAGTTTCAGGTAGAGGTTATCTTTCTCCTCTGAAATACACTGTAGGTCTGTTTCCTTGTCCATCAGCCTCGCCTGTAGCTCCTCTATCTCAGATTTAGCTATCTTTAGTTCAGACTGGAGCTCAGCTTGTATCCGTAACCGGGAAGAAGCCTCAACGTTCCCTTCTTTCCCCTTTTTCTCAGAAGCTTCTAACGCCGCTCTCAGTCGCTCTACCTCGCATTTCAAGGAAGATACTTCTTCCTTCATCTCATTTGATTCCCCGAGTTTCATACTTTCATAGTCTTTAAGCAGTGTTTCGTGGTTTTCCAAATCCTCCGGATTAGTCTGAAGCTTACTCACAAGAGCTTCAAGCCATACCATCCTTGATTTTGACTGCTCAAGCTCCATAGCCATCTTCTTGTAACTCTCAACTGCTTTTGTGCCATCTGACTTCAGTTCTTCGACTGCCTTTTTCGCAATCTCCAATTGCCTAAGAGTTTCAGTGGCTAAAGCCTCGGTTTCAGCTTCAGATACCTCACAATCCTTAAGTTGGTTCCTGAAATTCTCTACGAGGAAAAGCGTGTCCATTAAGTTTCCTCTCAAAAGTTGAACTTCTGAGTTATGCAGCTCCGCTTGTTTCACATGACCAGCTTCAGAAGAAGCCACCATCTCAATCTGAAGCTTGAGTTGTCGGATCTCATGAACAATAGCAGCTAATCCCGCTCTTTCACCAGCAGTACCACTAAACTCCAAATAACACTCCTGAGAAAGAACTAGATGATGATCAAGAGCACCGGTTTTATCGGTTTCTTCTTCCAGAAACTGATTAGTCTTGGTCTCCTCAAGCTTAGAGTAAACTTCTTGCAGCTGTTTCTTGGACTCCTCTGCCTCTTGCTCTGCTTGCTTCTTTGATGTCTCAGACACCGACACTTGATCTTTCGCCTTCTTCAACTCCTCTTGAAGCTGAGAGACTAAAGACTCTAGCTCCGTTATTCTACTTGGCCTCTTCTTCTGTTACCAAAGAAACATAGCAACGTTACACCATTCTCATCTCTCAACTACCCAAAAATAAATGTTCCACCTAATTCTTTATCCCATAGGCTCCCGAAAAATAAATGTAAGCTAAATTTTTCCACATCAAATCAATACACAAACATGTTATGATGGAAAACATATCTTGGATCATCCAAATAAAGAGGATTTATGAAATCTAGATACAGCAACAAAGAACAAAAGAATAAATAGGAAATCTTCTCTCAAGATCCTTTAGATTGAATCTTGAAACCAGCTTTATGATTACCTCAGAGACAGGGCTTCGAGGGGACCTACGATCCACAACTTTTGGACTTTTATCCTTTGGTGTTCTGTTATTAGCTGAGACAGGAGATGAGGTGGAGTCAGGTTCCAGCCCTGTTATCTTCAGTGGCCGAGCTGCTCGAGGAGAAGCCTTCTTAGGAACATCCGGAGATCCATTTCTGCAACCCCAAAACACACACACAAGATATATTACAAAATCGAAATCCGAGAAGATGTCACACTCCAAAGTTAGATTGAGTCTTCTTGTTTCAAAAGAGACTGATAAAAATTGTGATAGGATTTGATTAACTAGAGACAAAAGAGAAGCAATGAGGACCACAAGATGCAACCTTCAAGATTCAGCGTTGAAAAAAAGATCAAAACGCCCACAAGGAAACAACAAAAGAGGAGAAGAATCAGCCATAAATGCAAAGAAGACTAAACAAGAATTACCTTGCTTTTGGGGTCTGCATACTGTAAATATTATTATCTCTCCAATGCACAGGAGGAATATAAACCTTGTTTACACAAAAGATATTTCCAGCCACTTCTTTGCCTCTTCAATGCAAGCCTGACCCACCAAGAATTGTAGAGAGCTCATGTACATTTAATGCAGAAAGATGGAGAATAGTAACGAATCCAATGGCAGAGAAATCATGAATCGATTTATTACAAACAGGATAAACAAAATAAATATAAGATTTCTTCACATCTGTAACAAATCTATAACCAGAATATGAATATCTTAAAAGAAGAAACCAAATCTTTTATTTGCACTTCTTACAACTGTCTTATGTGGACATGTAGATTTGTTAGATTGTGCATACCATCGTGTTCATGATTCTTGATCAGTCATAATTAAAATAAAATAAGTGTGGTTCCTTTTATGCTTAAGACCACTCAGTGGAGAATACAACACTTTAGTCAATCTTTTAAAATGAGACAATGCAATAAGAGTCAAATATCTCAGGTGAAAACTAGAAACATATTGCCAAAAGATGATTTGGGAGACTACACATAGCTGAGTTTTTAGATCTGGATTTATCCTAAATAAACCCCAAAATAAGAAAGAAAAAACCAAACTCATCATATCTTGACACTGTAACCATTGATGTTAACTACACAGATTGTTTGACTATAAAGACACATAAAAAGAATCTTTCTTTGTTGCCCTCTTGACTATGTAATGTTTCACAACCTATCATCATGAAGGCTGGTACCAAAGGGCCCCTACACAACTACACAAGCAGCAATAACTTGGGTAGATTTACATTTATGTCCCTACCAGATTCATCCTCCTAAATGGAACACAAAGAGGGTTAAACTGTCAATTTTTCAAGACCAAGTTTCATCTTTTCCTCCATTATTGCCGTGAAAAGAGGGGACTTATACGTTAAAGAACTACTATCATGAATCATTATGAGTTTAAAAACATATATTATTTACCCACTCAAAGACTTAGTCAAGCAGAAATCTATATGGTTTCCTGGATAAACTTTTCCAGGAAAAAGGAGAATCTAATTTGTAAAAACTACTTGAGTGGAATGATGCAATGATCATATTAATTAAAGTTACACAGAGAAAAAGCTTCAACATTAAACCTTAAAGTTTTACTAAAAACAAAGAGATAAATGATTTTTTAATGAGTCCCAGATATGAAGAACTGTTATACAACATTAAACTATCCCAAGATTCTGGTGTTTTTCCCTGCTTCAAAAGTAAAATAAAAGCTGAAATAAGAACAACACAAACAAAAAAAGAGACATTTTGATGTTACAAGCTCTAACAAGGTTAAACCCTAATTTTAATTTCTTCTATAAGAAATCCAAGTTCCCAGATACTCATCATTTACATGGAGGAAAAAAAGTTTAGAAATTTTACATCTGATTACAGCTAACTAGGAAAAAAGACACGAGGTTTGAACGATTAAGCGAAACTAGATACGTAAAAATGTGAATGAGAATCGGAATATCCAAAAAGGGACAACGAAAAAGAAGGAAAATCACAACTTTTTGCTCGGAAAATAAACTACATTCAGGAAAGCTATTGCATTTTTTCCAGGAAACAGTGTATCTAACCAGAGCCAAATACAGAGGAGCAAAAGGAGTTTCTTACGCTGCGAGGACGGTTCGTGCTTGAAGAAAAGATTCAGATTTTGTAAAAAGAAAATGTGAGTGGAGAGATTTGAGTAGCAGAAACCTAAATTTTTCTTTTCTCTTTTTTTACTTTGCGGATTCCAAGAGTAAACAGTGTGACATGTTGAGTGAGAGAGAGAGAAAGAGAGAAGTGGGTAATGTGTGTTGTGGCTTTGGGCAGTGAGTCTGAGAAAGAGAAAGAGGAGAGAAGGGTACAACAGGTTACTCCAAAACGCAGCAAGACAAAGCGTACTCCTTTGTCGTTTTGAGCCTAGTTTTGATTTTTGAATTTTGATTCTGGTTTTAGACATTTCCCAAGTCGGGATATTTTTATTTTCTTTTCTTAGTTTTTGTTGATTTTAAAATTATTTACTTTCTCATTCACTTATTTGTCAACTTGGATGGTAATAGTTTTCTTTTTCAACTAAGCCACAGTCCTGGTCAAATGGTAATAGTCTCTCGTAAGGCGTATATTCTTTTGGTTTCGTGAAGTGTCAACTATGTTATTTGTATTATTTCTTGTTTATTAAAAACTGCTTTTCTTCATAGGTCCTTATAAATCATAGAATTGCTAAAATGGGCCATAAAATGAAAGTAATATGGGCCATAATTTAGCCCATTAGTTTTATTGGCCAACCCATTTATATGGAGATTGTAACGTACTTCTAGAATTTATAACATTTAATGGAAAAAAGTAGTACTAGTATATTCCAACCAAAGGCATGCAATGCCACAGAAATTTAGATAGGGTCATAGGGGGTGGTAGGATTGAGGAGACATGATAGTATATGGTCGGTCGGGGAAAACTTTTTTAAAGCTTGAACAACTAAAAAGTAGCTAAAGCATTCATTTTATCGTTAAGTATATTTTAGGACATTGAGGGTCCGGCTAAATTTTAAAATATCTGGCTTTTACGGTTACAATGGTAAATACTTTCTAGCCAAAGATGAATTTCAAAATATTTAAAAGGAATCTTAAAAAACATGTATAATTCTCATTTCTCAATTCTAAACTCTAAAATACTAAATCTTAAAAACTAACTAAAACGTCGAATCCTAAAGTCTAACCAATAATTAAACTTCATTTTAAATATCTAACTATTTAGTTTTACTTGTTAGACGAGAATCATAGTTGAAATAGACTAAATTCAAATATATCTAACAATAATGTAACAACTTTTGTTTTTAGTTTCTCTCTGCTTTGTTTAAACCTTTACGTACGCTTTCTTTAGTTAGTAAATAATTACATATCCTTTCTTTTTTCATAGTACTAAGTAAAGTTCACATTATATCAAAAAGAAAAAGAATAAATTTATAACAACTGAATCTTAACGAATAGTAATTCATAGCTTAAAATCCACGTAGCAAAAATTACGCTCACATATCTACACCAACGCTATAGACTAAGACTATAATAAATGGTATCAGCTCTGCTCTACACTACGTATAAACACAGGTTCCGTTTAGAACCATAAAGGTCAATCAAAGTATAAAACAAAACAAGGAACTACAAAACCGTCACTTAACACGTGTCATCATCCAAAAGCGCGTGAATTCCTAAAGCAGATGACACTTATGTAATACACATCATCACCTCTTCCTTCACCGCTATTATCACATCAAACAACAACAACAACAACAAACAGAGCATCGCATATTCAAAAACAAAAAAAAAGAGACAAAAAAACCGCCATGAGAACAAGCAATCACCTCATAGGTGTAATAAACTTCGTCACTTTCCTCCTCTCAATTCCAATCCTCGGTGGTGGAATATGGCTAAGCAATCGAGCTAACTCCACTGATTGCATGAGATTTCTTCAATGGCCACTCATCGTCATCGGAATCTCAGTCATGGTTGTTTCTTTAGCCGGATTCGCCGGAGCTTGTTACCGTAACAAATTCCTCATGTGGCTTTACCTCTTCGTCATGTTCTTCGTGATCGCCGCTCTGATCGGGTTCATCATCTTCGCTTACGCCGTCACTGATAAAGGCTCAGGCCGGTTTGTGATGAACCGGAGGTATCTTGATTACTACCTCCGTGATTATGCCGGTTGGTTGAAGGACCGGGTCACTGATGATGGATACTGGGTAGGAATCAGATCGTGTATTAGAGATTCTGGTGTTTGTAAGAAGATTCGAAAAGATCTAAACGGCGTTCCAGAAACTACTCAGATGTTTTACTTCAGAAAGCTTAGTCCTATAGAGGTATTTATTTTTATCTGTTTTATTTTAAAAGTTTTACTCCACTCAAAATTTCAAAAAACGTTTTCTTTGATATGTTGTATTTGTCTTAAATGATCAGTCGGGATGTTGCAAGCCGCCAACAGATTGTGGCTATACATACATGAACGAGACGGTGTGGGTTCCAGGACCGGAAATGGTGGGACCGAACACGGACTGTGCGTTGTGGAACAATGACCAGAGACTACTCTGTTACCAATGCAGCTCTTGTAAAGCCGGTGTTCTTGGTAGCTTGAAAAAGAGTTGGAGAAAAGTATCGGTGATCAATATTGTGGTTTTGATCATACTTGTTATCTTCTATGTGATCGCTTATGCGGCTTACCGGAATGTTAAGAGGATGGATAATGACGAACCGGCTGGTGAGGCTAGGATGACTAAATCTCATCCTAGTCATTTTCATATCTGATGAGATTTTTAGTTACTTTTTCTTCTTTTCTTACATGAAAGAAGTTCTAAAGTTGTGCTTTTATTACTTTTTATGCTTTTATGTTAGTGTGATGCTGATATAATTTGAGCTTTGCGTTTTTTTTTTGTCTTCTGTTTTCTATTTTAGGATATTTATGATAAAGATGATGATCGTTATTTGGTTGTTTCGTAGATATTTTCTTCTTTTTTTACGATTAGTAAGCCAACAATGGTTCCGACATTAACATTTTTTATTTCACTAGTAATAATCGAAGATAAACGAGAAATGGTTTTACATTTTTTGGATGGTATAGGCGTTTTTAATATTGATCCTACATCGAAGATGTATAATGCTATAAACTCGAGACTTTTTTCGATAAGTTAAAATTACATAAAAGATGCCTAAACTTGAAGAAAGTAGGGAGATTTGAGATTTCACTAAGAAGAAAAATGCTATGATTTACTCAACAAAAACTGAAAAACACCGAAAACATTTGGTTTCGAATTTGCGGTATCATCTTCACGACTCAGTTCTGGGCTCCATCTACTTATCGTATGTTCTTCTACTGTGTAGTTCCCCAAACACGAAGGTAGATTCATTTCCTCTCCTTTAGCGACACCATTGACGTAGAGAGTCAATAACTTTTTCGCAACGCTTCCACTTAAACGAACACAGCAATGGATATCAGACCACACCTTTAACCGGTCACTATCACCACCGGACTTAACCAAAACCGCGAATTGAGAGTGGACAAGACACGGATGGTGACGGTATGCTACCAAATCCACACCGTATAGAAACCCGGGTCTCAAAATCCAGTTTTTCAATCGTAAGTGTGAATAAGCTTTGAACGATATTGGGAAGCTTGGTCTTTTAGATTTCATGTAGAGCCATGCTTCCACTTCGTTTAACCAGTAACAACGTCGACCGGAGATTTTGATGCATATTTTGATGCATTTGAGATTGTAGAGCAAAAAGAAAGCTTCTTCAAAGGTAAACTGATAACGTTTCTTGACTTTCTCTACAGATGGAACGAGTCTGCCGAGACAACAGCGCTCGAGAAGCTCAGCTTGCTCTGGCTCAACCTCTAGCAGCAAGACGCATCCCAAGAGGGAACCCGAGGTCTTTGTTTGGGCTAGAGAGAGCTGCAACTCTGAGACTGATTTTGAAATAGGCTCTGCAAGTGCTTCTGCTTGTGCACCTTTTCGTTTCCATCTCGGTGCCATGAAACTGAGCTACATAAGCACAAAACATCAAACATTTGCACAAGAAAGGAGCAAAGTCTGTATCTGTCAATCTGATACCTGGGCATGAGGTAAAAGATCCGAGTTGTGTGAGATAGGAGCCTCAGGGGCCTTTCTTGAGCCTAATACAGAACTAGTAGGTAATTCAACAGCACCATCGTCAACTACGGAAAGTGGGACGTGAGCTCCTGAATCCTGCAGAGGGACTTTCCTCACATTTGGTTTTGAATTTGCGGTTTCATCTTCTCGACTGAGTTCAGGGCTCCATCTACTTATCGTCTGTGCTTCCACTGTGTAGTTCTCCAAACACGAAGGTAGATTCAATTTCTCTCCTTTGGAGTTACCTTTAACGTAGAGAGTCAATAACGTTTTCGCAACACCTCCACTTAACCGGACAGTACAATGAATATCTGACCACACCCTTAACCGGTCACTGTCACCACAGGACTGAACTAAAACCGCGAATTCAGAGTGGACACGAGACGGATGGTGACGGTATGCCACGAAATCCACACCGTATAGCGACCCGGATCTCAAAATCCAGTTTCTCGATCGCAAATGTGAATAAGCTGTGAAAAATATTGGGAAGTTTGGTCTTATAAATTTCATGTGGAGCCATGCGGAAACTTCGTTTAACCAGTAACGACCTTGAAGGGAGATTTTGATGCATTTGAGATTGTAGAGCAAAAAGAAAGCTTCTTCAAAGGTTAATTGAATCTTCTTGACTTTCTCTGCGGTTATAACGGGTATGCCGAAACAACAGCGCTCGAGAAGCTCAGCTTGCTCTGGCTCAACCTTTAGGCGCACGTTGAAGCCCAAGAGGCGACCCGAGGACTTTGTTTCGGCTAGAGAGAGCTGCAGCTCTGAGACTGATTTTGAAATAGGCTCTGCAAGAGCTTCTGCTTCTGCACCTTTGTACTTCCATCTCGGCGCCATGGAATTGAGCTGCATAAACAAAAACAATTTGAACAATAGATAATGAATGTTACATGCTTCTGCTTAATTTATTAGTAACAACAACTCTTATAGTTTGGGAACTCAGACAGAGTTGACGGATCTTGAAGAACCAAGTTGGAACTGAATCGAACAAAACAAGAACATTTATGTTTGTTACTGGGTATTTGTTACTGTTTCTTCAAATTCCTGTGTAGTTCAAAGACAAAGATTCACTCAAAACATGCTGGATTCGGGCTGCAACAAACTAAACTATCCAACATAGGGGTGTCAAAATGGTTGATCCAAACCAAACCAATCCATTAACTCATTAACTCATTGCTAAATCGGTAATGGTTTGACCCAACTCATTAAGCAAATGGTTTAAATGAGTTGACCCATTAAACTTTTGAATTCAACATGCTTTCTTTCCATAGAATCAAAATTGTATCAAACAAATAAACATCAAACTGTACCCAATTACTCCTAAGTCCTAACAATGCAACTTTCATTAGCAAAAAACAAAAGTAATAGATTCTGCAATAAACCCTCTCAAGAAACATTCTAGTTTTGTGTGTGTTTCAAGAATGAAAACAATTCAAGAACACAATTCCAAAAGTTTGCAGAGAGCTTTAAACCATTACTGAGAATGACAAACTATATATACACGTCTAAGATCTTGTATCGTTCCTGTAATTGAATAACCACAACGAATAACATAGCAACTAAGAGAATACAAACTTTTGATTACGTGTTGATGGAACCAGAAAACATCAAAACCTTGAATACTTAAGTCGCAAAAGAGATACCTGAGACTGGACAGTAGAGTCAGCAACAGTCCAATGCTTATGCTTGTTCAATAGCCTTGATAGATCTAAACCTGCGCATAAAGCTTTATTAGCCTTAAGGTTCAATTCAATCAGAAGCTCTAAAGCAACAAAGTAGAGTCAGTAACAGTCCAATGCTTATCACGTTTTCACTAGCTATAACAAAGAAAAATAAATCGAACTTTCATAGTTCATTCTCAAATTGAGATGCTCAAGTAAAAGCATGAACTGATTTTTAAAGAACACGAACAAGTTTTATCTTCTGTACAAATAGCAGAAAGACAATGCATACATGATCAGTAAGTGTTTACAAGTTAGAATCTGTAATAAGTAATTGCTCTATATAATCAGTAAAGTAAACCCATATCTCAAAATTCATATCTAAGTAAAACATGATGCTGTTTCAGAATCAAGTTATATAGTGTTTACAAGTTAAAATGCAAGAACAAAGGAGCAAATCAATCACCTTAAGAAGTGGAAGATGGAGGAATCTGAGACTGAACAGTAGAGTCAGCAATGGAGGCTGAAGAGGTAGCTGCAGCAGCAGGAGAATAGATTCGAGCTTTCTTGATGATCTCTGCAACAGTCCAATGCTTATGCTTAATAGTTTATAGATCTAATTTCACCTACGCATAAAGCTTTATTAGCCTTAAGGTTCAATTTAATCAGAGGCTCTAAGGCAACAAGTCTACATCAAATGCCTAGGATCACGATGACATGAAACTTCAAAAACGATCAACAGAGAGAAATTTGGTACCCGTTAAAACAAAAACGTGATCTCGTCCACCGGAGCGCTTCCAAGCTTTCGTGTTCTTCACAAAAATCAAGCACTTGCCTCTGCCTCTGGTAATCTTTGTTTCCAGGCTCGACGATGACGGGACAATCACGAGATTGTAGATATTCAGTTGCTAAATATTCACGAGAGAGGAAGATTTGAGAAAAGCCCAGCACGAAAGTAATTGTAATCTCAGAGACGAAGAAGAAGATGATGAAATTAGGGTTCGTCACTTTGAGATTTTGAGTTGTTTGTAAGATTTGAATCCAAAGAAAAAAGGGAACTTTGAATTGTTTTTGAATTCGGTTTGGGTTGGTTCAATCCCAATTTTTGAATTGTTTAGTGTTATGCCCACCTAGGAAGCACGGAATCGCCGGTCGAGCATCGATTTTCGCTTCGGAACCGGAACCGGAACCGGAATCGCAAGGGAATCGCGATTCCTGAAAAGAGGCGTTTGGAATCGCTATAGAAGCGCACGATTCGGTGTTGGAAGCGGGCTGCGTGTAGATCGGAAGCCTAAACAAAGCTTTTATCGTCACCGGCGATGTGATATTATTTTCGGGAAGATGAAGACATAGCCACGTGTTCTTTTTGGGCCTTTAACTTATTGTTAACCCAATTCACTTGTTTATTTAGTCCAATAATTTATTTAGTTTGTTTAATACCTATGTTTTTTTTGTTAACTAACCTACTAATAAAATTGTTACCGAATTCAAAGAAAAAAAAGGAGACGAGAATTATGTCTCTGTTCAATTAATGTCATGTTTATTTTGTTAACTATGCATAAACCTAATAAAACAAACACCTAATTGTGTATCGAATTCAAATAAAGAAAGGAGATGAAAATTATGTATTGTATTTTGTTTTTAAAATATTTTTAATATAGTTAAATACATATACGGTGGATTCCAACACGTACATGCTTTCTATTTTTTTCAAAAATCTCATTTCTCCGCTTTCACATACCCGTTTCCGATTTCATGCAGCGTAGATGTCTATGCATCTACGCCGATAATAAAAAAATTGTCAAAATGTGAAACCAATACTTAGACGTGAAATTATTTTTTTCTAAATGTGAATATCTCCAAAATGTTTAACAAAAAAACGTTAGTGTTTTTAGTTGTATTAGGTTTATAGGAAATTAGGTTTATGATTTACTATTTCGTCAGTGATGCTATAATTCTATGCGGTTTATATTGGTTTAACCCTAAAAATAGGACATTCGAAGAATATAACACCACAACATCATGAAGAACCTAATACTATGTCCCAAATACAAATAATAACTAACAACTAATAAGAGTTTCATTGGAGTTTGATTGGTAAAGCATTAAGTTGCAATTAATGCTTTCTAATATCCAATCATATATTTTAGCTATAACATAAAAAAGAACATTTAAAGCCTTAGACTGTAATGCTACATATTGAAACATTTGTAAAAACATTTAACTTATTAATTAAATAACTATAAATTGTACCAATCGAAATCTAAGTCGCCACCTGATAGTATAATTAGTAAATTTTATTAAAGGTAAAAATGTAATGTCATGTCTCAAAATCTCCTCCAAAACTCGTTACGTAGGAAAAACTCCACCTCAATTACTAATGATGAAAAGGAAATACAACTCCTTACTTTGTTAGTATTACTTTGTTAGTATGATTTTGTTAAAAAAACATGAAGACCTAAGATACAAAAAGAGAAGCTTGCACACCAAACTAGGTAATACGACCGCATGAAACTGTTCGTCCGGCACAATTAGTCAGCGTAGGCAGTTCGAAGGCCAATGCCACCGCGAGAAAATTCAACGGAAACTCTATGTATATGCTTTACTTTAAGGGTTTGGTAAGCGAAGAGTTTGGTAAGGGTAAGATGATGGAAGTCTTGACTAGATTTGGGATTGCTATTTGCGATCAGAGCGATAATATGTTGTTTGAGATTAAGACCCCACTGATCGGCGGTGGCATTAATCGCCAAAGAGCGGATATTAAGGCATTGACACAAGGACTTACCGAAGCCTTGAAGTTTGGGATCAGACATATCGCTATTTTATGCGATTTTTATCCGATTTCCAAATTCGTAAGTTTTGTAAATAAACTTGCAATTGAGTCAATGATCTCTTAGACCAAAACACCTATGTTTCATCGCCAAACCAAGAAAACTAATAAATGGGTGTTTTACCTATTTCGACCATCATGATTTTGATTTCACTTTAATTTCAGTTTTGTTTGCCTAAAATTTAAAATTTTAAAATCGAACAATTTCCTTAATTATATCCTTAAAAATGTCATTTTATTATGACAATATTTTCATTTAATTCACCTAAGATCTTTTATGATTTTATTAATCTTAATAATTGATTCCATCTTTTACTCCACCAATTGGTTGATGGAGAAAATTATTTTTTCTTCTCTCAAATTATCACAGGATTCACATTTGTATAGGAAAATAAACAAAGAAAACCCACTAAAACCATTCCTAAATGTTTGGATTTTGTGCAAAATAACCAGTCACCTTATTTTTTTGTGCTTCATATTTATGAAATTTGGAATTGCTGTTTCTATTTTTCTTTTTATTTGAAACTAGAATATTTGGTGGTCTTTCGTTTTCGTTTTATTGCATAACACAAGATTATTGAAACACATCTTTTTAATTTTTATGGATAACAAGATTTTTAAATTTTACTTTGGTTAACATTATTGCATAACACAAGATTCGTTTAGTATAGTCATATTAGTATGGAAACTGCAGGTGGACTAATATAGAAAATCTGCAATGTCTCAATTCGTTCTCAACGGGTGGTTTTCTTTTTTCTTGCAAAATTTACAAATTGATATGTTATGTCATGCACAAAAACGTATTTTGTTCTCCATTTTTTATTTGGTTCAACATCATTATTCTTGCAACTATGCCTTTAAATTTTTTCTTAAAAAGTTATTTGAAAAGCTCGTGATTATCTCAAATGACCACAAAATCTCAGATTTTTTTATTTCTCAAATACAAATACTCGGAGATTTCTCCCAAATCTAGTTAATCTTCAAATCCCATTAAAATCTCACAAAATCTAGTATTTACCTAAATCACCATAAATCTAGTATTTTCCTAAATCACCAAATGTTTCTATTCAAATATTTCAATGATGTTTATACCCTTCTCTATTGGTGGATATTACAAATTAAACACTACCACACGTGCGTGACTTGCATGCGTGCGATTTGGGGGTTCAGTATATTTAAGAAAGGACGACGTAAAGGAAAGCCGAAAATCCACTCGTCATTAACACGAGAAAAGAACGGACGCAAAGTTGTGTAACCGCTGCGGAGCAAGAAGCTAGTCAAGTATGGATTTCTTGGCTGACGACTCAGATTTCGAATATGCTTACCGATTGCAGATGGAGGAGGCGCTTGCGGCTTCTCTCTATTCCCGATCTGCTACTCCTCAGCCACCGTCGACTCCGATTGTGGCTTCCTGTGGTATCGCTATCGTCGTGGAAAACGATCGGAACGGTTTGACGGCTAAACCTGATTCGACCGATGTGCGTCTGAGAAATAGGGGTTACGATTTGGGGGAACCCGTCGCCGAAGGGAGCTCCAAAGGAAAAGGGAAAATCCACGAGACAGTCACTGGTGTACGTAGAGATGATCGAAACCCCGGTAACTTCCAAAATACTTCCGGGTACGATACGAGGAGACCATCGCCGGTAATTCGAGCGCAGGAAACTGTACGTCCAGCACAATCAGTCAGCGGAGGCAGTTCGAAGGCCAACGCCGCCGCGGGAAGATTCAATGGAAACTTACTGTATAGGCTTTACTTTAAGGGCTTGGTGAGCGAAGAGTTTGGGAAGAGTAAGATGACGGACGTATTGGCTGGATTTGGGATTGCTATTTGCGACCAGAGGGACAATCTGTTGTTTGAGATGAAGGGACCACTGGTCGGCGGTGACATTAATCGCCAAGGAGCGGAGATTAAGGCTTTGACCCGAGGACTAACCGAAGCCTTGAAGTTGGGGATCAAACAGATAGCTATCTTCTGCGATTCTTATCCGATTTTCCAATTCGTAAGTTTACGATCTTCATTGTTATGCTTCAGTCTCACCATGTGTCTTGCTCTTTTTGTTGTTCTTGCTGTCGTCGAATCGGAATAGAAGGGCTTGTTATTTTTCTTTGTGTTTTCTTGCGGCATCATATAGTAAATAGTGATGGCAATTGGACGTTCTCTTAGGACTCTGAAATGATAGCAATGCTTAAATTCTAATATGAAAAACTCAGGTTTTATAATTCGATTTCGTGTATGGTTTCTAAAAGATTATCAGATTTGTTCAACGCTTATATACTCTCTGTAGTTTTTTTTTAAGATAGCTGCTGGGTTCTAGAAACTGTGATGACTAGATAAAAGAACAGTCACAAATAAAAATCCGATGAAAGATTTGCAATGACTATTCTAGCATTCTATATCTTGACCAGTTTGTAAGCTACTGTTATCTCTCTTTGCTTTGAAATTTAGAGATGTGGTTGTGCTAACCTTCGTAGCTATTAGACAGTCGACTGTAATTTCTAAGATTTAATGTCTGTGTTTTGCATTATGGTTTAGCTTCTTTACCTAACTTTTCCTATCCTATGGTTGATAGATTGTATTTTACTTGAATGTAGGTCAAGGGAAAATGGGTGGCTAAGCAGAAAAAGATATCAATGCTGATAAATGATTTGCAACGGATCATGCAACAATTCCCATTGAGTGAGCTTGTTCTGGTGGCTGGAAATGATGTTAAATTTGCTAATAAACTAGCAAGGGAATCAATAGTTTCCCAAGTCACACCTCGTGAAGACCCTCGCCAAGCAAAAGCAACTCGGAAAGAAGAGTGTGTGATCTGCTACGACGATATAGATGCTGAGCGTATGTTTTCTGTTGATAAATGCCGTCACCGCTTTTGCTTTCAGTGTGTGAGACAACATGTAGAGGTGAAGCTGCTTCACGGAATGGTTCCAAAATGTCCTCACGATGGGTGCAAATCCGAGCTGGTTATTGATGCATGTGTCAAGCTTTTGACTCCAAAACTGAGTGAAATGTGGAAACAAAGAATCAAAGAGAATGCAATACCTGTCACAGAGAGAGTTTACTGCCCTTACCCGAGGTGCTCGGCTTTGATGTCCAAAACCAAGATTTACGAATCTGCCAAGAGCTTACTGTATCTTGACCCTACGCCAGGAGTTAGGACATGTGTGCAGTGCCGTCGCTTCTTCTGTGTTGACTGTAAAGTCCCGTGGCATGCGAATCTGTCATGTGCTGACTACAAGAAATTGCATCCTAATCCTCCAGCAGATGATGTGAAGCTAAAATCTCTTGCGAATAATAAAATGTGGCGCCAATGTAGCAAGTGCCAACACATGATTGAACTTACACATGGATGCAATCACATAATTTGCAGGTATCTATCTATCTACACTGTGATCCTCTTAAGAACCTTATTGCAATAATATCATGAGATAACTCTCAATCAATCTAATAATCATATTTGACATCGATAGATGTGGGCATGAGTTTTGCTACAACTGCGGAGGTGGATGGAACAAGAATACAATGACTTGCACAAAACGTTGCCCAACCTGGAACGAAGCATACATCATGCGTCAAGGTGCAGTCCCCGGCAATGCACCACATAACAACTACGTTGATGGTGATGATGATGAGGATGATGAAGATTATGATGATTTTGATTACGACTATGATTACAATCCTCACTTGAGGCATGCTATGAATTTTGATCCATTTTTCGACTCGCCAGATGGTAATGTGTCCCTTCCAAATGAATCTCTATAAAGACCATTGAATCTCATACTGAAATCACTCTTTGTTAATCCTGTAGGTGTGCTCTTTACCCCTGATATGCTTTCTATTAGGGACCAGAGTCTTCTTCGCCGAATGTACGACTGGGATGATGATATGGATTACCAACCTGCCCAGGCTCACACGGTGCCAATCAACGCGTCTTCGTCTGCAAGCAGGGAAGGTAAAGCTGAGGAAATGGGTCAATTTCATTTCCTACACAGTAATGCGACAGCAGTTAATGCTCCTCCTGCGAATCTGCAAGATCAATACACTGGAAGTGGAATGTACGGAGGAAGAGACTTTGTATTCGACCACTTTGAAGATAAATATGATGATTTCACGGATCCCTTCCATCCTGATCATCATCAATCAGATGATTTTTTCCATCCTGATTATCATCAATTTTGAACCAAAGTTTCTCTGTTTCCCTTTGCTATTTGCTCTCTCGTCTTAATCTTCTTTGAGGTTCATGTTTATTCTCTTTGAATTTTCATCAAAGCTATTTATTATTTTTTCTTCAGATACAGTTTCTAGAACTTAAATTTTGTGTGAAAAAATAAGAACTAGTGATGAATTTTTTTCTTTAACTAATGCAAAAGAAAACATTGGTCGAGAGCCTTAATAAAATTTGTCGATCAAAAAAGTAAAATTATCAGCTTGGGCCAAAACTCAATACCTTTTCAATTGTCATCACTATCGCGAATGACGATTATCGGCGAATCTGCCGACCAATGACCATACGCTCTTACAATCCGTAGGCTCAATTCCACACTTTTTTCTATTGCCGTCTTACTCGTAATGTCCATCCGAAGATGCCGTCGATAAGAGGATTCCAAAATTTCCAAGTCTCTATCTATTGGATTTGCAGCAATGCAAACGTCTCTTAGTCAAAAAAACTCCGGCGATAAAATCTGATTCATGTGCTTGGACTTTTTGCTTCACTTTTCTACCAAATAACCTACAGGTTCGTTTTTTGTAGTTGTTGCGTCATATTGAAGAATTTCAAGTCAGATCGTATTTTGTTCTGTGATGAGAAAGGTTGTAATCTGGTTGTGATAATGTTCCTTAAATTTAGTAATAATCTCTTGACTGTTTTTCTGCTGTTAGTGGTAATCACATACTCAACAATGGATCTTATTAAAGATCATTTCCCTTTCACATTTATCAGTGTTCAAGTCAAACTGTATATAGTTATACTATGACGAAGATTATTATTACGATATTGACCCTTAAATTAAGTGTTGATCTCTTGACTAGATATGGGGTGGTCACTTTATTCACAATATTCGTGGAGTTGTTCCCCTTGTAGATTAGGATGCAAGTTCTGCACGATATGATTATGCGCGTACTCGAATACAAGCAAGCAATGCAATATGTGATTGGAGAATGTATGTCTTATCCCCATGGAAGGTAAAGGTTATTTCTTGATTGCTCAGAGACTGTGACTCTTCAATTTCTAAGATTACTAACGTTTCTATGCGTGCAAACATATTTGGATAATTGAAAGGGATGCGAAATTTTGGCAATGAAGAGATTGCCGTGAAGCGTGTGGATATGACATTTTGGCAATGCTAAGGTAGGATTGAATTAGTCGTTGTTCAATATAGTTGACATTTACATAGTAATAATGTATTATAGACGTATTGCCTATAGATATTTTATCTACCTCGTCTTGTCATATATTATCTTAATGTCAATAAGCATCTCGAGCCTCATTGTTTATTACCGTAAAAGACGTGACAAGCATTATCCGTTAATACATGTCAGTTTAATGACTTTGACTTTGAAGTCACATCCAAATCCAGTGGTTCTGCAAGTGGAGGGAGACTGCACCAAGTAAAAGATAACAAAATGGTTTTGGTCTGTGGTTGCCAGAATCTGTACTATCTCTTAAGTTTTTTTTTTTGGATCATATTAAAAGCAATATTGGAATTTTATAGAATTGTTATTTTGCATCTGCACCGTCATGCCTTTCTTGTCAATGATCATTCTTTTGTTATTTTCCTCTTTAATAATAGAATGCCCCCATCACATCACTTGTTTTTTACTTTCTTTCTTGTTTTCATGGAATTCATTTTGCTGTCTTGACTAAGACAGGTGTTGGAAAGTCTTACTAAGGGAAAAAAAGTAATATACCATAAAGATTCGAAAGCGGTCGTAATATTTGACTTTGGAATTTGGGAATGGGGTCTACAACCAGAGAGATAATTGATAACCATCTGGAGCAGAGTAAGGAAACAAAAACAAAAAGAGAATACAATAATTCACTCTGTTTTCGTTACCAATGATTCGAGGATTGCTTCTGGGCATCATCTGGATGATTATATGTGGTGTCTGCCCATCATTTCAGCAAGAGACGACGCCGTTTGTTTACAACCGCTTTGGTCTAGCAGATAATCATCATCTTCATCTTGATGGTGGTGCGAGAATCATTCCAAAAAACGGTGTCTTGCAACTGACAAATGCAACGTTAACACAAATAGGTCATGCTTTCTTCCAGCAGCCGATTGAGTTCAGACCATCTGAACCGGTCTCCTTCTCCACACATTTTGTCTGTGCGTTGGTTCCTGAAGGTGAGACGAATGGGCATGGGATGGCTTTTGTTGTGTCTAATTCTACGGATTTCGAGGGTGCTCAGCCGACTCGTTACTTTGGGATTTTCAGCCCTAATGGATTGAATTCCACACGTGTGTTGGCTGTTGAGCTTGATATCTCTCTAGCTCCAGATGTGAATGACATCAGTGACAATCATGTTGGGATTGATTTGAACAGCGCCAAGTCTTTGATATCTGCCAACGCTTCTTATTATTCAGACGATGAAAGGAGGAAGATAGACATCAGACTCATAAGTGGTGATCCTATCCAGGTTTGGGTTGATTATGAAGGTACAACACTCAACGTTTCATTGGCTCCTCTTGAAAGCAAGAAACCAAGCCGACCTCTTTTGTCAGCAACATCCATCAATCTTACTGAGATTTTGCATGGAAGAAGAATGTTTGTTGGGTTTACTGGTGCAACCGGGTCAATTATGGCGTATCAGTATGTTCTTGGATGGAGTTTTAGCAAAAGCATGGCGTCGCTGAAGGAAATTGACATCTCAAAGCTTCCCAAAGTTCCTCATTTTAATAACAAAAAGAAGTCTTCATCTCTGGTGCTGGATGCTCTGCTTGGTTTAATAGCTTTCGTAGTTGTGGGGCTTGTTGTTGGAGCTTATCTGTATAGGAAAAACTTATACGCTGAAGTAAGAGAGGAATGGGAAAAGGAGTATGGTCCACTCAGATATTCTTACAAAACTCTATACAAAGCAACAAAAGGGTTCCATAGAGATGGATTTCTCGGGAGAGGAGGTTTCGGTGAAGTGTACAAAGGAATTCTCCCTCGGAGCAGAGAACTGAGAGAAGTGGCCGTGAAGAGAGTGTCACATGATGGTGAGCATGGTATGAAGCAGTTTGTAGCTGAGATTGTGAGCATGAGGAGTTTAAAACACCGGAGCTTGGTTCCACTTCTTGGATACTGCAGGAGAAAACATGAGTTACTATTGGTCTCTGAGTACATGCCTAATGGTAGTCTTGACCATTACTTGTTTAGTCAAGTTAAACCGTCGATCCCGTGGTGGAGAAGACTCGCGATTCTCAAAGACATCGCGTCAGCTCTTAGTTACTTACACACAGAAGCTGACCAAGTTGTTATACACAGAGATATCAAAGCTTCAAACGTTATGTTGGACGCAGATTTCAACGGAAGGTTGGGAGATTTTGGTATGTCTAGGTTATATGACAGAGGTTGTGATCCAACAACAACAGCTGCAGTTGGAACTGTAGGTTACATGGCACCTGAGCTTACAACAGAAGGACCTTCCACTGCAACTGATGTTTATGCTTTTGGTGTTTTCTTGCTTGAAGTAACTTGTGGGAGGAGACCTGTGGAGCCTGGTTTGTCTAATGCAAAACGTTTTCTGATTAAATGGGTTGGTGAATGCTGGAGAAAGTCTTCGTTGGTTGATTGTAAAGATCCAAGGTTGACTGAATTCTCATCCCAGGAAGTCGAGAAGGTTTTGAAACTAGGTTTGCTCTGTGCAAACCTTGCTCCAGATGCAAGACCGACCATGGAACATGTGGTTCAGTACTTAAACGGAAACGTAGCTTTGCCAGAGTTTTGGCCCTTTTCTCCAGGAATTGGAGTTCTCACTCCAATGTCGCTTTCCCCATCACATCTAGCGGTCCCTTCACTATCACTCTCTTCTTCCTCTTCCAACAACTCTATGTTTATTACTCACTCAGTCCTCTATGGGAGTGGACGATGAAAGTTTCTTACAATTTTTGCTCATTTTTCAACCTTTTTTACACAGATTTTGTTTCATCATTGTATAGCTCAGCCAACTCCATCTTGCTATATGTTACATTCTTGTCATTCTCTATCAAGCTTGGTTGGTAGAACAATAAATGACAGAGTTACTTTGCTGAATTTTTGTAAAGCAAGTCCTTGTCACTCTTTATTCTAGGCATGAGTCAATATTATAAGATTATAGATACTCAAGCATCAGAGATCTTCCAAGCTTGAACTTTGTCTGAGATTACTACCAGGTAACCTGCAGGCTTCATCAGTCTTCGTTCCTTATTTGAAAATGAATGAAGTCAACCAAACTGTCTTGTTAGCTGAAATAAAATCTGTATATGAAATTTGGGTACTGACAGATATCAAAGAGAACAGTTTAGTTTTAAACCTTGTACATGCTAGATCTCAGGTACCTGCAATATCTTATTGCATAATAGATGCATGATTTAGGCCCATTGGAGTAGGCTTCTCAGAGATAGTGACCGTTTAACTTCTTGTATAATTTATGAGAATCAGGACAATATATTGTTAAACTATAAGGAAAATTCAGTTATGTGGAATTTGTGTATTTTTTTAAGAAAAGAGGACCAAAATGTGACAGCTGTCTCTGGAAATTATCATAGGATTGAAGTCAACTCTTGCCAATTCTCGTGGAATTGGAAACAAATGCAGACTTTTCTTCTTGTTTTTCAGATGAAGAGGAGTGTTATGTACCTTATAATCGACTTGGAGACCAGGTTTATCTCAGAATAGCAAAAACTCTGTTGTATTAACAAATAATGGCTCAAGAATTGGATCTGATCTGGATGGTGATCTCCTTTCTTCTTCTGATACACCAGTCAAGCCAACAAGAAACCAGGTTTATTTACAACGGTTTTCGCCAGGGAGATCTTCATGTTGATGGTGTCGCTCAAATCCTTCCCAGTGGACTTTTACAGTTGACCAACACTTCAGAGCAAGAAATGGGTCATGCTTTCTTCAAGCAGCCTTTGAAGTTCAATTCATCTGAATCTCTCTCGTTCTCAACACATTTTGTATGTGCCATGGTACGTAAACCAGGAATAACTCCTGGAAACGGTATTGCTTTCTTTCTATCTCCTTCCATGGATCTTTCTGAAGCAGATGCAACACAATTCTTGGGTCTTTTCAACATTACAACTATTAATCCTCCCTCACCTCATATCTTCGCTATTGAGCTTGATACCGTTGAAAGCGCAGAGTTTGATGATATTGACAATAATCATGTTGGTATCGACGTGAACAACCTGACCTCTATCGACTCTGCTCCAGCTTCTTACTTTTCAGACAGAGAAGGTGTGAATAAAAGCATCAATCTCACTAGTGGAGACTCCATCCAAGTCTGGGTGGATTATGATGGAAGATTACTAAACGTTTCGTTGGCTCCTCTTGGAATTCAGAAGCCAAGTAGGAATCTTTTGTCAAAATCCATCGATCTTTCAGAAGTTATCCAGGAGAGAATGTTTGTCGGATTCTCTGCAGCAACAGGGCAGTTGACAAATAACCATTACATACTCGGTTGGAGTTTCAGCAGAAGCAAGGAATTACTACACAGCCTGGACATGTCGAAACTCCCTCCAGTTCCTCGTCCTAAATCTAGCTATAAACCGTCTCTCCTGCTGATTCTTCTGTGTATTGTACTTGGAATCATACTTTTGGTGATTCTTGGAGGAGCTTATTATTACAGGAGACACAAGTACGCAGAAGTAAGAGAGGAATGGGAGAAAGAGTATGGTCCACATCGATACTCGTACAAATCCATGTACAAAGCAACAAAAGGATTCCACGAAGATGGACTTCTCGGGAAAGGAGGATTCGGAGAAGTCTACAAAGGAACTCTGCCTCAAGAAGGAGATATAGCCGTGAAAAGATTTTCCCATCATGGAGAAGGAGGGATGAAGCAATTCGTAGCTGAAATCGCAAGCATGGGTCGGTTGGATCACAAGAACTTGGTTCTACTTTACGGGTATTGCAGAAGAAAAGGCGAGTTTCTTCTCATCTCCAAGTATATGCCTAATGGAAGTCTTGACCAGTTCTTGTTTCATGACAGAGAACCATCCCTTTCTTGGTTGAAAAGGCTTGGGATTCTAAAGGGAATAGCTTCTGCTCTTTGTTACTTGCACACAGGAGCTACACAAGTTGTTCTACACAGAGATGTCAAAGCTTCTAATGTGATGCTGGATACAGATTTCACTGCAAAGTTGGGAGATTTTGGTATGGCTAGATTTTACGACCACGGAGCAACTCCAACCAGAACAGGAGCTGCTGGAACTATAGGGTACATGGCACCGGAGCTAACATCAATGGGAGCGTCGACTAAAACCGATGTTTACTCATTTGGAGCATTAATCCTTGAAGTAGCTTGTGGAAGGAGACCGTTCGAGCTTAGCATGCCGATTGAGAAACAACATTTGGTGAAATGGGTTTGTGATTGCTGGAAAAATACATCGTTACTCAATGCTCAAGATCCCAAATTGAGAGGAGAATTGGCTTCGCAATTGCCAGAAATCGAAATGGTTTTGAAGCTAGGGTTGTTATGCACGAATCTTGTGCCGGAATCGAGGCCTGAAATGGAACAAGTTGTGCAATACTTAGACGGAGTGCTTCCGTTGCCGGATTTCTCACCAGATTCACCGGGAATTGGGATTCTTACTCCGGTTATGGTCGGAGCTAGCTCCTCCGTGATCTCTGGCACTTCTTCTCCGGCAACCGTATCCATGTTTATGACTCATTCGATCCAATACGGAGTTGGACGATGATATCTGACAGTTCAAGCTCGTAGCTCAACGTTGTTGAATTTTTCTGCTCTTCTTTTTGTGAATATTGTTGAAATATTTGTCTTAAAAATGTAAATATATTAATTTATGAATTTGCCCCTATTACTTCTCCAATTTACAATGTTGAAACTTTTGTGAAATAGACGGAGCCTTTCTCAAATTTGAGTTTCTTCTTCTCGCAATTACTCCGTTGTCGTCGTAAGGGATGCAGCTAAACCCTAGCGGTTTCACGAACATTTCACTTTCTTCGTCCCAAAACCTCTCGGTGGAAATGTCGCTGTCGTTGTCTCTCTCATGGACGGATACGGTCGACATCATTCGTCTTCTTCGCCCGGCTAGAAAGAATTCTGAACCATGACAAGAAGAAAGCCTCGATTAAGGCCTTGGACAAGGTGAATTTCGTTTATCTGCTTGTTATTGATAGTCAAACATGAATTCTGGGATATACCGGTTTTGGGCAATTCTTAAGCTACGAAATGTGTGTAGACGGAACGGAATACCTTCAATACAACTAGGCTCTATGTTTCCATCAGATGCAGCTCAAAGGTTACATCGAATCTGGATGATTCTCGTGTGCTGTTGTAAATTTCGTTGTATAATCAACAAGAAACTGGGTGAATGGCTTTGGCCAAGCAGACCCTGAGATTTGAAAGAATTCTTCTTGATAAATTGTTGGAGCTGTAATTCTTGAAGAAGCCTTTTGATTGCTTTTGTTTACTAAGTACGGTGCTTCTTACTTTTCTTATGCAACCATAGTGTTCATCTGTAAGAAAATAAAAAGGAAATATCTAGAAGTAACAGAGGCATAAGAGAAGGTTCTTCCTGGTGATTAAGACTTTTTTATTCTAATTTCTAAGTGAAATTGCTTTGGCTCTAAGTGCACGCAGGAGCTCACCAATTTGGTATACACTAAGATATCAAGGCTTCTGATGTTATGTTAAATGCTGAGTTGAAGGGAAGGTTAGGAAGTTACTTTTATGGTGAGGTGAGGCTTGGCGACCTATGGGACAACCTAACCAGCCTCTGTGGGAACCTTTATTCCTTTGGTGTCTTCGTGCTTGAATTGAATTTTCATTTTATATTTGATGATGTAGCAGATATGTCTTATACCTCGAGCGGAATTTAAGCTGGTCTAGGAGAACTAAACCGTTTTCAACCATATCTTGTTGTTCATGTAAAGATGTATTCTCCTACTCCTACACCTGTCGATTCTGAATTAGGAGTTTCACAAACTTGAATCCTAAAAGGTTAGCTTAATAGTTAACACTTAACAAGTTGTAGGTGACTGTATTTTTATCAAATTGTCATATTCATCATTTAAAGAACATTAGAATATACGTTTGCAATTTTTATTTTATTTTCTAATGCAATTGTGTTTGTCAATGGGCCCAAAATGTGTTTTTTTACTTTTCTACGTCTGAAAGGTCAAGGCAAGGGCATGTTTAAAAACATGGTTTTTTAATTATTTTTTTGTCTGCTTCCTTATAAGTTGCCTTCAACTTAAGTAGAAGTAGAAGAAAATGAAAAATCCAAAGAAAGTGGTCCACGCTCTAGTCCAAGATATTTTAATATTAGTTTTTATAAATGTTTGTTACACGCTAAATTATTGGTTTCAGGGTACCGCCTTGTAGCAGTTGCGTTGTTTATTTGTATTGAAGTTAGGATCCGAATTTTTTCTTTATTTCTTATTTATTTGGTATTATCGCGTTAGATAACATCTGTGAGGCCAACATTTGTTTCAATTAACCTTCACAAGATACTGCAAGGTGATTCCCTCAGTTAAATAAACAATATTAGAAAGTTTTAAAGACTTTGGATCCCTAAAAAGAAGCTCACTTCCTTTTTTGTTCACTTTTTCTTCAGCTTGCTGCTTGAAAGGTTATGAGACGCATTGTTCGGAGGTGGGAGAAGATCTGCACGTCAGATCCAGACTTTTTGATTCATCTTCAGCAATGGCTCGTTGGCTGCTTCAGTTCTTACTCATCTCTTCTCTTCATCTAGTTTCTCTTTCAAGTCAACAAGAGTCAAGGTTTGTCTATGAAAACTTTACCAACAAAGAGAATCTATATCTTAATAACTCTGCGCAAGTACTTCCCGGTGGACTATTGGAGCTGACAAATTCTTCAAAGCAGCAAATGGGTTTTGCTTTCTACAAGAAACCAATCGAGTTCAGTTCCTCTGGCTTCTCAACACATTTCGTCTGTGCTCTGATGCCTAAGCCAGGTGAGGAAGGCGGCCATGGTATTGCCTTTGTAGTATCTCCTTCTCTTAATTTCTCTTACGGACAAGGAAATAGATACTTGGGGGTTTTCAACGCAACAACTAGTGATATTGTTGCTGTTGAGCTTGACACTATTTGACATTATTTCTTGATCGGTCACCTGTTTTTGATGACATATTACAAGGTCGAGTTTTGAAAGTAGAGTACATGGTCAACGGACATAACTATCATTTGGCTTACTACCTCATAGACGGTATTTATCCGAAATGGTCAACATTTATCCAATCTATCTCACTACCACAAGGTCCAAACCAGAGTTATTTGTTAAACTTCAAGAAGCCACCAGAAAAGATGTCGAGCGTGCTTTCGGAGTATTGCAAGCTTGATTTGCAATTGTTAAAAACCCGACTCTTATTTGGGACAAATAAAAAATAGAGAAGATCATGAGAACATGTATCCTACTACACAATATGATAGTAGAAAATGAACGAGATGGCTACACTCAATTTGATACATCGGAATTTGAGGAAGGAGAAGTAAGCAGAAGTTCACATGTGGATTTGTCGTATTCAACTGACATACCTACAAATCTCGGTAATATGCTTGGCATTCGGAATCAAGTTCGTGATAGATGGATACATGAACAATTGAAAGTTGATTTAATAGAGAATATTTGGCACAAATTTAGAAATATAGATTTATAAGTATTGCATGTTTAACAATCACCTTTCACTAAATAAAAATTTAAATTTCTATGTTTAAATTTTAATTATTTTTTTTCCTAAGAACCCATTGGACTAGTTAAATTGCTTAAGGTTTTTAACTATTAAAAAAAAAATTAAATAATGCTAAGAATTCCAATGGGAGTTACACCATTGAAGTTGCTCTTGTATCCTTATGATTTTGAATTTAAATTGGCGTTAACAATTATTTAATAGAGATTGATAGCACATCTAACGAAAAGTTTGCCATAACATACATCAACAAAATAGTTAGGTGCAAATCATACATAACTTTATGTATGTGATGATTTAAACGTAAACATACATACTTGAGCGATTACATACCGAAACATTTAAAATTGTGTAATTTCATACGAGTCTACTAGGTCCGTTTAAATCTCAGTACCGTTGATGATTAGGCATGCAACGTCAGTAATGACATGTTCATTAATCTTGATTTCGTTTTGATTTGTGGAGACGTTAGCAAGAGCAAAACATGTCGTGTCACTTAAGGTGTGGTTCAGAATAAAACGACTCAATTTTTTTGCTATCGACATTTCCTTTTCTAGGTTTGTCAATAGCGGTTAGAATTTTTGAGGGGGAACGGTTCTGTCTTCGAATCAAAATCAACAATGTCGTTGTCGGCGTCATACGATTCCTATGCTATCTCTTACTAGGTGAATCGAAATCAGCAATGTCGAACTGAATTTGTATAAATTCGGGATTTTAAATGGAGAAGCTTCGTCTGGGTCTGTAGAATTAATTAGTACACGAATCTTGTGCCGGAATCGAGGCCTGAAATGGAACAAGTTGTGCAATACTTAGACGGACTGCTTCCGTTGCCGGATTTCTCACCAGATTCGCCGGGAATTGGGATTCTTACTCCGGTTGTGGTTGGAGCTAGCTCCTCCGTAATCACTAACACTTCTTCCCCGGCAACTGAGTCTATGTTTATGACTCACTCGATCCAAAATGGAGTTGGACGATGATATCTGACAGAGTAAGCTCGTAGCTCAACGTTGTGTATCAATGTACAGTGTATGTATTGTTGGATTTTTATACTCTCTTTTTGTGAATATTGATGAAATAATTGTCTTAAAAATGTAAATATATTAATTTATGAAAGTACCCCTATTATTTATCCGATATACAATGTTGAAAGCCCCTTTTGTTTTGTGGAATAGACGGAGCCTTTCTCAAATTTGAGGCAAAGCATCAATTTTCGCCGGTGCTCGATAATCTCCGTCGCGTCACTTTGAGCTTAATTACTTCTAATTCTTGCTCTTCGTTTTTCGTATTTCTTCTAGTTTAAGTTAATCAGAGCTTTTCAGCTGGCAATTAAACTGATAAGGAAAGTCCTTCCAGCTGATTCCGGCAGTGAAGAATTTGACGAGGAGCGACGTAACCATCACATGACTGCCAATAATGTGGTTCAAGGTCGATCTGGGAATGGGGTTGTTGACACTTCCAATGGTTATCCACAGAACATGGACATTGGATGTAATAATCACAAATCCAGTCCCGAGGAGAGGAACAAGCTGAGTTCAAGCGGGTCATCAATGGAAGAGGCTTGGGAAGATCGCAAATATGCTGTCAGAAACAGTCGACTTTACTCCCAGAACTATCGCAAGGTAAACTAATTACTTTTTTTCTCAAGCATTCTTTTTCTTACTCATACTTGACAAATTAAGAAGATGGGAGTAAATATTTGCCTAGTGTTTGGTTCTATTTGTCCTTTACCTGATGACACTATGAATTTGTGTACAAGCAGATTTTGCTTTCTTGGAAGGTTTATTCAGTAGTCTACAGTTTTCTTCGGTTGACTGAGAAGCAAGAAGAGCAACTTGGAACGTAATTGTGAGGTTACTTTCCAGAGTTAATGAGTCTGAGATAAGCACAGCCAGTCTAAGTCAGTACATAGTGGTTTTGCTAAACAAAGCTGATATTACAGAAGATGATATCCAACGAGAAGAAGGGTCTTTGAAAACTCATTCCCTTCCCAGATAACGTCAGGCGCGAACAATTGCTGTAAATAAAGCTGATGTCGAAAGATTATCAGTTTGCTGTCACAGATATCTCAAGTAAGCTATTCTCCATCTCTAGAATAAGGATTGTGACTTTGATCTTAGTTTCAGCTTTCTTTCAACTGTCAGATACTCGTGTTTTGATGGCTAAACCCTTGAGCAACAACTTCATATAATAATAAAACTTTTGTTAACAATGGTATTCTCCGTCTAACTGTCTCAGGTAAATATTACAAATACAGGATCTTAAGACATCAAAACACAAGTTGCAGGTATATTACCACCGATCTCTTATCTGATTTTCATTTTATATTTGATAGGTAGCAGATAAGTATTATACCTCGGACGGAATTTAGGCTGTCTAGTTGAACATAACCGTTTTCAACCAAACCTTGTAGTGCTCTTGGTGGCTACCACTATGACATAAAACACGTTATTTAATTCTCGCTGTCAATTGCTGATTTGAGTAGTACAAGTATAGGATTTTGTTATAGTGGTTCATGTAAAGACGTATTCTCCTACACCTGTCGGTTATGAATTAGGAGTTTCACAAACTTGAATCCTATAAGGTTAGCTTAATCGTTAACACTTAATAGGTGGTTCGTGACTCTACTTCTTATCAATTGTCATATCCATCATTTATAGAGCATTAGAATATAAGTTTGCCATCTTTTTTCAACTTTCTAATGCAATTGTGTTTGTCAATGCGCCCAAATGGTTTTCTGCGCTAGGTCCGAAAACACTCAGGGCCGGCTCACGAATATGCTAGGCTTTTTTATTCCTTTTATCATTACATGACATTGGTTTTTAGTTTTCTACGTCTAAAAGTGGGGCATGTTTAAATGATTAAATCATAGATTTTGTAATTATTTTTTTTGTCTGCTTCCTTATAAAATACCTTCAAGTAGAAGTAGAAGAAAAATCAATGAAATGCATAATTCCAGTGAAAAAAAAAAGTAGCAGGAAAATTCAAGATCCACGCTTTATATTCAACTGTTAAATTGCTTATGCACTAATTTATTCAAGTAGATTGTTTCTTTTTCAATCCACATCAGCTTATGCCATTTTTCAAGTGGATTGTTTCTTTTTGGCTTTCAACTAGTTGAAATTAGTCAACTGATATGAATCCACGTTAGCTTCACAAATTTATTCAACACACCACTAAAGCAATTAAACAATTGAATATAAAAGAAAGGTGACTTCCTCGGTTAAATATCCTTTTTTGTTAATATTTTTTCTTCAGCTTGCAAGGTTATGAGATGTATCGTTTTGAGGTGAGAGAAGATCTGCACATCAGATCCAGACTCTCTGGTTCATCTTCAACAATGGCTCGTTGGCTGCTTCAGATCCTGTTCATCTCTTCTCTTCATCTGGTTTCTTTATCAAGTCAACAAGAGTCAAGGTTTGTCTATGAAAATTTTACCAACAAAGAGAATTTTTATTTTGATAACTCTGCGCAAGTGCTTCCCAGTGGATTATTGCAGCTGACCAATTTTTCAGAGCATCAAATAGGCCATGCTTTCTATAAGAAACCAATCGAGTTAAGTTCCTCTGGCTTCTCAACACATTTCGTTTTTGCTCTGGTGCCTAAGCCTCCTGAGGAAGGCGGCCATGGTATTGCCTTTGTAGTATCTCCTTCTCTGGATTTCTCTGAGGGACAAGCAAATAGATACTTGGGGATTTTCAACGCATCAACAACTGATGTTCTTGCTGTTGAGCTTGACACTATTTGGAACCCAGAATACAGAGATATTGGCCAAAGTGATGTGGGGATTGATGTGAAGAATCCGATATCTGTCGCGGTAGCTTCGGCGGCTTACTATTCCGACACCGAAGGGAAAAACGAAAGCGTAACGCTCTTGAGTGGAAACCCCATACAGGTGTGGGTTGATTATGAAGGAAATATGCTTAATGTTTCAATTGCTCCTCTTGAAATCCAGAAGCCAAGTAGGCCTCTTTTATCACATCCCATCAACCTTTCAGAGATTTTCCCCAATAAATCAAGATTTTTCGTTGGGTTTTCTGGAGCAACAGGGACAGCAGTCAGTAGTCAATATATTCTCTGGTGGAGCTTTAGCACAAGCAGAGGATCACTGCAGCGACTTGACATCACAAGACTTCCTAAGGTTCCTCATCCTGCAGCTCCGAAAAAGAAGCTTTCTTCAAAGATTATTATCCTGATCGTTAATCTGGCTATTGCCGCGTTGGCTGTTCTTATAGGACTTTATATCCGAAGGAGGATCAAGTATGCAGAAGTATTTGAAGCATGGGAAAAGGAGTTCGGTTCACACCGCTTCTCTTTCAAGTCCTTGTACAAAGCAACAAAAGGGTTCAGCAAGGATGAGTTTCTCGGAAAAGGAGGTTTTGGTGAAGTCTATAGAGGAAAGCTTCCTAGAGGCAGAGAAATAGCAGTGAAGAGAGTGTCCCATAGTGGTGATGAAGGTGTGAAGCAATTTGTGGCTGAAGTGGTGAGCATGAAATATCTGAAACACAGGAATCTTGTCCCACTTTTTGGGTATTGCAGGAGAAAACGGGAACTTCTTCTTGTCTCAGAGTACATGCCCAACGGTAGTCTTGACGAGCATTTGTTTGATGAAAAAAAACCGGTTCTTTCTTGGCCGCAAAGACTCGTGGTTGTTAAAGGTATCGCCTCTGCTCTCTCGTACCTACACACAGGTGCTGACCAAGTTGTTCTGCACCGAGATGTCAAAGCTCCCAATATTATGTTGGATGCTGAGTTCAATGGAAGGCTAGGAGATTTTGGGATGGCTAGGTTCCATGAGCATGGAGGCAATGCAGCCACAACAGCAGCCGTGGGAACTGTAGGGTATATGGCACCTGAGCTAATCACGATGGGAGCTTCCACTGGAACTGATGTTTACGGCTTTGGTGTTTTCATCCTTGAAGTAACCTGTGGGAGAAGACCAGTGGTACCATGGTTGGAAGTTGAGAAACGACATCTGATCAAATGGGTTTGTGAGTGCTGGAAAAAAGATTCTTTGCTTGATGCTACGGACCCGAGACTGGGAGGTGAATTTATAGCAGAGGAAGTTGAGATGGTTATGAAGCTCGGTTTGCTCTGTTCAAATATCGTGCCAGAATCTAGACCTACAACGGAACAAGTGGTGCTATACTTAAGCGGAAACCTGCCTTTGCCGGATTTCTCACCATATACCGTTGGGATTGGAACTTTTGCTCCGGTTCTGGTCGATGCAGCCTCGCTTGTAAACTCATCCGCTTCATGGATGTCGTCAGTTCCTGCAAGTACGCATTCCTCGGCCAACTACTCACCTTTCGCTTATCAGTCGACGGATCAGCCATGGGGGCAGACAGTGGATACTAAGAACTCTCTTCACTATGTTGAAGAACCAGAGAAGCCTTTGATTCTATCTTGAGGCCAATCTTACCAGCACCAAAAGTCAGAGGTAATTCCTGATGTACATACATACCATACCAGGAAACAGAATTTAAATAGCTCTCAAAAATTTGTTTTATCTGTATTACTTGTCCCAACAAAATCAGTTTGTCTTTTTTTGGAACTGCTTTATCCAATTCTCAGATTATAATTTGTAGTCCTCTCTGTTACCAGATACGGAAATGAGATTTGTTTTTTGTCATTACTCCTCAATATGCTCCTATATATGGTTTGTGTTAGAAAGCTTGCTGGTTTATAAGCTGGAACAGTTTGGTTTGTTTGTGGTAACGAATAGGAGGAATACAATTTGTAAAGATTTGGGAAAGAGATTGGATGTGTTAGGAAAAAGTATGGATGATCAAGTGGTTATAATTTTGGTACCTAAGAATTACTCAAGTTAAATATTCTTCAATCGGATACAGCTCAAGGGGTACATCTAATCTGGGTTAATTGCTTTGGCCAAGCTTTATAGTGATGGATTTGACATGAGAGAGGCATGAGAGAAGGTTCTTCTTGGTGGTTAAGACGTGTGATTCTAACTGAAATTGCTTTGGCTCTGCGTGCAAACAGGAGCTCACCAAGCTGTAATACACCGAGATATCAAGTTAAATGCTGAGTTAAAGGGAATGTTATGGCGAGTGAGGCTTCGCGATCATGGGGCCAACCTAACCACTGGAACAGCCTTTGTGGGAACCTTAGGCGTTTATTCCTTTGGTGTCTTCGTGCTTAAACTAACCTTTTGTGAGAGGCTCCATGGAAGTAAGTGGTGCAATATCATAAAGTTGCATGAGTTGTTGCTATTCTGGGATCAGTTTCTACTCCTTGCTGATCGTTTGAATCTCTGTTCCTTAGCAGTTATCCAGAAAATGTTCAAAGCTACAAAAATTGCAGGTATGTTACCACCAATCTCTTATCTGATTTTCGTTTTATAAGGTAGTAGATAAGTATAAGGCTGTCTAGGAGAACCAAACCGTATTCAACCACCTTGTAGTGCTCTTGGTGGCTACCACTATGACATAAAAGACGTTATTTAATTCTCGCTGTCAATTGCTTATTTGAGTAGCAGAAAAAGTATAGGATTTTGTTATAGTGGTTCTGTATTCCCTTTCTCTCCAATCTAAGATTGGCTGCTTTGATTTGTTGTTCATGTAAAAATGTATTCTTCTACTCCTACACCTGTCGGTTATGAATTAGGAATTTCACAAACTTGAATACTAAAAGGTAGTTGGTGACTCTACTTTTTATCAGTTGTCATATCCATCATTTATAGAGCATTATAGAATATAAGTTTTCAATCCCATTCTTTTTCAACTATCTAATGCAATTGTGTTTGTCAATGGGCTCAAATGTGTTTTTTGCGTTAGGTCCGAAAACACTCAGGGCTGGCTCACGAATATGCTAGGCTGGTTTATTCCTTTCATTCTGGCAGTGGCAAACATCATTACATAACATTGGTTTTTAGTTTTCTACGTCTGAAAGGTCAAGGTGGGGCATGTTTAAAACATGGATTTTTTAATTACTTTTTGTCTGCTTCCTTATAAGATAACTTCAAGTAGAAGTATTAAGAAAAATGAAAAATCCAATGAAAGTTGGTCTAGCTCTAGTCCAAGATATTTTAAAATATTAGTTTATTATACGCTAAATTATTGTTTCAGGGTACCGCCGTGTAGCAGTTGCGTTGTTTATTTGTATTTATTTTAAGATTCGTATTTAAGTTAAAATAGTCTCAAACCGAATATTTTGAAAACCACGTGAAGCTTTATTTATAATTGATCTAATATTATAATGCTAGTGGACTACAGTTTATGACTGAACCCAAAGAAAAAGAAAGGTGACTCCCTCGGGTAAATAAAACAATCTTAGAAAGTTTGAAAGACTTTGGATCCCTAAAAGAGAAGCTCACATCCTTTTTTGTTAACTTTTTTCTTCATTTGCAAGGTTATGAGATGTATCGTTTTAAGGTGAGAGAAGATCTGCACATCAGAT
This sequence comes from Euclidium syriacum, assembly GCA_900116095.1. Taxonomy (NCBI): domain Eukaryota; kingdom Viridiplantae; phylum Streptophyta; class Magnoliopsida; order Brassicales; family Brassicaceae; genus Euclidium; species Euclidium syriacum. The sequence continues at coordinate 10,046,896 of FPAK01000006.1, forward strand.
CCAGACTCTCTGATTCATCTTCAGCAATGGCTCGTTGGGTGCTTCAGATCCTGTTCATCTCTTCTCTTCATCTGATTTCTCTGTCAAGTCAACAAGAGACAAGCTTTGTCTATGAAAACTTTACCAACAAAGAGAATCTTCATCTTGATAACTCTGCACAAGTACTTCCCGGTGGATTATTGGAGCTGACAAATTCTTCAAAGCAGCAAATGGGTCATGCTTTCTACAAGAAACCAATCGAGTTCAGTTCCTTCTCAACACATTTCATCTGTGCTCTGGTGCCTAAGCCAGGTGAGGAAGGCGGCCATGGTATTGCCTTTGTTATATCTCCTGCGCTGGATTTCTCTGACGCTCAAGCAAATAGATACTTGGGGATTTTCAACGCATCAGCAACTGATATTCTTGCTGTTGAGCTTGACACTATTTGGAACCCAGAGTACAGAGATATCGCCCAAAGTGACGTGGGGATTGATGTGAAGAATCCTATATCTGTCGCGGTAGCTTCGGCGTCTTACTATTCCGACACCAAAGGGACAAACGAAAGCGTAACTCTTTTGAGCGGAAACCCCATACAGGTGTGGGTTGATTATGAAGGCAATATGCTTAATGTATCGATTGGTCCTCTTGAAGTCCAGAAGCCAAGTCGACCTCTTTTGTCACATCCCATCAACCTCTCACAGATTTTTCCTAATAGATCAAGACTGTTCGTTGGGTTTTCTGGAGCAACAGGGACAGCGGTCAGTGGTCAATATATTCTAGGGTGGAGTTTTAGCACAAGAAGAGGAGCACTGCAGCGACTTGACATCTCAAGACTTCCTAAAGTTCCTCATCCTGCAGCTCCGAAAAAGAAGCTTTCTTCAAAAATTATTATCCTGATCGTTTGTCTGGCTATTGCGGCGTTGGCTGTTCTTATAGGACTTTATGTCCGAAGGAGGAACAAGTATTCAGAAGTATCTGAAGCATGGGAAAAGGAGTTCGGGTCACACCGCTTCTCTTTCAAGTCCTTGTACAAAGCAACAAAAGGGTTCAGCAAGGATGAGTTTCTCGGAAAAGGAGGTTTTGGTGAAGTATACAGAGGAAAACTCCCTAAAGGTAGAGAAATAGCAGTGAAGAGAGTGTCCCATAATGGTGATGAAGGCGTGAAGCAATTTGTAGCTGAAGTGGTGAGCATGAAATATCTGAAACACAGGAATCTTGTTCCGCTTTTTGGGTACTGCAGGAGAAAACGGGAACTTCTTCTGGTCTCAGAATACATGCCAAACGGTAGTCTTGACGAGCATTTGTTTGATGACCAGAAACCGGTTTTTTCTTGGCCACAAAGACTTGTGGTTGTTAGGGGTATTGCCTCTGCTCTCTCGTACCTACACACAGGTGCTGACCAAGTTGTTCTGCACCGAGATGTTAAAGCTCCCAACATTATGTTGGACGCTGAGTTCAATGGAAGGTTAGGAGATTTTGGCATGGCTAGGTTCCATGACCACGGAGGCAATGCAGCCACAACAGCAGCCGTGGGAACTGTAGGGTACATGGCACCTGAGTTAATCACGATGGGAGCTTCCACTGGAACTGATGTTTACGCCTTTGGTGTTTTCATGCTTGAAGTAACTTGTGGTAGGAGACCTGTGGAACCACAGTTGGAAGTTGCGAAACGACATCTGATCAAATGGGTTTGTGAGTGCTGGAAAAAAGATTCTTTGCTTGATGCTACGGATCCAAGACTGAAAGGTGAATTCTCACCCGAGGAAGTCGAGATGGTTATGAAGCTCGGTTTGCTCTGTTCAAATATAGTGCCAGAATCTAGACCTACAATGGAGCAAGTGGTCCTATACCTAAGCGGAAACCTGCCTTTGCCGGATTTCTCACCATATACCGTTGGGATTGGAACTTTTGCTCCGGTTCTGGTCGATGCAGCCTCGCTTGTAAACTCATCCGCTTCATGGATGTTGTCAGGTCCTGCAAGTACGTATTCCTCGTCCAACTACTCACCTTTCGCTTGTCAGTCGACGGATCAGCCATGGGGGCAGACATTGGACACTAAGAATTCTCTTCACTATGTTGCAGAACCAGAGAAGCCTATTCTCCAACCTGCTGTCGAACCGCCTGCAGAAGATCTTGAGGCCAATCTTACCAGCATCAGCAGTCAGAGGTAATTCCTGATGTACATACATATATCAGCAAACAGAATAGCTCTCAAAGATTATTTTATCTGTTTTCACTTGTTCCAACAAAATGAGTTTGTCCCTCTGGAAATGCTTATCCAATTCTCAGATTATAATTTGTAGTCCTCTCTGTTACCAGATACGGAAATGAGATTTGTTTTCTGGCATTACTCCTCAATATGGCTCTTATATATGACTTCTGTTAGAAAGCTGTTTTGTTTATAAGCTGAAACTGTGTTTTTCGTTTGTGGTAATGAATCGGATATATGTATGATTTGGGAAAGAGATTAGTACTGTATGGTTATTGAATATCTGTAAGATGGGTTAAAATTAACGTGTATTTGAGAATATGCAAACAACATGTCATGTGACTGTCGCATATAGCATGTGTGAATGAGGCCAACAATAACACATCTCACAGTCACACTTACTTACATGTTACCACAGATCGCTAAACTAATAAAATGCTTGCTCTATCAAATCCATCACATAGTTAAAAAGTTTTTAACCCAAGTAAAACATTCTTTACCACAATATCATTTGGGTAAAATTTGTTAATATCATTTTGCATGCCACAATCCTCTTCTTCTCTTAACCGCCAGAGATTTTGATTCGGCAACCGAGCTTTGATTCGCGATTCGTTAATAGACTGTTACTGTGGCTAGTCCTTGCGGCAACTCCAGTCTCTTGTCTGAATTTAGTTTTACATTGATGGGTTTTCTCCTAGATACCAGTTTTTGCTGCAATACGAAAGCTGCTAATTTTAACAGCTCTGGGGAATTCTTAGATTGTCTAGGAGATTTAAACCGCTTCACTCTAATCTTGTTCAGCTCTTGGTGGGGACCTACATAACCAAACAATGAAAAAGATGCTATCTCCAATATCTTTATCTTAACTACGGATCTCTTGCTGTCATAATGCTTGTATACTCTCTTCTCTCCGTACTTAGCTTTAGTGATTCAATTTGTTAAGCAGGTGCAGGCTACACCTGTAGAGCTGGATTGGGAATTCGACAGATTTTAATCTAATCATAAGCTAATTGTTTTGTCAGATGAAGGGTTAGTTTCATGTGGTAAAACGCAAACTTTAAATCTGTATTTTCTAGGAATGCTAAATTCATATCTGTTTGACAGGCTTTCAGAGGCTTTTAGTCTGGCTTTTAATATTCTGCTGAAAATCATTATAAAAACATGGCTTTTTGTTTCTGAATCGAAAAGGGCCAAAAGAATATGTAGTACGGATCTTAAGGATTTTTCAATATAAGATAGCTTCAAGTTGAAGAAGTAGGAGTAATATCTAATGTAAGTTAGTGTGCATCTAGGCTAAAACACAAGTTAGTGTATAATTTTTTGTTTGACCCGTTATTACCGTTTGTAAGTACACCACATGTAGAATTGCTTAGTCTCATTAAGTTGAACTTAGGGTCATTTATGTAAAAAATACTGTCTCAACTTGATGCTTTATTGTTTAATTTTATCTTATATTGTAAACACTAGTGGAGTCCAGTTTGTAAAGATAAAATAAAACGGCTACTGCACATGGTGCTGGCATTTCCCTGTGGATAAACAAACAATTCTTTTGTTCTGTATTACCAAAACATAAACATTCTTCTTTCTTCCTTTTTTCATTCAGCTTGCGAGGTGTATGATGTGTACCATTTTGATTTCGAGTTGAGAGGAGATCCGCAGATCAGATCCAAACATCAGCAATGGCTCAAGCTCGTGGATTGTTTCAGATTCTGATGATCTTTTCTTTTCATCTGATTATACTATCAACTCAACAAGAGATAAAGTTTGTCTATGACAACTTTAGCGGCCAAGAAAAAAATCTCCACCTTGATGGATCTGCAAAAGTACTCCCCAGCGGATTATTGCAGCTAACGAATGCTTTAAACCATCAAATGGCTCATGTTTTCTACAAGGAAGCAATTAGTTATAGTACCTCTAAATTACTCTCCTTTTCAACACACTTTGTGTGTGCTCTGGTGCCCCAGCCAGGAATTGAAGGTGGCCATGGCATGGCCTTTGTAGTATCTCCTTCTACGGATTTCTCCCACGCAGAGTCAACTAGATACTTGGGGATCTTCAACGTATCGAAAAATGGAGCTCCCTCTTCTCATGTGCTTGCTGTTGAGCTTGACACTATTTGGAACCCGGATTTTGAAGACATCGACAACAATCACGTTGGGATTGATGTGAACAGTCCTTTATCAGTTGGAATAGCTTCGGCGTCTTACTATTCTGATGTAACGAGGAAGAACGAAAGCATAAAGCTCTTGAGTGGAAACCCAATACAAGTTTGGATTGATTATGAAGGCACTATGCTCAATGTTTCGATGGCTCCTATTGAAGTCCAGAAGCCAAGTCGGCCTCTTTTGTCACATCCCATCAATCTTTCAGAGATTTTTCCCAATACGTCAAGACTTTTCGTTGGGTTTTCTGCTGCAACAGGGACAGCTCTCAGTTATCAATATATTCTTTCGTGGAGCTTTAGCACAAACAGAGGAGCACTGCAGCGACTTAACATCTCAAGACTCCCTGAAGTTCCTCATCCTAAAGCTGAACATAAGAGTCTACCTCCACTGGTTATCGTCCTGCTTGGTTTTCTGGTTATCATGGGGTTGTGTGTTCTTACAGGAGTGTATCTTTTGAGGAGGAGCAAGTATGCAGAAGTAACGGAAGAATGGGAAAAAGAGTTTGGTGCACATCGATTCTCTTATAAATCCTTATACAAAGCCACAAGAGGGTTCAGCAAGGATGAGTTTCTTGGGAAAGGAGGTTTTGGAGAAGTCTACAGAGGAACTCTCCTTTTAAGCAGAGAAATAGCTGTGAAGAGAATGTCACTGTCACATGATGGTGATCAAGGTGTGAAGCAGTTTGTGTCTGAAGTGGTGAGCATGAGATGTCTGAAACACAGGAATCTTGTTCCACTTTTTGGGTATTGCAGGAGAAAGCATGAGCTTCTTCTCGTCTCCGAATACATGCCCAATGGTAGTCTTGACGAGCATTTGTTTGATGATCAGAAACCAGTTCTTTCTTGGCCGCAAAGACTTGTAATCGTTAAAGGAATAGCGTCTGCTCTCTGTTACCTGCATACAGGTGCTGATCAAGTTGTTCTGCATCGAGATATCAAAGCTTCTAATGTAATGTTGGATACAGACTTCAATGGAAGGCTAGGGGATTTTGGTCTGGCGAGGTTTCATGACCATGGAGGAAATGCATACTCAACAGGAGCCGTTGGAACTATAGGGTACATGGCCCCGGAAGTAATTGATATGGTAGCTTCCACAGGAACTGATGTTTACGCCTTTGGTGTTTTCATGCTTGAAGTAACCTGTGGGAGGAGACCAGTGGAACTACAGTTGGAAGATGAGAAACGAGTTTTGATCAAATGGGTTTGTGAGTTGTGGAAAAAGGATTCGTTGCTTGATGCTATCGACCCGAGATTGGAAGGAGAGTTCTTACACGAGGAAGTTGAGTTGGTTATGAAACTTGGTTTGCTCTGTTCAAGTACAGTGCCGGAATCTAGACCTACAATGGAACAAGTGGTGCTCTACTTGAACAAGAACCTACCTTTGCCCGATTTCTCACCGTTTTTTGTGGGGTATAGCAATCATTCTTCGGTGTTGATCGATGCATCCTCCCTTGTAGCTTCAAGGACCTGGTCGAGCTCTTCTTCGTCACCTAACAACTCACCTTAATAAGCCAAGAGGACGCTATGATTGGAATGGGCTCTCACCCTCGATAATCAAAGGTAACTTCCCAATGTACATAACAGAAAGCAGATAATGTTTTTTTTTTTTGCACTTGTCCAAGAAACTTATTCAGTTAATGGAAATTAGTAATTATCAAATTTCTCAGAAAGTAACTTGTAATCCTCTCGCTACCATTCATGTTTGTTTTTCCTTATAACCTTTGATTTATGAACTTTGATGTTTGTTTGCATGGTTTACTGGAAACCAGCTCCGTAAAGCTACAAGGCAAGATGTGAAAATTAACACAATGAACTCAAATTAACTGCAGCTATCCAAAATAACAAAACTTATTTGTCAATTATCTGCAAGTCTTAGTGCTCAAGTGCTTATATACTTTACTAGCAATGTGGATTGCTCTGCAAAGGAACTATCAAACTACAGAAAAGATGAATACAAAGGTAAAATATGAACAAATCTAAGAACATACCTAGATCTATATATCAAGTTTATTGAATAGAAAAGGCTGTTGTAGCAACAAGTGTTAATCAAAACGTGAGTGTCTAGAAGCAGACTTGAAAGACTCAGTAAATGAATAGAAAAGGTTGTTAGTCATGTAGCAACAAGTGATGATTCTGCACCATATCCCTCAGGTAAATCTTTAATGATGCTTGGTTGAGAAAGAGTAACCAACAACAAATACGCCACACCAAGAGCCAAAACCCAACCAAGCAACAACTTGGATATCTTGAAACGAGACTGTTTTGAAATCGTTTGAGTTTCCACCAACCACTTCTTTGGATCAACAAAATCAGTGACAGTAATGCCATGCGAATCCTCCTTTTCCTCAAGAAGCTGCTTCTTTTCATCGATGCAAATCTGCTCTTGATCTTTATCTTCACCAATAATGCGATGGTTGACGTCAGACAAAACTTTCTTCGGATTGATCTTCGAAACGGCGGAAATTGTCGGTGACATGAAGTTCTTCTTCGCACCCTTTGGAGCTTTGACCACATCTGAGAATTGATCATCCTTATCATTCTGGTTCTCTTTGTCCCAACCAAATTCAACCCGACTGGTTGATTTCCTCCGGGAAAAATGCGCCGGATTGATCTTAGAAATGGCAGAAATTTTCGGTGACATGAAGTTTCTGGGTTTAGGGTTTGATCTAAAAGGGATTGGAGGAGAAGAGGACAACAAGGAAGAAGCGGAAAGAGAAACACCGTCCATATTCTTGGACGGAGAAGGAGAAGCCATGGTTGATGATCGGAATTGCTCAGGATCCTTGGATTATTGAACAAATCTCAGGAAAAAAGATATCAAGACTATGCAGGATAATGAATATTTAAGATCGGAAGTTTTGAATTTTAAAAAGAGAAAGAGAGAGATCGTAAAACGGCTAGTCGCAAGTTTTTCGTATCCATTTTATAAACCTTTAAAGAAGAATCCCTAATTTTCTGTAATTTTATTACTGCAAAAATGATCCGTATAGTAGAATTGCAACCACATTTGATGTTAATTCGGCATATCTGAACTGAACCGAACCAAAGCAAAATATGCAAATATAATTTTACTGCAATTTGAAAAATTTATTTGTTGATAAAAAAAAAAAAAAAATCATCAAATGTCCTAATTGGACAAAACCCTGAAGCAAAAAGATTGTTCTTAAAGATGTAAAATCTACAAAAGCTTATGTAATTTCGTTATGATCCTTGAACAAAGCGGGGGATATTTGATTCATCCCTAAATAGTAGTTAGTATCTTAAACTCCCAAAACGCTAAACCTAGTCTTCTTTCCCGGTAAACCCCCAATTTCTCAGGCAGCGAAACTTGTGATCCGCAGACGATTTCGCTTTAGTTATGCAATTTTGACTCCGTCGTGTCTGCTCGTCGCTAGATCGATGTCATTAGTCCGTTGTTTGTCCCTCAGGTCCGTGCTTAATGCTCGGCGTTACCGATCCTCTTACTCGTGCCTCATCCCTCTTGAAACACATCGTGAAGAAGATGCTACACGCCAAACTCCAGCGAAGCGAAGCTACCACAGTTTGATTCATCTCAACTCGGTAAATGGTGGCTCGGATATCTCTCGCAATCTCACCGCCTTCAATTCCCCAGGGATCGCATCCTATCGATCAATCTCGACTTTCAATTTCGCTGGTTCCGGTGCAGCAGCATATGAAACCGCGGGAATCCTCGCCGATTGGGTGTTGCAATCTGGGGTTAATAGAGCCTATGCGTTACAAAATGTTGCCGATGCTCTTGCTTCCCTTCAACACTTGCTTACCTTGCTTCATTCTTTCACATTTTCTCAGTGGTAAGATTTCACAAGTTTATATTTATCTCTAAATAACTTCCTCTGAGGAGATAATAGTATATGATGTGATGCATATGAAACATGTATACCTCTTGATCCAAGAATAGGAGTAAAAGATAGTCTGAATCTCTGATACTTTGGCATAAAGAAAGCTCTCTTTGGTTTATGATGTGATGCACGAAACGTTTATACCTCTTGATCCAAGAAAATGAGATAAAGATAGTCTGAATCTCTGATATACTTTGGCATAAAGAGAGATCTCTTTGTTATCTAAATCCGTTGGAACAATTTTCCTGTTACAGGTGGGTGTGTATCATCGTCACATCGCTATTGATCAGGGGAGTTACAATTCCGGTTATGATTGATCTGCTAAGCACCATTGTAAAGTTTTTTAAGGTAAGCACCTCCTACATCTTTATGTCAAGAGATTGCAAAAACTCTTGGGGTTGAGTAGTTACTGTAGCTATTTTGATGGAGAATGGAAATGTACACGTATCTTTATACAGAATCGGTATAGCCCAAGGGGAGGCTCTAAACGAGAATTACATTCAGGCATCAGTTCTTGGTAGAAGTGGAAGAGTAATGTATACCATGTTGGAAAAGGAGTTTCATGGAGTGAAAGGATCAATCATTGGTGAAGGCATTCAAGTTCCAGTCTTCTGGTTCTCCATGGAAGAGTTGAAACAAAACATGGATAAGATACTTTTGTCGTGTCTTCGGGGTAAGACATTCGCAGCAGAATTGATCAAGAACAGAGTCTTAAGCAAAGGACGCTTGGTGGTGGTCGTTGGAGACGGATTCGGCCTTGAATTACAAATGTTTGATCTTGATTTCTCTCTTATCCTTAGGCGTCGTCAAGTAAAGCTACTAGCCTAACTAGACTTAGTAATTAAGTATTTCATTTTAAGTATTAGACCCAATAAAAGGAGTCATTTTAAGTAAAACATTGCTGTTTATTCGTTTTTTCCTCATTTTGTCATCGTTGACTTAGACTTATTAAATATGTGGATAAGTGAATATATAAAATTAGATATTTTGTATATAAAAGTAGTTTAAATGTGATTGATACATCTGGTTGCAGAATATATACGGAAGATAATGCGAGATATTTTCTCTTACTTTGTCTACTGTACAATCTGTAAAAAAAAATATTGTTAAAAATTAGCATAGATCACGTGGAAGTAGACATTAACATCATCTAGCAAATATTTAGGATAGGTAATACTAATTTCAATCTTATCCTTTTAAATTAGGGAAAACTAAAATCAAATACGAAACTACAAACATGAAAAGTGGGAGAAATGAACAGGAATGTGCGAAATGATAGGTTATTCAAGTCTTACTACAATTTTTCTTTTGATTAATACCAATTCAAATTTGTTAGTGTTTGTTTTTCATCCTATTCAAACCCCATATATCGGATAACGACGTGGTTAACAAAAACTTCAAATCTAACTGGTAGACTAGTCCAATGTTTCCGCCTGCATAATTAAAAAGTTATGCTTTTTATATGTTTTTAATACTAAGTATTTTCCTCTAATATTGACATTTAAAAATGGCAGGCCCTTTGACTAAGGTTGTGCTCAATCTACAATTTTACAGAAATGATTACTGAAAACAAGATGAAATTACTAAAGGAGATAAGTCGTATTTCTTATATAAAACATTGATAATAATTGAAGTTTTGATGACTTTACATTTTGATTAGTTTATTTATACTTATTGACCCAAAAATAAAGAAATATTTGGAGAGAGAAACTAACTTAATTTATGTTCTACCACCTTTTATATGAAAGCTTATACTTTAAAATAACATATATTGGCTTCATTCTCCAAGCCAGATGTGTATTTTGTCATTTGAGATAGACATTGTACCAGACAAAAGACCAAAGTATTATTGCATGAACCACAACATAAAATAAAAGGTTTAAGGTAACCGTCGTGCTTACATTTAAATTCAATTTCATATTCTAAATTCAACTCCTAGAGGAAAATACATTTCCTAAAGTGAATAGAACTTTGGGTTTGAATTCATATCCCTGAAGACTTTTTTCATCTGAAGTTCAAACTTTTCTCTGTTTCATTACCAAATGGCTTCTCAAGGATTGCATCTGATCATATTGATCATCTTTAATCATCTCCTTTGCTTATTAAGTCAACAAGAAACAGGTTTCATCTACAACAACTTTTCCCAAGCTCAATATCATCTTCATCTAGATGGAGCTGCAAAAATCTTCTTACCAGACGGATTATTACAGCTTACCAACGCATCGTACCATCAAATGGGTCATGCTTTCTTCAAGAAACCATTCCAGTTCGACAAGAAGAAGAAACTCTCTTTCTCCACACATTTCGTTTGCGCGCTTGTCCCTAAACCAGGAGCTGATGGTGGCCATGGAATCGCCTTTGTTGTATCTTCTTCCATAGATTTCACACATGCAGATCCAACACAGTACTTTGGCCTTTTCAACATCTCAACAAATGGTTCTCCTTCTTCTCAAGTTCTAGCTATCGAGCTTGATACTGTCAAAAGCGCAGAGTTTGATGATATCGACAAGAATCACGTCGGTATAGACATCAACAGCCTCAAGTCTATAGATTCTGCTTCAGCTTCTTACTTTTCAGACACGAAAGGGAAGAATCTAAGCCTTAAGCTCTTAAATGGAGAGCCTTTACAGGTATGGGTTGATTATGAAGAGAATTTACTCAATGTCACATTAGCTCCTCTAAGAATCGAGAAACCAAACCTTCCTCTTTTGTCAAGATCCATCAATCTCACCGAAATTTTCCCGGATCAACGACTTTTTTTCGGATTCTCTGCATCCACTGGATCATTGATCAGTTACCAATATATCTTAGGATGGAGTTTCAACACAAGCAGAGTGTTGCAAAGACTAGATTTCTCAATGCTTCCTCAGTTTCCTCATCCAAGAGTCAAAAAGAAGCCAACTTCTCCGCTTCTCATCGCTTTATACGCGTTAATAACACTCATAACATTGATGGTTCTTGGAGGAGTTTACATATACAAGAGATTGAAGTATGGAGAAGTTAAAGAAGCATGGGAAAAAGGATACGGTCCACGTCGGTTTTCTTATAAATCTCTGTACAAAGCAACAAAAGGTTTTGACAAAGACAGTCGTTTAGGTAAAGGCGGTTTTGGAGAAGTCTACAGAGGAAACTTGCCTTGCGTTGGAGATATAGCTGTAAAGAAAGTTTGCCACAATGCCAAGCAAGGTATGAAACAGTTTGTCGCTGAAGTAGTGACTATGGGAAGTTTAAAGCATAGAAACTTGCTTCCACTTCTTGGGTATTGTAGGAGGAAAGGAGAGCTTCTTTTGGTCTCTGAGTATATGTGTAATGGAAGTCTTGATTCATACTTGTTTCGTAGAGAAAAACCGGTTCTTTCTTGGTCGCAAAGGTTTGCGATTTTGAAAGATATTGCTTCTGCTCTAAGTTACTTGCATACAGGAGCTAATCAAGTAGTGTTACACAGAGATATAAAAGCTTCTAACGTCATGTTGGATTCTGAGTTCAACGGAAGGTTAGGAGATTTTGGTATGGCAAGGTTTGAAGATTACGCCGGAGATATCTTACCGGCGACAACGAAAGCTGTAGGAACAATGGGATACATGGCACCTGAGCTAACAGCAATGGGAAGTTCAACAAAAACTGATGTTTATGCATTTGGTGCTTTCTTGCTTGAAGTAACTAGTGGAAGAAGACCGTTAGATTGGACGCTTCCGGTTGAGAGACGACATTTGATCAAATGTGTATGTGATTGTTGGAGAAGAGATTCTCTTGTTGATGCTGCTGATTCAAGATTGGGAGGTGAATATTCACAAGAGGAAATCGAATTGGTTTTGAAACTTGGTTTGCTCTGTACAAACATTGTTGCGGAAGCAAGACCGGATATGGAACAATTGGTACAATACATTAACCGGAATCTTCCACTTCCAGATTTCTCACATGATTCTCCCGGAATTGGAGTTCCTTCTCCGGTTTTGTTGGAAACAACATCCTTCGCTTCAGTTAGCTCTTTACCACAAGGAACCTCTCCTCCTTCGCCGACAAACTCCATGTATGTTACTCACACTATCACATACGGAAATGGAAGGTAATCATCACACAAATGTAAACCCTAAACCTAATCAGTGTCAGTGTGTATATGGTTTGGCTACATTTTGGATTTGTATTACATGTGATTGAAACAATATAGAGATTATATGATAGCAATAAATTTCATTACTAATGGAACTTACAACGAAAATCTTACAAAACTTGTAAGCACTACAAGTTTCAGACTTTGAAGACATTAGAAATGAAAGAACAGAGGAAAAAAAAAAACAGAACAAGAAGAGAGTGAGATTTAAGGAGCAACAGGAGATCCATTTGTGAGAAGTTTGGTGTTATTTCTTCCTTCAATCTCCATGAGCATCCCTAAAGGTGTTGTGGTTGTAGAGGAGCCATCTTTTGGACTTCTTGCACCATCAGAACCGATCACAATCCTAATCGCGATCTCATCCACGTCACCTTTCCTAATAACCTGGCGAGTCGAAAGAGGAGATGATGAAGAAGAAGTAGTAGTGACGATGTTTGTTTGATGATTCTCTTTGGATTTTGGTGAGTGAACAATCCACATGAGATTGTAACCTCTCGTTTTATGCAGTAAAATGACAACAAAAGTGACCAAAAGTTGGAGAATCCAAGGTAAGGTTATGAGTAATGTTCCGGTTACTGAAAAGAATTTGATGTAACCGAGGTTGTGTCTTTTCATGGTGGCGATACTGAAGAAGAGGATTCCGGTGAGAGTTGTCCATAGAGAGTGGAAGAGGACCGACCTGAGAGAGAAGCCTCTGTTTTCCATATTTGTTTTTTCTTTTTTTTGTTCTCGGAATGATTATGAAACGTTTTTCAACTTTCAGATTATTCAGATTTTTGTTGGAGAGATTAGGGCTGGGTTGTTCAGATATTTCTCTCAAGTTCAAATTTCTTTTTAGGATTTCTGTTGGCAGCTACTGAACATAAAAAAATTAATTATTTATTGTAGAACTTGGGTTTTAAATTTCCACTGAAAAACTAGTTAATTTTAAAATAAAAATGTGTCATTAATGTTATATAGAGAGTCTATACCTTTTCATTGGTCACTTCGGAACCTTTTATTTTGTTTAGGCTGTGAATTTCATCTTAGAAGACGATGCAAAATGTCTCAGGTCAATAAAATTTATCCTTTTCCAATCAAACTCAATCCATCTTATATCAGAGCCATAGAAATCTCAAAGGGAAGAGAGAAATAGACATAAACATAAAGAAAATGGATTAGGATTAAGGAAAATACAAAAGAAACAACTGTTTACTCTCTCAAAACAAGATCAAACGTCTCGTCTTGCACAAAAGTGGCTAAAGGATTCAAAGAGAAAATATTACTTAGGGTTTTTACTAAGGGTAAAGTCAATCGAATCCATTGGGTTTGAAACATTAAAGGACTTTGATTGTGTTTTACTTCCGTTGGCTATTTGGCTTGGTTAAAGTATTTTTTGGATAATAGTTTTGATTTTTTTTTCTTTTGCAATACTCTAAAACGATGATGTTGTTTCTTTAAGAAAAACAAAAACAAAATTATAGGATATAAGCAGCTAATTTACGGATAGTTAGTTTAGATACTTTAACTAAATGCACATTAATGCTATAAGTAGAAAATTAAATCAGAACAAAATAAATAAATTTTTAAAAAAACACTGAAAATTAAATGGCGTGATTATAAAGTCAAAACAATGTCTTCGTAAAAAAATTCCTAGAGATGTTGATAATAATTATGAAAAAAAAGATAAATTGTCTCTCTTTTTTTATTCATTAATGGGATGATTGTAAGGATACACCTTAAACTTAGAAAACCGTTTTAAAACAAAAATGTCATTCTGAAGGACTTGGTAGTAGCAGATCGAGGTTTGGTAAGATTGCAGTAGCTTCACCATCAAGAAGAACAAGGTCACTGTGCTTCTTGAAGCATTTTGTTGAGAATTTGACACTAACAAAGTGAAATGGGAATCGAGTTATGATATAGAACAAAGAATTATGAAATTAAAAGGATCCTGTGGTTATAAATTAGCTTACATGAATTTCTTCTTGGTTTCTCTTAGAGCTGTGGCTTCAACCAATCCGAGAATTTCATCTCCTATGTAAACCGGCAACCGAAAATGTAGACTTTGAGATACATAAACTGCTCCTGGCTGCAACAAGACCAGAAAAGATTGAGTCATAGTTTCTGTAAGTTTTGTATAATCAGACAAGGAGAAGATAAATAAATCAAGAAGACTTACGAAATGGGCAGATATAATACGGGGAAACATAGAAGCAACAAGCATTCCATGGACAAGGGGATTCTCAAATCCGGATTTACGGGCGGATTCTGGATCGAAGTGAAGTGGGTTCCAATCATGGCTCACCTCAGCATATGCCTTGACATCTTCACTTGAGAACACTCTTGTTTCTTTTAAAACTTCTCCCACTTTGAGTGTCTTTGAAGTAAACGATGAGAAACACCTCGAAGCAAGAAGATATGTAGGACGAAATGTCTTCGCCAGCATTTTGCTTCACCTAAACAACCCTCAATGGCAATTTCTCTCATTGAGTCATTTTGTCGAACAGCTTATAGGCACGGCATTGAAATACAAAAATTACTTCTTAACCAAACCATTTCCTCATAATATACCAACAGATACGAATCTTGGAATGAAATTCCTCAGAACTACTTGTGAAACGAAAACTATACCTTTTCTTCGAGTATAATCGTACCGTATCTGACTTTCGAGTTCCAAACGTTGTTAAATCGAATTATGCACCGATGAATGACTCCACATTAATTCAAAGACCAAGTCTGATCCAGATTGTGCTCTTCTCATTGACTTATGAGAACAACTAGATTTTCATATTTGTAACCTCATAAAATTGATATCTTTAATAAGAAAAATCGTAACTTTTTTGTTCATCAGAGTATAAAAAAGGAACACACATAAGCTGCTGAGTTGTGCTTGAGAATATCAATTTGGTCATACATACAACTGCAACTAAAAGCTCGATTCAGAAATCCACAAAAATGACAAACCACAAAAAAAAAAAAAAACTGAATCATAAAACCATTAAAGATACATTGCCATCAGATTGGACGCCATGCTGTAATACAACCCGTCAAAGTTTCAACATTCTTGTCGATATCTTCGACTGTGTTATTTTGTAGCGCAATGACAACTCCCTCTTTGTAACTCTCCTTTGCTTCTTCAAGTAGGATTCCAAAGATTTCGCATTCGATGTTGTTACTAAGCTTAGTTCCCGAATAACCCCTATTAGACGAAATCACAACCTGTTAAACGCGAAACAACTATTGATCAAAGAAAGACAGATTCGATTCGATTCTGACCTCCGAGTTAAACGGTCATACAAGACGGAGTTCTCAGTTTGAAGTACGACAACGCCATCAAACCATCGTTCAGGAAAGAAGTCACAGCCATGGTAGTCCACAAGGTTTCCTCCTTGTACCATTATGTCTTCAAGCTCATCACACACCTGATCAAGTTAAATACAATAGCTTATAAGGACTTCTCTCATGCGAGCTAGTGATTTGAAAGTTCAATTACAAGTTGCCAAAACCATACAACTTCAAAACTCAATTTCGACATCAGGTAATGATACTGGAATGGTTTTAGAAAAAAAGCAAACTGGTACAGGTCTAATCATGAACTCGAATTGAATTTGCCTATTTGTCTGATTAAAGAGAAAAGCTTTATGGACCAATCCTCTCAGCCAATTCAATTCCAACCAACAGAGATATGAAGAACGACTAAACTTTTAAATTAAGAGAAATTGAGGATAAGAGGACAAAAACTCACAAGGTCTTCGTTGATGATATAAGATTTTAACTCGTCGTCCCAGCCGTCATGCAAGTTTTTCTCTTTGACCAAATCTCCAACGCAAATATGGCGGAGATTAGTGGCTTCCGCCAGAGCAGCAGCCAAAGTCGTTTTGCCGGTCCCAGGAGTTCCTGTAATCAGTAGGTTTGGCCTTTGGCGTGTTGTCCCATTGTTACCTCCCGCCATGTCTAATCTTCAATTAGGCTGAAAGAATTTCGGATTCGCCGGGAAGTGAAGATGCGCAGAGAGAGACGAGCGGAGAGCGAGACGAGGTAGGGTTTTTCTACAAAAAAAAAAAAAAAAAAAAAAAAAGGCTATAAGAACCGTTAAAATTGACGTGAAATCTATCTAACGACGTTAAAGTTTTTCCAAAAACCCAATTTCAATCAAGCCATAAGCCCACTACTCATACATAAGTGATAAACCCATAAATTTACATTTAATAGCAGGAAATTAGCAAGAATTACATTTGAGAAACGAGATCAAATCTTACTAGAGAGTAACGAAAGAGGAAGTCCAAGTTGCACATGGAACTGATGGTATGATTGGGATGTGGTGGTAGTTTCTAGAGTCACTGAGGAAGTTATACGGTTTTTTTGAATAAAGGTTTTTCCACAATAACGGAAATAATGGAATTTTACATAGATGTTTGATTTATTTGATAACCCTCTCATCTAATGACAGACATAAGATCATTTAGCATGTATTAAGTGATCTACAAAATTATTTCAAAGGGCATTGGTCTAAAGGCTTCAACTTTTCCTACTTAACTTAGTATCTTCTAATCAATCAGCTTTTGTCTCTGGTAACACATGAAGCTGATGATATTTTGATAGCCCAAAAGAAGATTTTATAGGACTTTCTAGCAAAACTTATATGTGTAAGAAATACGACAAAGTTGAATGGATTGCGGCACTTGTTACATCAAACTCCGATCAAAGCCGGGAATTGAAGCCTCCATCCAGCATATCCTTGGAGGGTAGGGGCAAATCGGTTAGAGCATTCATTTTAATGCAAAAGTTAATTCAGGTGGATTGATAATTAGTGAAAGCTTGATGTTTGTTTGGAGAATCATAAAGAAAGAAGCAAAGACAAAAATGGTGATGAGAAGTCGATGAAATGAAGTCATCAAGTGACCAAAGAAATAGTAGAAGAAATGGTCAAAGAAGTCGTCACCGTTTACGCGTTCTTATGGCATATATATATCCAATTTTGATATCTCTCGCTCTTCAAAGTCAAGCTTAAACACACTTTCACATAAATCCGTATAAAAATATATAGCATAATTTGATTTCCTCTTTCAACAAATTTACTCCCAAGAAAACCAAAGAAAAATAGGCAAGACATATCGTAATGATGGAGAAAACTAAAAATGAAAAGGAAATGGGAAAGGGATGCCTTTCACTTCCACATCTAGGAAGCATATATCTCCGAAAGAGGAAGAGTACGAAAGAAGACAAGTCGCGTTTACACGAGTCAAGACCTGTGAACAAAAACAGTAGCTTCCGTGAGAAAGAAATTATCATGGAGAAAGACAAAGAAATGTCAGATGACAAACTTGACAACGATGAAAGCTTGACTGTAGTGGAAGCCCAAAAGGATGAGAACTCCGTTGAACAAGGCCCAGAGAGCGTTGATATCGATCCGACACATTCAAACCAATATATACCGATTCAAGCCAAAATAAGAGGTGAAGACTTTTCACGAAACACCTTTTCTAAAAACTTTTGCTTAACACTATCCAAAGTAGCTTGCTTTAGTATGTCCTAGATGTTCCATTAATTCATGGTTTGTTGGCAGAAGAAACTGTGCCGAAGTTTGGTGAGTGGGCTTCAAGCAGAGACTGTTTTGAAACCAATTTCGGGAGAGAACCACTGCGTAATGAATTTAATAAAGTAAAAACGTTTGATTTGAAAGAAATTAAGAGCACTGGGAAGGACAGTGGGAAGGAGAGAAAAGCAATTGCTTGGTCCCGAACTTTTTCAATCAAATGAACAAACTTGTATTTCAGATCACTCAAACTTCCTCTTCACAAACTCGTTTTGTTTTAACGTCTGGGACTTCTTATGTGTTTTTACATGCGGCAGTTTAATTTCTCTAAACACAATGTTTCGTGCAATATAATTAAAAGGGCGACTTAGTATGTGAATTATATTTAAATTTTAAGTTAGCTACTCCTGTACGAAAACCTTGTAATCGAGGGTATTTTGCAATTTATTTCGCCGTATAAAAATCATGAAAGCATGATTGGTTTTTTGTTGGTATACTATGACATCATCATACACGTCAACATTCCAAGTATATAGGACAAAATACTGTCCATTTAGAAACTACCACGTGTCCCGATAACTTTTCCGGCTGTATCTCTCTTCCGTCTTTTAGTCTTCTCACATCGCTTGAGCTTACTCACTGAAGCAGAACCGTTGAGAGAAAAAAAAGTAAGAACGAGACACAAAGCCATGTCTGTGAGAACAATCCTATCATCGCTCGTTCTGGTCATTCTCATCGCCGCATCGGCTGCGGCGGCGGATATCGGATTCGATGAGTCCAACCCGATCCGTATGGTCTCCGATGGTCTCAGGGAGGTTGAGGAATCTGTTGTACAGATCTTAGGCCAGTCCCGTCACGTTCTCTCCTTCGCCCGCTTCACTCACCGGTGAGTCTCATCCTCAGCCGCCGTTGACTTATATTCCGTTTTTTTTTCCTTTTAATAAACAAACGCTATTCGATTTGTGGATGAAGATATGGGAAAAGGTATCAGAACGCGGAGGAGATAAAGCTTCGATTCTCGATTTTCAAAGAGAATCTAGATTTAATCAGATCCACCAACAAAAAAGGCTTATCTTACAAACTCGCTGTCAATCGTAAGTTGATCTATCTTCTCCTGAAATTTTAGTTCCGTTATTGTATGAGCCTTTTGACTGCTAGATAAAAAAAAAAATTCTGGACTTTTGACCCAAGAATTGTTAGTCCGATTATTCT
Source organism: Euclidium syriacum (assembly GCA_900116095.1). NCBI lineage: Eukaryota > Viridiplantae > Streptophyta > Magnoliopsida > Brassicales > Brassicaceae > Euclidium > Euclidium syriacum. The sequence goes on from FPAK01000006.1 coordinate 10,065,946, forward strand.
GGGTGAGATTTTGAAAGAAGTCTCTGAGCGTAAAAGGTCAAATGAACTGACATGTGGATATAAAGAAGTTGTGGGTGAAACGTGGAAACTAACTTTTTTCCGTCTTGGGATCTTCTAAGTGATTTTTTTAAAAAAGTTTGAATTTAGCTTTTCTTTAGTTCACGTGATTCAAGATTGTTATTTGGTCTAGACGTTGCAGAGTTTATGACTATACTCTGTCTGTGAGACTAGTTTGCGTGAAAATTTAGCATTATTAATATTCAAGATTGTTCTTGTTCTTTTGGGGTTTGGATACTTGTAAACATTGCTAGTGGTTTGAGGATAAGTAAAAACCCATCTGAATATTTCTTAATCGTTTCTTAAATCCATACAGAATTTGCTGATTTAACCTGGCAAGAGTTTCAAAGGAATAAGCTTGGTGCTGCTCAAAACTGCTCTGCCACTTTAAAGGGTACCCACAAACTCACAGAAGCAGCTCTTCCGGAATCAGTAAGTTCATGACTCAATCTTTCTATACTCAAGCCATCCCCTTCCTGTTTAGCTGCAGATCTTTTTCTTAAATGGTTCTGAGTCCTCAAATTGTGTATCTGCAGAAAGACTGGAGAGAAGATGGTATAGTCAGCCCGGTCAAAGATCAAGGAGGATGTGGATCTTGCTGGACATTCAGGTAAAGCCTATCATAATAATATACTAGTATGTATACAATTAAAGGCTTAAGATTGTTTGTCATATGATACGATTTTGTCGCTCTGTAGCACGACTGGAGCTCTTGAGGCAGCATACCATCAAGCATTTGGGAAAGGAATATCTCTCTCTGAGCAACAGCTTGTGGATTGTGCTGGAGCTTTCAATAATTATGGTTGCAATGGTGGTCTTCCTTCACAAGCCTTTGAATACATCAGATCGAACGGTGGCCTAGATACAGAGGAAGCTTATCCTTACACCGGTAAAGATGGTACTTGCAAATACTCTGCTGAAAACATCGGTGTACAAGTCCTTGACTCAGTCAACATTACTCTGGTAAACATCTTTACACGGATTTTGATTTTCACCTGCCTGAATAATATACAGTTCTGTATAATCTGTAATGAGGATTGAATCAATGACAGGGTGCTGAAGATGAATTGAAGCACGCGGTTGGATTGGTACGCCCAGTAAGCATAGCGTTTGAGGTTGTAAAGTCATTCCGGCTTTACAAGAGCGGAGTTTACACTAGTAGTGACTGTGGAAATACTCCAATGGTAAAAAAGAATCTTCCACATTGTAATGTTCGAAGTAGAATCAGCTTAGCTCAGTACAATTCGGTTTTCTTTATTGTTGCAACAGGACGTGAACCACGCAGTTTTGGCGGTTGGTTATGGAATAGAAGACGGTGTTCCATACTGGCTTATCAAGAACTCATGGGGAGCGGATTGGGGTGACAAAGGTTACTTCAAGATGGAGATGGGGAAGAACATGTGTGGTGAGTTCTTTAACTAGGGTTTTGGATATAACTTGTGAAAGAAAGAGAGTTGGATTCTCATTTGGTCTCTCTCTATCTTTTGTTGATGCGTTTTCGAATTGCAGGTATTGCGACTTGTGCATCATACCCGGTTGTGGCCTGAGGTGACCAGAGGGAATGTGGTTGGTCAATGATTTGATTATATAAAACGTTCGCATATTTATAAGATGAAGACATTACTTGAAAGTTGGGATTTGGGGGTGCATAGTGTTTATTATGTTTGTAACATAAGGTCTGTTCATATGTACAAATATAATGCAAAAACTTATCGATGATGTTTAAATTCAAAGAAGATAAATTGATTAAGTTCTTCTTAATCCCTAGTTAATTTAAACAGAGCAAAGATGAAAGGCCAAGAACAAAAAACAGAGAAGAAAAGGATCACTTAAAAATATGGACGATAGAAAAAAAGACATGATTTGAATCCTGCATAAGCTAAACAAGATACCTGACCACTTGTCCATGTCTATCGATATAGAACACTGGTAAGGTTTCGTCTAGTAGGTTTGGACAAATCCATTCCCTGATTCCAGTTTGAGAAAGGAGTAGTGAATCATCCGTGCTTTTACGTACAAGCACAACATTGTGACCTCTCAAATTTATAGCCTTGAGAAGATAAACGAGCTCTGTGTCTTCAGAGATATTTGAGAGTACAGCCAAATTTGCTACTCGGTAAATTTTACAAGACCAGTAAAGAATCCCTAGTAACATACTCTAAACTCTCTCAAAGTTATCCCGTGAAATGGAATTGTCACCCACATCATGTATAAGTATAAAGACAGAGAGATGAGAGACAATAGTTAAAAGTAAAAACAAAAACCTCACATCCTTCTTTATTGACGGTTATTCCTGCATAATAATATTTCTCACGAGATAGAAAGATATCTTACAGTAGAATTTGCCCTTGAACATGGAGATACCGGTCGAGGGAAGAGAAAGTAGATTAGGGCGTAAGGAATAGTTTTTAGTGAGTTGGGGCTTTAAGGAAACCAAATAAAAATTAATTTAATCATTGAAAAGACTAAGACAATTTCACTCTTCCAAAAATCGATTCTTCTCCAAATGAAGCTGATCTTGTCTAAGGACTGTATGAAATGTACATTACAATCGCAATCAACAAGGTCAACTTTGACCTCTCTCAATAATTAAATTCGAGGGGAGAGTGTCCTAAGCATGTTTGGGTCAAGACTCACATTCGATATTATGTTTGTAACATAAGGTCTGTACATATGTACATATAATATAAAAACTATGGATGATATATGGATGTTAAATTTAAACAACATAAATTGATTTAGACCCAAGGACCTTTGTTCTTCTTGATCCCAAGTTAATTTGTAGTATTATTAAAGTTATGACTTTTATAGAATACTTAGTTTTCAAGAAATCTCTGACAAATTGAGATTGAGAACACGCAAAGCTGCGAATAAAGTATAAAATCATTCATACAAATATTTTTTGGGACGTCAATTCACACAAAAGTATATAACACTAAAATAATTGAGGTTATAGTATACTTTTTTACTTTGATTTACCAATTATAAATTTTATGGTTCCCTGGTTCACCCATCACAACACAAGTCCCAACGGTTAATTACTTTACTTTATACCACGCGTTCCTTCTGCTTAAGTAAAACATGGCCGAGTCGCCTTCCGAGTCAACCTCCGACTCGCCCACCACCACATCCTCTAATCCCGCTCAATCCGCTACTGTAACTATTTCAAGCCCCAAAAAGCACCATGCTCACTTCCCCGAGATCCCAATCGAGATCGTTAGTGAAGAAGAAATGGCTATCCTCGATGCGGCGCTTGCAGCCACGCGCTCCTTCCTCCCTTCTGCGATCCGCTCCGCTTCTCCATCACGGATTCTCGCCGGCTGTAGCTCCAAGACTCTCCCTTCAATAACCGTATTCTCCAAAAGGAAATTCTCGGCTTCTTCGGATGTCGAAGACTCTTATTTGCATCGGTTTAGAAGAAATCAAGCATTAGGTGTTACAGATCTCACCGGCACAGTACGTTGATCCCTCCCTTACTTCATCGTAAAATTTGCTATCGACCCGTGACACCGATTAATCTCTGTTGCTGATTCGTGTTGTTGATTCGTCACAGGAATGGTGCGAGAAGCAAATGGAGAATGTTCTTTGTTTTGGCAGGAGAAAAGTCAACAAAGCAATGAGACTTGGTCAGGCTCGACATTTGCAGCTCGAAGAAGAGGTAAAGTTTCTAATTTGGTGGTGAATTTTTCATTGTTTCTATACCTATCCGTGAACAATTTGCTGAAATCATCTAGTTTCTGTTATGCCAATCATGGACACAGGTAGTTAAAAAAGTCAGAGTTAAAGTTGAATCAAAGGAAGATAAGTGGGCGTTGAAGCTGTTAAATTCCATCGCAGGTGTTAATCAATTCTTGTTTGAAGGACGAACCCGTGAGTTACTTATGTGAGTTCTTCCACATTCCTTCACTTTCAATCTTGGCCTCGCATTAGTTGTCTTTTTTTTTTTTTTTTTTTGCTTCAAAAGTTCGAAACTTTGGGTGATTTAGCTTATTGTCAGTTTCACCTTGTGTAAACCAATTCCTGAAAAATGTATCCATGACAAATGATTCATTCATGCAGCCTAGGATTTGTTGGAAGTCAATGGATTATAGGCATTATTGACGAAGTTAGAAAGCCATATGCAGAAGAGTCTTCTGATAATGGACCGATATTGATAGATACAAAGACTCGACTCCGAGATACACTCCCAGCTGAGCCACAAAGAAGAAATGGAAGGTAAGTGCTTGGTACTGTAAAAAGAAAATGTTTTTCATCTTGGTTTTGGTTTAATCCTAGAAAGTTAATTGCATTTGGACAGGCTTCAGTTAATGCTTTACAAGCTGTTGTGGGATACTATTGTGAAAGAAGGCTTTCCGGCGAAACCCTTTTTCGACTACTTCTCTTTGAATCGCCATTGTGTCTTATCACAAGATGTTAGAGATAACATTGCTAATGCAGGTATCCAAGCACAGGTATACTATAATCCTTGCCTCTCCACAAGATGTCTTCCACTTAACTAATGTTGTTGATTTTATAATGAGTAGAGATTACTCGTTTTTATTGATTTCTTATTGTTTGTTTACTACTTTTATGGTGCAGACACTTGAAGAGATAGTTAGGTACTATGAAAACACTTTTAAGATGCTTCCGTTAGCGAATGATCAACTACTACTAAAGTAAGAAGAAGATAACTCGTTCTTAATCTTACGTTAATACATTGCTATGCTTTGATCATTTAATTGTAACTCTGTTTTGGTAAACTATGTCTCAGGTACGAATTTCAGAAGGATCAATCTATAATAGCTGAGATTAGATTCAACCATGATCATGAATGGGTGATGAGCAAATATAGAGAAGTCATTGAGTTTTGGAGAAGTGAACGAGAAGCTGAGTACACTCCTGAAGAAGAAAGATGGAAATGTCGGTATTGCCAGTTTGCTAAGGCTTGCCCGGGAAACCCGAATTTCGAATCTCCTTCCCCGAGCTCGTCACCAAGGGAGACTCCTCCTTTAGCAAGCTAAAGAGAAGACAGACAAACGTTTGATGTTTTCATTTAAAGTTGCTAAGTGCTCGTACTAACATGTAGTTAGGCTTTGCGCATTTGGTTCCGTCTTGTGTAGTTCTTGCATAGTTACATATCCAATACATGAAAGTTAAATGGTTAACATGTGGTTCGATTAGGTTTGGTTTGGCATACCAAGATTGATTTGTACCGGTCCACCACAACTTGATTCCGGTGTATTGTTTCCAATATTTAAACAAAATGTTATTATGTTGTACACATCTTGTATGTATCAGAGTTTATGCCCTTCAAAAGTCTTAAATGTGTTGGCTCGCGAGGTTTTTACTTTAAAATAATCATAACAATTCAAAAAACATAAACTCACATTTCAATGAAAGATCCGATTTTTTTTGTTTTTTTTTATGAAATATAATTGCAGTTGTTTATAGGAGGTTAGATGGGCTTACATGGCTAATTTTTGTTGTTTCTTTCTAAAATTTTTTTTTTTAAAAGGACAAAATGTTAAGCTACATATTTTTATTTGTTTATTTATATTTATCCATTATATATTTTTTTCCTTTCAGAACAAAAAAAAACAGAAGCAATTTGATTCTAAACTTAAATGTTTTAATTTAATTTACTCTTATTTTAATCACGTAATTTTGTTGTTTGTCATTAGTCTCTTACTCTTTCATCCTTTTCATAGAGAACTTGACACTTTTTCATTTTCTCCACATTCAATCAGTGTTGCAGTGGCGAAGACTGTGATCGTTAACCCATAAACTCCAAATATTTTAACAATCGCGTATGTGGATTCAATGATGTTTGTAAGGGGATTGGAAGTCTTGACAAAAAGTGTCGGTCTACTCTTCGAACGAGACATCAAATTACTTCAATAAAAACAACAATTCAAAAATATAAACTTACATTTCACATGAAACATAACCGAGAACAAGTAAAAAAACCATAAAATTTTTGATAGTTTTCTTTAATAATAATCAATATATCTTTTGTATGAATATGATTGATGATTGGTTAGTTGTTTATAGGAGGTAAGGTGTGGTTACATGATAGTAGGACTTTTAAAAATTAGTCAATTCGTTATTGATATCATCTTAATTTTAAGTTGACTATTAAGACCCTGTCCTAAGTAAATTCGATTTTGAGTTATTTCTATTAAATTGAGGAATAAATTTGTTGTTATTTTGTTGACTACGTCCTTATTCTCAATTTCTTAAATGTTGTATGCATGTCGCGTACCTATACGATAGAAGATTTGATTAAGCAAATTAGCAAAAACTAAAACATAAACAAAGTTAAATTATTTGTCAGCACGTAAATAAAGTTTTGAGAAAAATGATGACATATGGCTTCATGATGGTGATTCAACGATTTGGACAAAATTTACCAATAACCAATTTATTTGAAATTTGAATTTCTAACGGAGAGAAATAAAATAAACATATTTTTCGTATTCTATATTGATTTTTGTAAATCTAACTCCGGAATTTGATCAACAACTCCATTTAACGAATGTATTTAAATAAATGTTTTAATGTCCGATGAACTAGCTATAATTTCTGTATATCCAATTAAACACTAGTATTATTAATTAATTCCATCTAGTTGTTAAAGCCAAGTAATGACGGCTAAGGTTTTTCGTTATGCTTTGGATTAATAAGAGAGTTTTTGGATCCCCTTTTCTATAAGCGCAAGGCAAAAACTCCATGTTAGGAATTGACATCAAAGTCCTTTTCATCACCAAATATACATTTTCTTAACCAATTACATAAAAATAAGATATTTCATCCAAATTCGAAAACAGAAAGCTGAAGAATGTACAATATGTCGAGAATAATATACATACTTTTAATAAAGATATATTGATGTAGAAAAAAAAAGGAAGAAATTGCCGTTAACTAACGGAAGTTATGTTTTTTAATTATCACCACGGAAAAAAAATAAAGGGCTAAAACGCGTAAGGGCAAAACGGTAAAACTGAATCAGAAAGAAATTGCGAAAACCCTAGTACCTTGTAGCTATAAGTACCCCTGAGATGCTCCAGTTTTAGGGTGCGCTCTCATTTAGCTCAGTCACATAGCCGCAAGACTTTCCTCGGATTCTTACTTGCAGGTGAGAAATACTCTTCCTAGATTTTTCCGATCTTCGTCTTTATCTTCTTATGGTGTATGGTTGTTTCATTCTCCGTCGTTTAGATTCTTATCCTAGGTCGTATTAGGATTGTGATTATCGCGTTATCTTTGTTTTTATACTGCTTCGATTCTCGAGTTGAAGATCTGATTATTCATCGATCCATTTGTTCGCAAGAGTTTTCGAAGGATTTTGTAGGATAATCCTCTTTTCTATGGTTAGCGTTTATCTTTTTCTCATTTCGTTGTTCTTGGCTTTCGAAAAGCTGATTTACCAGTATTCGCGCATGCTTTTATGGCTCAGAATCTTCGCGATCTGTCTTTTTTACAGTACTTTTTCGCCCTGTTGCCGAGCTTTGTTGTCTTTTTCAGATGCGTATAGTTGATAATGTATCTGAGTCTGTTATGGATTCGTCATTAATGGCAGACATGCTATTTACTGATAAGCGTTTAAGTAGTAAATAGATCTGTATTGTTTATGGCTTTATTGTATACTGTTATGGCTATTTCTCGATTGTTGAAACATCGATAGTAACTGTTGAATAGTATGAGATGGTTGCTTTTTGGTTCTGATCTTTCAATCTCTTTTTATTTGATGAACAGCTATGGGTAAAGAGAAGTTTCACATCAACATCGTGGTCATTGGCCATGTCGACTCCGGAAAATCGACCACAACTGGTCACTTGATCTACAAGCTTGGTGGTATTGACAAGCGTGTTATCGAGAGATTCGAGAAGGAAGCTGCTGAGATGAACAAGAGGTCTTTCAAGTACGCATGGGTGTTGGACAAACTTAAGGCCGAGCGTGAACGTGGTATTACCATTGATATTGCTCTCTGGAAATTCGAGACCACCAAGTACTACTGCACAGTCATTGATGCCCCTGGACATCGTGATTTCATCAAGAACATGATTACTGGTACCTCCCAGGCCGATTGTGCTGTCCTTATCATTGACTCCACCACTGGTGGTTTCGAAGCTGGTATCTCCAAGGATGGTCAGACCCGTGAGCACGCTCTTCTTGCTTTCACCCTTGGTGTCAAGCAAATGATTTGCTGCTGTAACAAGGTGAAGCTACTTTCCCATTTGATCCTTTTCTAGTGGCAATTGTTTTATATCTCTCTCTCCTGTGTTGATGCTAACATATATACATGTGTTTACAGATGGACGCCACTACCCCCAAGTACTCGAAGGGAAGGTACGATGAAATCGTGAAGGAGGTGTCTTCCTACCTGAAGAAGGTTGGATACAACCCTGACAAAATCCCCTTCGTCCCAATCTCTGGTTTCGAGGGAGACAACATGATTGAGAGGTCCACCAACCTTGACTGGTACAAGGGACCAACTCTCCTTGAGGCTCTTGACCAGATCAACGAGCCCAAGAGGCCATCAGACAAGCCCCTCCGTCTTCCCCTCCAGGATGTGTACAAGATTGGTGGTATTGGAACGGTGCCAGTGGGACGTGTTGAGACTGGTATGATCAAGCCTGGTATGGTTGTTACCTTTGCTCCTTCAGGGTTGACCACTGAGGTTAAGTCTGTTGAGATGCACCACGAGTCCCTTACCGAGGCTCTTCCCGGTGACAATGTTGGTTTCAATGTCAAGAATGTTGCTGTCAAGGATCTTAAGAGAGGTTACGTTGCATCCAACTCCAAGGATGACCCCGCCAAGGGAGCTGCTAACTTCACATCCCAGGTCATCATCATGAACCACCCTGGTCAGATCGGTAACGGTTACGCCCCAGTGTTGGATTGCCACACATCTCACATCGCAGTCAAGTTCTCTGAGATCTTGACCAAGATCGACAGACGTTCTGGTAAGGAGCTCGAGAAGGAGCCTAAGTTCTTGAAGAATGGTGACGCAGGTATGGTGAAGATGACTCCAACCAAGCCCATGGTTGTTGAGACCTTCTCTGAGTACCCACCATTGGGACGTTTCGCTGTTAGGGACATGAGGCAGACTGTTGCTGTCGGTGTTATCAAGAGTGTTGACAAGAAGGACCCAACCGGAGCCAAGGTCACCAAGGCCGCAGTCAAGAAGGGAGCCAAATGATGAGACTTTCGTTATGATCGACTCTCTTATGGTTTTTTCTTTGCTTTAAAAAAACTTCGATGGCGTTTGAGCCTTTTTTTTTTTTTTTCTTATTTCTCTGTGACTTTCTTTCTCCCCTCTTTTTTGGATAATCTCTGAGACTTGATTATGGTTTTCAATTATGCAGTTTCTGGATAATTTTGCCTAAAGTTAGCGTTTCGTTGTGAGACAAATATTGTCTTCTGCTCTGTTGAATATCCATGTTGAATATCCATGAAGTTGCTTTTATTCTGTTGCCAAACTAAGTCTGATTTTAAGATGTTCGATGACTCTTTATGAACTTGTTACTATGGTCTATCTATGCATATAAATTCTAACCTGAATAGCAATAAACTGTTGCATTTTACCCATATAAATTCTACATAGTAGATGCAAATAAAAGTTAACAAGCACTTTAGTACAAAGGTTTAATCCAAAAAGCTAAAGCTTAAGAGCAATTATCCAACAAAAAGGATGAAACTAAAAACCAAAGTAAGAGGATAAGGCCAAAAGCGGCAGCATAACATCACACTAACGACAAAGTAAACGTGTAAGCAACAACAAAGAAAACAACCAGGAATATTTTTTTTAAGTACATACTCCAAGATTTGCAGCAAAAGAGTGTTTTGATCTGCAGTTTTACACATCATACACTAACTCAGCGAGATCTAAATAAAAGTTCTTGGATTTCTTAATAACTAAGCAGCTTTAGCTGTGTGAGAAGAAAAGCTCCATGATAAACCTAGATCTTGTAATAAAGCAACTAGATCTCTAACATCTTCACTGTCTCTCATCTGTTGAACCCACACCTCATCAAGTCTCTCCACAGTAATCTCTTCTCTGCTTTCTGATCTCCTTCTCTTCTTCATCCCCTTCCTTCTCCGTTCGTGATCTGCCATTCTTTAACATACAGAGAGAGAAACAGAGAGAAGTCAAATAACACAGAGAAGATCTCAAGAGAGAGAGGAGATAAACTTTACTCTTTGGAGAGAGTTAGTTGCTGGGCGATCCCAGAGATGCAGAGCGGGAAGCCATAGTTGCCACTAAGAGTTGTTGACAGCATTTTCTTTCTTCGTTAGATTCAGAAATTCGGATCTTGTTTTTAAGCAGGAGAGTAAAAGGACAAGATCTTGAATTGGTAAAGGATTAGATTATATAGCACTAGTACTATGTAATTAATATCCTTTTTACTATTATTATAAGTTTTTTTTTTTTTTTGGTCTGTAATATATGAGAGAAAAGTTTGTCGTGTGGTGTGGTGTGTGCATTTGATATGTGGAGACACAGTAGTAGAGTAGTAGGTATGGCATCTTCTGCTTCTCCCATTAAAATGTATTAATCACTTTAAAGGATAGAAGGCAAAAAAAATAAAGAGGTAATCTCTCTGTGAGTAAATTGAATTCACTTTATCAAAGAAAATGGTTAAAATCTAGTAGATAAATATTGAGGATTTTAAGTGAAGAAAAAATATTGTTTTCCTTTACTTACCTTTTCTCTCCGCATGACAATAAAGACAGCTCTAGTTTGGAATCTTCTTCCTTTTCTTTTTGATTTGGATTTGATAACAGTATGACGAGGACAATAATGCTTTCTCAGTTTTTCTTCTTTTTTTTTCTGCGAGAATAAATGCAGCCTCACCTGTAAAATCATCAACTTGTGTCAATAAAGTAATAAGCTTCCGTGTTAAGCAGAGTCTTAAAAAAACAGTAGTATTAGTTTTTTCACTGGGCCTAGTTTTCACATCACCGCCGTCAGTTATTAGTTATTACGCATCAAGACAACAAGACAAAGCATAATCAGACAAGGACATTTAATAGAAATAATGATTGTAACCAATCTTCCAGTGGTTTGCATAGAAAACCTAAAATAATTATATACCCTTTGATCATCTTTTTCATTATCACTAACCTGCAATTGGAGGTCTTAGCGACGAAATCTGGTCGCCAAAACGAGTAAAACCAGAAATCAATAAGTGTTTTGCTTGAGATTATGCGTATAATGTTGGTATGTACAAGTGTCACAACAATCCAATATCTCAAGTCGTGTGCTAGAAAGTGATAAATCCAGGAGCTGCTCACAGTATATAGAACCAACATCATACAAAGGGCTACTTAAGGATAAGTAAATTGCTTTTGAGACTTTACAATGTGATCTTGATGAACAAATTTTTCTCCATTGTTAGATGAACTTGCACATAAGTAACATCTGAGAACAAAAGCATAAATAAAGGAGAACTCATATAATTTAAAGAGCATATACACAAAGATTATAAAATTAAAAATAACAAATCAATGTAACATGTTGGAGATGATGGTAAAGCCAAATCATTGGAGATGAGATGACTTTAACACGACCACCACACTTGGGATAATATCTTGAGAGTCATCTGATTGTAGCCACATAGAAAGCCGCAAACTAAATGACGATTAAGAGTAATGATAACGACGGTACTAAATTAAGTCCACTCTTCTTGGACCATTGTGTTATGGTAATGGTAATAATAATATGAGATATAAGTGTAACACATGGGCCTGTGTGCTTACATTATTTACAAGAAGAGAAAATGGGCCAAGTCAATAGTAATCCAATTATTAAATTGTATGTCGTGATTAGGAAAAAGCCTAATTATTCTTTGGGACTCGGTAATATATAAAGGAGAAAGAGTCCTTAAAGAACAAGACCTAATGGAGAGAGTTATTTGGTGGTGGTTGTTAGTCTTCGATAGAAATGTTAGTTGACTCTAGGTCAGTCAACAAAGTCCAATGTCGTATTGAAAGGCTATTTGGTGGAGATAAGGAAAATAAGAGTTTACGGTGAATTTGAGTCAGGTATGATCGAAAAATGGAATCCGAGAGATATTTCATAGGAGAGAGTACAAAGATTTCGGGGGGGGGGGGAGGGGGAATGCATTAAAATCCTCTTAAATGTCGAACCTTTAGGTTTGAAGAGCGAAATGTAAGAATTTTAATAAAATTGGTGAGGAAAAGAGAAAGACTAAAGAGAAAAAATTTATTATAAGTTGAGTGAGAAAAGAATTGTCTCTTTCTTATAGCAAAAAATAGATGTATTTATAAAAATTACTTGACCCATGATTTAAGACCAAGTCGGATGAATAGTCTGGATGAGGGGCGGGTTGTGTTGGTACGAAACACTCAAGTGTTTTTCACTTTACATCTATTTCTTTTTGGACAACTGGAAAATAATGTAATTATTAGGAATCCGATGGGTGTTGTAGAAGGAGGCGGGAGATACATCATACTCTTTTTTCATTTGATGATATGTCCTAGTTGCATTGCAATCATCACAAAATATTTGGTGTGTTTTTCATGTTATCGAATCATATGAGTTTGTCAGCGAGTGTTTGATCGCGTCAACTCTTGACACGTGGAGATACAATAAACGTTTGAACCAAGTTTTCTCAGTTAAGAAAATATCTAAGAAGAAAAATATAAAAATAATTTAGTAATTAATTCGAGAATACCAAACGCGGGTTGTGATATTAAACCAGAGTTAAAAATATATATTTTGATGATCTACATGTTGGATAGGCCCACACTTCTTCTACAGGTTGAGGTATACGATCGATACACCTTAATTAGGAGGGTACTAAGGGGATTTTCCTTGTACTATACCCCGAACCATTAATGAGTCAGGCTAGGGAACTGATTTTACATGATCACTATATCCCTGACTTTCACAGCTCGAATAGCGTAGCCTCACCATCAGAGTCTATGCACATGGGTCGTGGTGGTTCCAACTATAGGAGTACAAAGATCTCATATAATCATACCCGAATACCTTAGGATTGCTGGTTCTAAACCCTAAGAGATTTGATTGTTATCAATTCAAGTTTCGTTTAGGTTTGGCTTCATACATGTTGAGGTTTCGAGGGCTGGCCTCGACTAATTGTTGCTCGTGAGAACAATGATGACGACTTTAGTTCGCAAGAGTTATGGCAAAGACTTTATAACTTGTGTTTAGGAGATTGAGATGAGTGTTTCAAGTCGTTTTGCTATTTCTTTTTATTTTTTGTTTATTGTTGTATTTTTTATTTCGGAATGTAGTTTTATTTAATTTTTTTTTTTTTGTATTGCTATCAAAAACAAAAAAAGTATACAATCTAGAAAACAAAACCCTAGGTAAAAGAGGATGATGCAAGGTAAAGAAAGAAAATGATAAACCGGGCCCGGTTGATCCAACGGCTCGTGTAATCTAACGTGGGGAAATCTGAATAGCCGATTGAATACATAAGATACGACTCCGTTACCGGTGGTAAGTCTAAACATAGTGGTGAACAGAAAGTCAAAAACACGTCAATTGTGGTGGGGGGACTTTGGACCGTGCACGTGATCACACAGGAACTAAACCCGGACGTATTGCCGTCATTAAACCGGATTGCATAATCGGCGACTGGTCCGGCTGCCCTTCTTTTGTTTTCGTCTCCGAGGATCGATTTGGTGTATTTTCCTGGCAAAAATCTTATCGACCTGTGGAAACCCTAGATTCCAGTCTCTTATTAATCTATCAGTTTCGATATGTTTTGATGCAGTATCCGATTCCTGGGTTTGTGTTTCCGTTTAATTTCTGAATTTTCTATTTTTTCTATTCCTCCTTGGAAGTTGAAGGGTTTGAGTTATTTTCTTTTGTCTGGTTTTCATGTTGCTTAGATCGGCTGCTGTATGGAAGCTGTATGCTGCGAATTTTACGGCTTTGGTACTAATTGCTGGAGTTTAGGTTCGCGTGTTTTGAACTGAGCTTGCTTGTCTTTCTCTGGGTTAAAGACATGGATTTGGAAGCTAGTTGTAAGGTATTATTGGCCGGAAGATCTGCGCTTTTGGTTGTCAAATTTTACGGATGCCTGTGCTTTATCTCTGTTGATTTGAACTTGTTATGATGTGTCGATTGGTAAACTGAGTGGACGTTTCAAAGAGTTTTTTTTTTTCTTTTTAACTTTGTCTTGATCTGGATTCTGTTTTGTTATTACTACTGAGCCAAAAAAGATGCTCTATTTCTCAAGGGTTTTGGATTCATGGTTCGTGATTGCTGTTAGTGGATTTGATTTTGCTCAAGTTGGGGATAAAGTTTATTCTGGTGTGTTTGCAGGATAAGCTTTCATATTTTCGGATAAAAGAGCTCAAGGATGTGCTCACTCAGCTTGGACTTTCGAAACAGGGGAAGAAGCAGGTAAAGATCTTTCTGCGTCTAGTTGTGATTGTTTTAAATGATCACCGCACAGATGATGTTCAGATGGTTGTAATTGGACCTTCACATGTTATTCTTTTTGTTATTTTCTTGTGCAGGACCTTGTCGACCGGATCTTGTCCATTCTTTCTGACGAACACGGTTAGTTGACACAATATTCTCAGTTTATCCATGTCTTGGTGTATTAAAAAGTCAGTGCCATGTCTGCCGTCGTTTAATAAGCCTCCGTTTTCATTCCCTACTCACAGCTGCCAGGCTGTGGTCTAAGAAGAATACGGTGGCGAGGGAGGAAGTTGCAAAACTGGTGGACGATACATATAGGTGAGTGCTTGTTTTTTTTTTAATGGGTATCTTACGAAATGCAATGCTTTTCTGTGGGATTCATTGTTGCCAATTTTTTTTATATTCCATAGGAAAATGCAAGTATCTGGGGCAAGTGATTTAGCTGCAAAAGGACAAGTAAGTTCAGATACAAGTAATCTGAAAGTTAAGGGGGAGCCTGAAGATCCCTTTCAACCAGAAATCAAAGTTCGATGTGTTTGTGGAAGTTCACTAGAGACAGACTCAATGATACAGGTAATCTGGGACAAATTTGTTACGTCTATTCCTGTTGTGTATTATGGCTGATGACCTGATGTCGTTTGTTGTTGATTCCATTTGTGGAGAAGCTTTCTGTTTTTAATCATGTTTTGCTTTTCAATGTCAGTGTGAGGATCCAAGATGCCATGTTTGGGAGCATGTTGGCTGTGTTATTGTCCCAGAGAAGCCTATGGATGGAACTCCACCGGTTCCTGAATCATTTTATTGTGAAATCTGCCGGCTTACTCGAGCTGATCCGTAAGTTTTTCAAGTATTTTACTTTTCTTTCCTGAGTTCGCCTTGTTGATTAATTTTCCATCTGACTCCACCCCCCACATCATTTCCATGCTAATAATTTCCTGTCAAAACTGAGAAGAAAGATTTGCTTTCAATTCTAGTCTCTATCTCCTTGGTTTTGATTGTTCTTCTGCCTTCAGTTCTGCTTCCAAAGGGCTTTAGAATTTTAATCTAATTATGTGTTTTCTTTACGTTTACAACTTCGGTTATGTTGAGGTTTTCCAACATTGTCTTCCTTGTGCAGGTTTTGGGTTACAGTGGCACATCCACTCTCTCCAGTAAGGCTGACTACGACGACCATCCCAACAGATGGGTAAGAATTTCATAATTTTTGTTTGTCGCTGTCGTTTTGAACTTGCGTACTTAAAATGCCATTCTTGAAAGTTGCAATTGTCCACATTTTAATTTGTAAAACCTAAAGCACTCAGTGGGCTATTCTAGATGATATATCAACATAGGTTTCATCCTGCATTTAATATGTATTCGTTATTGTTTTCTCTAACTCCTTTGGTCTCCGGTAATTCCTTCCCAAATGATCCATCTGCATTGTGTGAATTAGTACCTATATATCTTGTCTTTTCCTTTTTTGGGGGGAAAGGGGAAATAGTGCTGGACTAAAGTCTTAACCTCAGCCCTACTAGGCACTTAACTTTTTAATTGAATTTATTTAAAACCTTCATTCCAGTAATTTAGAACAAGAATCACAATTGTTTGTACTAGCTGATGAAACACTTTTGCGGGATTTGTTTGTGCTAATACTCTGATCCAAAAATTTACAGTGCAAACACAATGCAGAGTGTTGAAAGAACATTTCAAATCACAAGAGCAGACAAGGACTTGTTGGCAAAACAAGAGTATGATGTTCAGGTTAGGTTTTCTAATGCAGATTAAAAATGTATCACTAAATGTGTTTATGCGTTTTCTAACAGGAGAATTCGATTTTTTTTTCAGGCTTGGTGTATGCTCTTGAATGACAAAGTTCTCTTTAGGATGCAGTGGCCTCAGTATGCTGATCTGCAGGTCAATGGTATGACAGTGACATATTCAAAAGTTTTGGCCTGATATGAGCATTCCTTGGAATCAGGGGAATAGGGTTTTCTTGCATATAGTCATAAATCCCCCTAACATATTTTCCGAAATGTTTTTATTGCATTCACATTTCAGTCTGTTTTATTTTTCATGTTAATCTGATTGTACTCACTACGAATGCTTTACATTTTCTATGGGACTCATGATATGTGTACTATGATTTCCTAGGTGTACCTGTACGTGCAATTTACCGACCTGGGTCACAGCTTTTGGGGGCCAACGGCCGCGACGATGGACCTATTGTGTGTTTTTCATCCCTTTTCATTATTATCTCTTTGAATAAAAAAATAGGAGTCGATCTCTCAGATACATTGAAAATCATGCAATCAGTGGTGTAATTTGTTACCATCTCCTCTTATTATTTTGACAGATCACACCTTGTATTAGGGATGGAATTAACAGAATATCCTTAAGTGGAGGTGACACTCGCAGTTTTTGTTTTGGGGTTAGACTTGTGAAGCGCAGGACTCTTCAACAGGTACTGATCAGATATTGCATGAGATATTAGTCAGTCTATGGGGTCAATAAAGACATGATTTGCCAAAAAGAAAAAACCTGATCTGCTGAACACAAAAGAAAGCAATTAAAGTGGCTTCCCAAGAAAGTTAAATGTAGAAGTTACCTGTGCTTACACACTTACACAACTTTTCTTTTGTCATTACCCCCGGCCAATAAATTTTTAAAGTTTTTGTCAGATTTCAATCTTAAAAGTCCTATTCGTTCGTCCTCTATGGCTCTCGGATTAATCATTGAACCTAGTCTTGTATGAACCATGGTGTAAAAGATGCTTCGTTGGATTGCAGTTGTTTATTTAAATGTAGTCTGTCCTCATTGCTGCAACACGTTATTTCCCGTTGTCTTTATTATTAGCCTTCTCTAAGGCTCAGGAATTCAGTTATTGGGCTTTGATGATCTCCAAGTTGCCTATAATTATACTTATTTTTGCATCTAGGTTCTAAATCTGATTCCGGAAGAGGGTAAAGGGGAGGTTTTTGAGGACGCTCTTGCGCGTGTACGGCGATGTATCGGAGGTGGAGGTGGAGGTGACAATGCCGACAGCGATAGTGACATTGAAGTTGTTGCTGATTTTTTCGGTGTCAATCTCCGGTGTCCTGTAAGTCACTAATAACTTGCAGCTCAGTTCTTATAATTCTCGCGGCCATATATTTGGTGCTATTATCTTCCTAGGCTACCTGATGCTGTGCATGTGCTCATTTCCTTGCGGAATGAAATTCTTATTTGTCTTCTTTGCTTGTGTCACTAGATGAGCGGTTCTAGGATAAAAGTTGCTGGGAGATTTTTACCCTGTGTGCACATGGGCTGTTTTGACCTTGATGTGTTTGTGGAGTTGAATCAACGTTCCAGAAAGGCAGGTCTCGTGTTCTTGTCTAAGTATTGAGTTATTCATCTTGTTTTCTGACTTTATTTGTTCCGTGGTTTGTTTACATGCAGTGGCAGTGCCCTATTTGTCTGAAGAACTACTCAGTGGAGCATGTAATCGTGGATCCTTACTTTAACCGTATAACGTCTAAGGTATATTTATGGGAGTAATAGAATTCGTGAAGCTTTGTATCTACGCATTTATTAATTTGTTGTCTTCCTGCAAAACAGATGAAACATTGCGATGAAGAGGTGACTGAAATTGAAGTGAAACCTGACGGTTCTTGGCGTGTAAAGTCCAAAAATGAGAATGAGCGTAGGGAACTGGGGGAACTCTCACAGTGGCACGCACCCGATGGTAGTCTTTGCCCCTCTGCTGATGAGATTAAACGGAAGATGGAGATGTTAATTCCGGTTAAACAAGAAGGCTTCTCAGATGGACCGACCCCTCTGAAACTTGGAATAAGGAAGAATCGCAATGGTCTTTGGGAAGTTAGCAAACCTAACGTCAACGGATTATCTTCCAGTAATAGGCAAGAAAAGGTTGGGTATCAGGAGAAGAATGTTATACCAATGAGTAGTAGTGCCACTGGAAGTGGTAGGGATGGTGATGATGCAAGCGTTAATCAGGACGCTATTGGAACCTTTGACTTTGGAACCAACGGTGCGATTGAACTTGATTCCATATCCATGAATGTGGATTCAGGTTATAACTTTCCTGACAGAAACCAACCTGTAGAGGACAGAAACAATGAAGTCATCGTTCTAAGTGATTCAGATGAAGAAGAAAATGATGTGGCAATCACTCCAGGACCTGCATACAGTGGTTGTCGAACCGACGGTGGGGTAAATTTTCCACTGAACCCTTCTGGAATCATTAACTCCTTTAACGAGGACCCACACACCATAGCAGGGGGAAGTTCACGCTTGGGTCTTTTCAATGATGACGACGAATTTGACACTCCCCTTTGGACATTCCCTTCAGAAACAGCAGAACCCCCTGGTTTCCAACTATTTGGATCTGATGCTGACGTTTCAGAAGGGTTAGTTGGTTTGCATCATCATGGTTCACTAACTGAAATAAATGGAGGTTACACCATGGCTCCTGAGACATCGATGGCATCTGTCCCCATGGTTCCGAGCTCGGCTGGACGATCTGAAGCAGTTGTTGCAAACGATGGCCTAGTTGACAATCCTCTTGCATTTGGTAGAGACGATCCTTCGCTTCAAATATTTTTGCCAACAAAACCAGATGCTTCAGCTCAGTCGGGTTTTAAAAACCAAGCTGATATGTCAAATGGTATCCGCAGTGATGACTGGATCTCGCTTAGGCTAGGGGATAGCGCCTGTGGGAATCACGGAGAGCCTGCAACTGTCAACGGGCTTAACTCAAGCCAGCAAATTTCATCAACAAGGGAAGGCTCTTTTGATACTACGACAGAGACTGGTTCGTTCCCTGACTGAGACTAAATTATATGCTTTCTTGAAAACACAAAAGGACAACCCACTCGTAATGTGGTTCATGCTTATGATGTTGCATTACCTTTTTCTTCTTGTAAACAACTGAAAGGAGAAAGATCTGTTTTAGTTTAAATGTTATCTACTTATCTTGTCTTGTAGTCCATGTGGGCACACTTACTGACTGTTAATGCTTACCTGCAGCTTCGTTGCTTTTGGGGATGAACGACAGTAGACAAGACAAGGCAAAGAAGCAAAGATCAGATAATCCATTTTCATTTCCTCGACAGAAGCGTTCTGTAAGACCTCGGATGTACCTCTCCATTGACTCGGATTCCGAATGATATTCCTTGTTGCTGTTTTCCTCTTTTTGTCTCTCCGGATGATTCGTTGTGTTCCTTTTGATTCTTTACGCTTTGCACAGAACAATCAACAGGATCACGAGAGTCAGACAGCATTCCGGAGTTTGCCAAGATTTGCTTGAGTCGAACTGCGGTATAGGATCTCTCTCTTTGATGACGTTGTTTACTCTCTTCAGTATATCGGTTCAGAATCTCGGCCTTGTCTGCTACAGTGCAGGGATGTATTTTGCCAAGCAAAAAAGCACAAGGCTGATTTAGTTTTTACTGATAGGCAGAAGAAAGTGGGCAATAAGGTGGTGGTTACTGTTTAATTGGTAATTTGTATACTCGAATAGGTTTTTTTTTCTTGTTGTTTTTTTTTTGTGGACGATGGTCAAATTACTCGGAAGCCAGGAGCCATAGAGAGATATATAGCATTGTAAATTATGGGCTCCAATTTTTATTTATTTATTATAAAAAATCAGCTTATTCTCCATTGTTAACTACGTGTTATTGTCTCACAAAGATGACAAACAGTGTTACGCATGCAGACCCTATGTTCCCGGAGGCCTAAAACATTAAGAAATTGTAGCCTCATTTCTCATGTACAATTAGTTAAAATTATATTAAATGCAACTGACATAAATCTATAAAAAATTTAACACCTACTCTAATAGAATCGATTACAGAAGAATAATCTGTGTGAAACAATACTGGTCAGGGCCTTGAGGCTATTTTCTTAGAACTTTCATGCTTTTTCTATCGAGTTCCACTAAATTAGTCTTGTTCTTTTTAAAAAAACTAACACTGCTCATTTAGACACACAATGATTAATCTCAACGACTGAAGATTGACGCAGCGGCCATTTAAACTACCGCTGTCTTTTTCCAGCGTCTACGGCGGTACTGACAACTCCGGTAAAAACAGTCGAAACGTCAAACTTCTCTTTCTCCACCTTTCTACGCTGCGTCAGCGATAAAAAGAACATGACTATCATAATTAATAGTTATATCGCATGAAAAATGTTCAAATAGTTGAAATTACAAGCAAGTAAAAAATAGAGATTGATTAATATAAAATGCATCAGTGAAGAAAAAAGTGACAAATTCTCTCATCTCTCTCTAACCCTTAGGCGACTCCGTCTATCTTGAAGCTTCTTTCTTCATTTTGCTTTATGGTACTTCATTGGCGGATGCAGAACATAATTTTAACCAGAGCAAAAATATTAAGATACTAAAAAATATGATATCTACGATAAATATTTTTTTATTAAATGCATGGTATAGTTAAAAACAACATGTTAATATCTCACAAATGATCTCTAATTTAAAACACATGTTAAAAAGATGAACGCAAACTGAGAAGCGATTTTTTTATAAAAAAAGAAATTCTAATTTTAACTAATAAAAATAAACCCTCTAATCTTGGTACTTTTAAAATGTGTTTATTGAATTAAATGTATATGAATATATTACGTTTGTAGAAAGAAAAAAAAAAAAAAACTAAGTGGACTTTTGTTTTGTATTTCTTAATTAATGTTGTGGATCGATAATCGGGCATTTGACAAAATGAAAGCACAAAGGGACATAAAATAATTTATCAATAGAGGCATAATTAAAAGTCTATGTAAAATTATACTAGATCCCAAAATTTTAGGGGTGACAACTGCCGCTTCCATTAAATACGTACGTCCGCCCCTGGGTACCTTACTCTGGCATGGGTTAGATCACTTATAGCTCTAAATTTTGATTGTTTACGACATAAATCAAGATTTATTCTTCGATTCGTAGGTTGAAGATGGTGGATTTAGTTAACGTTTTATTGATCGACCCTTTCAGTGAAATAAGTTGATCCTTTGGAATTTTTAGACGTCTCTACTTAGATTGGTTCATGTTAAATCCCATCTTGAGTCAAACTAGGGTTTGAGTTTGTCTAGAGACTAAGGTTCTAGGAGTGAGCAAGAGGCCATCGTTGGCTCTTGAGAAGGACATCTTAGTTGGTACGGTTAGCGCTTTAAGGAGACCTTGACTTAATGTGGAAATAGGAGATCAAAGTTTTCCTCCTATACTCTAGTAACATGTTTAATAGATACTGAGGTGATCTGGCAAGACAAAAGATTCTTCCTAAGTGGAGTATATGGAGATTCAATAAGAAGTGAAGGAGGATAAATGTAGGAACACATTGCCAAGATAAGTGAGAAGATACATAGACCTTGTATGTTAATGTGGGATTTCAATACAGTGCTATCTAATGAATAAAAGAGAGGAGGCCAGCAAGAGCAAGAAGCTCTTTCCAACCCTTCAAAAATAATGTGAATGTATGCGGCGTTTTTGAAGTTGCATTCCAAGGAAATTCCTGCTCATGGTTTGGGTTCAGTGGTAAACATCTAGTACACTGCAAACTTGATATACTTATGGCCAATTTCTATTGGCACTTACAATTACAGAAGCAAAAGCACTCTATCTCCTAGAGTTGGATCATAGCATAGTTATGTTGTCTCTTTGTTTGATGGAAATGTTCCTAAGAAGAAGTTTGTTAAAATTTGACAGAAAATGGAATACAAAGGAAAGATTCAAAGAAGTGGTGTACAAATTTGGAAGAAAGAACCAACATGAAAGGATGCGATTGACCTAGTTCAGAAGATTAGAAGGTATTCCTAAGTGGAAGAGGAGGACTAAGACAAACACTGAGAGCCTAATTTATGATATAAAATGATCAATAGATGAATTATCTCAACATGACAAATGATAAGGTAGTTTCTAACTTCCTATTCATGACGGCTGATGTGATGAAAGCCTATAATAGGCTTGAATAAGACTTTTTCTAGATACCGATGAGGATTATGAGCTTTGAGGAAATGTGGATTGAGAGGGTAATGAATTGTAGAATCTTGATTAATAGGAAACCTTTTGGAAGAATAAATCGTTCAAGAGGAATCCGCAAAGGTAGACTTTCTTTCTCTCTTCTTGTTCACTGTTTATGCTAAAACATTGGTGCACATATTAAATCTGGCATACATGGAAGAGATAATAACATGGACCAAAGAAGCTACAAAATCCGCCTTCATTTCACACCTATTTTTTAGATGACAGCTTTTTATTGAGTCATGAATCAAAGAAACAAGTTCTTGAATGACTATAGCCAGCTATCAAGTCAAAGAGTTAGTATCCCAAAGTTTCATATAAATTTTGGGAGTAGAGTATAAGAAGAAAGAAGAGTTATCATTAAGGAGACCTCTGGAACAACAACAAAAAAGAGGAGATACTGTCTATCTTAGACTTTTAAAGACATTTTGGGGTCTACAGTTGCAATCTTGTAATACATGGAAGAAAATGTGGCATGAAAGGTTAATGCCTAGAATACCAAATTCTTTCATATGGAGGTAAGGAAAATTTACTGAAGGTGATAGCATTGGCCTTTCCAATCTGTACAATGAATTATTTTAAGCTCTCTCATACAATCTACTAGAAGATTGGCACATCTGATAGAAAAATATTTTTGGAAGAATCAAGAACAAGGCAAAAGGGTTGCATATAAAGGCATGGGACACGATGTGTGTCTCTAAGAATGAAGGATGGCTTGGATTATGAAAGTTAGAAGGTTTAAAATTAACTCTTTTGGGAAAAAAATTATAGAGAACGTTCAAGTATCTAACATTTTTTCTGGCTAGAGTGTATGGAGGCAAGTACTTGCATAATAAGTGTACGCTTGATGCTTCTCTTGGATCTCAATCCTCCTATACATGGAAAAAAAAATATGGGAAACACAAGCTCTGATGAAACACTGAGTCTAAAGGAAGTTAGGGACTAGGGAAGATTTTAGGATCCAATACGATCATTGGTTTCGCACCAACCCTCCAATACCACATTGGCTGAAATAAGAAGTGGAGGCAAATGTTATTTAACTCTCTATCTTATGCATTAAAATAAGAAAGATTGAGCAATTATATATTCATCAAACCATAATACTAACAAGATCATCAATAATCTCTTGCAAATGATCCATATTAGCTCCTAAAAACCAGAAAAGCATTTTCACAAACATCTTATGTGAATGAAATGTCTTAGATCTAGATTCAAGCTGATCAAGCCTTAGGATACATATTAAATGAAATATCCTGAAACACAATAACCCAACCTTATTAAAGTCTAATCATAACCTAAATCAAGTAATTTAAGGATCTATTCACAAATGATCATGGAAAGAAACATAATAAGTTTTTTTAATGAAATGAAATAAAAACTGAAAATAGAGAAGATCTTTGATTGACTAAGTCTAAATCATTGAAATTCAAGCGTTCAAATCTCCATGATAATAACCTTAAAACCTCTCAAAATTTCTCCTTTTCCCCTATATCAAAACTTGCAAAACCCTAAAACATGGGTTCCTATGTATACACATAAGATAGGGGAAAAATGGTAATTTTATGGAGTATACGGATTTTGGCCTTGCAGGGGCTATGTATCAACTATACACTCATCTATAAATGAGTTTTTGAAGCAATGTTCTTCTAGTCGATATTGGTCTTGAGTATCGACGTGATATCATCAATACCTTTCCTTAACCAGTATCGTTAATACACTGGTCGATACTGGTTCTTGTTTCAGCATCTTTTTGCCCTTCTTCATCTCTCTTGACGTCCAGCCTCTCCCATTTGTTCGTCCTAGTTCCTCCCTTGTTCCTAGGTCATCTTGGCACCTAAAAAAATAAAAAATGCACTAATTGCATTCTAGGATTTCTAAGTGAAAATTAGGCTAAATTACTATAATATATGCATGATAAGGAAGTAAATGGATGACTTACGACCTCAAAATCTAGTAGAATGGAGGCTTAAGAGCGTTAAACAGACAGTATTTAAGTTATTGGTTCATGAACAATGATTAACCAATTTTTAGGACTACCCAAGAGGCACCTTTAGTGCTTCAACAAGCCCCGCAATTTCACTGGCCAGAGCTTCGTTAGAAAGAGTCTTTTGTGAAAGCTTTGCATCACCATATTAGAAAAACATGTATTGAAACCAACAACCTATTTCTAAACCTAGACCCAAATTTCCGGTGAAACCTATTAGAAATAACTTCAAAGATCACTGTCCGGTTAGAAGAACAACCTACAACCATCAATCATTTGACTTTGATTTTACTACCACCCTATTTGCAGAAAAAGACCTTTTGTGAGAAGATTACTCTTTTAGTGATCATTGATGATGATGACTATCCATTCCTCCATAACAATGTCCCATTGTAAGATATAATATTTACACTATAAGTTCTTGTATCCATCCCTGATAATTTTTTGGATTTCCTCAAACTGCAGTCGCTTTGTAACTCACCATCTTCTTACCCCGAAATCATCTGAGGCACAATTCTATGAACTATTATCCGAGTATTTATTTGATGGGCACTTAGTTTCTTCGTGGCAATGTATAAAAAAAGTTATGCAGAAACCAAATAAACACTCATACCTCAACATAACGAAAATATGCACACCTTCCTCGTACTCGACCTTTGTTTAGAAGAAAATTTAATTGAAACCACCATAACCACTTGAACCCTACCAAGATCAAGATCAAAAATCATCACACAACCAAGTGCATCGAAATTTTACGAAATGTCTCTTCAGTTTGGTGATGAAGGAATATATACCCGTCAACCTAACCCATAATTTCTAGGTTTAGGGATAACGTCTCTAAACAATTGACTCCCAAAACACCAAAGAAAGTATCCAATGGTCGAATTTAAAGGGCTCCATCTATAGGACCTCAAATATATCTTGCTAATTATAAAAAAATCAAACTGAAATATCCTTAACCCGAAATCAGAGCCGATAACATGACCCTCTAATTTAAATTATGCGGTAGCATAAACAATAAGTTGCTCATCCTCCGCTTACCCGGATTGATACACAGTCGTGTTTCCATTTTGTAATATCCATAGATTAAGGTCGAGCTGACAAACCTCAGAACCTTGATCTTCAACTTTAGCTAGCCACTGCCCGATAAGATCATTAAGAGCCCTTCTTCACCATGCCAAATTTCTTTATCTTAATACCGTAGTAACTGCATACAACTATATAAAAAGACATTATACATGAACCCTGTTGCATCCCACAATTAAACCAAAGTCAAAAAGAAGATACCATCACTATTAACCCATGAAACCGTTGAGCAAAAATTCACCGGATCAAAGATTGAAAAACACACAATCAATTGTTAGAGATAACCTACCTTAGTATCAATAATGATGATGAACATAAAAGATGTATGAATCATAATTACCAAGAATGGTCCCTTTTCAAAAAGATATAGGCGTCAATCGATCTAAATGAGAAGAGATCCTTCATTAAATCCCCAAATCCTTGAGATCAAGTATACTCGACCGGATCTTGTAATGTATTTCCTCTTCAACAAATAAAATCTCCCAAAACTTATTAAGGGATTCAATGGAGGTATCTTTCCGTGAATGGACATGAAAACTCTTTGTAGGGCATCGATTCTCAATCTGACCAAAACTCTTATCGTGAAAATTGATATAGAATTTCAGAAAAAATGATTCTCTCAATTCCTTTTATCTAGTAAAGACCTTTAAATATCCATGAAATTATTAAGGTTGAAGAGTCGTTGAATCCCAAAAACCAAACATACCGAATACCGGAATCCATTTGAGTCCTTGTGACTGTTGACAGTGATCTCTCACCAAGCCGCCACAATAACCAAGGAGATCCTCATCGTAACCCTAGTGTTGCACCCTTTGTCTCCTTTTTCTCTTGAGATTCTAATATATCTTATGCTATTTAAGTATTGACTACTTTTAAATGGGATCCATAACTTTCTATGAAAACATATTTATCACAATTAAAGAAAAAAAATTATAATAAAATAACATTATTCTCATGAAAAATATGGTGATGCAAATTTTTTAAATTAATACATCAAATAAACATAAAATAATACATAAATGTTTATATTAGTATATAAATTTTTCCCGTGTCATTAACAAACCACATAAAATAATACTTCATTTGCTTTGTAACTCACAATCTTACAACTTCAAACCATAGAACTTCAAAATCTCATGGTATCCTTTTTTGACGACTTCAGTTTTTGCATTAAGCACATGGATAACTATTTTTTCGGTATGTGGATAACTTATTTTTCTATTAACATTGTCTAGTGAAAATTTATAAACTCAATTCATTTTATAAATAACCTTTCATAAAGTTTTTTTAATGAATATAACATTTTTTAAATGTGTACTATCGAAGAAAAAATAAAATATTTTTTAATGGTGATAATAATGTTATGTGCATATGTGTATACGCAATGAGAGAATCATTTCTGTACACACACCATGAAAATTACATATCAACTAAATCATTCAAATATGTTTATTGCAATTTTTTTGCTATGGGTGGCCGAGTTACAAGAATTATATAACTAATAATTATCACTATCGATAAAAAATCAATTTTGCAACTAGTGACATTAAAATACATTCTGTTTTAAAAATTTGCGACAATTTTACGGAAATAAATAATATAATGAAACATGTTTTTCATTAATACGTTTGAAACAGTAGCTTAATTTTAGAGTTAAAAAATTTTCCACTAGTGGCTAAAAGTTAATATATTTCATTAGGTACTCATATTTGTTTTTAATTTCCGTCACTAGCCTGTTGAGATAATATTTTTCATCTTCATATGAGTTGTAATAACATCATTTCTTTCTGATGATAACTATGAAATAAAGACACCAATATTACAAATGTGAAAATATGAGTTGTAATGACATCATTTCTTTCTGGTGATAACTATGAAATAAAGACACCAATATTCACAAATGTGAAAGATTTATCTTGCAGATTCTAATACGTTGTACCAAATAAAATGGAAATATTTTATAGTCAAATTTTCATGAATCTCATACCTTATATTGACAGAATTTGAAGATTATAATATAATCCAAAATAGTAAATTTGAAATTCGAATAAAAAAATATAATAAATTAAAGTTTGAATTTAAACTTAGACAATTCAAAATATTAATTGCTAGTATGTAACATCCACTATAAATACATGAAAAACTTCATTCTTAAAACATCAACCCATATTTTTCCAAATATCAATAAAAATAATGGTGAAGAAAAGCAAAGGCCGCCAGAAAATAGAGATGGTCAAAATGAAAAATGAAAGTAACCTTCAGGTTACTTTTTCAAAAAGACGATCTGGACTTTTCAAAAAGGCTAGTGAACTTTGCACACTTTGTGGTGCAGAAATCGGCATTATTGTGTTCTCACCTGGTCGAAAAGTCTTTTCTTTTGGTCATCCAAATGTTGAAACTATAATAGATCGTTTTTTAAACAATACACCTCCACCTCCTCACCATCAAAACAATATGCAACATAATGAAACCCATCTAAACGATCAGCTTACTCAGGTGAGTTTATTTTTTTTATCATGTAATTTAAAAATATTATTTGTTAGATAAAGATCATAAAACCTAATTCACACGGTTTTATTCAAATACTTCATCCGTTTTAATATGTAAGATATTTACCCAAAATTTTTTCAACTTGATATTATATTTTTAAGTTTTTGTGCAGGTTTAAAATTATTTGATACTTTGTGATCTTTTGTTCAATCTCTTTCATGATTGGTTGAATTTTTTTCAAATAATTATGAAATGATGTTCTTATTTGAAAGAAAAAAATTCTTAGTTTTTTTGCGCATTTGGGTATTACATATGTCTGGATTATTATTTTTGGCTTTAAGTACATATATAGTCATATATGTTATCATGAATAACTAATAGATTAAAAACTAAAACATAAAATTTTTTCAACTTTAAAAATAAATTTAACATTATATATGCATGTGGTATGCTTATAAACTTGTCAGAAAATGTATAATTGATATTTTAATATCTATATATAGAGAGACAATTTTAACAAATATATGAATGGTAAATAAATATATTTTAATTATATATTTTCGTTTTCTTATTTATATTCTTTGGTAAAAATAAGATTTATCTACTATTTTTATTGTATATGAAAAAATTATTTTGTGATTTTAGTATGTATAATACATTATTTC
Source organism: Euclidium syriacum (assembly GCA_900116095.1). Classification (NCBI taxonomy): domain Eukaryota; kingdom Viridiplantae; phylum Streptophyta; class Magnoliopsida; order Brassicales; family Brassicaceae; genus Euclidium; species Euclidium syriacum. The sequence continues at coordinate 10,094,637 of FPAK01000006.1, forward strand.
ATTATTCCTAAATATATGTTGAGTTTTTCAGAATAATTAATTTTGATGTTTTGTATGTCTGGTTTATATTTCATATAAAGTAAAGTTTTTACACTTTAAATTTTAAATTAAAAACAAATACATTTGTAGATGTTGGAGCAGTTAGAATCTGAGAAAAAGAAGACTGAAGAGTTAAGAAAAATAAGAGAAAGTTCTAAAACGCTAGAGAGTTGGTGGGAAAACTCTATTGAAGGACTTAGCATAGCTCAAGCTAATGTGTTTAAAAATAATCTTGAAAATATGAAGAGATCAATATCATTCGAAGCTTCCAGATATTTTCAAGCCGCTGGTCATCATCAAAACTTCTACGTCGGAAGTTCTAGTAATGTTGCTTTTAATAAAGATGGTGGTAATACTCTGAACCCTGAATTCGATCAGTTTAACCAAAGAAGAATGGTGGACATGAATGCTGTCAACTACAACATTCTTCCTAGTCATGCATTACCGGTTGGAAATAGTGATAATAGCAACATTGCAAAGGGATTTGTTCCAGAATACAATACGAGCTATAGACCAGAGCTCAACCATAACCAAAACCTAAGTTTCAAGAGAGAAGACACCTCTGAATATGAACATCATCATGCGCTTCCTCCGAACTCTAGATCTGATTACTATTAACCTTTGGTTATGTGATCCAATTTAAATATCTAGACAAAGAAACATGTTTAAGTTTATTTTTATTTCCTCATCCTTCCTAATCTAGATCTGATTACTAGTAGTCATTTGTTATGTTATTCAATTTAAGTCTCTTGATTAAAGCTTTTTGTTTGTCTATGTTTTTTTTTTTGCTATTAATGCATGAATTATGTTGCTGTTATATTATTTATAAAAATAATGAAAATAAAATTTTCTTTTCATTTTTCCAAAAGTAAAATTCATCATTTATCAAGAAAAATATATAGCAAAATATGTATAGGTTATACCAAAAGTTTATATAAATGCATTTAGATTTACATGACGCTGAAACAAATTAAAAAAATTACAAACACATATGTGAACTCAAATTAACCAGTGTTGCAAATTCAATAGATATACAAATTTCATCGTGAATAAGGACTATAAAAACAACGTTTCCAAAGACAAAACACTATAAGTGAAAATATTTAGCTAATAAATAAGGAGAATATTTAGGAAAAATTTAAATAATATTTTTTTTGTTTTCTCTAAGAAATTGGTAATAACCTAGAAAAAAAAGAACTATTCATTTTTAGGGAAATTACTTTCTAAAATCTTGAATGGATAATATAATAGATTTTTATAAGATATATAAAGACCAAAAATCATCCTAAAATTAACAAAATTTCATAGCCAAAATGATGGTTTGTCATTTAAGAAATATCTTTTAAAAATAGAGAAATTGACATGAATATTACATTTAACTATCAATATTAAATAACTACACATTATTACCCTTATTATTATAGTCCTTCAACTTTAACTTTTATTTCTCATATCCCCTATCCATTTTTGTAATAAACTATAGGACTTCATCGAAATCAGAAAGACTCGATGAAGAGGTCTTGGAAGCATTGTTTTGTAACTCTCTCTATACCATCAAGGCTTTCCACAAGGCTTCCATTGTTATGATTTTGGTCGATTATATTGTTTCTCTCACATTTTTATTGTAGTCGCGAAAAACAATTTCGCACATTCGTTCCCTTCCTTTTGCCATAAGGCCTTACTCTTATACTGCCATAACCGGTTCTCCTCCCGGAATGCACCACCATTTTTATTCTCGTAGTATCTAATTTTTCCGTTGTTGTGGTATCATCCACTTGTGCTTTATTTGTATACTCGAACAATTTTTTTTTCTTTGTTTTTTTTGGATGATGGTAAAATTACTCGAAAGCCCAGAATATTTAGCATTGTAAATTATGGGGTCCAATGGTTTTTTAATTATAAATAATCAGCTTATTCTCTGCTCCATTGTAAACTATATGTTAATTGTCTCATAAAGATGACAACAGTTTTACGCATGCAAACCTAAAACATTAAGTGGAGTATATGGAAAGGAGTGAAGGAGGAGAAATGTAGTAATACATTGCCAAGATAAGTGAGAAGATACACAGGACTTGTATGTTAATGTGGGATTTCAATAAAGTGCTATCTAATGAATAAAAGAGAGGAGGCCAGCAAGACCAAGGAGTTCGTTTCATTCAAAAATATAGCGAATGTATGCGGTCGTTTTGAAGTTGCATTCCAAGAAAATTCCTACTCATGGTTTGGGTTCAGTGGTAAACATCTAGTATAATGCAAACTTGATATACTTATAGCCAATTTCTATTGGCACTTACAATTAGAGAAGCAAAATCACTCTATCTCCTAGAGTTGGATCATAGCATAGTTATGTTGTCTCCTTGTTTGATGGAAATGTTTCTAAGAAGAAGTTTCTTAAAATTTGACAGAAGATGGAATAAAAGACAAGATTCAAAGAAGTGGTGTACAAATTTGGAAGAAATAACAAAAACGAAAGGAAGCGATTGACCAAACGCTGAGAGCCTAATTCATGATATAAAATGATCAACAGATGACTTATCTCAACATGACAAATGATAAGGTAGTTTCTAACTTCCTATTCATGACGGCTGATAGGATGACAGCCTATAATAGGCTTGAATGAGATTTTTTCTAGAAACCGATGAGGATTATGAGCTTTGAGGAAAGGTGGATCGAGAGGGTAATGAATTGTAGAGTCTTGATTAATAGAAAACCTTTTGGAAAAATCACTCGTTCAAGAGGGATCCATAAAGGTAGACTTTCTTTCTCTCTTCTTGTTCACTATTTATGCTAAAACATCGGTGCACAGATTAAATCTGGCATACATGGAAGGGAGGATAACATGGATCAAAGAAGCTACAAAACCCCCCTTTGTTTCACACCTATTTTTCATATGACAACTTTTTATTGAGTCATGAATCAAAGGAACAAGTAGAGGTACCTCTGTGCAAATTTTGAATGACTATTGCCACCTATCAAGTCAAAGAGCTAGTATCCCAAATTTTCATATAACTTTTGGGAGTAGAGTAAAACAAGAAAGAAGAGCTTTCATTAAGGAGATCTCTGGAACAACAACAAAAAGGAGGAGATGTTGTCTATCTTAGACTTCTAGAGACATTTTTGGTTCTACAGTTGCAACCTTGCAATACCTGGAAGACAATGTGGCATGAAAGGTTAATGCCTGGAATACCAGGTTTCTTTCATATGGAGGTAAAGAAAATTTACTGAAGGCAATAGCATTAGCCTTTCCAATCTGTCCAATGAATTATTTGAAGCTCTCACGTACAATCTACTAGAAGATTGGCACCTCTGATAGAAAAATATTTTTGGAAGAATCAAGAACAAGGCAAACGGGTTGTATATAGAGGCATGGAACATGATGTTTGTCTCTAAGAATGAAGGATGGCTTGGATTATGAAATTTAGAAGGTTTAAAATTAGCTCTTTTGGGAAAAAAATTAAAGAGAACTTTCAAGTATCTAACATTTTTTCTGGCTAGAGTGTATGAAGGCAAGTACTTGCATAATAAGTGTACGCTTGATGCTTCTCTTGGATCTCGATCCTTCTATACATAGCAAAAAATATGGGAAACAAAAGCTCTGATGAAACAATGAGTCTAAAGAGAGTTAGGGACTGCGGATGATTTTAGGATCCAATACGATCCTTGGTTTCATACAAACCCTCAAAGACGTGGAGGCAAATGTTATTTAACTCTCTATCTTATGCATTAAAAGAAGAAAGATGAGCAATTATATATGTGAAATTTACTCCTACTAGTATGAATCTTTAGTGTAATTACTAAGTTAGTATCCTTTTACAAGAATAGTATTAAGGAGGTTCTCAAATACTAAAATACCCTTATACTAAGTAAAAAGTTAACAATATTTAGTGAATTAATAAAAAAAATAGTAAAAATTTATTTTTTAAAACATTAATTTTATTACGTATTTGAAAATCAAAACAATATCTTGGTTTTTTTAAAAAAAAAATTTGAAAAAATTTTGTACGTATTTTTTTTTTTTAAAAACTATAATTTTATTTTCAAATTTTTTTTTTCTAAAATTTTAATAATAGGACGTAACAATTTTTAAAATTAAGTTAGAATTTTTTTTATATTAATTAAAAAGTGACATTGAAATTAAATTTTAAATTTTTTTAAAAATGACATTCAAAATCCTAACTTTTTTTTTTTATAAAAATTCGTCCAGTTTTTAGACAAACTATAAAAAATATTTTCAAAATAAAATTCTTGTTTTTTTTTTTTTAAAGTACAATTTTTTTTTTGGATAGTTAATAACAAATCTGCAAAAAAAAAAAAAACCATTAGTCCCTTGCCACCTCATCATATGTCAAAAATCCGTAAAATTTAAATAAATCTGTAACAAAGGATATAAATCTGTTACACTACAATACTTTTTTAGTAATTTTTTGAGCATGTTTGCCAGTGTTGCAGAGTTAAATAAATCTGCACCAAATACACTAAATCTTCGACACTACAATTTAATTCTGCAAAATAAATCCGTAAATTATGAAAAAACTTCAAAATCGCATAAAAATCTTCGACAAAGAAAAACAAATCTTCAAATTAAATCTGCAAAAAAAATTATATCCGCAAAAAAAATCCGCAGAAAATTAAATCTGTTACACTATAAACAAATCTATTACACTACGGATTTTTCTGTACTAGTTTAGTAATTTTTTAAGCAAGTTTTCCTTTGTTGCGGATTTTTGGAAATCCGCAACAAAGCTATAAATCTACAACAAGTACAACAAAATCTGTAAAAAAATCCGTAAACATTTAAATCTGCATAACAAATCCGCAAAAAAAAAAAATATTCGACACATGTTTGCGGATTTTTAAAAAATAATCTTCGGATTTGTTTTGCTGGGAAGGTGGCATTTTCGTAAATATGTTTTTTCCTGTCAAATATTTTAAGGGTATTGTGGGTACGAAAAAATTCATTTTAAGGGTCAAAAAATTAATACTAATCTAGTAATTTTAAAATTTTTTCATACTAGATAAGTAATCCTCCCATTATATATTCATCAAACCAAAATACTAACAAGATCATCAATAATCTCTTGCAAATGATCCATATTAGCTCCTAAAAACCATAAAAACATTTTCACAAACATTTTCACAAACATCTTATGTGAATGAAATGTCTTAGATCTAGATTCAAGCTGATCAAGCCTTAGGATACATATTAAATGAAATATCCTAAACCACAATAACCCAAACTTATTAAAGTCTAATCATAACCTAAATCAAGTTATTTACGGATCTACTCACTAATGATCATGGAAAGAAACATAATGAGTTTTTAATGAAATGAAATAAAAAATGAAAATAAAGAAGTTTTTTGATTGACTAAGTCTAAATCATTGAAATTAAAGCTTTCAAATCTCCATGATAATAACCTTAAAACCTCACAAAATTTCTCCTTTTCCCCCTATATCAAAACTCGCAAAACCGTAAAACATGGGTTCCTATTTATACACATAAGATAGGGGAAAAATGGCATTTTTGTGAAGTATACGGATTTTGGCCTTACCGGGGCTATGTATCGACCATACACTCGTCTATACATGTGTTTTTGAATCAATGTCCTTGTAGTCGATATTGGTCTTGAGTATCGACGATGATATCATCTATACCTTCCTTCACCAGTATCGTTAATACACTGGTCGATATTGGTTCTTGTTTGAACATCTTTTTGCCCTTCCTCATCTCTCTTGACATACAGGCCTCTCCCATTTGTTCGTCCTAGTTCCTTCCTTGTTCATAAGTCATCTTGACACCTAAAAACATCAAAAATGAAAACATCAAAAATGCACTAAATGCAATGTAAATGCATTCTAGGATTTCTAAGTGAAAATTAGGCTAAATTACTATAATATATGCATGATAAGGATGTAATTGGATGACTTACGACCTCAAAATCTAGTAGAATGGAGGCTTAAGGGCGTTAAACAGACAGTATTTAAGTTATTGGTTCATGAACAATGATTAACCAATTTTTAGGACTACCCAAGAGGCACCTTTAGTGCTTCAACAAGCCCCGCAATTTCACTGGCCAGAGCTTCGTTAGAAAGAGTCTTTTGTGAAAGCTTTGCATCACCATATTAGAAAAACATGTATTGAAACCAACAACCCATTTCTAAACCTATACCCAAATTTCCGGTGAAACCTATTAGAAATAACTTCAAAGATCACTGTCCGGTTAGAAGAACAACCTACAACCATCAATCATTTGACTTTGATTTTACTACCACCATATTTGCAGAAAAAGACCTTTTGTGAGAAGATTACTCTTTTAGTGATCATTGATGATGATGACTATCCATTCCTCCATAACAATGTCCCATTGTAAGATATAATATTTACACTATAAGTTCTTGTATCCATCCCTGATAATTTTTTGGATTTCCTCAAACTGTAGTCGCTTTGTAACTCACCATCTTCTTACCCCGAAATCATCTGAGGCACAATTCTATGAACTATTATCCGAGTATTTATTTGATGGGCACTTAGTTTCTTCGTGGCAATGTATAAAAAAAGTTATGCAGAAACCAAATAAACACTCATACCTCAACATAACGAAAATATGCACACCTTCCTCGTACTCGACCTTTGTTTAGAAGAAAATTTAATTGAAACCACCATAACCACTTGAACCCTACCAAGATCAAGATCAAAAATCATCACACAACCAAGTGCATCGAAATTTTACGAAATGTCTCTTCAGTTTGGTGATGAAGGAATATATTTTTTCGGTATGTGGATAACTTATTTTTCTATTAACATTGTCTTGTGAAAATTTATAAACTCAATTCATTCTATAAATAACCTTTCATAAATTTTTTTAATGCATATAACATTTTTTAAATGTGTACTATCGAAGAAAAAATAAAATACTTTTTAATGGTGATAATAATGTTATGTGCATATGTGTATACAGAATGAGAGAATCATTTCTGTACGCATACCATGAAAATTACATATCAACTAAATCATTCAAATATGTTTATTGCAAATTTTTTGCTATGGGTGGTCGAGTTACAAGAATTATATAACTAATAATTATCACTATCGGTAAAAAATCAATTTTGAAACTAGTGACATCAAAATACATTATGTTTTAAAAACTTGCGACAATTTTATGGAAATAAATAATATAATGAAACATGTTTTTCATAAATACGTTTAAAACAGTAGCTTAATTTCAGAGTTAAAAAATTTTCCACTAGTGGCTAAAAGTTAATATATTTCATTAGGTACTCTTATTTGTTTTCAATTTCCGTCACTAGCCTGTTGAGAATATACTACTATTTTGTTATAATATTTTACATCTTCATATGAGTTGTAATGACATCATTTCTTTCTGGTGATAACTATGAAATAAAGACACCAATATCACAAATGTGAAAGATCTATCTGGCAGATTCTAATACGTTGTACCAAATAAAATGGAAATATTTTATAGTCAAATTTTCATGAATCTCATACCTTATATTGACAGAATTTGAAGATTATAATATAATCCAAAATAGTAAATTTGAAATTCGAATAAAAAAATATAATAAATTAAAGTTTGAATTTAAACTTAGACAATTCAAAATATTAATTGCTAGTATGTAACATCCACTATAAATACATGAAAAACTTCATTCTTAAAACATCAACCCATATTTTCCCAAATATCAATAAAAATAATGGTGAAGAAAAGCAAAGGCCGCCAGAAAATAGAGATGGTCAAAATGAAAAATGAAAGTAACCTTCAGGTTACTTTTTCAAAAAGACGATCTGGACTTTTCAAAAAGGCTAGTGAACTTTGCACACTTTGTGGTGCAGAAATCGGCATTATTGTGTTCTCACCTGGTCGAAAAGTCTTTTCTTTTGGTCATCCAAATGTTGAAACTATAATAGATCGTTTTTTAAACAATACACCTCCACCTCCTCACCATCAAAACAATATGCAACATAATGAAACCCATCTAAACGATCAGCTTACTCAGGTGAGTTTATTTTTTTTATCATGTAATTTAAAAATATTATTTGTTAGATAAAGATCATAAAACCTAATTCACACGGTTTTATTCAAATACTTCATCCGTTTTAATATGTAAGATATTTACCAAAAAATTTTTCAATTTGATATTATATTTTTAAGTTTTTGTGCAGGTTTAAAATTATTTGATACTTTGTGATCTTTTGTGCAATCTCTTTCATGATTGGTTGATTTTTTTTCAAATAATTATGAAATGATGTTCTTATTTGAAAGAAAAAAATTATTAATTTTTTTGCGCATTTGGGTATTACATATGTCTGGATTATTATTTTTGGCATTAAATATATATATATATAATCATATATGTTATCATGAATAACTAATAGATTAAAAACTAAAACATAAATTTTTTTAATCAACTTTAAAAATAAATTTAACATTATATATGCATGTGGTATGTTTATAAACTTGCCAGAAAATGTATAATTGATATTTTAATATTTATATATAGAGAAACATTTTTAACTAATATATTAATCGTAAATACATATATTTTATTAATATATATTTTCGTTATCTTATTTTTTATTCTTTGGTAAAAATAAGATTTATCTATGATTTTTATTGTATATAAAACAATTTTTTTGTGATTTTAGTATGTATAATACATTATTTCATTATCCCTAAATATATGTTGAGTTTTTCAGAATAATTCATTTTGAGGTTTTGTACGTCTGGTTTATATTTCATATAAAGTAAAGTTTTTATACTTTAAATTTTAAACTAAATAAAAAAAAGACATTTGTAGATGTTGGAGCAATTAGAATATGAGAAAAAGAAGACCGAAGAGTTAAGAAAAATAAGAGAAAGTTCTAAAACGCTAGAGAGTTGGTGGGAAAACCCTATTGAAGGACTTAGCGTAGCTCAAGCTAATGTGTTTAAAAATAATCTTGAAAATATGAAGAGAACAGTATCATTCGAAGCTTCCAGATATTTTCAAGCCGCTGGTCATCATCAAAACTTCTACGTCGGAAGTTCTAGTAATGTTGCTTTTTGGAATGATGGTGGTAATATTCTGAACCCTGATTTTGATCAGTTTAACCAAAGAAGAATGGTGGACACGAATGCTGTCAACTACAACATTCTTCCTAGTCATGCATTACCGGTTGGAAATAGTGGTAATAGCAACATTGCAGAGGGATTTGTTCCAGAATGCAATACGAGCTATAGACCAGAACCAAACCAGAACCAAAACCTGAGTTTCAAGAGAGAAGACATTTCTGAATATGAACATCATCATGCGCTTCCTCCTAACTCTAGATCTGATTACTATTAACCTTTGGTTATGTGATCCAATTTAAATATCTAGACAATAAAAACATGTTGAATTTTATTTTTATTTCCTCATCCTCCCGAATCTAGATCTGATTACTAGTAGTCATTTCTTATGTTGTCCAATATAAGTTTCTTGATTAAAGCCTTTAGTTTGTCTATGTTTTTTTTTGCTATTAATGCATGAATTATGTTGTTGTTAAATTATTTATAAAAATAATGAAAATAAACTTCTCTTTCCATTTTACCAAAAATAAAATTCATCATTTATCAAGAAAAATATATATGCTTCCATATTTTGATACATTGTAACAAATCAAATAAAAATAATTCAGTATTCTTTATGATAACATATCTTATATTGATGAACAACAAATATTAGAAAAAATAACAATATTGCTAAGATCTCAATCATAAGTAGTTTTTTTTTTTTTTTTTTTTCTAATTTTTTGATTTTTCTTTTTTAGATTTACTTTTTCTAACTTTTTTTCCTTATGGTTTTCTAATTTTATCTTTTAAATATTAGATTATTAAAAAAAAATTAAATTAATAAGTATCAAAATATGTATAGGTTATACCAAAAGTTTATATAAATGCATTTAGATTTACACCACTCTAAAACATATTGAAAAAAAATTACAAACACATATGTGAACTAGAATTAACTAGTGTTGCAAATTCAATAGATATACAAATTTCATTGTGAATAAGGGTTATAATAAAAATATTTTCAAAGAAATAAACACTATAAGTGAAAATGTTTGACTAATAAATAAGGAGAATCTTTAGGAAAAATTTAAATAATATTTTTTTTATTTTCTCTAAAAAATTGGTAATAACCTAGAAAAAAAAGTACTATTTTTTTTTTAGGGAAATTTACTTTCTAAAATCTTGAATGGATAATATAAAACATTTTATAAGAAATATAAAGACCAAAAATCATCCTAAAATAATGAAAAATTCATAGCCAAAGTGATGGTTTGTCATTTATCAAATATCTTTTAAATATAGAGAAATTGACTTGAATATTACATTTAACTATCAATATTAAATAACTATATATTATTATCCTAATTATTATAGTCCTTAAAGTTTCACTTTTATTTCTCATGTCTCCTATCCTTTTTTGTAATAAATTATAGCGCTTCATCGAAATCAGAAGGACCCGATGAAGAGGTCTTGGAAGCATTGTGTTGTAACTCTCTTTATACCATCAAGGATTTTGACAAGGCTTCTATTGTTGTGCTTTAGGTCAATAAAATTTTTCTCTCACTTTTTTTTTTGTAGTCGCAAAAAATAGTTTTGTACATTCGTTCCTTTTCTTTTGCCACAAGGCCCTACTCTTATACTGCCATAACCTGTTCTCCTCCCGGAATGCACCACCATTTTTATTCTCGTAGTATCTAAATTTTTTGTTGTTGTTGTATCATCCACTTGTGCTTTATTTGTATACTCGAACAGTTTTTTTTCTATGTTTTTGTTGGACGACGGTCAAATTACTCGAAATCCCAGGTGGGGATATTTAGCATTGTAAATTATGGGGTCCAATGTTTTTTTAATTATAAATAATCAGCATATTCTCTCCTCCATTGTTAACTATGTGTTGATTGTCTGATAAAGATGACAACAGTTTTACACATGCAAACCTAAAACATTAAGTGGAGTATAAGGAAAGGAGTGAAGGAGGAGAAATGTAGGAACACATTGCCAAGATAAGTGAGAAGATACATAGACCTTGTATATTAATGTGGGATTTCAATAAAGTGCTATCTAATGAATAAAAGAGAGGAGGCCAGCAAGACCAAGGAGTTCTTTTCATTCAAAAATATAGTGAATGTATGCGGTCTTTTTGAAGTTGCATTCCAAGAAAATTCCTACTCATGGTTTGGGTTCAGTGGTAAACATCTAGTACACTGCAAACTTGATATACTTATGGCCAATTTCTATTGACACTTACAATTAAAGGAGCAAAATCACTCTATTTCCTAGAGTTGGATCATAGTATAGTTATGTTGTCTCCTTGTTTGCTGGAAATGTTTTTAAGAAGAAGTTTATTAAAATTTGACAGAAGATGGAATACAAAGGCAAGATACAAAGAAGTGGTGTACGAATTTGGAAGAAAGAACAAACACAAAAGGATGCGATTGACCTAGTTCAGAAGATTAGAAGGTGTAGAAAGGTATTACTAAGTGGAAGATGAGGACTAGGACCAAACGCTGAGAACCTAATTCTTGATATAAAATTATCCAGAGATGACTTGTCTTAACATGACAAATGATAAGGTATTTTCTAACTTCCTAGTCATGACGGCTGGTGTGATAAAAGCCTATAGGTTTATTCTAGAAACCGATGGGGATTATGAGCTTTGAGGAAATGTGGATTGAGAGGGTAATGAATTGTAGAGTCTTGATTAATAGGAAAACTTTTGGAAGAATCACTTGTTCAAGAGGGATCCGCAAAGATAGACTTTCTTTCTCTCTTCTTGTTCACTATTTATGCTAAAAAAAATTTGCACATATTAAATCTGGCATACATGGAAGGGAGGATAACATGGAAGAAAGAAGCTACAAAATCCCCCTTCATTTCACTCTTTTTTTTCAAATGATAGCTTTTTATTGAGTCATGAATCAAAGGAACAAGTAGAGGTACCTCTAGGCAGATCTTGGATAACTATTGCCACCTATCAAGTCAACGAGCTAGTATCCTAAAGTTTCATATAACTTTTGGGAGTAGAGTAAAAGAAGAAAGAAGAGTTTTCATTAAGGAGACCTCTGGAACAACAACAGAAAGGAGGCGATGCTGTCTATCTTAGATTTCTGTTGATACTGGGTTCAACTTTATATTGGATTCAACTTCTAATTATTTATAATTGGAGGGGTTCGTTTTTTGGAGTATGTTAAGTAAATAAGAAAGACAAAAGAATCTTCGGAGAAAAATATTATTATTGATATCGATTACAAATGTGTTAACTCGGAATGCCGAGTTAACTTTGTCAAATAGAAGTATTCAACCTAGGTTTGTTAGTAATTCTTCTCCCCGATTTTGAATACCCATTTTAGTGAAAGGGGATATGTATTTATATATCTCTGAGTTTTCGATTTTTTTTTTTTTAGATTTACTTTTTCTAACTTTTTCTTTATGGTTTTCTAATTTTATCTTTTATATATTAGATTCTTAAACGGAAAATTTAAATTAATAAGTATCACAATATGTATAGGTCATACCAAAGGCATATATAAATGCATTTAAATTTATACCACTCTAAAACAAAATGAAAAAAATTATAAACACATATGTGAACTCATTTTAATCATTTTTGTAAATTCCATAAATCATTTAAAATAAACAAAAATTCATAGCCTAAATGATAATTTGTAATTTTAAAAATAGAGAAATTGACATGAATATTACATTTGAATATTTATCAATATTAAGTAACTACACATTATTATTATATTTTTAAACTTTACATTTTCTTTCACATATGCCCTCTTCACACATTATTATTTATTTTTTGTAATAAACTATAGCGTTTTTTTTTGTAATAAACGCATCTCAAACATCAGGTTTCCCTACCCATCTCTTGTAGAGGTTGAAGTTTTTATTTGTAAATCGTAATCCATATAAGATCCGAGTACGACTGACTTATGATCTAACGGCCATAATTTTAAAGGCTCCACATTAATGTGGAAAAAAGGTTATACCATTCTGCATTGCTAACCGCCATATCTAGAAGACAGTTTATTTTCTCATTAGTCCGTCTTTCAACCCAGGGGAGGAAGCTATCTCTTGTAAGTTTCGGGTTAAGCATTCTCGTGTTTGGCGTTTATGCTTACTATAATAACAGTCAAAAATTATGATTTATCCAAAAGAAAAAGTTATTATTATATACTCTGAAATCTAAACACGCATAAGAAAAAGTTATTATTATATACTCTAAAGTCTAAACAGGTATTTATGGGACGTAATTGCATGGTCCAAAACTCCAAGAGATCACATATGATAGAATAGACCATAAATATTCGAATGTCCGTGATAAAGCCCAAGAAGGGAGCTTCATAAAGAATCTCAGTCCAATATATGGCCCAGTCGAAACAACAGAGTCCTCCATGAGATTGGAACCACTCCCAATTCCCAACATTATGATTTATAATCTAATATTAAAATATTATTTTCTGTTATGAATGATGATATAGTTACGAATTATGAGAAACCACAGCATAAACACATTTTTGACGAACAATGGAAATAAATCAATATAGCAGCGGCATTTTGAATAAGTTTTGTATATGGGGTCAATCTGCAAGAGGGGCGATCTTGGAACAAAGTATAGCAAAAGTGTTAAAAGGTTATGGCATGTTGGGATTAGAGAGACACGAGAATCAAACACCAAATGCTATAATCCGATATCGACGACAATTATACAACAATAGCCGTACACAATTGCAGCAATAATAAGATAACATCAACTTTCTTCAAATACAAAATAGAATGTCTTTTTCTTATTTCTATAATCTTTCTGGTAAAAGTAACAAATATTTTCATTTTCGGAAAGTTCTTATAAATTATTTACAATGTAGAACTGAGGATTTTATTTTTTTTTTAACTTGGAGAACTGAGGATTAAAATTTATATTTTGGGTTTCCAAGTACGACTTAAGATTTAAGCTTCAATTTTCTCTCATTTTTTTTGGCCTGCTATATATATACCTTTAACCAAAAACAAAAGCAACTTACTCATAGAAAAAAAAAAAAAAAAAAAGAAAAAAAAGACCCGACTTTTACGTAGGCTCCAATTTGATAAATTGCTTTCTCCTTATGGGATACCATTTGTCTCCACAATTCTTTTTTGGTGGGCTCACTTTTCTTATTACAAGTGTTTTTTTTTTTAAATAGCTATCTCTTATTAGTTGATATATGAGCCAACGTTTTGTTTTTGATTTTCAACAAATCTTACTGTCATCATATGCCCGAAACTTCAAGCCACTTCCGATGCATATAACCTACAACACAATTGTTCAGAAAAATTAGTATCGGAATTTCGAATACCAGCATAACTCAACGATTTTTTTTGTAAAATTTTTTCTATTTAAATGCAGAAGAAAAAAAGAAGTTTGAAGGGTTTTCATATCCAATTTTTGTCCCACGCTAGAAAATATTACAACTAAACAACGAGAGTTTAAAGCACCAATATTGAACCATGTAGCTGGAATAATACAATTACGATTAAAAAGACTAGAAGGGTAACCACCTAGTTTGGTGATCAATGCATTATTGGTGGCGTTGATTCTTTGGAAACATTGAAAATCTCAAGTGTGAGATAGGGTTTCCTAAGGGAGAGAGATGGACTAAGAGAGGCGGATGTTAGGATCCAAAGATCATTGTATGGAGAACCAAGATTAAAGTAGCTTTGTGGCGAGAACCAGCCGAGAAGGGCGAAGGCTTGAGGATTTGTTATGTATGGTGATGTCGATGAGCATGATGATGGATTCCCCAGATTTGAAAGTTTGGCGATGGTCTATGTGATTAGCATGATGATGGAATCCCCTGATTTCAAAGTTTGGCGATGGATTATGTGATTCCGTTCAACTCATATGGCATAAATGCAAGATTTTCAAGCTTTTTTTTTGGTCATGATTTCCAGGTTATAAACGATAGAATTTTCAGTGGAGGCATGACACGAAAGGCAATGGGAGTTTAATCCCAGTCTCGATGCGGGGGGGGGGGGGTTTATGGAGCACCAGCGAGCGACCTCATACCATATACGGCAAGTTAATTTGCAATCAAAGAAGAGACGTTGTCTAAATTCTAAACCATAGTTCCAAAGAGTACATACCAGGTTTGTATGTAAACCCTAGTTGAGCATCTTGTACTTTGTAGGGCAGCGGTTCAAAAGAAAGAGTTGTGTCAAAAATTGATGTTTAAGATTTTAGAAGCGTACCAAACCTCATTATTCCAATCTATAGGAGGATGAGCCTCTTTCAACAGGTAATATATTTCACTAGTGTTTTTCTTTCCTTTCTCGCTCTATTAACCTTCCGTTCATATGAGTTTGGTTCATGTGTGAGGTGGATAATAGTTAGGTAACCTTGTAGGCTAGTTGGTTGTTTTCAAGTATCTTGTTGTAGGGAGGATACATCATCCATAATGGAATAGATAACAAGCATCTAGTATGATTCCTATATATGGAAATCCAAACATGTAGTCCTTCAAAAGAAGAGCAATTATAGGTCCAGAATCTGTTCCATCGTTTACAATCTTGAAGATCCACTAGTAAAAAGTGTCTCTATACATTAGTAGCTTGCTTAGAAACCATGACTATGATGGCTTATTTTTAGTATTAACCACCCAATATTTTTTCATAGTCCCATCCAATATCTCAGTGATAAACCACTTTGACCAAATGGAATAAGTTAATAACCTTAAAATCATCATGATGGTGCAAGCTTTGTTCCAAACACATAGGTCTTTCAAATCAACATCCCTCCATTCTTTACAATAGGTAATTTCTTCCCAGCTAAGTCTTGGTGTATGAGAAATTTCAATTGTATAGAGATATTTTTATCTGATACGGTTTTTCGGCAAGACAAAAGATGATGTCCCAATTTTAGTGATGTTCCAATAACCAAAGTAAGAAGCTGCTTCATTCTAGGAAAGGATAATGATCTAGTTGCCCATGTGCTCATTCTACTTTTAATCCATTGTGTACAATTTATAGACTCAGCTTCTTGGTGCATAATGAAACACTTAAATATCTCATTGGAATGAATCAATGAGACAATATGGTAATATTTTTAATTTACTTAAACTTATATCAGATAAGAAGAAGCTTATCTGCTGTATGCTAATTACAAGGCCATATACATTTTAAAATTTATGGAGGATGGTAAGCACTACCTAAACTGAAACCAGAGAACCATGAACAAAAAGTAATTGGAAATAACATATGAGTTATCTTTGCTGCTCTTCATTTTTGATATTGAAACCTTCGTCGCAACTCTTTTGTTTATCATCATAGAGAAGAGATGGATGGCAATACAAATAGATAGAGAGATAGAGGGTCTTTTGTATAAATTGATAGGCAGATAGAAAATTTTCCTCAAATAAGAAAAAAAAATATCAAAATTTTTTATTTTAGTGAAAGCATCCCACTAATATTTAGGTGTGGAATATTTTTTCATTCGCTTCCCTATCTTTTTTTTTTCCAACCAGTCACAACTTAAGATTAGCAAGTATTTTTATAATCATATCAATTCTAATAGAATTTTTAAATATCTGTAGGTTCGTTTCTCTCTTTTTTTAATGTAAAAAGGAAAAAAAAATTCAGAAAAATACACCAGTTATTATGAATAAGTGATTATTCATCACCATAACCTCCAAGTGTCTCCTATATATCCAAGTATCTTCATCAATTAGACACCAAGTGTTCATCTAAATGTACAAGTGTTACATACACCTCCAAGTGTCTCCTTAACATTCCATGTGTCCTTTTTTGATGTCACTAAGTTTACTATAAATAGGATGCTAATGTAGAGATGTAAATCAAGCAAGTGAATAAGAAATTTCTTATGCTAAATGCTCTAACTTCTCTCTTCATCCATCTTCTCTCTTCCTTTATAAATTCATCCATCTTCTCTCTTCCTTTATAAATCAAGTCTTTTAGTTTATGTATTATCATAGTAATACACACTTATAAAGTTGTGTCTATGATATAATTTTATAACATGTTATCAGCACGATCGTCTCGCCGCACGAGCGTTTCCTTGTTTAATCGTGTTCGTTCGGTTCTGGGCCGTTATTCCGTTTGCTCAGTTCCGTGCAGTAATTATGCCCGCTCATTTCCGTGCCTTGTGCCGTTATTCCGTCCGATCGGTACCGCACCGTCATTCTATCCGATCGATATCGTGCTGTCATTCTATCCGATCAATACCGCACCGTTGGGCTGTCCGTTTATAACTGACGGTCCGTAAAGGTAAGCTTTCGCTTCCTCCCCGATTTATTGTTTTCGGAGTGGTAGGTTTTTACCCCACCTAGATTTATTTTCGGAGAAGTAGGTTATACCTCCTCCTTTTGAATTTATATCGAATTAAACGGAATAGAAGGTAATGTTTCTTCCGGAATTGTATGGAGTGGTAGATTATATCTCTTCCTTAATCGAGTGAAAGACACTACCTCCTCGTAATCGCATGGATGGCGATGCCGTCCTGAGACGAATCTTTAAATTATTGCTTTTCTATTATGTTTTATGTTTATGTCAAATTTATTATTTACGGAGTGGAAGATTGTGTCTCCTCCTTAATCGAGTCGTAGGTTAAGCCTCCTCGAAATATCATGGATGGCGCTGCCTCCTCACAATCACATGGAAGACTATGCCGTGCTGAGATGATTATTTTATATGTTATTTTATTGTGGTTATATTTTTCATTATGATTAATTTCTATTATTATTCATTTAATTTTCATGTGAAATTTATGTTAAATTTAATCAGTCGAAATGACATCAGATGAGTTGATATTTTTTACGTCACCACTTACATGATGGTTTTTAAAGATAGTAAAACATCATGCTCGTCCAACTCGAATGGCTCCATTCTCAAAATCGAATGTTGTAGCAACCAATAATTGTGATCATTTTTTTATTTTTTTATGACGAGAATGTAAACACGGTAGAGTCCGTGGTCTCGCTTGTAAATATGGTGGTGGACATGGACGTGGAAAGGAATTCCAGTCTCACAAGTTAAGCGCATAATTGCGTATTGAAAAGACAAACAAAAAGGTTTGTTACAGATATGGCATAACAGAAAATGGATACGTATATAACGTATGCCAAAATTTTAGTCAATCTGTATGAAAATTACATTAGGCAAAAGGAAAGAGATTAAATCAATTTTATCTCGGATGAATATTTTTCCTTTGATGGCCTATGTAATGATACTCATTCTGATGTCTTGAATATTCTTGTTGATTCAGAAATATCAACAAAGAACTTAGATCGATAGATTGAATGAATTGGGATTTAAGATGGAGATATCAGTCTGACAAGTAATACTAAAACACACATTGTAGATGATATTTCTACTATCTCAAAATAAAGGACTCCGCCGAAAGCGTGAGTGAAATACTAGGTAATGCAAAGATCATGATAGGCCTGAATGAGGTGGTTTTTCAATGCTGAAGGGAACCAAAACTTGTATTCCAATAAAATCTCGCGGAATTTTGTTAAGTTCCAGAGATATATGTAGAAATAGATAAAAGCATTGAAAATCTTTGCATTACACCGTAGAGGAAACATAATTGGAAGAGCGCCAATGATGTCCTCCAGATTATAAATATGATTGAATTATATGACTTTTGGCCAAATCACTATTGTTGATTGAAATAGCTCATTGAGTATAATGGTATGATGAAAATGAATTCCCTAGATTAGGAGGAGGATTAAGAGAATCACCAAATGATATCACCTAGTGTATACACTCTTTGGCTTATCTTGATCCTCCCACTAATCAATGTGGTGGAAATTCATAATGGGATTCATTCGAGATGGATGAACTATAAGAGTTATCATCTCGAGGGGGAGAATTAAAGAATTCCACATCGACAGTAAGTTGATAATTTTGGTAAATTGACATCCCAGACTTGATCACTCTGGTGATTTCACGTTACGCAATTTGTCACTTATCATAAGTCGATGGAAATAAAGTAGAACATACGTATGTTTATGTTCACTCAAAATGAGCTTATTCCTAAAGCAAATCCAAAGGATTGCAATGACCAATTATGGTGAAATTTAATCTCCATGTTTTAGCATGGAACATGCTATTTTGCATGTAGTAATGATTATACATATAAGGCCAATGAAATATATCCCCCATGTCTTTGATTCATGGTTGGAGATCATATATTTCTTATTTGAAGTATTATTGGTGTGAGGTATATGTTTCCACACCGCATAGAAGTGATATCCTTAGAAGATGAAACATATGAGCTGGAGATGAATCTAGCTCTAATAATGATTGAGCCATCACTCATAGATGTGCTTATTAAAAGATTTGCAAATTATCATGTTGGTGAGATTTCCTCCCATTATTATAAGAGAATCATGAGTAGTTGGAATTCATGAACAAAGGAATAAGAACTTGAGGTTCAAAGATTCAAAGGATCACTATTCAGATATATTGAAAATCTAATGCAAAAGCATTTATGAAAATAAACAGCTGATGGATGAGATTTTATTGTGATCCTCGCACAAATGAGTAATGAACTAGAAGTTCAAAGAAATCTCATATTCCAGCTAAGTATGCTCCAATAAAATTAGTGAGTCTATGGCACGTAAGAAAACGTGATAGACCCCTTTGGTTCCAAAGATAAAGAAAATCCTCGAAAGAAAAAAAGGACCATATGATTATTGAAAAGAGGAATAAACTCCTGAAAAAGAGTAATGAGACCATTGACATGGTAAATAATAAGATCAGGTACCTGAATGAAATCAATGATATTGATAAAGAGATCTCAATTAACCATGTCACTACGGGGGAAAAATATAGAACCAAAGAAAGAAACGATTGTCGACAATATGAATGATATAGCGCGCATGAATCTCCGCTCTGCAGTTAAGCGTAAAGAGATCATATCCTCCACTTCAAAGATAAGTGTCGTAGGAAAATGAGGATCACGAGTCTCCACTCCGAAGATGAGTGTAGAGAGAAATATTTGTAAAGAACCTAATATATCTCATCTCCGTGTTTTTGGGTGTGCGGTCTAAGTTCCAATAACGCCACCACAAAAAAAAATGGGGCCCTAGAGGAGATTAGAGATATATGTTAGGTACACGTCACCGAGTATAATTCGATATATTGAACCACTAACTGGTGATATGTTCACGGCACGGTTTGCCGATTGCCACTTTGATGAAAATGAATTCCCAGCGTTAGGGGAGGATTGGGAGAATCACCAAAATATAGCACCTAGTGTATACATTCTTTGGCTTATTTTGATCCTCCTACTAATCAACGGGAAGTGGAACTTCAGAAATTATGCACATGCAAAGTTTGGCAAACCAGTTACTAGTCGCATTCACAGATACAAAGAAGGTGACCAAGTCTTATATACCCACTGCAAATGCTCCATCAAGGATAGAAATCCCAAGAGAGTAATGATGGGAGCAATGCAAGCGAACCCAAGTTTCAATTGAAAAGGGAGATGCCTATGGACTCGAAAGATAAATATCCCCGAAAGAAAAAGAATTTGAGAAGAAGAAATGAAAAGGTTCCAGTTGAGCCACATAAAGAGAAATGTCGAGAAGACATATATGAAAAGGCTTCTGAAGAACCAAATAAAGAGATTCATCTAGAGGACGAACATGAAACAGAAAAGTGTGAGATTTCCATTAATTACACCCAAGATAGGAACGTATGAGTAAGAAATGATATAGAAGATGATAATAGAATATTCTCCTTTTTTGTATCCAAAGAAATTAATGATGAAAACGATCCAGATCCGAGGTCTGTATCGGAGTGCCAGAGATTAATTTGCCTCCCTAAATAAGAAAACTGTGTATGGACCTATTATTTTTACACCTGGTGATGTAACGCCAGTCGGATGTAAATGGGTCTTTGTGCGAAAACGAAATGAGAAAAACGAGGTCACGAGATATAAAGCTCGCCTTGTAGCACAAGTTTTTTTTTCTCAAAGACCGGGAATTGATTATGATGAAACATATTTCCCCGGTGATGGATGGAATCACATTCAAGTACTTAATGAGCCTAACGACATATGAAAATTTAGAAATGTACCTTATAGATGTTGTGACTCCATACCTAGGTGAATCACTTAAAAGTAATATGCACATAAGAATCCCTAAAGGATTTAAGATCCTCAGAAGGATCGAAATCTTATACGGATCCAAAGATATTTTGTTCGGTCAAGTTACATCAGTCACTTTACGAATTAAAGCAATCCGAACGCATGTGATATAATCGCTTAAGTAAATTTTTGTTGAAAAAGGATATATACAACAATGCGATATTCCCTTGCGTGTTTATAAAGAAATTCTCATTAGGATTTGTGATCATTGCCGTTTATAATTAATGACCTAAACATTATTGGGACTCAAAAGGAAGTTTGATGATGCAAGGACTCATATGAAAGAGGAGTTAGAAATGAGAGACCTCGGAAAGACAAAGTTTTGTCCCGGGCTCCAAATAGAACATCTCCAAGATGAATATTTATGCATCAATTGAATTACACCACAAAGGTGTTAAAAGGCTTTAACATGGATAAAGCAAATCCTTTGAGTACCCTGGTGGTTAATAGTTCACATGATATTGACAAGGATCCATTTCGACCTCGTGAAGATAAAGAAGAAATATTAGTTCATCCCCTATAAGCAAACATTGGAATGGGATATAGCATATCTTCCAGGTATGATTCATTTTGGATAGTCTTATCCTCGAAATATTGTGTTTGGTCTAGTTGATTTTGCATATGCAAAAGATTATCACGCTTCATGAGGCGTGTCAAGGAATGTGTGTCCATACCTCATCATATACAAGAAGCTAGTGGGATAATCACGAGTAAAGAGCCAACAAAGGTGTTCAAAGATAATGCTGCATGTGGTGCTAAACTTGAAGAAGGTTACATCAAGAGCGATGAGACGAATCAAATCCATCCGAGAGTTCTCCTATCCCTTCGAGGTTGAGGAGAATAAAGAAGTTGATATCAAGTGGATCCACTCAAGTGATAACGTAGCATATCTATTCACAAAGGCGCTTCCCACTACAATTTCTAGAAAGCATCTTTAGATCAAAGATTGCGCCATCTACAAGATTTGTGAGAGAAGATTATATCCATTTTTCAGGGGGAGATTATGTTACTGTACTCTTTTTCCCTTGTCATGGTTTTTATCCCACTAGGTTTTTCCGTGATAAGGTTTTTAACGAGGCAGTACGTAATCCTTTAATGGTGATGAATTCTCAAGGGGGAGTATTATGAATAAGTGATTATTCATCACCATAACCTCCAAGTGTCTCCTACATATCCAAGTGTCTTCATCAATTAGACACCAAGTGATCATCTAAATGTACAAGTATTACATACACCTCCAAGTGTCTCCTTAACATTCCATGTGTCCTCTCTTGATGTCACTAAGTTTACTATAAATAAGATGCTAATGTGGAGATGTAAATCAAACAAGTGAATAAAAAATTTCTTATGCTAAATGTTCTAACTTCTCTCTTCATCCATCTTCTCTCTTCCTTTATAAATCGAGTCTTTTAGTTTATATAGTAATACACACTTATAAAGTTGTGTCTATGATATAATTTTATAACACCAATTTCATTTTGATTAAACTAAAAATACATGATTTTTTTACATGTCAACCCGACTTATGTATTGTTCGTTATAATTCACTTATTTTTAAATTCTATCTATTTAACATGGTTGGGTAAACAGGGAGTTATCGTTATTGAATTTTTTACTTTTCAGTAAAAATAATAAAATTCTCTAACAATCCAGAAACAACTTCAAAAATATCCCAAAAATATGATGCAATGTATGTTGTAATGAAACTATATGGATGACATACACCAAAAATTACATTCATAAGTTAAAATCTGGTATTATGTAATTTGAATCATTGTTTTCAATTGAACGGTTGAAAAAGTATACATAAGATTATTTTGGTATCTACTTTTTTTGGTTAAAAAGCTAAAAGAAACTAGTGATATTAATGTATGTCACATAATTATATGAATGACATCTATCAAACTATTTTAATATATAATTTTTTGGTTAAAAAGCTATAAGAAATTATTGATATTAACTTATGTCATATGAGATTACGAACGACATATATTAACAGTGAATAGATCGTTAACTTTCTGTGTATTTTTTAAAAAATGGGTAAAACTCTGTGTATTATAACTGAAAAATAATTAAGTTGATGTACTTTTAAAAATTTCACAATTCAAAAAGTAAAATGAACGGAGGAATAAATCATTGAAGCATTAGCTTAAAAATAACTAGAAAACATTTTTTTTTTCCTAGAACTGAAAAACATATATAATACCAAATTAAAATTTCAGTTGTTAAGTTGAACCAATCCTCTCAGGTAAATTCTCGTAACCTAGGTCCGCTTAAGAAAAGTCACATTCGGATGAGTGGTCTCTTCCCACCCATGTTCTTGGTTCGCTATCGTCTGAGTTTTCCTTGGATTGTGGCTCAACTCTCGCAAAGGCTGGGAGTTTTGATTTTCCCGACGAGGCCCGGCGATTAGATGGCTAACAGACAGAGGCTAGGCTTGAAAGGTTGTGTTCGATGGATCTGGACCACTACGAGGACCGCATGTTCAATATGTTTTCATCCTTCAGTTGTGAGCCACCATTGATATGCATCGCGCTAACAGCGGCTCCATGGGTTCTTCTACATCTTCCGGCGCTTGGAAATGATTTACGGCAGTTCGACAACTTTCTCTCCAACGATCTTCTACATTTCAACATTGGGCTCCGAAAAGTAGGTTTTGAGTCTAGACAAGATGGATGTGAGGTTATGAACTGCCACTAATCACAACATTCACGTGTCACACCACTTTTCTCTTCGGCACAGCTCATCAATGTATCCAAAACCCGTCATTTCGGTAAATTCTTTCTGAATGGTTTTCGCCGTTCTCGGTTAGGAAACACCAAATTTGGTTCAAATATGTATTGCCTTTCTCAATTTGGTGGATTTAGGATTGCTAGTACTAGTTTATTTCTTGCCTTGCGTAGTTAGGGTTACTTGGAGGTGGATTTGTGGGTGTATGATGTTGTTATGTAATTAATGTCATATTAAAGTTTTAATTAAAACTTAAACATGCACACAAACTCCAATTAATTGTAGATAATAGCAAGTATCCAATCTACGAGGAGGTGAGAAATGATGTTGGTCAAGTCATAGAGATCATTAGAGTCTAAGCAATTATCATTGTAGATAGATCTTATTTCTAATAACAATCATTAGGGTCTAAGTAATTTTCATTGTAGACAGATTTTATTTCTAATAGCTAACAAGAATACAATAGATAATAAAAAAGTAAGTGAAACAAACTAAAGGTACTTAATGAAGATGATTTGAAAATGCAAATTATGATCAAGACAATGAAGAGATAAGACTGATATTTAGAATTGAGATCAATTGGGTTTAGTTGATTAAAGCTTTCCTATTTAATCATTTAGTGGTTTGGGTGTGAATTGAAGACTAGGTCTTCTCATGATCATTAATTCTTTCATAAATTATTATTTAAAACCTATGATATCTCATGGTTAAATATTATTAATGAACATTTATCATTTTTGCAAAGACAAATTTCTTGATTTAGCATAAGTATTAAAATTTATTCAAACAATTTTATAAAGACTTTAAATGAAAGAAAAGCCTAAGACGTAAATCTAAGTTGATCATTTTCACAATAATCCAACTTTTAAGATAAATTTCTCATGTTCAAATCAACAAAACTCAACATCCATCAACTCTAGATAAACCCTAACTCAAGCTATTATGAAACCACTCACACATAATTATAGAAAGAATCATGATGAGATCAAAAGAAAATCAATAGGAAATAGAGATAAACAACAAATAAGAGAAGCCTGGATTTATGAGATTCAAAGCTTAATAAGGTTTAACATTTATATCCTTTGTATACAACCTTAAAATCACTCAAAAACCTCTCTTTTTTCTATCAAATGAAACTTGTTAAACCTTAATTTACTAAATGTCTTTATATGTAGTTAGAGATAGGGGAAAATTGATATTTTCTTGTTTTTTAGGCGGAATCAACGTGGTATCATCGATACAACCTCCGGTACAGGTAAGGGTATCAACGATACTCTCTCAGATGTCCTCAAACTGGCATTCAATCTTCTAAAGAGTTGGTATCGGGACTAGTATCGGCGATATTGAGTTTGGTATCAACCCCTAGTATCGAGGATACTCTCTTCTTCATCTTTCTCTCCCCCCCCCCGGAGTATCGCCGATTCTTAGGTCGATAATGGGTCTTCTCTTACTCTTCATTGATCTTTCCAGGCTTCTCCTTGACTATAGGTTGTTCCTATTGGACTTATATTCTCCTTACTTGCTCTTTTGTTTCTTTTGGTACATAAAATGCACTCTTGATGCCAAATACTAATGTAAATGTATTATAATGACATTTAAATGCAAATTATTCCTAATTTGGATAAATAAGAGCAAAACGAGATAAATATAGTGGTTTAAAACTCTAAAACCTATTGAAGTGAAGGCCTTAAACAACTAAAATCCACACTCCTTAGTGTATCATTTTTGAAATTTGTTCGCAAGTGTTCTCGGCCACTCTCTTTGCTCATGGAGAAGTTAGTGCTTAGTACAACTTCGGTTATGCGGTCTTTCGTCTCGTGACATAGTAGCGAAAATTTAAATCTCGATTCTTTGATTCGTTGGATTTCATCCTAGATGATTTTCAAGTTAAGTCATTTGGTTATCGATCCTTGATGTTAAATGTTTTTGAACAGGAACTATAACTTTTTTGAATGACAATTTGAGTTTGAGACTACCAGGAAAAGAGCTTCCATCAAGTGGAATTGTTTCAAGGATCATCTTTAATTCCTTTTTAGTTGGCTTAGTCATAATTTCCTTCTACTCTTTGGATCTTGGTTGTATTATTTTGTAACTTCACGTCGTGATCATGAGATGAGATTAAGGTAGTTGCAACATTGAATCTTATTCCTTCCATATTTTAAACTTTTTTTATATGTGATCAGGTTATGCAAATATATCTAAATTAGTAAAAAAAAATCATTCTTTTTTGATGTGGTGACTGCGCGAAGTGCTAATAGTAGTTAGTTAATTACAATTTACAAACCTGTAAAAACGAAAAGTCATAGTATTTATTATAGGAAAAAAAGAGGGAGAGAGATAGAGAGAGGAGTCTCTTTAATCGTATGATACAGACACTTGTGACTTTAATAAAGTCATTGGCGTTGCTTTGTCGTTTTCTCGCGACAATTTTTTTGACACGACGTCTCCTAATTATCCACCTCTGTCTTTTTCCTTTTTATATTTTTCTCTGCCAAAACACAAAGTTTGTTTTCCTATTATAATAAAAGGATTTATATTTGTGGCAAAAAAAACTATATTAGATATCTTTTTTTTGTGGCAATATGAGAAGCAAATCCTATGCTTAAAATTAAGAAAGGGGCAAAGAACAGATTCACTTGGCTCAAAATGAAAAGGGAATATACACGTCTAAGTCAGGTTACAAGGTTCTTGAAGCAGAGAAACAAATTGATCCAGTGTCTGAAGTAGACTCCCACATCAATTGGGAAATTTAAAATATTAAAACTTCACTAAAATTAAAGTTTTTGATGTGGAAAATTCTCTAAGAAACACTAACACTAGAGAGAAATCTTGCAAAGAGATCAATGCATTTAGGGTCTATGTGTTGTCGTTGTAGAGTTTGGAAACGGTAAGTCATCTCTTTCTATATTATGATTACGCAAAATTGGTATAGCGAGACTTACCCACAATGGTAGAATTTAAATCTACGGAAAAAGAAAGTTTTGACAAGTGGCTGCAGGCTGACAAACAATTGGTGGGTCACCCTCCAACGGAAACAGAGGACACAAACATCTTCTTTTGAGTCTGTGGAAGTCTTTGGTCAGTAAGGAACAAATTGATTTTTGAAAACAGACGAATCAGCGAAACAGAGACTATAAACGGAGCAATAAAGTCGGCAAGGGAATGCCACTTGGCATAACCATTAGAAAACACGAAGAATAACAATTCTATAGTGAGCCAAAAGAAGATACAACAACATGGAATGAGGAGCGGTTATTCAGATGCGGCATGGGACATAGATTCAAGAACAACAGGGCTTGAATGGGCCTTAGAGGAGTGATCCTCTAATATTTTTTCACAGGAGCGGTTATCAAACGTTAACTCCCCACTAGTTGTGGAAGCTATGGCTATGCTCGAGGCAATCACACAGTTCCAAAATCAAGGTGTTTCTACGTTGCTTATGCACTCAGATTCAAAAAAGCTTGTAAAAGCTATTCAGGAAGGCTTTGGTAGCAAAGAAATTCATGGAATCCCTCCATGATATTATCTTTGTGTCCTCTCTTTTCGTCTCTATCACCTTTAGATTTATCTCTAGAAAGAAAAATATTGTAGCGGACTCCATTGCAAAGGAGGTCCTGAAAAACAACCTCTATGCTCCGATCTCGTTTGCCTCTGATTTCTAATGTTTAAGCTTTTTAATTTAATATAATGTTGATGTTCAAAAAAAAAATATTTATTACTTTTTTGGTTTAATTTTTTATTAGACATATCCTATTATATAAAGTTTGATGTCAAAACTTCGTAATCAAGACGATCGTAACACGTTTCAGTCGAACGATCAGATTTTGACACTTGTTTAAAATATTTTAATTAAGCCAACCAATCATATTTAACACGTGTTGAAATCTTATAACTTTTAAGAAATTAACCTAATCCCACTAGAAAAAAGATAATGTTATATAATTCTATTAGAAAAAGGATTATGTTATAACAATATACTAGGTATCTTCCTCGCCCCTTATGCGGGGTAAGAAGATTTTTGGTTAAATCCTTAAGGAATAACTAAAAAAACCGAGTTGATACCAATATGTCTTTTACGTTTCAAATGATACTATATGAGATATATTGTTTGGATAACATTAAGTTGATTTATCGATAAAATGATAGTAATTTGTTTATATGATGTTAGTTTTATATTTTGTATTTGTTTTTCTCAAATGAACACTATTAAATTTGTGACCTTCCCATTTAATTTCCTTTGGAGTTTTATCTTCAGTAACATGTGTCTTTGGAGAAAAGTATTCAACATCCTCTCGAGCTTCACATCGAACTTCCTCTTGAGTAATAGGTTGATCTTCATATCTCTTCCGAGCTTCCCCTTTTACTTCCTCTGGAGTTTCCCCTCCAATATTAGGTGTCTTTCGAGAACCGTCTTCAACATTCCATCGAGTTTCACCTCGAACCTCCTCTTGAGTAGTAGGTGGATCTTCAAACCACTTTCTAGCTTCTTTCAAACTTTCTCTAGAGCTTTCTCTGTAGTAACAGGATCGAGAATCGTCTAGAAAATCCTTTCAAGCTTCACCTCGACCCCCTCTTGAGCAGTAGGTGGATCTTCATATCCCTATCGAACTTCGCCCTTTACTTCCTTTGTAATTTCTTCTTCAATAACAGGTACCTTTTGAGAAACGTTTACAACGTCTCTTCGAACTTCCTATTGAGTAGTAGGTAGATCTTTAAATGCCTTTCGAGCTTTTCCTTTAACTTCCTCTATATTTTCTTCTTCAGTAACATTTGCCTTTCGAGAATCACACTCAACATTCCGTCGAGCTTCCTCTCGAACTCCCTCTTAAGTAGTAGGTGGATCTTGAGATCTCTTTCGAACTTTCCCTTTTGCCTCTTCAAAATTTTCCTCTTCAGTACATGTGCCTTACGAGAACCTTATTCAACATCCCCTCGAGCTTCCCCTTTTACTTCATATGGAGTTTTCTCTTCAGTAACCGATGTCTTTCGAGAACTATCTTCAAAATATCCTCGAGCTCCATCTCAAACCTCCTCTTGAGTAGTAGGTGAATCTTCATATTCCTTTCGAGTTTCCCGTTGAACTTCCTCTGGAGTTTGCTCTTCAGCAACATAAGTCTTTCGAGAACCGTCTTGAACATCCTTTCAAGCTTCATCTCGAATTCCCTCTTGAGTAGTAGGTGGATCTTCAGATCCCTTTCGAGTTTCTCCTCTATCTTCAGATCCCTTTCGAGCTTCCCCTCTAACTTTCTATGGAGTTTCCTCTTCAATAAAAGGTGTGTTTCGAGAAACGTCTTCAACATCTCCTCGAACTTCTTATTAAGTAGTAGGTAGATCTTCAGATCTCTTTTGAGCTTTCCCTTTAACTTTCTATGTAGTTTCTTCTTCGGTAACAGGTGTCTTTCGTGAGCCGTCTTCAACATCCTATCAATCTTCCCCTCAAACTCCTTGAATAGTAAGTGGATTTTAAACTCCTTTTCGAACTCCCCCTTTTACATTATTCATGACTTCAAACAAAATTTCATATTTATATTTCTTTTCTTGCAAGATTTCATCTCACATATTGAAATATCTTAAAGTTGTTATCCTTCCCATATTTCCCCTCAACCAATCGTTAAAAGATTAACTGTTCATCATATCAAAAATAAAATAAGTTGGTTCACGATTTTATTAGTTTATTGTTTTTCTATCTTCATTTTAGTTTTCATAAATTGAAAACAATCATTGCATTCAAAGAATGAAATTTTTTTAATTGTATAATTTTGTTGTGAAAAAGATAAATTACTTCCGCAATTTTTATCTAACATTCGCCATATTCGTTTCTTAACAATCATATGGACAGTACAACACTTTAATTCCTGATGTTTAGCATTTCTTGCGTGTTTCAAAATTCCACAAATTGTTTGTTAAAAATTATACAAAAATGAAGGTTGCAAGATAGCCGAAAAAGAAAATCAAATTAGTAATAAGTACTTTTTATATGTTCAAGCTAAACATAATTATTAGAATTCAAGGAAATAATTTTGGCCCAAGAATCTAGTCATAACAAGAAAGATAGCTAAAAATTACATAGACACAAAATCAATAAAATAAATAAAATGTTTCATAACAAAAATATTTTTCACTCTCTAAAATCATAGGTCGATAGAAATATATATATATATATATATATATATAGGTTAATTTCTTGGTTATTTTTTGCCCATTCAAGTTCATTATCATAATTACGAATTTATGTCAACTTTTCTTTTTACCGAATTGATTTAGTTTTTTTTTTTAAATACGATAATGACAAGCGAAAGTAATAAAGATGATTCATTAAGGATATTTAGGTAAATTAGTGAGATTCATTAAGGTACTCAAATATTTAGCGAAATATGTTAATATTCGAATAATGATATATATACAATGTAAAGTAGATCAAAACAATATAGAATCTCGTGAATACATAGCCCAATAGAACCGATAAAATAATAATGGACTTTTTATGATAAATCTCATTAATAATAATGGAATAATCTATATGGAATAATAGAATAATTAAAGTAAAAGATATAGATGAATCTAATAAATAATAATGGAATAATTTAAGGTAATATCTTGAGATATAGTAGCAAATGGTCTTTATGAACGTTAGCGAAACAAATCATTAAAGATATACATTTACTTAGAGTTGTGAGAGCGATTCTGAGATCGTTTTCACTTCTCAATTAATAATATATATATATATAAAGAAAAAAAATATATCAAAAGGAAACCTCGTCTATCTCTTAAATTTTCACCAAATAAATTTATAATCTTTGATTCTCTTTCAATATTTTGAGAAAACATTTTAAACTTATAATCTTTGATTCTCTTTCAATATTTTGAGAAAACATTTTAAGAAAGATAAATTCATATATTTCTATCTATTCTTTTGTCTTACAATCATCCATTTGTAATTATTAACTTTAATTTAATCCAAAAAAAGAAGAGATTTTGAAGCATTGTATCAAAATTCATTATAACAAAGATTCTTGGTCACATAAATAAATATATAATATATGTTTGGACACAGCTTCATATTATTTTACTTAACACATGAATTATTTATTTTATATCTGACAAAATTTCTCGATTAATTTTTTTGGGTTTCTTAAAAAAATGGCTTTTAAATTAGGTCGGGTCATAATTAGTTTAATTTTGATTTAGTCTAGGTTAGTTAACCAGCCATATGATTGAAAAAGTCGCGTCTATAACCATAAAATCATTTTTTGTGAGAAAATTTAATAAAATTTGGAATTGGATGCAATTAGAAGGAATTCCATATGCAATGTTAGTGAAAAAATCCGTGCAACACATAGATCCATATCTAGTAAGATTATAAATCCACAAATAAAATTTTAACATTGTTTTTTTTCTCGTTCGCTCTATTGTTGTTTTATGAATTTAATAAAAATAAAAATCCAAACCAAGTTAAAATAACAAAAAGAAAGAAAATAATTAATAGAATATCAAAATAAATTATTTTTATAATAACTATCAATTTTTTTACACTGATTAATCCGAACAAAATCAAACCAAACCAAACTTTTGTGTAACCGAATCGAATACACCAAAATTCACATAAAATATAACGATATCTTGTCTCCCAAACACAAAAACAGTTCACAAATTATTTTTTAGAGATTGCATCTAAAACTTGATTAGATGAGTGTGGCATCAAAGGTTAATTAGTTTATCGAGGTTTAGGTTCGGGTGAAAGACGAAATAGCTTAAATCATGACATGTAATATAATGATGCACCAATGAGGATCCCCGACTTGGCTCTACCAATTGAATTCATATGTCCGTGCCTATTTTAATTGAGAAAGATATTAATCTAAGTATCCAAAGATCGATGACATGGTTTTGTGATATAGAAAATTTGGGTGACGATTTCTATTACCTAAAGTAACTTAGGAGGAAATACAATGCAAAGTTGATAACTAAATGTTATTTTAGGTAATGCAGTATCACATTTTTTTTACATGGTTTGGAGATAATGAAAAGAAAATACGCAAGATAATAGTGAGTTTATACCATGAAAAGAGTATGATACTGATGAGAAGTATGATCAAACACGCAAATAAGAAGGATAATTGTGAGATATTAAGAATGGATGTATGATAAACAAGAATACAAAAGGTTTTGAGTCAAGAGATAAAGAAATAGTTGAGATCACATTTGGTCTAGTGTGTGTGAGAGAGAGTCAAAATGACCATGAAACCATTTATTCTTTGCCTCATACCCCTTTTATAGCATTGTATTACATCTTTTCTCTTCACTAACTCTTCTGATTCGCTAAATAAGACCTTGGTTTGTCCGTTATAATTCAATGTTGACATTCGTCACTAATCTTTGTGTTTTGAACTTAACTTCGAGTGTCTCTAAGTTTGAAAGATATTTTTGGGCTCATGCAAGGTCTTATGCTTTGTTAGGCTTTTCTTTTTGTTCCTTAGTAGGCTAATATTTTGGCACCAACATGTAATTCTCCAATTCTCTTATTAATCTATTCACCAGTTAATCTTCCAATTCTCTACAATTTCCTTGCCAACTTTGCAGTTGGTTGGAGTATTTATAAGAACTAGATGAATATCCACGTGATACGCATAATTTGGTTATCATATAACTTTAGTTTTTATTTTTACATTCTGTTTTGTTTTTCTTTTTATACTATCTAATTGATATACTTATGAAAACATATTTATAACTTAAATTTTCGTATATATCATTTAGAGATAACATAAAAATTGAACAATATTAGCATGTATGTGTTGTTGTTTTTTACTTGTCTCTTAATGAACTGATTTGTTCAATAGTAGTGATCCGTAACATGGAGATCTAAACTCACTTGTCTAAATTCATGCAGTAACAACTCAATATAGTTGGTCTTTACTCTTAGATTTTTCAATTACAAAAACTGAAATCAATTCGTATATACGTGGAAAATGCATTGCTTTACCATTCAACTGAAGTTGCATATTCATATACATATTTCAATAATCAACCTCTGCATACTTTATCTTGAAAATTTTATGGCTCGTTTTCTTTATGCATGTTCTTACTTTATCTTAATACTTTTTTGATTAACAGTTGCAAACTATCAACATAAAAAAATTAAAAGAGCATAAATAATAAAAAATGTTTCACCGAACATGGAATCATAAATCAAAAAGTGAAATGCCAATGAGAGACGTACATGCTAAGGACGAATCATCTTCCTCATTAATGTAAGAGTTTTTCTAAACAAGAGCGAGAAAAACAAAAGAAAAAAAACGTTGAATTTTGAAAACGGAAAGGTGAAATCTTTAGGAGTAAGGAAATAGAGAAGTTTGAGAGCCTGAGAATATAAAGATATGTAGGCTTATTGATTTTCCTTAACATAAGAAAATATGAAGGTCATTTCAAAAAAAAATAATTATAAAGGTGATATAAAATCCCTAGAAAAGTAGATGAAGATGTATGCTCTGAATCATAAATGTTGAAGAAGCGTAAAATATTTCTAAGAAGACGTGTGACGAAATGTTCGGTGCGCGACTTGGAAAGATATCTTCTACATATGTATATGTAAGCTAGTTCATTTATCGTATTTAACATCAATACATTATTAAGGTCTTTAAACCAAAACAATTATGAATATGATAGAAAACCCTTATAAAGGAAGATGAAGAGGTATGCTAAGAACCATAAATGTTGAAGAAGCGTTAAAGATATTTAAGAAAACACCTCACGAAATATTAGGTGATGCGTGGCACAAGTTAAAAAGATGTATTCTACATATGTAGTATATGTAGGCTGCTTCATTGATTGTGTTTAACACTAATAGTATAGTTATGAAGATTTTTAACCCAAAAACAATTATGAAGATGATATAGAACCTCTAAAAAAGAAGATGAAGAGTTATGTTAAGAACCATAAATGTTAAGGGTAAAATATTTTAAGAAGATAGGTGGCGAAATATTAGGTGACGACTTGGCACGAGTTGGATAGATATCTTTTACTTTCATATAGTAGATGATACCTCTAAAAGACGGTCTAGTATTTTTTCAGACCTATTTATTTTGCTTCTTCTTGATATATATTTCCCTTGTTACGTCTTCACTTAGACTCCACTTCAAGATCTTGAAAATCTATAACTTCGCCATCTACACTATTGTCATATTTACCATCACATCAATTATCTATACCACTTCTTTTTTACCTCTTCAAAATTTTTGTAAAAAAAAAAAAAAAAAAAAAAAAAAAACACAATACCCACATTTAATATAATAAACATATAAAATTTTGTACACTAAAGTTAAAATCATTTATTTCAGATACATATATTTAAGAAATATTAATGATAATTAAATACAAAAATTTGAAAAGTTTCTACTTTTAAAAAATAGTTGGACACATGTCACTATTTTAGATGTTAGGTGTCAACTTCATAGAGAAAATTGGTCATCTTTTATATATATCTTATATCTTATTATATAAAACTTGATGTCAAAACTTCGTAATTAACGCAATCGCAACACGTGTGAGTCATTCAATCAGATTTCGACACGTGTTTAAAATATTTTACTTAAGCTAACCGATCATATTTTTATACGTGTCAAAATCTTATAATTTAATAAATTAACCTAAACCTATTAGATAAGTATCATGCTATATGATATTATCATATATTAGAAAAAAGATTAGGTTCTACTGATAAGTATCATGCTATTTGATTCTATTAAAAAAAAATTATGTTATATATATATATATATATTAAAAGGAGATTTAATCGATTTAAATCCTTAAACAAAATAATTATAATTACTTAGTTTTATATAAAGAATTTGCCTACCTCTCAAATTGTCAACAAATAAACTTATAATCTTTGATTCTCTTCTACTAGTATTATAAGAAATATGCTATACCATATAATATATTTCTATTTGCTCATTTATCTTAAGGTCATATGTTTATCATTTAATAATTATTCATGTATCGTATATTATTTATATCATATATATATATTTATACTATACTCATATGCCATTTATATCATCATTTTTAACAGAAATTCACTATACTCATATGCTATTTTAAGAAATTGTTTCTTAGTTAAGATTATTTGAACTATTACAGATTCAATTGTAATGGATGCATTTGACCCCAAAAATAAATAAATGGACGCATCAAATCATATATATTTTTCTGGAAAGATTGTAATATCTGACGATGGTAAATATAATATTTTAATTGGAAAAGAAACATGAAAAAGGATCTTTCTTTTTACTAATTAAAAGATAATCTTTTGACTAAAAGGTTATGATCAGCAGACATAAGAATATGGTAATCGTATCATTAAGATTAGGAGATTACACGTTTCGAGTTGTGGTGTAGTAATAGAATAAATAAGATATATTTGTAATCAGAATTAAATATTAATTAAGTACAAAAGAAAAAAAGAGAGAATATTAAGCTAATTTTAGAAGGAGTTGCTAAAGAAATTAGAAAGGCATAGAAAAAGAAAAAGAGAGAAAAAAAAAAGAGAAAAAAGGTGGGCCGCAAAAGGCAGCAAATATCAAGGGGGTCTTGTTAGTTGTTGTTGGGAACTCAGTCACTCCTCATTCCATCCCATCATCCTTTTTGTTTTTCTTTCTTTTTCTTACTTTTTTTCCTCTCCAAATAAAAGCTACATATATATTCTCTACACAAAAGTAGGCAAAAACTAATCCAAAATGGCTTTGCTAAAACTTAATATGAAATTAACAAAAAAAAACTTAATACGAAATTAACATCAATTTTCCATGTAAGAAAATACTTCATTTTTGAATTTCACATTTAAGATTTTAAATTTTGGAATATCAATTAAAAAAACTTAGGTTTAAAATTTCGTTGACCTAATTTTTTCAAATAAATAACTTTGTTAATTATGGTATAAATATCGGATTATTTGGTAGAATGATTATAGAAACTCGAAAACTAAGTCAACAACATGACCATTATTTCTTATTTATTATGGAAGTTATACTTCTACCTTTATTTATTTATTTTAATTTTATTATAATAGATGAAAAGGAAAGACAATCATAAGTGTTTTATGGTGAGGTGTGGTATCAAATACAATAGAAACTCTATCAAGTAATAATGTTGGGATTACACTATTTTAAATTTTTTTATTAACTTATAGAGTTATTAATTTATCGATATATTAATTGGTTCAAAAACTAATTTGGAACTTAAGAAATGTATTAATTTATAGAGTTATTAATCAATCGAGTATTAATTTATAGAGTTTCTACTGTATCGAATTGTTCACATTGGTGTAGGAGCCGATACAAAGACAAATATGGAGACATGAAGGTGATAGAGATGATCAAACTTGAAACCTACTTGTGAATCGCATTATCACTCGTTCCATAACCTTCGAAGATCTCTCCCTCTTCGAGTTGGCTCTTTCAATCCGATTTGACCTAAAATAAAAAGATGGAGTAATCGACATAGGACTTTGGAGTAGAGCTTTTCTCCCTTGCCCCTCTTCCTCACGAGCTTTTTTATCTGGTTTATGTGGCAGCGTTGAATTTGACACCAATTCACAACAATATCATTATTAGGGTATATAAAATTTCAAGGATTCCGCTATTCTTATTAGAGTTTTTTTCTATTGAATTATTTTAATATATTTACTGATGAAATTTTAGTAAGCAGTTTATTCATATATTACAAAAATATGTTAGTAAAAATAATTAAATCCGTATAATATAATACATATTTCCAAGGTTACCATTTTCTATTAGGGTTTAATTTTGTTAAGTAATTTATATAAATTCATTGATAACATGTTAGAAACAGTTTATTCATATAACACAAAATATGTCATGTAAATATAAACATAATCATGAGAGAACTAAGTGTATGGATTATATTTATCTGGTTATATATTTTCAACTACATAACAGAAACTCATAAGCAAAATATTTTTTTTTAGATAATGATAAAATGAGATTATAACATAACTGCATGTGAAAACACTAATTAAGTAAATATGCATGTGAGAGAACTAAGTTACAATCTTCTGTAGCTTATATTTAATTCACTAAAATATAACTTACTTTTAGAAAATCGGTTTTCAATTAAGTAAAAAAAAAAGTATATAATATTAAAATTAACTAAAAAAATAAATTATAAATGTAGCTATCGACTAGTTATTTTAAATTAGTTTGGGGTATTTTTTAAATAATATAAAGAATTATTTTACTACATCAGTTTTATCCGTTTTGGATGAAACATTATCTAAATTTTTTTATTTGAAATCTCTCGATATGATATAAATTTTTTTAAGTTTTGTAGTCTTTTTCAAATTTTTAAAGTGTATATTGGAGATGGGAAGACTACACTATATTTTGGTTTGGTTAATGGATTTATCTGTGTCGGTTGATTTACGTTTGTGATACTTACGGATTTCATCGATAGAGTTTTGAACATTATTCTATGCTACAAGAGATCATTGTTTTCTATTTGGATAAAATTCACTCTCTTATATTCGATGAATCTTATAGTGCCACATGTAATATATATATTAGGAGAATCTATTAACCCACGTGTAATAAAGTTTAGGTGAACATTTTAACGATATATGGAGCTTAGTTTAGGAAAATCTCTAGCAACATACACTATCATTCCCAGGGTACTCGGTCCTCATTATGCGAGGATCCATGTACCTCTATTGGTGGAACCACCAAGACCCATGTGTCCCATAGCCTTGATGATGTGCCTATGTAATACAAGTTGTGAATGTCTTAAACAAACTAGTCGTGTAAAAGTGGCTTTATATCATGACCCAACAATGGCTCGAGATTACCATAAAGATTGTCCCCTCGATGCCCTCTTGAAGGGAGTGTATAAGTCGTATACCCAACCTAAAAAATCACTAAGTGTGAGTTAGTCTAATCACTAGGGAGGTATTCATCGCCCGTGTTAAGTATCACCTGAGACATTTATTCTCGTATTTTATACTAAATAATTTTCACTTATTCCCTCCGAGATATTTTATTATTTGAGGAAACTTGGTAATGACGTTTTTTATTCCCGTCCCGTCCCGTTCCACACTCAAATTTTTCGTCCCGTTCTTGTTTAAGTGATTTTCCGTTTAGGATCATTTATTTTATTCAACCGGGTAAAGG
Source organism: Euclidium syriacum (assembly GCA_900116095.1). Classification (NCBI taxonomy): domain Eukaryota; kingdom Viridiplantae; phylum Streptophyta; class Magnoliopsida; order Brassicales; family Brassicaceae; genus Euclidium; species Euclidium syriacum. The sequence goes on from FPAK01000006.1 coordinate 10,132,783, forward strand.
AAGGGAAAGGGAATTCCCGAATTTCTCGAATTTCCCATTTAATATCTTGTTTTTTAAAAAAAATTATGAATATTATCTAAATATAACTAAAAAAAATTCCCAAAAACTTGAAGTATTTCCCAATATTTTAAATTTCCCAACATTTTACAAAATATCCCAAATTTTTTAAAAATTTCCCGAATTTTCCAGTTTCGTTCCTCTTAATTTCCTTCCCGCACTCGAATTTTCCGTCCCTTTTTTTTTTTTGTCATTTCCCGTTTGGTAATTGTTTTTAAATACCCGAATTACCCATTCCCGTCCCGTTCCGTTTCTTTGCCATTTCCCGTTTGAGAATTTTTTTTTCATTCCCGAATTACCCGTTCCGTACCCGTTATTTCCCTTCCCGCTTCCCGAAATGAACATGGCTATCTTCACATGTCATAAACCGTTAAGATCAAATACTTATTGACAAATCCCACACATCTCGGTAACAGAAAAACCACCTCAAGGGATATGCGATGACTACATATGCAAAGACGCTGCTTTTAAAAACAAACAATACGAAACGCCTCCCACCTCCTCATGCAACAAAATCCAAACGCCTTGGGACTACATTATTTGCTTGTTGCCCAACAAGAAAAAAAAGTTAGTGAAAATCACTTAAATGTTTCACACCATCCCGACCCCATTTCATCTGAATAATCTGTCCGACCCAAATTCGATTAATACCCCTTTCTCCTTACAATTCAATATTTTCTCACTCTACTTAGAATAAAAGTTTTATCTCTTTAGTTCATCTACTTTTATGCTGGTTTTCCGCAAAAGTTTTACCTTTTACTCCTCACAACCCTAAATATTCAATTTTAAAAGTTTTCAACACAAAGTCGCTGAATGTCTTGATATCTATGTAGATATAACAATTTTTTTTTAACAAATCCGAATTAAAACTTTTTTTAGTCTAATATTTTGTATTAGTTTTTCATTCAACTTCAAAACCTCACAATGCATTATTGATAAAAAAGTTATCAATATTTTGTATTAGTTTTTCATTTTGTATAGATAAAACTATTGAAAATTCTTACAATTCTTACCTATTACATCCTACACTATCAAATTTTCATTGGAAATAAATCTTATTTTCATTCCAGTTCATTTTCCCCAAAAACACTAGTATAAAACCTTGTACTAAAAATTGGATGTCTAGTCGCCTAGGCTGCGGCTCATCCGTCCCGATTTAGACCAAATCGAACTTTCGATTTTAGTCTTCTTAGATGATCGTTTAGCTGCCTAATCCATTTTTCTTTTTAGTAACATTTTTATATATTTATTTGATCAAAAATTTGATAAGTGCAACTTCATAAATTTGATGAAATTATAACATATTGAGCTTATATTTAGTTTTTGTGTGTTTTATAAAATTTTAAACATAAAAATGTATTAATTTTTTAAAAAATTAATGATTAGCATGTTTAATAACATATTAAAAAGTCTAAATATTATGCCTTTTATAATTTTTGTTTAATCCCCGATTTTTTTGCTAGGTGTTAAGTACAATTTGTGTCTAGCAATTTTTTGAAGTAGATGTTATTTAATGAGTCGGTGTGATTGTTTGATACAAAATTTCTACTACAGGCTGCTGAAAGTTTTGTTGATATGGTTTTGAAACACAATACATATTTTAGTTTATTAATAACAACATGCTGATTTTCATATTATTTGTCTCACAAAAAGAGAGAAAAAAGCGCTTTTGTTACAAACTACGAAAGGAGCCTACTCTTCTGTCTTCACCTAGTTGGTGGCTCTTAACAACACAATGCAAAAGAAAAACAACAAAAGCATATTAATTTTCTCGATTCTTTTTTAAAAAACCCAAAAACAAATAATACACAACATCAAAAAAGAAAGAACAAAGAAAGATTCCAAACAGATACTGTTTCTTCTGTAAGAGTATGCAAAGAAACAATTTATCAATTTGTACCTTTTATTTCCTGAGTGAGGAGTTGAGATAATAACGTTGTGAACAAAAAAAACAACACAAACTTTACGTTCTTTTTAAATACCAGAGTCCAATCAATGCATATTCTTTGAAATTCGATGTTTTTGTTGTAATTTGAGTGAAAAATAAAAAATATTATATTCCGTTTAAATCTATATCAAATTAAAAGGAAAAAAACTAACTCTACCACATAGAAAATTCAATTATTATGATATTAAAAAAAATTATTATAATATTTTAAAAAATACTAAAAATTTAAAAGTAATACAATTTTTTTTTTAATATATTCAATAAAAATATATTATTAAATATCAAAATAAATAAAACAAAAACCTAATTATCTTAGAAAAAAAAATTATTTTCATTTTAAAACAAATCTGTAGTTTTACCATTTACATGTTGCTTTACAGAAATTGTCACTTATATTTTAACGCAATTTTTTAAAAATAAATTACAAATTTAATCCTAACTCGAGTTTATTAAATAAAGAATATCCATAGGGAATAATATAATAGAATTCTAAATAGTATCTCTAATATTGTATGTATGTGTGAATTTTTTTAAAATGACACTTATATAATAAAGGGTAACAGATGGACTAATGGCTAAAACTGCATTGCTATTTCTAGTAACTAAACTAATTACTCAATGTTTTTTTTTTCTTTTTTTCTAGTCGACAATCAATCAATTGTTAGACTTCTTAAGTTCCTATTCATTGGACACAATTAATATATTCATTAGCAAAATTTGAAAATAATGACAAAATCTAAAAATTTAGACGATTAATGGAATTAGGCATTAAGTTTCAAACAAGACTAAAATTGGAAATAATTAGCAAAAATGTAGGAACTTCTTTTGTGTAGGCGTGTGTATATTAATTAAATATAAATATGGTATTATTTTGTTCATAAATAATTCTGAAATATTATTATCGGGAAAAACAAAAAAAGGGTAGAAGAAGGCGAAAGAGAGTGTAGGTGTGGGTTCTGTTCTGTCTTGGCTTTGTCTCCCTCCCCCCGCTTATCTCTCCGTCTCTCTCTTCATCAAATTGGCTTTTTATTTCTCTTTTTCTTTTTTTTCTTTCTTTTTGGTGCTAAAATTACCCTTTAATAGTATAATTTTTCCCATCTGCAATTTATCTCTTATGTCTGTTCCTTCTGCTCCCTCTTCTCAGTACCTGCAAATGGAGGAAGAAGAATCTTTCTTTGAAACCCTTGTTCTCATTTGATACCTCCTCCTCCTCCTCTTCTCTCTCTTTCTATTTCTCTCTCTGTCTCTCTCTAGTTCATGCTTCAACCTTCTTATCACTCATCTTTCCCGTCAACAGCACGAATTTAGGGAACTTTCCGTTTTGGGTTTTACTTGTTTTCCTGTAATTTGATTTTGAAAACCAAAAAAAGAAAGAAAAAAAGTAACTTTTGTATTCCTAGGCGTTTCCATGGATTTTGACTTGAATATCGAAATTGCGGAGGTGGAGGAGGAAGAGAATGATGATGGAGGAGCAAGAATTGAAAAGGGTAGGCTCGGAATTTCACCATCATCTTCTTCGTCATGCTCTTCTGGATCATCATCATCATCTTCAACTACAGCTTCTGCATCTTCCATTTACTCTGAGCTTTGGCATGCTTGTGCTGGTCCTCTAACTTCACTTCCAAAGAAAGGCAATGTAGTTGTGTATTTCCCACAAGGTCATTTCGAGCAAAACCCTATGGCTGCTTCTTTCTCATCTCCTCTTGAAATCATCCCTAAATGTGACCTTCACCCTCAAATCTTCTGCAAGGTCGTTAATGTCCACTTGCTTGTAAGTCTGTCCCTTTCTTTATTACCTAACAACCTTCCTTTTGTCTTCTATCTACTCATACCTTGAACAAATTCTCTTTCTCTTATTGTGGTCTTTGTTTGCAATTTTGTCTCCTTCACAAAAAAGGCTAATAAGGAAACTGATGAGGTCTTTACTCAAGTCACACTGCTCCCACTGCAAGAGGTGAGGAAGTTAAATAGATTTTGTTATTTGAAAGGAACATAGAGAACTAAAGCATTGGAATGGAATCTTTTGTCTTCTTGAATATTCATATATAGTTTGGGATGCTAAATGCTGAGGGGAAGGAGGTGAGAGAGTTAGGAGGGGAAGAAGAGAGGAACATAAGCTCATCTGTGAAACGAACACCTCATATGTTCTGCAAAACCTTAACAGCTTCTGATACAAGCACCCATGGAGGCTTCTCCGTGCCAAGAAGAGCTGCTGAAGACTGTTTCCCTCCTCTTGTATGCTTCTCTACATCTCTTTTTCTTTCTTTTTTTCTCTCCGGATAAGAGGTTTATAAAGCCTTGCTTACGATATTTGTTTCACGGATGTCAAATAGGACTACAAACAACAAAGGCCGTCTCAAGAGCTTATTGCAAAGGATCTCCATGGAGTAGAGTGGAAGTTTCGGCATATATATAGAGGTGGCCTTGGGTTTGAGTTTGGTATCCTTCAGTTTGTTTTGTTTGTTAGTGAAATCCAAATGTTTAGTGCTGTCTCCTTGTAATGATATAGGTCAACCAAGGAGGCATCTGCTCACTACTGGTTGGAGTATATTCGTCGGTCAAAAGAATCTTGTCTCTGGTGATGCAGTTCTCTTTCTGAGGTAAGCATAAGACTTCACTTTATATCAGCTTTTGATGGTTTGATTCTCTTGATCCAAAAATGTTATATTTCCATTTGTAGAGACGAAGATGGGGAGCTGAGATTAGGAATCAGAAGAGCAGCACGGCCAAGAAACGGACTTCCTGACGCAATAATGGAGAAGAATTCGTGTCAAAACATTCTGTCTCTTGTGGATAATGCTCTATCTACAAAGAGCACGTTTCATGTTTTCTATAGTCCACGGTAAACCAAAATGAGTAATGATTCTTAACTTGGTTGAAAAAGGAGAACTATAATGTTGTTTCATTGGTTTCCATATACAGTGCGACGCATGCAGAGTTTGTGATCCCTTATGAGAAGTTTCTCACAAGCATCAGGAATTCCATTTGCATAGGCACAAGATTCAGAATGCGTTTTGAAATGGAAGACTCTCCTGAGAGAAGGTGTTTCTTGCTTTCTTGCCTCTTTTCTTTGTGTTGTGGCCAGCTTTTTTATTTTTTCTTGGAAGAGAGATTTAAACTCGCGTTTTCTTGCAGATGCGCTGGTGTGATTACAGGAGTCTGCGACTTGGACCCGTATAGGTGGCCAAACTCCAAATGGAGGTGTTTGTTGGTGCGTCCTCCCTCATATGTGTAGAAGATTTTTCATATTTTTTAAGAATTCTGTAGTTAAATCATTGGCACTTTGTTTTTGGTAGGTGAGATGGGATGAGTCTTTTGTGAGTGATCACCAAGACAGAGTTTCACCATGGGAGATTGATCCCTCGGTTTCTCTCCCACCTTTAAGCATTCAGTCATCTCCAAGGCATAAAAGACCCTGGGCAGGTCTACTGGATACTACTCCACCTGGGAACCCCATAACCGGTAAACTAAAGGACATGACTTTTGCTAATAGTTCTCATTTTTCTTTAGTGATATGCTGATGATTTGATTACTGTTCTTGGTTGGAAGCAGAAAGGGGTGGTTTTTTGGACTTTGAGGAGTCGGTTAGACCCTCTAAGGTCTTGCAAGGTCAAGAAAATTTAGGTTCTGCATCATCCTTACAAGGATTTGATGTTATGAACCGCCGGATACTCTATTTTGCAACAAATCCAGTTCTTTTACCGAGTAGAGTGAAGAAGGATCGATTTGGTGAGTTTGTAGATGCTACCACGGCCCTGGACCCAGCCTGTTCAGACGTTATGAACCAGGATATGTATCCAAGGGTCTTGCAAGGTCAAGAAATTTGCTCGCTTCGATCATTCCCACAATTTGCTGGTTTCAATTCATCTGCTGTTTCAGGAAAACCTAATCTTGGATACACTGATCCTTTTCCTCATCAAGCTAACAAGTCAAGTTTCTATCCGTTAGTTTCACAAGGGATTAGGAGCAGTCATATTCCATATCAGAACCCTTACAATGTTGCAGACAAATCCTCAGGTTGTCCTTCTCCTGCGATGAACTTTGGAGTAGAGACCAATGCACGAAACGAAGGTGGCAATGTTACAGCTGATTTGCCATTCAAGATTAGTACAACAAAGAAACATAAAGGAGATGGCTTTAATATGAATGCTTCATCAGGATGTAAACTTTTTGGATTCTCCTTACCCGTTGATACATATGCATCTAACCCACAAAGCTCGAGCAAAAGGATCTGCACAAAGGTAAAAGAACCTTTTCTTTATCATCTCTTTGGCTTTGTTGAAATTGGAGCTGCATTTCTAGATGTCTCTTTCTTATTATGATTTCGTTTGTTCAAAAAGGTTCACAAGCAAGGAAGTCTTGTGGGGAGAGCTATTGATTTATCTCGACTAAACGGGTACAATGATCTCCTTACTGAGCTTGAAAAATTGTTCAACATGGAAGGGCTTCTTAGGGATCCTGAAAAAGGATGGAGAGTCTTATACACTGATAGTGAGAACGATATGATGGTCGTCGGTGATGATCCATGGCAGTAAGTTACATCCGTATCTTCTAAAAAGCTCAGTTTACAATTCTTTGATTAAAACTTGAAATTGGATTATTTTTTTGGCTATGGACAGTGATTTCTGCAATGTGGTGTTGAAGATACATTTGTACACGAAAGAGGAAGTGGAGAATGGGAACGACGATAACAAGAGTTGTTTAGAACAAGCAGCTCTAATGATGGAAGCATCCAAGTCATCTTCTGTGAGTCAGCCTGATTCTTCTCCAACGGTCACTAGGGTTTGATGTAAAACCAGAACGAAACTTATTTCCTTTTCTGCTTATAAGTGTGTGTTTGCGTAGTGAAGACATAAAAAAACTTACCTTGCTCTTTGTCGTCCGTTGTCTTGGATCTGTCGCTGTGTTTGTTTGTGTTTCTTCTGAATGGATTTAGATCGTTACTCAAGAGACTTGTGAGTTTATGGGATGTGTAGAGCATGCCTTTGGGTTGCAATTGTGGTTTTCAATAAAACTACTGTGTTTAATAGGTAGAAGTTTTTTTGTGTGGAAAATCTCTAAATTGTGTTTATGTGTGATCTGTTTCTTTAAATTTTAAAGTCCTTCCTTTGATTTGTTTCACAGTAACTCTGTTCACATTAAAACTTCTCTTGATTCTCTTGGTTCTCTTGATATAGTTAGTTCACATAACCGCTAAATTTTCTATAAATTTGTAGTTTAGAAAACAGCGAATTCGCATAAGTAAGTATCTAAACGTAACTCAACTCCAATTTCTCGAAATTTGTATGCACAAACTACAAATCATGGGCCAACACATACATTGACCAAGTCGACTCAATAGTGGTGAATTGGACTGCTAAGACAGCTGAATAGCTTAAAGTTAGATGAATTAGTTGTCATGTCACAAAAAATGATTTTTTTTCAAGTATAAAAATTGTCGGTCTACTACGTAGGGTAAGATCCCTTTGGTAGGGTTCTAGTAATCCGGACTCCGCACCTGTGTCATGTTATTAAGGGGTTTTAACTTTCAACATCTCTGATCTTCTAATGTCCATGCTCTTAACTTTTAGTGGTGAAATTTTCGGGGATTTTTAGTATGCCGAAGAAACATTTCCAGGTTTCAACCTTCATAATATTATATTAGCTCATCGAAAAAGATTACAGTCATAATGAATTTTAAAAAACTCCCAAAATAGCGTGTTTCTTCTAAAAACCAGAAATTGAAACTAAATTTTAAAAGAACTCTAAGTAAAACAGAAATTGTAACTAATCAATGAACCCCACATGCTACATTTTGATCTCCAACTCACACCATGGAAGGAGGAGGGGGAATTTTTAGGGTAAAACTCATTCGAGACCCTAGACAGATATATTTGGGTCTCAAACCCTTTGAACCCAAAACTGAAATGAGACCAGAGTGGCCCAAAATTTAGTTAGTAAAATATCTGCTAGACAGTTGGATCCTTAACACAAAATATCGTGGAGGAAATACTTAAGGAAAGACCTGGGGTCCAGGTGACCCAAGGAAGGTAAGTATTTAGTGTCATAAGCTAGGGCCCGAAACTGGTTAACCCCCTATCCACTTTTACATTCCATGATGTCATTGTTAAGCAATGCATGCATGGTACATGAATAGGTTTCTAAAAGACCAAAAGAGAGCCCGAGTTCCATTGATCACTCGAGCTAAGCATTCATCCATTTTATTATTTATCCACAATAATTTAGTAATTTTATCTCTTCAACGGAAACTTTATGGCTTAGTACAAATCCACGTGTCAGGTACCCAAGGGCAATAGTTGTAGAATTACGCATGCCTCGATAACATTATAAGCACGCTGAAGAAATCCGACGAGCATGCTGAAAACAGTACGAAGAGTCTCTCATACCTTTGCAAAGGGCTGTAGGCACCTCTAGATTAAACGACCTGCTAGCTGGCTAAAACAACATAAAAATTAGGTGAAAATCAGTCAAGTGCATCATACGATCCGATCCAACCGTTGGCTGGAGCATCCAAAACCAACTTGAAAACCTATCTGAACCACCTGACTACTGATATACTAACCTGCTTTAGGTATATTTCGTAAATGCTATCCTTTCTTGCTACGAGACTTTGCACAAAATTCTCTATTTTTCCACTCGGTCCCAACTCAGTTTTGACTCAGCACGATTTAGACCTTCCTTCGGGTTTTTTTTGTTATTTTTTTATCAAGAGTGGCCCGTGCTACAAAAAGTCCACATCTTTTTGGCTAAAACTAAGATCTTGTGGTCAAAGCCAAGGCCTTGTAGTGCGAAGTCTCAACCTTTTATCTCTAAAACCCCTTCAAATGTTCGATCATTTGGTAAAAGACTCGGCCTTTGAATATATTCTAGTCCAAGACCACCGTTTTCAAAACTTATCACCTTAGAAGATCGCTACACCTTTGTGATAAGAATCTTTCCGGTCTTTCACGTCGATGTCGAGCCCATAAAATCTTACTTTCTCTCTTTTCAGTACAAACAACCACTAAAAAACAGAAAACTCTGCTGCCGTCCTTTCTTGTGGCTTAGAGTTGAACATACTCTTCATCTCTTTGTTTTGACAATATTTCTTCTAGTTCCAGACCTCAGTTCCGTGGTTTTGTTATTGAATTGAGCGTCGAAGAATCTTTAGGAAATATACCCCTATCATGTTTTCATGTTTTTTTTAGCCTAAGCACCAGTTTTGACGAAAAATAATTGCTAATTCACAAGGAGATAAGTTCATGTTTTAATGTTTATATATAGATTTTTAGACCATTGTTTTGGACACACTTTCAATTCTACTTTTATTTTTCTAGAGCTTTAAGGGAGAAAATATTTGCTTCAAAGATTTGATTATCGAACCCTTATTGATTTCTACTTTTGTTTTATTTACCCAATTCAATATTTTAATTTATGTTTTCTGTTCTGTTTTCCATATGAATAGATCTCTAATTAGGTCTAAGATTTTCAAAAGTCTAAGGTTTTCAAAAGATAATTCATGGATTGTTGATTGTACTGTTAATTTAGGGATTAATCTTAATAAATTCTTCATTTGTGTTGTGTTTAATGCTTGAATTGGATTAGCTATCCAAATTTAATTTCTTAGGTTGAATTATTATAAAAAGATTTGAATAATTTGTTTGAAAGAACTTAGGTTAGCAAAACATTCTTAGTGCAAAGAGATTTAGCTAAGAAGTTTTGTGAACAAATCAAACTTGAACCTAATACTTGTTTAAATTCTTGAATTCGCAAAGAGTTTGGCCTTCTAGGTTTTGGTCGTAGTTAGTGATTACAACGAGAGTTGGATAGTTTAACCTTAATTATTTGACTTCTAAAACTATGTTGAATAGGATACCTAATTAATATCCATAGACATTCCCTGAATCCTAGAGAACTTCGGTAATTAGGCTTAGTGTTTTAAACCCATCAAACACAAACCTCCTGAGATTTAGCTTATTTTGATTCTTAAAATCAGTAGTGTGACCACATGTCTCTGGGATTTCGACCCTCGGAATATTATAATTTCATATTTGTGCATTTGCATTTTTTTTAGGGTTAAATTTGGTCCACATCAACATATTTCTGCTATTTGGATTGGTGTGAAGTTTGTGAGGTCTTCTACACGAAGGTTAAAGTCGTTCTAGCTTTGTGTTGACACAAGGAATATGCCAAGGAGAATCTTATCTTTGGACAACTAAAACCAGATGTAATGTAACCCATCTTATGTTGAACACATCTATGGACTTCTGGGTAGCATTTGAAAAGATGAAGGCAGCAGAAAAGTTGTATACTTTCACAAAATATTGGATGAGAAGAAGAGGATTAGAACTCCTCTCAAAGAAGATTAGGAGGCAGTAGACATATTACTTCACTCACTTGTCATCTTCTACGATGCTACTGTCATTTCTTCGTCTACTTCAATTTTTTTTTATAAATGTTACAATGAAATGGTAACCACTGAAAGAAACTTCATCTCATTGAGCCTAGATCATGATAAAGGTGAAGAATAAAACCACAACCATGATTTCCAAGTTAGGTAAATATTGTGATCCATTTGGGGAAGAAACTGAAATGAATAGAATGTTTATAGTTGCTAGTGTGTTTGATGTGAAGAACAAGATAGAAGTTTCTCAGTTTTGTTTTGAGAAGCTATATAGAAAAGATAACGTGAAGGCTACTCACATTCATGATTCAATCATGGATATTTTGAAGAGGTTGTTTGATCGTATTAGTTATAATAATTCTATGGACATATCATCAAGTACTGTTACTTCTTCTCATTCACAAGGAAGTGAATCATCATCTTCTAGTCCATAGCTCTAACACATAGGTAGAATGGACTTTTCTAGTCATGTAGGCTATACAAGAAGTGCTGAGTTCGTGAGTCTACGAGGTGATATTTGCTTATTAATGACCGAGGTCAAAAAGGAATACAAAGCGAGTCGAGTTCAATATAAACAATAATGTTACAAGAATGGATTTAGAGATCGGAACCTAATCGAAGTCACTGTTAAATTTAGTTTAAATCTTTTTTGTCTTTCTAAAATTTATATTCTCCCTTAGTTCGTCCTGGCCTTGTGTCATTACATTTATGATGCTCCTTATTTATAAAAAGAGAGTTTGGGAGGAAATTCTTGTTAGATGAGGACGTTGTTGAAGGAAATTTTTTTGCATGTCCTCATTCTCGAACTAAGTGGTAGCACAATCAGTTGACGAATAGGTAATCATTTCCTCTGACATTAAGCTGTTCATTGTAGATTTCCTCTGACATTAAGCTGTTCATTGTAGATAGTGGGTGAGACAGGTCGTCGTGGTGATCTGTCCTAGGTCATAGGCTGATGTGTAATCTTTTCCATGGACTCAATAGTTCGGTGACGTGGTTGATTGTGGTCCCACCGTGAGGGCTTTGTTGGTGATGGGCTGGGCCGGGATTTGGGCCCACTGTTTGCATACTGATTTTGATTGGACCGGGCATGTTGGCTGTTGAAGGATGAGCAACCCACCTCCCCCAACGTTAATTCTGTTTTTCTTTCCTGTAAATTTTGATTTAGTTTTTAGACTTTAAATGTTTGTTTCATTGTACAATTTTCATATGACCAAAAGAAAAATTGAAAGAGGAAGAGAGAAGCTATCGTGAATGACGCCATATTAAGGAGATCGTGTGAATAGAAGTGACAGAGATGGAGCGAAACAAAAGAAAGTCAGAGGCTTATCGTGCAAGAGAGGGGGAGAAGGGAGTCCATTTTATATATTTTTTCTAGATATAAAAAACAGATAAATGAAGAAACAGAGACAGAGAGAAGAACGTAATAGAGGAAGAGGAAAAAAAAATGGTATTAAAACCTAATTGGCTCGTGATACAATATTGAACTTGTAGAAATGATGATAATGATAGAGGAACGGCATACAAATTGGTTTATAATATGAAGAGTTGTTTGTAGGTATTTCCACTTATCATCACAAGTAGCACCGTTTTATTAATATAATATGATCCTCTTCCTCGCTGTCAAGTTTTCTCAATGTTATAAGACCATCTTCCTGCTGTAAATCTTAGCAAGACAAATCGTGAGGAAGACTTAAATCCTCGATCCATCATAGCTCATTCATATTAAGAGTAAGCTCTTCTTCTTTAGTATCATCTTCATGTTGATATTTATTATTTATTAATTATCTATGAACATATACATGCCGAGAACGAAGATGATAGTTTAAATCAACTTTGATATGGAATACAATCCATTATGTTCTATATGTTACTGTTGATTTGCACTTAATATCTAACATAACTTGATGCAGGAAAAAAAAGTCTTAACGAAGATGGGATCTTCAGAACCAATAAGTTGCATTTACAAAGTAGCAAACTCAATGCGTGAAGTGAAACCTGGAGCCTATAGACCTCAGATGGTCCTCATCGGTCTGCGTGATCGTTCTGCAAAACCGAACGTTACTAAGGACGTTGCTGAAACCAGTACCGATCAAGGGTACGTTAAACACATAAAACGTACACATGTACAATAATATATAAATACGACTATGTCATTCCCATCAAGAATATTTTAGACATAGAAATGTATTGATCAGGAAAAAATCGGTCCTTGAAAATTGTATAAACCAAGAAAATAAATCAAGTAAATCAAGTGGTAGTGTGCTAGTGATTCTCACTAAGTGAGATCCGCCCAGTTGGTTTAGACTAGTGATCTATTCCCCTCAAATGTAGAATTATCTAACCACTATACTTGACTACTCTTAAACGACTCAAGTGGTAAAAAACCTGAATTTCTATGGATTTCGGAGATTATTTTGAATTTGGTTTAGGACAATTCCGGTTAAATAAAGAAAATAAATCGACTATGTTAAATAAATTTTAGTGTCTCAATAATCCAAAATATATAAGTCTACCGTTGATAAAAGTCGACCAAACTAAAATACAAGTCAGGATTATCACGAAATAGAAATGGACAATGTAAATAATTTTAAGGGTGGATTACTTATTTAATATGAAAAAATACTATAATTACTAGACTAGTACTAATTTATGGGTCTTTAAAATAGCTATTTTCGTGACTAAAAAATCCCTATAACCATTTGGTAGGAAAAAACTATTTACAGAAGTGTCATTACTTTTTTTTTTCCACATCAACTAAAAAAAATAAATATTTATGAAAATGCTACATTCTCATCGAAATAAATCTGCAGATTATTTTTAAGAAATCCGCAAACATGTGTTGAAAAGTTATTTTTTTGCGGATTTTTCTTTTTACGGATTTGTTAATGCAGATTTAAATTTACTTGTTGTAGATTTTTTGCTTTGTTGCAGATTTTTAGAAAATCCGCAACAAAGCAAAAAGTGCTTAAATAATTACTAAAATAGTACGTAGTGTCGGATATTTTTTTCTTTTGTAAAAGATTTATTCTTTTGCGGATTTTATTTTGCAGATTTCTTTAGTTTGCAGATTTGATTTGAAGATTTGTTTTTTAGTGTCACAGATTTTTTTAAAAAATTTGCGGTTTTATCTGGATTTGCGGATATAATTTGCAGATTTAACATGTAGTGTTGTAGATTTGTTGTCTTTCTTGCAGATTTATTTTAATCCTACAATAATTACTGAAAAAATTACTAAACTAGTATTCTAGTGTAACAAATTTATATGATTTGTAACAAATTCTTAAAAAATTTTATGGATCTTTTGACATGTGATGACGTAGCAACAATATTTTATTTGCGGATTTGTTTTTAAGGAAAGTATCCATAAATTAAAGATTTTTTTTTCATTTAAGTAAATAAAATATTTAAAAACCTTGATAATAAATGAAACTAAAAAAAAACCCATATAAAAGTAATAAAAATACACTTAATTAAACTTTTAAAATTTTTCATTTTTTATTTTTGATTTTTGATTTTTAATTTCTAATTTTTAAGTTTTATTTTTACTTTTCAATTTCCAAATTTTTTGAATTTTTTAGCTTTTAATTTTTTATTTTTACTTTATTATTTTTATTTTTATTATTATTTTCTTTTTCTTTTTTTAGTTTTTTAATTTTATTTTCGTATTTTATTTGTTTATTTGTTTAATAGAAAAAAAAATTAATTAGTAATTTAATCATAATGAAAATTTAGTATTTTTACAAACCTTGAATACTAACTTAGTAAATTTTTAGTAAATAATACTAAACTATTAATTTTACTAAAGATTAATACTAATTTAAGTAAATTTCACTAATTTTAAATGTAAACAATAGGGTATTTACGATATAATAGGGTTGACATGGCCCAATTAATGTATACTGCTTCACGTAGTTAAAGTGTTCTAGGTTGAAACCAATTTTAACACCCCTCATCGTACAAACAAAGTTAACTTAATACCAACTAGATTATAATCCGAACCCGACTCGGATATTATGTATTCATAAAATCATTGGATAATATATTTAAATTAAATTAGTTTGGATAAAATTAATAGTTAATTTATGGTATAACATTTTAAAAATATTTATATGATTTATGAACACATATTATTGCATAATTGCATAGTAGTAATTTTTTGTTTCTTTGAAATTAAAAAAATATATATAATATAAATATAGATATGTATCAATTATAATCTCATTATGTCAAAATAAATTTAATAATTATGTGACATGATATATTTTATAAATTATAAGAAGGAAATCATGAATACGAAATTTCGAAACTTGTTATAAAAGTTTATCCCGTTTGGTGAATATATTTGAGTGATAAGCGGAAATCATTTTTGGTATGCAAAAAAGATGAGAGAAGATGGGTCATCAATTCTGAATGGGTTGCAGTATTAAATATTTTATCTATTAATGGGCTATTAACTTTTAATAAGTTTAATAGTTTTTAATGACATGGCTAAATAGAGTGATTTTATTGGTTAATTTTACTTAAATTGCTTTCACTGAGATACGTGACGTAGTGTCTTCTCAATTAATGTATAAGGGATATTTTATTTTTGCAAGACTTAATTTTTCATTCAAAAAAAATAATAGAAAAGGCAAAAAATTCAACATGATTAATACAAGTTTATTTCGTGAAAAAAAAGAGGAAGAAAAAAACCCAAAAGAAATATAAAACTTAGATAGAATTTGTCTTGTTTAAGTATGAAAAGACTAATTAGTTTGTTCGTCGACTTACTAAGACAGTAATACCTATGGTGAGAGTTTTAACATGGTTAAATGAGGGTCTAAATTTATATAGGAAGGTTAGAGTTTAGATTTTATAATTTTATTAGAATAAAATGGTAGTTTTAGTTTATAAATGAGGGATTAGAGTTTAAACTCTATTTGATAAACGAGATTTAATATTATAGATTTAAATTATGTGATTAAACGAAGTTTAAGATGACGGTCACAATTTTATAAAGTTGAGTTATGGTTTAAATTTTATTTTATGATTGAAAGAGATTTAAAACGACAAATGATAGGGAACGAAATGAATGTTACCATATTAATCGCCAACTTGGACAATACATAAACATATTAATCTCAAGAGGGGAGGAGGCTTCTCGTTGAAAAAAAAAGCTAGTCTCTTAATTAGTTTATTTTTGTGCTATATATGCATATTATTCTGTCAAACTAGGCTAATTATGATTGTACACCTAAAATTTAAAATCATCAATAGATGAAATTAGGGATGCTCAAAATGGTAAAATGGATCCAAATAGACTCACGAATTAAAATAGAATAATATTGACGGAATTTATATTAATTAAATCGTATGGATATCATTTTATAAAATCTGTTGGATGCGAATATGATTCGGTTTTTAAGCAATTAAACCGTAAAATGGATGATAGTTTAGGTATTATTAAATAAGAACAATAATATTACATTAATAATAGCATGTAAATACATAAAATATATACGTGAAACTAGTATTAATACTTGGTCAATTAAAAATACCAGTAATATGCATCAATATTCATGTTCTTATTTGTCTTTTTCTTCTAACTGTATTTTCATAAGTGCCTACGGCCATCTCCAATGGCAATATCTAGGAAAGTTTCTAACTAATAAAAAATAAAATAAAATGAAAAATGTGGAGAGAGTAGAGATATGGTATCTCAAATGAGAAATAATGAGAGATTTTATAGAGACTCATCTATGATGTCAATTTTAATTATTGATTTAGTTTTTGATTTTTGTAGAATTTTTAATATTTAACTAAACTAAATTAAAAATATTAATATAATATTAGTGAGATATCCAAATGGAGATACGTATCATTTAGATGCTCTAACGTGAGTGTAGTTAATCCGGTTTTAAACAAAATAAATAAAAATCCGAAAAACTAAAAACCGGTAAAGTATCTAAAGCTTTTTTTAACTCGACCTGATTTTAATATGAAAATTATTCAGAAACCAATAATCTAAAAAACCAAAAAACCCAAACTAAAGAACCCAAACTGAAAAATCAAACAGAAAACCGAATTGAACATTCCTAGATGAAACCATGAACTTTCGCATCTCCTTGCTAAATTTTGTACCTGACTTTTTCGATTTGATACTTGTATAACAAAAAAAAAAACGTGGCGTGGATGTTTATTAGGCATCTAAAGAAGAAAATTAAAAAGAAATATCAGAATATGGAGGAGCATAAGAAGAAATACTTGCAATATTTCACCAAAAGAGTCGGGGCAGAGACTGTTGAGGAAATGAAAATAATCATACAAGCGGAAGAAAAGAACATCAGGGAAAGCTACGCGGAATCAACTGAATGGGTAGACAATGCATCCTTCGTGGACCACATCCTCAAGGATTCAGTTTTCATCATGGAATTGATTGTAAGGCTTCATAATGAAAATTCACATGACGGTCATGACCAAATCGTG
Source organism: Euclidium syriacum (assembly GCA_900116095.1). Lineage (NCBI taxonomy): Eukaryota > Viridiplantae > Streptophyta > Magnoliopsida > Brassicales > Brassicaceae > Euclidium > Euclidium syriacum. The sequence continues at coordinate 10,149,639 of FPAK01000006.1, forward strand.
GACAACGCTACTTTCACAAGAGTAGTGAAAGGAGATCTCATGTTGCTCGAAAATCAACTTCCCTATTTCATTTTCGAAAAATTGTTCCATTCATCAGTTATGAAGAAATTGGGTGTACATGAGACGTTTGAAACATCCATCCTGAAGTTCTTTTCCTTGAAGATAAAAAAAGAGACAAAGTTCAAGCATTTCACAGACATGTACCGGTATGTCTATGAGGAATCTGTTGACCAAACTCCAAACCCGATCAATATGAGTGGGGCAGCTATTACGAAGCTGGAGAATGCGGATAACCTTTCCCGTGTAGGAGTGAAATTCAAGGTAAAGCCATGCAAGGCAGTTTTTTTCTATTTCCTATTTATTTTCATTTTCAAAGTCTTCGTTTCCTATTTTGATTTTGGGTTGTGCTCCAGACATTCGATCAATTGAATTCCTCAAAAATAGGCCGCCGGAATAAGAATTCCGGTAATCAACAGCCACTGGAGTCGATCGTCATCAGAAAGGAGGTTGATGATTATTCGCTGCATGTGGAGTTTAAGAAAGGTTGCTTACTGATGTCAAGTTTCCTTGTGGATGAAGCTTCTGACATCATTCTAAGAAATGTCATTGCATATGAGCAGGGCCTTGCGGCTACACCCTTTACTTCTAACTATATACATTTCATAAATTTCCTAATTACTACCGATAGAGACGTCCGGATACTCACAGCGGAAGGTATGTGCCAATATCACATAAATACATTATCTGAATGATATAAATAACAAGTAACAACAAACATGTGTTGCTTGCTGGAACACAGGGGTTCTAAGACACGGTATGGGTAGCCCGAGCTTGGTGGTAGAGATGGTAAACAGCTTAAACCGTGGACTGAATGCCCGGGACAACTCTCAATATCTCAACATAGTCATGGAGCTCAGAGCTCACTATAAATCTCGCAGAAAAAGGTGTTGGGCCACTCTTAACAATGTCTACTTCAGCGACTTGTGGACCGGAACAGCTACAGTAGCCGCAGTATTTCTCTTGTTTCTTACACTAGTTGGGACGGTGGCTTCTGTCATCCAAGCTTACAAAAGCTTCGAGCCTTCAAGTAACTCTATATCTGCTGCCCCTAGTCCTATCGGCTAAAACTTGTTTCCGAGTCTTACTTTTGGATTCATTCATCAACTTCGGTGATTGATTGCTTTTATTTCCGGAAAAAATAAATTGTGTGTTTTCAGAACAAATCAACAAAAATTGTGTTATTGAGTTTTAATAAGTACCCATTTTGTAAGATGTGATTTTGAATGCTTTATCAAAAAAAAAAAAAGATGTCATTTTGAATGCCTTCGGGTTATTGAGTTTTCTTAAGTACCGAACTAATTTTCTTTTTCAAAACGCTTCTCAATAATAAGCCATATTTGGATTCTGCATGTTTCTGAGACCATGAGGATAGTTGGGGCATAGTAAAACAAGACAGGTCAATCGATAGGAAGTTGAATCTGTTCCAAAAGCTAACATGTTTTATTTAATGTTTAGCAATTTACATTGATCCGAAACCAAAAAGAAAAAAGAAACAAAATGCAAGAAAAGGCAAAAAAAAAAGCTCAGCGATCACCGATTCAATAGACCAAGGAGAAGATCCAGCTCTGGATCTATGCTTTGGATCCTGATTTGTGGAGGTAAAGTTTTCCGAAGACGTGGAGAGCCGTAACGAAGCCGATGAAACAAAGGCTCATGATGAGGACGACGGTCGGTGAGATCTTCAATCCAGGAGCTTCATCGGTGTAGAATCTCAGCATGTTGCTCGATCCTGATCCAGCTGCTGATCCGCCGCCTGATGATACGCTTCCGCCGCCACCGAGTTTACGGCGACGCATGCCGGCCGTAGCCGCGGCGGATCCACGGGGAGCGGCCAGACCGGGCCGAGCGGTTGAGGAGGCGGTGGAGGTTGATTGTTGGGATTGGGAAGAGCCTCTCGCCATTGTTGTACGGTAAATGGTAAAGAGACAAAGAAAGAAAGGGAGAGAAATGATATGGAGTTGTGAAGGATGGCAAATGTGTAAAAAATGTCAAATCTGGGGGTACTTAGGAGTGAAGGATGTTGATGATTAGTGGAAGAGACGTGGAGTTCTCGTAGAAATTAGATACACCAACGACTTCTTTTTTCTCTAAACTACCTATTTTAGGCATTACTTAATGTAGAATATTAAATACGAGAAATATCATTAAAAATCCACTATTTCTTCGGAAATGGCAATAAATGGAAAGTTTCTTTTCGATAGTCAGGAAAAAAAGAAGAAATTGGCTTATATCATCTATAATAATACGATTTATCTCTATGGCTCGAAAGGAACTTGCGGCTTCATAGGCAACAATCGTATAGGTTGGTGAAATCTATTCGCTCAATAATTGACTCCATAGTCCGGAACATGATCTCAAGGTTGGTGAGATTCTAATCCTGATTTTTCTTCATTGATGATGCAATGCTGGCTATTATTTTCGCCTACGTATCCACTGATCATATCATATGAGATTCACTTTTTTTTAACTTTGGTCGGGTCCTTTTGCAAGCATGTAAAAACATGTACATCAAAGAAAAAAAAATTTAAAATTAAATTTATTTTTATTTTCTTTAAAGTAAAAAAAAAAAAAAAATTTGTCGTCACGTATCCGTAAACAGTGAAGAACCATCTTTTAAATAAAAGATTTTTAGATATGATTTTTAACTGTTTTATGGAATCCGTTTATTATTTAATTAGTTTTTTTAAAAAAATCCCAGCAAAATCTTTTGATGGAGATGTTCTAAATTATGAATCCTTATTCTAACAAAGCATTACTCTCTTTTTCTCTTCAGATCTTGACGATCTACTTCTAACTCTCAACAACAATATGGTTCACAATTGACTTATGAACTTACTAATCAACTAGTATTGGATCTTTCTGTTTGGGCCTTTATTTTGTTACAGCTGTCACTGAACTTAAGCTCATAGAGCCCTACCTAAGCTAAACCGGTAAATGTTTTTATTTTATTTTACTTTACAGCAAATCATCTTTTATCAATAAATAAATAAAATTTTCCCACAATTTCGCTAGGACTTCTTATCCTCTATCCATCTAAAAAAGCATAAGAAGAAAACCAAAGTAAAAAAGGAAAACCAATAAAATATCTCCTTTCATGTCACAAGTCAGAATCATAGTATAATTAAACACACTAGGAAGGAACAAAGGCAGTCATCAAAACAAAACTAATCATTTTCAACGCCAATAAAACGAGACACCGGCAGAAAACTAACAATCGCCGGAGCTGGAAATATGCTTGTGTTGTACAAAGAGTGCCTTAAAAACCACGCAGTGAGTCTCGGTGGCCACGCTCTTGACGGCTGCGGTGAGTTCATTCCCAAGTCAACTACTATCCTCACGAACCCTCTATCCCTTAAATGCGATGCCTGCGGCTGCCACCGTAACTTCCACCGCCGTTATCCTTACGACGTATTCAGTCACCATAAATCACCGCCACTGCAGCCAGTCACCTCCACTCCACACTTGCTTCTCTCTCTCAGCAGCTCCGGTTTCTCTGGCCACTTGGATCCGGACAAGAACAAATTGGCGGTAGCAAGGGATGTGGTGATGATGAAGAAACGTAAGAGGACAAAATTCACGGCGGAGCAGAAGGTGAAGATGAGAGGTTTCGCAGAGACAACGGGTTGGAAGATCAACGGCTGCGATGAGAAACGGGTGAGAGAGTTTTGTAGCGAAGTTGGAATAGATAGAAGAGTTCTCAAGGTTTGGATTCACAACAATAAGTATTTTTCCACGTCGTCTATGTCTGAAAAGTTGTGAAACTCTTTCCGATGGTGCATAGGTCTTTGTCTTCTTAAAAACTAAGGTTACCTATCTTAGTTCCTAAAATAGTTTTCTCTTGAGTTCTTAACTTGTAATCGATCATGACTCACGAGATAGATAATGATATTTGAGTACCTATATTTTGTATTTGCCTCTAAGTTTATTTATTTACATCAGTGATCTCGATCTACACTGACTAATCCGACGGATGAACAAACCCTCATGCTTTAAATTATAGGCCAGAGATCAAAACATGTAAATCTAAATATTTCGTAAACACCAAAACTTGAGTTGTTTCCGCACCTTTTGGAATAGTAATTCAAGATGTGATCCATCCTGGTTTATTCTGTAAGTGAATTTCCTGACTCCCGTGCTTTAAAGGCAAGTAGACTTTAACTAATAATAATAATAAGATTCGTAGTTTGGGAATATTATTTGTTTCATATGGACCGCACTTGTAGTGTCTCTTATTTTGCATTTTTCTAAGGATAAAGATTCGGTAACAGCCCTCACATATTTATCCTTATTAAGGATTATGCAGATGTTTCAGAATTTAAATATATACTTTTTGTAAAGGGTACGTGGCTCTGCACACACAAACTTGAAGTATATGTGAAGATGATATTTAACAAAGATGATTCTTTCTCATCATAAGCTCCTTGTTGGGATGATATTTAAAGAAGATGATTTTTTTTGCGTAGAGGAATCGTCACCTATATGACGTACGGTTAAAGTTTTGATATCGAATTATTAAGAGATTCTTTTTGCTGAAAAAGTAAATCGATCGGAATTTATTTCTTTCCAGACTTTGCAATATGGTTTTTATAGGCATCTGCAAAATGGTTGTTAGGCATCTGAATAAAGGTTTCTTTTGTGGATGAGAGATCTTGATTCTTAAAAGTAATCGATATACCCTACTGAAATATGAGTGTGGATCTTGTAAACATGGTTGTCCTATTTTAAATAGTCATATGATAATTTTTGTTTTCCAACCTATATGATTTTTTTTTCAAGGCTCTTCCCAGTATGCTCATTTTACACCGGTGTATTGACAAAAAAAAATAAAAATCAAGAGATAAACGAGATATTAACAAAATCAAATTTCACTCGCACGAAAAAAAAGGAAAAATAAAAACAGATGGGGTTTAATTAACACCAAATCGATAAAAATCAAGAGACAATATTCCCAAAAATCACCACATGGCAGACATTCAATGAGTATCACAAATAAAACCATGCGAGCGATGCGCTCATTACGCAAAACGACACCGCATCACCCACAGACCCAACTTTACGCAAAGCAAACGAAGCGTCCGCCGGAGATTCATCATCGGGACTATCCCCGTCCTCCTTCTTCTTCTTTGACTTCGAAACCGACGGAGCCGGAGCCGGTGCTGGAGGACGAGGATCGAAAACTTGCTGAGGAAGCAAAACCTTATCGACCTGATAAACAGCAAGCTGTCCATCACTGTAGACATTGCCAGAGACGGTTGTGTTGGTTACACCGGTGGTGATATTTACGGTATTCCCACTAGTGGTAACGTTGAGAGGGAAATGTCCTTCAGCAGAGTCACCGGCCTGAGTCCGGAGAGGATTGCTTATTGTTTGGAAGTTGGAGGAAGAGACGTAAGATGGTATGACATGAAACTGAACTAGCTCTACTTGTTGCTCATCGTTGAGGGAGTTTAGGGTTCCGGCTTTAAGACTAGAGAATGCGGAATCACTAGGTGCGAAGATAGTGATTCCGTTGTCGGAATTGTTGAGCTGGCCGTAGAGTTGGTTAGCGACTCCGGTGGCTTTGAGGAGTCGGATAAAGACTGTGAATTGGCCTGCCTTTTCGAGGATCTTGGTGACGTTTGTGGGTCCTGCAGGGGCGGGAGCGGCGGCTGGAGAAGACTGAGATAGGGTTCCGGGAGTGGTGGTGAGTAGGATGACGGTGAAGAGAAGGATGATAAGAGAATGTTCCATGGCGGATTTGTGAGTTTTGAGAGAGTTGATGTTTTGTATTGTGTGTGAGATACGACTTTTATATGAAGAGGAAGGGTTATATTAAAATGGTGGGAAATTAATTGGTTAAGAGGTCAACATTTTTACAACTAAGTTGATATTTAAGAATCAATGATGATTTTTCGTTTTTTCTTTTTCTTTAGGTGATATTTCCGTCACATCTTATCAGATGAAATTTTTTGGTTTAGTGTAATGATTTCTTCGGATCATTATCATTTATAAGCAACATTTTCAATTTAGGATCTTCCAGTTATATTATTAAAAGCAATGGAATCTTCTTTATAAAAAACTTATGTAATTAAACAAGACCTTTAAACAATTATAGCCAATAGTTTCAGTTTATATAAAATCTCGTATGGTGATAACAAAACTTTGCTATTAAATATTAGCACTAACTGTTTGAACGGTAATTTACACATACTGTGCGTTTATGTGTGTGTGCAAAAACAAATAGAAAATCATTACTTCGTCAGTAATTATCAAATCGTCTGTATGGAAAGGTGGGAGGAATAATGCAGAGTGTGGTATATATGATAATGGAAAGAGCAACTTGCAACTTTGCTTGGAAATTAAGAAAAAGCAAACATAAATTGATTTGTGGTGGGTTCTCTTGCATTTTAAGCATATTTCATTTTTAAGATCTTGAAAATTTCTAAGTGCATATGTATAGATTCACCTAATATATCATATGAATAGTGAAATAAAAGAATAATTAAGTTATCACATATTGAAAATACTTTGAGGATGAAAATTATACTTTGATGATGAAAGATATACAACTTAGTTATGTTTTAAATCTTTAAGAACGTAATTCAGTTATATTTTACTATTCAGAATATTTATTAATGTTTTGATAGATGGTTTAATATCTACGATGCACATGTTTAAAATACAATATCTTAGCTAATTTTCTTAGCAATTCATCATATTTGTTTACTTTAAAAATGGTTATGCTTCTTTATCATTCTGGTTATTTTGTTTTTACACTATCAGTACCAGTCATTTTTGTTAAACAATTCTAATAAAAGGGGTTAATGGAATAGTATCTAAGCGGTGAACCTTAAACCAAATTTCATTTACCTGGGGATTTTGGGTGAATTTTGAATGATTTGATTTAACATGGGGATGTATTCAATTAAGAATTTTGAAAGATTTAATTTCAAGTGACAAATCCTACCTTATTCAAATATGAATTTTAGAAAAGCATTTGAAATCCAATACTATTGGTTATAAGATTTGATTTATTTAAAATAGAGGGAGTACTAGTTAATTTTTTTTTTTTTTAACTGGATACATTATTACAAATTGGTTACATCAATAAAAGTCATTTTAGTCAGCCATTTTCTTCTTTCCCCTAAATATCAGCCATATCATCTGCTCATGTCATTTGCATTCCCTCCAAAAAAGAAAGAAACTTCATTTCTCTTATTTATATTTCACTCAAAACAAAACCAAAAAACAGCAATGTTCTGAAATTCTCCCTTCCCATAACCAGAAAACCCCTATTTTCCGAGATGAACCTAGAAGAAGCAGGCGAATCCGCTCAAATTTTCAACGGTTTAATGGGTCTAATGAGGAAATTCATATTCAGAGTTCTACGCGCCGGTCCAATCCCTAGTCACATCTCATTCATCATGGATGGAAATCGAAGATAACGCCAAGAAACACAATCTTAAAGGCCTAGACGCAGGACACAGAGCCGGTTTCGTATCCGTAACTTATATTCTCAAGTACTGCAAAGAGATTGGTGTGCCGTACGTCACACTCTACGCGTTTGGTCTCGATAATTTCAAGAGAGTACCTGAAGAAGTGCAGTCTATGATGGATCTGATGCGGGAGAAAATCGAGGTTGCGATTGATCAAGCTATCTCCGGGAATCTAAAGGACGTGAGAGTGATCTTCGCCGGTGATTTGAATTCATTAAATGAGGGTATTAGTGCCGCCGCACGGAGATTGATGAAAGTTACTGAGGATAATAAAGGTATGATGATTGTGGTATGCGTTGCTTACAGCACAAGTAACGAGATTGTTAACGCTGTTCGAGAATCTTGTGTGAGAAAGTGTAATTATGGAGATGGAGAGGGAGATATAGTTGTGAAGGTGAGTGACGTTGAAAAGTATATGTATACATCTATTGTTCCGGATCCGGATCTTGTGATAAGAACCGGAGGAGGAGATCGGCTGAGTAACTTCTTGACGTGGCAGACTTCGAGGTCACTCCTTCATACGACGAAGGCTCTTTGGCCGGAGTTAGGGCTCCGGCATTTGGTTTGGGCCATTCTAAAATTCCAGAGAGTGCAACATTATTTGCAGAAGAAGCAAAAGATCGACTAAATAGCTTCTCAATAGAATGAAGTTTAAACACTTGTACGACAGTTTGATAATATGTATCAACCCGTATAAGAAACGATGAATCGAAACGAGAAAACAAAAGAAAATCCTTTTTATTATGTATTGGATCAAAATAAAAAACACAAAGACATGAAACATCGGTGATCCGTTTAGATTTAACGATGCTAGAACACTACAATTAAGGGACTTAATTTAAACACAAATTGATAAATAAAAACAAAAAATCTTTGAAAATTTAGTACTTAGCCACTCCAGGACCAGGTTTGGCTTGGAACTTGCACATGTTACATAGAGGCGAGAATAACGAAGGAGTTTGATATTTGTCTTCTCCACCCATCATCGGCATTGGGACTCCGGTCTTAACCGGACTAACATAACCAGGCTGATATGTTTTCCCCAAAACGCCCTCGACTAGATCACTCAAGTTAAAAAACTTGAACTGAGTTTCTAGATGAGCAAAAACATCATCTTGAGGCAACTGATAGTTATGAACTCTATCTTCTTCTTTCCCAATTGGTCTAACGTTTATATCCATCTGAACAATTCCAGATACCGTGACTCTCACGTTATTCCTTTCATCTGTTCTCTCAACAACAACTTCCCTTTCTTCAAGATTAATTCTCCACTCTGCTTCACCGTCTCTAGGGACTTCTACTTCTTCTCCATTCCATCTCACGATGAGAGCGTCAACGGAATCGTCCCAAGAGGAAACCTTCTTGGCCGCGATGACGAGGTTGTGACTATCGAACATGACTGAGAACGCTTGAACCCATGTGAAGTCTCTGGTTCTACCAGCAGGTCTTGTACCGATGAAATGTGCATTGATTTGAAGATTCTCGTCAGAGACAATAGCAAAGTTCCCGTCTTTGTTTCCATGGAAGTAAAACATCACTCCATCTCCTCCCACAAATCTCGGGTCGTAACACAAAGAACCAAAACCGTTGCAGTTCGCTTTTCTCCCTGTTCAATAATAATCTATGCGTTAGGAATCTCACGTCGATAAATAGACGTTACAAACTTGATCGATATATATCAAATATATACATGGACCATTCTACAAATTATCATATTGGTTATAATATAAAGTCTATAAACCTTGAGAATCTAAGAAAAAGAAAAGCTCACAAAAAAAAAAGAAGAACCTAAACTGATTTTCTTGAGCTTCGAAAATGTTCCACAATTTTGAGATTTGGGACTTACATTTGCAAGTGACTTCACATTTGCTGCTGCAATCGATAAAACAAGCTTTTTCCTTCTTGTTCATCTGTGGTTTCCTCTCGGGGCATTCCTTGGGACAAGTGAGGATCTTCTGGTTACAATATCCTCTCGCCAAGCATTGAACTCGCTCTTGGCCCGATCCTAATGGAGACAACACATTGTAGTTCGTTGAAGCCGCGTCATACGCACCTTTCTTCCCTTTCTCGGCAGCCGAAACCGTGGAAACAGAGATAAGGAAGATGATAAGCGCTAGGACCCGCGACATTTCCTTTTGTGATTCAAGAAGGAAAGTTCTTGACTTGTTTTATGTTTCTGTGGATTTTGGTTTGAGAGAAGTGGAGAGTGTTCTTATAGATCATAGATGCTGGAAGTAAGCAGCAGAGAGCGGCTTAATTGACGGTCCAGATTTGATCAGATCACATGAAGAATCGAAGACCGTGTAAGAAACAGCTTCGACTTATGTTTATTAATTTCTTTGGGAGAACCGCCACTAGTCACTGGATTCAAGACCTTGATGACCCAAATATTTATATATATAAAATAATCGGCGTATCTATTATAGGGAAAAGTCAGCCTACTGGCTTATATCCTAGAATATCAAATTTGGAGAGAAAATCGGCTAAATGTTAGGAAACCACATTGCCGTTCCACGTAACATAATAATTCAACCCAAATGAAAATGATCAACAAATGACGGAAACCATATAATTCCCCACAAAACCATATTTTAAATTAGTATTTTATGGTGGTTATTTTAGAAGAACTATTTCAACATTTTTAAATAGCATTCGGATATTTCTACTCCTTTTCATCTAGTGATCTAGCACAAATATTAAAATTAGTAACAAATATAATAGATGTTATATACCAATATATTCAATTTTTTCGAATTGTCTCTGACCGGATCAGAAAATCTATTCTAGATTACGGATGAGAACTGACAACCATCGAAGTCGGATCTAGAAAATAATGTATTCAAACCACTGAGTGGTTCCACTAAATAATCATCATTGTGGAGTTGACATTTCTATTATCAAAAGATAATTAGATATTATTTGAAGCCATGTACTCATATGATGTATAACATAGTTTAATTTCCTTGGATCACATGAATTTATGCCTAGAAAATTGCAAGCTTCTTTCTTTTTTGTACTAACTTATTTAATTATTTAAATCTGATCTTTGCTATTCGTTGATAAGTTTTAGCGAAACGAGTGCTCTTTAAGCATCTCCAGTTGTTTTTGAGAACCCCCAAAAAAACACTTGCTTTTAAAGTGAAGAACATATAAAACCTGGATCCAAGAAATGTCAGATTTAAATACATTAAAATACGCACACAAAATTTATTTTTCTTATACGTGTTCGTATACAAAAATACAATAAAGGAACAAGGAAAATAAGAGAAATCAAGTGCTTGCTCCTGGCACAAGAAACGTCTTACATTTCTTAAACCCTCAAAAACATCACAAACTGGCCAAGCAGTATCTTTTTGGCTCTTATTACATTACTTTTTTATGAATATAAAATATTTTTCAGAAAAATAAGCAGTTACAAATACGAATTTTTAAGAATTTACTTAAAATAATAGGTGTTACCATCTTTCTTCTTCGATGTTGTTGTCATTAGATATCAGCAGAGAGTGAATCTTCTTGGGGCTTGAACCTGCAGAGTCTGCAAGTCGGCGAAAACAGAGACGGCGTCTGGTATTTGTCCTCTCCTCCCATCACAGGCATTGGGACTCCAGTCTTGGCGGAGCTAACGTAATCAGGACGGTAGGTTTTCCCCAAAACACCCTCGACGAGTTCACTTAGGTCTAAAAACTTGAACTGAGTCTCGAGATGGGCAAAAACATCATTTTGCGGCAACTGGTAGTTGTGAACTCTGTTCTCTTCTTTCCCTATAGGTCTCACCTTGATGTCCATCTGAACAAGACCGGAAACCAGTACTCTTACACTGTTTCTCTCATCGGTTCTTTCGATAACAATCTCTCTTTTTTGTCCTGAAATTTCCCTCCATTCAGATTGTTCATCTTCAGGGAGTGTGATGAGTTCTCCGTCGTATCTAACGGTAAAGGCGTCAGAGTTTTCGTTCCATTGACTCACTCTATTGGCTGTGATCACGAGCTTGTGGTTTTCGAACATGACATTTAGGGCTTGAACCCATGTGTAGTCTCTGGTTCTTCCAAGGGGTCTTGTGCCGATGAAGTGAGCGTTGATATGGAGATTGTTGTCTGAAACGATCGCAAAATTTCCACCTTTCGATCCATGGAAATAAAACATAACACCGTCTCCTCCTACAAATCGAGGGTCGTAGCACAGAGATCCGTAGCCATCACACTTCGGTTTTCTCCCTGTACCAAAGAAGAAACCGGAATTAATGAAGTCAAGTTTCTTGGGCTAAAAGCAAACATATTCCTTGTACCAAGCAATCAATCCACAATCGAATCTATGTTCTTGTTATATAGAATTTGGATAACGTTATAACTTGCACCAGAAGAAAACTGAATCTGAAACAAAGGAAACCAATTAATTAAAATGTACTTACATTTGCATGTAGCCTCGCATTTGCTAGTGCAATCAATGAAGCAGCCTTTGGTGTTCTTGTTCTTCTTGGGCTTCCTGCTGGGACATTCACCAGGACAAACAAGGGTCTTGTAATAACATGAGCCACGAGCCTCGCAAATTCCCTGCTCTTGTCCTGTAGGCAAAGGTGTCAGCATCCTGCATTTTCCAGCCGCTTCACTCTGCTCCTTGTCCTTCTTCTCCTTATCCTTCCTCTCTTTCTCCTTCTTGTCCTTGTCCTTCTTGTCCTTGTCTTTCTTTTCCTTTTCCTCCTTCTCCTTTTTGTCCTTGTCCTTCTTCTCTTTGTCTTTCTTGGCCTTGTCCTTATCATTGCCCTTCTCTTCTGGACCGTTACCGTTACCGTTACCGTTACCTTTGCCTTTGCCATCATCTCCTTTACTTACTTGTCCCTCATTCCCTTTCCCATTGCCTTTGCCGCCATCGCCCTCTGCAATGACAAGATCGGTCAAGAGAAGCAATGCGAAGAGTGCGACAAGCACATATGACTTTCTGCCCTCCATCTGGCAGAATTCAAGTCTCCTAATTATTCTTTTTCTTCTTCTTTTTATTTTTGTTTGGTTTCTCAAGATGTTTTTTTTGTTTTGTTGTGTTGAAATATTGTTGCACAAGGAGGGATTTTATAGAGTGAAGGAAGTAGAGTTGACTTTAATATAGACCCCATATGAAATCCCTTGCTTCATCTTAAGAAAGAAAATGACTCTTTGAGTTCATCTCAAGTCGTCTCTCTTGATTCCTTAACAAAAAAAAAAAAAAAAACCTAGCTTCATGCAGTTTCAACATCAATACCACTAAGCAAGACTAGCTGTTTAATTTTAAACAAAAGCTTACATATTTATCATTTCGTATTGTCTCTAAACTTCATGATCAAAACATATTTACTATATATATATCGCACCTTATATCGTGAAAAAAGAAATACCAACCGAAATTCAGTGATGATAATTGTAAAAATTGTAGGTCTAATGTAACTATAGAAGCCATTTAAAATTTGTTATGTATTACTTCTTGGTTTTCTTTTGTATCAATAAACAAAATTCTTCACAGTTATCGTCAATTCTCATAGTTAGTAACTTGCAAATATTATATTTATTATCAAAAAAAAAACTTGCTAATATATATTATGTAATTATGTAACTACAAATCCGAATCTTTCTCTATTAAGTATAAAGCATTTATTAAAAGATCCTAACTCCTCGTTATAGACGCCTTAGTGTGGAAGGAAAGAATAGCTGTAACGTGAGGGAGCCTTGAATGAAGAAGAAAACCCTCATGTCTACATCAATGTAAATGTGTGCATTTTAAGTAAGTTTTTTTGACTTTTATCGGCACACTACTAGTACAAAGCTTATTATACCTTTTCCAGAAATTAAAGAAAAGTCAAACGCGCCAAAATCAGTTGACCGGTTTACTGTGAACCAGCTATTCGTAACTCTTGAGACTAGACCGAGTTATCCATTCCAAAGTCTGTTCTGCCTTATCTACAAAATCAGCCTAGTTTTTAAAGCTCAATTCTTGGCCAAACAAACATTTTATAAGGTACAAACTAAACTAAACCAGGAAACCTGTTTTGTTTAAAACCAAGTAGCAGCAGGGCATCTACTAATAGTAATAATATTATTCGTAAAATGGTGTAAGCGACAGAATTATATAAATCATGGCGATTATGTAATTAGACGTGAGAATTATGCGTTATTTAAACCAAACTCGGTGATTTAACGATTATTAAGAAATTTTAGACGTTATTTAAACTCTCATTTCACTTATCTCTCATTGTGAAGAGAGTGATGGTTGATCCTTTCTTCAGAAGCGGACCCTGATTAGGAGAGGGACTGAACATTAACTCGACTGGTGGACAACCATTAATCATTTTGTCCATCTATTCTTCATATAATTTTTCAATTTCTCTCTATGCTAAATTCAATTTATAAGTTTTGAATTAATGTTATTAAAGTTATCATATATTGTGAATTTCAATTGAACTGATTTAATGGTATATACCGATATATTGAGTTTTTAATATATGATTAATATTTAGTATAATTCATATTTGATTAGACCTTGATTGATAAAACATTTGGATGAACTTAATGTTTTATTATATCTAATTAATTACTTTTATTAAAAATATTAACAACCATTTGAAACCGATGCTCAAGATTAGAATTTTTGACTTAACATTTAGTTTTATAAATTAATAAATACAATAATACCTTTACATAATTAATCTTTTAAAAATTATTATTATTATTATAAATTGGATAGATTTTCCTTCTCCTATTAAACCATTGTTTCAGATTATAAATATTTTTTTTTTCTTCAAATTATAAATTATAAATTATAATTTTTTTTTCTGATTGTATGTATGTATCATATATAATAATTTATATAATATACCAAATAGCATAAAATATCAAACTATGTAAGATATGGATACGTGTACATGAAAAAAAATACTTGTACAAAAAATACTTGTACATGATAATTTTTTTATATATGTTTTATTATTACTTATAATTATATATTGCTAAGGTTTTTTGAATTTATTTAGTCAAATTTGTTAAAAGAACCAAAAATTATATTTAGTAATGTCTATTATGATAATTTTGTATCCAACTTTTTATATTTTTACTAATCACATAATTTAATAAAAATTTTGCAATTTATAAACTATTAATGTTAATGTTTATATTGTTTAATGTTATTGCTTTAATATTATTGCTTTAATATAAGTTGTACCAATCAAACTTAAGTATTCTATGTTGGAGAGTCATGGGTTTGAGTTGTCTTACCATTTAACCGTACTTTAAATGGACAAACGCATACCTTTATACAAGGTTTCGTGGGATTAGTATTGGGACTAAAAAAATTTTTAGGATGGTCACAGTTAATAATAATAAAAAAATTGATTAAGTAAGGAGCATATATTTGAATAGATAAAAACAGAGAAAAACATGAAGTGTAAAAAGTTCTTTTGTATTAATATTCAGAAGAAGAATTACAATGAAGAGCTTCTCATGGAGTCTCTTTCCTCCCTTACAACCTTTGCTTACATGTTTGATGTTATTTCCTTAAGCTAAGTATTAATTATGTCAATGTTCTAAAACGTATCCCAGGCCCAACGATTTTAATGGTCTGAAGACTTTCTACATTTCAACTTTCGTTGATAAGTATAGATAACTCGAGGGTAGAGACTCTCATACTTATCAACACCTCTTTCCTCGAAATCAATCTTGTCCTCAAGCTTGAAACCAGAAAATTGCTTAAGCATCACAGTATCCATCTCCCACAAGCTCTCGCAATCTGCAGATTTTCCACTTGATAAGGACTTTTTTGCCTTGTTTAAAAGTTTGTTCTCCCACCTATCCCCGCTTTTGGTTTGGATAACAGTGTACAGTTTGCTGTTAATTGTTATGGTAGTGGCATGCAAACAACTTTGTGTCCCACTACATTCTTAAGTAGAGACATGAGCAAGACGGTGTGGATCTTGGTTGTTGGTGGCAGTTTCATTCGATCTACAAATTCACCTACTTATACCAACTTTCGAGCTGTATTTCACGTGGATGTTCATATGTGTACTTCTTCATTTTCTGTTGTGCCTTATTCCAATGATAATTAAGCTAGTAAAAATTTGTGTCTCCTTCCTCCAGCTCCATATTCATAATATAGCTTGTATCATATTTCAACAAGTTCAGAGGGTGCCTATAAGAAACTGTCTTGAATGGAGTCATTTGAATTGTTATGTGGAATGTTAAGTTATATCAGAACGCTGGCCAAGAAAGAAACAACGCACATGTTTTTGGCTTCTCGCTTGTGAAAAAATAAAGATTTGTTTCCAAACTACGATTTCCAACTTCGTATTTCCAAAGCAAAAATCAGTTACAGATACAATTTTTCAAGAATTTATTTAAAATAATACATGTTTCCATCTTTGTTCTTCCATGTTGTTGTCATTAGATATCAGCAGAGAGTGATTCTTCTTGGGGCTTGAACCTGCAGAGTCTGCAAGTCGACGAAAACAGAGACGGCGTTTGGTATTTGTCCTCTCCTCCCATCACAGGCATTGGGACTCCAGTCTTGGCGGAGCTGACATAATCAGGACGGTAGGTTTTCCCCAAAACACCCTCGACGAGTTCACTTAGGTCTAAAAACTTGAATTGAGTCTCGAGATGGGCAAAAGCGTCATTTTGCGGCAACTGATAGTTGTGAACTCTGTTCTCTTCTTTCCCTATGGGTCTCACCTTGATGTCCATCTGAAGTAGACCAGAGACGAGTACTCTTAAGCTGTTTCTCTCGTCGGTTCTTTCGATAACGATCTCTCTTTTTTGTCCCGAAACTCCCCTCCATTCGGATTGTTCATCTTCAGGGAGTGTGATGAGTTCTCCGTCGTATCTGACAGTAAAGGCGTCAGAATTTTCATCCCATTGACTCACTCTATCGGCTGTGATCACGAGCTTGTGGTTTTCGAACATGACATTTAGGGCTTGAACCCATGTATAGTCTCTGGTTCTTCCAACGGGTCTTGTACCGATGAAGTGAGCGTTGATGTGGAGATTGTTGTCTGAAACGATCGCAAAGTTTCCGCCTTTGGATCCGTGGAAATAGAACATCACACCGTCTCCTCCTACAAATCTAGGGTCGTAGCACAGAGAACCATAGCCATTGCAATTCGGCTTTCTCCCTGTAAGAACAAAATGAAACCGGAATTAAATAAAGTTTCGCGGGGTATGAGAAAATCTATTCCTTAAACCACAAGTAGTCAATCCACAACTGAAATATATGTTCTTGTTTAAATGGATTCGAGGTAACGATATTACTTGTACGACAAGAAAAGTTTGATGGAATAGAATGTACTTACACTTGCATGTAGCCTCGCATTTGCTAGTGCAGTCAATGAAGCAACCTTTGGAATCCTTGTTCTTCTTGGGCTTCCTGTTAGGACATTCATTAGGACAAACAAGAGTCTTGTAATAACATGAGCCACGAGCCTCGCACATCGCCTGCTCTTGTCCTGTAGGCAACCGTGACAACATCCTGTATCTGGCAGCCGCTTCGCTCTGCTCCTTGTCCTTCTTCTCCTTCTCTTTCCTCTCTTTCTCCTTCTTTTCCTTTTCCTTCCTTTCCTTATCCTTTTTTTCCTTTTCCTTCCTTTCCTTATCCTTTTTTTCCTTTTCCTCCTTTTCCTTCTTCTCTTTCTCCTTCTTATCCTTGTCCTTTTTCTCCTTGTCTTTCTTGTCCTTGTCCTTGCCCTTCTCCTCTGGACCGTAACCGTTACCGTTACCTTTTTCTTTGCCATCATCTCCTTTACTTACTTGTCCCTGATTCCCTTTAGCGTTATTGCCGTTGCCTTTGCCGCCATCGCCCTCTGCAATGACAATATCGGTCAAGAGAAGCAATGCGAAGAGTGCAACAAGCACATATGACTTTCTCCCCTCCATATGGAAGAATTCAAGTCTCCCTATTCTGTTTTCTTCTTCTTGTTTGGTTTCTCAAGATGTTTTTGTGTTTTGGTGTGATGAAATGTTGTTGCATGAGGAGGGATTTTATAGAGTGAAGGAAGAAGAGTTGACTTTTAATAAACCTCATGATAATATGCCTTGCTTAATCTTGAGAAAGAAGCTGACTCTTTGAGTTCATCTCAAGTCGTCTCTCTTGATTCCTCAACAAATAAACCTAGCTTCATGCAGCTTCAACATCAAAACGACTAAGCAAGACTAGTTGTTTAATTCTTAAATGATCAAAACATATTTATTATTGCTTCATTTGCTTCCAAAAAATATACTACATCGAACAACTAGACTAAAAGTCGCGAAAAATAAATAAAATCCAATCCGAAGTTATATATCGTGTAACAAAATACTACTGAAATTCAGTGATATAATTGTATTTGTAGGTCTAATATAAGCCTTTTAAATTTTTATTTTGCATTACTTCTAGGTTTTTTTTGTATCAATAATCGAAATTCTTCACCGTTATCGTCAGTTCTCATAGTAACTTGCTAATATTAGTATGTAACTACAAATCCGAATCTTTCTCTATAAAGTATAAGCATTTACTGAAAGATCCTAACTCCTCGTTATTGACGCCTTAGTGTGCAAGGAAAGAATAGCTGTAACGTGAGGATGCCTTGAATGAAGAAGGAAGCCCTCAGGTCTACTCTGTAAATGTGTGCATTTTAAGAAAGTTTTCTTTGACTTTTATTGGCCCACTAGTACACAGATCGCACCTTTTCGAGACACTACAGAAAAGTCAAACGCGCCAAAATCAGTTGACCGGTTTACTATGAACCAGCTATTCTTCTTCGTAACTCTTGAACCAAAAGTAGACCGAGTTATCCTTCTAAAGTCTGTTCTGCTCGATTTCTAAAAGCTCAATTCTTGGCCAAACGAACATTTCACAAGGCACAAACCAAACTAAACCGGGAAAACCAGTTTGGTTCTAAATCGAGTAGCGGTGCTAAAACCATGTGCATCAAAATTTCTTAAGGGATTCGTAGTCCAGAATCCTAAGAAAAAAATTAAAAAAAGAAATTATTTTTAAGAACCCCAATTGAAAATGGTTCTTAGCTAAGAACTCGTCTCGGCAATGACGGAAATAGGTTGGTTACTTTTTTTTTTTATATATCTTTTTAACAAACTTTCTAAAAAAAATAAAAAATAAAATATTATTTAAGAACTCTAAGAGGTTCACCAATGTTTTTCTCTAATAATATTGTTCTTAAAAATCATTGAGAAAAGAAAACGTGATGTGAGAGACGTCAAAACAAAAAAAACGTGAAGAAAAGGTGAAAATAGTTCTAGAGAAGGCGATGAGTTGATCGTAGAAACTAGAAGGTGACGAGTCGATCTCGTAAATATCAAAACCCTACTTTAAAAAGTTCATTAATTCGTTTTTTGTTTGAGTTTTTTATGAAAAATTAGTTTATGTTTGATTATTTATCAACTGGACAGTGAATTTCTCTACGAAAATGTATCGGGATTCTCTTCTTGTCCGTCCCCGTCTTTGGCTTGCCGTCCCCTTCTTCACCAATACGCCCGTGGGAACGTTCCAATGCAGTAACTAGACGTTGGAATTATGTGGTCTTAAGCAATTCTTGGAAACCAGAATATTGCTTGAACATCATAGTTTCCATCTCTCACAACCAAACAATCAGCTTTCCTTTTATCTCGTCAAAAGAATTCAATCTTCAAATTCACCTACTTACCAATTTCGAACTGCATTTCACGTAGATGTTCAATCTGTGTACTTTATTTTGTTGGTGTGCTTTTATGCCAATGAAGATTAAGGTAGTCCAACATTATGTATTGATAACTAGATTATAACCCGAACCCGGTTCGGGGATTATGTATTTATAAAATCATTCTATAATATATTTAAATTAAATTAATTTGTATAAAATTAATAGTTAATTTATGGTATAACATTTTTAAAATATTTATATGATTTATTAACACATGATATTGCATAGTTGTAATTTTTTGTTTCTTTGAAAATTAACAAAAAAAATATATACAATATAAATATAGATATGTATCAATTAGAATCTCATTATGTCAAAATAAATTTAATAACTATGTGACATGATATATTTTATAAATTTTAAGAAGGAAATCATGAATACGAAATTTCGAAACTTGTTATAAAAATATATCCCGTTTGATGAAGATATTTGAGTAATAAGCGGGAATCATTTTTGGTCTGCAAAAGGAGATGGGAGAAGATGGGCCATCAATTATGAATGGGCTGCAGTATTACATATTTTATCTATTAATAAGCTATTAACTTTTAATGAGTTTAATAGTTTTTATTGACATGGTTGAATAAAATAATTTCATTGGTTAATTTTTCTTAAATTACTCTTAGTGAGACACGTGACGTAGTGTCTTCTCAATTAATATATAGGGGATGAGAGAAAGATTACGTCCTACGCACCATAAAAATGATTCATCGTATCAACTAACTTATTTAAACATGTTTATAGCAAAAGTTTTGTTACAACTTTTATATAACCATTTCATCATAAAATAAATCATTATTGATAAAAAATTAATAAAAATAGTGACATCAAAATACATTTTGTTTTAAAAAGTAAAGTATATTTTATGAAAATAAATAATATAACGAAACTTTTTTTTCATGGATACGTTTAAAACGGTAGCTTAATTAATTTCATAATTTTAAAAATTTAATAATTAAAAATTAATATATCTTATTAGATACTAAATTTTTTTCTCAATTTCCATCACCAACATGTTGAGAATATACTACTTTTTTCTGAAAATATTTCATGATGAGTCTCAAAATTACCGTTTTTAGAACCCTTTTATGTATATTTTTTTGGGCCTAAGACACTATTTTAGCATGTAAATAGTTGCATTTCCACTTAGTTTCATCTCGTTTGCATCTAGAGTTAGAATCATGCATACTTGCATATGTTTTGTGTGTTTTGGTTCATTAATAGGTTGCAAGAGGAATCAATGAGCATATGAAGCTCAACGGAAACTATCGGGATCAAGACATCGCACTAGGAGAGAAGTTAGGAGTAATCGGGTCAAGACGAAAGCACAAAGTAAGCCCGCGCCCACAGCAAAAAAGAGCATAGAGAGAGGAGTTCGGACAAAAGGGCAAAGATCGCGGAAGGAATTTGATTTTTGCTTTCTTCATAAAATTTGTAGGGATTTTAGTTATCTATCCACATGACTTTACCTTGCCTCATTTGGAGCCGTACAAATAAAGATACGATCCAATTAGTGGGAACATGTCATGTCTGCCGCCGGCATAAATCAGAAATGGGAAGGCACAGTCTACCCAGCAGTTCTGCTTAGTCCATGCCGCCCAGAAAGCCATCCATGCCGCCGGCACGAGCAAGAATCCGGACCAAAGCCCTAAAATCTCGACCCTTTTTCCCTTGTAACCCCCTATTACTATATAAACTCCACATTTCTCTCATTGACCCTATAAAGCTTCCATGAACAATATTTTAGAGTGTTTTAGGGTTTGAGAGAGGATCTCTTATTACTTTCATGTCTTGATATCTATTTCATCTATTTCTTTATATTATGCCTTTAATTTGTGTTTGTCAATTGAGGCTCATGATGATCAATCAAATGATCATGTGTGAGTAGTTGGTTAATGGATGAGATAAGGCTTTGATTAGGGTGTTCAATGATTGGGTAAGTGATTAGGATAATGAAATAACTACTTTCTCTATGGATCTTAAATTGATTAGAGCTTAAAAATCTAATCTAGAACTCTAGGCGTTTCATTGCCCGTAAGGTGTTCGATGAAATGCTAGTTGCATTTTCAAAGGTTAATCTTCATCTATCACTAAAAATAGTAGGTATTTGGGTTAATAGAAAGATGTTAGGGGAGAACTAATCATGCTTGTTAGGGCTAATTGAAGAATGTTTGGCTTTGATCAAGTATGCTCATTGATTAAGAATAGCAAAGGAATTAGTGACCAAGAGATTGGCCTAGTTTATTGTTAACTCTAATGCATAGTTGAAACTTAATTAAACATTTCTAATCACCCAATCAACCCTCATAATCATATAAGTCTCAAGCTCACTCATATCTCTTATATCTATATATCGTTAATCAATAAGTTTTAGTTACTTGCACTTAATTTTGCCACTTACATTTTGTCATTAAACCTTTGTTTATTTTCATTTATTTTCTTTGTCCATTTCATATTGTCATTTACATTTTGGTTAGGAGTAGTTTATTTATCGATCAATCAACCTACACAAATCTAATCGTCTAGCTATTCACGACCTTGAACCGACCTAATACCACTTTTTCCGCCTCCTCGTGGATCGATATCTGAACTTACCCGATTCTACTTAGTAATACGCAAGGGAATAGGATAAAACCGGATTAATACAAATATTGTTGATTAGGGTGGTTTGCTAATAACGATTAGGCAAAATCGCTCTCATCAATTAGGCGTTATGGCATCATTTGTTTATGGTGATAAGCTTGAAATAAAGACACCAATACCACAAATATGAAAGGTGCATATGTCTTACAGATTCTAATACATTGTATCAAATAAAATAGAAATATTTTTGTCAAATTTCACGAATCTCATACCTTATATTGACATATTTTGAAGATTATAATACGTTCCAAATTGGTAAAGTTGAAATTCAAATAAAAAATATAATAAATTAAAGTTTGAATTTACAGACAATTCAAAATATTAATTGCTAGTATATTACATCCCATTATAAATATATGAAAAACTTCATTCTGAAAACATCAATCTATATTTTCTCTTACAACAATAAAAATAATGATGAAGAAAAGTAAAGGTCGTCAAAAAATAGAGATGGTCAAAATGAAAAATGAAAGTAATCTCCAAGTTACTTTTTCAAAAAGAAGATGTGGGCTTTTCAAAAAGGCTAGTGAAATTTCCACACTTTATGGTGCAGAAATCGCCATTATTGTGTTCTCACCTGGTCGAAAAGTCTTTTCTTTTGGTCATCCAAATGTTGAAACCGTAATAGATCGTTTCTTAAACGATACTCATCCACCTCTACACCATCAAAACAACATGCAGCTTAATGAAACCTATCAAAATTCTATTGTTCGAGATCTAAACGATCATATTACTCAGGTGAGTTTACTTTTTTCTTACCATGTAATTTAATAATATTATTTGTTAGATAAAAATCATATAACCTAATCGGTTGTATTCAAATACTTCATTTGTTTCAATATAGAAGATATTTATAAGTTTTTTGTTCATTTTGATATTATTTTTCAAGTTTTTATGCATATTTTAAATTTATTTTATATTTTGTGACTATTTGTGCAATCTTTTTCGAAATTGGTTGAATTCTTTTCAGATAAATATTAAGTGATTTTCTTATCTAAAAGAAAAAAATTCTTAGTTTTTAGTGCTTTTAGGTATTACATTTTTTCGAATCATTATTTTTGGTTTTAAGTACCTATATAGCCATAATTTTTTTCATGAATAACAACTAGAACAAAAATTAAAAGGTAAATTTTTCATTCATTTTAAAATTAAATTTAACATTATATGTATATGTGATGTACTTATAAAATTTTCAGTAAATGCTGATTATTGAGAACATAATTTCTATTCTTTAATATTTATATATAAAGATACATTTTTAACTAATAATTGAATCTTATATATATAAATTTTATTTTTTGTTTCCATTTTTGGTAAAATCAGATTTATGTATTATTTTTGTTGTATATGAAAAAAGTATTTTCTGATTTTAATATGTATAGTACATTATTTCATTATCCCTATATATATCTTGAGTTTTCAGAGTATAAATACTTTTGTAGGTGTTGGACCAATTAGAATCTGAGAAAAAGAAGAACGAAGAGTTAAGAAAAATAAGAGACATTTCTAAAATGGCAGAGAGTTGGTGGGAAAATCCTATTGGAGAACTTGGCTTTGCTCAAATTAATGAGATTAAAAGCCATCTTGAAAATTTGAAGAAAGCATTATCCTTCGAAGCTTCCAAATATTTTCAAGCATCTGGTCATCATCAAAACTTCTATGTTGGAAGTTCGAGCACTGCTGCTTTTGGAAATGATGGTGGTAATACTTTGAACCTTGATTCCGATCAGTTTAATCAAAGAAAAATGGTGGACATGAATGATGTCAACTACAACATTCTCCTTAGTCATGCATTACCGGTTGGAAACAGTGGTAATAGCAACATTCCAAAGGGGTTTGTTCTAGAATACAATATGAACTATAGACCAGAGCAAAACCATAATCAAAACCTAAGTTTTAAAAGAGAAGAAACCTCTGGATATGAACATGATCATGCCCTCCCTGCTCATTATAGATCTGATTACTATTAATCTTTTGTTATGTGATCCAATTTAAGTCTCTAGACACAAAACATGTTTTAGTTTTTTTTTTCTTTTTCTTCATCCTCCCTACTCTAAATCTGATTGCTCATTATAGATCTGATTACTATTAATCTTTTGTTATGTGATCCAATTTAAATCTCTAGACACAAAACATGTTTTAGTTTTTTTTTTCTTTTTTATCATCCTCCCTACTCTAGATCTGATTGCTAGTATTAATTGTTATCTTATCCAATTTAAGTCTTTTGACAAAAGCCTTTTAAATTTGTCTCTATTTTTGTTTTTTCTATTAATGTTATTTTTTTTTCCAGAATTATGTTGTTGTTATATTATTTATAAAACTAATAAAAACTAAACATTCCTTTTTGTTTCTTCCCAATCTTTTGTCCATCATTTTATCACGGAAAATATATACATTCCCATATTTTGGTACATTGTAATAAATCAAATGACAATATTACATAATTTTTATGACAACATACCTTATATTGATGTAATACAGAGATTACAAAATTTGAGATTAAAGCTTTATATAATAAAGTAGATATGGGCATGTTTGTTGAATACGTTTTTCTCTGTTTAAACTTATGGAATTGAAAATAATGATCACAAAATATTAATTTAAATAAGTATTTAAAAATTAAATTTTCAAAATTATCAAATCGTTCATTAAATTGTTATGCAAGTGATTAGCTAACAGTATGACTAAAACTACGCGTAAGGATTCATTTTGTAAGTAACATGATGAAAAAGTGTTAATGATACTTGAGAAAATGGTGATATCATCTATGTATATTGAGATTAAAGATCATTTGAAATTCAATACATAATTCTATAAGTTTTTTTCAGTAATCTAAAAAAAAATCAAACCCAATATCTGAGAGTTGAGGTTAAAAAGCTTATATATAAAAATTTCTACTTATGAAAAACACTTGACAGTTGAGATAATGACGACAAATTTTACAGAGGAAATGCTTCTCGATTTATGTATCGATTTTATGAAATCCTTCATCAAAGTTGTTAATTACTCATTTGGATAACCTCACCCATAGCTTGTAAGCGATTTTCACCTGCAGTTTTCTTGGATTCAATTCACCGCATAAAACTTAGAATTTGGTATGTTCTTGAAAAGATAGATTGGAATCTGGAGACTCACTAGTTCGTTTCGTGAAGTTGAGTGGTCGTCTATATATATCGAGATTAAAGATCATTTAAGGCTCAATACATGATTCTGTAAGATTGTCCTAGTGATTAAAAAAATACATTAACAACATAAGAGTTGAGGTTGAGAAGCTTCTACTGAGAAAAAATAGACCCATAAAAAAACATTTGAAAGTTAATATAATAACGAAAGCCTCCATATGTATTGATTTAACAAAATCCTTCCTAAAATGCTAATTACCCATTGATAAAATGGATTGGAATCTGGAGGCTCTCAAGTTCCTCTCATACAGCTGAGTGGACGTTACCATTGAGGCTTAAATCAATGAGACTACGTGATGCTATTTCTGTTAACTTAAAAAACTTTCATCGTTCGTGGTACCTCCTTACCCAAGATTTTGGTATCTCACCGATCATATATTCAAAGGAGCAAATCGAGGCTCTCATTGTTTCACTTATAAGTTCTTGTTCCTCTTGTATCCAAAATCAGTTATCTGTAAACAATTTTTTACAATCTTGATCTGCTTATCTCCAACCTCCTCAAAAATATTTTGCGTCCATCAATGATGTACTCAGGATTGCTAACTCGATTTCTATAAAGGCTTAGGTATTAATATAAAACCAGTGATCTATTTATTGATTTGGGTTTTTGCATGGATAGTTTTGATGCTTTGTTTATAAAAGTGTTTTTAAAAAATCTTTTGAGAATCTGTTGCGAGCTCTGTTGGATTAGCATCGGTTCTCAATCCTTTGTGTCAACCTGAAAGCGATGATATATATTTTATGTAGCTCATGTAATAAATAGTTAACCTACTATTTCTAAAAACTAACAATTATCTCGAATCATCTATCTATATAGAGTTCTTTATCTCTTTTTATGTTTCTTTTTCACCATATTTTTCTTTCTAAATCTCATAAAAAAATTATGGACAATTGGCTATATGTAACTTTTCTTGAATCAACGTCCAAATTATTTGTCCCACACGATTTTGCTGCAGTGTACCGTATGTTCAGTTTCAAACCATTATGTAAACATTTTTTTTTTAATTTTATACTTTGAAGTAATGTTTTCTAGACTACAATATTCTGTAGCGATGATTATTTGTTGGCTTGTAGGTGTAATGGTAATCTTGTTACGCACAGCTTCACATGTAAAATGGCAACGACGTTCTATATATATATATATATATATATTATCTTATTGATCTCTTCTTTAGTCTATTTTCTTCTGATCCACCGCTTGCATTTTCTTTGTGAACATTGTCGCTACGTCTAATCCTTTTTAATATATTCAAATATATATTTTATGGTAAATGACCTATTGCTTCATTTTACAGTTACATGAGTTTTTGAATTTTTTGAATAGTAGTCTATTGTATCCTTGTTAAAAAAATTAAATTTGCTTTTAAAAATATCTTTTAAAAATATATAAATTTTTAGTTGATTCAAATTCATTTTTTGAACAATCTTATTAACTTTTAAAATTTATAAAGAAAAAATTAGGATTAATAATCTATTATATCACTGTTAAGAAATTAAATTCGTTTTTAAAGTATGTATTTTTTTAAACTAATTAAACTTCATTGTTGGGAAATCCTATTAGCTTTTAAAAATTAGTCCTATTAGCTTTTAAAAATTAGTTAAGCTTGGTGTGTTTATGATTATACTATTATTGTTGTCCGCTTGTATTGTACTAGTATTGTTGACCGTTTAGCAGTTAGCAAATTGTTTTGACACTGGTGAAGGGTAAAACGAAACTAAAAAGGAAATGTAGAAACAGAGTGGATGAGCTCTGGTATAAACGTTATACAAAGTTGAATCAAGAAACAAGTACATGAAATCAACTAAAATAGTCATGCGAAACTTTATTGTCTGCAAATTGCAAACTAGCTTGCATTTTTTTTTCCAAGAATCTGACACTTATGTAGTTTTTTTTAAAATAATTTCAAGAGAAGCAAGCATATCTTCTCTATATTCAGGTTATTGAAATATAGGAAGATCAGGCTTAGCTTGCTCAGAACCACCGAGGCTTGTTTCTCCAACGGTAACACTTGTACTACCACTGGTTGAAGAAGAAGCTCCTTCTTCCATCTCTTTCGTCATCTTAATAAAATAACTGTGCCTGGAAACATAAAGAGTCATAATCCGAGGCATCTCAGATTATAAGCCGTTGAAGAAATCAGAAGATAGGAGAAAGAATAAATAAGCTACCATCGAGTGTCTGCAGTTAACTCAGGATGAAACGCAGTTGCTAACAAGTTTCTTTGCTTCACAGCAACAATCACTCTCGTTTCTGGAAGAGAATCTTCCTGAAAACATCAAACAAGAAGAGATTATAAACTCTCAAAACAAAAGAAAAGGAATCTTTTCAAGAGCATTGGTGCAAAATGAACCTCTTGGATTTGTACGGTAGAGCTTGAATACAAGACCTTGTTTGATGGAACAGGATAATCCGCTAAGACTTCGACATCAGGACCTACGTCAAGAACAGCCGGAGCACGAATGAACACTCCTCGGTATGTCTCTGGTCCACCTTCTTTAGCTGTTAGTTGAGGTACTGAGATATCAGCTTCAAAACTTTGAATCTACACATCAAATCCATATGACATTACTGACCAACAATTCTTGTTACTCTAATTGATACTTGTTAAACTCTAAATCTTGGTGAAAGATATAATCTTTTTACCTGGCTGCCAAAGAAATTCCTATGAACGGTGCAATCAAGGCCACCGACTAATTCTTGACCTCCCTCTTTTTGACCTTAAATTTTCAACATTGTCTCGTTTTTAGTTTCACATTTTTGCAAAAGAAACAAGTGACGAAAGATGAATCAAAGTACACTCACCAACCGCTCTGTCTGCCAAGAATATAAGACCTGCGCATGTTCCCCAAACAGGCTTTCCTGTCTTAACAAACTCACGTAGAGCCGGAAACTTCAAGAGAGCAAATGAAAGCAAATTAGAACAGAGAAAAGACTTCTAATACCACAAAAAAAACTGTAAACAAAGAAACCAAGCTCTTCATTTCATGATTCTAGTTAAAGATAAGAATCTAATCAAAGAAACCAAGCTCTTCATTTCCATGAGATCATCTAATCAAAGAAAGTCTTACAGAGTAGTATGCTTAGGGGTTTCAGGACACTAAACATAAATGGAGAAACCACAAAGTGACACATTATACTTGTAGATTAACTCGGGAGATAGATGAAACCTAATCCAAAATTTAATCCTTTTACAGCTTAAAAGCTAATTCATTGGACAATACTAACTGAATTCTTCAAGAATAAGAGAATTGACTCCATCAAACCACATAATTTTCCTAAATCTTGGGAAAAAGACTTCTTCAACAAGGTTCTGAAATCTCAATCCTAGAGAATTTAATTACTTCAGTAAGGAAGAAAAAAAAACCCCAAATTCTGAAATACCCAATTAGTGTACAACGCCAGATTCGTTTGAAACACACATTTAAAGGAATCTTTTAGTGGGTCCTCGCGATAACATTAAAATGTCATTTTGGACAATTGAATTGTCAAAACCCAGAAACTAGATAGAGAGAAAGAGAGATAGGACCAGGTTATGGTACTCGGCGAGTTTAGCCATGGTTGTGCTCTCGCCGCCGGGAATTATGAGAGAGGAAACGGTGAGAAGCTGCTCCGCCTTCCTTATCTCGACGCCTTGAACGCCGAGCCGCCGCAGAGCCGCGATGTGCTCATTGAAAGAACCTTGCAAAGCTAATACTCCGACGGTCATTGCGGCGGCGTGAAGAGAGAGAGGAGAAAGAGTGCGTGTGTGTGTGTGTCAGATAAACACCAAAACTGTGTGTGCGCCTTTTGTTGTTAAGGGTGGCGACAATTTCTTTCCCATTTGTTTTGTGTTCCTTTCGCTGCCCACGATTTGGAATAATAATCAGATATTTTCTTTTTAAATATCATAAACCCAAAACAATATATTTTCTCGAATATATATTTCTTTTGAATTATTAGTAAATTTAGCATAAATGGAGACATAATGGATCTAAATGATCATAGTAGAATTCAATAGAATTGTGTTTGTTTCAGTTAAATAATATCAAGCCTACATTGTCGATACTTTGGGTTATCTAAACCTAAAATTGGTTGGGTCGGACATTCACGTTCCGAAGATATTGACGGGTTTGGTAAGGATGGTATGTGGACCATTTCTGGGTGAACTTTGGGCAATCGGGATCTTTGGTCTTCAGAGTTGAGACTGGTCAGGTCTAAGGAGAGGTGTGTTCAGACTGCTTCAGGATCCACCTCCAGGTGATGAACCTAAGGCTCTTTGGAATATTATTGGAATAATTTTTTGAAGTGGGGTTTGCCGGGGAGCAAATCTCCTACAACAGCAAGAATTGTGTAAAGTTTCCGAAAAAATATGATGAGGATATGTTTTCAGAAGATTCTTCGATGTTCAAGTCAGTGACAAGACTATGAAATTGTAGTCCTGAACCGAAAAGAGAAAAAAAAAAAAAAAAAAAAAAAGGTGGTTGGTTCAACAAACAAACGGTACCAAAGTTATCTGTATTTTATGGAGCTATTGATGGTAGAAAGAGAAAATATAAGATTGTTTGGGCTGGTTATAGTCGAAAGCTACCGGAAGGAATCTTATCGCGGAAGAAGAGCAATCCTCTGTGGCGATAATGTTTGAGAACGGTGGTGTTGAATCAGAATCTCCTCAAAGACCTAGTCTTTTACATAAAATTGAAACCTTTCATTTTTCAAGAAGATGTGAAAGCTTCGCACCAAAAAAGGTCGGAGTTTTAACCACAAGATCTTAGTTTTAGCCGAAAATGTAGTTCATGCCACTTGAGAATGACACAACGAGAGTGACCAAGACTAAGTCGGTTGGACCGAATCAAAACCGAGTAAATTCAATAAGAAAAATAGAGGAAAACGAAAAATTTAGTATAAAACTCGATTGATTTAAAAACCGATATGTTCTCGTATCGAGATAGGCAATTTTAATAGAGTATAACTTACATGAATTAGTATACTGAATAAATGTGTCTTTCAGTTAATCTTTGGGTTGGTGCTAGATACTTGATGTAGATAGATCTTGTTTATGCCATTTGGTAACCAAGCTCTCTAATAAAACTATATTTGTAAATCTCCTTATTCAATTCTAAAAAATAGTAGAATTGTAGTAAGTTAGGTTGTCGAATTACAAGGAAGCGATATTGATGTTAATTCCTACTATTTAAGTGGTCACTCAAGCTAGGATAAATAGTTTGTGTACTTTTAATTGTGATCTAAATTACTAATGCAACAAACAAATTAAAAAAGGTGTGAAGATTAGATTATAACCAAACTAGATGCAAACATGCAAGAGAGTATAACTAAAAGCTATTAAAAGCAATGCAAAGAAAAGAAAACCAAGTTAAATACAAAAGTCTAGTAAATCAACAAAAGTCAAGTCAAAATACAAATGAGAAATTCAAGATAAAAAAAAATAGAGCATGGAATAACGTGTAGGTATGATTGATTATAGTATCTTAGGTTTGAGTTTACTAGTTTCTATTCAGACCTAGTGATTTCATAAACTAGAGATAAGAATTTTAAGGTATAATCAAGTTATTATATGATGTGACCTATCTAATGACCAAATTTTAAGATCATGAATTAACATGCTAAACAATCATCAATTGTCATCGATATATTCTTCAATCAATACAAATTCATCTATCCACTAATTTTTTAGACTAGATGCAATTCGTTCATATAAAGTTCTCTTAGTTCTACATTACATTCATGACTTCTTATCTAGAATTAAACACATTTAAATGAAATACCTCCACTAGTTTAGCCTAGAAAGTAAAAGCCCAACACTAGTTTTGCCTAATCAAAACATAACTTTAATCTATTGAAGGACTATTCACTCGTGCCTTGATGAGTTTACATGGTGTGTTGTGAAAGAAAAAAATATGGAAAAGAAAGAAAAGATAATTAGAAAAAGAAAAACAAACTTAAATTAAAATGCAAAGACAAATTCAAAATGAGTCAACAAATTATCATCAAAATACCAAAGGCCATCATCAAACATGGAAAAGGTAAAGTTTTTCTTACCTATACCTGGCTAAAATCCTTAAATACAATCCACATATGTTTGGTCACCCCTTGGTCAACAAGTCCATTTTCGGCATTTGCAAGTGCTTGTCATCGACAAGCTTCTTGGTTCTTTGGTCAACAAGAAGTCTCTGAGGTTGGTTGTCGTCAGCTTTGTTAGCTTTCTTACCAATGGTAAGATACTCTGAAGTCGCTTGTCATCTTCTTTAATAGCTTTCTTGTCGACGAAAAACTTCTCTAATCCGGTTTCATAGCTTCTCTTGCTCCATTGCTCATCTTTAGTCCTTGATTTGTGAGTTGTTTTAATCCTAATTGATCGCAAACGCACAGTAGTTAGGTTATCGATCCCACATAGATTAAACAAGTTCTCAATTAAAACCTAGAATTGTATAAGCGTGTAAAGAAAATAATGTGAAATTAAGTAGTAAACTAAATTAAACGGTTTAAATTCAAATATGTTAAGACTTTAAACCTAAGGCAAAATCACATGAAACATAGATAAAACAATAATTAATATTCATCAATCATTTAGATTCTAGAACTAGGAACATTAGTATATAGAAAAATTATTCTTGTAGAGAATTCTATCTATGACTAACAACTAGATTACAAATTCTTTTGAAAATCTAGGAAATTGGTTCATAATTTCCCTTAAACAAATCCCTTTAGATCTAAGTGAAACTAACTACTAGAACTAGTTTTGGGTCGTTAAAAGAATCTCTTTGAATTAACTAGCGTAATATCAATATTCTAAGTTATCAATTCATAGTAAGCATGGAGAACATCTCTATCAGATAATCCTACTAATTATATCATGTTGAACGCAATCTTATAGACCCATAACAATCATGGAAAAACCCTATATCTAATAAGAAAACTACTTACACATGGTTAGAAAATCAAACAAAATAATTAAATTGCAAATTTGTATTGAATGAAAAGAAGTAAAACGTGAAGAATTCAAATCGTGGTCTTTTCTCTTCAAAAAAAAAACTATAACCTAAGAAAACCAGGAAAGTCAATAAAACACCAAAACAAAAGACGGTTGTCTCTAAAAATTGTGTGTTCCAAGAATCTCATATATGGCCTAACAAAGATATAAAATATATATAATCGTCAAAATACGTACATGGACTTCCAAGAAAAATAGAAAAACTTTGGATAAAATAAAATCCCATTAAAACGTTTCCTTTCTTCGAATACGCAAAGCAGACGGTCGACAGTTAGATTGTGTCGGTCAACTGTTCTTTAGATACGCGATTAATTATTCTTTTAATCCGTTCTAAAACTTCTAAGTGTTCTCCAACTGTCTCATGATGTGATAAGTATCTAAAACACTGAAAAGAATCTTAAAACATATTAAGTAGTAAGTATATGGATTTAAACCGTTAATTTGAGTTGGTGCTCCTATTTTTAAAAAGTGTTACACGCTTGCTCGAAAGTTAGGATAACACTAATTTGGTAGCATGAATATCGTTGGTCAAAACAATGTAGCTAAAAATAACATGTGATTCAATATTTGAAAATATTGAATATTTGGAAGCGACTATACATGTGATTCAATATTTGAAAATATTTGGGTTCAAGATATTTTACTTTGATTTGATCCATATTTATCACTTGTTGCTTGGTGTGACAGCGATTGGGCTGGTTGTCCCTTGATGCATCAATAATTTACAGGCTGGTTTATACCACTAGCAGGTTATTTGATCTTTTGGAAGATAAAGAAAAATCTGACAATACATCAGTCTTTGGATGAAACTGAATATCGAGATATAGCTGATACGATTAGTGAACTTCTATTGCCAAATTTATTCTGCTTAATCTTGATGTCAAATATATGGTCCCCTTCATTCACTGTGACAGTTTATCTGTTATTCATCTCGCTGCCAATCTAGTCTTTAGGTGGTTTGTCAATTTCGTCTGTGATGAAATAAAAAATGACAACATCTGCACTCGGCATGTCTTTAATTACCACGCTAAAACTTATGGAAGTACTCACAAAGGATCTTAGACATAAAGAGTTTGAAGTGTTTAATAAGTTGGGTGTTTGTCATCTTCATAGTCCAATTTGAGAGGTATATTGAGAGAAATACGGACCTCTAGAACAAGTAGATAATTACCTTCTCTAATTCGCTAAATTACATATTTGTACTTAATCTTACGTATTTAAGGCAAAGCCTTAACTTCTTGACAAGTAAGAAATATTCTGTATATGCAAGGGTTTCTTGACAACAAGTTACACTATCATACATGTTGTTGCTGTTGTTGAACTATTAATACAGAAACCCTAGGTCTCAGATCTTTAGACGCAAGCAAATCTCCGATGACTCCTAACTCTGGAAGCTCCATCCACTCTGCTAATCCCAAGAAATCTAGTGAAAAGTTGTCGTGATATCTACCTACAATCATCAAATCATATTCTTCCGCAAGCAACCTGAGAGTGGTGGCGACTGCGGGTCCACCACCGTTGACTATCTTCTCCGTATAGGAAAAATTTCCGGCGGCTGAATATGTTTCTTTCAAGTCATTCAAGACCTCATTATCAAGAAGGTAATCCCAATTTCTGGACGTATCTGGTTCTTGACCAGACACAAACCGGATCACCGTGAGACGCACTCTCGGATTAGGTATCATCCATTTCGCTAGCGCAATGGCCTCGTGGTCATCTTTGCCGCTAATGAAGATCACACCAACGTTAACGGTATTATTAGTAATTTTTTTACTCTTACGGTAGCCTCGGTCATTGAGTACACCGATGGAACAGGGAGCTCGATTGAGGAGAGAAACGTTCAAACGTCTGATCATAATATCATCAGATTCATATGAACCATCGTGTGACCATTTTCGTCCAGAAGGGACAACAATCATGGATGTAAGGTTGTCTAAAGCGAGGTTGCAAATGTCTTGATCCATTAGATTCTCATGAGAATAAGCTGTGAAGGACTTAACAGTCGTAAATCCCCAGTTAGCTTGTTGAAACTCATTGAACGCTAGCATCACTGTTTGGATATAAGAGCTTTGGAGCAACCGCAGTTTAGACAGCTTGTTGTGCGGTATCAAGACGGGAAACGCACGTCCAGCGAGTTTCGCTAAGTGTAACGCCGTGACCGCAATGATTCCTTTGTTTTTGTTCTCATCGTTTAGAGGGGGGGAACAAAGCAATTGAAGCAGCGAGATTGTGCCTGAGATGTTGTCCGGTTTGTATAAACAAGTTAGAATCTTGAGATCTGAGTTTAACTTCTGATGCATAATGTCTCTCTTGAAGTATCCAATGTACTTCCTCTTTGGATCATATAGCGCATTCACAATGGTTGGCAAAATCCCAGCGTTTAGTAGCACATAAATAATCAGGAACGTGTGCGTTGCTTGCGACAAATTCTGTGTAAAAAAACAAACAAACATTAATTCGAAATCATGATGTAGTATATGCATGCATGTAGAGTGGTTAGGGTTTCTAATAAAGATTTTTACCGATGTATTTTTGGCGCTTTCGTAGAAGCATAAGTCGACAAAACCCTTAGAGTTCATGATAGTGGCGATGATAATGGATTCTCTAGTAGGTATCTTGCAGATCAAGCAAGGTACAAAAGAAGCAGTCCATTTCACGACCAATGTGAAAAAAACCAGAAATATATTAAAGGCTATGTCATCGAACGCATACACTACCCTTAAAACGTCACCTTTCATGGTCATGGCCGCGATTGAAATCGGGAAAAATATTTTTGTAACCAATCTCTCGAATTTGGCTTCTAACGCAGATCCCAGAGGCGGACCGTCTGGGATGGCCATGCCAACCAATAAAGCTCCTACACCGTGGATTTGGTTAAAATACGCTGTGTACATGCTCGCGGCGATTGCGGTCAAGATTGATCCGTATAAGTATAATTTCCGTACGGGCTTGCCTTCTGGGGTAATGTGGGCTATCCGTTGTGCGGTAGGCTTGATGACGAATATAACCACAAGAACTAAGATGATCATTGCCAATGCGTCGCGGTTGGCTTTTGCGGGCGACACTAACCTACAGGGAACGTTTCAAATTATTATAACAAATGTTCCAAATATCGTTAGATACTAAATCAAACACTCGAGCTATAAAGACAAAAAGATGTTGACTTTTATATTCTGCAATTAATTTAGCCAGTCAGATCAAAAACTGTATATATTAATTGTTTACGAGTCTATATCTCCAATTGTTAGAATTAGAACCTTGAATATAAAGACGTTTTGATAGAAAAATTATAAAATACAATTTATATACGTATATAATTTTTTTTCCTAGAGAAGAATCTTGATGTCTAAAATTTTATGCAAATAAGATCAACGCCTAAATCAAGGTCTTGCATACCTGTATGCTCTTGCGTAGGAGACGCATATCAATTTGGTAAATCCGAGGAAATCGTTGACGACGGCGATAGATATGGCGAGGCGGCCAAGCTCTGAGTTTGGAATCTTGAGCTCATTCACGAGGTGGGTTACGACCGGTAAAAATGATAACGCTTGAATCGCTACAATCACGGTGCGTTCTGTTGGGGCCAGCTTCAGAGGCATATAAAGAGGGTCTACCTTGTCGAGGCGGAAGTTTCTGAAGGCTAATCCGGATATAAAAGTCACGATAAACGACGAGACCGCAATCACAACCGTCCTTGTGCCGATTTGAACCGCTCTCTTGTTTGTCTTCACGCCCATCAAAAACGTGAACATTACTATCCCGAACTTGGAGACACCTTCCAACGCTACGTTTCCATCCAATGCAACGTCTAACGATAGCCGGTCTGATGAATAATACCGCAGATTAATCAGGTTAGGTCCCAGAATCAAACCGGCCTATTTGTAAAACAGAAGATTTGTTACTTAAGGCACAAGAAAGCATGAGTTTGTTACTTGCAAGACAAGAAATATGTATTTGTGCTCGTTTTCAACTTACAAGCATGTAGGAGATGAACTGTGGTATGCCAATACATCTAAGGAACATATGGGATAAGACGATGAAAACAAAGATGAGAATTAACTGCATCTCAAGGAGAGGCAATGCATATCCGAAGATGACACTTGGAGTTTCATAATTTTCGAAGATTCCGTGAGAAGAGATGTTGAAAATAGCGCCTCCGTCACAAACTTCGGCGTTGCTAAGCGGTGACCAAGACCCATAACCATGAGCTAGTGCTGAAAAATCGGTCATGAGTAATAGACCAAGATATATATATTTTTTTTTTCCGACAGATCTCGCAAGAACGATTTTGTTTTCTTTCCCCTGTAAAAATGTGTTTCTATGTTTATCTTTGTTTCGTCTTAACAAACAAATATTCAACAACGTATAACAGTTTGTTTGAAAAACTGTTGTTCGGCCACCCTTTGACCAATTTTTGTTCTTAAAATAATTTTGTTATTTTTGACTTTTGAGCTGTATTTATCAATATCAACAAATACACGTACAACCTTACCTTTTAGATATTTTGGGCCTCATTCACACTACAATTTTTTTTTAGCCGGCCAAATCATCATTCCATTGGTGAAAATAGTAGATAAAGACTTACAATATGGTTTCAGAATAAAACTAACAACATAACAGGCCTAATATAATACGGTCGTTTCAAGTCTAAAAGATAAGATCCATAAAAGTAAATGAGAAAGTGAGACACTTTGCTGAGAATACGCCACGATCAGCAGTTTGACAAATTTTGAATGAATAAAGTTTGGATTATCTATTAAGGTTCTTGGTTAATGTATTTATGAAAAATCAAGAAGAACTAATTCTAAAATAACTAACAAATAGAAGTAAAATTGATACTTTTGCTTATTTGAGGCAAAGAAAGAAGAACAAAATAGATAGGCTCGTATACAAAGCTATTGTCTCATGGAGAAAAAAAGTTTTTTATATAAAAAAAAAATATCACAGCTAGCCCTACTTACACCATGAGTTGTATCTTACTCCCTTAAAAGTTGTTGGATAAAATAATGGTGGATATTAGGAGATTTTGGTGGTCAAATAACATTGATAAGCATACAATTTCATAGATGGCATGAATAAAATGATTGAGTCCATAGAAGATAGGGGTTTGGGTATCATAAACTTAAGGACTTTTAATATTTGCGTTTTTGGCCAAGCAAGGATGAAGGTTTCTAGCTAATCTTCAATCTCTCTGATAACTAATGTCTACGAATCTAGATATTATCCTAACCATAACTTTTTCAAGCAAATAGAACTTACAAGAATAGTTTTGCCAGAAAAAGTATCCTTGCTTCTCAAAACTTGTTGGAAAAATGGAACCATATGTCAATAGATCTTGAAAGAATACAAGGGTTTAGTAGAATAACTAGTTATGAGAGGAACTACTTAAGGTACCCAGACCCAATCAAGAATTTTTTTTTTCCTCATTTGAATCTCATTTGAATGTCTCTCATTTTTTCATTTTAGGCATTTGAAGTTGAGATATCTGGAAAGTTCATCATGAACAGATTTATCTACATGACAATAGTTTAGCTCTCAAGACAAGGCCATTTACAAAGCATGAATGTTATGATGAGAAGTCAAGTTACTATATCCAACTTCAGCTCTAGAAGCGGCAGAGGCATGAAAATAATGTATAGATCTCTGAGGAGCAAAAGAATGTTTTCCAAAAAGTTTGGAAATTAAATGTGTTCTAAAAGTCAAGATTTTATGGTAAGAGTGGGTCACAAAAGTTTGACAATGGCTTTTCTACTTGCCAGAATAAGAGACAATATTGTGTCACTATGTAGCGAGGATAATGAAACATTAATTCATTTTCTCTTTGGGTGCACAATTACTAGAGAAATTTTAGAACTTGCATGTCTCAAACTTTATTTCAAAAAAATCCAGTTCACACTAAAAACTTCTCACTAATTCTATTTTGGGACGGTCAATGTGAAAATTAATAAATGCTTTCATATTTAACAACAAAAATAACACATATCATATACTATTTCCAGGGTTCTAATGGGATATAATATGTGGAGTCAAGTTTCAGTCAAGCAAATACTATGTTCTGCAACAATGCATGAAGGAAAATAAGAATTCATCTAAGCAAGAAATAATTGGACAATGCAACTCCCTAGCTTGCCTTGTTGATTCTCATGGATGTCTCCAGTAAGCAATGCAGGTTTAATACGGAGTCTATATAATAAGCATAGGGTTTGTATTCTTCAAGAATCTTTATCAATTCATCTAGTTTCCTTACCTTTTGAGCTTTGAAGCTGGTTGTACAATAATTTAAAAAGGTTGCAATACAATCATGTTAGTTTCTTTGGCAAATGTCAATCCTTGTATAATGCAATCCAAATACAATTCGACCAACACAAAGTTGTTTGGTGCCCACATAGCATGAAAGGAGAAGTCATAGACATTCATGACATGTGTTCCACTAAGTTGCAATATGAATTTGAGTTTGTTCCTGTTCATTTTTTTCTTTTTTGTTAAATACTGGAAGTTTCAGGTATTTGACTCATAGTCTTTCCAGTGTTCGGAGGCAGCCGTTAATTATACCACATTTATGACATAAATCACTTTTCCTAAGTGGATTCGAACTAGTGATTCCTTTATTCAATTGTTGAA
Organism: Euclidium syriacum; assembly: GCA_900116095.1. Classification (NCBI taxonomy): domain Eukaryota; kingdom Viridiplantae; phylum Streptophyta; class Magnoliopsida; order Brassicales; family Brassicaceae; genus Euclidium; species Euclidium syriacum. The sequence continues at coordinate 10,188,289 of FPAK01000006.1, forward strand.
TGTGAAGATTGTAATGTTAAAAGAGTTTGTATGTGTAGTAGTATAAATGTTGTTGAGTAGAATAAGATAATTGTTGTTGAAAAAGAAAAAGTATTTTATTTTGCAATCAAGTTGTTTTCATTTTTTTTTAGAAAATAGAAATGTAGGGGATGAATGATATACTACTTATTCACGTTTTGTATTCCGCTATTCTTTTTACCATTCATAACATTCATTACTCTTTCACGTTTTCACATTTTTGAAACGTGATTCCGTGCTATACAATTAGTAAAAAGAAAACGTGATTTAATCTACTAAAACTAGTTTTCTGTATTTGCAGTGATTCCGCCAAAAATTTATTCAATTCAGTTTATTCCGTTAATAATTTTTCAACTATTTCGTTCTTCCGCCGAAACTTTAGTTAGTGTTTTCGTCTATTTAGTTATCTGCAATAAATAATAATAATAATTTTAAATCCTTAATTTGTTTAACAGATTATTTATCTTGCGCATAGGGCGGCTGTGTAATCGATTTGCAATACAGTAATCTCTTTTATTTTTAGAAGAAATGAATATTGTTTAAGGTGTTTGTCGCATACTCAACATGAGCTGGTGATGTTTTTAATACATAACTCCTTTTTAAGAGCATAAAAAAATATAAACCTAACAAAAAAAGAAAAAACCAAAGGGGCAGAGAATCTCAATCAAAGGCTTCGAAGCTCTTTCTGGTGTCTAATCTCACGCACGACGCGGAGAGAGAGCCCTTTCCTTAGCGCCCGAAAATCTCTTTTTTCTATTGTTCGTCGTCTGCTCCGATCGAATTTCAAATCAGTTTGAATGTAAGATTCTCGCCTTTACCTAAAATCACTAGCTTTTCCTCTCTTTTTTTCAATTGCCGAATACTCGATCCCCTTCTGAAAATTTCCATTGCATTTCTTTTTTTCCTGTGTTGATTCTCCTACCATCAATTTCAAAATTAGGGTTTTTTTCTTAAATTTATAAATAGGTAAATTCTGGTTTTTGATTCTTGGGTTTTTGTTTGTTCCCTCTCGCCATCCTATATATTACGTTATTCGATTCGCGATATGTGAGAATTTCTGTTGTATAGATTATTGATTTCGATCATTTGAGTTGACCTTTTGGATTGAAAATTCTTACCCTCTTTTCGCCATTATCATATCATCCACAATGTGATTTCTGGTCATGTTTAATGACTTATCAATGACAAGTTTTGATACTTTTTTTCTTTATAAAAGCAATCATAGTGATTTAAATGAGAAATTGACATTTCTTTTTTGGCAGAATCGTGTACTTCATCTTGACTTTATTGGCGCAAGCTGTATAGCTCTTAATAATTGGGGCTATGCAGTCATCAACGAGTTGCTTCTTGTGAAGAAGGTGGCGAGTAATCACAAAATTTGTTATAAGGTTGCAAATTCAGAAATGTCGTGTTCCGATTGCAGTGGTTATGATATCTTAAGTTGTATTGTTCATCTCGCTGAATGGCATCCGTTGGAGTACTAGTCAAGTTCGTCGGGCTTTGAAGCCCTCAAAACCCCTTTTACTCTGGGGTAAGATCTCAAGTTTTGTTTTTTATTATTTGGATGCTCATGTTAGGATGTTAATTTTGATGTTACTTTGTTTTTTTGTGGACAGGTTCCTTGGTTGAATTCACCACTTTATATTTTAATCACACTTTTGAGGAGATTTTTTTTTGTTTTTTTGGGGGGGAAGTAGGATCATGTTTCGTGATAGTTTTTCGTTTGCCCGTGCTATGGGTTGCTTTGGATGCTTTGGCACTTCTGCTAGAACTCGAGATTCGCCTGAGCAGCTCGACGATGATGATACAATGTCATGTTATAGTGATGGAACTAGCATTGCGAGAGGAGAAGACGAAGAAGATGAAGAAGAGGTTGAGCAGAAGAGCCGCTCTAAAAGATCTGAGGAAATTTTGAAACATAGATTAGATAATGGATTAATCTGCAGGCAGTTTCCAGTGAAAGAAACTAATGAACTTATCCGTGGAGAGGTAAAGTGGAATGACTTCTTGTGCCTATTTATCATTATTGCTTCTTAGAATATCATCTCATGGTTTGTTTTATGCCAAATTATTACTTTTCAGGATGAAGATGGTAACAAGATGATCAATGAGTATGTTCGCGAGCGTAAGATTGGATCTGGTAGCTACGGTAAAGTGGTAAGTGCGGATCTCAATTACAATACTATGCATACATTCCCGGGATTTGGATTCCATTACATTATTTTTTTGCATTCACAATAGGTTTTATATAAAAGCACTGTGGATGGCCAGTACTATGCAATCAAGGTAAACTCTTGAAACCTTTTTGAGCTGATTACTTAAAGGGCTCAGAGATCTACGGAATATTGTGGTTTAATCTTTTGGTTTTGCAGGCTTTTCACAAGTCTCATCTACTAAGGCTAAGAGTTGCACCTTCAGAGACTGCTATGAGTGATGTTCTTCGTGAGGTATACTAAGCGATATTTCCATTGCATTTGTATTGGTTTCATGTTAAAAGAAGTTGTGTTTATGCGCTTTTTATCTCAACATTTTCAGGTTATGATTATGAAAATTCTGGAGCATCCGAACATTGTTAATCTCATTGAGGTGATAGATGACCCTGAAACTGATCATTTTTACATGGGTGCGTACTTATTTACCTCTTCTGCTGTTTCGATTCTTACTCTTCATTATCTTATAATGTTGTCTTCCTGGTTTCTCCTAGTTCTGGAATACGTTGATGGAAAATGGGTTTATGATGGTTCTGGGCCGCCTGGTGCCCTCGGAGAGAAAACTGCTAGAAAGTATTTGCGGGATATAGTTGCTGGCTTGATGTACCTTCATGCTCATGTATGATCTTTATTCTTTTCAATTGTGCTTGTCGCACTTCACGTTTCATCAACTGATAGTGTTTCTGTGGAACAGAACATAATCCACGGAGACATAAAACCCGACAATCTCCTAGTTACTAGTAGCGGTACAGTGAAGATTGGAGATTTCAGTGTGAGCCAAGTATTCAAGGTGAATCATTCAGATCTTTCATTAATTCTTGATATGTGAGTGTATAATTAACATTGGTCCGTTGTTGTTACAGGATGATGATGATCAACTACGTCGATCTCCAGGGACTCCAGTCTTCACAGCTCCAGAATGTTGTTTAGTAACAGGTGTAACGTATAGTGGGAGAGCAGCAGATACATGGGCAGTGGGAGTTACTTTGTATCGTATGATATTGGGACAATACCCATTTCTTGCTGATACTCTTCAGGACACTTACGACAAGGTAGGTTTTTTTGGTCTCTGATGATCAATACTTTTCTTCGGTCTCAAGAAAAATAAACCCCTGATTATCACTCTCTTAACAGATTGTTAACAACCCTTTGGTGATCCCGGATGGATTGAATCCTCTTCTCAGGGATTTGATCGAAGGTCTTCTTTGCAAAAGTGAGTTCAAATTTCATCTTTTTTCGTGTGTACAGACCTGAGTTATTTATGTTAATGGATTCATGGGGGATTGTTGCAGATCCGAGCCAGAGATTGACACTAAAGGAAGTATCCGAGCATCCATGGGTCATTGGAGAAGACGGGCATGTCCCTGTGTATTTTTGTTGCTGCAAACGCAATTCCGCAAAGATCAGTGAAGAAAAGAAAGAAGCGAATGGGAACTCTGAAGTCTCGGATCATCATAACTAAAAACTGGGAAAAGCCTTTGACGGTTTTAAAATGTTACACAACAGTACAATCTTTGCACTCAAACATCAAGGCGTAGCTTCTCTTTACCTTTTACAAGTTTGGTTTCGCTTGCGGTCGTTTTTTCTCTCTTTAATACTAGATAAAATCTCATGTGATTGTGCATTCTTTATAAGTTTCTAAACTAATATGTATTGTGATTTTTTATTTTCGTTATTTTGGACGGGGTGAATTATACTCGTTATACGTCTCTTTCTCTCTTTTCTTTCGACTGTATTTTGTTTTGCTTGGATAAGAAACAATGTTCTAATTTCTAAGGAACTTGACTGATTTTGCGTCTTTATTGGGTAGTTGCTTGGACTGATTTAGCATCTACATTGATGGTTGATTGGACCGGTTAAATTTTAGGTGTAGCATCGTACGTGGAGAAATAAATTGATTGGTACGATTTAGAATTGATTTGATAATAATTCCAAGTTCAAATAAATTGAATAAAGAATTTGTTTACTGCGGAGATCACGGTTCAGTGGGACCGTTTGTTGTGGATTTTAGTCATTGTTCAAAAACGCGCTAAGCGCTAGTCGGGCGGTAAGGTTGAGTCTAGCGCCTACTCGAAAAATCGGGGATTACGCGGAGATTAATCGGGGTCTAGTTTTAGAGTTTTTATGAAAATATAGTATATATATTAAGTATTTTAATAATGTGTAGACTAATATTCAATGGCCTAGTGGTTAGAGAATGTAAAATGTACACAATGACTCTAGTTCGATTTCCCAAATGACATATTTGACCATATTTTATCATTGCTGTTTAATGAAGGCAAAACAGTCTCTCAATAATCATCTTTTTCCTCCAAACTCGACCTAATACTAACCCAGAATCACCGTTTGCCTTTTTTTTTTTATTTTTTCACTTAGTTTTTTAGTTTTTCCTTGCAATTATATTCGAAATTGATAGATATTCTCATATAAATTCGATTTCTTAAGATTAAAAGAGCAAATTTTGAATTTTCCGAAGCTTTAAAACGTAATTTTTTGGTTTTTTTTTCAGATCCGATTTTCTGGCCGACTAATGGCTATTCGCGGCGGAGCTCCGCCGCCCACCGCCTAAGCGGCGATTAATCGGCCGCCTTGACCAATTTTTAGAACAAGGATTTTAGTAAGTAAATGTTTACGAGGCGGAACATATACGTTCTTGGTGAGGTATGTTTGAAACTTAATTTTGTGATAAACCATTTGGGTTTTATAAAATCAAGTGTAAATGTGAATGAGAATTACATTAGACTATTTGGTTTGATTGGCTTGATTTAATTGATTAATGGTTCAATTGAATTGATGTGTTTAATGTGGTTAATGTGGTTTAGTCGGTTTCGAATTGAGAAAGAAAAAAATCTTCTTTTCTTCGTCTCCTTCAATCACGCATCTTTCAACACAGCCATTAATGGCTTTCCAAAATCATCCAGCCGTATTTATGTTTTTGATTCTTCTTAATCAATTCGTATGGCCGTTTTGATTACAAAATCAATGCTGATTTTGTGTTATTTGTTAGTATGGTTAATTAAGTATTATGTGTATATGGTCAATTAAGTATTATGTGTAAGTTATTATTCTTGATTTTTGAGTCCTCAAAAGATCCGAATTCATTGAGTAAAGGTGTATACTTAAGAGTTTCTTGATTTGTTTCAAGGTATTCTTCCAAACCTAGTATTTGGGGAGGAACGAACCATATGTAGTAAACTTCAAATACCTTTGATGGGATTTTTGGTTATCTAAAATTTCTATTTAACAGGAAATATGTCCAGGTTACTCAACAAAACCACAACAGTTTTGTTTTTTTTTCAAACAAATGATGCCTTCAAAATACTAATATCTTCTAATGCATGGGCTTTAGGTTAATTCAATATCATTTATGTAATCTACATCTGCATGTATAAATGTATGTATCTAAATCTTATAATTGTTATGTTAGTTTGTGCATATGTGTGTCGAAATGACAACATATATATCTATTTATCATTTATGTACTTTATACAAGCATATATATACACATATTATGATGGTAATACACATGAACTTCTTAACCATGTAGTATAGAAGTGCATGGAATAAAATGATAATATGCATGTATTTAATTCTAACAGCTATTTTTGACAACAACAACAACAAAATCTAACAATTATCTATGTAATTTTGAAATCTAATACATTTTTAAAATTGTCTTGATCATTAATTATCTAGCTATAAAAGAAAACATTAGTTCCTACTTTTTTTTATGCAGTGGTCAACAACAAAAAATCACATAAACTCATTAAATGAAAAGAAAACCGGAAAATGACGTCGAGAATTCAGTTTGTTGCTCTCCTGATCATTGTATCTCTCCTTGTTGCAATCCGTTCGTAAGATCTCCCTCATCTTTTAGATTTTCGTTTGACAAGACAAAAGAAAACGTATTTTTATGCTTTTGTTATAGATATGAGATTATTGTATCTCGTTTTGTAGAGATTACAAAAAAAACATTATAATAGTTGGTAAATAATTTTGATGTAAAAATTGATGATAGGTATAGTATAATTAATTTAACAGGAATTATGGATGAATCGCTACTAGATTGTTACTTGAAAGGACCGTGCCAGACAAAACGAAATTCTATGAGTAGTTGTGGAGGCACACCACCTTATAATAATATTCTTTGTGTACCTAATGGAAGTGCTCTTTCATGTTGTTGTATAGTAACATGAAAAATGTGATATTGCAAGAAAAATAAATTGTTGCAATAGGTCATTGCAAAACATAAAATTTTAATAAAAACAAGACTAATTTTATGTCGTTGTTGTTTGAGGGTTATAAATACGTTTCGTTGCACAGACGTAACAAATTTTGCAACTATTTTTTTTTTTCTTATTATATATAGGATTGTATTAATGTAACAATATTTTTTAGCAATTTTATAATAAAGTTACGACAAATGTTTGCAGTTATAACTCAGTCCGTGATCTTTGCTAAAAAAAGTGAATAGCAATTTATATTATTGCAATTTTGCAATCTCACATAATCTACAATTAATTTTCTTTGGATTATTTTTCTCTAATAGTAACACGATTAAATATTTTGAACATTATTTTTTGTGGGAAAAATATTCAGGTCGTTGAACATAACTTTTTATTTGTCAACCACAAAACTTTTAGAACTTTTCTTATCACAATTATTTGATATATTTGACAAATGATTTATAAAATTATATTTTAATAAATAAATAATAATAAAATATCATTAGAATATCAAACTTTATCATTATAATTAAATCTTACATGTTGTTGTTTTCCGATGTAACTTGACTAAGATGTTGGTTTACGATTCAATACTCTATCAATAAATTATTCATTTATTAATAGATTAGTTTTAAATGCCTTAAAATTTTAATATAATGTATTTCACTAAGAGCATAATCATAAGTTATATTTTTTAACCTATATGTAACGTTTCGAATGTGGATTCCGAAAAACCTACTTTTGTTGGTGAAGCAATTGACACGAACTTGTTAAAAATCTAGGTTTTATAATTTTTGAGAGATGGATAATTAATTTTCATGTTCTCATCCTTAGTACAAAAATAAGAGGAAAATTCGTTTTTCTTCTTCTCAGACCATAAGTAAGTTTCTCCATATATAAAGAGATACCAAAGAATGGACAAGAGTTTTGATTGTCGGTTCTTGAAGAGAGATAAGTATAGGCACGAAAGAGAAAGAATGATAGAGGGAAAGAAGATGATTTTTTGGGAGCTAGGCATATCCATATCGAATTCATTATCCATTCCATCCTGTTCCGTCTAAATTTCTTAAAATTTTCGGGAATGAATAAATACAACTTCTCGTTTTGATATAAAGTTTACACTTTAATTGATAAGGGAATGGATAGGAAGTAGGTAATATAATCCCAAATAACACATTGGATAATTATAAATATAAAAATTTGTTTTAATATTGTGTGTGAGTGGAGAAATATACGTATTCATAAAAAAAATTTAGAAAATGTTGTTAAGCCTTTTGTAAAGAACCCTCGTTGTTAATTTATAATCAAAATTAAATTAAAATAAATTAGAAACTATATTTAATAATTATAATTTGATTCATATATTAATTTTTTATTATTTGATGTTAGAAATTCCATATCAGAAATTAAGATGAGATCTAAGTAATGTATAAGATGTTTGAGATATTTTTAACTAATATCTTCATGATGACACTCCATGGGTAATGTACATACTCCTTTCTTGATTCAATATGTACTTGCCATACATGTTGTGTTGAGTTTTTATTGATATAAGAGGATGTTTGAATAAGTTTGGTATCTCACCAAGTACACCACAAATCCCATCTAGATTTGGCTTCTTTGTAATGTGGCAAGGTGCTTGCTCAGTTGAACCCCTTTTATCATCATATAATATGTGAGTCTCGAAGCTTTCCACAATGTTTAAGTGGCTTTGTGTCAAGAAACCAGCCCAATACTTTGGTCTCTGTTTCCGTTGAAGTAAGGATTTGCTGGTATGGTCTCGGTTTGGATGATATACAATTGGGCTGTATGTGATGGTTATGGATGGAATTGATTTCAATGCAAAATTTGGATTTGCCTCGCAATCTTGTATTTAAGTTGGTGTCTCTTAGACGGAAAAATAAAAACAGTGGGGGTTAGAGTAGAAAATATCTGTAAGTTTAGGATTAGAAATGAAGTTATATAACTCTTGTCTCTTTTTGGGGATATACTTACCTGCTTCTGTAAACTAGTTTTCAGTTTCGCTTTGTTGCGGTCTTTTTTCTCTTTCTCTCTCCACCTTTTGCCTCCATGCCGGTCACCGGCGAAGTTTTCAACGGGTAATAATTTCCGGGAGGTCTCCGGAATGTCCCGGGATTACAAGATCTAAATCTACCATTGGAGGTTTCGGGTAAGCTTGTGGATACTGAATTAGTCTTCTCTTGTTGGTTTTATTGCCTGATTTGTTAATCCTCTTTTCACTGTTCTATACTCCGTTAGTTAGATCCGTATGATCCTAGTTTTCGGATCTGGGCCCATTTTCCAATTTCTATACTTTTCGGATTTTGGAGTTTTAGTCTCGAATTCGGATCTTCTTTGTCTACTTCGTTATCATCTAAGGATTTCGTATGATCGATCTCAATGTTTAATCTGAAACCATTCGATTTGGATCGAACACCAAAAAAAAAAAGTTTTTACATTTGTTTCCCAGATTTTGACATGGCTGTTCCATCGATTTGGGTTCTCTCTACAGATTATTTGGATCCGAATCTTGGAGCTAGCAGATTATCAACTTTGGAACTCTCTGGTTTCTATCATGGGGATGTGTGTTATTGTTTTGATTTGATTGAAAATTGATGGAGAAAATAAAGAGATGGAGATTGTTTCTCAGCAACAATCGGAATCTATCTCTCGATACTGGGCCAAGAGTTTCCCAATTGAGAAAGGGTTGTTTGATTCTTGAACAAGAGTTGTTTTTGTTTTAGTTTTTTTGGGTTTTGGGTGGATTCATTGTATACAAATAGTGTTTTGACATTAATGGCGGCGGACGAACATTATCCTGAGAGAAGAGAAGTCTCTGCTTCTGCTTCAGCTTCAGCTTCTGTAGTAGTGAATTCGAGGGTCAAACTGGGATCAAGTGACTCGCTTCTCCCTGGTCTTATAGACGACGTCGCTTTGAATTGTCTCGCTTGGGTTCCAAGATCAGACTATCCTTCGTTGTCATGTGTAAGCAAGAAGTATAATAAGTTAATCAACGGCGAACAATTGTTTAGTCTGAGAAAGGAATTAGGAATAGTGGAGTATCTTGTTTTCATGGTTTGTGATCCAAGAGGTTGGTTAATGTTTTCTCCAATGAAAAGGAAATGGATGGTATTACCGAAAATGCCCTGCGACGAATGCTTCAACCATGCTGATAAAGAATCTCTAGCTGTAGACGACGAGCTTTTGGTATTCGGAAGAGAGTTGTTTCAGTTTGCGATTTGGAAATACAGTTTAAGGTCTCGGTGTTGGGTCAAATGCGAAGGAATGCATCGTCCTCGTTGCTTGTTTGCGTCGGGAAGCCTCGGCGGAATCGCGATCGTCGCCGGTGGAACGGACATGAACGGGAATATATTAGCGTCGGCGGAGCTTTACGATAGTTCGTCAGGAAGATGGGAGATGCTTCCGAATATGCATTCTCCTCGGAGACTATGCTCCGGTTTTTTCATGGACGGGAAGTTTTATGTGATCGGAGGAATGTCGAGCCCTAATGTATCGGTTACTTGCGGGGAAGAGTTCGATCTCGAGACGAGGAAATGGACGAAGATTGAAGGAATGTATCCGAATGTGAACCGAGCAGCGCAAGCTCCGCCTCTTGTCGTGGTGGTGAACAACGAGCTTTTCACGTTAGAGTATTTGACGAATATGGTTAAGAAATATGATAAGGTGAAGAATAGATGGGAAGTGATGGGAAGGTTACCGCCGATGGTGGATTCATCGAACGGTTGGGGTTTAGCGTTTAAACCGTGTGGTGATCAGTTGTTAGTGTTTTGTGGGCAGAGAGGTTTGAATGGAGAAGGTATTGTTGTGAATTCTTGGTGTCCGAGATCAGGAACGACGAAAGATGGAAATTTGGATTGGAAAGTGCTTGGAGTTAAAGAGAATGTTGGTGTCTTTGTGTATAACTGCGCAGTGATGGGCTGTTGAAAATAAAGAAACCATCTTTTGTGTTTCTTCAGCTTGGAAGTTCGGTTTTCTTTTGTTTTTCATTCAAAATCTTGTCTCTGGTTCGTTTTCTTCTCTCTTTTGACTGTTTTTAGTTTCTTTTTGTTTTTTTAATAGTTTTTGCTCCCTTCTGTTTTTTGGGATTTTACCACGAGTTTGTGTCTGATTTGCGTTTTTTTTTTTATAATTTCGTGGGTAAATTGGAAAAGGAGAAAATTCATTACTCCGCAAAGTGTTTATCATTTACTTGAATAAACAAAAAGAATAGTTCTCTATTTGTGTCTCTATTGTTTTACTATTTAGTTTAGAATAGTGGAAAACATGTGTAATTAGCGTTTTGTAGTTGTAAGTCTTTTCGTAATAATAGTAGTAAAAGATAGCTATTAATGGAGGAGGTTCGTGATCCAATAACCAGCCTGGGTGGGTCCTACACGACCCAAAGCCGGAGGAAGAGGAGAAAGCGTTGAGAGACAATTTACAAGTTTAATGTTTGGCAATAACAAAATTACGCGTTTGTTTTGAGAATTTAATACAGTCAAGATTTTTTTATAAGAAACAGTCTCGATCTATCTCAATTATAAGTTAAATTTCACCTTTTTGGCTTCGTTCCATATGGCCAGCTTTCGATTACGTACAAATTACAACCTGAAATTTCAGTGAGCTGAGAAAGTAATCATGTGATGTGATCCTCTTTGTTTTTGCAGACACCAAACAATCCCACATGTGGAATCGTAGTGCTTTGATATATTCGATGTGACATCAAAATTTATCAATTGCAATCTTTTTTATTCATTTTATTGTTTTGTTGATTTTCTTTTAGTTGTAAAATTTGTTAACGACAAGAAAATATAGGTACTTAATATGCCTCTCAACCACTCCACTCACAATATTGTAGCTTCATAATTCATTTGTTTCAGGCTATTAGCTCATAATGGGATTTTATATAACATGGAGACAGTTTTTTTAACAAGCTCTTCAATAAAACATAAATCTTGCATCGAACTGAAAGACGGAAGCTGTATTTTCGATTGGGTTAGAATTGATTGTAAGAAGGGTTGACTTTGGATTGTTAGATAGGGTAGGGAAGATGTGATATAGCTGTGTGCAGTATGATGATTTGGGTGAAAAGGAGACTTATGTGAGTCGTTGATGAGTTTTAATTCTTTTAATATTGTGGATGAGAGTTAACGCATTGAGAATAGAATGATAAATGGTGTTCGTTTACTCATAGTAGTTGGATGGGTTCTCCTTGTGGCTTCTTTGAGGAGGCATCAATCAATTAATATCTATCCCGCCCATATCACAAAGGATCACAAACTTTCAGGTTTTTTATTTTATTTTCTTTAGCATCATCCTTGGTTTGCATTTTTTTCATTTCACCAAGACCAAAATGATCTTTGAGGTCATTTTTTCATATCATCTATATAAAGTTATTTTTTAACAACTTATCTTATTTGATAAAAAAAAAATGGATTACTAAACATTTCTATTCATAACAATTATTCTAAATAAAACTGTTTTATGTGAACCTCATCTAATATAAGCAGACTAAATTAAACCGCGATAAAAATAGAATGGTGCATCAGAACTTCAAAATTTTATTTGAATTTGAATGTCTGATAATATATATTGATATAAACTAACTACATTGCAGAATATAAAACGCATATAATCCTATAACGATCATCTATAAACCTTGCCTAAAGAACATAATCCTATAATGGATATTGGATATAGGTAGAGAGAGAGAGAGTGCTTGCCTACCGACGCTTTAGCTTGCTTTTATGTATGTCGGGCAATTCTGGTGTTTGGTTTGTATCATTTTGGTACGCTACTTCACGTTATCGGTAGGTTTGGCCATTCAAATATAAAAACATATATCCAAATCAATATATTCTCTATTTGGATTTCTTTTTCATTTCTCATTTCTCATTTATTTCTTTATTTACATATTTCTTTCACTCTTGATCTCCTTTTAGCCCTATATTCATGGTAGGTTCATTTACCCAAAATCCGTATATCCTTTTGGTCAATAATTTAGATCTTGTGGACCAAAACACATACAAATATTCAGATGTGTATTCGCTATGTAAATATATAAATGTGAATGCATAAAATGATTTATACTCATGGCGAGAAACAAAATCATCAATCTTTCAACTTAACACCTCCGATGAAGATTGGCTGATTTAAAAATTCAAGTCAAAATTAGCTTTAGTGATTACCTCGTAAGAAGCAAAATAAGTAAGATAAAGTAACTTTTATATGGGGCATCATTCTAAAGTCGAATTCAAATATAGTATCAATTTTATCTTTAGGTAAATATTTACAACATGTTTGTAGATATACGTGAATCCTGAGGCAGCGACATATAACTAGCTTCGGCGTCTTCCCCGACCGTCTTGGCCTTGGGTCGTCACCACCAACAATATGATATGATATCTCGAAATCATTGATATCTCTCAAAGTTTCACCCGGTTGATTTGTCTTTTTACTTTTTGATTCGTCACTTTTAATTTTGAGAACCCTCCTAATCGATTCGTCACTCAGTTCACCAAATTTAACGAGAAAATCGAATAAAATCTAACAAAAATTATGATATAATCTGGAAGAATTTGATGGAATCTAAGAGAATCTAGAGTTTGGCAAAAAAATCCTTACATTTATTCGAATGCCATTTACGATCCAAAGTATATGTAATTTAAGAGTAATACAATTTAACATTAACACAACAATGAAAATTTTTTTTGAATCAATAACGTAATTAAAGAAAACACAAGAACATTGAAAATGTCAAATCACATCATATACTATCCTTTTGTAGTTGTCGTATGGAATAATTATTTAAGGAGATAACGTATTATCTGCGCCACCTAACTGAGCACAAACTTCACTGATAATCGTGATGTATATACTTATCATCAAGCAAACCATTCACAAGCTTTGTTAAACCATATCTTTCATAATAAAACACCATATTCTAAAATAAAATACTCATATGATTGTTGTCAAAATTTATCTACTATTATCTAAACGTATCATGTCAATTAATCGTTTAATTTTCTAGAGTTATAACTAATAGACATTGCTCTTGGAATAATATAACATATTTCCAAAATATACTTTGTTAACAAACATTGAGCAAAGCAAACAATAACCTTAACAAACAAAAAATTGAGCGAATTAGAGAGTTAAGTGCTTTCTAAATAAGAAAAAAAATAATACTATTGAAGTAAATCACAAACGGGTGTAATAAAAGAAAATTAAAATAGTTTGTTACAAAAAGAAAAGAAGAATAAAATCAACAAAATTTAATCAGATGTTTTAAAAAATAAAATAAAGTATTATGAACATGAACATCGAACATCACTAAAATATAATTGGCATCTAAGAAACTAAGGAATTCTGTTATTCTGCCTAATTACCTGTGTCGTCATGCAAAACTATGTTAATATTAGTTCAAATTTCATACATCTAACCCTATTTTCGGAATTGAAAACTTTAGTCATAACTCATAACTAATAGTATTTTTTGGACACCTTTACACGGTTCTTGTGACTCATCGACATGAGAACTAGAATACAAATGCAGGTGTTACATCAAACTTCGGTGATATCAAAAGCAAAACCAAAAAAAGATTAATTGAAAACAAATTCAGAAGAGAAGTCACTATATTAAGTACACATGTCATACATTCACAACAATAAGTTCTTATACGCTCATGTTTACAAAATTTAGTTCGTCTTATCGAATTGTTCCGCATCAAATAACACGCAGCATGCACTAAGGTTTCTTTGCCAAATTATTGTAAAGTATATCCTTGTTATAAATGCCCACCGGTTTATATATTTTGGTTTTCAATATCTTTTCAAGCCAACATTTTCACCCATTTAAATCTATTATATAACATTTTAATCTTTTCTGCATAAACTATACTAAACATTTTTTTTTTACGCCACATCTGATAATAAATTCTCAAATCATGCAATTTATTGTAGAGACGTATGTTGTGATCTCATGTCTTAATATAAAATTGTTTCCCTAACTGTTGACTATTTTGAATAAATGTATATAAATATAACTTATCTGGTTATTGCAAGTATTAGACGGCTGATTACTCAAATTATAGGTTTCAGAAAATAGATTTTAGGATCACATCTAAAATGTAAAAGGAGGTATATTAGCCCAACACTTGGGAGTAGTGCTTTATAAAACAATTTGAAATTTACATCAAAATGGCAAAAAAAATAAAATAAAGAAAGACTGATAATGCTTTTAGGCAAGAAGAGGAAATGAGAAGTGGGCAAATCTTAGAGTAACAGCAGGAGAGGTAGGCCCAATCTCTCTCTCCCATAAATGAGAATCATGCTTTTCTCTCTCTTCCTCCATGCTTTTTTCCTCCTCCTTCTTCCCTCATTTACAGCCCAACTCCACTATCTTCCTCACCTCATCATAAGCACTTATCTCGAGAAGATAAAAGACGAAACATCCCTCTCTAGTTTTATTCCGTTTCAAAAATTTCTTCCTTTTGGGCGGGTTTTCAGGAAATTTTGGATTTTTCTCTTTTAAGACGTTTTCTTTAGTTTCTGGGTTTCTTCTAGTTGTGGTTTTTGTTTCTAGTTTTAGTTACTGTGTCACGCTTTTATCTCCAGCAACCCATGAAGTTTTCTTTTTGACGAATATATGATTATTCTGAGCTTTTAGTCTGGCGTTGTAATAAAAGTCTCAATTTTTCTATTCTAAAGGTTTGTCTCTTCGTTCTCTCTTCCTCTCATCACTTCTGCTTTTTCTTAGAGAATATTTTGAATTCTGGGGAATATTAAAGGTTTTCTGAAATCAATTTCTCATTTTTTTGTATAGTGATGGATACTGAAGAGAAACCTCTTAATTCTCTCGATTCAAGCCATGGTGATTCTTCCCCTGCTTCAAATCAGGTACATATACAAACTCATACACCTCCAACATACGTAGCTATGCTAGTTTGGATCTCGGTTTCAGACTTTCAGTGATTTGATCCTTGAATGAATTAGATGCGTCTGTAAGAGGAGTTTTTGGTTTGATGATGTGGTTCTTGAATGGATTGAAAAGAATTTGTGCTAATTACTTGCTAAATGTATGCTTTTTGAGCAGATCAAATTGAGGAAGTGCTGTGTTATTGTTTAAGTTCTCATAGAATTCTGTTTTTGTGTGTTACTTTCATTTTTATTGTTAATAAGAAGGCAGAGGCATCCACTGCTATAACAGAAGAGAGTTCTGCTGCAAATGCTCAACAATGGAGGCGAAAGAATCTCTCTTTGCAAATACCTTCTAGAGCAGCTGGTCTGTCTCCTGAAGATTCGGTTGTAATCAAAATGCCCCCAACGCCTAGTCCAACTCCTAGAAGAGTGAACTTTTCTTTGACATCTAGCTCTCCAGGTCCTGCTCCTACTTCATCTTCTGGTCCTGTGCGTACAAAGTCTTCCCTGAAGAATCTATTACCAAAAGTTGGGTTCAAACCAAAAACCCCTTCTAGTACCGATATCGAAAAGGGACAAGGAGATGTATGTTCTCCTTCTGGATTGCAGGAGAAGGCTTCGATATCGAGGTCATTATCACTTTCAAAGTTATTTACGCCTAGGATCAAGAGAACTTCATCTCTACCTGTGACTCCTGTTATTCTTTCAAACTCAGAGTCATCATCTCATGGAGGAAGCAATGTTGCTCCTCATACTCCAAGCGTAAGATTTCTTCTTGTATAGCTTTGGTATATATAACTTACTATAGCTTAGGTATTCATACTTGGTATCACAGAGCAAAGGGAGTGTGCACATAGCTCGGTCTCGCTCTGTGCCTGTTAATGACAAGGAATTAAGCCTCAAGGGAATAGATTCATTCTTCAGAGTAATTCCTTCGACTCCTCGTGTAAAGGAAGGAGACGTTTTCTCAAATGCATCAGAGGCCTGTGATACTGGTAAGTTCATGTTTTCAATCGGCTATATGCTTTTTCGAGATATGCATTTACTGAACACAGCAAATATGGAACAGAAACAGGTGATGCTGATGGAGAAGACATACCAGAGGAAGAAGCAGTTTGTAGGATTTGTTTAGTAGAGCTATGTGAAGGAGGAGAAACCTTGAAAATGGAGTGTAGTTGCAAAGGAGAACTTGCTCTTGCCCACAAAGATTGTGCTCTAAAATGGTTTTCAATAAAGGGTAACAAGACTTGTGATGTCTGTAAACAAGATGTTAAGAACTTACCTGTAACACTCTTACGTATCCAAAGCATGCGAAATTCCGGTGTTTCTCAGGTAGATGTCACTGGCTACAGGTAAAAATAACTCTCATTCCTTTACAAGTCGCTTGCAAGACTTGAACTTGACAGTGTTCTAAGACTTTCTTTTTGTTAAAATTTGCGGAAATCTTTGCATTTTTGTCTTGACAGGGTTTGGCAGGAGGTGCCGGTTCTAGTAATCATCAGCATGCTTGCTTACTTCTGCTTCCTCGAGCAGCTCCTGGTAATCGATCTCTACTTTTTATACATATACAGAAATACAGAGATATCTCTAACAGTAAGTTTGATTTGCAGGTTGAGAACATGGGTACGGGTGCAATAGCAATATCTCTACCATTTTCTTGTATACTTGGTCTTCTTGCATCCATGACCGCATCAACCATGGGTAGGTCCTCTTTCAATTTGCTTCTCCAACTCCTTTTTTATCAGTTTTGATTTCGGAATAATCGAATTCTTGTGCAGTAATGAGAAGATTTGTCTGGATTTACGCATCTGTCCAGTTTGCTTTGGTGGTTCTCTTCGCCCATATATTTTACTCAGTGGTTAGTACTCTTCAAACCCATCTTCAGCTTTTGGTATAACCAAGAAAAATCAAGACTTTGAGAACTGCTTTCAAAGCAAAACTCAATATAAAGTTTACAACTTTATCATATTTCAGTCTATAAACTCAGTTTTCTGTTGTTAAAATGTGATCTTTTGGTGTTACAAGGTGGAGTTGCAACCAGTGCTGTCAGTTCTTCTATCAACATTTGCTGGATTTGGTGTGTGTATATGTGGAAGTTCAGTCATGGTTGAGTTTGTGAGATGGAGACGAAGATGGCGAGCTCGATTGATAGAGTTAGAGCTGAACCATCCTCAGACGCCGCCACAACCGTTGGATTCAACTACTTCTCTGCATCATCCAACTGCCTAATAGAGTCAGAAAGTGAAAAGATGGTTTTTAACATTTTCATACAGTAGTTTCTTAATGTTATATGTGATGATTTGTATAAAAAGAAAAGGGAAAGTGATGAAGGAATTCTTAAGATTTTTTTCTTTTGTTTGTCTTTGCTTACTTTACTTACACTATTTGTATTGTAAGTTTGTAACTTTGATTGCTCAATTTCTGCAAATGAATGTTTGTAGTACTACTTTGTTTTTCATGGTTTTTCGTTATAAATAAGATTTGAGCTTCAAAAGAAAAAGGAAAAATAATGGAGCAATAATTAAGAGAAATATTTATCAAAAGACAAAATTAATAATCAAGAGAAGTCTAAAAAAATGAATTCTGCCCAATTTTGTAAATCATTATCTTTTATTTTGTTAATTAATAATAAAGTTTCATAATTTTCGGGATAATCAAATTGAAAAATGGGTCACGAGCCAATCACGTGCCAACCGACAAAAGACACCCTTCTCTGTTCCTGTGTATTGAATTTGAGTTTTTACAAATGAGACCCGGGTTCGACGCCCAGCTTGGTTTTTATTTTTTATATTAAGATTTTAGGAAAAGGAAATCTGCAAACCGAAAATCCGAATCCCTAATCAGAAAGGAATTGAATTTAAGTTTTGTGGTTCATAATTCGATGTATCGATTAGTTTTTGCCAAAGAAATTTGTTCTTCATTCTCTACCTCCTCCAACTCGCGCCGACACTGTGTCTTCTTCTTCCACCGGCACCGTTTTCGAGTTTTGTGACTGGTACCTCTTCTTCTTCTCCTTTGTTTCTCGTAATTTTTGCTCCCTGATTGATATATTGGGGATGATTTGTTTTGGGATTTATAAAACTGAAATTGAAATCACAAGTCAAAACGATGCAAGTCAAAACTTACAACCAAGTTTGGTTTTGATTTATTGACACTGTGTCTTCTTCTTTTAGCCAACATTGTTTTAGTTTGTGAATTGAAATTGAAATCATAATAGGTTCGTTCGATATACTGTTTCACTTAAAAGTCTCCATTTTTTAATATTTGCCTTAGACCTCAGTAAACTTAAACACTGATTACAGCGATGAACTTGTCCACAAGGCTCGTTGAGAAACTTCCCGCCATCTTTCCGACGCCAGCGTCTCCTCTCCTGCGTAAAGGTTCTTTTTTTCTCTACTTATTGGTTCACGTCTTTAGGTATTTGCTTTGCTTGTGGTTGTTTATATGAAGATGAAAGCTAATAAACAATTATGAATTCTATCTTCTCATGTGTATTAGGAGTCCCTGAGTTGAGATTCTTTTCAATTGCAAACCACAGTAGAAAATTGAGATGGGGATTACAAAAGAAGATGGTTTGGAGTTTAAAGAGAGCAGAAACCTGTGTAATGAGCAATTCAAGCATAGTTCATCCCGCAAACGAGGCCTATGCACAAGAAGCTATTGAAGCAATCAAATCCGAGAAAGTTATCGCTGTGCCAACTGATACACTTTATGGTTTCGCTTGTGATGCTTGTTCTTTAGAAGCTGTTAACAAGATATACGAGATCAAAGGACGTAAGCTTACAAGTCCTTTAGCTATCTGTGTTGGCGATGTATTAGATATCAAAAGAGTTGCTACCACAAACCACTTACCTCACGGTTTACTTGATTCGCTCTTGCCTGGTCCAGTCACTCTAGTTCTTCAACGAGGTCTGCATCTTCTTCTCAACATGGTTGCATTGAATATGATCACTTTATGTGAGATTGTGCTTTTAGTGTTTTTAAACAGGTGAATCAAGTATTCTTGAAAAGTCATTAAACCCTGGGATTGAGACTATTGGAGTAAGGGTTCCAGATTGTGATTTTATAAGGGAAGTATCGAGAGGTTCGGGGAGTGTTTTGGCTCTTACAAGTGCTAACTTAAGCGGTGATAGAAGCAGTGTTTGTGTTAATGATTTTGAGAAACTTTGGCAGCATTGTGCTTATGTCTTTGATGCTGGTTTGCTTCCATCTGGTCGTGCTGGATCGACAATTGTCGATTTGACGAAAGTCGGAAAGTATAAGATTATTAGACCCGGAAGGTATGCAACTAGACTCTATATTTTATTCATAGAATCAATTAATGTGGATATATGGATTACAAAGTTTGAATCTTTTTTGTGGGGTTCTTGAGCTAATACTTAAAGAGCTGTTGTTGTTGTTGTTGTTAATTTAGCGCGAGGCAAGCGACAGTGGCGATTCTTGAGAAGTATTTGCTTGAAGAGGAAGATGGTTAAGAGAAGAAATCCGGTTAAACTCTGAATCTGATTTGACTTTCAAGAATCTGAGGTCTTGATTGTTGATTTTGAGCTTATGTTAACTCCAAAATTCGTGGTTGGCATGTGTAATTTGCAGGGACTTGGAGGATCGTTTCACACTCATAAAATTCAGATGATTTGATCTATTTAGAAATGAATGGATTCAACAATTTTACTTTTTTTAAAAAAAATTTGAATCATCAACTTTTTAGCTGTCTTCATAACAATATACTAAGTTTTGGGATTCCTACACATTGCTTGTGTGGTTAGTATACAAACATTAATTTGTTTTACCACGTGTAACACCTTTAAGTTGATAAAATGCAATGTCTATTGACTTTTGTTTAAAAAAGGAACATTGATTTAAAAGTAAACACTTCACACATGTTGAACTAGCACGATTTGCATGTATTAAACGCAAAAAAAAAACAGAAATTGCATTACAATGAAACAATAAAAATTCATGTATCATTTTTACAGCCACTCATGTATCAATTTATAACCTCCAAATCATGATTTTAAAACAATAGCTAAATAACTGTTAATGGATTTTTTCCAATTCTCCATATTATTTTTTCCTAAACATGTGCTTATTCGTGTCAATTGCTTAAGGGAGCAAAGAGTTGGGCATTAACAAGTGAAATTTTTGTGACCAATCAATAGAGTAGAACAATATTAGGACCGCAATTTTCAATTTCCACGTCTCCGTGCCTAATTATTTTCCTCTTGTGCTAAAAAATTTGGACAGTCATGTCATCGTCTTGGCTGTTTCTTAAACACTAACGTCTATCCTCAATTTTTCTTATTCCCCCAGATTTTATATACTTATATGTGACATCAATCCATCTCCAATTTTTCTCACCACTAATTTCTTCCCTCCTCTGGAACATTCTCTTCTCTATTTTTGATTCCTTTGCCTGAAGAGTGGTTTCTCAATTGCGTGATTTTCGGTCGCCGTCAGGTACTGTCTTCTAATGCAAAATCTTTGAAGGGTTTTCTCAATTCGGTAGAATTAGTTCGTGGGTGTCGAGAAAACGAGAAAAGTATTATCCTATATATGGGAATTCTCTTGGTTGAATCGAGAAAAGAAAATTGTCCTCTCTGTGTAATTTCATCGGGATTAGAAGACAGTTTAGTTGGGTAATTCTAGGTTTTTTTTTGTTTACTGTGGAATTTTTGCTGTATGTTGATTTTTGCTTCAGAATCAGAATCGAAACAAAAAAAATTCAATTTGTTATGAACTTCCTTGGAACCAAACTGGAATTAGGAAGAGTGAATCATTGTTTTTTATATCAGCTGATATAGTTATGTGACTATGCAGTTACTTTGATTCACTGAGAAATGGCGACTGGAGTATTGCCAGCTCCGATTTCCGGGGTCAAGAGCCCGGATTCAAAACTGGGTTTTGGTAAAAGCATGAATATTGTGAGAATTTGTGATTTGACAAGTCTAAGATCTGCTAGGAGAAGAGTCTCCATTATCCGGAATTCAAACCAAGGCTCTGATTTAGCAGAGCTTCAACCTGCATCAGAAGGAAGCCCTCTCTTAGGTATATGCATTCAGATTATCCATTTCATTGCTTTCTTCGAGTTTTGTTTTTGTTTAGTGTGAATGATTGTATATGTTGTTTCTGTTTTGTAGTACCAAGGCAGAAATATTGTGAGTCATTGCATAAGACGGTGAGAAGGAAGACTTGCACTGTTATGGTTGGAAACGTCGCCCTTGGAAGCGATCATCCGATAAGGATTCAAACAATGACTACTTCAGATACTAAGGATATTGCTGGAACTGTTGAAGAGGTTTTTGCACCTGTTTCTAAAATCTGCAGTTTGAAAATATTTCTGCCATTGACATTATAGAGACGCATATTGCTGGATATATGAATATAGGTTATGAGAATAGCGGATAAAGGAGCTGATATCGTGAGGATAACTGTTCAAGGGAAAAAAGAGGCAGACGCATGCTTTGAAATTAAAGATAAACTTGTTCAGAAGAAGTAAGTCAATGGATCATAACAAGAATTTCTCTATGTTTGTTTGAGTAATATGAAACTGATTTGTTGTTTTTTGCTTTGTTGGTTACAGTTACAATATACCGTTGGTGGCGGATATTCATTTCGCTCCTGCTGTAGCCTTGAGAGTAGCTGAATGCTTTGATAAGATTCGTGTCAACCCCGGGAACTTTGGTAACGGTTTTTCTCTTTTGTCTCTCATTTGTTTCTTTAACTCGAGAATGAATGGTTTTTTCGCCTTTGCAGCGGATAGGCGGGCACAATTTGAGACGATAGAATATACAGAAGATGAATATCAGAAAGAACTTCAGCATATCGAGCAGGTAGAAGAAAGCATTTATTTCACTTGCCTTGTGAGATCTGTTAAGTAGTTTACTCAGCCTAAACCCTCTTTGTCTTAGGTCTTCACTCCTTTAGTTGAGAAATGCAAAAAGTACGGGAGAGCAATGCGTATAGGGACGAATCATGGAAGTCTTTCTGACCGTATCATGAGCTATTACGGGGATTCTCCACGAGGAATGGTGATAAATCTTGAAACTATTTCTCTTCTTACACATAGACTGTTGTCTGACTTGAGTACTGTCACACAGGTTGAATCTGCGTTTGAGTTTGCACGGATTTGTCGGAAATTAGACTATCACAACTTTGTTTTCTCCATGAAAGCGAGTAACCCGGTGGTCATGGTCCAAGCTTACCGTTTACTCGTGGCTGAGATGTATGTTCATGGATGGGATTATCCTCTGCATTTGGGAGTTACTGAGGCAGGAGAAGGCGAAGATGGACGGATGAAATCTGCAATTGGAATCGGAACACTTCTTCAGGTACCTCATTTACATAAGAGTAAAGATCTTTCCTTTGATGTGTTCATATATGGCGAATAATTGTTTTTAATATGCAGGATGGATTAGGTGACACAATAAGAGTTTCACTGACGGAGCCACCAGAAGAGGAGATAGATCCGTGCAAGCGATTGGCCAACCTCGGCACAAAAGCTGCTGAACTTCAACAAGGAGTGGTATGAATGATTATTCTTCAGATGCCTCCTCTGATATAGTTTCCACTTTACGAGACTAATGCAACGCTTTGTATTAGGCACCGTTTGAGGAAAAGCATAGGCATTACTTTGACTTTCAGCGTCGTACAGGTGATCTACCTGCACAGAAAGAGGTACGACTGTACATATTGTAATCTATGGTGTCAAAGAAATCGAATTGATTTGTTCTTGAATCTATAGGGAGAAGAAGTTGATTACAGAGGCGTCCTTCACCGTGATGGTTCTGTTCTGATGTCGATTTCTCTGGATCAACTAAAGGTAAATATTTGTTAATACTGTTCTCTTCTTCTGTTTCTTTATTGTAAAATGTAGAATTGATCATTGTGTTTCCGTTCACTGATTTTTCTTTCTTTCTAGGCACCAGAACTCCTCTACAGATCACTCGCTACAAAGCTTATCGTAGGCATGCCATTCAAAGTGAGATATGGCTTCATTCGATCTCACCATAGGCGATTTGATATTGGTTCCTGATTCTTACTTCTTGAGTAATGTTTGTTTAGGATCTGGCAACAGTGGATTCAATCTTATTAAGAGAGCTACCCCCTGTAGATGATAACGTGGCTGTAAGAATCAACCTTTGTGTCTCCTTATCATTTGTTTATGATTTGACATGGCTGAATATAAACATTGAGTTTCTTGTTTACAGCGTTTGGCTCTTAAACGATTGATCGATGTAAGTATGGGAGTGATAGCTCCTTTATCAGAGCAACTCACAAAGCCATTACCCAATGCAATGGTTCTTGTCAACCTCAAGGAATTATCTGGTGGTGCTTACAAGCTTCTCCCTGAAGGTGAGTCGAAACTTGCTTAATAAAAACTCACTATCAAGAAACAAACTTTTTTCGGTTTTTCTTAGCTTCTGTTATTTCAGGTACACGCTTGGTTGTCTCTGTACGGGGTGATGAGTCTTACGAGGAGCTTGAAATACTCAAAAACATTGAGGCTACTATGATTCTCCATGAAGTACCCTTCAATGAAGAAAAAGTTAGCAGAGTACACGCAGCTCGAAGGTAATAATCGAAAATTCTCACTATTATCTATCTTTGCTTAGTTAAAAAAGTTATGACCTTTATCAGCTATTCTGGATTTGTAGGCTATTCGAGTTCCTATCCGAGAATTCAGTCAACTTCCCGGTTATCCACCACATTAAGTTCCCAACCGGAATTCACAGGTAGATAACGACTTGTAACCTTAGCATCAAAGATTTGCGCATGAATGAAAAATCCAATTTGATCTTATGATGGTTTTCTTTCTTCTTGTGTGGACAATGCAGGGACGAATTGGTGATTCACGCAGGGACTTACGCTGGAGGACTTCTTGTGGATGGACTTGGCGATGGTTTAATGTTAGAAGCACCTGACCAAGATTTCGATTTCCTTAGAAACACTTCCTTCAACTTATTACAAGGCTGCAGAATGCGTAACACCAAAACGGTAATACCACAAACAATCTTTCATTTCTGTATTTTTGTTTTCCTCAAATAACATGTTATATATCATCAATTGTCACAGGAATACGTATCTTGCCCGTCTTGTGGAAGAACGTTGTTCGACTTGCAAGAAATTAGCGCTGAGATTCGAGAAAAGACTTCACATTTGCCTGGTGTTTCGGTTAATAACCTCAAAACCTTATTTAGTTTTTCAAGAAAAGTCTTGTGGGTTTTTTTGGAATGTTTTTGAAGTGAATAATGGTGCAGATTGCAATCATGGGTTGTATTGTCAATGGACCGGGTGAGATGGCTGATGCTGATTTCGGTTATGTAGGCGGTTCTCCCGGAAAAATCGACCTTTATGTCGGAAAGGTGACACCCTCTAATCTTCTTGGATCTTTTTGAAATGAATTGTGTTTATGAGCTTTGGAGGTGAATATAAATGGGGTTTAAATTGGTGGACAGACGGTGGTGAAGCGTGGGATTGCCATGAATGGGGCAACGGATGCTCTGATCGGTCTGATCAAAGAACATGGTCGTTGGGTTGACCCGCCGGTGGCTGAGGAGTAGAATTGTAGTCATTTCAACGGCGGAGATGAAAGGATCATTGGAGAAGATATATATATACATGTGTGTGAATATATGTCTATTTGTTGTTGTATTGCATCATATTCAACAATGGCCAAATCTCTAATTGATAACAGGTCACAGGCCAAATAAGAGAAGCGAGTTAGGAGAATATCATAAAACTGCAACTTTATCTAGAACTGTATATTTTGGATTTTCATTTCATATTTATTTAAAGCACTTGTTGCCATTTTCTAAAAATATATCAAATATACCTAAGCAAATGCTATTTATCAATTAACAATAATGTTTGAATGGTGAAAAAGAATAACAAACAACTAGTTACTAACATGTTTTATTCCGTTATTCTGTTATTAAACACAAACACTATTTATCTGACATATTAGTCAAACCCAATGTTTATCAAATACTCAATTACGCACAAACAATCTTTCATTTCTGTATTTTCTTTTAGTTAGGTTAACACTTGTGAAATCCTTTTCTCAAAGATTTTGTAATATTGAAAGGATTTCACAAAGATGCAAAATTAATACAAACAAAAAAAAAATCAATGGTTACAGGTCATAAAGGAGCCAAATGTTGAGTTTTCAGTCCTGAATCGACGACACCGGCCTCAATCACGCCCACGTCCGTGTTCGGGAAAACCGAAACGACGTCGGGCAAGGCTATAATTCAATTTCAAAGCAAAGAGGGTCAAGAATCAAAATAAAATCCATTGGTTATATATGAACGTCGGGCAGGGCTATAATTCAATTTTTGTTTTACCCGAAAGCTTTGTGCTTTCCTCTTCAGTGAGCCATGCTACGAACCCATCGAAGGACTTCCCGAAGTTGGTGACAATTAGGTTTGGATTGTAGCTGACAGAAAATAAACATCAAATAATCAGACTTTGCATATCAGAAATAACGAAGAAATATGACAGGTATTATAATTTAGTGGTTGTATAGAAATTTAGTTAACCTTTTTCCGGTGACACTGCTGAGCAATGAGTAATGGCGATGTATAATAGTGTCATAGTCGGTGTTTGACGGCAATGCCCCCATGTTAATGATGTAGACCTGTATTATCCACCCTCAGTTACCATCTTAAAGGTTTGATTGGTGTGTGATAAATAGTAGAATAACGGAATAACTGAATAATTATTAGCAAAACAAACTAACTAGATCAAATTTTTTTTGAAAAATTACAATATATCGAAAAACTAATTTTAGTAGATTATTCAAGTTTTGTTTTCTCTACTTATATCGGAATCACTATTCCAAAAATATAAAAATTATTTTTTTAAAATTAATAAATATTATGAATGATAAAAAGAGAAATTACATTTTTAAAACGTAGAAATGGAAATAAATAATATATAATTTATCCCCGATGTATACTAACAATACCTTTTTCTCATAGCGGTTAGTTGGCGAAGAGGTGACCATTGAGAACATAAACAAACACAAGAACATAGTAAACTTATTCATTTTTCCCCTAATAAGAACTTTTTGTACTTTTCTTGTTGGTAGATACAAATTGAGTGGTCTTATATAGAAGAGAACAAAACGTAAGCAATTGATAACATTTCTATATTAGCGGTTAACTAATGCTTTTATTAGTTATTTATAAAATAATTAATATAATCCATCATAACGTTTATATAATTATTTTTAAAAAACCGTTTATATAAGGCTACATAAAATACATTTTAAATTGAAGTTTTGAGCCCAAAAAAATAAATTGACAAGTTAAGGTACTAAAATGAAAGTTAGAGTAATTAGATGTTTCTAAAGAAATGTGTTAAGTAACTCATGCATTGTTCCTCCTAATTTGTGTTAGTAGATAAGAATTTATTGAAACTTTTCTTGTAGTATGTTCTTTTTCACACCTCTATGAACAAAGACAATCATATTAACAAATGAACCATGACGAACCAATATGCATAAACATGGGGTTTCTGCTAAAAACCCATCCATTTTTATTTGCAAGATCAGTTCTATTTATTCATGATAATTGATAAACCCCACGTCGAAATAACCCGCAATATAGTCCACACCATATAATTGTATAACTGTAAAAGATCAACCTTTCAAATATATTAATACATTATAAAATTGTTAACAAATAGCCATTCTTTTATAAATAAAACACTTTTACTATGGCCAACAAGAAACATAATATATCATAAGAAACACAAGATCGCTTCTTTTTTCTTCAAATAATTGCAACGAACACATTTTATTTTTATCTCCACACCATTAATTTAGAAATAAATGATGGAGTCTTCAAAAACAAAGAAGATAAGATTAATCGAATAAACAACAGCAGACGGGACCAGTTGGTCTGTCGAAGAGGCAGTGACCGTCCAAGCCTCTTTGGTCGCCGCTTCTGTGGCAATGAATATCGCAGTCGCGGTCGCTCTGGCAAGTTCCTCTCAAGCGGCATGGTCCGTCTATCATTTCTTTTTCTGGTTTATAATATAAATTTAAGAGATGTGTATGTTAGGTTTAAATTTTTTTTTTTATATAGTACAAAAAAAATATATTTGGTTATAAAATATACTGCCATTTTTACAAAAAAAGAAAAATTTAATAAATTTAAATTTAGCAAGAGTCACTAACTCATTTTTTTTTTATCTCTTTCTATATTTTTAGGAATTGATTCTAAACCCGAAAAGTTTTAGTACTTTTGAAATTTTGTGATTTTGGAAAATAAAACGTATAAATGTGCTATTTTTAAGAATTATCCCAAAATATTTGCACTTACGTATAAAAACCTTTTTTAAAAAAATAAAAGAAACATCTATTAGTGACATAAGATGAAGGGAGTACCTTCAGATTTGGCACTATGGGCTGTAACAACGAGAGAGAAGATGACAAGAAGAGCAACAAGTTGAAATCTTGATGAAGCCATTTTTCAGTTTATTTTCTTTCGTAATGCAAGATATTCAACTTGAGAAGTCGTGTTTGGAAAATTGGAATCGATTTTGGGGGGTTTTATATGTAAAATTAGTTTTAAAGATAGTAATTTTCTGTTTGACCCCAAAAAAAATAAATTCTTTTTCTTTTTAAGCGTACCTCTTTTAGTCAATGTAGTTTATCGTTAATGAGGCAATAAAAGAAAAAAAGTATTCCAAAAATAGGATTATATTTCCTTTCTTACAGCTTAATTTGGTAAGGGTAAGAAAGAATGGATGGTAGGAGTAGCTTTGAATTTGAAAATTTAAGAAACCTCTACGTACAAAATCAATGATAATTAAAAGTCTTAACATTTATTATTTTTCTTTTACCAATTTGAATATATTTATATGGATAAATGTTTCTAGAAAAAAGTTATATATTTACAAATTGGAAGATTATATTGATGGTTTCTACTTTCTACATATAGAAACATCCATATCGGTTGTCAAAAAAAGAAAGAAAGAGAAGCATCCATATCCTTTATTAAAAAACACTTCATTATTCAAATTTTCAAATGAGCCAAAAAAGCCAAGGTTTCATCAACATGAGGAAACCAGTAAAACCATAGATATAAAAATTACAGCAAACATGACAAAAAGAGATCATAATAAATAAAAGGAAATAAAAGACGAGAAGCCTAAATCAGATTAGCTAATTGTCTAAATGTGCCTTCAAGCCAATGTGGGTCACTAGTGGCAACATAAGATTGATAATTAAGAAGCATTAAGGCACTACATGCGATTTTAGTTGCTGGTACATTACATATTTCTGGAATAATCACCAGAGTGCCTATCACAAAACATTGAAGCAATCCATTTATGTTCTCAATGAGAGCTCTGTTTTGAGGGAACCGTAAAGGATGTTGGACCGCTTCAAATACTGAAGGGAATGATACTTTAAAAATCACATGTTGGTGTTGCATGTTAATCATCGATGATTCTATAGCCCATAAGAGATTTAGAAAGCCAACATCTAGAGATGAGACTAAACGCGATAAATATCTTCGACCATGAGTTATGCTAAGACCATCTGAATTACTTAAAAGTCATGCCACACCAGAATTCCACTCATGACCAAATTAGTTATTGGTTTGGTCCGTATCCAAATCAGTAGCAAAATGCTACGGTTTGATACAAATTTTCTATTACTTACTGATTTCTGTATTCGTAGCTAAGTTGTAGCAAAGCGTAGCAACAGTTGCTATTGATTTTATCTGTGGCAAATGTTGTAACTATTTCATCGATCCAACATTGATGATGTGCCATGCTCGAAGTTTTTTAACCGAAACAATCACTATAAGTAAATTAAATAATCTCGTATTTGTAGAGCTTGTAATCGTTTAGGTTTTACACTATCAATCCTACTCTCCCATCGATTTTGTGATTATCGTTTGAGTGTTAAGCCATTCACCATTTCTCTCTCTGTCTGTCTCCGAGTTCTTGGTTGAAGATGAAACAAACAACAAATATGTTGAACAATCCCACAAAATAACGCTGCTTTTGTAGATGAGGAAGCCAAATGATATAGCGGGAGACTAAGGCTGTGGCATAACAAGCTGTTGGATTAATTTCATACAACCTGCTTCACACACCTTTATATTTTCCTTTCGTGTTTGTTCCATTGTCACCTTGTCCTCCTCACATCATTATAAATAGCACTTTAAATAACAAATTTATATGTTTGTGCATGGCGCAAAAATTATATAACGATAAGTAGTATTGTTCCATAATAAAATTAGTTTTTCCTTTTTCGTGATGGTTCATTCATCCAATGGAAGAAAATGATTACTACTAATTAACCAACTAGTGAAGCCTCCAGGATTTCCCTAAGTAGAAATTTCGAGTCAAATGATTATTAGAACAAACAAACAAAATATATATACCAAAGTTTTTGTAAAGGAAAACAAATCAGACCACCATGACGGTTTCTATCTCTTCATCAGATGATCTCAGTGGCGGCATATCCATAACGTGATCGACGAATGTTCTCCCGCCGTTTCTTCAACACATATCCGCCGACGCCGATCACACTCGCGGCGGCTGCAATCATTCCAACCGCGATTCTGACCTTATTTCCGCCTCCAGAGGGTTTTCCTCCTTTCGTCCCGGTTATGTCGGTGTGACTGAGATCATTGGCTTCCGGGAATGGAGACGGAGATGGAGACATTTTGGTTTCTGATTGCGGCGGCGACGAATGATTATCAATAGGAGCCGGAGCTGGAGCCGGAGACGGTGAAAGTCCTTCAGTTAAAACGTCAGGGGATACGATTCCCGCCATTAACAGAGCTACAATGATAAACTCCACCTTCATCATCATCTTGAATATTTTGTTATAGGAACAAGAGATGGAGAGAGACGGAGGATATATAGGGTGCACCAGACGAATGGGAATTTGCCACGTCAAAGGTGTATAGAAACCAGATAGGGAGCGTTGCATCAGATCAGGTCATGTGATTCATTTCCACTTGAGTTACGTTAGGAATTGCTTCGAAACCTAAACTCATGCCTAACGGTCAATGCTATGGGATTTGAAAAATTTAGTTGTGGACTTTTTTTTTATTCAATATTTGTCTATCAATTAATGGAAAAAAATATGTATAATAAGAAGAAGCAAAGGAAAAAGAAGGAATATATATAAAGAGTCAATGATCAGAATCGTAAGGCAAGTAACCACTTTATAAATGTTGATGCCTACCGGAGCAAAGTTAAATTTGATTGCTTTAATGGTAGGCTTTTAACTAATTTTATAAGGTTTGACAACACCAAAGAAGAAATGTAATCTAGTGGCTAAAATAAAGAATAAGGAAAATGGAGGAGAAAATAAAAAGAAAAATCAAACTTTACCATTACCGGAAATGAATAAAACGTTTAAAATGTTTGAAGCTTTGAACTGATTTGGGTCATAAACATCCGCAGGAATCAAGCTTGAAAACAAAGAAGGTTGAGTTAGAGCAACTCACAAGCATGCGAGAGATCCGGAGATAATAATTCTCTTAAATAATCAGAAAAAAAAAAAGATCAAGGGCATCCTGGTAAATAATCAGAGGTCTGGACTCTGGATGCTTCTCTAAGAAAACCTATATGAGTATTTTCAGAAATACCAAATAGATCTGGATCATTTTGAAATTATTGAAGGTTCTGGTGTTAGGAGCGTCTTAACTTGGGTAAATTATGCAAATATTGAAATATACGGGTGTTTCAAAAAATAGTAAAAGATATTGGGTACTAGAGGAAATATTAAAAGTTGGGTTATTCAGGTAAATAGAGAACTTCCAAGTCAATTTTTATAGCTAAAGGAAGATAAGAGTCATTTAGTAAATAATAAAACATATGAGGCATTCAGTAAATATTAAAAGTTCCACGTTCTTCTAGAGTAGAGAAAACTCCGGCAGTAAATATAAAAGTATACTATTACGACAGTAAATTCAAGTACATGTTGATTTAGTACCAATTGAAACAGTGAATTTGAGACTCTACGATTGATGAAAGATCATATGGTTGGATTTTTATTCATCTGATTGTGTTAGCTTATTTCACTACACTTCTATATGTTGACCTTCTACATTTAAAAATAAAACGTTTGGAAATTGTCGTTCCCGAAACTGAAATTACTCATCTCCATCTTTCTTTCTATAGTTCAAACTCATATGATGAAACAACATATAACTTAAGGTAAGAAGACATACATAACTCATAGTCCTTTACTGAGCTTTCGGATCACAACTCGTCCTTGGAGTCACTTTTGCTACTAGGTTCTTCTTTGGTCTCGATAGTTTCTACTTTTGGTGTGGACTCGGCAGTTTTAGGAGATTCAGTTGATGCAGGTTTCTCCAATTTGAACGGGATCGTTGCGTGTTTCCTCATAAACTTGTAAAATGCAACCACAGTACGGTCTGTATCTACTGTTATCTGCTCCACAACACGACAAAACAAAGACAATTCTCTGTTATAGAAGGAATCTCAGAAGACAAACAGAACCATTGCTGTAAAGAGAAGCAGAACTTACCGGCTCTGATGTCTTGTTGCCTGCGGGGAAGAAGAGAATTGTAGGGAACCCCTCAGCCTGCAAAAGAGTTTTACATCATAACCTGAAAAAATCAACTCAGAGGCTTTGAACATAAAAGACTTTTATTGTTTTATTACCTTTGCCTTGGGATGTTCATTGGTTGATCCATCCATCTTAGCTATAACAAGAGAATCAATGCTTTGTAAATGTTTCGCAAGTTTGTTATACATTGGCTCAAGGGCCTGACAATGGCCACACCATGGTGCATACACCTCTAGAAGAACATCCTTAGACTCATCCAGAACTATTTCATCAAAGTTATCTCCCACCACTATTTTCACATCTCCATCGTTCTGCAGACACCAAAATTTAAGTCCGGTGTTACATGGATAAAGAAGACGAATCAAAGATGAATGCTACAAAAAGTAAGAGACATTTTTACCTTTTCAGGAATGGGGTCTGATTTATAGAAAGGCTTTAGCTTGTCACTCACGAAGTCCTCAGCAAATGTCTACAGGAGATTACAGGTTAAACAAATAATCTTTACCAGTGAATTCAGATTCTACAAGTGAAAGAAAGTTCAAAGAGATACCTTAATTTTATCTGACTTGATTTCACCATCGAAGAAGTATTTTTTAGGATCATCGTTCCCTGTGTAGGCAATAAGCTACACACAGACCAACATTCGGGGATATATTTAGCATATGATCACCGAAAGGAATAGGAATCGAGATTCTTATAAAATGTGCAACTCTTGCAAACATAGAACAAAAACGAAAAAACAACTTACCTTAGGACCATTTCCAGACACACCAAAATATTCAGCAACTGGCTTCCCATAATCCTCATTATCCAGTTCCACAGTTACAAAGATGAGCTGTAGCAAGAAACAAAGCCTTCTTAGAAGTAACCTAACCAAGATAACATATAGCCATCGTTGCCCCCAATAATCATTTTTCAAGGACTCGATCATGATGTGAAACAAAGAATTTCAAATAAATCAGAGTTAAACTTGGCTGGACCTATGTTCCTACCTTTCCTTTAAATGATTTCGCTGCTTCTTGAAATTCCAGAAGAACCTTTTCTGACTCCTTTTTGGTAGCGAACAACAACAACTGCAAAGATAACATATACGTCCATGTTAGTAAACCGACCTAAACCATTTTCGAATCTGAATTGAACATTGACACACCTGCTTCTTGATTACACTCTCAAAAATTTCCGGGGCACTCTCTCTGGTGAAAACAGAGACCAAAGGAAGCCTGTTGGCAGCCACAAAACTAACTAGAGCAGACTTAACAAATTCCCCATCTGCATATTAATAAACCAAACATAATAAGCGAATACCAAAGAACAAGATCACTGAATCAAGGCATAAAATTTTTTTTTAAAGAACCAACCAAAATGGCTAATCTTCTCCTCTTCGCTCTTAACTAGGACCAAAGCAGGCCGTTTAGCCTCCGGATCCATGTGGAACATCTTGGCAACATCGGGGTTCACTGTTTGGTAGAAGTTCACATCGTCTTCAGCTTTGGAAGCAGCAGCAAATTGGTCGTGCTCAACACCCTGTGAATTCACATTTTGGATAATGCAAAAATGTAAAGCATTGTGTTACTTACTTTGAGAACGAACAACAACGATTCAAAGGCTATATACCAAGTTGATAGAGGAACCTTACCACCAAGGAGTTCAAGTAACCCAACACGACTTTCTTTCCAGAAGTCAACACCTTCTCGGCATCATCTAATGTGGTTAGATTATACACACTAGGGCCTATCTTCTTCTTCACCCATGTCACAATTGTTTCCCTAAATCATAAGTCAGTAAATCTTTCAGGAACCCTAACTCCAATCAGATCAGACAAATACAATTCACACGGAAATTGAAATAGGTACCAAAATCCAATTGAACCGAGATTCATTTACCTGGTCCTCCCTCCAGTGTAAGGCCTGTGCTCGCCATCTACGAAGAAAAGAAGGGTCGGGAATCCCTGAACGCTATACTCGTGAGCTAGCTCGTTCTCCTCCGTCGCGTCGATTTTAGCCAAAACGACACCATCGTCTTTCAGCTCCGTCGCGGCGGCGGCATACTCGGGAGCAAGAGACTGGCAATGACCACACCACGGCGCGTAGAACTCAACCAAAACATATTGGTTGTTCTCGATCACGGTACTGAAGTTGCGCTCCTTAATGACCACCACGTCTTTCTCGTCGACTTCAGGCGCCGGGAACGGATCCGAGTCAGAATTGCCTAGATCGGAGAGATCTCCCTCTTCTTCATCGTCGTACATCTCGTTATCTTCCTCTTCTCCTCCGTCAAATTCGTCAAGTCCAGAGGAGGCAAGTGGCTCAGCGGGGCCGTCTTCTTTGAGATCCTCGAGGTCTTCGAGGAAGCTGAGATCCTCATCGTCTACGTCGGAGGAAGAGGCGGCGAAAGAAGGAGAAACGGCGGAGAAAATGAGAAGAGCGGTGAGAGAAAAGAGGAGAAAAACGCGGAACGCCATTTTAGTGTGACTGTGAATTAGAAACTCTCTACTCTGGAGATGTTATGAATTATGATCTACTAACTACAAGCTCATTATTTCTTACATATATGTTATTAGTCACCTTTAACGTCGTCGTTTTAATTGGATTACTCCATAATCCCCATAATTTAAAATTTATTACAAGATACTATTTCATTGACTAAAATTCAACAAATGGAAAATAATCGTAACCGAAAATTTTCACTCAGCATCCAAATTCGGGTATCCGAGAATAAACGGATTAGATAGCGATTAACCGATTATTTACATTCCTCCAAATTTTCACTCAGCACCCAAATTCTAGTCCAATACATAAATCATTTACTTTGATTGTTTCTAGTTTGACTGATTGATTATAATTATAATCATTTACTTTGATTATCATTTACTTTAATTATAATTAGTCATGAGTTTTAGATCATCTATATATATATATATAATTAAAAAGTAAGTGATTCAGAAGTTTGATTTAGTAGAATTTATAAAAAAAAGTCATGAAAGGAATCACAAAACTACACATTAGATTTGATGCAAAGAATATCATCACAGCCATTACGACAAAGAAAGCGCCAAAAGAAATTATCGGCATAGTTCAAGACATTGTCTGTTTAGCCAATCTTTTTTAGACACTATCGTTTGAATTTATTCCGCGTGTGGAAAATTTTCTAACTGATGAGCTAGCTAAAACAATCCTACGATCCAGGACCTTGGTTCTATCTATACTTCCGTAATTCATGAATGAAATATTTCCATTCCAAAAAAAAAAAAATAACATGAAATTTATGAGCGAGTGAAGAACTGAGTTGAACTGATTCCATTTTTTTCAATTACTTAGCTTACAGGTTTGGTGCTTTGCTAACATTCATTGAAACTCAAGAACATACTTGACAATGACATTTCTTATTTAACTCCGTTACTACTCTGAAAGTTATAATCAATGCCGAATCCGATAAAAGCACACTAAATAACAAACTTAGTCCTAGGTTCAACTGAATACTCTTCTTTGCAATGACAAGACCTAGAAAGAAACGAAGAAAAAGACTCTAAAAAGAACTACTTGTTTGGTGATTCAAGCATCAGAGTGAATCACAATGGTGCGGATTATATTAGCACGCCGTTTAATGATCACAAAGTAGATTCCCATTAAGAGAAACGCTGCGAAAGAAACGCCTAACACTATTCCTAGGGTTTCTCCTCGTCCTCCTCCATCTCTGTTACTCTCATTATTTATGTGTTCGTCTGATGAAACTTTACTTCCTTGTGTATCCGCTTCTTCATTATTAGATGTCTTCGAAGGTGAAGGCGAAGGTGAAATTGATGGCGAAGTAGTGGGATTCATGTGATCAGGGAGTGATGATTTTGGGTGAAAGAAATCGTAAGCTTGGGGAGAAAAAGCAGTTGGGTTTGAATAAGCTGGACCATGAACAGGTCTACTTCCTGCTATGGAGACACAGAGAAGCAAAGAGAAGCAAGAGAAAAAGAAGAGCGAAGAGTGACTTAGGTTTGTCATGTTTTTTTCTTGTTCTCTCTATAAGTTTTGTAAATGTTTTGATTTTTGTTTAGTGTGTTTGTGTAGTTTTTTGGGTTTTATAGGGTTGGTTATAGAGGAGATTGTCGTTGCTTGAAGTGCAATTTTGTATGATTGTATAATATTAAGTTAAAATTTAAAAATAAATAAAAAGAACAAAGAAAAGGGTGTTTTCGAATGAGTCATGAAAAATACTTTGGTTCATGCAGTTTTTGTTTGCTTGTCTCTATAATAAATTAACAGAACACAACAGCTGTAATTTGTTGGTTTTAACGTTTGTATTTACATCGTTTGTATTTTATCTATGGATCAATTGGTTAAATGTTATAAAGATTTGTTCCTCTTCTTCTTTCATTTTTTAGGGGTAAAATTGGTGACAAAGAAGTAAAACCTTTTTTAAAAAAAAGATTGGTGACGAAGAATGCATGAAGAGTTTGTTAGCTTGAAGGAACCGCAATGAAAACTAAAAACAAGGAAAAGTAGTATGGTCCACCATTTGGGTTCGCATTGTTATTTTCTCTTTTCTATTTCTCCTGTTGTTATCTTTCAAGTATTTCGATCGGTTTGGAGAAATAACGTGAAACTGAATTACATCAATTTAAACCAAACCGTAAAACTGGTATATGTAAAATCAAAAAGGACCAACGCGGGGTTGGTCCAGTTGTTAAAAGGGTCTCGGCTGAAACTTCCGCCAGCTGAATTCAATTCTCGTTGGGAGAGATCTCCCCTTAAA
The DNA here is from genome assembly GCA_900116095.1 of Euclidium syriacum. Classification (NCBI taxonomy): domain Eukaryota; kingdom Viridiplantae; phylum Streptophyta; class Magnoliopsida; order Brassicales; family Brassicaceae; genus Euclidium; species Euclidium syriacum. The sequence goes on from FPAK01000006.1 coordinate 10,224,971, forward strand.
TGGATGAATTTAACATGGCGTGGATTTCGCCCCGGTGATTAATCTGGATTTTAGTTTAGGATCACACCGGTTATACCAAAACAAAAAAAATCAAAACTTGGTTTATTTAAAGATCGGGATTTCGTTCGGTTTGAATCTGAGTTGATTTTTGTTCTGTTTGGTTTGTTTCACTCTTTCGATTAGAAACTGCGTTGATTTAAGGATCGGGATTTCAATCGGTTTTAAATTAAACCAAATCCGGTTCACTCTTTACATTACAATGCGAGAGAAAAAGTGACTTTGTTTTTCCGTTGGTTTCTGACAACAACTATATACATTGATTATATTGTAATGAGTAATGAGTAATCCATAATAATTGACACTTTAAAAAGGTGCTTGAAAGTGGAAAGGAAACTCAAAGTTAATGGTTTTGCTAAATTAGAGATAAAGTGACTTCTCCTTGTACCTCGTATATCCTTGTAAAGCATTTGGGATTCTCGAGAGAAATAGAATCAAAGCAACATTAACGTTAACTCTAAGAAAAGAAAAAAAGCGAAATATTTGGGATTGATCGTAACGCAACATTAATTAATACCACATTTACACGAATCGGAAATTCCATGAAATTAAAAAAGAAAAAAAAAACAGAAAATAACAAAAGATATAGGCAACTTCCGCTCAATACAGTGGTAGTGAATTTTGTGGTAATCATCATTTGATGAAAGATTAACTTATGGCATAAATAAAACAATTTAAAATTAAGCAGAGCTCCTAAAGGAACCAAGAGCTTTAACCGCAGCCGCTCTTAGAACATACTCATGGTAGAACGCAGCCGCTGCTGCTCCGGTCATCGGTCCCACCCAAAATATCCACTGTTCAAACATATAACAAAAAAAAAAACACTATTACTTCTTATAAATTTTAACTAATTAAAACGATTTGTAAAATTATTGACGTACTTGGTCGTCCCAGGCCTTTTCCTGGTTGTAGATAACAGCAGCTCCGAAGCTACGAGCCGGGTTGATTCCGGTTCCGGTAATGGGAATGGTAGCTAAATGAACCATGAAGACGGCAAATCCGATGGGAAGTGGCGCCAAAACTGGAATGTGGGAGTCACGTGCACTCCGCTTGGGGTCAGTGGCCGAGAAAACGGTGTAGACAAGCACAAATGTTCCGATGATCTCGGCGCCAAGTCCGGTACCTTTGTTGTAGCCGTCGGCGAGTTCGTTAGCCCCACCTCCATATCTACATATTATTTAGTTATATTTTATAGTCAATAAAACAGCATAATCATATTAAATATCCTAAGGACTTGATCATTATATAAATTTATATTAAATTTAATTTTTGTACACATTTTTTTAAGAGTTAAGAGACATGAAGGAACCTGGTGTAGTAAGAACTTTGAAATGCTTTGACGAGACCGCAACCGCAGATGGCACCAAGACACTGAGCCACAATGTATAACACTGTCCGCAACAATGACACTTTTCGAGCAATGAACAGTCCCACAGTCACAGCCGGATTTATGTGACCACCTTCATTAGATTATCACGCAAATAACAAACAAAAAGAAAAAGATTAATTCTCCTGATTGGTCAATTTAAAATTTAAGGTTGTATTTAAATTCGGTGTTACTTTATTGTTACGTTAAACGTTTGTGTATAAAGATACTACTTACCGGAGATACCGGCGGTACAGTAAACGAGGACAAAGATCATTCCACCGAAAGCCCAAGCGATTCCTAATATCCCTACGCCGCCGCAATCTACTCCTCCGGCGGTTGCGTCGGTCTGAGCTTTGTAACCGATTACGGTGAGGATTGAGACGTAAAGAAACAGAAGCGTCGCCACGAACTCAGCTATTACCGCTCTGTAAAGCGACCACTTCCCTAGCTCCGCAATGTCCAAAAATGGTGTTGGAGGCGGATCATTGTAGTCTCTCGCCGCCGTTACTCCGCCCTCTTGCACCTCCAATTCTTTTGCCATCGCCAAAGATGAAGAGAGAGAGATGGAGTTTTAATGTTTGGAAATGAGATTTGTAGCTCTTTGGGTTTTATTGTGTGTGTATAAATACATAGGGACTGTACAAAGGTTTGGTATAAGTACATTATAAGACAAATAATTTATGGTTTGATAATTATGTGGACGGTTGATTAGAAATATTTTCTTTTGGAAATAATTACGAAAGGAATCATATCTAATGATCTGTATGCCTCAAATGAGCTGGTTCTATAATGCAAAACATCCCAATTTCCTATAATGTTCTTAGTTTTTGGAATTTTGCTATTGGTTTATCAGTATTCATTTACTCTTTCATAAAATAAAATGGCATGTCGGGTTTAATTTTCAGCCTGCTCGAATACAGTAATGAGTCCTTTTATGCATATCAAGTTCTATGATTCTCTTAATAACTTTTTTTTTACAGATTCAAGTTCTATGATTTAATTATAATCTGTGTTATACACTTGCTTTTAAAAGGAATAAATGTTGATTGATTTGATGTTTAGCATATATAAAATAGTACACAAATAAATAAATAAAAATTAAAAAAAAAAAAAAACAACGATGAGAGGAAACGACATAATAAACCGAAAGTACTGTTTTTTAATATCGTTCTTATGATTGATAAATAATAAAATAATTCATGTTGGTACCAAAATGTGGACACCATGAAATAAGAAAATATGGTTCAACAAAACATGTATCACTAAACAAAGTGGTGAAAAACCTTTAACAAAAAAAAAAAAAAGTGGTGAAGCGAACAAAACCAACCAAACTGTAGAGGAGATAGATACCAAGGGACTCTCTCGAACTCAAGACCATCATCTGAAATCAACTACAACGGTTAGTAACGGTCATGTAACAAAAACTCGTAACAACTGAAACAAAGTGTTAATGACGAATTTGTTGAAGTTAGTTTGGAGTAAATACTTAAAACAAGTATATAAAAAGAGAAAAAGATGAGTTAACAAGAGACAAATCATTTATTTCACACACTCACATTATATACTAATTTTAACTCACTTTGTTCTTATATATGTCTTGGAACTGAATTCTATTTGTATTCTTGTGTCAAATGTAAATAGCTATTCTCAATAGTTATTTACCTTCTGGTATATGAGGTTTATTGAGCTATGAAAAAAAAATGTGAATACCAAAATTTCTACATGAACAACAATAACAAAAATAAGAATTCCCCACACGTAAATTTAGCACTATAGTTTTTTTTTTCTCTTTGTACCTCCTCTTCATTTACTTTTGTATTCCAAAAATATATATTTCTCTTTCTCTATTCCTCACACGAAATCCATCCACTCACCAAAGAAACATTTATTTTTTAATTATCATATTTTCCAAATTAAGACTTTATATATAGTATTTCTCCTTTAATTTCATCATTCAATTCCACAATATCTTGTAAAAATTAATAACTCATATCGATTTGTTAATTATATTATCCGCCATTCACAAATTAACAAATAAAACTATGTGGTAGTAGGTCTAGTAGTTTCTATTTGTGATGAGGCTTATATCCTCAATTCTGGATTTATCTAATCATTTCACTTGGTTACCCGTAAATTTTTTATACGATAAAAAAACCCGGATTTATATGGATCTCGGGGCTTTATATGACTTTCGGCCTATGATAACTCCGGTTATAAAGAAATTAACCCTAAACAGTGGATAATCTAATCTGCAGTCTTTTACTTCGTTTTCGTAACTTCTAATATCATATTATAGAGAGTAGCCCATTGTTCATACTGTACACCACATTTGTATAATTGTATAGCCAAACCTATCTTTCCAGACTCTCCACTAATTTATGTCGAGTAAGGTGTCTCTTCAATTCAACATATTGTATAATAAATAAATATATTAAAAAAAAACATTTTGTATTATATGCGTAGTACATTTTACAAATAACATGATTAGGGGTCAGAGCTGTCCTAAATTTGTATGATTAGGCAAGATAAACTTGTTTAAAGCCGTCCAGCAACCCACGATTTAGACATTCTTGTGTTTGTATTGAACTTAATTGGACTTTTAATTAATTTGATATTTTTCAATTGTTGTTGCAACATCAAATTCCATCTCCTTATTATTTTTCATTATTCAGTTTGCAATTTTTTTAGATTTAATTGGTCATCTATACCTAGCCCAGCCTGTTACACTTTCTTAGAAATATTTGGATTAATGTTTACTAATATCATATGATACTCTCTATATACTCTAGCTGAACAAGTTTCTTTAAATGAAATATAGCGGTAAAAGGAAAAAATAACAATAAGAACAACACCAGAGGAAAATGATCTAATAGAAAGGAGAAGCAAGTGAATGACAGTCAGATAATACGATTGTGGGAAATACATTTAATGAAAATTCTACCTCAGAAGTCTTTAAACCCACCCGAAAATAAAAGAAAAGACATCATACTCATCTATAGCAAAAACATTGTCTACCAAGAAAAGAAGCTTTGTTATTTATCACACCAAAAGAGATAGGAATCATATAAAGGTCCTGTAACTAATTAGCATATGAAGAAAGATACTCTTTTTTGGGAATTACATTTTAACATGCAAGAGTTTATTGTCATTAATGTTTTGTTCAGTGAACAAGCAAAGTCTCTTCCCGCTCACATGAAAGGAAATCTACAAGTGTAGAGTTTTCGTGTAAAAGTTCTGAAGAGATATTTTTAATAAATAAGAACAAGAATTATTGTCTCTAATTTTAAAAATCGGTAGCTAAAATTAGTATATCTGTAAAATGGTTTACCACACAAGACTTATGGTCTTTATGGGTATGTGCATTCGGTTACTTGGTTCAGAATTAAGTCGGGTAATATTAGTTCCAAAGATTAGGATCTATTTGGTATTTTTAATGTTTGGATCCATTTCAGTTTGGTTCCTCCACAATTTGGGTCAATTCGGATAGTTGATCGGATAACCGACCTAGAACCAAAAATTTATCCGAATTTTGTTACTTTTTAACCGAATTACACAACGCGATATGAAATACAAAAATACCTAGAAAAAAAAAACAATAGATAAAATTTTAATGAAACTTGGTTAAATTGACAAACATAACTCGGATATTTAAGGTATATTGGTTATTTTTGTCTAAAATAGTTGATATATTCGGATTTATAATTGTATTTTAAGTATTTTGGTTATATCAAGTCTATTAATTAATATTTTTTTATATATAATTGTGTTTTTATTACTTCAGGTACCTATTCTGTTTTTGGCTTACTAGCAACCCATTAAACGAAGTTGGTTTCAACTAAATAGTTGAATTTAAAAAGAAAAATAATGAGGAGAAGATGATATAAGAATGAGATGTTAAAGAAAGAGCTCCATGACATGCAAAATCCGAACAACGTTGAAGCTCGTTATTATATGTTATCTTTGCCAGGTGAATACTTCTGTAACGTATCATTATATGTACGGTTCTTCCTAATCCTTCCAATTATTCAATTAATGTTGGACACATCATGTCTAATCACACATAAAATATGTGGTCTTTTCAGGTATGTCCTAAGAGTATTTTTGTATTGGATCTATATTTCAAATTTTGAACATGACAAGATCACATGTCACAGATATCCATAAGGTCACCATAGTCTAGATGGCTGATATGCATCTATACCCCTAAATCTATCAATTTATCTTAACGTATTCCATAGGTTCATCACCTTTCGTACCAATTTAGTTAGATTAATTATAGCTTAATTAGGCATTTAGGATTATTGCATTTGCAATTGGTGGTGTTAGGAGTGATACAAAAATCTTAATCAACGGTGATACAAGCTTAAGACCATTCAATTGGATTCATGAAATCAGACATTAGCTCCATACGATGGGGAAATTTATGAAATAATGGATTTCACAGAGCTTACGGATTATACTAGTTCTATTAGGCACAAGCCTAATAATGCTAACTGTAATTCAACAAGCCTTAACCAAAACTTAGTTAACTTTAGGCACAAAACTAATCCATACAAATCTACGGATTAGAAATGAACCAAATTATCACTAATAATCAAGACCTTAGAGTCTATCATATTATGAACCTCCTGATGCATTCAAAAACGATAACCAGAATCATCAGACAATGAAATCAAGTAGGCAGATTTATAGAAATGAAACATTCTAATTTATCCAAATGAAAGGATTCAAATGTGCAAACCCAAATATTGTCTCCGAATCTCAATTCCCAAAATATTAAGTAGTATACTAAAAAACAATTCCTCGAAATCAAACACAAAAACGAAATCGAAAATATAAGTAACCTCTTCACTCGTTAGGGATATCGATGTCTCCATTGCAGATTTCCTCCTGAATATCTTTTGGGTCTTTTCCGTCGACTGTGCAACCGACGGAGACGCATGTGCCTAAGATTTCCCTCACTGTTCCGCTCAATTCCTTGGCAATAGATCTGGGCCTCATGATCTTGGCGATCTCAATGACGTCTTCGAAGGAGATATTGCCGTTATGTTTGATGTTCTTCACCTTCTTCCTGTCTCTCTCTGGCTCCTTGAGCGCCTTGATGACCAGTGCCGCTGCCGATGGGACCACGGTGACCTTAGCTTGACGATTCTGCACGGTTAGTTTGACGGTCACTCGAAGGCCTTTCCATTCTTTCGCCGTCTCCTTGGCGATGTCTTCTCCGATCTTCTTCGGCGCGAGACCGAGAGGACCAATCTTCGGCGCGAGCGAACTTGCCGCTCCGACCTCACCTCCGGTGACGCGGACGTACACGTCGACGATTTGAGATGGGTCCAATTTCGGCGGCATTTTCTCCTACTTTTCTCACTCTTTCTCTGTAACGCGGCGTCTAGGGTTTCGTCTTCTCGTTTATAAAGCGCTCCTGCAGCTAGGGTTTTATAATCAAAATGACGAATTTATCCACACAATACGGGTTTGATTGCCCTAAACCGAAATCAAAAGTAGAAAGATATTGGTTAAATCAAAACCAAAATATACGAAAGACTTTGTGACTTTGAATGGTTTAATCAAGCATTAGAGAGGGTTATTTCATTTTAGATTTTTTTCCTGCTACAAACAAGTGAAAAGAAAACAATTTTGGTTCGTTTCGAAATTTCTTCTGTTTCGGTTCAGTTCAATGATTGGGATGTTTGTGAAGATTTTAGAACTAATTTAGGAAAATGAGTCTTTTGAAAGCAATATTAATGGACTCCTCACTCTTTTATCGTGGCCTCCTAAGATCTTGAAAGCCCAATGTTTTATTAACATACGCATCCAAAATTAAATTTATTTTCTCGATATCTTTTTTTGCACTTCAAAATATCTAGAATAACAAGGCCTTGGGGGCCCTGATTGCATGATAGCCATGGGATGATCACAAACTAAGGCAATGGGTGCATCCAGAGGATGTGCATGAAATTTTAATGATCAGACCTTCTATTTGACCGGGGTAAGTGATGTCATCAGTCGTATGCATACAAGAAATGACATATATTATGTGAAATCAGGGTACCAAACAAGTTAAGGGAATTAGAGGGTGAAAGAATTCGAAGTGGATATGTAGTAAATCCGGAAATGTATCCCTTGTTTTAAAAGACTTTGGAACTTTAATGTTTCTCCTAAGATCAACTGTTTTATTTTAAAATTTTGCTTTTTTGAAGAACTTTTCAATCATAAAATTAGGGATTTAATTTAAAGACAATATTAAATTCTTTAACTAGAAAAATGATATGGAGACTAAATGTTGGTGTCAGAATATAGGTTCACTAAAGAATAAAGCAATGGTCCAACAAGACCTGAATGTTTTATCCAAAACCTAAAGGCATTTTTCGAGTTTAAAGGCGCGTCGTGTGGAATGAAAATAAAAGTAATGAAGATCCGTACGATATTAAAAGATAAACCAAAACCGCTATTAAAGGAATTAGTGAATAACTAAAAGCGTTAATCTACTACCATATTAAAGTTGGAATTAAAAACTCCTAAAACCGTCCACACGTGTTTTAAATTTATCAGTAATATTGCTTCATATCATAATTTAAAAATAAAACATAAAACTAACTAAAAATGGTTTAGAAAATAAGAAAATTATTTCATAGTTTTTTATAAGAAAAAAACTTTGATGGTTGTACACATAAGATTCTAAACCCAAAATATTATTCCGCATCAACAATGAAAAATAAAATAGAAAATTAACAAAAACCCAAAAAAAATGTTTTAAAAAAAAATAATATCAAAGTTTTCTAAAGTATCAATTGTAAATAAGATTGAATTTGAAAGAACCAAGAATAAACAAAATTTTGATGTGATATAGTCCTCTAAATTATTTTTTTACATTTATAAATAATTAACTATTACGAAATGTGCATTTTTCGTTACATATTAATAGACTATGCATTTTAAAAACTTTTCATATAAGATTTAGATAAACAAAACTTATAAGTTATTAAGAAAATAAATAGAAAACTAATTCTCTCAAATTCTATTCGAATTAAATAATTTATTTATTATTTTCATTTAGTTTGAAGTGTTTAGATGCACCATACATCATATTGTGTTATAGTGCAACAAGAATGAAAATAATTTTCTGGTATAAAGTGACACTATTAGGTAAAAAAGAAAAACTAAATGCACATTTACATCTCAATCTTATAAGATTTTATAATGAATTGTGTGATCATTGAACACATATGTAATCAGTATCATCCAAACTATTTTTTTTATTATTAAAACTCCATTATTAGTCACATTTCAACTTAAATAAATTTGGTGCGAAGTTCAAAATATTAATGTACAGTTATGGAATCGTTTGATAGTTAACTTAAAGAGGTCAAAATATTGGGTTACAATTAACTTGTAAGTAACAAAATCAATGACGTATGTTTCAATGAAAACTAGGTTTTAACATGTGTGTGATGTGCGGATGGCTTTGCTTTCTTATTTTCAATCCGGCGGATAAAATTAGTTTAGATGTAATCGTTTTTTAATAGTAAGGTTTATGTGTAGATTATGATTGAAAAATCAATATATAAATTTAGTATAAAATTGGCGGCTTTGTAATCAATTGCGTTTGAGTTGTTGTATAATGTCATAGCAGTAAGTAAATTAGCGTATTTGATTATAACATTAAGTTAGATAGTGTTAAATAAAAGAGATCAAAAACTTCATATCCAATGAAGTTTGTGAATTGAAAGGTAGATTAAAAAAGAGAATGACACTAGATTTGTTTGTAAAAATAAATAATTGAAAACAAGATTCAACATTTTAGTGAGTAAAACATCTATTCTTTTTCTTTGATATGGTTTTTTGGATTGAAAAATATCTTCGAACAACTAACTTGATGATGCCCATATATTAGTATCTACAATAATTTAAATTCATAGATTAATAAGTGATATAAAGATTGTATATACGAAAGAAGTAAAAATGAATTAATGTATTAAGTATGATATACCTTCATTATCTCAATAAAAGCAAACTGTATAGTATAAATTGCTAATCTAACCACTTTTGTTTTTGTCACATGTTCGAAAAATATGTGGCAAATTAAAAAAGTCTATGTATATGAGTTTATATGGTAGAATTTGGTCTATGCAAAGAAAAAATAGTAATGACTATACCTATAAATTTATTGATATGATAAATTAGAAAAAAGTTAAGAGTATGAAATTTATTATAGAGATCGACGTGGATTTCTCTAAATATTTGTCTTTTAAAATCGAGTATCCAAGTTTGTAACATACCAACGTTTATCACTTCACTAATACATCTTCATAATTAAAAAATGTAAGATATAATCTAATTAAAAAAAATTTAAAAACCATTTTTTGATTAAAATAAATTGTTATACACTATTTTTTATCATATTAAAATATTATTTATTAAAACATTTCTTATCTTTCTGAACGTGAAAGAAATTTTGATCAAAATTTACAAATAAAAATAAGTGATTATCTATTGGTTCTAGAATAATTCTAAACTATGTATTTTAGTGAAAGTATTTATGTACAATTATGGATTCGCTTGATAGTTAACTTAAATAGGTCAAAATATTAGATTATGATAAACTTATAAGTAACAAAAATAATAACAAAAACAATGAAGTATGCTTGGAGCACCACTAAAAGGTTTGATTGAGATGAATCAGTGGACACTTGTTTACTCACTTTTTTCCTAAGGATTTCCAAGAAGCCCATAACTTAACCTGTTAGTTTCTATTAATCTCTAGCTTTTTTTTAGTTTTAAGCCCATTTGTATTCTCCCAACCCATTTTTTGGTCAAGTAATGAAATAGTCGGAGAAAAAAATGACGAGGTGATGATATCAATGGGGTTAACAAAGAAATTCACAAGATCTATTTTAAAAATTCGAGTACGCAACATATCTGTCATAAATTTGTTTGCATATTTGTTGCAAATTCTTTGCATAGTTCTCTGTAATAGATGATTCATCTGGGACAAATTTGTTACAAATTTCTTTGCATAATTCTAATAATCTATTATGCCAATGACACGGACCAGCTGAGTTATATAAAAGAAACTAGCATCACATCGATTAATCACTTTAATAACTCGACATATAATGAAATAAAAAAATAGTCCAATGATTCACCACTAACTTAAAAAATTTGGTATAAATCGTATTCCCACTTTTCCCTGAGCCTTGTGACTGGCTGTATCTATTTAATAAGATTTTTAAAGTTATTGTTTATTTAATGTGTTATAGTTGCACCTCGTAAGTTTGTGGAAAGGATAACATGATTGGACAAAGCATTTTATTTTTATTAGTTTTTTCTCAGTAAAGTCACTTTATTATCATCATCACCCTTACAGCGCAGTATTTTAACTTTTCCTTTCCCCAATCATTATTATATTTGGCTAATAATATCGATGTGCCCACTATGTCGACACCTAACAAAAGATAAATAATGCTTTTATCCGGTTTATGTATAAGTTAATAACATTTCGACTTAATTGAAGAACTATTCATGTATAAGTTGATAACATTCCGAAGACACCAAATATTTTTGAACTTTATTTACTGTTGTTATTTTCCACACCCAATATGAACGAGTGAACGACTTTCATAAAAAAAATAAAAAATTCTAAATTACTAATGAGGATTCTCAGTTTTGATCTAACTATTTTCTGATTCAATAATTTCTGACAATATGGAAAGTGACCCCAAGATTAATATTGACCATGTAATTTTTTTAATTACAATAAAACTGCGTCGATGTAACAAAACTTTATACTTAAAAATGCGTGAGTGTGGATAGACACAAAAGAAAACTCAACAAAAAATAAATAAAGAAGTTTTATTTGAAGAAAACACTTGATAACTAAATGGGTCCCACGAAAATTCAACGTTCAACGAATCTCGTGAAACAAGAAAAAAAACCCACTTGCAAGTTCATCTCACGCGCCATAATCTACCTCAAGGATATGAGAAAATATCAAGATATTATCGAGATGGTAGGAGACTGTCGCGCGTGGGAGGACATCGAGAAAACGAAAGCGAAAGGACTTGAAACCTGAAATCCAGCTGTCGAGATATAAGCGCGTTAGATCCGAGTAGTGGGTCCTACTTTCACGTGTCATCCATCTAAGTTTCATAACACCACGTGTAATGAGATTGGGGTTTGTTTGGACACGTGGTTTGATCGTAAAGACTATGCTTTGTCTCTCTTTTGAACTGGGGGAGGAAGGAAGAAAGAGATCCAGCCCCACCCGAGTCACGACAAAACTTTAACCAAATTATGGTTTATTTTTCAATATATGATATTTTAGGAGGTATGAAGAGAATCTCTCTATATCCATTTATAATTCAAAATTCATTTTGGTTTATTAGGTTTAAATTCAGGTCAAAACAAATATTAAAATATCTGTTGAAATTCTTGTATTGAGATCTGTCCTTCTTTGTGTATTTTAATTTTTAATTTTTAATTTTGCTTTTATAAGTCGGTGTTGGTTTTGTTGAAACCACCAAATATTCCCCTATTTTTGATGCTTATATGCAAGAGAAAACAAGAGACTTGTTTGTACCTGCATGATCTTTATAATAATAGTTTCTTTTTAACGCAATAAAAAATAGCTTTAAAAAAATGATTTCCATCGTAGGACAACATTTTCTCATGGAAAAAAACTGAGAAACGGGCTTACTCATAGTTACTTATTACTATAGTACTAGTATCTATAGGTCGCATAACATTTAAAATACGGATAAGATATAATTTAATTAAAATGTTTTATAAGTGTGAACTGTAGAGTTGTTGTTCGAGTTAAACTCTACAAAATACGAGGAAAGCCAGAGGCGACTGAAAACCAAAACAAATAGTGCATATAAATTAGTAGTTTAATAGAAGTAACACGGAATATGTTATAGGGAAGAGAAAATAAATATACTAAAATAAGTAAATCACGAGGGAAAGTACGAGTGCCAGCTTTGTGCAGAGTGAGTTTCATTGGATAACGAAGATAAATTATTATTAAATAAAATTTCGACGTTGGAACGGCTAAATTTTACGAGTTATGATGTAATCTTCGACGGTTCTGGTTCTCCGCGCCGCTTATACATTACACTATACCACCGACCTACCTCGTAAGTTTCCAAACGCTCGATGCTTATCTTATTTTTATTTATATATTCCCTATTATTCTCCGTCCATGCGTTCTTTTATCATTTTTATATATTTACATATATTTTTTTTGCTTAAGTATTTTTTTATTTTTGAGGACTGCTGTATTTCAAGTTTTCAATATATCTATTATTGAGATTTATATGTACGTAAGAGATATATGAATTTTTTTTTAATAAAAGTTATCTGTATTTTTTTTTTGGTCCTGATGTTATCTCTAATTATGTTTTAACTTAGTATATCCGATTTGGATATACTTTACTCAAGGTAATATTGTACGGATAAGTCAAAACTAAAAATGGTAAGGAGATGTCAAAATATTTAATTGTATGAACTTAAATTTTCTGATATTAGTTGAACTTACATATAGCGTTCCTTACGTAGAAAATAATAATAATAATAATAATAATAATTAAAAAAACACTTCTATAATTATAAAATCAATTTAGATTACGTATATTTAGTGATAGATAGATGAAGAGAAAGTAATCAAGTACCAAATATATATATGGAAACTATGAACTTAAAGTCGAATAGTTATTTTTCGAGACAAAAGAACTGAACTAGGTGATAAGAATATGCCAATACGCCACATGTAATATTCTTCACGGATCAAAGGGTAACTTTCGCGTTTGTGGGCATTTTCGGCAACTCATTGGATTCATTTTAAAAGTCAAGGGTATTATGGTAATTGACAATCTGACGGAAACTGGAAGTTAACAGAGAGAAGAGAAGAGAGGGTCCCTTATCCATTTTATCCAACCCGGAGCCCGACCCTGTTATAAAAGCAAATACTCCCTCAAGACTATTTCTTCTCATAGCAAAACAAAATTCGAGATTTAAATAACAAAACTTAAAATTTAAATTCCTAAATTTCTTCTTCTCCTTCTTCAATGGCGACGGGGAAAAGCTACTACGCTCGGCCTAGCTACCGCTTTCTCGGTACCGATCAGCCTTACTTCGCCGCCACCGATTCAGGACTCGAATTCGATGAAGCCGATCTCTACGCCTCAGCCGGTTCCGTCCACTCAGATTCGCCGGATTTTCGCCGGAAAATCTCCACATCGGGCCGATCCGGGAAGAAATCTTCAAATCGACCATCCACGTGTGCCGCCGCGTCGACTGCCGTAGCGGCTTCGTCTCTCCCGGTGAACGTGCCGGACTGGTCGAAGATTCTCCGGGAAGAGCACCGCGATAATCGCCGGAGAAGCATCGAGGATGATGACGGCGATTACGAAAATGGAGGCGATTGGTTGGATGCAAGTGGCGGACGATTGCCGCCGCACGAGTTTCTGGCGAGGACGAGAATGGCGTCGTTCTCGGTGCATGAAGGAGTTGGAAGGACATTGAAAGGAAGAGATCTCAGTAGGGTCAGAAATGCAATTTTTGAAAAAATTGGGTTCCAGGATTGATATTTCAAAACTTTGAGATCCCTTTATTTTTGGCTTTTACTTAAATCATTTTCTCTTGTTAACGAGTAACTATCAAAGAGAGAGAGAGCATGTAATATTTCTAGAAATGCCCTCGATTTATCGTCTATTTCGAAAATCTTACCCATGTAATTTTTTTAACTTTGAGGTTTATCACATTTTGCGTATGAGTAATAGAATGTAATGTTTTGACAGTTTGGAAACGAAAAACACTCGCCGTTTATTTTATTATTCAGCAGTTATTTTAAGCGAATTGAACTGCAAAATCCAGATTTGAGAAGTTTCGTCATTGGAATTAAGTTTAGGGGTGGAAAATGGATAAACCAGAAAATTGGGGCAAAAAAGTATCAATTATTGGTGGGATTTTTGGGTGTTTGATGTGGTGGGTAAGAAAAGCAGAGGCTACAAACACATGAAAGTGACATCGTTGCTTGAGAATTATTCTCTTAATTCTTTTTTAAAGCATTAGAATTTTTAAAACTATGGTTTTAATCTAAAACTGATGATTTTCAACCCAATTCGGCTGCTCTTTAAGAGAGATCGAATTATTCTAAAATTAATATAGGTTTCCTAACAAAGTAAAAATGGATTCTTTATTAAAATTAGAAAACGATTAATTACGTGAATGGTTTTCGTGTTAGGGGTTACGAGGGACATGTAATTCATGTGATTTGGGGGATAATTCTTTCCCCAGTGTTGAATTTTGTCATTATCCAAAAACATTTCACTGAAAATTAAATTGGAATTTCTTTGTCTCAATAATTTCTTGAATATCTTTCAGAAATCAAATCGCCAAAAAAGAAGAAGAAGAAGGTGATCTAAGGGTAAAAGGGTTTGTAAGTAACCACACCCTACCCTACATTATGTAGACTACATATAAAATTTTTAAAAAACTACGTTATACAAATTTATCTACTTATCGGCGTAAAACGATCACCTTATTATGTCTAAGAATTATAATTATCTTCAACGTACTTGGAACAAAAATACTTAGAAAAACTAAACAGAAAAATCATAAATTTGACATATATAATATACTAATAGGTATCATTGAATAACTGCATCATAAATGCAAATATAGGGTTTGCATTTTGGTAGGTCCCGCAAAAGGTCATTGTAGTGACTAAATGAGATTCTCAAGTTGGATGTCGTTTTCTGATCAAACGCCAACCGTTTCGGCCCAACCGTGGGCCTTGTGCATAATGCAAGATGACAATATAAATCGATAGAAACGAAAGGGGGTTTTTAATGGTTGGCCTCAATATTTGCGGATGAGAGAATAGCGAATAGCTTTCTGTTAATTAGGTGATAGAAAATGGTCTCGGTCGCCTTGCGATTTTATAGGTTAGGTAGTTGTTTCTTCGGAACTGTGATGAGCCTCATTTTTCATAGGTTTTTGTTGTTGTTAGAGTGTTAGGTTTTCTCGGTTTCATAGGTTTTTTGTTATTAGAGTGTTAGGTTTTCTCGGTTTCATAAGTTCGAGATTTCTTTATCTTTCAGTTGTATCCTTTCTTATTATTACTAATATACATCTTTAGACGTCAATGGAAAGGTTTTGAAAAAAACAAAAATACTAAGCGAGACGATCCACTATAGATTTGGAGCATCCGAACAACGACCCAACCCATTACATATTGAAGCATTTAAACAACGACCCAATCAATTAAACCGGATCCAATCACTTAATATACTAACTCGAGTTAGGTTTACTCTATAAGTATGATATTGTCTCTCAACGATAAATGGTAAGCTCTTATTTAACCATAGTTTTAATTAATTTTTCTTATTCTTCCTCAATTTTTTTCTCATAGAACTCCATATTATTCTCTAGAGTGATTGTGCCTTCAGTCGACTAAGGCTAAAATCATGTGTTCAAAGCTCGATTTTAGGTGTAAAACTCTTATCGTTTTCAAAAAACCCATCAAAAGAGTTGATCATTCTATAAAAGACTCGACCCATAGGAGAAAACAATTGAAGAACACTATTTTCAAACACACTCCCAATGGAGGATTGCTCCTTGTATCATTATTAACTTGATTGTTAGAAAATATCTGGAAAACAGTATCATTATTAACTTGATTGTTGGAAAATATCTGGGAAACACACTCCCATTGTATTTTTTTGATACTTCATGTTGGTGTAGGAGACTTGCTCCCAAGCGGGACATGCCATGTTCTACATGTTATTCTAGCAACACACCGACGTGGGCCTATAAACAGCATGGTTTATACAGCCTTTGTGAATTTTTTTGCAACCTTGAGGCCTGGAAGACTTGGAGAGCCCGGATTTCACCAAGGGTGAACTTAGAAGCAGATCAAGTGGTCCCTCTTTTTCCAATCCCGCCAACATCCACAAAATTCGAGGATCAGACCCAATTCATATGAGGTTCAAGAATCCCAAAGTTACGAGGATGTGGCATGCCGCCGTTTTTTTTAGCTAAAACAACCATAATTTTAAAAAAATATCCAAAAGCATCACATATTTATCTCTACACTTTAGGATATATTTAAAAATTAAAAATTCAGATATTTTAATATTTTAGTGGTATTATGGATTAAAGCATGTGTTAGTTCTTCGAAAAAATGCATTTTTAGATGAAGTTTACTATATTAGATTAAATAGCTGGAGGTGTGGTGTATCGTCTGATGAGGTGGGACCATGAAATGTTTTACGTCTATTTAGGGTTAGGTTTTAGAAGGGTATGAAAAGTATAAATTGATTTAAATGTAAATGCATTTTGTTTTTTTGCGGTAATACAAAAGCATAAATTTAGAAAATAAATTATTTAAAAAGAAAGATCATTGAATTTTGGAAGAAAAAATTAATTGTTTATAAATTTTATCTTCTTGATTTTGTTGGATTACACAACTTTAGATGTCACTAATAAAAACATATTTATGAGAGTATCTAGATCCATTTAATTTTCAATTGTCAAAAATCCTCATTTTAGAAAGTATGTTTAATCGATGGCTTCATAACATCTCGTGTATGGAATACTGCCATCTGTTTATCTATTCATAGATTTTGTATTCTATACTTGGTCATTTTTTCGTTTTTGTGATGTCCAATCACCCATTTACCATTGTGATATGGGGATAGGTTTTATTATAGAATCTTACAAAAATCAGTTATTAAAATTTATTTTGATAAAAAAAAATATATATATCATTAAATTCCACATAAACAAGTTGTAGTTAAATTGTCTTATTTTTTAGTTTATGAAAAGGAACAAGCTGATAAAAGTATCATGATAAATAATTTAACAATTGAGAATAATATCTTTAAATTCGACGCGAATAAGATTTAGTTTTAAAAAACTACCATAATTTAAAAAATATCCAAAAACATCACATATTTTTGTCTATACATAACTTCACTAAATCAACAATTTTAGTACTTTTAAAATTTTAAGATTTTAGTGGTATTATCTTGATTTCAAATTCACCACCTCCTTGCTTCCCAACAACCATTTCTTATTCGGAACAATAACGAATGTCAGGAACCCTACTAGGATTCAAGGGTGAGGGGGGAGGGGTAACGGGCATATTTAGAAAAACGCACATGGGAGCTCAAGTAAACCCGAACTAGCCTAATGGGAACTAAGTAAGATGATTTCATTTCGGAAATCATATCTATGAACATGTGCAAAGTTCAATTGTTAATACTAGTGCACACTTTAAAGCAATAGGCACAAGATTCAACTAGGTGGTATAACAAAAAAAAATGAAATCCCTTCTCGGAGAGGAATGAAAACATTTCGATTAATGACATAGCTAAGTTAAGGCTCCATGTTTACAAAGGAAAAACATACCATAAATCTCACTTGACAGCGTGTACGATTATTATTGGCATATTACATTTCAGCGAAGTAGGAAAAATATGCAAGACTTTACAAACTCTTCTTATGACACCTCACGGAACTCGATTTAGAATGGTTTTTTGAACGCGCAGAGAGATCGATTAACAATTTCACTGAGTTTGCGTTTGCCTTCCTCAAGCAAAATTCTATGTTCATGCGAAAATTTACCTCGAGCATGGATCTTTCGGCATTATCTCTAGGGCCTTAGGGTTCACTTCAATCTTACCTAACAAGATATAAAGAAACAATTATAACAATCATACAACTTTAGCCACACTAAAATACGGGCTATGGCACGAGTTCTGATTCCGAGAGAACTTGATCAGTGGCTCAGCAACCACCATTCATAACACATTACATTGTGGATCAAACTGGAAAACCAACGAGGAAGAAAAAATGCAACACAAAAGCGTGAGGCAAGGGGCATGAAATGCCATGAATTTTACTTAACTTTAAAAAGAAGACGTTGGAAGAGGCTAATATCTACCTCAGGCGGGAAGGGGGGGGAGACCACACATACATCGTGCAAAAAGAATCTTTGTAGAAGAAAGGAGAATGTGGTGGCTTGTGCAAGAAATATGGAGAAGGTCAAAAGGGATTAAGACTCGAAAAATAGTGTATTACGAGTTCACAAGCTCTACAGTCATACAACTTCTAGATTTTATAAGCTTACAGAAATATTGGAAGTTAAATATACAAAGAAGAACTCAAGGGCATATAAATCAACTTAAATCGGAGTCCAACCATGATGAAGGAACTTCATAGAGGCAAAAAAAAGTCAGAAAAAGTATATATATAAGAAGAAAAGAATCCACACTATCTTCGACGGCTCAAGACTCTTTGGAGATATTGTCAACTGGGTTAAAAGGAATTAATGCCATAACGACTTCAACAAGTTCATTATAGCCATATACCCTTGCGAGGAAGATATAGCTTTCCCTCAAGAGGATCAAATCGAACTAGAATACTGATCATGAAAGGTTTGTGTTGGTCATTATTGAAATATGAACGAGTTGGAAGTCTCAAAGGTCAATATCGATACATGGAGTTTGGTGGACATAATATTCACAAGCACCTTAGTGCGGATAGGAATCAAGAGATCGGAGATCTAGGGAAGCATATTAACCCTAACAGGGTTCATTGGAAAGTCGGGTACCCCAGCAGAAGATTCCAAAGTAGTTAAGCTAGTTAAATTAACAGTGGTGAATCATGCAACACCCTAAAATGTTATCTTAGGAGATTGCTGGTAATACGAGATGAGCAGTGTCATCTAATTATGATCAATGTATCAAGTAACCAATTTTATAACGAATTCGAGTGCACATAGGAAAACCATTTCCACCTTAAATCCCTTATGATAGAGAACAAAAGATGAAGTTGTGGTAAAAGGATAATTACACTTGATTTCAACTAAAACTAATATGTGGTATAAACTAACTCGCATAAATTATTTATTGAAAGGTGGAAAGAATATACAAACCTAGAGATGAAATTCAATGAACTACGAGCGGCTTGATCCCAAAGAGAATACATATGCAGTCAAGTACTTTCGTCCCGAACTATAAACTAAAGAAACATATGCATATTCTTCCAAGCCTTAGAATAAAAAGCAATATCTAAAGGAGAATCCTAATAAGTTATAAATGGTTTGATCCAAAGGAGAGTATGTAAGCAATTTAATATTTTTATACATATTTTTATACATATTTGTCCAAAATGTTTCACAAAGTCCCGAAAGAATAAGGAATTGGAAAAGCAAAAATAAGGTAAACAAGAAAAATTTCTTAAGTCTATGAAGGGGGGAGGGGGAATAACACTCGAGGGCGAAACGTTGTAAACTTTGTTAGAAACACTTCACAAATTCTGAATAGAAAAAAAAACAAACATATGGGTAAGAAGGAGATACCAAAAATCTCGGCACACTTGACTTGAAACAATTTTCACGAGTAAAGCTTGACGTTCAAAAGACTGTACTAGGGGACTCTATTTCTTTAAATTTTGGTTACTTGGAATATACATTTTATAAGATTTTTTGAAAAACAAAATTTTAAAAATAAAACGAGTTTTGCACAAAAGTATAGGCAATATGGTGTTTTGTTCACCTTATCTTCATTCTATTCTCGAAATCGTTTATAGTTGTTTTAACATCACAAGAACATCAATCACTTCTCTAGAAAAGTAATAGTGGTTTTAAAAGTGAAACCACAGCCGAACGATAACAATTGTTGTGTTATCTTCTTTTGTTTTCCAAATTCGTTATTCTTGTCATAGTTTATTTACGAAATTTAAATACCTATGCAGATGGAAATGATATCATTTCCTTGGTTTGGATTCTCCATTTTGTGTTTGGGTATAAGAGACATATGACAACCATCACACACATCCAACAAATCTTAAAAAGGTTACAAAAAGTAATATCGAGGGTATAGTTAATTTGGTTTGTTGTTTTCATATAGAACATGACAACATCTTGCAGAGATAATCTCCTGGATACAGGTTATGATTAAAAATTTATAAAGTATAAGGATTAATACATCAAACCAGTCCACATCTGTGTGTCATCGATCATCATGTTATCATTTTAATTAAAAATGTAATAGGACAACACTTTATCTTAAAATTAGTTTAGAAATTAACAGTCTTTAGAGGATGCACTTGTAAAGGAAGAGATTGAGATTTTTAATTGCAAAATTGGGGTCTACAGCCTTATTAATTAGTCTTGATTATTAATATGAATTGCATAAATACATGTGATTCCATCATAAGGTTAAGGGCCCTACGAATGTGAAGCCCAAGTCCATTATAACTTTTAGCAATATAAATGGTTATATAATATAGTGTTAATCTTTGTGGGCTTATTCAATAGTACAATACTTTTACGAAATCATTTATTTTAATCTTTGTGGAAACTCTGTCAACAAAACCATTATTAGATATAAATATTTAGAAAACATTTCATCAGAAAAAGCAAAGAATATTTTTTAAGAAAACATCTCCCTTTTAAATAATTTAACGGTTTTGAATTTATCATGATGATCAATGGTACATTAACATGTATGGAATCTGTAGAAAAGAAAAGGAAGATTACTGTCTACAACAAATTCGCAAATGAATACCACGAAAACGTAACTTTAGATACGTATGAAATTTTAAAATTCAATTTAATGTATGATTACAAATTATAACAAATGCATGAAGGAAAACTAAAAGCCATGCTCACTTGTGGAGTAATGCTTATGTCAGCAAATTGGCATATGTATTACTTTTGTAAATAACACTGATTAGTGCTCTAATTACGCCAAAGACTAAAGTAGCTGATAAATCAAATCTAAGCACATCCACTTTTTATTTCCTATTAAACATATATGAAAGAGAAAGGTTGCACCTTTTTTAATCTTCAAGGCTCAAGTAACTTTTGGGACACTTCTGTAGTTCTTTTTCTTGAGTCATGTTTTACGTAATTCTCGTACTAACCAATTATGAAATATGAGTTTATTTTCCATTGCTACTAGCCTCTTGTCGTCTTGTCTTTCATTCTTTTTGGGTCAAAGACTTAAAGCCACAACAAGGCTTTCAAGTCCATATATTTGTGTTTTGTATAATTTGGATTTTATTTTTCTATCTAAAATAGGAGAATCGAAAACGTAGCACCCTGTTGACAAAAAGAAAGAAGAAAAATTGTTTTTTGTTTTATTTTTTTATATAATTAAGATGTGGAGAGATTACAGGAAATGAATTTGTTGTATATATGCCATCGTTTTTTCTTTATGGCTTCATGCTTAGCTCGGTAAACACAACCACTCTATCTCTTATCCCCAAGATTACCGAGGGAGAAACAATTACAGATTTTCGACCTATTTCGTGTTGTAATCCTCTTTATAAAGTGATATCAAAGATTCTTACAAACCGTCTCAAAGTGACCTTGCCTAATGCTGCTGATCTCAACCAATGTGCTTGTGCTTTTGTAAAAGGAAATCGTCTAACTCATGACTTAGTTAAGGAGAACAAAGGAGACTCACGTTGTGCTATTGAAAGCCTTTGACTCCGTGCAATGGTCCTTTATATGCACTACTATTGAAGCAATGAAATATCCTTTGCGATTCATTCATTGGATTCAACTTTTTCTCTTTACAACATCGTTTTCGGTATCGTTTGGTGGGGATTGGAGGGTTTGTTCCCTGACTACCGAGGTATTCGGCAAGGTTGTTCACTTCCTCCGTATTTATATGTGTTAATAAGAAACATAATATATATATAAAAAAATCTCAACGAGACTGCTATAATGGTCGTATTGATTTTCATCCTTGGTGTCCTTCAAAACGGTTTATCCACCTAAGCTGTGCGGATGATATAGTGGTTTTTACTGATGGGAAATAACAATCTATTAAAGGAGTGTTGGGGGTGTTTTACGAATTCTGAAAACTCTCAGGTTTTACCATGAACAAAATAAAAGCTTATATATTTGTCGGAGGAGCAAAGAATGATCATATGCGGAGTGTGGCTGGAACTTTGGGACTTACGGTGGAGGAACTTATGATACATTATATGGGTCTACCGTTAACGACAAGAAGCATGCGTCGCGTTGATAATAAACCATTGATTGATATGATTTGGTTTAAGCTTCTTGGATGGTCCATGAAGCAATTAACTTATAGAGGTAAACTTCAACTAATCGAGTTCATCATCACTAGTCTTTTTGGTGTTTTGTTTGTAGGTTACCTAATCGATGTTTTAAAGAGATAGAAATGACTTGTAGTGCGTTTATTTGGACGAACGTGAAAGTTTCATGGGATGATGTCACATATTCAAATAATGAGGGTGGACTAAAGATTCATAAACTTGGTGATTATCTCTGGTCTACGTGTTAACCTTGATTTGGCAGTTACTTTCTTCACCTAGCTCTCTGTTGGTGAATTGGGTACATTTTCATGTCATTCATCAAGACTCATTTTGTGACGTAAGTGACAATTCGGTGGCTGGTTCGTGGATTTGAGAAAATCTCTTGAAAGTAAGGTCAAATGTTTGTGATGTTGTTAAATGAAAAATACGGAATGTGCAGTCCATATTAAAAATACTTAGAGTTTTTTGTTGGGTTATGGTGTCTCTCGCTGCTCGTGATGATTATTGATTTTTCTGACGTGTTTGTTGTCCAATTTTATGTTTGGTGGTAGATGAGGTAAGGAAACGTGTTCCTCCTTTTACTGATTTGGGACAAGATTTGTTATTGTGGCAAAAACTTGGACGAATACTTATTATTCTTCTCGGTGTCTTATATTTCACGCAAGTTAAATTTGAAAATTGACTGTTTAGCCTGCAGTGTTTGAAATATACCAAATGATAAGATTTTTTTTTAGTTTGGGTCACCGAACTTTGCTAAACCAACATAAGTTGATGGAAAAAAAAAAAAAAAATCTTAGATCACACCATGTGAAAGCAAAAGACAGAGGGAGAGGGCAGAGACATTACCAAGAAATCAAGATGTGATGTGAATAATCATTAAATTTTGTTAGGAGGGAATTAAGTCGATTGACAAAAGGAATATTATGAGGGATCCGATGATGGGTCCGGTTAGGTCAGGTCTCCACATTCGACAACACCGGAAAGCTACAAGTAAAAGTACTAATGGGTCCCATCACTGAGACAAATGTGAACCCATCTGATTGGATCTTTTATGGGCCCAGAACATTTGGGTTATTGGAACATGTCCCATTTCCCTCCATTATTCTCTGCCTTCTGTAAGCAATGGGCTCATGAGCTCTGTAAAGAAGGCAGATACTTCCACCACATACAACTTGGCTAAAGACTTTCCTCCTAGTTTTTTTTGTATGATTTTCGACATATCTATGTATATTACTCTTTTTTTTCTATAAAACTAATAAAAATAGTATATTAAATATATATAGTGGGCATTCAAATTGTCCAGACATCTAATGAAACAAAAAAAAACAGTAAATTTTTGCGAACTGATTTGGTCAAATTGGATACTCCGGGTAGCTTAGTTGCCCTAAACACCCGTTTTAGAACCTAAACACTTACAATAAAATTGGAAATAAATAAATAACCATTTCACCACCACATACGAGTGTTTAGGGCAACTGCAACTAAAGTATATTTTTTAACTTTTCATTAATGTTGTATACATCGTGTTACAACTCTCAACTTTTGTAAAATAATTTACCATGCATGCATTTTGTTCTTTTTTTTTAGTTGTCGATTAAACTGACTAGATTTTTTATTTAGAAGATGAGTTAATTTAGCATTAATAAATGGAGAAATTACTAGAATAGCACTTATGTAGAGAGTGATTAGAAACTGAAAATTTGGATCTAAAATACTCCTATTTGTTTTTTGTAGGAAAAAATATATTATATTAATGCTTTTATTTTTTTTTTCCAAATCAGCAAATTTTTTACTTATTTACGAAAAAGTCCAAAACAAATCCGCAAGTTTTTCAAATAAATCTGGATTTCTTTGTTGCAGATTGTTTTCTAATTTGAAGATTTATTTTTCCAAATTTATTTTTATATGTTGTAGATTTATTTCATGTGTTGCAGATTGTTTTAAATCCGTAACAAGTAAAATTGTACTTTTGTACTTACTAAAATAACACTGTAGTGTTATAGATTTATTTCTTTGTTGCAAATTTTTTCTATAATGTTTAAGATTTAATTATTTTTTGATGGCATGGCTTGCGGAGTTGTAGATTTTATTTTCATGTGTTGCAGGTTTTTCATTTTTTGCGGATTTTTTCCAAGTTTTTGAAAAAATCTGCAGATTTTTTTTGTCAAGTGTTTTAGATTTATTAGACATGTTGCGGTTCTTTAAAATCTGCAACACATCAAAATGAGTTTTCGATCTTACTAAAATAGCACTATAGTGTTGCAGGTTTTCCGATATTGTTGCGGATATTTCACGTAATGTTATAGATTTAAATCAAAATTTGTCTTTTTAAGATTTATATACTTGTTGTTAATGTTGCGGATTTATGTTATAATTTTCACTAATTAACAAAAACTCCCAAAAATTGGATAATTTGCAAAAAAATGAAAAAAAATCTATTTTGAATCAGAATATTTATGGAAATATGATTTTAGGAGTTGATTTTGAAAACAAAATTATTTTTGTATTAAATTCAAAATTTAAAACGAAAATAATAACAAAAATAAAAAAATGAGTACCACATTAATTTAATATTTTTGAAAACAAAATTATTAAGAAAAAAATTTAAATTATATGGAATAAGATTATAAAAAAAACATGATCATAAAAAATTCAAATATGTATCCATCAAAAATAAATCTTAATTTTAAAAAAATATCTTCAAATTTTTTAAAGTTACTTCAAATTTGAAAAAATTTCCAACAAATGTTAAAGTTTGTTAAAAAAAATTATCCTTAATTTTTTTTTATAGATTTTTGTAACATTTTAAAATTAAAAAATAATTTCTATTTAAAAATAGAATCTAATATTTTTTTAAAAAAAATTATTATATTTTTGAGATTTTTTTTCAATTTTATCGAAATTTTAGATTTTGTTTTCATTTTAAAGTATTTTTCAAAAGATTTTACGAAACTTTTTTGATCAATTTTTTTTTCCAAACTTTTGATTTTTTAAAAAAATTAAATTTTTTATTTAAATTAAAATTAAGTTAGGATGATTTTTTCTTTAATTATAAATATTTGATTTATAATTTAATATAGTTAATCATAAAAACAAATATGTCATATTAGTGCTATTTTAGTAAATATAGAAGATGAATGCTAATCTAGTTATTTTCATTAAAATTAGTGTTATATTATGCTAATCTCACTTTTTATTTTCATAAGGAGCTAAATGTTTACATTTCTTTTTAAGCTTTGATCTAAAAAATTATCGAATAAATGTCAGATCTTCGATGTGAAAGTTTTTTTTTAAATCAAATTTAACAATCATTCAAACGAAAAGAAGTGTGATTTTTTTTTTCTCGTAACTTAAATTATTAAATTGATGTTGGGATTTTGAATATTGGATTATTGTACAACGTTTGTCAATGTGTGATGTGATTAGCAGATGTCTACATGATAAACTAATTAATATGCTACAGAATAAAATACCACGTTATGGAAAATAAATTACGCTCCCCGTAATAATTAATCCCCGTAAAATCTATCACTATTGAAAATATTATGTCACATCAATGTCATTTACCTAATTTTTCTTAAAATTGTTACTGTTTTCCAAATTTACTTGCATGGACAAAATTCTAGCTTAGTAAGCCATAAAGACATGTAATTTTTTGTTTTTTGTTTTATAAAATTACGGAGCATATATAAAACATAAGAAATTCACTTAACTGACATTTCAGATTATATTTGGTTTTATATATCTCTCCTATTTTTTTTTCAGTGAACAAACAAACACCCACTAAAACGAGGATTCTTAGCTGAAAAATAGACACTTAGAAAAGCAATCACAATTTGACCCAAAAGGAAGAAATCAACCACATTATATAAAATGCTTCCAAGCATTATTCATTAATCGGCTTGACTATGTTTTTGGTATAAACACTTTAGGTATATGATTAAGAAGTAGGCTTTTTTCCTTAATATAAGCAAGGCTTACAACAAACTATGAAAGCAAAGATTTGAACGATATTTAGATATATGCCTGATGAGTCATGTTATATGTGGGAGCTTGATCTCTACATATAATATGTATAACTTTTCATTCATGGTACATTGAAATTATGTGTTATATTTGGAGGTAAGTAAAGTGGACCATAAATAGGAGAGGGAGATGTTAAATTTGGGTGGGGAAGTTAGGAGGGGACAAAGTGGAGGAATATTAATATCCCATCCAAGACCCAACAACATCAACAAAAAGTATATATATATATTTGACAAATAGAAAAGCAAACGATAATATTGAAAAAACGAAAAAAAGAAGAAAAAAGCAAGGAAGAGTGTGACATTTTGACTTTTCCTAAATTTGAATTTGGATTTATTTTTGGTTCCGAATGGTTTATATATATCTCAAAGATGAATAATGCGCATAATTGAGTTTGTACTATAATGTGAAATAAATGGGGACACTTCTTTTTTTATTTCCGTGCATTGTCAAATTAAGACTTGTCGCAACCACTTGGATATGGAGGACATCCCTCTTCGCCTCTCTCACTTTTTTTAAGCATTATAATTGGAGGGTCAAATCTCAAGAATTTTTTTAACTGTTAAATTTGTTTTTATTAGTTTCATTAGATCGTCGGTGAACATAAGATATAATTTCTCTCCTGCGAAACTAACTAAATTGGGATCATGTAGATATTAATCGAAATGTTAATTACCCTTCAACCGTTTTCCATATGTTGTAGAAGACTTATGGAAGGAAAAAAAAAAAGTTTGTCCTACCTAGGACTCTTTGATATATTTTAAAAGATTTAATGTTAAAATATACTAAAAACGTTTTGTATAAATATTTTAAATTTTCGATAAAAAAAGAAATCGTCTTAATCTTATCTTGTAGAAAACCAAACTCAGTAGTCTTTCTTTATATTTTATGTTTCTATGTTTTCTTATTAAAAACAACTAAATTTTCACACTCTTATCAGTTTCACAAATTGAATCGTTATCGTATGTGATTCCGATGTTTTCTATGTTTCGTTTCTTCCATAACGAATTAACCGTGTTTGGAAGACGTATTGCAGGCTAAAGATGTAGTGTGATCTTGAGTTGTATTGAGTAATTATCACATCTTAACATCAATAATGACACTGTAGTAATATTACAACTTGTTCATGTTACTTGAGTAACTATCTCATTTCATTTTGAACTTTTTGAATATTTTAACATGTTGAATTGTATCCCATGGATTTTTATGTTGTAGGTTAGAGTGTGTCTTTAAATATTTTATATTAGATATGTTTGTAGTACATTGCTCTTTATTAGATGTTATGATATATTAACGAACATAATGAAAGCCGAAATTGTAACTGTTATATAATACGCCTAGGATGTGCTTCTGCTTATATAACCTTAATGGAATATTTTTACTTTATATTCATATAGACAACTGAATATTACGTGCCTATAGTCCAATTTGGAATGGTGAGATATGATACATAAAGTTTTTATCTAAGCAATCAAATAATTACCCCTTTTATTATAAACGAAAATGTTGACGAGTTTTTCGGATTTATCAGTTTTGTTTAAGGTTTCGGCTTCTTTTCATTTTTGTCGTCTTGTTACATATAGGCATGCACATTACATACACACAAATGACAGATACACATATACCGACGTAGAATATTCTATTTTGGATCATATGGATTATAATAGCGCATAATCTTCAATTAACTTTGAAAGAAATAATAAAACATAAGATCACGGTTTCATCACTTGACACTAAGAAATAAAATAAGTAATCATTAGAACCAAAAAGACTAATTTCAACGGGAAGTTAAAAAATCAGAAGTTGATTATTTAATCATTTATTAGTTAAATAAATTACAACAGTTTAATTTGTCGCTTGTGAAACAATCAAGCACATGGGTCAATCAATATATACTACTTTGTGAAATTGTGAATTATCATCATCATCCATAAGGCCCATAACTAACGACAAGTGTCTCGAAATTTGATTTGAGGTAGAAAACCATGACAGATCCAATAAAGCAACAGATCCATGAATGATTATAACAATCCGATACACATACATAAAACACAGGACGACCCTTTTTTTATTTGATATATAGGCCACATCTTCCAAAATATGTATATGAGACCAAGAATAAGTCTTTTAATGAGCTTATATGCTCCAAAAAGTACGTCGAGTTTGTTCTGAACAGGTTCATAATCGATTATGAGGTGAACTATAGACACACTGGGAAAGTCGTCTTTGAGGACTAGAGACTCATGGTGTGAGGTTCAAATGATTTTGGAACAAGATTCAAGGCGGGGTTCGATCCACCATGGATCATATCTCCTGTCAAAACATTAACCACATGAAATTCCCGCAAAACATGATGATGTGTTTTTCAAAGATTTTTGGATGTTCAAGCCATAAAAAGGCCACGAAATTGAGGTCGAAACTGGAAGAAGTTCTGAAAACAAATAGGAAAGAAATATTAGTTGAGTTGAGACTTAGGAGAAAGGGTGGAATACAGAAATATGCATACACATATGACCAAGTTTAATTGAAAATAAGATTTGGGGTGGGGATGGATCGAGAGCGACATGAAAGATGAAGTTCGAGAGATATATCAGATGAGAGAATGAAATGATCTCTAGACAGATAATGAAAATCAGTGGTTTAAGGATGAAAAATCTCTTGATGATGAGAACTTTAGGGGAGTTTATGAGAAAGATAAGAACTTTGTTTGAGGAAAACTGGTTTAAGAGAGAAAATCTAGTGAGAGAAATTTTTCAGTCTCAATAGAGTGATAAAAGATCTAAAACTCTTTCGTAGGAAGAAAGATGAATATTTATAGAATTTATTAGACCTAGGATAAAGGATCGGGTCGAACATGTTTGTCCGAATGAGAAGCGGGTCGGGTTGGTATAAAGAACATAAGTGTTTTTCACCTAACTCGTCGATGTTTTCGTTTTTGGTTGAGCCTTGACACGTTTTTAGTTTGAGTAAATGCAGAGTTATGGTCATTTACACGAGTATTCGAAGTTGGTCATTGAGTTGGTTGTTTTCCATCAAAATCAGCTTTACCTTTTGTAGCTCTCACCTCGATCAAAATCCCTCTACTCGGGAGGTGTTTTTTTGAGAATACCCCATCCTTCTAGTGCCAAAATTTTTAGGGTGAAAACGAGTCGGCTTGTCATGTCTTCCGAATCTTGGGGTTTCGGTTCAAGAATGGGCTTTTCATTGAGTTTCTTCTTTGGGGACTGCATTGAATTTCTTTTAACTGATCCATATTGCTTCTCAATTCACCTCAAGGTAAATTTTACACTTTGAAGAAGTTGTCTTTGAGGGCTCGAACTTATAGGTGTGTGGTCTGAGTTGCTAGAACAAGACTTAGGACGAGGTTCAAATCATGAGTGAGCAAATATCTCGCCAAAAAAGTAATCACATGAAATCTCTAAATACACGTTGAGGGTGTATTTTCTGAAGATTATTTGACTCATAAGTAAAAATTAAAATATAAAAAAATCAAGAGACTAAAGTTAGAAATCCAAAAGTATTTTGTCAAACATAATAACGTTAGATGATTTTGAGCCATAAAGACAGAATGGTCAGCAGCGTTTTATGTCATTTCGAAAAGTTATATTTGGGGGAGTAGAAGAAAAATAATAGTTTTGAGTTGGAATTAGGTTAAGAAAAATTGGAAAGGTAAAGTTGGAGAAATGTATCGAAAAAAAATAATGTAGTCGTCATGTAATTTTTGGCGTGCTTTCCTTGTTATCGAGACGTTGTCAGGGAGCGTCATATGCATGTTTCCACTTACCTGTTCCCATGCCGACTACGCCTCATGGTTCTACAACCATCATATAAATGCAATTGTTCATACGATCTAGATGTTAACGTTGGAATTCTTATAGAATAGGTAGTAATGAGAGTTTCGTTTACATGTCCCAGAACCTTTACCAAGGTATTGGGTTTTCTTTACCTTTTCGGGGAAACACAAAGATCCACGTTTCTACTTACTATTATTTAGATAATTTTTCCTTGAAGTGTTGTGCTATCTTGCTGGCTTATTAACGACGGTTCCGTTATTCGGATTCAAAGTATTTTTGGTTTCATCTTAGTTTGAGTTATTTTTCTTTTTCTTTTATTTTAGATTTTTTCATTGTAAGATTTTTACACTAACAATGACCATCGATATCATAATGGAATATGTTAAAAATGCATTATGAAATAACTAATCAACAAAACCATATCTTTTATTAAAAACTTTGGAACAGTTAATCTTTTCTGCTTTTTATCTAAACATAAAGAGTTGAATAATAGTTGAATAAAAATTATAATTATGTGAAATTATGTGGTTGGTAAGAAAATAGAACAATTATTTTGTGGAAAATATAAAAATATGGTAAAATGATATAGATATAAAAAAAATTCTCCACATTATTAAATTAGAAAATAGTTGAAAAAACAAATACTAAATAACGACAAAAATAAATAAAGAGATAAATGGGTGTAAATGTGTGGTTAGCACGTGAGAGTCACTTTTGGCGCATGCGAAAAGCTGATGGATCGTCAACACTTTTCATTTACCTAAGGAAAAAAAAAACAAGAATTGTCCAGATGAAAATTAAATAAACTGCTATCAAGGGCGATTATTTAAACTAGTCCAAATTGTAAATTTGACAAATATTTGACTGCGTTAAATATAGGCTTTCTCTTGTTTTTTTTTTGGGTTTAAACGCCTTGATCTTGTTGCTCGACTAGTAAGCGAAAGCATTTCAATGAGTGATCCTACTGAGTTCAAACCCGAGTAAGGCACTAAAGCAGAAGAAAGAAGAGAAAACGAATGCATTATATATACATTCTTGATCATGGACTTATGTCACATACATGAGATACGGCCCATACGGTATACGTAATACGTTTTTTTTTGTCAACATACATGACACATAAGATTCACGTGAAATTAGCATCTACTTAAAAGGGACGTCAAAGGAAATATGGATATCTACTTAAAACTGAAAAGCTAAACTCGAAGAGAAAATGGTATTGATAAATTTGGAACCAAAAAGAAAGTATAAGATAGTTGTTCATAGAGTAATTACACTTACAGATGAAAGAAAAGGTAGCATGATATGTGAAAAATGTCAAAGAGGTTTAGTCGTATCACTATGTTTGACTGATCAGTGTTTCTGATGCCTTTTTCAATTTAAAAACTGTAATATACAAATTAAATTATTCCCTGCTTTAATTTGTTTGTAAGTGAAAGTAAGATAGTTTCTTTTTCTTCGCAAAAGAATCCTTCATTGTTTAATAGTGTGGTTTCACTCATTCCCTTCATTCGTTTAAAAATGAGGTAAAACTGAAATGAAATTGTATTTTTCTTATTTCCTATTTTTTCCTTAAAAATATAAATAATATTTCTGCTATTCTTTTACAATCTAATTTTAAACTAGTTTAGTTTATAACCCATACGAGACACACATATTATATGTTTATACTGTTACTTTTAATTTTGTTTATGTTACAATCAATATTGTAATCAAATGCAAAATTTCTACTTGTTTAACATATATTTTACATAATCAATTACTTCATTATATTAGTTTTCCTATCATTCAATAAAAATGATATATGAACAATATGTATTAAATATATTATTTGAAAATATTTGGGACACTAAGAAAAGTAAATCATTGGTTTAGCTTTTGTGTTTGGGTTAAGCGTTTAACTATTATACAAAATTTAACTAATTGCTTCTTTTTTTTTTTAACTATTTCATGTATATTATCTTTTTAAATATAATTGGATAATATTTCCTCTATTTACTCTAATGCCACACATTACCGTTTCAAACTCTTTAGTTTATCTCTATGTCACATATTATTATAATATATCTGAAATTATAATAATATCTTTATTTTTTAAATTTGCAAACTACACCCACTTATTTTAGTTTATAAAATAATTTCTTGAAAATTACGAGTCTATTTAATTAAATATTAATACATAAAACTACATGACAGTACAAAAATAAAATCAAAAAGCTATTTTTGTGTAAACATTATTATTACTATATATTGAAATCTTTGGAGATATCAAATTTATTGGCGTATCATCAATTTTTTGTGATATTTATAGACCAATTATGTTACCGAAAATAAATTGTTTAAGAGAAACCTTACTTTAATGAACGCACTTTGATTCATACACAACAAAGAATGCTTTTGAGCAAAATTTCTAGAATCTTACAAAATAACCTTATAAATACAGTTACAACAAACACCTATAATCTTGTATCTATTAAGCTTCAACATAATCACTGAAATTAATATAACATCTATTGGCTTGAAAGATATCATAAAAAATTGCTTGACCAACCCACAAAATGATTCGATCGAACCACGCAACTTGTGCACAAGATGTTGTTTGGTTCGACCAAACCAAACATTGGTGATCAAACTACAATTTCTCATATAGTTTTTTTTTAATCTATCTAACCTTCTACCAATTATATATATACCCTTATATACTTTAAGGAATAGTCATATGATATGACTGGGCATACTTCCCAAACATCCATCTACAAATCTCATTTTAGTTTTAGAATCTTTTTTAGTTCGTCATTATCTTTTATCCTTCTAAAGAATAATATCTTTAAAACCCCTTTAAGTTAGAGAAAATTTATTTTAATTTACTTATTGAAATCATGTTATCTTCTACTCCATCTCCGTATGCTATCTCCGTACGCTATTACTTTGATTGTTATAAAGTAGTTCCGTCATTGAGAATTAGGGTTTCACATGACCTTATGTATCTATATTTATAAATCGGTGGATCTAAGGGAGATAGACCCATAAAAACATCTATATGTTCACAATGCTTAGATCAGCCTAAAAACATCGTATATGACTCTAGAGATTCTATGAGACCATAAGGATGTTATAAATCTTTGAATCTAATCGTAGATGAACCATGTATCAACAAGGAAATACCTCTTGATGCAATGAAAAATTTAATGATTTATAAATGCGAATTAGATTGTTTTTAGTCCGAAACTCAAAAGGTAATAGCTTAATGGTATTCTAGATAGAATCGAAGATCTTCAAGAAGAATAAGATTTATCACAATGATACGTGTTCAGACTATATTTTATTTATCTACCATTTAAGAAACTAGGTTGTAAGGAAAGGGGTGGTAGATTTTCAAATAAATTTCACTAATTTTAGTAAAGATTCTCTAGCTTAGGTAGCAATTTAATACCACATACCCCAGTTGACCTTGATTCGAAAATTCTCGGTACTCCCTTTTATTTTTGTTTGTTTTATTTTCACTCGTATAATTGTTTCTTTTATCTTTCCCAAAATTAGAATTTAATTTTAATTAAAAAGACTTTAATCACATTTCTTTAATTTATTTTAAAATTCATTTTCTTTGTTTTTTTTAATAAATGTCTTTTTGTTTTTTCTTGTTTATTATAATTACACATATTTTCATGCTTTCATATATTTACCATTATTATTACATTAATTATAAAATATGGAAAATACCAAAATATATGGTTTAAAATATTTCTAATTATGTATATTATTTTCTATAAAAAGTATAATGTACTATTATGAAATATTAATAAATATTGGTATCTTTAGTAATTAAATAATGAGAACTAGTATAAAAAATAGAAAAGAAAATTAAAGTAAAACTGTTAAACAAAATGTATTTTGCTATAAAAAATTAATTATATATGCCTACGGTAAAAAAATTTCAGTTTTGTCATTGCTATGGTGCAACCTTTCTTCTAATTTATTTCAATTAGCTTAAATCCTCAATCATTATCTGGTTTAACTATCCATTATCTACCGTTTAAATCTTGTTATACATGAAAATTGATGAATATTTTTTTTATTGATTCCTATTAGTTTAAATAAATTATCCTTATATAGTTTATTTGATTCATCCACAAAATCCCTATTAAACTCGTCTTTGCTTAGTTATAGAATTGAAAGACGTAAATTTTTTTTTGGTCTTTAATGGTTCAACCAAAATATTAGATTGAGATGCTATGCATTTGTAGTAGAAGCTTTTGGGTTCAAACTTTTATTATAATAGGACTTGAAAAATCATTGTTGTTAATTTTCATTCTATAATCCATTGTAAGTCTTTTTGTTATATTTTCATTAATGAAATGATAAATTTTTCCAGAATTGTTTTTATTTTTTGAAAAGTAATACTGAATTTTAAAAAATTATTTACAAAATTTATAACCAATTACATAAAATTTTAGAAACGTTTACTAATATAGAAATTTCTTTCCAAATCTAAATCCCTGTTGTATAAATACCCAAATGAATGAGAGTAATAAAGTAAAATAAAGGAAAATTCCTATATTGTTATTTCAGACAACAGTAGGGACGATTTGGTAAATGATAGCCGTATTATTAATTAAATAAGAAAAAAAGAAAAATAAAAAACGCACCACTTTTCTTTTTCCGCTTATGCACAGCTTGTCGGGTTGCGTGCAATTCCTCTGTTTCACAATTTCTCTCTCTTCTCTTTTATTCCTCCCGCTGTTCTAAGTTCAGAGAGCGGACACACATCACTCATTCTCTCTCTCTTCTTCTTCACATTACACACTCTCTCTCTTTTTAATTTCCTTCATTGTTGTTGTTCTTCAGAGTCTTCATATCTTTCCATCTTCACTTTGTACCAAGTGATGTTCTTGGTTTCTTTTTCTTTTCCGTTATCCACCATTTTATCCTAAGGCGTTTCTGTGTCTCCCCGAATTCTGATAATGCTTCGAACGGTTCTTGTCTCTCTTCTTTGAGAGAATTTACATCACTGTCTCTGGAAAGTTTGGGTCTTCTCTTTTCCCAGAAAATTCAACTCTGTAATTGAGTGTTTTTTTTGGGTGTTATTTTGTTTCTCCGGAAGAGGAATCTCTAAAGAATTCTCAGATCTTCTGAATCTCTTATTGTTTTCTTTTTTTCTTTAAAAAATTCTCTGTCTTAAAAACTTTTAATTTTATCTCTTTTGTCGAAAATCTCGTTTCCACATGTCGTTGGTCTTTCGCTACAAGCCACGACCGTAGAATCTTCTTTGTCTGAAAAAACCAAAAGAATTACAATTTACGTTTCTCTTAAGAAACGACGGACTTTCCGAAGAATTTAAGGATTAAAGAACCAAAAGCGAAAAAGAAGTGAAGGAGAAGTTGAGGAGAAGTTTTTTAGATTTTTTTCTCTCTGTGGTCGAGAAAAATGGAGATGGCGGTGGCTAATCACCGAGAGAGAAGCACTGATAACATAAATAGACATTTAGACAGTAGTGGCAAGTATGTTCGGTACACGGCGGAGCAAGTGGAGGCCCTCGAACGTGTCTACTCCGAGTGCCCTAAGCCCAGCTCGCTCCGGCGACAACAATTGATCCGTGAGTGTTCCATTTTGGCCAATATCGAGCCCAAGCAGATCAAAGTCTGGTTCCAGAATCGGAGGTATAGATTCTTTAATTAGTTCTTAAATTATGTAATTTAAGAATCAGGGATTTGGAATTTAATTGTATGGATTATGTCCACATGTGGAGTATTCTTTTGTTTACCTACTTCTGGTTTGCTCTTAGAAGATTTGGTTCGTGATTCGATTCTCTCCGACAAAATTTCCCGTTTCTTTTTATTCGAATCTGTCTACTAGTTTTGGTGTGATCTAGATTCATATGATAGATTCATCTCTCCTCATTTATTTAACTATGGTTATTGTTTGATGTCTAATTCTGGCAGGTGTCGAGATAAGCAGAGAAAAGAGGCGTCGAGGCTACAGAGCGTAAACCGGAAGCTTTCAGCTATGAATAAACTGTTGATGGAGGAGAATGATAGATTGCAGAAGCAGGTTTCTCAGCTTGTCTGTGAAAATGGTTATATGAAGCAGCAGCTAACCACAGTTGTATGTAACCTTAAAGTTTTCTTCTTTGAAATCTGTTCTTAAGGAATCAATTTGACTGGAGGTTTTGATTTCAGGTGACCGATGCAAGTTGCGACTCTGCGGTTACAACTCCTCAGCATTCACTTAGAGACGCTAATAGTCCTGCTGGGTAAAGTTTTCATTTTTTTTGGGTTTTGTAGTGAATTTTTGTAATCTTTTCCTTTTGGGCTAATGACTTGGGTTTTGATTCTTAGATTGCTGTCGATCGCAGAGGAGACCTTGGCAGAGTTCCTATCCAAGGCTACAGGAACTGCTGTTGATTGGGTTCAGATGCCTGGGATGAAGGTTATACACGTCTCCTATCACCATTTCCCAGACGGCTATATGTGCAATACTGATTCTGATGTTGTGTCTGTTTTAGCCTGGTCCGGATTCGGTTGGCATCTTTGCCATTTCGCAAAGATGTAGTGGAGTGGCAGCTCGAGCCTGTGGTCTTGTTAGTTTAGAACCTATGAAGGTAAACAATCAAACGCTACAGAACTCAAGATTTGCTACCTTGAGTCAAAACGTTTCACTTTTTAACTTTATTTTTTTCTTTGCAGATTGCAGAAATCCTCAAAGATCGACCATCTTGGTTCCGTGACTGTAGGAGTCTTGAAGTTTTCACTATGTTCCCGGCTGGTAATGGCGGCACAATTGAGCTTGTGTATATGCAGGTGAAAATCTTTTTTTTTTTCTCTCTTTTGATTTAGTTTCTTTATCTTTATCATTTGGAGATAACTCAATAAGAATGAGAAATGACTTTTGGTCAGACGTATGCACCAACTACTCTGGCTCCTGCCCGCGATTTCTGGACCCTTAGATACACAACAAGCCTCGATAATGGCAGTTTTGTGGTATGCAACTCTCACAATGTCTCTCTAGTGTTTTGAGTTAATCTCTCGGGCTATTAATGTTTTCTCATGTGTCTGTCTTTAAAAGGTATGTGAGAGGTCACTTTCTGGTTCAGGAGCTGGTCCTAATACTGCTTCAGCATCTCAGTTTGTAAGAGCAGAAATGCTTTCTAGTGGATATTTAATAAGACCTTGTGAAGGTGGCGGTTCAATTATTCACATTGTCGATCACCTTAATCTCGAGGTGACTATATTAGATTATTCGCAAAAGACATTTTGTACTTTCTTCCTCAAATTCCTAAAAAAGAGTTGATTCCAAATCTCCCTTTCTTGCATTGGCAGGCTTGGAGTGTTCCAGATGTGCTTCGACCCCTTTATGAGTCATCAAAAGTCGTCGCACAAAAAATGACCATTTCCGTGAGTGTACATATAAACAATCTTGAGATATGGTTGATTCATATGCATATCTAATGGTTTGTGTTTTAGGCATTGAGGTATATCAGGCAATTAGCGCAAGAGTCAAATGGTGAATTAGTGTATGGACTAGGAAGGCAACCTGCTGTACTAAGAACCTTTAGTCAAAGATTAAGCAGGTAATTTTGATTCATGAGCTTAAATCTAATTCTTCTTTCCTGCTTTGGTTTCTTGATTCTGTTCTTGTTTTTCTTGAAGGGGTTTTAATGATGCGGTTAATGGGTTTGGTGACGACGGGTGGTCTACAATGCATTGTGATGGCGCGGAAGATATTATTGTTGCTATTAACTCTACAAAGCATTTGAATAATATCTCTAATTCTCTTTCCTTCCTTGGAGGTGTGCTTTGTGCCAAGGCTTCAATGCTTCTTCAAGTAAGTTCTTGAGCTCACTGTTTTGGTATTTGTGTTCTTTTCTTTCATGGCTGAAATTTTGTGTTCTTTGTTGTCTTCCATAGAACGTTCCTCCTGCGGTTTTGATTCGGTTTCTAAGAGAGCATCGATCCGAATGGGCTGATTTCAACGTTGATGCATATTCTGCGGCTACACTTAAAGCAGGAACCTTTGCTTATCCAGGAATGAGGCCAACGAGGTTCACTGGAAGCCAGATCATAATGCCTCTAGGACATACAATCGAACACGAAGAAGTAAAGTCTTTCAAAAGACTTATTCAGTCATAAGAACATTAAATTTTGTTTTCTTTTGTCTCTTAATGTTAGTTTATGGTTGTTGTTATGCTTCAGATGCTTGAAGTTGTTAGATTAGAAGGACATTCTCTTGCACAAGAAGATGCATTTATGTCCCGTGACGTCCATCTTCTTCAGATTTGTACTGGGATTGATGAGAATGCTGTTGGAGCTTGTTCTGAACTAATATTTGCTCCGATTAACGAAATGTTCCCTGATGATGCTCCGCTTGTTCCTTCTGGATTCCGAGTCATACCCGTTGATGCTAAAACGGTACTTGTCTTTCTTCTCTTACTTTGAGAATGGTTAAGTTTCAAATGCTTACCTAATTTGACTCATTACAGGGAGATTCGCAGGACTTGTTGACAGCTAATCACCGAACATTAGACTTAACGTCAAGCCTCGAAGTCGGTCCATCACCGGAGAATGCTTCTGGAAACTCTTCTTCTAGCTCGAGCTCGAGGTGTATCCTCACCATCGCATTCCAATTCCCATTTGAAAACAATTTGCAAGACAATGTTGCTGGTATGGCTTGTCAATATGTACGGAGTGTGATTCTATCGGTTCAACGCGTCGCAATGGCAATCTCGCCGTCTGGGATAAGTCCAAGTCTAGGCTCTAAACTGTCCCCGGGATCTCCTGAAGCCATTACTCTTGCACAATGGATCTCCCAAAGCTACACGTGTGTTTTTAATGTCTACTTTATTATTCTTTCTTATAAACTCCGAGCTTACTGATATGATTGTCTTACGTCTTTATGTTTGTTTTTTCCAGTCACCACTTAGGCTCTGAGTTGCTAACGGTTGAGTCGCTTGGAAGCAATGACTCGGTATTGAAACTTCTATGGGATCACCAAGATGCCATATTATGTTGCTCTTTGAAGGTTTGTGTGCTAAACTCAGTAAAACCGGTTCAGTTTGGTTTCAGAATGGTTTGGTTTGGTTTAAACCGGGTTGAACACCCGTAGTTTCAGATATTATAACCATACTCGGTTTAACGTGGTATTGTTATGTTGCAGCCACAACCAGTGTTCATGTTTGCGAACCAGGCGGGTCTAGATATGCTAGAGACAACACTTGTAGCGTTACAAGACATAACACTCGAGAAGATCTTCGATGAATCTGGTCGAAAGGCTCTCTGTTCAGATTTCGCCAAGCTAATGCAACAGGTACGAAGAACACAGAAACAAATACTGGTTAAGTAATGTTTCGATTCGATGTTGTCTGAGAATAATTGTCTTGTTGTATCTGTACAGGGATTTGCATGCTTGCCTTCAGGAATCTGTTTGTCGACAATGGGAAGACATGTGACATATGAACAAGCTGTTGCTTGGAAAGTATTTGCTGCAACTGGAGATGAGAACGAGAACAACAATTTGCATTGTCTTGCCTTTTCCTTTGTAAACTGGTCTTTTGTGTG
This sequence comes from Euclidium syriacum, assembly GCA_900116095.1. Classification (NCBI taxonomy): domain Eukaryota; kingdom Viridiplantae; phylum Streptophyta; class Magnoliopsida; order Brassicales; family Brassicaceae; genus Euclidium; species Euclidium syriacum. Next base: position 10,264,849 of record FPAK01000006.1, read on the forward strand.
ATTTTTCGATTTGCTAGGAGAGAGAGATAAATTACATTACGTTAGAGTTAAAACTCATTTTTGGTTCTTGTTTTAGGTGTCTCCTCTTTTCGATTTTGTTATGATAAAATGCTCTTCACTTTGACATTTTTGTTCTAGCTCTTCATTAAACATCGTTTAATCACACATAAACCGCAATTGTAGTCTATTAAACCTCATTTAGTAGCAGAGTCTAAGTGCAACACTTTACGATGAAGAGTCTGCTACTAAATGAGGTTTAGTAGACTACAATTACGGTTTATGTGATTAAACGATATTTAATGAGGTTGTATGTTCCTTTCACATTAAACAAACTGTTATTTTATTTTTTTAGTAAAATATGACTCTTTGGAAAGTGATAGAGTTTAGATTTTGCAAGTAAACAAGACTTTGAGAGGAAATAGAAGATCTATTTCAGAAAATATAATTCTACTCCTACATTGAGTTGGAGTATGAATTTGGTTTTTATCTAAAATAAACTAGGGTTGTTTTCATGTGGTTGGAAAATCGATATAAAAGTGATATTGTTTGGCTTGAACTAAGTAGGAAATTAAATAGAATAACGTCTTGAATAGTCAATATTGATGTAGATGGTTGATATAAACTGATGTAATGTTCATGTCCACCCTAATCCGGGCGAGTCACCTAAAGACAATTTAATAAGTAATTATAAGCTTAACATACAATTACAAAAAGTGTAAGAAAACATATAAGAATCAGAATCAGCTGTAGATTAATTTATTATTTTTCTTGATTCGGTGTATTTCGTCTAAATAATCAAATTTCCGCCCATTCTTCTTCACATAATCATATTATGGAACTGGAAAGAAAGAACATTCATGTTTTTTACTAGGATGGTTTGAAAGCTGTAATGTAAAAACCGGAGTTAAACCACGGTTACAACAGTATCTCCTTTGCCTTTTGACAGTTTTACATCCTTTTTTATATATTTAGAATTTAGTAATAATTTAACTATTCAAAAAGAAGAAAGAAAGAACAAAGAATCAGCAATCATCCACAAGATGTAAGAAAGAAAAATTACAGCCGAATGAAATCTCAGAATTTCATGCATCTAGCCGGTAAACCTGTCTGGTGGTTAACAGCGACAATCTCAGAGACATTGTTGCAACGAAGAACATCTTGACCAAGCTTAGCTCCTGCTGCTTTAAGACCTTTAAGAGAAACCGGAATGTTAAAGAGGTTAAGCGAAGGAAGCTTCGAAAGCGGAGGGAGTTTCTGGTTAGGTAAGAAGTTTCTGAAATCATCCATAAGCAAAGGAACTTCGAAATCGGTTTTGTTGTGTTTAACAACATTGTCTTTAGCTGCGATATGAGCTCCTGGTTCCATGTGGTTAGTTGAGAAGCTTTGTTGGTTTGGGAAATTCGGGTAGAGACTTACGTAACCTCTAAGGTACATCATGTCGATTAAGAATTTCTTCCAAGAAGCTTGCCAACCGTTGGTTCTTGATTTCGGAATCTGAACCGGATTAGCTTTCGCGTTCTCAGTGAATCTCATGTTCATGTAGACATAAAACTCTCTCCATTGCTTTGGAAAGAAAACAGCTCCCCAACTGCAAGGTAATTGATGAAGGTAAGGTGTGTGTGGATGAATCTGTTTGAAGAAATCTGTTGGGTTCCATTTAGGTCTCTCTTTAACCACTTCGACGATTTTCGGTGTGTAAAGAGAGATGGAAGAGAGTTCAGGGAACGAGACTTGAGGGTCGTAGTGGTAAGCGAGTAGAGCGTATTTGATCCAGAGGTAGTAGTAAGGAGAGACTTCAATGTCGTCTTCAAGTAATAGACCAAAGTCATCATCAGAAGCTGGATACCAACTCTCGCTCACAGCTCGGATTAATCCTCCTTGAATGATTCTTCTTCTTAAGGTCTTTGGTCCGTGAGGCCAATCGAATGTGGTCACTACTTTGATCGTCTCTTCATCCACTTTACTATCCATGTTGAAGCTGAGTGATATCTCATCGCCTAGATAATACGCGTTGCTTAAAGACCGAAGCAGTCTTAATAAAGATTGAGCTCGGTTTTGTGTTATGATGTTCACTGAGACTCTCATCTTATTCCAGTCTGCAATCACCAACATTTTTTTGTCAATATTACGAGTAAGCGAAATTGTAAAAGGCGAAAAAAGTAATGAAGAATGATGCTTACTTGGTAACGCGGTTGATCTAAGATCAGCCATCCATAGAACCTTGGAGATAGAAGCTCTCGGGAGAAGAACAAGTGTGGTGACATTTGGGTTAGTCTCAGTAGCCATTTTCAAAGCTTTCTTGACATTAGGATCAGCATCAGCTACTGTAATCACCACGCTTGGGTTATGGATCTTGATCAATCCTTTCATGCTTGAATACACAGCTTGTAATACAGGCACCTCTGAGTTTGACACACCTAAGATAGCTCCAACTTCCAAATCAAAGATCTTGAATCTTCTCTCCTTGCAGACAACCATAGGCCAATTCAAAGCCGAGGCTGCATCTTCGCACGGACAGAAGTTCCCACCTGATACTGCGATATAAGCTTTTTTACCAACAGTAGTTCTGAATTTTTCAAGCAATGGACCAAGTGCTTTCACTTCATCGATTGAATGTGCGTAAAACAGAGCGTCGATCTTCTGAGGATACATTGCTGCCCATTGAGTTATGTATCCTGTTGAGAGTGCTTTCCACCATTGGTTGTCTCTTACTTCCACAATGTTTTTGAAGATCACTGTGGTTTCAGATACATAAGCTAGTCTGTGTTCACTGTCTCCCCATGTCTCCTTGTCTTTTGGATCAACAGGAAGAACAAAAGAACCTGCGTTTCTGTATTTCTGAAGCTGGTAGCTGCAAAACGCAAGAAAAAAATCAATTCAGAACAAAGTTTCCTTTTTCACACTTTCATCGAGAGTTGAACCTATAAACATGTTCACATCATGAAACAAAACTGTGACCAGAGTTTTTGAAATTGGTCTAAACACGTGATACTATCTATCATTCTCACGAAGATCATCATCCTAGGGACGTTACTGCAATCATACGTATCAATGCGAGAATTGTATTATAATATTTTATTTAGTTGAATACCATTTTTATAAAATAAGTCTTATTTTTTTATGATTAAGCAATGAGAAAAGTACTGTTCAATAGCTGGAGAATTCAAACACTACCTTATTGTGCACTCAAAAATTCGAAATCCCTAGAAATGTAATCGGAATCGAGGCGAGATGTGATGTGAATTGAAAACTAACCTGAGGTGAAGATCTTCGCCGGTGGAGAATGTGAATGGCTTTTCGATGAATAGTGCTTTCACAAGCTCCGCTGATAAGAACCAGGAGCTGGATAAGAAATCAACCTGGAGGATTCGATCTAAGGTGATGTCGTAAGCCGGATCAGGCAAGTAAAGCCCCGCTTCCTTGGATCTGAACTTCCTGTAGCTCGGGAATGTGAAATCCTTCTGCCGGAAAGGAAGAATTCGTCCGATGCTTCCTAATACAGAATTTTCGTACTTCTCTGTTCCGGCGACGTGCGAGAGCATCTGAAGCATTTTCTTCCCAGGAATCATATCATCGTCGAGAATGTACACCAGATCCGCCTCCGTCTGAAGCGCCATTTGGAACCTTCCATAGTATTTGAAGTCGTAGTTGGAGCTGATGAAGCTGATCCGAGAATCGTTGTAGCTCTCGGTGATTCGCCGGAGCGACGCTTCGTTAGGGGTCCCGAAGGCCAAAACCCAGACATGGTGAAACGGCAGCGTTTGGTGGAGAAGCGAATCAAGCTGAGCGCAAAGTGTTTTCCTCTTGAAATGGTTTAGTATCACTGTCACTTTGGGTTGTCTCGGCCCATTTAAGGCCCATTTTGACTTCATCTTCATCAACTCCTCCAAACTCTCAGAGCCGAGATTCTTCCTCTGGAACCCCACAACGTCGTCGTACAGCTCCCTCTTCATCTTGATCATCTTTTCGTCGTTCGACTTCTTCTGCGAGAAATCAATCTTCTCGTACTCGCAGACCTCCGCCGGAGAAACCATCGCCCGAGAATCATCCTCCGACGATTTCACGAAGGAAGCAGAGTCTTGGTAATGGCTGACGACGTGAGGGGTAACAATGTAATTACGCATGTTATGGGCCCATTTGGTGGCCCAAGTGAAGTCTGGCTTGGCCCTTAAGTCAATGGAAGGACTCATGTAGTAGAGAAGTCCGGTGGCGTAGACCGCAAATGCGAATTGTAGACACGTCAGGGCCGTCACGAACTTAGCGGAGTTGAGTTTCCGGCTAGGTTTAGGTTTTCCGGCGGAATACTCTCCGAAAATGCTCTCTATATAATCGCCGCTTCTCACCGCCGGCGGCCGGATAAAACCCATTTTCTCAGAATCAAAAACCTTAATATAGAAAAGAAGAAGAGAGGTTAGGTTTTTGGATGTCTCTACAAACTGTTTATAGCAATGAGCAAAGACATAAACATATATATACAATAGAAAGTGAGATTTGTGGGTGAAGATGCATTACATAAGGAGGATTCACATGGGGTAAACGTTCATTAAGAATAAAGTAAAGTGTTAATATAAAATCAAGATTTTTTTAATGGTTTAATGTATAAAAAAGAGTTAAGCGATACCGTTAGATTTATAACTTCTTAAATTGTTTTATTGCTAAGAAAATATGAACTTTTTTTTTTAGAAGGGGAAATTAGGACAACACTCAATGGGGAAAAGCCGGGTTTATTGGCGTATAAAAGGGATACTCATACTCTTGCATTTAACACTTCCATATGCTATGTTTTTTTTTTAATTTAATTTTTGCAAAACAATATTCATAGTAGTTCATTTGAATCGCAGTGGTATTGTTGGGAAAAAATTGAATTTTTTCAATGAAAGAACCATATTTGTTTACTTAATTATGTAAATCAATATTTCACATTTTCTCAATACGAAATAGTAGAAAACATCTTGTATCCACTAAAAACTTTTAAAAGTTAAAATTGTTGAAATGCTTTACCAGTTTAAATGTACTCGGTGTTGAAAAAAAAAAGAATTTTTGATGTACTCCACTCAATTATATATATATATATATATATATATATATGTGTATATTTGGCCAACTTGAAAATTGATAACTATAACTTGCTCTAGCTATTCATTTATACTATAATATATAAGAATTTGAAGATTTGTGCACCGTAATCGAGAAAGAGATACATAAAGTATATTACCTTTGTGTACATGATCAAACTTCAACTTATTGTGAGAATCAAGCCTTTTTCCTCTTCACCAATCGATCAACAAGATATATTATATTATAGTACAGATTCTCCTTGAATAATGCAAAATTGAAGTGAAAAGAGTCTAAGAATCCAAAGAAAGAAATATTTGAGTAGAGAATGAGTTATTGAAAGTTTGAAGTATAAAAACATTTTATAACAAAATGTTTCGGGCAAGCGACGGTTTGACTTTGCAATTTGCATGTAGATACGTAGTTGAACTTTGCAGCAATTTTCCTCCTTTTCCTTATCGTAGTTTCTTCGTTATCTTAATATTCTTATTTTTAATGGTATTTAGCCGAACATTTTACCAGAAAGCTCCATTTTTAGATACACACACACACTTTTTTTTTTTACATTTAACTAAATATATGGGACAAAATTAACAGCAAAAACGAATCCTCAATTAATATTCAAATAGCTAGATGTTACCCTCTCTTAACACTAAATTAGCGCCTGACGGATTTTTCTGAAGGCTGGTTAAATAAATACTAGTCTCTGATCATTGAATATTGTATTTTTTGTTCTTTGACTTCGAAAGATCCATGAATATTGTATTATGATTAATAGTTATATGTTACTTGATTACGAGTTTTGAGGTCGGTCACGCATGTGTGTGATACGAAATAATATGATTATATGAACAATATATATTATTAGTTACCCTTAATCACCAAATTAAAATACGGTGAACATGATTGCTACCTTTTTATTGACGTCGATTGCTTCTTTAGACTCATTTAAGATGCATCTATACACTATCAGTGTACGTTCATCATACAAGTCTAGGTAATTTACCTAATGTTCGCATACAAACTACTTATAATTTTGGAATAGCTAAGGTATCTAATGTTCCTCACATTGATAAAGCCATGTATATATATTTAATCTTAGTGCTACTAGACTGGAATGGTATATAAAACATACTTTAACAAAAAAAGAGAGGATATCTATCATATATATTAGTTTGTATTTTATCATCATTGTGTGTTTTAACTCGGATTCGTATGTACAATGTAGCGGGAACACCTTAAGAGACGAAGGCATAAAAAAATTCTTGGACATTTAATTACTGATGTGATTTTTTCGCAGTTTTCAAGTATAAAAACATGTATGGTGTGAAAATTATTACATATATCGCCAACCGAGAGGAGAAAATCAACTTAACCTAAAAGAAGGAAAAGACTAAACCACCATAATATGAGAACCAAATTTTTAAAATATACTTTTTTGGTGAAAATTTAGGCCGCTGGTAATTTTAGTTTGGAGAAGCTCGACACAACACAAGACATGAAATCAAAGGAAAATTGAATAATGATGACCGGTCTCTCCAAAAGTAGAAAATTTTGTAATGATAGATATTTCTAGGAGTTGTAATTTGACTTCTCAAAAACCAACCCATTTCTCAAGACCAAGCAGCTTCGTTGTTCCATTGTACCTAATATATGTGGACCGACACAGAGTCACGAACACGAATGTACAGTGTAATTACTAAGTAGAATTTCCCCAACCTTTGCTTTTAGTATATTTGTCAACCTCATAGTGTCTAATACACCACTTTAAACCGTGGGTATATTTAATGTCTCATTCAAAGTCGATGTACAAGTACAAGTGGTATTATTTAAATTATATAATATGTTTTGGTTAGAGTTTTGATTAGTCTCACATATCTTTATTGTAATGTACGGTTTTACATGTTCTTGAAACAGGAATGACTTCATACATATGCATGTGTGTTTATATAAAGTAAAAAGTCTATAGTTAAGTACTAATGAAGTGTTTTGATTAATCTCACATATTCTATTGTAATTTACGGTTTACATGTTCTTAAAACAAGAATGACTTCTTACGCATGTGTGTCTATATCATACAGTAAAAAATCTATAGTTAAGTACTAATGGAGTTGTTATCAGTACAACAGAGGAACCTGTGTTATGTAATAAAGGACGACTAGGCACAAAAGAAGAAAGATGTGACGTGACAATGTTCAAAATAGTAGTTCCCGCTTTAGTTTACAAGAGTTAAGTTTTCCAAAGCAAATTGGTGAAGTCTCCTACGAAAAGTGGCAAGAAAGCATTGATTAGATTGTGCAGTTGAGAAGAATATAAGTGAGTATTCTCAGATCTTCTAGGATTGGTCGTTTTCATTGAGTTTGCACACAATTTTCGGATGTGTGGCCTGAAAAGTATTCTGGTTATAGTAGAACAATAAGAAGTATTTAGTGTGTGAAGTATGAGTGAGAACAACGTAGATTATGCACTGTAAAGTGGAAAAATTAGGAATCATTCAATTTCAAATTATATGTATGTGTGTAATGTTGCATAAAATAATCAAACAAACTCGTGTAATCGATTTTTTTTAAAGAGATGCTCGAGTTTCAAAGTGTTTCATACTTTTGTTCTTTGACTTCTTTTCTCGCATATAGTTCTTGAATCGTTAGTTCTGCCATCTGACGAATTAACATCGTTTTGTATTCCCTCCGAGACAATAAAACCAGATTTTGTGCTTTTATTTTGTCTATGTATTTATATTGTTGAAAGATTACACTCGGCAATCTATTTTTAGTTTTGTATATTGACATTGTTGTTGCCCTTATGCATTTTATTTCAGTGTACTACCAATTTCCGGATCCCATATTTAACTAACTAAAACTGATACTTATTCAAATTTCTTATTTAAAAAACAATACAATCACATTATACTAAATTAGATAATATTATCGAACCATCATCCATACCGAAAAATAGGCCAAATTAAAACAGGTTCTGTAAACAAACATATCTAAATTGGCCGAATTTAAGATGAAGTATAAAACAAGCTTTGCTTAACAAGATCTCGATTAAACGGGCCAAAAAGCCCGCAAAAACATATCTAACTGTAATCATTTAAATCCATAATTTCAAGTAAATACCTGAATTATACATTCAAATGGTATAATTTAGAAGTTCAACACTATTTTCTAAAGTGAGATAATGAGAATAACTTTGTAATTTTTAGGTAGCAAAAGTATATACATTCTAGATATTTTTGGGAGAACATTTTCTCCACTCACCATTTAAAGCAAAAAGAAAATAACAAAATTATATATGTAATGAAGAAGAAAAATCAAGCCACTCTTGCTAAAATTGCCTTATAAATACCTATATATAAGCACCAATTCCACAACTGTTCCTTTCTTCCTTTTTTTCTCAACCCCACAAGAAAGCTACTCATTCCACTTTATACCCCCAAAATTGAAAAATTAAGCATAAACTACCCTCCCAATCGAAAAATCAAATCGTACTAAGAAAAAACAACACCAAAATAAAAGCGAAGATTAAAAAAAATATCCATAATGTCAGATCCCCCATTTTACCCTTCCACCAAATCATCTAGGTCTTGGCCTCGCCGGAAACGTGAGCGCTTGCCGGAGTTTCCTCTGCATCGACTGATTCGGGTTCGTGTTCGAATTTGAATTAGAAGTAGGGATCGGGGCTCCGAAAGTCATGGTCTGCGAGAGATTCACCATATCCACCATCGATTGCGTCTGGTAAGTCTGCAAAATCGTGGTCGTATCACTCATGTCGCCTCTAGCCGTCGCTCTCTGCCACGAGTGCGAGCTTAGACCGGCGAGAACGTAAGCTCTCCCTGAACTCTCGTAGACTTGACGGCTCGCCATTCTATCTTGCGTCTCCTTCAGCTCTTCACACAGTGACACACACATTGGATCTCCGGCTCGACCCGACACAGACTCCGTCAGTACACCACGACAAGTCTCGAGAACAGATACAGCTCCGGTCAATTCGCCGCGCTCGGCTAATACTCTAGCCTCAGAGATTGCTTCCGCCGCACGTAATCTTATTTTCTGTCTGTCAACTTCAACCGAGACCACAGGTCTTCCTTCCTCCGTCACAATCGGCCTGAGAATCTTTACTTCACCGGAATTATTCAAATTAACAGTCTCTTTCGTCACCGGATCTCTGTAAACGCATCGGACCTTGAGTAGGGACATATAATCCGAGACTCCATTTACGACGGGGATATCGAGATTCACCAAGAAATTCCTCTGCTCCTCTGCGTATAGATCACCGACACCTATAGATCCGGTTCTCGAATCCGCACCACTATCAAAACGATAGCTTCCAGCTTTAACAGATCCAATCCGCAACAAAGGATGAACACACTCAATCTTAACACAAAGCTCTTGAACCACGACGTTAAGAAGACCTCCAATACACTGAGCAAAGGCGTCTTGTATAACCATCTCGGATTCTATAAAAGAAAATGTCCCTCCAGAGTTTTCAGAAATGGCATGCATCGAGGAAGCATCGTGGTCAGAACCGAACCCAAAGGCGTGAACCGGAATCCGGTTTCCATTGATCTCTTTAGGAAGAAGGGCATTGTACTGCGTCCCTCTGGTAGACCCACCGGTTGGACTAGGCATGTTGTATGTATCTTGACCATCGGATAAAAGCACGATACTCGAAACCGGGTTCTCGAATTTACGGTCAATCAAAACTCTTGCTCCTTTCTTCAATCCCTCTGCAATATTAGTCCCTCCGTTGGAGACCAACGAATTAACCGCTTGCAACGCCTCTTGTTTACCAGTCTCGGTCATGAGACGGAGAGGGAAGCAACGACGTGCTGTAGAAGAGAAGGATACAACCGAGAGACGGTCGAACGGACCAAGATTCTGAATCACAAAACCCATTGCTCGTTTTAGCAACGCTAGTTTTGTTCCCGCCATGCTTCCACTGACATCAAGAACGGTGACTAGATCAACAGGAGTACGTTTTGAAGAAGACTTTGAAGCAGCAGGAGCTTTTAAGTTGATCAGTACAGCAAAATCCTTAAACGAAACCGATTTCAAAACTTCCGAAATCTCCGGGAATGTTTTAACTTCCAATCTCCCCGTAACTTCGGTATTGGATGAATCAGCTGATTGGTCTTGACGTTCCAAAGCCTCATCGTCATTGAAAACCGCTGGTTCGGCGTTAAAGATCAAAGAGACTGGTCTTGGAGCAACAGGCCGTGGAGAAGATGACCTTCGTGGTGGTATAGTCATCCATGTATCGTCTCTTGGTCGAACAACCGGTTTAACAGCCGGTTTTGACTTGGTGTTAGGGCTCTGAAGAGGGATCTCGTTCCATTTAGCGCGACATACAGGACAAATCTGGTTGCCGTGTTTGACGTTGGTGGTGATGCAGTGGAAATGAAACGAATGAGAACATTCCGCTGTGAAGATGGCATGGCCTTGCCCAGCTTTCATCGCCGTTAAACATATCGCACACGTTTTCTGCAAATTCACAAAAGCAAATACAAATAGTTAAGTTTTAGATTCAGGATAAAGATTCTTGACTAAAGGAGAAGAAGATGGTTTCCACGTAAACACACACAGGTCATTGTCGTAATAATAAGAATCCAAAGGAACCTGACATGGATGAGTTTGCGTCAGTCTCTCTGACACATTTGTTTCTGTTACTATGTATGATCCTCTATTATTGAATGTTGCATGAAAAGAAGAGTAAACCAAAAAGAAATGGAATCTTTCTATTTTCAATAACCTGAATAAATAAATAAATATCACAGTCTAAAGAGACTTGAGTTTGAATTTAAGTTTAACAAACCATTATAAGTTTAGTGATTTAAATGTGCTAGTGCTATTCACTATTCAACCCAGTGAAAATTTCTTTATTAGAATTGGGAAGTTTGGAATCTTTTGATCAAAGTTGTTTGGAATCTATGAAGTCAAACAATTAAAAGGAACCAATGAATAAAAGAGAGGGAAAGACAAAGGACACAGCTTTTTAAAGTTAAAGGACAGATTTAACCAGATAAGTAATCAAAAGAATTTTTTAGGCAAATTCAACGCCCCAAAGTTTAAAGTTAAAAAAATATACTTATCAGGCAAAGGAAAGTTAAAGAAAGAGTGAAAATTCAAAAGAGTTATAAGGTTTTACTTTCACTAAGATAAAACCAAATGCTTTTGTATAATATCTAACTAACAGTAGAATTTAGAGCACTAAGAAGGGTATCTTTCAACAATAATTGAAAAGTTGAATGCAAAAAAAGCAATAGGAAAAAAAAGAAAAAAATTGGTCCTTGAAGTGCACTTGACTATTGTCCAAAAACTTTATCCCCACAGTGGCTCCATTTGGGAGAGTTGATAATTACATCACAGCAAATTGTCCATCTCTTTCTTCAACAGTATCAAGAAATTATATACTCAAAAACAAAAGAAACAATGACAAAAAAAATAAAGAGATTGAAAGAAACAAAAGGCACTATAAACCAGAGAAAGAGACATAACAAATAGAATCCAATCTCAAGCCAGCTAATATAATGTCAAAATCTTGACGAAGATACAAATGATTCCAATTGTAAGATAAAGTTGCCACGGAAGAAGATAACCAAATCCTAATCTCACAAGTCATTCTAAATCCTCAAGACATTATTACACAACCAAAAAAGAAGCTTTTCTTTTTGTGCATTCACCCATAAGTTTCAAAAAGGTCAACATTTTCAATGCTTGCAAGTCTCTAAAATCACAAAATCTATTGGATAAACACAAACATATGAGTGTCATAAACTCATAGTACTTGAAAACATATATAAATTAATTGAAGATTTTAAGGTTGGCTTTCATAATAAATAGTTTTTAAAATAAATATATTAAAAAAACTACCAATAAGATCATTTGATATGCGTGAAGATCCAAACACTTTATAGAGAAAGAAATTAGTTGAAGATTAAACAAACAAAAAAGTAAAGAAAAGATACAGCAATAGCAACTAAAAAGTAAATTAAATTAATTTTTTGGAGTTCCAAGAAAGATTAGCCCTTTGATTCGCTGCCTTAAACCAAAATCACAAAATTTGAACCGGCCATCCAACGGTGACCAGGAACGGAAAAATTCATAACTTTACCTATTTTTTATGTGAAAACAATTTCGAAATTAGAAACAAAAATTGAAAAATTCAACCACGAATTTATTTAATAAATAATAAAACTAAAAAAAAATCAATTCAAACGTAAACAGAACAGCGAAAAATCCGAGGATTGTAACGAACCCAAAATTCGGAAATTCGGAAAAAGAGAGATGAAATCGGAGAAGAAAATGAACCTTAGATGAGGATATGCTAATGGAGCGAGGTAATCGGAGACCAGAGGAGGAAGGAGTCGGCGTCGTGGGCCTTGAAGCCATTACCGGAGAAATCGAAGCGGCGTCATCGGATCTTCGTGAGACAGAAGACGGAGAGTCTTCGAGCGTTTTGGGAACGTAGAGACACAAGTTTAAACCTAGAGCCAGCTTTGCTTTTCGCCATTTGCTTCCCATTTCTTCCTTGGCACAAATCGAAATCAATTACGAAATAGAAAATGAAATCTGGTGAAACTTTATCACCTCTTATCTTCTGTAGACATTAGCTAAGAAGAAGATGGGGTTAATGAATGAGTTTGCAAATTGCAAAGTATCTGCGCAGAGAGAGAGACGGTGGGGGAAGTTTTTGACCTTTTTTTTTGGGGTAATGGATGAGTGAAGGGTAATATGGTCAACACATTTCATTATGAAAACTTGGGATTATACCAAAGTTAAATTTGACCTTTGATTTTTTGTTTTTTTTTTTGGTGTTCTTTTATTGGTCAGATACGACTTTTACTTTGTTCATTATTTTTTTTCCATAAATAAAAATGGTCTTTAGCTCAAACCAATTTGATTACGCCGCTTGCTTTGCTGAATCCGTTTAGATTTTTATATTTATAAAGATTTTGGTAATTAATGATATTTTCCAAATATGACATCATATTTGAAAATTTATTTAAAAAAACAAGATATTTAGTAATGAATTTGACAACATACTTTTTAAAATATGATATCATATATATTGGCGTTTTAGTAATTAATTTAACATACTTATAGAAGTATGATATCATACATTGGCGTTTTTGTAAAATATGACTCGCTAGAAAACATTTTTCAAATACTTTAAGGCTAAGGCATGAATTTTCGGTTATACGATTTCTTTTAATTTTGCTGTGATATAAAAGATTTCCCAGTTGTACTAATTTAAGTTCCGCTTAAGGAAAAACAATTCCAGCATAATTTCATTCATTGATCCATCTATATATTTTTCATTAGAAAGTGACCTTAAATCATAAATTATTAGCGCTGATTACTTATTTTATGCAAAAAAACAAATAGTGAAAGATTTGAAACTTGCAAGGTTTAATCCATGGCCGCTGAAGTAGTTGGAATTCAATCAATGCATGTGTTTCTTGTAGACTTGTACATAAAATTCTACTGGATTAATAAAAGTTGTTGACTTCACAAAAATTAACTACTTTGCCTTATTTACCTATTCTCTGTCATTTGATTTTAGCTTTTTTTTTTTTTTGGTCATCGTAATTTAATCAATTAATATTGTTAAAATATGCATCTTATCTTGCATTGTACATGACCTCACTTGCAAAACTTTTCCAAACTAGTAATGGCAAAAGAGTTAATTGTCATCATATCATAAACATGAATGAAAATGGGTATTATATGATTAAAAATACATATTGTTTTGGATTCTCTTCTTCTCACGAGTCATACAGTGATATATGGTTAACCAACTTCTACCTAAATGGTCTAAGTTCTAACCACTGCTCTTCAGAAAACAAAATTACATACATGTATATAAAATAAAACAAACAAAAAATCCCGATCCTAAGATAAATTATCTTTTTGGTCAAAATCTAGAAAGATTATCTAAAATAGAATATTGGAAATTATTGTAGATTCTAGCATAGTCTATTTTTTCATGTTTAAATTCTGAATAAGCGTTTCTCCCATTGTCTAATGAACACGAGAAGCATCATGTCTTGTGATATTTGAGTTGGTATGTTCTATGAAAGTTAACAATTAATGTAACAAGTGGTCGTATTAACCAATTCATCGTGGTCAAATGGTTGAAGGACTAGACGATTTTACTCATTACTGGTCACCCTGAACGCTTTTACAAATGATAATATCCATTTTTTCACAAACTCTGGAGTTAAGTATAGATCTCTATCTAGGATCCTTGTTAAATTTTTTATCATATTCATTAAAGTCACTGTTGTAAAATACAGCTAAACTATGTGTGTGTGAAGGTATGGGTCTGTCTGTCTCGTGGTGTGTGCGTAAATTTATGGAAGTGTAGTATTAACTCTTTATACAATAGAGGAAATTGATACGGAGATGCATTAAGTTTGGTTGAAAAAGAGAAGAAAAATGAGTTAAGGATAGGAAAAAAAAGAGAGGGGGACAAAGATAAAGCAAGAACTTCATAGCCATTAATTAGAGCCCATTCATTAGGTGGAGAATATTGAAATTGTAGTCTATTACAGGTTGTCAACCATCATAGGAAAAAAGAAAAAACAATATTTAGACAAGACAAAAACCTCATCGAGAAAATCATATCCAATCAAAAATATTTATCTTCATATTCATACCCTTGCACTTTTGCTGTAATACAATAAGTTGTCTAACTAATAAATTATTTTCTAAATTAATTTAGAATGCCTTTGAAGACTGTCGAATATCATTACCTAAGTCACTACAATAGAAAAGTTCATCGGGTGTTTATTAAGACTAACCCCACCTCATTTGAGAAAGACTCTACAAGATGACCCCATTTTCACAAACAGAACATTTTTGAGGAAATCCATGGTGGCTGAACTCAACGACAGCTTCCATTCCATGAAACCATATGTTTCAGGACATTTTTAGATGGATCCAAAGCAAATTGACTTTAATTTTAAATTTTAGATTACAATATTATATAACTTACTTAAAGATTAACAAAAGACACATAATTACCTCTTAATTTGTTGCACTACCTAGTTTCTGATTAATTCTTGCTTAGGCGCTAAAGACTGAGTCCACCGTCCGACTAACCCTCGTTCATTATATAATTTGATATTAAGATAATTGAGACAGCGATGGAGAAAGTGAGATGTAAATTGAAAAATCGTGAAATGATGTGCAAAGTATTGATTTGGATAACATGTCAAAGCTGAAAGTTTCTCATTGGTTTGCGTTGATTTTTCCATTCAGTTCGCTGACTTCCGCCGCCGTTTTGTTTGAACTTACATTTCCTTTTCGCTTTCTATTATAATATCATAGAAGATTCCATGCAAGATTTTTACATCTCTTGTTTTACTTTTAGCGAGAGAGCACACAAAGAAACCATCTGGTTCGGTTGGTGAGTTAAAAGCTTAGCTGTAAGGCCCACCTGAAGTAAAAAACTTTCGTTTTCGGTGCATCTATGGTTTCATACTTTGATTATTATCAATCTTATCTCACGACTCGAGATGATCATGATCAATCATATACATGTCAGTCAGTATAACAAACATTCATAAGAAATATACAAACCTTCATTTTTATTTAAAAACATTCAAAATAACGAAAAAAAGAAAAATAGTATACTAAATGGCTAAAAGGTACTGAAACTCAAAATCATAAGGGATCTTCTCAACAACCATAGAGGAGGAAGAAGAAGCTTTGGAGTTTTGATTCTTAAAACAATCCACCATTGATTTCCTCAATGAACCAGAGGTTGGTAATTGGTTGCAAACCCATTTCACCAGAGACCCCAACTGCCCCATCTCGCCGCCGCCGTCATCCGCCACGAAATCAGCTGCGTGTTTCACGAGAAGCTCTGGCAAGCCTATTCGCTTAGCTGTCGTCATCACCACCGAGGCTTGCAGATACTCCAGCTTCGATTTCTCCAGCTCCGTTGTCACTCCTTCTCCGGTGTATATCCTCACCTTCAATTTTTTTTTTTTTTTAACAATAGTGAATATGAAAAATAGTACAAGTACAAACACTATGCAATGGATACTCATTAATCAAAAGTGAATTAATATTTAGACTCACCGCAGGAGAAGATCGAGTTCCGCAAGAGAGAGCAAATGTAATATTAGGATCAGTTGCTCCTATGCCGTATAGCTTACGAATAATCATTTCTTCATGTCGATCCTACGGTTATATTTGCATACTTAGTGAATTCTCACGATTATTCGGGTCAATATGATATAGGATACATAGTATATTGAAATGATAGATATATATACCTGAGTCATGGTAGAACTTGCAAGCTTCCTTAGAATACAATGCTCTATTGTATAAGCACTTATGTTTTTTCCCCCAACATTCATTGTAGCCTACTTTGATTATATCAACTTCAATAACATTTGAACGTAGAGGTTCTTAATTTAATAGTGTTTGTTTTAGAAGGGGGAATTAAAAAAACATACCTTATTGTAAACAAGAGATTGCAATTTCTCAGCTGTTTTTGGAACTCCATGTTGTAGATATCCCTGGTCATACATTGAAGTGGTGAACATGCGTTTTAGTATATATCAATTAGAAACGAAAGAAAAAGATTTGTAATCAATGAAACATTTAAACTAGTGTTTACATGCATAACACAAGCATTGAACATATTGATCCAAAAAGCTAGCTTTTGTTGATGGCTCAACACTCTTAAATCCACTGTCTCAAGATTGTTCATCAACACCCTGCATTTTGTTCATAATGATTTATATATCCGATATGTCGATTTCTAAATAAATATTTTCAATTTTTATCTTGAAACTAACCTGAGTTTGCGGATCAAAGAAACCGAGCTGGAGCTTGAAATGCACTTAGAATCCATAGAAGTGGAAGTGAAGATTACAAGATTTTTGTAAGGACCAATGTCTCTAGCCAACGATGCTTCTACATCAAATATTCCATAAGGATCTTGTTGTCTTGATTCCTTATAGGAAGACGAAACATTCATGGATTTAGACAAGCTTGAAGTTCCGTTGTCAACCCTAAAACCTCTTGAGCTCACAGAGAAAGGAGTGGATCTCGATATGGGACCCGATTTATCTAGCTCCATGACTCTTGTGGTTCTAAGGAGACGGACGTAGATGAAATTGAGACATTTCATGATGTTCTCAGCGAGCTTGTTTGGGTGCCACTTCTGTATGTTTTGTCCATCTTCCATCAATATTGTGCTTGATAGAGATTTTGGTGGAAGGTCTAGTGATGTATCAAGTGCTACACGATCCTTAGGCTGCACAAAATCATAAATCATAAATCAAGACTGAATATTCAACGAAGTAAGTGATGTAATATAAAAAATCATACCTTAGGAGAGGAGTATCTAGGTTCTCGTAGGGGAGAAGGCGACTTCATTATCCTAGTCTTCTTCGTATTGCTATTCTCTTGCAATTTATTTTCGTGTTGGACTGACCGATGATTTTCCTTCTCCACGATTCCAATTTTCTCATTAGACTTGTGGAAGCTTCCAATACCGTAATCGCCTTTTATAGCTTTGTTGATGAAATGTAAAGTCTTTGTCTCAAATGTTGCATTCTCTAGATGATGAAGAGTAGTTGTAGATTTGGTATTGTTGTTTTCATTATTCTTCATCATGCCTTTGCTCACCATAGGGCTTGGAGGTGGAAGATTAGTGTATTTTGGTAACATTGGAGCTTGATGAGGGGTAATGTTGTCAGTATTGTAACTCTCACTACTTTGCCATGCTCTTCTTGACGAACTTGTTGATGCTTGTCTCAAAGTTTCATCTTGTTCTTGCTTTAGATTTATCTGAAGATGGCTTATTTGAATCTCTAATCTTGAGATTTCTCCTTCCACTATCGATAGTTCCGTTATTAATTCCTTCATCTGCATTATATAAAATAGTGTAAGGTTATTGATTTAACTATCTTATCCTACATAAAAAAGATTTTAGACGTTCTTATATTTTTTTGTGTGTAGAAAATGGCATCTTATTTGGTTTTATTTATAAAATAATTTTCAATTCATCTCTATATATTTTAGCAATATATACTTAATGCATCTATATGAAAGAATGAATTATTAAATAAGTAAATCATTTTATGATTATGATATCGCACTTTGTTTACCCTGCAAATTTTGTGACAAAAAGTTAGAACAAACCTTGCTTAGACAAATTATGCAACACATAACTTATTAATAAAGATTATACATATGACTTTACGATCGATTTGATTTATTAATTCGAAACATAAAGTTTGTAATCGCGGATGCGTGACCTTTGTCTATGATTGCGATATATCAACACATTTGAGTTTCTTACGCTAAGGGGATCTAGCAATTTTGTTTGATTATTATGATAAACATTAATTAATAATTACATTTTTTTGTTGACCAGAGCCTTAGATTAAAAGCAACGTTACCAAAACTACGTGTATGATGTTATCATCATATGTTATACTGTTTTTTTACTTTATCCAAACTAGGAAACTTTGCTTGTTCCCTCTCACATACACACACACAATACACATATATAGAAGACCGTATGTAGAATGTGTGATCTATATGTATTCAGATAAATTAGCCGTATATAATAATAACTAATAAAAGGGTACCTTGGGAGGGAGAGAAGCAGGGAGAGCAACGGAGGAAGAGGAAGAAGGAAGTTGATGTTTTTGGACTCTTTCCAATATCTCACGTGTATTCTCTTCTTGATCAAGCATCTCCCGTAACATCCACACCTAACCATTATTGATTACCAAAATATAAACTCCAAGTTTAGTGAAAAGCCTGGGAAGAATCTAAAACTAAAACAAAAATTTTATTTTACAAAACGTAGAAGTACCATTACATGTCATTTTTGTCTGCTTGGTAATGATAATAATACCATGCATGGCCAAGGGACTTAATTTAGAATGTATATTAGAACTGGAAAACAATTCCAAATATAAAACTGAACCAAAAACTTGGATTGGCACCTATAATACCCTCCTTCATCTATGTATATATTTATATAACAACATCCCTTGGTGTTTGCCTAGGCATAAACAAAAATAGGTAAGCTGTTCATAAACCAATTTCAATAGATTCCCATACCTCTTTCTCTATTTCTTCCTTTTTCTGCTGCCCATTTAGCTTTTTCGTCCTCTATACACATCACAATGTTCCACAAAAAAAAAGAAAAATCAATAAGCAAAAAACATAGACATGAAATTTTCATACTACAATGGAATTATGCAGAATCTACTGATCAGATTAAATGTCTATGATCAATTCATTTTCATAAGATAAAACATACATGCTGATTTTATATATGAAAAGGAGGTCTATGATTATTTTAATTCGAGGTCTCACCCTAAATAACTCGATAACTTTGGGCTAACCACTAGGTTTAAGATTCAAATATAATTCAAGTTGTATGCACACGATTCATTAGTTTTGACATTTATATATGATGAGAAGAATTAAAGCATGGAATATACAAAAGAAAGTAAAACTCACAACACTATGAGGGACATTGATGGTCGGAGACAGAGTTGTGGTGGGCATGGCTAAGATATTGGAGCAGTTATCGTCGGGATTGGACCAGCGAGACGAAGATGGAGCAGTGAGACAGAAGCGGAGGGAACGGTTGAAATCAGGAGGAAGGTAATGGTAATGAAGGAGGTTAATAGAAGAAGAACGAGACATTTTTTTTAAAGATTGGCTTAGGCTTCACGGTGAAGAAGAGAGCGATGGAGAGAGAGGTATTTGGTGAAGGAAGACGAGAGGCAGTTTTCGTAGCTGAGGCTCTTAACCGTCCTTGACAGAGAGTGGTGGGTAGTGGATTTTTTTTTTTGTTTTAAGTTTTTATTATTCGGTTTATTAATTATGATTCTTTTTTTTGTATCCTTTGTTGGAACGTAAAGATTAGTTTTTTCGGTGGATTATGGATGTTTTTATATGGAGTGGATTAAGGTTTCAACTTCATTAATTAAGTAATCATTATGTGAAGAAAATCAAGGTGGATCGTGAGTTTAGTTCACTAATCAAGTAATCATTATGAGCAACTAGAAATCTGTCTGGAGAAATATCTGACATCAAAATTTTATGCCATATGAGTAGGAGATAATTATAGTAGATTAATCATAATTTTTTAGTTATATTTTTACCATACTAATTTTGCATAGTGGAATAGATTTTCAAAAACGTAAAAACTAGATAAAATGTTGTGAATAGTAAAATTAACGAAATCACGTTGTGATTCACGTGTTTACTATTCATCACCATCATATATTATTTATTTTAGATTTTGTGTTATTGGAAATTTTTAAAATTTGCACGTTATGATTATTCACCACATTTTTTATCTTACCATAATTTCTTAAACCGAAATCCGAATTGACTAACGAAAAATGTATTTGTTGTTTTGTTTCTCCATGCTTAGTATTTTATTGATTTTAAAAAATCTTAAATAAAACATGTTGCGGTGAAAAAATATCGAAACTAAAAAGACTAACACTTCTTAGAGCATCACCAACGTGATGTGATATTCACTCAAAAAATTCTTAGATATTAAAAAATTATTACATTTTTTTTGAAAATTAAAAAAAAAAAAAATACGATAAAGTGATCAATTGTGTACGGCCACGTCAAGCTGAACCTAGGAGAACGTGCAACAATCGGTTCTTAAACAAGATACTTTGGAACCCAATCTTTGACTGTACACAAAAAAAAAAGAATTTCAAATAATATTCTACCTAGGAGTTCGTGCAGAATATCAACGGTGATGCTCTTAAGGACCAAAGACAAAATCGTTTGGACCCTACTCCTTAAAACCTAAAATGGACTAAAAAATTTCTCAAACCCAGCGAGCGAAGTCACTATATACAGTTGACATGTCAGCAAACGACAATGTGAAAGAGTTCTCCAGGGTGACTGTTAGTAAGAATCTGAGTCTTTATGTAATCTTGGGAAAGAATCCGAGTCTTTATGTAATGACTGTGTTGGGAGATGAAGACCGCATAAGGATACCTCCAAAGCATTGATCCTGAATGCCACTACTAGAGGGGAGGGATGGTTGAAAGCTTTCCCACCCACCGATGATTCGAAGAGGTAAAGAAAGCGTCTGTTAGGACATCATGATGCACCTGTCCAGGTTAATGAAGGACTACTGCCACCACTTGATCCTGAGTGACTTTAGTTGGAGAGTAGAAAAAAAAAACAATTAATTCCGAAAACGTCTTGAAATCCTTGTGCATATAACGATGACCCGTCAATACCTCCACAATTTAAAGAATCGATCGCTGCATGATAAACTCAGTGACTACCTTGCGGAGAACCAAGATTTCCCCCACTAGGTAACTGAGGACAGACCCCTTATCCAGTACCCAGAGACACCGCAAACCGAAGAAGAAATCTCAAAATAACTGATATAAGCCCTGAAAACTTACGAGTCAGCACCGTCTCAGTCTAGGCCCTCATGTAAGGAAATACCGCTTATGTCAAAGGATCATCCATCCACGAAGAATGCACGAAAGCTTATAACCCTTGATATGTACTACGATACAACACCTCATCACTCTCATAAAAAAAATGGAGCCGATAATAGCCCTTCGAAAGTGTCCCTCGTGGGCTAGGAGTACCTTCCCTTGTAAAGCGAAAAGGAGGTTATGACGATTCACACCATTAAGAAAACCGCGAAGGAGCACACAATCGTATATGATAATGCGAGTTCACTGCCACTCTAACGGCAAGAAAAACAAAAAAAATATATGGTCTTGTTCTGGATCCAAAGGGGAAGACGGGTTGGACGAAGGCGGACGCCCAACCAAAAAAAAGAATGGAACCCACCCTGGGATCATGGAGCATATTAATTATTGTTCTAGAACCGAAGGGAGAAGAAGAGGCACAAATGCAGTTGCAAATTACATTTCCAAGATTATTGATGGTAATAATAAGGATGGATTACAAGATAAAACACGAGACTAAAAAAATTCGGTTGGGCAAATGCCAAACCTAATCACCTAATCACCGACTCTAGCTATACAAACTCAAACATACCAAAGGAAGAAGGGAACATGATTCAACTATGGTTTAACAATTCAGGGAATCTGTAATATCATTGATGTTTCTCTTATCGTGGTTGGGCTTAGTTGACCCCTTTCCACCCCCAGTATACACGTTTCAGCATCACAATCTATTTCTTCGGATGACGCACAATGAAAAACATCGGCCAACCGATATTTCACTGTTTATTTCCAAGATTATCTCTTTCTCTCAATATTATTTTGCTTCATTAGATTGTAGCCCTAAATTGATTCAGTCCACTGGTGGAAGTAATTAATTCAATGATTCAAGTATAAGTTTTATTATTATTAATAAAACCAGTATTTTTTAAATGGGAAAAAAAAAACAATAATTGTTGAAAGAAAATGGTCAGTTCCTAAAACCCTCGCTAAAACCTCCTTTCTCCGTCGCCTGCCTTCAACTTTCTCGGCATCCGGAACACTGTGATCTGAATTCTTCAATGGCGGCTTCAATTCTCCTTAGCCGTGTCTCGCGAACTAGTAGCTACATCTCTCTCAATCGGGTCGCAGGGACTCTGGGTCTCAATACCCTTTATCCTCAAATTCATGGTGGAAAAATCTCCGGATCACTCTTTCGAAGTACCACTTTTTCTCCATCTCCTCTCTCTTACTGCTTTCTCTGGAAAAAAAACTCGAACTTTGTGACATTTTCCCTTACTGTCTCTTCCCATTTGTTTAGATGCAAAATTTTCCTCGCAGAGTTGAGTTACATTAACTAATCTTTTCAGATCTGAAAGTTTCGCTCTTGATAAATGTTTCCTATTCTTACTTGTTATAATTGCTAAAACAGCACTTAGAAAGTTGTGTCATTGATATTTGATTGCTCACTTGTTTGTGTAGAGAGATCATTGGCTACTCTTGCTGAAGGAACTTCCCATTTTGATGACATGGTATCTGTGAATCAGCGAAAGTATTACCTACTCGGTGGTAAAGGAGGTGTCGGGAAAACAAGCTGTGCTGCTTCTCTTGCGGTTAAGTTTGCAAGCCATGGTCATCCGACAATCGTGGTTTCAACTGACCCTGCTCACTCCTTGAGTGATTCTTTTTCCCAGGTATCAACATCACCTTCTGATTAGCCTCTCAATGTTTAGGCATCAGCTAATCTTTTAATTTTGGCATACAGGACTTGTCAGGAGGAGTTTTAAAGCCGGTTCAAGGTGTTGATTCTCCTCTTCTAGCTCTTGAGGTGATTAAGGAATTAAGTGTCTCAGTTCAGTCCTGGATTATACCTGGTGTTATGTTGCTTAGTTTTATTCTCATTGTTGGAACAGATAACACCAGAGAGAATGAAGGAAGAGATTAAAAGTCAGACCGGTGATAAAAGCGTTAAGAATATGATGGATAGCATGGGCCTAGGAATGTTTGCCAGCGAGGTTAGATTTTCGAAGCCTTCACTATGATTAGGAAACTTTGATAACGTCTCATATATGTTGTTGCCATTTTCTTGGTAGTTAGGGGACTTAAATCTTGAAGATATGCTCAATGCTGCATCACCTGGTATTGACGAAATAGCTGCTATTTCCAAGGCACGTATGTTCCATCCTAGATTACTAATCCCCTGAAAGATTACTCTCTTTTTTTGTATTAAATGTTGCAATGTCTTTCCAGGTTCTTCAATTTGTGGAGTCACCAGAATACAGTAGGTTCACGCGTATAGTTTTCGATACTGCTCCCACGGTTAGTTAATATCTTCTAATTTTGTACTGCTTCTCCTTGTGTCTGTTAATTCCAATTGATTCCAAGTAACTTCTTGCAGGGACATACTCTGCGGCTTCTTTCTCTGCCTGATTTCTATGATTCATCCATAGGCAAAATAACAAAGGTTTGACAATTCAGTTCTGGTTTGATTCTTTTGTTATCTGAACTGTAAGGCTTACAAATTTTTTATGTTTTACCTTGCTTGTATCTAAAACGGTTTGGTTTATTTGATTCAGCTCAAGAACAAGATTACTAAAGCAGCTTCAGCCTTTAAGTCTGTCTTTGGTAAAAAAGAGATTCCACAAGAGCCTGTAAGTATTGGTTTTTTCTCTTGAACTGTTTACTTCCCGTTCACCTCTTATCAGATTCTGAACCTTCATTTTTAACAGTCCAATGAGTTGGATCAACTGAAAGAGAAAATGGAGAAAGTTCGAAATATTTTCCGAGATGTAGACACTACTGAGTTTGTCATTGTAACCATCCCAACGGTAACACCATTCTCTTTTCTTGTTCATAAAGATCTATAATTTACATGTGGTCCATTCGATATTAACTGTGATTATATATTTCCCTTTAGGTTATGGCACTAAACGAGTCTTCGAGGTTACATGCATCTTTAAGAAAAGAAAATGTGCCAGTTCACAGGCTTATTGTTAATCAGCTTCTACCTCAATCTGAATCGGACTGCAAATTTTGTTCGATGAGACGAAAGGTAAATCTACTGAAACTTTTGATATGAATTTAGGTAGTATTCAGTTTTTGTCGGCATAGCCATTCTTGTACCTTCAATTGGTAAACCTTTTTTATATGGTTGTTGATATTACAGGAACAAACACGTGTGCTTGGACTTATTCAGAACGACACAGAACTTTCTGGTTTGAAATTGATTCAATCCCCATTGCTAGACGCAGAAATAAGAGGAGTTCCAGCACTTAAATTCATGGGTGATCTCATTTGGAAATAACATTTTTCATTTTCCAGTGCATAACAATAACATAATAGCTTCTTCTGATGAGAGGAAAATAAATTACCAATGTTATTAACATTTAGTCAAAGAAAGTAATCATTGAAGGTTTTCTCATTGGTTCTTCTATATATTTCTACATATTTACTTGGTGTATAAAACGGAATCGAGAGATAACATGTGATGATCTATGTTATATCTAAAGCAAAAGAAAGATGTTACAACATGAAGAATTACAGGTAGGAAAATCTTTCAACTCTGATGATGGAACTACCTATGAACAGTGTACAGGGATTTGAACTTCTGCAAATGGTGTGTCCTAGTAAAACCTTTGTGACCGCTCTCTGTCCTATATTGGTATTCTTTTGAGTATAGATTTTGACGTGTATGGGGAATAAATTTGTATTTTCGAATTTTCCCGAGATTTGCAGGTCTAAAAGGAGGAAGCTACTTCTTTTGGAAAGTTACCATACAAAAGAAAGCTGCACAACGGCTCAAGATACCAGTTAATGTCAAAAAGATGAGGCAACGAGGGAAGTGCTTGATGTTGTAACCATTCTCCATCAGTGATCCACAGCGAGTGATAAGCCAGACTCCTTTATATCTGAAATAATCATAGAGAAATGGTAAACAAGATTGGTCTAAGAGACATCCTGGAGTTTAAAACAAGGAGAGATCAAGTTTGCAAACCTTTGAGCATTTGATACCACGAAAGCTTCGAGAGCCCATCTCGTGTAACACAACTTTGAGATTGACTCTACGATTTTATTGTCGTTGGTGCTGGTGGCAATTAGAGTCAGAACAACTGGGAGCAACACTGACCACTACAACAAAAGATAGAGAAAGGTATTGCTTTTTGTGTCAGGAAGTGAAACAAAGTCTTTTGTTCTGAACCATTGGGAGGGGACACTTACCAGTTGAGCTGGACCAGGTTCGAAAAGTATGGCCAGGCCATAAGCTATGCCAGTCACACAGTAGACAAGACAGATTAAGACAATATAATTGTCTGTAACAGTTGATCTTGGATTGTTGAAGAAGTAGAACATGGAGAGATAAACAAGAGGCTTGACAATGGTATTGAAGTGATCAACTGTGTCTTTTGCTAAGAAATAAGCAAGGCTGCTCATTCCGGCTCGGCTTTCTCTCCAGTAGTGAAGCTTATCCAAAGAGAAAGATCTCAACGCTGTAATCTTACACAAGAGAGCTGAAAACAACAAGAAAAGAAAATTGTTTAGAAGAAGCACATTTGTTGTTAGATGAAATCGAAAAAGTTTTCAACTTACAAACAGCAATGACTGTATATGTATATCCCATGGCTCCGAACGTTTCGTCGCTTACTTTAGCAAGTGTTCCTAAGCAGATACCAGCAAGCAACAGTATAAGGTAATCTACAGCTAATGTCCTTGCTTCTCTCAGTCTTTGTTTACCTAACCTGCAAAGCAAACACATTGAGTTCAAGAAAGGATTATATTCTCTGTGAATTCTATTGAAGGGGATATTACCTTCCTAAGAAGTATCTGTATTGCTGATACACACCGGGAACTTCTCTTTGAGATAAGTCACCTGAGCTACTGAAGTTATTCTGCAAGGTATCTTTCTTGATCTCAACATTTGCCTTGACATCTTGCCAGAACTCTCCAGCGAAAGATGTTCCGTCGTCTCCTACAACGCTCCCGTGAGCGCTTCCTCCATGAGCAGAGTTCTCAGTGGAAGCAGAAGCCATTCCTTCAATGCTTTTAAGCATGTCCATAGGAACTTGATACCCATTATGAAGCATCCATCTAACCGGAAGCTGCTTATAGGTAACTCCTGAGCTTGCACTTGGCTTTAGTATGCCTTCTAATATATCAATGTAGTAATCAGGAGGATTCACACGCTCAGGGACAATGATTCCGAGGCTCGAGAAATATTCTTCAATTTTCTTGACTGATCCTTGGTAACATATCAGTCCACCTTTGGCTAGAAGTATTAGATCATCAAACATCCGAAACAGAGTATAGCTGCAAAGAGACAGAGGATCAAATGAGAACAAGATCTAATTTAGTATTAAGCCAATGAGAGGGAGAGTATATATGTTGGAACCTTGGCTGATGAACAACCATACAGATATTTACTCCTTCAAGAGCTTCACGGCGTAAAGCTCTGAGAAGTAACTGAGAAGATGAACTATCAAGACCTGAGGTTGGTTCATCTAATATCAGAAGTGATGGTTCCATCACCATTTCAAGACCTACGTTGACTCGTTTCCTTTGACCTCCAGAGATTCCTCTCTTTTCTACAGTTCCAACAAGAGAGTCTCTAACGTGTTGCAGACCGAGTGACTCAATGACTCTTTCCACAACTAAAACCTTTTCCGGCTTTGGCAGATCCGCAGGAAGCCTGTTTTATGTACAGTTTAAATAAGACTGTTGAAATTGGAAACTTCATGAAAGCAAATGTGGCTTTAGCTTACCTGCATCTTGCGCTGAACCAGAGATTCTCTTCTACAGTCAAGTTTCCATGGACTATATCATCTTGAGGCACGAAGCCTATGATTTTCTTGTAGGATTGAATTGATTCAACTTTTCCGTTTACAAGAATCATCCCACTCATGGTGCATCCTGGTGCTTTCCCTGTCAAAGCAGTGAGGAAAGTGGTTTTTCCGGCTCCAGAAGGACCCATCACAGCAGAAACACGTCCAGGTGATAGTTTCCCAGTCACACATCTCAAAAGATGTTTGTTCTTCCCTTTCAAAGTAATCGTAAGATCTTTAAAAGCAACTTCAATCGTAGGTCTCTTTCTTGTATCGATATCATTAGCCATAGAGATAACTCCGGAGAAAGTTAAGTTCTTGTTCTGTTCCTGCATTGCTTTTTCCTTCTCAATCTGGCCATAAGCATACCTGAACATCTGGCTCTGTGTATGTAAAGCTTTTCCTTTTGGAGCATGTTTCTTAATGTTTTTATCACCAATCTCGAGATTAAACCCTTCAGAATCTCCAGGGTTTTGTTCAATATCATGTAACATCTCCGTAAGTTTATTCTTTTCCTTCTTCTTACCCTTTTTCGTATCCGAGCTGCCTCCGTGCATTGGTGGTAAAGCAGCATCAGATCCAGGCTTTGCTTGGCTTAGACCTCTCATCAAATCTGGTTGTTTCATTGATTTCCTTCTTGAAAATGTTCTTGAAAACGATTGTTGCAGATCCGTTGCATGCTTCTTTGCAATATCTTTGGCAGATTTCCATTTCTCTCGCGATTGCGTTTCACGCACGCTTTGTACTGCTTTCTCTCTTGATTTCGCTTGCCTTCTTTCTCGAGTGGCAAGCACTTGATCAGAGCAGTTGTATAAGATTATGAGCAAGAAACCTAACCCGGCCTACAAACCAAAAGACTTACTCAAACGACTGAAATACGTGAGAAGCAAAAGAGATCAATTATGAAGACTCACAAAAAGCATGATTCCATATGCTGTAATATTCTGATTTGTTGATCTTGGATTACACGTAGCCAACTTAAAACAATCTGCAAATTTCATCAGAGAAACAAAAACAGACCGTAAATAATCAAGCTAGTTCTTGATTGATCGTAAAGAATTAATATAGAGATAGATCACTCACTTAGTTCAGCAGTAGAACCTGTTCTGCAGTAATGTCTGGAGCAAACACAAGATCAATTTAGAGAGAAAGAGGAATCCCCAAAAGAAAGTAATAATTGAATTCATTACCCTTTACTACAAGGAAGCTTGTCGATAGTAGAAGGACAAAAAGATCCAGCTTCACAGAAAACCTCACTGCTACTAGCAATATCAGCCCAAAGATCAGCTCCACCACATGTATGATTTGGTTGTCCTGAAGGAAGCTGGTAATGATACCTGCAAAAAACAAATCTTTACCAAAACCTTCAAGAACTAAACCTAGAAAATGAAACCAAAAAAAAAAAGACTTACGGGTCGCATAATCCTGTTGTTCTGTTGAGCTTAGCTGCTGGACAATATGCTCCCAAAGGACAAGCTTCATCAACATTACAGAAATGGATTTAACAAAAAATAAAATAAAAATGATTTTTTTTCTTTGGAATGTTTGTGTTTTGTTAAGCTTACGGATCATGCAAGTGATGCCACGAGGGCAGAAGAAGCCAGCGCAACAAGGCGCGCATTGCTGAGTTCGAACAGGGACAGTCTTGTCGTTTCTAAGATCAACTTTGACTTCTTTAGCAGTGCGACAAGCCCAACCAGGTTCACATCCAGACATCCATGAAGAAAGATTACAGTTCTTGTTTGGTTTCAAGTAATTCGTAGCTCTCTTTGCACCTCCTAATAATCCATTGAAGTATATCTTTATTTCTGCAGCCGTACATATCCTCTGCATCATGTCACCTATATATATTCTCATACCAAAACAAAAACATCAACAAAAAGAATTTGAAATTCTTCTAAGATTTATTGTTTATGAAGGAAACAGAGGATAAATAATTACCTTTTGTGGTTTTACCGCATGCATTTATGAAAGCTGGTTTTGTAGAGAAATTAAAGGCTTCGTTATAATCTTCTTTTCTGTAACACAAATTTTATTTGGTTATATTTTGAGGTTTCGGATACTAACAAAATAAGAATAAAGGATTTTTAAAACTAACACGTTGGTAATGCAGAAGCCGAGTTCTCGTTTGATGTCATCCTCAAAAACTTCGGTGAGATTTGATATTTTGTCGAACACGAATTGGTTATAGAGGCGATTAGCTGCGGGATTTTCCAAGCTTCTATCTTGTTGACATATTACTATCTCTTGCTGAAAAATCAACGCAAGAATAAAGAAGAAGAAGGAAGGAACAATTTTTCCTGGAAAACATGAATTTCTCCTTCCCATCCCTGAAATTTTCCGAGAAAATGGGTGGGAAAAAATACAATGTTGCAGATAATTTTTCTGGAGATCAGGATGGATTAAGGAGACATTAGAGAATTGATTTGTTCTTGAGATTCGAGGGAGAGAGAAAGAGAATTAGGATTTGTTTTTCTTTTTTTTCTTTTTTTTTTTTTTTTTTTTTTTTTTTCTTTTTTTACTTTTTGGGAAGAGATGGTGATGTTTCTTGGGAGTCAAGAAACGGAGGGGAGGAAGATATGGCGATTTATGAGGAGGAAAGAGAGAGCATTTCATTTGATCATTGGACTTCGTCTAACTCGTGTCGCGGTAACAGTATTAATTTACTAATAGATATTTCACCAAGGGATTAGGCGATATGGTTAGGGGATATATCTATTTTGATAAAGCTAGCCTCGATAGTTTTCAAATGTTTTTTTTTTAATATAAAAAAGCATGAGAAATAAAAAATTTACCAGTCCATAAAGGACTATAGTTTAAGTGGAATCCCATAGAAGAATAATTAGAACAAGTCATAAATTAGAGAGTTTGGGAAGAAAGTTAAATGAGCAACAATGACATGAGGGATTCATCCATGCTTGCTCATATGATGAAATGAAGCGGTAAAGAATTAATGCATAAGGAAAAGTTTATTAGATTTTTCTAGAATCGAAAAAAGGAGAGTTACATCATTGTTAATTTTTTGAATATGTATGAAGATTTACATCAGAAAGTAGCTGACCGATAAGGACCTTCATTAATTTTAGCCTATGAATATTACTTTAGTTTATAATTTTCTTTTACGTTTCACGATTTTATAAGTTTTACGGTGTAAAGGCTAAAATTTTCTTTTATGAATCGGAGCCACTGAATGAAGTATAGCTTGATTCATATTACCTTTCCAGTCATGATTAGTTCTGAAAAACCGAGAAAATTGCGCTTTGTAAACAAAATTCACAATTAATTGATTTCGGTTTGGTTCGGTGGTCCGGTCCGGTTTAGATGGAGTTAATTATTTTCTGGCATTTTTTTTTCGTGTGTCTATGTTGAAAATTCAACTACTTTTTGGTGAGAAAACTGAAGACCCACAAAATTGGTTTCGTTCTCTGGCCACGAAACCCCCAAATCACTTTCAGATTTTCTTCCATTCGAATTATTAGGGTTTTCAATTTCTCTGATGAAACCAAGAATCTCCTAGGGTTTTAAATTCGCATTTCTTTGCGATATCACTTTTCTAGTGGATTTCTCGTCTTATCTCTCCGGGGCTGCTAATTCGGTTCTGGATTAAGTGAGTTTGAATTCGAACTCAGATTCCCATGTTGACCTCTCCTTGCTCTTCTTCGTCTCTCCTTTGCCATCGCCCAGCGCTCTCCAGCTCGCGTACGAAGTTTAGGGTTCCGTGTCGAACTGTCTTCTCTCCTGCTCTCACCCAGATTTCCCCTATTACTGCTTCACCTTCTAAGTCCCCGAAACACGTACGGTTCATTTTGCTCTCTCTGTTTGTTCAACTATGAATTGACTAGAACCGAAGGAAAATTTTGGGTTTTGCTTGAATTGTGAAATTGTGGAATCTAGGAATACAATCGCACTGTAAATTTAGATTAAAAAAAAAAAAAGTGTTTTTGTTAAATGCGTTGCTTGGATTACGACTCTTTCAGATATTTCTGGTTTAGTAATCTTGTGATTAGGCAGTTAGTTGCTATGTCTATTGGCAAATGAAAGAAATAAGTGACTGCTTGTAAGAAGTCAATTATATCTGTTTTGATTCAGTAGCATATAATTTTGTCGATATCTTGTTCTTCAAATGTAGTTCAATTCGGTGCTCTTTATGCAGAAATGGAAGATTGGGTGCTTTAGAAATGAGGATCCTGCTCCAGAGAATCCGGAGCCATTCGTACCGGAGGAAATAGTTAAGCCAGATCAAGATTATCCATGTACAGATAAAAAAGATTGGAAGACAACTCTTCAAAAGGTAAGGACCGTTTTCACATTACTGGATACTTGTACACTTGATATTAGGGTTTAGACTCTAGAGGTTAGGACTGCAGCAGAATCTCATCTTTGGTAGTAAAATGTTATGTATATATCCATCAAGTGGTCTTTGACTGATCTAGTAATGCGCTCTCAATTGACTGAATGTGATGGGAAATGCAAATAAATTGAAAGCTTATTGTGTTCTTGTGTTCAAAACATTATATTGGGTTTTTGTTTTCATTGGATTTCAGGCTGCAGATGCAGTTTTGAAGGCCATTGGTACACGTTGGAAGGTACCATGGACTGCTGAGACCATTGTGCAGGTACCTATATCTTAACGTTTCTCCAACCTCTTTCGTATAGTCATATCAGATTCACACATTTACACAAGAACATTAATGAAACCTATAACTGTATACGAGTGGGTCATGTAGTACTACCTAGACGTAGTTATTGAAAGTAGAGACATTTACGGACTACACATCTTGCCTCTGGAGCCTGTATTGATTAGATTTAGGTTGTTGAAAGGAGATAACCTTGAGTATTGGTTCATGAAGAAGATGTAAGAAAAACAGTAATGAGAAGTGATTTATACACAAAGGCTTTCAATTTCAGCTGAAATGATTACTTTTTTCAGGTGATGCTTCTGTGGGTAGCCGCGTTCTGGTTCATTGGTTCATGGATGATCCCATTCATGGCTCATATATCAGGATTCCACAAAGACTCTCTCACATTCAGAGGCCAAGCTTTGTTCAGTCTGATAACCGATGTAACAGAAGGTCTAGCCGGGATTGCTATTCTCCACCGATGTCTCTCCATGTTTCGTCCACTTGCAAGCGACTGGTTCCGCTTCACTCTCAAAGGAAACTGGCAACTAGACGTTATCATAGGCTGTTTCATGTTCCCTTTCGTAAACCGTCTCTCTCAATTAAACCTTAACCTCTTACCACTCCCACCAACTTCAAGTCCGATCTCAATGTCAAGTGTCGAGCAGTCTATAATGGCCAGAGACCCTGTGGCTATGGTGTTGTATGCGGTTGTGGTATCAGTATGTGCACCGGTTTGGGAAGAGATAGTGTTTAGAGGGTTCTTGTTGCCGTCTTTGACTAGGTATATGCCGGTTTGGTGTGCGATTCTTGTGAGTTCGGTTGCGTTTGCCTTGGCGCATTTCAATGTGCAGAGGATGTTGCCTTTGGTGTTCCTTGGAGTTGTTTTGGGTTTGATATTCGCAAGGTCAAGGAACTTGTTACCGTCAATGCTGTTGCATAGCTTGTGGAATGGCTTTGTGTTTATGGAATTGATGCGATGATGATGATGATGATGACGACCACTCTCTTTTGTAGGTGTATTTTTCTTCTTCTTATTATTGTTGTAATTGATTCTATGATTTTTAGTTTTGTTAATCAAAAGGACCCGTTCAATTGTAAAAAAGAAATTTGTCAAAATTAAAATGAAATGAGCAATGTTCCCTAAAACATAGGAAATGGTCGCAATTGTTAATTGATTGTATAAATTTTTACTAACGACTTCAGAATATTTGAGACCAAATTAAAATAATTTAATATTTCTGAAAAATAAGATAAGCCTTAAGGAACTAAAATCTATACAACTATATAAAGTTATATGATTGGTTCAACATAAAACTGAAACGGTTATAATTTGATTTCGTCTTTTCAAATTGCTCGTTCATGTTTTTTTCTTAACGATTGGACTAAGCTTTCGTGTTTTTGGATATGGAGCAAAGGATACGAAAACGACATTTACACACATACACTTGAGTTTTTTATATTTATAAGATGGAGGCAGATAAACAAGAAGTGATAAGTCTTTTAAGCCTTATCACTTTCACGATTAAGGTGGCGATCATATGAATTATCCGGCCCTTGAGCTCAATTAAGGCCAACTAATCCTTCTTCAACCTCTAAACTTAGTAATATTAAGACAACTAAAATTCCATTAACTAATAGCTTTTAATATATTTCTTCTAGATATACTTTTCCACTTACCGTTAAAGCCTTAAAGGTTGAGATATTTAAATAATTTTGCTAATCTTTCTTCTTCGTTTCTATATATATAGATCCGATTAGTATATGGTTAATAGGGCAGATATATTATAAAAAATATCAGACTCACATACTTCGAGGCATAAAAACTGGAACTGAAAACCCATACCATACTCGATTTGGTTTCGGTAATATTCAAAATATCCGATAGTTCTTTGTCATTGATACATGTGGTTATCGAGTCAGTTTCAAATATTATCCGATATTCGAACGGGTACCGAAAGACCGAATTTTGGCTACTATGGGTATATTCTTTTTAAAAAATTTCGGATTTTCGAGTATATAGTTGGTATTCGAGTATATTTTCTTTAATTTTCGGGTATATTTTTTAGGTTTTCGGGTATATTTTTCGACATTTTAATTAGGTATATTTGGACATTTCAGGTATTAAATACCCGAATGGAATCATATTTTTTTTTTTGAACATTTATGGTTCCTCATTTTGAACCGAACCGATCGAAAACTGATTAGAATCAAACCGAGACTGTAACAAAATTCTTTCAGTACCTAAATAGGTCCAAAAATACTTCTACCGGAATGAAACCGATCTGAGTACCTAAATGCCCAAGACTCGGGCTTTCACATGTTTAAAAACTTATATTATTTAAAATAGAACCTTTAATCCCTTGTTAATAACTTTCTATTTCGTAATGAAAGATTTAATAACTTGGTCTTCTGTGTTTCTTTCGAGTCTGTATATATAGTCTTGATTAGTATACGCCACACTTTAGATATAAGATAGAAGTTATTTTTGGCTGCTTATCTATTTTTTTTTTGCATATATATCCACAATCCAATAAATTCCACCTAATTATAACACATATTTTAACTTATGGATACTCAAATCGAACATTGACAGCCTCAGGAATCTTTCGGAATGTCTAAATCTGCTAGCCGAAGCCATCGCCGTCGAATCAGAAACACATTGGTCAACAAATATTTCCGGTCAAGCCTCCGATCAATGTGTAATATATGATAATATATATGTTTGGTTGGTTAGCTAAAATGCCCACTCACGTATAAAGATTACCAATCGAATAATAAATAAGACTATGGTACTTTCTTTCTGCAATCTCATAAAGTTGCCTAGATCGATATTTCTAGATAGCGACCAAAGATATTGAATGAGTTAGTTGATTCTATTTCTCACTTGGCTGCTTGTGAATTTAAATCACTCCGTTTTCTAAAGTTAGGTTACGTTCTACTATATTTCATTTGGAGAATCTTAACACATAATTAGAAACAAAGAAAATCGTGTTTTCTATAAAAAAAATACTCTAAATTTAGTTTCTTTTCGAGAAAAAAAATATTGACAGGTACTTATAACAAGACGTGCCAAACGTTTTTTTAGTCTTATGCATGATATAATAAAAGAAAATCTTATAATGCGAAGTAAAGAATTAGTAATCTTTTCATTCTTAAGTTCCAACAAGCAAAAAAATATACAGATTTCTTTTTGGACATGTTATTAAACATGCATCTTAGTGGTGGGGTCTCCACGACTATAAGTCTAGCCAATTGATATAACTTAAATCCCAATGGTTTTAATTTATTTGAGGGAAAAAATCAATGTTCAAAACAAGTTTACCTATTTGAACTGGACAATGAAAACTTTGAAACAAAATAATTGCACAGACTTATACAAAAAAAAAAACATAAAAATAATTGACGGGGTCCACGGAATGCTTCATGGATGTAACGGTTTGTTCTCTGACCCGAGATGGGCCACTTTCTTGTCCTTTTAGGTCTTTTTCTTTCCTTTTCTTACAGTCAGCTCAGCTTTGCCCTTGTTCTCACACAATAATTACAACTTTGCCACTGCTTGATTCTCGTTTATGGGTCCACACAGATGGCCTTTAAATGCGATGAAGAAAGCCCATGAAGCTTTTCTATTTGGTTTCCTAAAACACCCTTTCATGTAAGACCTGATACAACTCGTTGAGCACCTAATCAACGGTGGAGATAAGGGCGAATTTCGTCATTTAGGAAGGAATTATTGTCCCAGGAAGACTTAAAAGTCAAGACAGTTAAGTTTTGATTAGCTGAATCATGTGACTGAATATTCAGTTAAGTTCGTTTCATTTTCTTTTCTTTTTTTTAGAAGATCAAATGTTCTGCACGAATAGAGGTGATTCAATGAAATTATATATAATAAAATGTAATTTAACAGTTTTGGTTATGAATTATTCATTTGCAAAATAGCAAGTTTCGCCTTTGTTTCTGCCATTCGCTATCTTGATAATAAATATAGAAAAAAGTTTGTGATAAGGCTAAGACAATGACAAACCAACTTAATTAACCTTATCAATACAATTCTTAAATAAGCTGAATCTGTTTGGTATAAGTGTATAACGATTTAGCTTCTATTATTCTAAACATTTTTTAAAATATTTCCGATTAAAAAAGGGATTGAAAATTCGGATAAAAGACATAATATAATAGAAAAGGGATAGAACAAAATTTTTTGAACAGCTAAGATTTAGACCTAAACTCTTATATTTGGAAAAATTCAATTTCGGATCGAATATATATATTTCGAGAGATTAATAATATTTAGATAATTTCTCATTCATTATTTAAAAGTAGATATCAAACATGTTATTCGGGAAACGGATTCCCATACTTTTTACATTATCCCATCCATTTGAATAATATATAGTCCCAAACGGAAAATTATTTAGACGGTAACCGAAACAAAAAAAAATTTAAGACTAATAAGAAATTAGACGAGATTCGAATTACGAAATGGTCAAACCTAATAAAAAGTTACTAAAGAGAAAACCAAATATAAAAAATATTACTCTATATTATAATGCGAAATCAAAACCTAGTATTTTTTAAATCAGTAGTAACAACTAGTATATATATATATACATTTTTTTTGTTAAATAGTACATATCTTTGTTTTGTTAAAACATACTTTTCCTCCTGAAAAAATAGATCCTAATTAACTGTTGACAAAGACCGGATCAAATGGGGCCGGCTAAAAAAACTTGGTTATAGTTTGAACAAGAAGACTCTGGTTACAGAAAATTAAATTATGACTAGAAAAACAGAAACAGAAAAACCAAAAAAAAAGCTGAGAAACTATAAACTCTAGGATTTACCCCTAAATTTTAATTTTATTATTTATTTAATCTAAATTGGGTACATTTTTAAATTTACATTTAATGGATTGAAATAAAGAGCTATCCTGATTCCTGATGGCTGGATATGAAATTAATTTATTGGATCTCGTTTTTACGAAACATTAAAAAGGAGCAATTTAATTGAAAACAAAGTTAGGTATGAAATTTGAAGTAAATAAAAATACTGGTTTGAATCGCAAAAGAAACAAATAAAGCCAAAACAAATAAATAAACAATTTTTTTCTGCAAAGGGAGAGGCGAGAGAGAGAGGAAGGTGGGTTTAAAGAGAGACTCGTGGATGCACTACTGAAGCGATGCGTGGAAGGCAGGTGACACAAAAAATGGCCACAACAACATCTTCCCTCTCTTCTTCTTCTTCTTCCTTCAACGATACATTCCATAATCTCCTTTTATAAACCCTAATTTTTCCAACGCGTCTTTCTCTTTTCTTCGATCTCCCTTACAGTAATTTTCTCAACAACGGGTAATTTTTTTTTTTTTCCTTTCTCTGCATTCCCAGATATTTATCTATATCTCCTTGCATGTTACCAACTTTACAATCGAGATTCGTCTTTTTTTTTTTTGGTAGTGATATGACGGAGGCGACAAAGGTGATGTACATAGTGGTGGTCGACGACGGTGATACGGCGGCGATTGTGGAAGAGGACGGAACCGGGAATTGGAAAGATTCGTTTCGGTATACGCGTCCGGTTCTGCAGAGTACTCTTCAGCTGATGGGATGCAAAGCGCGTCACGCTTTCAAGGTGATCGCTCGTTTTACTTTTTTTTTTATAATTTTTTTGCCTTTTTTGTTGTTTGTTAATTTGCTTCCACACATCGCTTTCATCGAATCCTGATTCTTTTCTTCACCAATTAAACTTTTTAAATCTTGTCGTTTAATGGGGTGGGTTTATTTCTCTTTTATCTGGTTTTTTCTTAGTTTGTCAATATCATCTCAATTTGGATTCTAAAATTTGATAACAGATTGGGATTTTTTAGTTGATTTTTCTGGATTCTCAAGCAATGGATGTGGGATAGTGATGTGACAGGATTGTCTTAAACTTCGTGATTTGGCATTACTGTGTTGACCGACATGTCTATTCTCTCCCATTATTATTTTTTAAGTGAGCAATTAATTATTTTCTGTGTATTTGAGATTAATTAAGCATGATTCATGATTTTGAATGGATCATTTCAATAGATTTTCATGCCTCTGTTTATAATCAGCACTTTTCATGCCTTGCCTTGTTGAGTTTGATAGATCACTCAAGTTGTGTTTTTTTGGTTGTGGGCAGATTAGCCGCAGGGTTTTTGAGTTAATAAGAAGTGAAGGATCCATAATCCTTTCGCCGTCGTCGCAAGGGAAGGAAACTGATTTTGAAAAGGCATGTGATGATGCTTCAGCTTGTGATGGTCAAGAAAAAGTTAACTGTTTGGCTAGTGATGATGTTGATAATAAGAGTAAAAGTAAGCCCTATGAGATGTATAAAAAGCGCACAACCGTTGTTGTTTCAAGAGAAGTATTCGTAAACGTTGTCTGTGGCGCTCTGGCTGAATATAAGTATGTTGGTCATGACCAAAGAGCAGACTTGATTCTGGCATGCAGGTTCTTTTCTTACTTTTAATCAGGAGCATAAGCTTCGACCTCTTATTACATTAGTCATGCTGTTTTGGGCTGCACATCTCAAATTTCCATTTGTTACCACAGGTTATCTTCTTTTGCTTCACACATCATCATCTAAAACATCCTTTTATAATTTCTTTCAGAATTCGAGAAAGGAAAGAATCTGTGACTGTTCTACTTTGTGGCACCAGTGGCTGTGGAAAATCTACACTCTCTGCACTTCTGGTATTTATTCATTACATCTATTTATAAGCGCTTTAGATCAACATAAGATGCTTCTTTTTGTTGTATAATTGAATATTAGTTTAGGTAAAGTTTCACTTCGTTTTTTTTCACAGGCTTTACAATGTTTTTCTTACAGGGAAGCAGGCTTGGTATCACGACAGTGGTTTCAACTGACTCAATTCGTCACATGATGAGGAGTTTTGTTGATGAGAAACAGGATCCTCTGCTTTGGGCTTCAACGTACCATGCTGGAGAGTACCTTGACCCTGTGGCAGTTGCTGAGTCTAAAGCCAAAAGAAGAAGAGCCAAAAAACTTGAGGATAAAAAACCAAATGCCTCTGAAATTGTCAAGTCTAATAGTACTCAACAGACCGATGTTGGATCGAAATCAACTACACCGGAACTGTTAAGTCACAAGCAAATGGCTATTGAAGGGTTTAAGGCTCAGAGTGAAATGGTTATTGACAATCTCGACAGGCTTATTACTGCATGGGAAGAACGGAAAGAGTCTGTTGTTGTTGAAGGTGTCCATCTAAGCCTTAACTTTGTGGTAAGCCTTAACTCTCTCAACAGAATTCGTTTTTGTGAGTAGAAAGTTAGTTGCAATTGTAAACTTCCTTCCTTGTTGCGTTGCTTGCAGATGGGACTGATGAAAAAGCATCCATCGATTGTCCCTTTCATGGTATACATCTCAAACGAGGAGAAACACTTGGAACGGTTTGCAGTCAGAGCTAAGTACATGACATTGGACCCAGAGAAAAACAAGTACGTTAAATACATACGTAACATCAGAACAATACAAGATTACCTCTGTAAGCGAGCTGACAAGCATCTGGTTCCAAAGATAAACAATACCAACGTCGATAAGAGTGTGGCTGCGATCCACGCAACAGTCTTCAGTTGCCTGCGTAGACGAGAAGCAGGAGAGCAGCTCTATGACGCTACCACTAATACCGTCTCTGTGATTGACGACGAGTATAGAAACCAATGTACAGCCAATTCATTGAGTTCTAAAGGAATGTTTCAGCTGATCCAAAGAAAAGGCTCTTCAAGGCATCTAATGGCGCTTTTGAATACTGATGGCACTTTCGCAAGAACTTGGCCTGTTGGTGGTAAGGTTGACGAGAGCGGAAATCCGGTCTGCTGTAGTGAGGAGAATGGAATGGAGCATCCGGTTTAT
The DNA here is from genome assembly GCA_900116095.1 of Euclidium syriacum. NCBI lineage: Eukaryota > Viridiplantae > Streptophyta > Magnoliopsida > Brassicales > Brassicaceae > Euclidium > Euclidium syriacum. The sequence continues at coordinate 10,304,662 of FPAK01000006.1, forward strand.
GGATATCTACAGAAAGCTGAACCGGTGAATCTGCAGTTCGGTTTGTTTGGGATCAGTGCTTGGCCTAGTGATGGAGCGACGAGCCGAACGGGGAGTGTAGATGACTTCAGAGCTGATATGGCTGAAAACGGGAGTAGGCATTACTCTTCTTGCTGCAGCTCGCCTCGGATGTCTGAAGGAACTTCTAAAGAGCTTAAGGAGGAACAGTCTGTTCATGGGAGCGATGAAGAAGTCGAAGATGATGATCCTCCTGAAGCAGATACAGATTTTAGCGATGATGATGATAACAAGCGTGACCATGAAGAGGTAAACACTCTTCTCTTAATGAGATTGTATCCTTCTTCTTGATTCCTTTCGATTATCCTAAGAGTGTGTGTGTTTTACAGGTGGGATCTGTTGATGAGCAGTCGACAAAGTCGGATGAAGAGTACGATGATCTTGCAATGGAAGACAAAAGCTATTGGACAGACGAGGAGGAAGAGTCACGAGATAAGGTTGCGGTAATGTCTGAGAAAGACCACAAGAAGCAGCAGCCAACAAAAGACGACAAGTACATACAAAACCTTGACCTTTTCTTGAGAACTGCGAACCAGCAACTGGTAGAGCCGCTTCAGCTATGCGCATCGCTGCTCACATGTGAGAACGGAAACACGAGACTCTGGTCGAGTAAAGCGAAGATGAAGAAACGTTCTCTAAGCATTTCGGCTCTCGGGAAACATGGGTCGGGTTTGGGTGATCCGATTCTCTTGGGAGCTCCGTGACCCTTTTTGCTTTTGCTTTGCTCTCTAGTAGTGTGTTATATCCGGTTTTAGTCTTAGTCTTAAGTTTTGTGTTTATGTGTGCTTGTGTATAGTCTTTAACTTATCTCAGACTTTTGGTTTTCTTTAAGTCAAAACTTTAGATTCTAACTTCGACCTCAACTTTCAGGATTTGAGTTTAGATTTCGCTGTAGCCGAGAGTTTTAAAACCTATAATATTTTGGATCCATGTCACTTTCTATGTATAACTAGAAGCGATTGAAAACAATGGTGCAGCAAGGGAAGTGGTTTGACTGACTCTAGTGTTTCTTAGCAGTTAGCAGTCTAGTCATTTTAAACATTTTTAATTGAATTGAGTGTCAAATTTATTTGATCACAAAAGAACCTTTTTTTCCAGCTATGGTCATCAATCTTTTCTTCTAGCTAGTGGAGTTTTCCTTCGAGTTTCCCATGGCTCGGACTTAAGTAAGATGATTTCGGACTGTTTTGTCAATATTCTTACCGAGTTCTAATAGGGGATGGGAGGTCCACCGTGTCCAATTGTGTTCTTCCCAAAAGTTGTACACAATTGCTTGAAAAGTGTATCGAAGGACAAGAAGAAAAATAAATTCTAATGTTGTACATCATTTCAACGATGGCTTCCCAGTTTGACGAGTAACGGTTTCTCAAAGTTCCATGAGTGAATCCATGTAAGAGCTGCGAGGAATAACTTCATGATAAAAATAGATGACTATGAGTTTCCCATTGCCTGGTTCTGGTAGTTGCTCCTTTGGCCTCTCTGTCGTCGTTGCTTCCCTGACGAGTGGAGGGAAGTTTGGACGGTTGTACACTTAGGCCTTTCCGGCAGCTTTGCTTCCCTGGGATATGGGGTTACAGATACAACATTGTTACTTTTTTGACTCGGCTCCATTGAAGGTTACCGTAGTGGTTGTTGGAATTCAAATTTTAACTCAATTATTAATAAACATTTGATTTTGTAATGTTGAGTTCAAATGTGAATGAGAAATGAAAGTGAATTTTATAAACTCAATTGAGATTTGGGTTTCTTCGATATTGTCGTGGGAGATAATCTCTTGTGTTGTCCTTCCTTCGTCGCCAATATATGTTGGGTGATGTCTAGTTCTCGGTTTCAATGTGTTTTTATGCAAGTTTTGTTAGTGTTAGTCTTTGGTGAGATTGTAGATGGCGATTTCAGAATTATTTTTTACCGAGTGCAAGATACACACTCATTTCGGTTAACAAAAAAATACCGTTTTATTATTTTGACATATATTACGAGAATATATAAATATATATTATGTATTTTTTAAGGCTAACTAAGTTTCTCTTTTGATTGATATAACCAGAAATAATTGAGACAAAATTGAGATTATTTCAAAGTGTAAAATAATTTTTTTTTTGAAAAATAATGGGCACTTTTTGAGACATATATAAAATATATAATACATTTATTAAAAGTTATAAAAAGTTCTAAATATAAAAATAATACTCTATATAAAGATAAATATGGAAAAAAAATGAAAAATATCATATAAACACTAAAACAAATGTTGAAAAATGATTAAAAAAGAAAGAACACGACAATCCTTAAAATATATATTTTTGATTCACATTTCAAATTGTTGGTAATTAGCAATCATTGTACTATGTATTTGGCAGCTAAAATCCGTAAATCATAATGACTTGTAGATAAAAAAGTAGAAATAAGATCCTTTATAATAATTTGATTGTCTCTTTACATTAATTGTTATAAATCATAATGACTTGTAGATAAAAAGTAGAAATAAGATTCTTTATAGTAATTTGATTGTCTCTTTACATTAATTGTTATAATTTCTGCCATTAAAATGAATTAGAAAAAGGAAAAAAAAGCATTAGTTTTTTTTTTTTAGGAAACGAGAATTTTAAGGGGTGTAAATTCAATAATTTTGGTCAAAATTAGTAAAGGATTTCAAAATTTCACTGAGCGCACTTACCCCATACTCTCTATATGGATCCGTCCCTATAGACAATGTTGGAGATGAATTTTTGAGGGTTAGTCTCGCCGCATTTGTTCGTGACAACAACGATGAGAATTATACTCAAAAGAATTGTGGCATACACACTTCATGTTGTGTCTAAACGATCGGATCTGATGTTTCATCCACACGATATATCCTTTGAATTATTAGTTTGGGTTTGTTTAAACTCAATTTTGTATTTCCTTTTCACATTATATAGACTTCTATAAATTAATAACGTCATTTATAAAAGTATTAATTTATCGATAAATTAATAATTATTAATTTATCGAGAAATTAAAGAGAGATGAATTTTTAATATTTATTCTTATGAAAAATATATTTAAATTTTTTTAAATTTTCCTTTTAATAATCGTGTTTTCCAATATCTAATATTGAATCGGGAGAATGAAGATGATATTATTTCATCTTTCAAAGCAGTTACATGTAAAGAAACAATTATCGCATTTTGAGTTTTTCACAATATTTTACGTATGTATAAATTTATATACATCATTATTAATTTATAATATTACTCAGATCATATATTTATATTGAAGTTTCTAATAAATTATTATTATATTATTTTATCGAATTTTGTTAAATTTTACACTCTCCCGACTTGGGACCGGAGAAATTTATTAATTTATAGAATTTATTAATTTATAAAGTATTAATTTACCGAAGTTTTACTGTAGTTTTTATTTTTTTTGGTTTCATTATATTAGCCTTTCAACTTGGTTAAAAAATAAAAAATAGTACAAAACTCAACATATAAGGAAATAATAATAATAATAAGAATAATGTCATCAAATTCTAATATATAATGTTATGGAATCCGGAGACTTTTACTTGCAATTGCTGGACACTTTAGAGAGTATACCTCACATTTTGGTATATATATAATGGTACAAATATCTATATAATTATTTGTGCGCGCCTGTAAATCTGCTGGCATATTGTAACTAGCATGTACCTATACAGTTGACAATAAAAGATTCTTTTGTTTTAAAGTGTTTTGCATCTTCTTTTTTCTTCAAAAAAATACTTTCCTAATCCAATTTAAATTTAGATATATGTTTGTGATTATTTTGTCCTCATTGAAAAAACCTATCATGGCCCTAAATAGTAATAGAGGAATATGAAAAAAAAAAAAATATTCTGCAAAATTCCGTTAGATTTCATCATATTCTATAATAAATTATCATGAATTTCGCTATAAATCACCAACAAATTTCATCAAATTCCGTTTTTTCAGCCAAATTCAACTTGATGCATACATATAACTAGACAATTTATGGAAAATCATTTAACTATGATAAAAGATTCATTTCTTTTAAAAGAGCAAATGCAAAAAAGAAATTGTTAATTATGGGTTTGATTGATATCAGATGAATTGTAGAATAAAAGTTTAGTTGAATTATGAAATAACACTGAAACAAGAAAACTCTAAAATGACCGAAATTGTAAAATCAACTAAATAAAAAAAAAAAAATTTTAGTAGATGAATGAAATTTTTTTTTCGAACTATAAATTTAAAACGTGTGGGATGAATTGAAAAGTCACTTATTTATTTTCTCGTTTTGTTATATCGTATGTAAGCCGCGTTATCACGTTGCATACCATTTATATTTTTTTTTCTTTCAACAACATAAAATTGTTAACTAAAAACAAAGTTTTGGTCAGAATACATAAAAGTCGTCATCCTAATACATTTATTATCTCTTTACTAATATGTAGTGCCGTGGTTAGAGATACGGAGCCCGTAAGAATGTTTAAAATAGAGTCTAATGATGTAAAACAAATAAAAAGCATCAACTTAACAAATTCCTCTAAGATCAATAATAACCATCATTATCCCAAAAAATAAACAAAACCAAAGTAAAACAGATTATTAATTACTTAAATAAATAAAAAATCTTCCTTTTTCTCTAAAAAATTATTAACTAAACACTCAAAATCAACATTTTTAATCGTATCCTTTTCCATAGACATGATAACCAAGTCACTCAATCTCTTTTTTAACCTATTCCAATCTAAAACTTTAAATTACACTTCCTTAAAAATGATAAATTAGCTGAATATTTCAGTTTTCATTTATATTTATTTCCTATATTAAAAATCAAAGTAAACGTAAATATAATTAATACATATCTTTTGTGAAAAAAAAAATTAGGAAAATTTAAAGAAAAATTGAGGAAGTAAAAAAAAGAGATTTTGTCTAATTATTTAGTTTAACCGTCATATGTTTTAAAATCTAATATTATATTCAATTGGTTAATTAAATTTTAGTGTACAGCTAATATTAAAAAAAAGAAAGAGAGGAAGGTATCTCACTAGCTAACTATCACTAACCCTAATCTACTATTAACTAAAATTAATAACTAAAAATATGGGCATTGATAATTTTATAAACGAATTGGGTCCGTAGACCATTCGTCTTTTATTTGAAATGGAATATGCATGAGACCAAACCTTTGAAAAAGTTAGGAAATATTTATATAATTTGGCTCTTTAACAAAAAATATAATTTGGTCATGTAGAGTTTAGTTTTGTTATAAATTAAATGATATATCAAACTATATAGCACTGTTGCACGTTTTCTCTCGATTCGACTTTCCAAATAAAAAAACTTAATTAATTTTAAGGCAAACGAATGGCCACTTTTTTAAGCAAAAAAGTACAACTGTTATTTTGCTCTTACAATCTTTCCAAAGCACAGTTAGGGATTTGATTACATCATCACAACTATTGTTTAATATGTGAAAATCTAGATATTTTGTTTCTTTCTATAACACTAGTATATTAACAATTTTAATTTATAACCCCCAAAATTTATATATTATGAAATGGAACCTTTGGATCTATGCAAAGACATAGTCACATTATATATGAAGTAATGTATTCTGAATGCAGAGAACATGCAAAATTGATAATGTGCCTAATTAATTTTAAAAACTTTAAATTAACTAGAAATCACTTAAGTAAACTATCAATATTTTTCTTAATCAGATTAATTCTAATTGGATTCATATGTCACTAAGATACATTTTAGTTTAGAAAAATTGTCCATTATTGTAGATGAAGGTAGAACTGTTTGTTGTTCATCTGTGTATTGTGAAAGTCATTATGGTGGAGTCGTTCGTAGAACTGTTAATTGGGATCACATGTACCAGCATGTAGTTAGATTTGATTGATCGTTCTTCGTTTATAATATGATACAATCAAATATATATGATGTAATAGATGGAAAAACAAAACTATTTTCTTTATGAACTGGAAAATAGTTTCTCCTTTCAATGCGAGTTTCCTAAAAGATGGAAAGTGTAGTAATATCATATTGATAAATAAACGGGAATCTATAAGGGAACCTTTGGGACGTATGACAAGACTTATTTCACGTGTATGCATGCTCGCGGCGGAAGTGAATATTCCATAGTATTAAAATAAAGACACAACTTGAATAATTGTAATCAACCTCGCTTAAACAATTTTGAATCATTAATTATGGCTATGACGTATACTGTTAATGTAGTATCATATACGTAAAAGGAATCCCACATATAGCCTTTTCGAATCTCCCTTATCTCTTACGAAGTCAACTTTCGTATCTCTATATAAACCAATCTTCTCCTTCTTGTTCCCTAAACACAAGACCACAATAAAATCAAATAGCGACAAAATGGCTGATGGTTTAGGTGAACCGGGAAGCTCAATGCACGGAGTAACCGGCCGAGAACAAAGCTATGCGTTCTCAGTCCAATCTCCGGCGGTTCCTTCCGACAGATCAGCAAAATTCTCTCTTCCAGTGGATAGCGAGCATAAAGCCAAAGTTTTTAAAGTCTTATCATTTGCAGCTCCACACATGAGATGTTTCCATCTTGCTTGGATGTCATTCTTCACTTGCTTCATCTCCACTTTCGCTGCGGCACCTCTTGTCCCTATTATTCGAGATAACCTTGATCTCACCAGACAAGATGTCGGAAACGCTGGTGTCGCTTCTGTCTCCGGAAGTATCTTCTCAAGGCTTGTTATGGGAGCCGTTTGCGATCTCCTTGGCCCACGTTATGGCTGCGCTTTCCTCGTCATGCTCTCTGCTCCAACTGTCTTCTCCATGTCCTTCGTTGCTGACGCCGGAGGGTAATTACTTAATCGACGGCTTTTCAACATTTTAATAATATGGACATATATTTCTTTTATTATTGTTTTAGCTCATGCATGAATGTATATGTATGTCCATTTATTACTCCATATACATATACATGATTTATTTCTATTTACACATTCAAGTGGTGGATTCGCATGTGTTTTTAAATTCTATAATCATTTTTTTCAAGTGAATCTTTTGAACATCAAAAATTGATAAAATTCATATTATTCTTACATCATTCAAATAGTTTGAGACGGGTTAGTAGCATTTTTGTTCAAATTCATGATTTTCCGTTTCAAAAACAAAAACTACATGTATAATTCTTTAAATTATAATTTTCAATATAACAATTTTGTGGCATTAAAATAGGTACATAACGGTGAGGTTCATGATCGGGTTCTGCCTGGCGACATTTGTGTCTTGCCAGTACTGGATGAGCACCATGTTCAACGGTCAGATAATAGGTCTGGTGAACGGGACAGCGGGAGGGTGGGGGAACATGGGCGGTGGGGTGACACAGCTGCTCATGCCGGTGGTCTATGAGATCATTCGACGGATGGGGTCCACTTCCTTCACCGCCTGGAGGATGGCTTTCTTCGTCCCCGGGTGGATGCATATCATCATGGGGATCTTGGTTTTGACTTTAGGACAAGACCTTCCTGATGGTAATAGAAGTGCACTGGAGAAGACAGGTGCTGTTACTAAAGACAAGTTCTCTAAGGTACTATCATTAAATAAATGTTAATTAAAACTTCTTGGATTCTCTGATGGATCTTAAATTAACATTTAGATACAGACAATGAGACAAGCACAGAAGTACGAACAGAAAAATATCATAGAAAATAAAATATTTCACTCATTAATCAATCATTTAATCATTTATCCCATCTCTAAATATTAAAAGATACTCTTCCAAAATTTCTCTTTTTTTCACGATTAATTTTACCGTGGACATATTTACCAGGTTTTATGGTACGCGATCACGAACTACAGGACATGGGTTTTCGTGATGTTATATGGATACTCCATGGGAGTAGAGCTCACAACCGATAACGTCATCGCTGAGTACTTTTTTGACAGGTAATAGTCACCACTTTGCCAATACAAATCACTCTTAAAATGCGATATTCCATGTTTGATTTGTAGTGACTCAATAATCAATGTATACAATGACCATTTTTGCAGGTTCCATCTAAAGCTTCACACGGCTGGTATAATCGCGGCAAGCTTTGGTATGGCAAACTTCTTTGCGCGTCCCATTGGTGGTTGGGCCTCAGACATTTCGGCTAGATACTTTGGCATGAGAGGCCGTCTTTGGACCCTATGGATCATCCAAACCTTAGGCGGTTGCTTCTGTGTATGGCTAGGCCGAGCCACTACGCTCCCAACCGCGGTTTTCTCAATGATCCTTTTCTCTTTAGGCGCTCAAGCCGCTTGTGGAGCCACATTCGCCATCATACCTTTCATCTCACGCCGCTCCTTAGGCATCATATCTGGCCTAACTGGAGCCGGAGGGAACTTCGGTTCCGGTCTAACCCAGCTCCTGTTTTTCTCGACCTCGACGTTCACGACTGAACAAGGGCTGACGTGGATGGGAGTGATGATTGTCGCGTGTACGTTACCCGTAACTTTAGTGCATTTCCCGCAATGGGGAAGCATGTTTTTGTCTTCAACGGGAGATGAAGTGAAGTCTACGGAGGAATATTATTACATGAAAGAGTGGACGGAGCCGGAGAAACAAAAGGGAATGCATGAAGGGAGTTTGAAGTTCGCCGTCAATAGTAGATCGGAGCGTGGTCAGCAAGTGGGTTCGGTGATGTCTCCTCCCTGTGCTACACAGGAACACGTTTGAGAGCTTATTGTGTTTATATGTGTTATCATCAATTGCTGTTGCTTTAAGTGTACGAAGGGATACTACTCATGTTATCTTTTGTAAGAACTATATATTCTTTTTAATATTATTCTCCTTAATTCGTTCGACCAACTATCTTTTTTCAAGAGAATTAAAATGTTTTACACAACTGGAAGGCCCAAGTTTCCAAAAGAGAAGAACGGATAAAACATAATTTGGGCTTATTAAAGAGAATCCGGAAAAATCAAGTAAATGCGAGGTTGGTTACAATTATACAAGTCTTTATACTAACACCAAACAACTTTATAAAACAATTTTCACACATCATGATATTCACAAGTGATAGCTAAGTTTAGTACCCAGCCATCTTTCCCATGCAAATATCAAATCTTATAATTCCACACTTTTTCTACGCTGATATATAGGTTTAATAACCATTTTTATTTAGATGTGAGATTCCTAGGAATGTCAAAAGAAAATAGACAACAGAAAAAAGTATCAAACGTCTGGAATCCAAAAAAGAGCTCGAAGATTGTGGGCCTTCCTCCAAATAACCTATTGAACCCAATTAGATTACTTCTATAGTTCATGTAGCATTTTGTGTTTTAATAAACGAGTATCTTATTTATAAGGAAGTTCAAGAAGTCCATCAAGCCCAAATATTTTCAGTTCTTTCTCAAAATTTGATTACAAGTTTGGGTACTTGGTTCCCAGGAAAAAAGATCAATAAAAACATGAAGTTAGCTTAATTGGCCAAACAAGCCCTGAAATTTAGCTTGACCTGAAAAAACATCAAATTTAAGTTAACCCTGCCATTTAAAACATGAAAATAGTCTATCAGCGTCGCTAGTGAGCTTTTTTTTCTTTTTCTTTTATATTCTTTAAGTTGAATCGAACCATCAATTCATTAAGGAATATGATCCTAGATTCTAGTGAATTCTTAATAATTTTTATCAAAACTGGGAGATTGTTACAGATCATGAAAACTCTACATCCAAAATCAAGACCTAGATTCTAGTGAATTCTTAAATTTCCTGTCTTGGAATAGCTTTTTATAAGATATTTGTTAAATTTTAAAATAGTTTATTTTGTATAACGTTTTGGTTTAGATCTGATTTTGTATTTAGAATTTCATGTTTAGTTACAATCTCCTAAATTTGATAAAAAGTACTAAAAATTCATTATAATCTAAAACCAAAACTAGTAGAATTCCGAAAATAACAACGGATTTTTTTTAACTATTATATAAAATCCGTTGATATATTAATATACTTAAGAAATAGCAACGAATTATGTTTTGTTGTTCATTTGTGGTTATATAGCTACAAACTAGTTAGTAAGGAAACGTTGCTATATATAACTACTGATTGGCTATTGTTTAAATGTGGTTAACCAGTAACGGTTTAGCTATTGTGTTTTTTGGTTGTATAACCATCGATTAGAATCTTTTATAAGTGTGGCTATTTCTTATGATTAGTTGTGGATTTTCGTAGCATAGCTATGTAACTACGACCATTTTTAAATTATATCTATAATTGTTAGTTGTATTAATTTTTATTTAAGAAAAAAAAAATTAAAAAATTTTGTCGTCAACCATTAGATCCATTCCAATTAGTTCAACCACCATAACATGTAGAACTTCCATGTTCACAAAAAAAAAAAAAAAAAAAAAAAAAAAAAAACCAATCTCATTCAGCTTTGGAAATCCACAAAGTTGGTAAGAATCATGTTGACTATGAGCTGCACGACCAAAATTGTAACAAGTTGTAGCAATCCATCCACGACCCCTACTTGTTGAAGATGGCATCGTCACCTGGTTTGATGTCTGAACTGAAAACATGACGATCTCATGCCGAGTTTGAGATGTAATCATGATTTTCTGATATCGTTTCTCTTGCATTGAGTAATGGAGACGGAATCATGCAAAGGATGTTGTATCCAGTTGCACATATCCAACCCCATAAGAAATTAATGTTTATGCTCCTCATCATGACGCACCACCTCATCCTTCACCACTAGACAGTCAGAAGAACCACAATAACACACCGGATTCGTTCAAACTCGTTGATATCGTCACACACGCGTCTCATTTCTCCCTGAAAAATGATTCTTAATATCTACCTAGAATTGAAACGTAGTTTCCGTACACTATGTAGAATGAGAATTGAAGTTTCAATGGAATGGAGAGTCCACCACACCAGCATCGAATTAACAATCCCCCTGATGTCATGTCAGAATTTGAAGAAACATTAACTTTTTTGATGACCCTAAGAAAATAACCTAGATTAGTTATGTTATATACTTACAACATTAACATAATTGATTCCTAACAAATATAGCAAACTTTATAAAATATCTCCAATTTACATCTAGAGCACCCAAAACAAAGATTAAGCAGTTCAATTTGTGTTATGTTCTACTCAAGATAGTTATCACCAAATCATAACTAAAGTTATATGCCATTGAGTTCAGTTCTTCCCAGAACTTTCCGATTACTAAACAAATCGTTTTTAATATTACTACAAAACGTCGTAAAGTACCAGAACAAGATATGTGATTGACGTGTATAAAATCCAATGGTTTGAATTTGAACGAATGATGAGGTTTACAGTCAGCGAAGAGGCCGTACGTCTTCCGCATCTTAAGGACAGAACCCAAAATGCTGTGATCTGTACGGTTTAAAATAATATTAACAGATAAGTCAATTGAATTATCATTAATGTATTTAAGAGAAGTCAATAATAAGCACCTATCATAAATTTTTATATGAGCACGATAAGCATCAACCACTTTTCTGGTGACAACCTTCACGTTGTTACATGAAAATTGCCGTCATTTAAGCGTATATTATATATGTTAGCTACAACTTTCCGGAAATTTACAAAAAGGAGCCGAAATTATTCACGCTGAACAAAAGTAAACATCATTTTAACCCACAACTTTTGACTCTTTATCATTCACACCGCTTACTTTTGAATTGAGCCAGTTGAAGTTTATACCAATGTAGTGTTTCACCCAAATATCAAACAGATTGAAAAAAATCCAATCTTTATCTAAATCTTCTAATCTGTCTGATTCGTTGTATTTTTCCTACATCCAAAAAATTATAGCCAGATGAACCAAAAGAAAGAAACCAAAAACAAAAACAAAAACAAAAAACTGACATTTATTTTCAATTTTTCAATAGTGTATAATTAAAAAGTATTATACCTGAATTCCAATACCACCCCAAACAACTTTGGTTTCAATGAAACGAATGTAGATAAGTCAAATATCCGTTTGATCCGTTTCGATTCGATATTTACTTTGTTTTGATCCCAAAAATTCGGATAAACGTAAATAATCAAAGCAAATCAAATAATAAAATCTAATATCCATCAAAATGAAACAAATAACAAACCGACATTAGAAAATTCAGACCACTCTTATCCGTATAATACATATATATTCATATTATATCATACATTTATATTGTTTGTAAATTTAAAATACATAAAAAGGATTAGACACAAATCATATACCGAATTGTTAATTAATATATAAATTTTAACACTATAATTTTTTTTCTCTTTTTGAATACGAAACATCCTTTTCATTTTTCATCATTTAAACTTTTACTTTTCATTTTATGTATATTTTTAAGTACAATTAGATGGTTTTTTATATTTAAAGTTTAAATATCGGATGAAAATATATAAGTATATTATTTTATAAAACAAATATTTTATGAGATAAATTCAAATATCCAAAAAGATTTAAATAATTTGGATATTATAAAAAAAAAAGAACAAAACGAAACAAAAAATTTAGTATTTAGTAAAAACAAAGCGGATCACGACAAGTAGTTCTTATTGGATATCCACTCTACGTCCAGACCTAGGTTTTAGTTCGTATATATCTTACACCGAAACAATTAAAATAATAATTATAATGAAACTGAAAAAATATAAAACACTGGACTATTTAACTGAATTTCCAACTTCCATCCGGCTAGATCGTTTTTCCTTAGACCAACAAAACTTACATGGGTTTGATTGATAACATTTTATTGCAAACATGGTAAGAACTAACTATATACCAAAATGAGAATAATTTGTTGATAATATTTTCTTCTTTTTTACGTGGCGTTCCAATAGATTTTTTATTGTGAGAAATACAATAGAAAATTAGTTTCTTATGTTACAATATATACTAATACAATGATAGTTAATTAATCATCTTAATAAAAATAACGTTTTAAATATATGTGAAACGTAGAACTTAGAAGTCTACCAAGTTGAAACTAAAATAAGCCATAAACATTAAATAAAAATACGGAAGTCAATGAACCATTAGTCCATTACACATGCTGTTAAAGATTGTTTGAGAAACTTTTTTTTTGTTTGACCTTCTCACAACATTTGAATTTCCCTAACCTATAAACATTGGACTTTTATAAGTTTATTCCTTACATGTGAAAACAATAGAACTAAAACCATTGCGGAAAAAATCATTTAATTTTTTAGTGATAGTGGTTCTAAAACCTAGCTATAAGTCTATAAACCACTACCTAAAATCTGTAATTGCTAAAAACAAAATGTGACGATTATAACTGATCTTTTTTTTTGATCTTAGAACATTAGCTACGATATTTTTTTTTAAATAGTATTTAAAAAAAAAATTATTAAGAAAGAGATGGATTCGGCCAAAAAATACAAAAAAACAAAATTTGATATGTTATCGTGAGAGTAACTTTAGAAAAAAAAAAAACACAAATTGTTGTTCGTTTGAAATGGTAACTCTACATATAATTTTACAGTCGGTATTAAATATATAACATAATTAGGAGTTTGTTTATATATATATCACATTTAGATCTTGATTGGTAAAATATTTGGGTGAACATACTGTTTTGTTATATCCAATCAACTATTTTCATATATAGCATTAAACAAAACATTTGGAATTCTAAATGCTCATTTTGCTAATGCTCTAGATTAGAGCATTTAACTTAGCATTAGTATTATTAATTAAGAATTACAATAATATCCTTACTTAATTAAATTTTAAATTATTATTTTTATGTCATTATGTATCTAAATACTTATATTTTTAACAATCACATAATTTAATAAATTGCTATAGTTTATAAATAACTAATACTAATGCTTTTGCTGATTTATGATACTGCTCTAATATAAGTTGTACCAATCAAAGCTTTAGCCTATTCATTTACAATATAGCAAATATTTATTTTGAAATTATTTTTTTATTTATTTTTGGATGTTTTGACTACAAATTAAAGTTAAGGACATTAAAAATAATAAATCATTCAAACACATTAATTTTTCTAACAAATTAATAAAAATTATTATTTCATTAAATACAACTTACTTTTATATTCGTAATGAAATAAATCATAAAATACTTTTATGTTTGCAATCGCACAGGATACTTCTAGTTTAGAAGTATATACCATCAACAACTTTTGGAAAGAAATGTGCACTAAGCATTCAGATGGTAACACTAACACGTAGAGATATTAATTTTCAAAGAAATATATTTAGAGATGATTTATTGAGATGATAGACAGATGAATGAAAGATTTAAGAAAGTCAACTTATCATGCCGTTTCTAGTGAGGATATGCGAATATCATAGACGGAAAGTATTAATTACTGTCAAGTATCAACAATACAACGTGTATTTGCCACATGGAATGCTCAAGAGACAAATTTAAAAACATTTTGAGCTTTTTGCCATAATTGATCTGTACGGCGACCTTATAGGCTTTCTTAGGTAATGCCATTTGCCAACTGTCGACGTTCGTTTTATCAACGTACGTATCTCTATCACCTTCTACAAAATTAATAATATTCTTTACAACCTGCCAATAGCTCAATTAGATTTACACGTATTTTTGTAGATTTCTTTTCCTGACTTTTCAACTATCTATCAAAAACTTCATGCAAAGTACAAAATGTTTTTCTTCTGCATTTTACTTAAAAAAATTTAAAATCTCTAAGTCAAAAACCCAAAATAGTCAATTCATATATCAGAAGTACATACATATAGATGGAAAAAGTTGAAGGCATCAAGAAATAGTAATATTGATGTGAGGAAAGTTTATCCCTAGAAATACTAAGGTATATAATGAAAGTAATTCTAGTATGACGAGGTCAAATCCACTAAGACTAAGTGAAGATACAACAAATTATTGATTTAAATTAAGCTAAATAAAAAATATGTAAAAGTAAAACTTGAACAACTAAATAATAAACTCAATTTAAAACTATAATAAACTGTTAAGTTTCCAAAAAACTTGTAGAAATTCAAATTGCAATAGAAAACCAAATAAAAACCATTTTCATACAAAAAATACAATGATATAGAAAATCAACTTTCGAAAACCAAATTCCTTTTCTGCATATTTTGTAATATATAAACATGCATTTATTCCCTTATTAATAGGTAAAATTGTTCATCTAAATTCGTTTTTAGTTAACTAACAACATTTTCGATGCCAAGTTAATAATCAACTTAAAATCGACGAAAATCATTTCTTTTGTTAAATTGCTCCAAATGTTCCATTATCCTATTTAGAACCTATAATCTCTATGCACTTAAAATTCTAAAGAAAACAATGGGAAAAGAAAAAACATAAAATACACCCATGTATCAGTTAGTTCTTCTCTTGTTTTCCTGTTAACCCGATTCGAGGTAAATATATACATTTAAAATACTTGTACCGCATATGTAGCAATCAAAACTCAAAACACATGTATGAAACGTAGTTAAATGATATTAAGCACGTAGTAGCAGCTTCGAGAAGAATATGATTAATTCTCAAATTATAAAAATGAAAGCCTTTAATAACATACAAACTATTATATTAGAAGTCATATACTTATATACTAAATGATATTATCAGTTTCGTTAACTAGAAAGAAAAAGAAAAAAACAAACACAGATTGGTAAACCCTTATTAACTTTTTCGTCTATTATTCAAATCTCATAATTGGACCCACCTAACCCTATACCCACCATATGAAATTGACATCTTGCTCTATATATATTGCATTTCTCAATCTCCAAAGTACATCAAACACACAGCAAAGAACAATAAATCTTCTCCTTCGCTCCCAGTCTTTCATCTCCAACTTTAAAATGGCTCATAAACATTGTGATGACGAAGGCTCAATTGGAACCTCCTTACATGGAGTTACAGCAAGAGAACAAGTCTTCTCCTTCTCCGTCGATCCTTCATCCCAAACCATCCCATCCGACGACCCAACTGCTAAATTCGCCATCCCGGTCGATTCCGAACACCGAGCCAAAGTGTTCAACCCACTCTCATTTGCAAAACCTCACATGAGAGCATTCCACTTAGGATGGATCTCATTCTTCACTTGCTTCATTTCAACTTTTGCCGCCGCACCTTTAGTCCCCATCATCCGTGACAACCTCGACCTCACCAAAACCGACATTGGGAACGCCGGAGTTGCTTCCGTCTCCGGCGCCATTTTCTCAAGGTTAGCCATGGGAGCGGTTTGCGACCTCCTCGGTGCGCGTTACGGGACAGCTTTCTCTCTCATGCTAACCGCTCCGACCGTCTTCTCAATGTCGTTCGTGACCGACGCCGGCGGATACTTAGCCGTGCGGTTCATGATCGGATTCTGCCTCGCCACGTTCGTGTCCTGCCAGTATTGGACCAGCGTCATGTTCAATGGAAAGATCATAGGACTAGTCAATGGCTGTGCAGGCGGATGGGGCGATATGGGCGGTGGAGTGACCCAGCTACTCATGCCGATGGTCTTCCAGGTCATCAAACTCGCCGGAGCCACTCCATTTATGGCCTGGCGCATAGCCTTTTTCGTCCCCGGATTTCTTCAAGTTGTTATGGGCATACTCGTGCTCACTCTTGGACAAGATCTCCCTGATGGTAACCTAAGTACCCTTCAGAAGAGAGGTCAAGTTTCTAAAGACAAATTCTCCAAGGTACTTTTTTAATTATATAATAAATCCAGATCAAGAACTTACAATATTGCTACCGAATTTTAATAACTTTAGTTATAGAAAAACTTGCCATACTTACGACCATATTTAATTGGAGTTGCTTTTTGTTTTATTATCAATCAAGTAAATTTTCAGTCTTTGTTGCTGATTTTTCTTTTAGTAATGTCTTAACGATTTTTCTTGTTTATTATGTAATTTATTTTAGGTTTTCTGGTTCGCTGTGAAGAACTACAGAACATGGATTTTATTCGTTCTTTATGGATTTTCCATGGGAATTGAATTGACTATCAACAACGTAATCTCTGGATACTTCTACGACAGGTTTGATTCTTTTTTTCTTTAAACACACATGATGATCCTACTTACTTATGGCACAAGTAGTAACAACTTTTGTTTTCGTGTTCTCTACGTATCATCAGGTTTAACCTTAAGCTTCAAACAGCCGGTATCGTAGCAGCCAGCTTCGGAATGGCAAACTTCTTCGCTCGTCCCTTTGGTGGCTATGCTTCTGATGTAGCGGCTCGTATCTTTGGAATGAGAGGCCGATTATGGATCTTATGGATCTTCCAAACCGTAGGAGCTCTCTTCTGTATCTGGCTAGGTCGTGCTAATTCACTTCCCATAGCAATCTTAGCAATGATGCTCTTCTCAATCGGTACACAAGCCGCTTGTGGAGCACTCTTTGGAGTTGCACCTTTCGTCTCTCGCCGCTCTCTAGGGCTTATCTCGGGACTAACCGGTGCAGGAGGTAACTTCGGGTCCGGTTTGACGCAACTGCTTTTCTTCTCGACGTCGAGGTTTAGCACAGCGGAAGGACTCTCGTTGATGGGAGCTATGGCGGTTTTGTTCACCCTCCCGGTTGCGTTTATACATTTTCCGCAATGGGGAAGTATGTTTTTGAGACCGTCAAGCGATGGAGAGAAATCGAAAGAGGAATATTATTATACTTCTGAGTGGACGGAGGAGGAGAAGCGAGAAGGGTTGCATGAAGGGAGTGTCAAATTTGCTGAGAATAGTCGGTCTGAGAGAGGCCGGAAAGTAGCTTCGGCCGACATTCCAACGCCGGAAGCTGGATCTCCGACTCATGTTTGAAGACAAATATTATAAAAGTTTTTTCCTTATATAAATAACGCTTTTATTAGTTTCATATTCCTCTCTCTTGTATAGGAGATATATGTACCGTGTAAGATTTTTGCTTTGATAGGTGAAGTTCGATGAGCTCGGTTCTTAGTATCAGTAATTATTGAGGTAATGATGTCTCGAGGAAAAGGAAAAATGTTCAACAACTCTTGTTTTCCCCTTCATAAGCTTTTCGTCAATTAGATTACTATGTCAAGCGAAAAGAAAAAGAAAAATCTATATCGAAGATGCTTGAAATGCTAGGAAGAGTCCACATGAAGAGAACTTTAATGAGCAAAGACTACAGGAGAAGCAACCTGAATTTAAAATATTCACATCTCAGAAACAGATTACAATATTACATCAAAAGAATCTAAGAAATTAATAAACTACAAATATCTTAGATCGGATTTACGTAAATAGATGGAGTGTAAGCCTGTGAAAGCAGTTAGGAGTACTTAGGCTTGCATTCACATTGTAGATTGTACAAGATCGAACCAATGTCGGTCCAATATTTTTGTATGTCCTAAATAAATCTAGAAAATATGTTTCTTTTCATAAATGTTTTCCAAAATCTTAAATAACACTAAAATAAATATAAAAAAAACCACATAAGAACTTCATAAAAGATCCAACTTTATAAACGATCTAATTCTATAATCGATTTGTAAGAAAATAAAAAAAATATTAAAAATAATGTTGAAATATGACTTTCTTTGTATATTTTTGCTGCAAATTAAACTCATATAATCAAGTTTTTCAACTATAGTTGTCTCAATTGATATCAAAACCAGCTGATTCAATCGTTGTTGTGACATGATAAATCGTAAATAATTTTTTATTAACTTCGATAAATTTCTTTCAGCAGTGGAAACCGATATCGAAATGATCAACAATATCTCCAAACTTAATTTGAATATATACTAAAAACAAATATATAAAAAAATGCTCTTCTAAAATTTGTATATATATGTATATATACACTAATAAAATATACCTAAAAAATATCTCTTTAAACTGAATGCCCTAATTATTTAAACTGAATGCCCTAATTAGTTACTCATTACGACCCTGGATCGAATAGAGGAATATTTAGTCCCAATATATTTTGGAAAGGTGAGTTTTGACCAAAAAAAAAGAAACAAGATTTGGAAAAAAGAGTAAAGAAATAAGGATCAGAATTGGGCCAGGAATAAAGTTAGGCCCGCCTGGTTAAGGAGAAACAGAGAAGGCCGTTCCTTAATCTGTTACACAAAACAGAGCCATTTAGGATTCTCCGCGGTCAAGTTCCCGAGTTGTAATTACATACTCTTTTTCTCTCAGATTCTGTGTAATCTCATTTTCTCCAAAAATCATAACCATTGACGCATCCAACCTGTCAATGCCTTTGGGGGTCATCATGCAACTACCATACATCAAGCTACTTAAGATAGGAACTAAAAAATCAAAACCCTTTCCGAATTTTATTTAGCTCAAGTCAGATAAACTAGTTTCCCGAAATCCAATTGGAAACCATACTCAATCATCAATAAGAAAGAAAACCAAATTGGCTCTTTGTCTTCTCATGATCACTCGGTTAAGTGTCTTCATTTGAATCACCACAAGACAGAATATCCGGATATACCTCCGACGAATATTCGAATATCAATTAACAAAAGATTCCCACTTTAATATTAAATAATAAATATCATAATCGTCAACATCTCAGTCTTTTAAAAACAAAGATTAAATCCTACAATACCACCAAAAATATTACTTTTGCCATGTCTCTGTTTCGGCTTCAAAAAAACGTTCAACAACAATAATAATAAAAAAAGTGCACAGTGATAATTATCATACTAATATAGAAGAAGAATCTCTGACCTCTTAATGCTTTAAGAAATGCAGAGATCACTAGTATGGTTTCTCTGTCTCTCAGGTGTGGCTTCAGAACTCGTTAAAAACCATTTCCCAAAACCATCAATTAACCAAAAATCCTCTCTCTCGGCATGACCCAATCGAGTCTTACCTTTTTCCTCAAGAGAAGACGATACAACCTTTTTATCTTCAATCTTCAAGTCCGGCTTTAGCCTTGAGATGCTTCTTAAAGTCCATAATGTCACCATTCCATTTAGTAATGCACTGTTTCTCACACACCCATATCTCATGAGCCACTTGGTTAATCAACCTGAAATCGTGACTCACCAGAACCAAACCACCATCCCACTCGTTCAACGCCTCAGCCAGAGAATCGATTGTCTCGATATCCAAGTGATTAGTCGGCTCGTCCAACAGAAGCATGTTAGGCTGCTTGTAAGCCAACCACGCGAATATCACTCTGCTCCTTTGTCCATCAGACAGATTCTTCATCGGCATGACCTGTGCCTTACCAGTAAGACCAAACCTACCAATCGCTGCTCTCATTTTCTCCTCTTCTTGACCTGGAAACTCCCTCATCATGTAGAGAAGAGCTGGCATATCTAGGTCTAGCTTCTCAGCCAGATGCTGATGGTACTGAGCAATCTTCAAATGGTTGTGACGCCTCACCATTCCTTCACTCGGTGTCAATTCACCAGTCATCAGCTTCAAAAGTGTACTCTTTCCAGCTCCGTTAGGTCCCACAAGGGCAACCCTAGAGTCAAGGTCCACACCAAAGTCGATGTTCTTGTATATCATATAGTCCGGTGTGTACCCAAAAGAGACTTCCACAAACTGAAGCACTGGAGGTGGAAGCTTCCCAACATCAGCAAAACGGAAAACGAGAACACTGTCTCTGGCAACCTTTTCTGTGAGCCCACCTCTCTCCATCTTTGCCAATGTCTTCTCCTTACTCTGTGCCTGACGAGCAAGTTTGGCTGAACCGTGACCAAATCGAGCAATGTATTCCTTCATGTGAGATATCTGCTCCTGCTCCCATCTGTATTGTTTCATCTGATTCTCTTCAAGCTCAGAACGAGTCTGGAGATACTGATCGAAGTTACCAGTGTAGTACTTCAGCTGTTTGCTCTGCATGTGGATGATGTTTGTACACACTCCATTCAAGAAATCCTGTGAGTGGGATACCACAACAAGGATACGGTCAAAATTCTTCAGACTCTCCTCCAACCACACACAAGCTTCCAAATCTGTTTCAGGAGACAACATTCAAAAAATACATTACTAAAGAACTCAAAAAGAAAAACATCCGAAGCTAGGAAGAAAATGAGAAAGAGATCACCAACCCAAATGATTTGTCGGCTCATCAAGCAAAAGGATTGTTGGCATTATGAAAAGCGCTCTTGCTAAAGCAATTCTCATTCTCCACCCACCAGAGAAATCTTTTGTCTTCTTGGCCTGCATTTCCTTATCGAAACCAAGACCAAACAAAATTTCAGCAGCACGCTTCTCGGCTGTTGCAGCATCCATGGCTTCTAGACGCTCATAGATGGAATCAAGACGTTCTCCGCCTCCGTCTTCCTGTACACAGAAACCAAATAATACACAGACCTACTTAGCATCTAAACAAACAGGTAAAAAAGGATTTCAATTTAGTAGTTATTTATACAAACCTGCTCAACCAGAGTCTCAACTTCCTTCTCTAGCCTCAACCTCTCCTCATCACAACTCATGACAGCCTCAAGGGAAGACATGTCAGTAGCTTCAATCTCGTGGGAGAGATGATAAATATCCATGTGATCTGGAATCGGCAGCTCCCTGAGTCCAATTGCGGTTAAAAGAGTGGACTTCCCACAACCATTCAACCCAAGCAGACCATAACGTCTTCCATAGTTAAGCTCCAACATCGAATCGAGGATGAGATCATAACCATGAAACGTCACAGAGAGAGATTCTATCTGCAAACATATTTTCAAAAAAAATTAAAACAATCCCTCTTCCAAATCTATTAGATCGAAAAACAGGAATACAAAGTATAAGCAATCAAACTGAGGATAAACTCGTAGCAATCAAACCATAAAACAGAGAAACTCACAAATCGAAAGATAAATACTGGATATTACACAGATGAATATGAGCGTCTAAAAACCAATCCAGGAATCTACTACGCATCGAAATCATATCACAGAAACTCTGAATAGACATACCCGAATATCCCTGGATTGAGGATGCGAACAGAGAATTCCGGTACACGTCCGATCAGATATTTGGAGGGCATCGACACTACTAGACAAGTTATCAACTCCATTGGACGAAGTACCGGCCGACTTAGCTGCGGCAGCTTTTCCACCTCTTTTAGCGGCGGCGGCAGCTTTCTTCTGAGCTGCCTTCTTCTTGCTAGCGTCCGACACCATCTTATCTCTCCCTAAATCAATCCGACACACAGAGAAATACAAAATCAACCATCGGCGACGGATTGAATACTCGAAATTCGCAAGAGAAAGATTTAACGAATTTACCTGAGAGGTTGGGGAGATCGAGAGCTCGAGAGATCTGTAGATCTAGGGTTTCAGAGTCCGCACAACACCTGTTCGGCAATTAGGGTTAATGTGGTTTCTGTTGACAGGAGGCGGAAGAAGAATCGGTGGTATTTATAGGAGATGATACTAATGTGTGCCACGTGTACGGCGGGAGTGAGTTGCCTTCAGGTATCAGTTGCGTATCAGAATGCAACAGCGACTTCCTTTTGGTCGGTCCCGAATCCGGTGCTGTTTAATATGGGCTTTTTATTTGGGTTTTAATGAATTAGTGGCCCAATATTAGTTGGTCCAGATCCAGAAGTAAAAGACATAATTAGAATGTTTCGGATTCGGACTTGCGATTAAGCCTGCCAAGCGGCCTTGTCCGCACGGACATTTGTTTGAGAGAGTTATTATGCATGATTAAAGGTGATACTAGGCTTCGGTGTTAATTTGGTTTTTATTTTAATTTTTTGTCGTTCGAGTAATTCTTTACATGTTTGGTGCAATTAAATTACGTTCTCTCTATACAATACTATGCACTATCTTGACAATCCACGCCGATGTAAATAAGATTAAATAACTCATTCTTGAAGATGTTTTAACACACACAAAAAAACACTCATTCTTGAAGATGAACATGAGAGGTCTTGTCGATAAATTCTGTCAGCTTTTAAGTTCATCTTCTAGATAAACTGTAGAATGAAGTCAGATTCATGAGTATACAAGTGGGAATAACTCGTGAACATATAAAAAAAAGCTGATTTTTCTTGGAATTTGAAGATGGCCGTACAAGTAGATGGAGTGTTCATTTGATGAGATGTATCATGAAGATCTTCACCATTTTTAAAAGTTTTGTATATTTATAATTTATATGAATTGGGATTACAAAATGACTATTCAATTTCTTAAATTTTTATAAGTGTATTTCTTACATTATACTATAAAAGTGTATCTCATTAATTTGGATATGAGTTCCATTTAAGATTAGATATTGCGTGCAATTCAGACAAACTGGAATAGTTTTGAGAACTTCAATAATAGAGAAAATAATCAAGTTTGTTCGAATAGTTTTAGATAAATTTTAAAAAAATTCAAACCCAACGGTTAATTTGAATATCTTGTTGTATATTCAGTTATTCTCGTATATGTTGGATAATAATAAATTGTTCTACACAAGTAACCATTAGAATTGATATGAATGTAGTACAAGAAATTGCTATGAACTAACACGAACAATTGGGATTGTTGTTGACTCATATTTGTCAAGTCAACGAAATCGTCTGGTCTGGGAAGAAGATTCAACCAAACCGTCAACTTGGTTACGTCTCCATATAAATTTAATGTTTTCATATTGGATTTGGAATTCGATTCCAAGGAAGAAGAAAGTTCGTCGTCCTTATCATCATTCACTCATTGCAAAAAAATGTTTGGAAATTAGTGAAGAAATTAAATCAAAAACGAAATTTTCACAAAGTACCAAAATAAAGAAAAAAAAAAGATTAAGAGGAAGAAAGATAAAAAGGCAAAGCATTGACTCTTATAAAGACTGCATGTCTCTCTCTTTTTCTTATTTAATTTGATTTATTGTTATTTCCTTTCATTGTTCTGTTGTGGCCCTCATTATTACCTCCTTGTCCAAGAAGTTGTTGTGAATACAGCCTATATCTGTTTCATTATTTAATTTTCAAGGATATTTGATTTTCTTCCCATAGAATTTTTTTTAGATTTTTTTGGCTTCAAAACGAATTATTTCTTTTATGAAATGAATATGTAATACTCCTATATATGTACTAGCTTGGATTTGATAAAAATAAATGTAGTAATTTGATTTTTGCAGAGTACTACATGTATGAAGAAAGTGCATCGTGAAAACAACAAATTATATAATTATATGCATGTAATAAGGAATCCTGGAATATTCTGATTACCATTTTGTTTTATCCGAATTATGATGTGCATTATGATTTT
Organism: Euclidium syriacum; assembly: GCA_900116095.1. NCBI lineage: Eukaryota > Viridiplantae > Streptophyta > Magnoliopsida > Brassicales > Brassicaceae > Euclidium > Euclidium syriacum. The sequence continues at coordinate 10,328,879 of FPAK01000006.1, forward strand.
GTAACATCTCCCAATGTATTTTTTTCCCTCTTTATTAACCTTTTTTCTTTATCTTTTCCCTTCTTTTTTCTTTTTTCTTTTATCTTTTATGGTCTTTTGGTCCACTTTTCTTGGCATGCCCTACTAAAGTCCACGTGGTAAGAAGCAAAGACAATCATCAAGCCTATCAAAAGAAGAAAAAAACACAAAGGGAATCATTTGATCCCTCATTTGGTTTAGTATTATCTTCACTAATTCCTTTGAAAATATTTTACATTTTAGTCATTTTTATTAACCAAATATTTAAAATATAAATATAAGAGAACGACAAACAAATATACGTTAAGAGTTTCATGGAAAATTCATGTACATTTTTGTAATAACTAATATATCATTTTCAACCAAACCCTTATTATATACTATTAATATTATTGGCAATTGATTGTATTGATCCACAAAAAAAAAAAATAGTATTAAAACCCTTTAAAAAAAAAGTATAGTATTAACACATAAACCTAATAGGAAAAAAAAAAATTCTAAACATGAGAAATTTTTTTTTTCTAATACCGTCTTTAAAATTGATAGTTAGGGGGCTGCTCTTTTATAGAAATATGTTTTGTAGTGATAGAACCCTTGCTAAAAAATTTTGTATCAAAAAAAAAAAAAGTATTTGGACCGGTGTAGTTAAATGTAGGGTAAAATGGTCGTTTACCTTTTATTTTTTTCTTCCTCAAAATTGGGTTATGTAATCCTAGTTTATGACACCTATGATTTTAATCGCTTTTTCAACATTTTTTCTTGATTGTCAAGTCAAAATTTTGTTGATTTATGTAAATCCAACAATTATCTTTGATTTGTGATGGATTTTGAACATGTATGTGGGGAATATACATGACTGATTGAGGCCCGGTAAAAATTTAATCTTTCAGAGGACCATAGATGTCGCATCGTTCGTGTCTATCACGCGATGGCTCTGTGTAGTGATGAGTTTAGCTTGAATAATATCATGAACCAAAGGACAATCAACTATGATGTGCTTTTTACGTTCATGAGTGATAGGATTGGCGGCAACGTGTATAGTAGTTTTGAGCTTAGAAAACTAGCACAAAATCCTTTTACTCTAGAAGTTTTGAATTTTGGCTTTTGAGATATTGGAAGCTGGTTCATATCAATGCATTGTTGTTCTTAAACACCCACCTAGACTAATTATATACATAACATAGCCTCGAGGATCCACCCAAAAAAAAAAATCAAATATTGTCACCCACTACTAAAACTTAGATGGGGAGACATGAAATCTCGAAGAGCTTCATAAAACTCGAGATATTTGCATCACTCATATATAGAGCCACACCATATGCCTAATCAATCGTAGGAGAACTATTGAGATCAAGCTTCCTCAAAGTTTCCAATATTCAAGACTGTCTAATCGACTTCAAGCCTAACCATCACCGGTAAAAACCATGCTGAAACACATTGTTCTCGGGTACAAGACTAAAACCCAAAACAATATATACATTGAAAAAAGTCTTGTACATGGGATACATCTCAGGCGGGCGAAATCCACTACCTTGACATCGACGGCCACTCTTTTCAAGATGAAAAGGAATAAATAAGGCCAGCCCCACCATGGCCTCCTAGAAGGAACCACCATCTCTCCCCAAGGAGAACCAACTCAATTCTCCATCCTGTTACATCTTGACTCGAAACCACACTACTAAATTGAAGGTTAAGGACGTTTAAATGGGACCCCGCGGCCGGAAATGTCAAAACTTACATATGTTTAAGGCTACGGCTAACAAATTGAAAAACAACGAATTTTTGTTCAATTGGTAAAAATTTCTCACTTTTATAATATTTTGTTGTTGACCAAAAGAACCATAACTAAAAGTGATAAGAAAACTAACAATATAATATTTCGAATTGCTCAATCTCTTATTTTTTTTCACAAAGAAAGCAATTACTCAATCTCTAGCTTTGTTTACAAATAAAGCATTAGATTGATTTAAATTGGGTTGGTATGAGTACAATAATTTAGCTCACAAAACCTACATAGCGATTATACTCTTTGCCCCTTTACAAATATTTCAATCGATGTTTTTGACCAAGCTAAACCATCGCTACCGGATTAGGAAACACACCACAATACCAAAATAAAATTAAAATCTAGACTTAAAACCTAAAACAATACGAGATTGATCGGGATCGGAGATAATTAGAGCGGTCGTGGTCCTTGAGCGAGGTTGGTTGGTAAAAACACATGTGAATGGTTCACCATCCTCAAGCTATCCAATTCAAAGCAAGGAGTTTACCCGTCGTTGTCGTGAGGAAAAATCTGCGTAGCCCATCGAGGTCTGAATATGAATACATAATAGAGCCCTTCAACTAGGGAGCGAGATTACAATATTTGTTTGTTTCAAATGGGCAACTGAAGTGTGACGTCCTCGAACAACCACACAAGCCCTTTCTCCACCCCTAAACCGTAAGACACAACCCTGGGGGATAGCAAATGGACCGCCTAAACAAACGCCAAAATACGCAAGGTTAACTATAAGCACCCGCAACTACACCACCAAACAAGCCAGAGCCAACAGAAAAGCTCCAGTTGGCGAGGTTCGGTCGTGTCCCCTGAACTGTTACTTGATAAGGAGAAAGGAGAAACTAGTGTCACCCCTAACTTTTATCCGGAGCCAGTTTCGCTGAAAAAGCATCTCCGCCCAATGTTCTTCCAAAGAGAGTCACAACTAGTGGTCCGCGACATTGGAAGCCCCTCTTATCAAGAATTAAAAAACATCAAACAAATTTCATCGGGTTTGGATTAAATGAAGCTATACCATCTGATATCCATCTCTGTAAGCTACCGCCTCTACAATTATTGAACCGAGACATGAAAGGAAAGACTATAGACGCATAGGAGAGCCGACGCCGGTGTTGTGCGAGCCACCAAAGGCTGACCCTGAAGGCATATCTGAACTTTGGAGTCGAGGCGGCTAGGTTTGGGTTGGAGGCATGGGGAGAGAATCTCCTTTTCCAATAACTGCTAATAACAAAATTATTTCCTCAATCTCTAGGTTAGACTTATAAGTAATTGATTACGTTAAATTTTGATTTCAAAATCTATATATATAAAGTTATTTATACTCTCTTCTCATGAAGACACATCATCAATTGAGTTTCTATAATTGTGACACCTCATCAACTCATTTTTATAATTAATTTATTAAGATCCATTTGGCCCATTAAAAAAATTTATGATTCAATCCATTAAATTTGATTAGTATTTTTGTACATACATTTTAACTTAATTAAAAAAAACTTTAAATACACAATTTAATCCATATATTTATAATTGTAAGTTATTATATATATATATATATATATATATCTAAAATAATAAAACTGGATCTTAAGCTAAAAAATTGATCGGTATATCATTACATTTTATTGTGATCTACGAAGAGAGAACGGAACCATCTAGGTCTACGGGAAAGCCTAACGCTTTCATTGGAGATCCATGTTCAATAAATATATATCAAACTCAGATTCTAGACAAACAACTATAAATATTATAAAAATGATTGAAAATCCATAAATGAGTTTTCTCTAATATAGGATTTGAATCTCTTGAGAGTTTTATCCGTATTATAAATACGATGGGAGTGGGTTGTGGGAGCGAACTAACTCAGATTCTTTAATCGATTTTTGTGTGGTTAGACTGTAGGGTTGTTTCGACTAAGTAACTTCAAGTTGATAGCTGACAAGGCCGAGTACCTTATATGGCCAATTACAGTATTTAAAATACAATATTGGTGCAAAAAATGGTAGTAATGTTTCTCATGTAGTATTAAATGTTTTTCATGGTAAATGTCGCTTTTGGAAACCATATACATTTGAAACAAATGATGGTGGTAATGAAAGTTTGGGATAAAGGTTCCTAGATACCGAATCAAAAATAAGTACAAATCCTATTGGAGGTATTCAAATATGATATTGTGCCATGTCCTCCCAAAATCATTTTGTCGATTTAGGCACTCAAACACTTTATATATTGTAAGTTTACTCTGTGATAAATACTTATTTTTTTATTTTTTATACTTATTTTTTTATACCAAGTTTTGTTGATCAAGTGTCAACATGCCTAACTAATGGTTTAGTATTTTTTTTGTAGTAGCAAAATCATTACTGCAAATCATGATTTGTGTACTCGATTATAGGAGATTTTAATTGTAAAATTCAACATTTGAGTGTACTACTTCTAGAATTAGTTTAAACATTTTAAAAATTTATAAGATATTAAGTCTTTATGTTAGAAGAAAAACGAGTTGATCGGTACTTTTGTACATAAGTGGTTGAATTTATAATTATAAAGCTTAGTATTTATTAATGACGATTATAGATTTTCGTATATAGGCAACCTAATACAAATTTAATTACAATTTTACAATCTTCGAGATTTTTTCACGCAGTAAACTATCTCAGGTAAACTTTATCTAAATGCAATACTCGGAATTCATTTTTACATTGACAACAATGTTAAGACCACAAAGACCTTTACGAAAGAGTTCAACCCCACCTGAAGAGCGGATCACCCACTAGTATAATTAAAATTTAAATGCACTTCGAATTACAGATAAAGCATCTCAACTAGTTTTCTTTTTACTACTTTAGTTAAATTAACGGAATATGATAACACCTTTCTATTTTAAAAAAGTGAAAAAGTTTTCTTACAAAAAATTATTCCAATTAATATTAATTACAGGAAAAGGTTAAAGAGAATGAAATTTATAAGCGTGTTGTAAGCTTTTATTAGTTACTTTTATGTGATTTATTTTAAATCCTTTACTTTCCTCGAACTCGAATGGAACTTTCCTAGAAAGAAACTAGGAAATTTGGAAATAACATCAATGATACCGGAAAAACAAACATGCATGATGATGATGATGATGATGAGCATGAATGCATCAATGATGTATGTATAAAGGATAAAGCACCCCGCATCATGATCCCAAATTCTCAAACACATGTTCATGCATGTATGATTTAAATTTTAATTGATACTGAATGAGATGTCGCATCAAACGCACATGCATAATAAAAACACGAATACGACGACTATATTGATTTAAGTCTAAATTACTTATTAGTGGGCTATTTTCGTTTAGAAATAGATAAATAATTTTGGCTTTACGTTACCATTAAAAAAAGTAAAAGGAAATAAATAGTAATGTGGCCATTGATGTCATGGGTTGGCATTCACTATATGTTGACTTACATTTCGAAAGTTCGCTATGAAAACTAAACTTATTTGTTGACCAAAACAATACTACTTCATTATGACTTTCACCTGTAATTAATTTTACCGAAGAAAACCAAGCCGTCATTTTACAATGGGCAAAAATATAGTATAAATAGTATACCAGAAAAAAAAACAATCACCATGTCTTAATACAACTGTGAAAACCGGTTGAATAGATAATTCATGGATTGCAAGTTATAACATAAAAAAATTAGAACCAATTTTCAACAATATGAGTATGACTTTCAGTTCAATTTTCAAAACTCGTTAATGTAATTTTAAATGAGCTGGAACAAATGAGCATTTATTCTGTAGCAAAACACGCCTTTTTTTTTTTTCTTTTTTTTTTTGTTAGTTTGCAACAACACTGATCTCTTGAAATTATAAATAGTAGCTTTCATACGCATTATTAGGCAGTTGTTTGTTTTAAAGTAGGCAATGGTTTGATTATTATATCATATGCCGCGAATTTCATATAGTTAGTTGTTTAATTAAATTTTATATAATGTAAAGTACACATGCTGTTCTAGTTCAGTTTGATATAAATTTATATTTATTGACTATAATGTGTCCAAAAACTAAAGAATAATATATTTCTAACAGTTACAATTTACAAGACGGGAGAGGGTATGGAGCAGAGAACAAGAGAGAACTTCCATCCAACTGGCCTAAAGCTTGGTAAAGACACCTAATACGGACACCGTCACTCAAAACCCTAATTTTATCCACCTTGAATAAAATATCGAAAACCATTTTTGATTCAATATAAGTAATAGCTTATTAGGGTTACTAGTATATGGCATTTTAGATCTAAATTCTATTAACAAAACTAATTTGATTTATAAATGTATGACATTAGACGATATAATGATTATTTTACTTGCTATGTAATTGTGGTAAAGTTGTGTGTACATTGATTGGTATCCCTTAATTATTTTAATCAAGTAAGATTTCATCTCCTTCAACGATTAAATTCTTTTGTCGTAAGAACATTTGTTTTACTTAACCGCTATGAACACATTGAAAGAGATATGTGTGCTCGAGAGTGAACATATATCTCGTTGTTATGGACGGTCGAGAGGAATGTGTCATTTTGCAATTTATGAGTGTCTTTCTTTGTCACAAAAAACATGGTAAAAAATGCCATTGGGAGGAAAGTTTGAAATTGTCTTCCATGAAATTTCCGACGCTTTAGTCAAAACTGGTCAAGGTAAATGGGTGGGGAGTCGGGTTCACAGGTGGAAAAAGATGGTTATGGTTCTTGGTTTTGGTTAAGTGATTCGAGGTTTGATTTACTATTCAGAGAGGGCCAAATGAGAAAGTGTAGAATTCTTAGAAGGGAGGTTGAAACTCTCCAAGAGACGACTATGATCACATGGGATCTATCTGAGAGAGTAGTTTGAGTCAAAAATCGAAAAGATTTTACCCTTCCCGAGTATGGTCATCATGTGTCTGGACGTGTGTATGCAATAAGGGGCAGAAATAGTAAGTTATTTAGGGAGAAAGATGGAAAATTTAGAGTTTTGTTGGTCTCTTCTCTAACTCCCCTCATTTTAAAATTTTCAAAGAGTATTTATAAGATGTTTACAAAATATTATCAGGTTGGCATGACCCGTTTTTGGAGTACTAGTAAGCCAGTTCGATGATATTTTTTATTGTATTCATGTGACTAGATTCCATTGTGTACCCCTATTGTTTGTTTATTTGATGTTGGCTTGGTCAGAGAGGTGTGGTAAGTACATGTACTCTCATGAATTTTGGACTTATCAGGAGGTTTGATATTTAGTTGCATGTTTTAATTGGATTTAGAAGATGATTATTATGAGTGTAAAGAAGACAATAAATTTGATGAGTTCCATGGATGATTAATCACATGTACATATCTGTGAGAATCAATCTCACATTCCACTAAAGCCTTAAGAAAGATTTTTCAACATGAATAAGAAGATACAAGTGTATAAAAGTTGAGGAAGAAGAAGATTTGAAAGATCAAGCGAGATTCTACTTCTTTCCGTTTATGTGTTTACCTCAACATAATCGTAACAACCCTCATAGTAAAAGATGGTTTTGTTTTCAAATTCACATATAGTCGTTCTTCCTCTTTGTTTATGTATAAGTTTGGGCTTAAGTCAATAGATGTAGCCCACTCGAGTTGAGATTGGGCCAACTCTCATCATTTCCACCTTTAACTAACTAAAACCTTGACGAATCTGCCAAGCACAACTTTTAAACTATCCATCTCTTAAACTTAAATGAGTTTTACAATGAGACAAAACCATCACGTCCAAAAATGCTACAACTAGTGTCTATTCTCGCCGACATCTTTTTTTAGTAACCCTGAACTCGCTTTAAATTTATCATATGTTACTTAGCTTCGAAACCCATATCAGCTTCTTCCCTTATCGATTCCAAAATACTTGCATACCTTAAAATTTTGATTTTTTTTCTTTTCGTTTAGTGACTTCTTTGTTTAAGTACCATTGCTTCTCCCTATTCTATTTTCTGAGAGAAATAAACTTAGAACCCAAGTTCTAATATTTTCATAGGTTTGACTCTAATTTATTTTCTTTTGATCGATTAGTCTTCTCATGGTTCCATTTAAAGTAAAAGTTCATGTCTTCAAAAAAACATTTCATCTACACACTCGACCTCATGTCGATTTTATTGAAACAGCTCCCAAAGAGAACGCCAAAACCGATCCCCAAATCAAATAGGTTTAGAGGGGGAGGGGTTTCCAATGACCTTATTTTGAAGCGGATCCAGCCTAAATGGACTCGGCTTGGCCCAGTCCCAACCCACTTAGTATATATTAACTTTTTACCTAGATTAAGCAAATATTTATCATATTTTAATTACTTATAATCCTAAACATTGGACTTATGCTTTTTTTTTTATGGCTATGTCTTAAATTTCTCTTTTTTATCCCTCTTTCACCATTGTTTCCACCATAACCATGTGTGTGTGATCTCTAACTATGGTTCTGTGAGTTTTAGGTAAACTAGGGTCAGTTAGATGTTAGATTTTGAAACCATGGAAATATTTCTTAAGGAATCAAGACTTGGCTAGGATGGGTATAACTACCATAAGAATGAATTAATGATTGGATTGTGTTCTTTTAGCATTTAAAGTTGTAATCAAGAAATTTAAGGTCTTAGTCTATTTTTAGCCACTTCCATGTCAAAAAACTTTTACAAAGCACAAGTAAGCATCTAGTTTCCATAGTGCAAGCACTACAAGAAAACGGTGTCCTTTCCAATAGACAGTTTCTAACGAATGCATCTGTTGGAAAATTTCCAATGAATTATCTTCGAATTAAAGTCTGTTAAAAATTTCCAACAAAACGGTCCGTTAGAAAATCCGTTGGAAATTCACAACGAAATCCTCATCAAATGCATCCGTTGGGAAAGTTTTCCTTTCCTCATTCTTGTGCAAGTCTCTTTCTCATTATCTAGCTCATTATCTTCTCTCATGTGGTTTCTCTCATCTTCTTAACGAAAATCTGCATCTCAAATTCATAAGAAACAAGTTAAAAAAAAAACATTTTCAACAACATTCACTAAAGGAAACATGAATTTCCAACGAAAATCGAAATTATAAAATTAAATCAAAAAGTACTTTCGTTTTAATTTCTAATATAGAAAATAATATATAATTTTGATTTAATTTCTAATATCAAAAATTACTGTTAAGAATTTCCAACGGAATATTTGATGTGAATTCGTTGGAATTTTTCAACGAATTTTTCGATGGAAATTCGTTGAGATTTTCTAACGGATTTCCTACAACATATCAACGGTTATTGTCCGTTGAAAATCCGTTAAAAATTCTCAACGAATTTCCAACTAATCTCATTTCCAACTGTTATTTTTCCGTTGGAAATCCGTTGGTATACCCATTTCCCAATTGATTTCCAACGGATATTTCTGTTGGAATTTGCCATATTTTGTTGTAGTGAAGAATTGATTGTAAAACTATTAACTTTAGACTTAAACCATGTATTTGCCCCCTAGACTCATCTTTCAATAGCTAGGAGGAAAGCCAAAATCCTTTGTGAGTTTCTATTAGGCATTATTACAAATACCTTGTGGGCATTGTGAAACATGGAGTAAGAAATTGGGTGATCAATCCTCCTTCTAATGTTAAAATTTTACAGTTAGATAGATATCTTAACATTTAGGCCAAGAACCATTGAAATCCTTGTAAAATATTCTCACATCAATTGACAATTGGTTAAAGTAATTTTTGTTTTTTAGGTTTGGTTTGTGCATTTCTACAAACACTTGGTGTGCATGAAAATTTTAAACACCATAATGGAGATTTTACCTCTAATCCTAATCCTATAAGACATTCTAGAGATGGAATTCATGTTATCTAAGCCTATTGGGCAATACTCAACCATCAAATTAACCTAATTTAACAAAAGATGCATAGACCTTTTATCATTTGAATTTAGCATTAATTTTTTCTTAAATTTTTGTAATTTCATCTTTATAGTTTTGAACTATGTTACTATCAGTTGATTACCTATTTAGAACTCGTTTAGGCTTGTTAAATGCAATTTTTTCTTCCATTTAGTTGCCTTAATTTCAGTTTTTATTTGAATCTTGTGCATTGTTTGAACTAAATTTAAAACCAATTTGATTAGTCATAAATCAGTCATTTCATTGCGTTCTTAGTGTTCGTAAACCGTTTTTCATGGAGTTGATAGTCCTATATATAGAGTTGTAATTGGAATTTAGAAGGTCGCAAGTTATAAAAAAAATATCGCTTTAAAGACGGGAACAAAAACACGTCAAAAACATACACACACAAAAATATATAATTTGGAAGACTAAATTTGGGATTTAGACCGCAGGCATGGACTTGTCCAAATTGGTCCACGAAACAGTCTTATATAGGAATTGGGTTTCAAAACTTTGTAGTTTATGAATCCAAATTCTTAGCTATCAAGTTTTTGACGCTATTTCCAACGAACCAACTAATCATTTTAGATGTTTACTTGCAAGTTTGTAGTTGTAGTTAGAAGATTATTGCAAGAAAGTAAAGATTACAAGAGGTTTATAGGATTTTTTTGGAATAGTCACATGCATATCTCAATGGTCTCAAATCCACTAGAGCCTTTAAAGCGAGTTAACACCATAATAGATACATGTGTGAAGAAAGTGGGGAAGAATAATACTTGAAAGGTTGAGTGAGTTTTTGCTTTATTTTGCTTAGTTTTACTCCAACACATTTGTAACATCACGTTTAACCAAGGGTTCGATTCTAGACTTGGTTTATACTTTTTATTCTTGTTTCTCTATACTTGATCCGAATTGAGACAAGGTTAGTTTTCACATATATCTTTCGTACAAACATATTTAATGTTTTGTTGGATGGAAAGAGTTTCAAAAAATTATCCGTCTACCAAAATCATTCGAGAATGAACTTTAATACATAATCCCATAGTCGCTATGTAACAAGTCCAACAACTGAAAGCTTACGTTATGATTATCGTTCCGAAAATTTTTGTTGTCTTACTATTTAGAGCATATTGATGTCCCAAACCACGTAGTATGCTGAAAGTTATCTCTAACAAACTATTCACGACAGTGATTGAGATAAACACTACATAATGATGTGCAATAATCATTTTGAGACATCAAAAATATTTTATTTTAGTATTTTATAAATACTTTGAAAATTTTACTTTTATTTATTTATAAACTTTTGATCTAGTTTAAAATACTACTACTTGACAATACACCATAATCTTTTGTGTTATTTTTAGCAACATTTTTTAAAAATCTTTTTTTGTCACCAATTGGACTCAAAATAATAAATTTATTAATATGTACAGTATAAATGTTAAAAGCTAATAAGATAAGAAAAGAAATATGTGTAATTAAGACGACAGAGATTTCCAATCAAGTGAATGGTGGGAAAGAAGAAACTACGTAAGCTAATTTATTGCAAGGGAAAAAGAAGAGAATGGTAGTTATATAATTATGCATTTATTATGTACTTTTGACTCCGCATTAATGGACATTCACCACTGTGCTTTTAATTTTAACAATAATTGTCATAATTTTTCTTTTGGTAAAATAAAACTCAGTAACTCCTATAAGGCCAAAAGACCATGCACATATTTACAATCTTGTCTTGTATGTATATCAAAAGTAAGTTTATTTATAGTAAGATACATGCAATGTTAAGTTTTAGCAATTGTCTAAGTTGAATTGCTGAGTAATTGTGAAATAAGACGATATTTTATTCCCGGACTTCAACAAATAATATATTTACTGAAAAAAAAATAAGTCTTACATTTAAATGTGACAGAATTAAATATAGTAGAGTCAATCTGTAACCTCAATTCATTCCATTTACTTACACGTTATGGTTTGACTGCTATAAAACCATGGACATATAAATTTTTATATCGAGTTTGTAAAAAGACCCTTAACAAATTATAATTTATGATTCATTTCGTACAAAGAAGTATTGAAGCTAATTTAAATTGTTAAAAAGAATCAGGCATCAGTAGCTCAACATGTGTAGTTGATCACCAAAATGATATATTCGATGACAGACAATGAAAAAGAAACTGAACTATTTTGGTCTCCGGTTCAAAGACTCCGAACATTTTGGTTTAAGAAAATGTGTACTCACTCTAGTCTTAAGTGATAATGCGAATCATACCGTCATGTTGTAAATTGGATTTGTATTTTATAAAAGATTAACATAAAACTGTTAAACTTGGAACACTGTTAAATTTGAAAACGGGTTCCTCCTTTTAGACATATACATTTTTTTTCTTTGCATTTTAGACTACAAGTCTAAAACATGATTGCTGTACTTTTTCGTTTTATTTTAATTGACAACAATCTTTTATTTAATCTTAAAACACTGAGGTATAAATTGATTAAACCATATTTATTATTATTCTTCCCAACTGAAACTAGACTAAAAAGTTATTAAAAACCTCTTTGCCTTTCTTCATCGAAGTAAATATTTTCATAGAGAAACTAAAATGTCCAAATTACCAAAGAGATTCAAAACTGAAACTGTAGTAGAAAACCAAAAAACCTAACACGAATTAAAAAAACTGGTCTTCCCGAAAATACCCCCAAAGATTGTAGCATATTCACATCTCTACATCACCCTTGAAGTCACTGCCTCACATAACAACGCAAGCGTTCGGATTCTCATCGCTGAATATCTGTGGCGCGTGGGCTTGAACCGGATATCCATATTGCCCACCCGGATAATACCCGTACCCGTAAGCAGGCTGAGCCGCCATGTACTCCATCATATTCACTCCCTCGCCGCCTTTATTACCTCCATTCTCTTGTCCTCCTCCGCCCCCGCCGCCGCCTTTTTTCTTATCGCCAGATTCCTTCTCTTTTCCGTCACCATTCTCTTTGTCTTTCTTCGGCGGCACAATTTCCACCGGACGTTTCAGCTTCTCCTTCAAACTCTCCACGAGTTTCTTCACATCCATTGTTCCTTTAACCGTCACCAAATTCTTCTCTTTGTCAATCGTCATCCCATTTACACCTGTAATTTACGCGTGTGAGCAGCGTTTACCAAAAACAGCGTTTTGAAAACGCGAAAGTTTCGATTTTTTTTTGTATCTCTAACCTTTAGTCTTAGTGACAGTCTTTTGGATTTTCCCAATACAACCTTGACAATGGAGGTTCAGCTTCAATACCGCCGTTGTTACCGGAACCTGAAAAGATTATAAAAATCAAAATCAACACAGTAATCAAACAAGATATTAAATTTTTAATTAGCTGTAATCAAAATCAAAAAAACATCTTCATTATACTAATAAGAAAAGCCCAGAATCTGATTCTCGCTATGGTAATACGAACAGATAAAACAAGCAAAAATCAATTAAATTTACCTCTTTAGGTTTTTTCTCGTCCTTGTCTGTCTTCTTCTCCTCCGATTTCTTTTCTTTGTTTTTGTCTTCCTCGCTTTTATTTTTGTCCTTGTCCTTGTTGCCTTCTTTCTCTTTCTCCTTTTTCGGCTGAGGAGAAATCAAGTCTACTTTTTTCTTTGTCTTCTCTTGAAGTGTCTCCCGGAGTTTCGCCGGATCTACTGCTCCAGTAACCGTCAGTTTCCCGGACGCTGCCTCCGATTTCACCGTCTCTACGCCTGACACATTGTTATTTCCAGTTAAAATCAACCGATAAAGTAGGGATACTCAAAAACAACCCAGAAGTTTGAATCGATTTGAAAAATCAAGTACTTATTCCGGTGAAAAAGGACTACAACGTTCGATTTGTTCTTCATGCGAAAACTCAGAAATCCGAAAAACTAAAACTATCGGAAAAAAGGGATTTTTTTTCTGAAATAAGAAATTTTGAGAAAAACCCAACCTTGGAAAGAACGAACGCATTTGACGATCCTGGAGGCGCAACCTTCACAATGCATATCGACCTTCAAAACGACTGTAACGGAGGGAGTTTTCTTCTCGGAATCGTTGTTCTTCTTACCACCGTCATCTCCTTTCTTCTTCTGCTTAGAGACAAAACAGAGAGAGCAAATAAAACCCATTATTATTGTATACAAAAAAAAAGAGAGCAGACTTTTAAGCAAAAAATAAAATAGAACGAGATGGAAGATTCGAGACTGTTGGGGAGCGGTTAAACACAGTACCTCGCCCATGGTGACTGGATTAAATGGTGAGAGAGTAGTGGGAGAAGGAAGGAAGTGGGTGGAGACAGAGTCGGAGGGGAGAAAGATGAAATCTTTGGGTTGTATTTATAGTACGGGAAAAGTTTTGGGGGGTCGGTTATGTTGATGGATGGATGATAAATGACCATCATCATGATGTGTATGTGTATCATGTTTGTGGTCGACATACGTTTCCCATATTTATTTTACAAAGTTTGGAATTTTCCCCGAAAAAAGCCTCATTACTTTCTTTGTTTTGATAGTTTTGGCGTATATGTGACGGCTGGTTTTTGATTAAAATAAATAAAATCATATAACTCGTAGTCAAAATTAAAAAAGCCATGGGAGTTTTTTTCAACCAGATTCACAAAAATGTAATATAACTCTTATATACAAAACGGAAACAATTCCATACATATAAACATTAGAAAAAAGTTAGTAATTGTTAAAGTTCCTAATATTGGGCCATATTGGGCCTCGTTAGTTTAGCTAATATTTGTTATTAGGTTATGTGAATAGCTATGTTTGTAATTTGTATATAAGAGAATCGCATATCAACTTTCTTATAAATTCCTATAGATTTTTTGATATGGTATCAGAGCCTTTAACCTAACTACAAAAAGGTTTAAGCTTTTGATTTTGTGTAATTCTCTTCCGCAAAGATACAAAGATCTGTTTTTTTTTTGTTCTCTCTGTTTCCTTGACCTAATTTTTGTCTTTCTTCTCTCGACAAAAATCTCTTGCAATGACTTCTTCCTCTGACAATGAAACATCAGAAGTAAAGGAAGTGAAGGTGAAGACTCGCCGTACGATATCACCATACGATCTGACTGCTGGTGACAATTCGGGTATCCAAATCACAAAAACGGTGTTGAAAGGTTCTAACTACGATACATGGCCACCAATCTCCGTTTAGCTTTGAAAGCTCGAAAGAAATTTGGGTTTGCTGATGGGACAATACCTCTGCCGGTTGAGACTGATCCCGATTTTGAAGACTGGTCCGCCAATAACGGACTAGTCGTATCATGGATGAAGTTAACACTTGATGAAAAGATCGCAGACTCAGTCTCACACATTGATGACTCTAATGAACTCTGGACGCATCTTCAAAAGCGGTTTGGGGTGAAGAACGGGCAACGCGTTCAACGTCTTAAAGCAGATTTGGCGAATTGTCGTCAAACGGGTGATGTTGAGGAGTATTATGGTGATTTGACGAGGTTATGGAGAAGTTTGGCAGATTATCAGCAAGCGAAAACGATGGAAGAAGTTCGTAAAGAACGTGAGGAAGACAAACTGCATCAATTTCTCATGGGTCTTGATGAAACAAAATACGGTACTGTGAAATCTAACTTGCTGTCTCGGGTTCCATTGTCGTCATTAGAAGAAGCTTATAATACTGTTCAACAAGATGAAGAGTCCAAGAAGAATGGGCGTACGCTTGAAGAGCGTGTTTCAAGAGTAAGTTTTGCGGTTCAAACTACCTCACAACCACGAAATGCAACTCAATCGAAGAACACAATTGTCATGTGTTCAAATTGTAACAAATCGGGACATACTGCTGATAATTGTTATCGTCTCATTGGTTATCCTCCATGGTTTGAAGAAAGATCCAGAAATCGCAACTCAAATCAAAAACCAACGACTGGTGTTAATAGTAACTCGACGAGTGTTTCTGGTGGAGGTTCATCGGAAAAGACTGGACCGGGTCATGTCAATCATGTTTCTGCATATCACACAACTCTTACCTCTGCTGATCGTGTGGGTGTGAGTGGATTGACCGATTCCCAATGGACGATGTTAGCAAACATGCTTGAACAACGTAAAGCTGCTACATCAAACCATCTATCTGGTACGTATTTTCTTGAATGTTGGATAATTGACACAAGAGCTTCGAATCATATGACTGGTTCCATGGATTTTTTGTGTGACATTTGTGATATGGATCCTGTTCTTATCAAACTTCCAGATGGAAGATTCACTACTACTACGAAATTTGGAAGTGTTAAGCTTGGTTCATATTTAAATATGCAAGATGTGTACTTTGTTGATGGTCTTAAGTGTCACCTTATCTCGGTATCACAGTTGACAAGAGACAAGGGTTGCTTATTTCAGATTACTGACAAGATATGTGTTATCCAGGATCGCATCACATCGATGCTGATTGGAGCGGGTGAGCAGCAGAACGGATTGTACTTCTTTAGAAACGTGGAGTTTGCCGGCGCGATTCAAGGTTCTGATTCTCTTGGCTTGGATCTTTGGCATCGTCATTTGGGGCATCCGTCTTCTAAAGCTTTAAAGTTGTTACAGTTTTCTGATTTTAGTAGTAGTGTTTTTGATTCAACGGCATGTGATATCTGTATCCGCGCCAAACAAACACGTGATTCTTTTCCTTTGAGTTCAAATAAGACGACTTTTGCTTTTGAATTAATTCATTGCGATATATGGGGTCCTTATAGGAAAGCTGAAACTTGTGGTTCAAAGTATTTTTTGACAATCGTCGATGATTACTCGCGTAGTGTTTGGATATATTTGTTGAAAACCAAACATGAAGCTACTGAGCATCTCAAAAATTTTCTTAGACTCATTGAAAGACAACTTTTGAGACAAGTTCAGCGAATTCGAAGCGATAATGGTTCAGAATTCATTTGTTTGTCGAAGTTTTTTGCTGAACAAGGGATAATTCACGAGACAATTTGTGTGGGAACTCCTCAGCAAAATGGACGGGTGGAGCGAAAACACCGTCACATTCTCAATGTTGCTCGATCCCTCATGTTTCAAGCATCTCTTCCCATCGAGTTTTGGGGATTTTGTGCTCTCACTGCTGGTTACTTGATAAATCGAACACCAACGGCACTTCTTAAAGGGAAAACACCGTTTGAGCTTGTTTATAACAGACCACCACCGCTGAATCACATCCGGGTTTTTGGTTGTGTTTGTTATGTTCATAATCAGAAACATGGAGGTGATAAATTTGAAGCTCGCAGCAACAAATCGATTTTTGTTGGCTATCCGTTTGCAAAGAAAGGATGGAGAGTGTATAATCCGGACACTGGTGTTGTATCAGTCTCTCGAGATGTGGTTTTTCTCGAATCTCAGTTTGCTTATGGCGATACTGTTTCTTCTCCATCGCTACCTTATGTTACAAACACGCAGATACCGACTCTTGATGATCCATTCGACGATTTCGAATCATCATCGTTGTCTGAGCCCGCCTTGTCTCTCGTGTTATCATCCTCTGCTACTGTTGATCCTGCTGTCACAATTCCAGATGCTGAAAATTTTGTTCTCAATCCCGATATATCTCATTCTGTTACGCGCGAAGAAAACAGAGAAGTTGTGACTGATTTTTATGCTAATTCTATTGGGCCAGCTCGAATTAATCACGAGCCCATCACTGTCGAGCCCATCACTGTTGAGCCTAAAAATCCTCATTTCGAGAACTCGTCCTCTGTTTCAAACCCAGAAAACAAAGCACCATCGTCGGAGTCGTCTCCATCGTCTCCATCTTCATCGACTGCTTCATCTTCATCATCTCTCTCTCTCCGGAACAGGTTGATACTACTTCCTCTGAGTCTGAATCGGAAGAACTTGGTCCTGGTTTGAGAAAAACACGAAAACCCTCGTATCTTGCTGATTACATCACGACTTTGCTCCACACGCCGTTCCCTTCGGTAACTCCGTATCCTCTCGATAATTACGTCTCCAGCTCTCAATTTTCTGCAGCATATCAGGCATATGTTTTTGTTGTGACTAAATCTATTGAACCGATTCACTACAAAGATGCTGTCCTTGATGAAAATTGGAGAGAAGCTATAAGTGATGAAATTGTTTCATGTGAAGATCTTGGTACATGGTCTGTTACCGATCTTCCTCCTGGAAAGAAAGCATTGGGTTGTAAATGGGTTTTCAGGATCAAACATAACGCTGATGGTAGTCTCGAACGTTACAAGGCTCGTCTTGTGGTCCTTGGGAATAATCAAACGGAGGGAGTTGATTATGATGAAACGTATGCACATGTGGCTAAGATGGAAACTATTCGTGCCTTTCTTCAACAGGTTGTTTCTTTAGATTGGGAAGTCCATCAAATGGATGTTCACAATGCATTTTTACATAGCGATTTACATGAGGAAGTATATATGCAATTTCCACCGGGGTTTCGTACTAATGATAAGACAAAGGTTCTTCGATTACATAAGTCTTTGTACGGACTCAAAAAAGCTCCAAGGTGTTGGTACGCGAAGCTGTCATCGGCATTGATAGATTATGGATTTGCTCAAAACATTTCCGATTATTCGCTTTTTACCTATGAGCGTGAGGGGATACGGATACATGTACTTGTGTATGTCGATGATTTGATCATCACAAGTAG
Organism: Euclidium syriacum; assembly: GCA_900116095.1. Taxonomy (NCBI): domain Eukaryota; kingdom Viridiplantae; phylum Streptophyta; class Magnoliopsida; order Brassicales; family Brassicaceae; genus Euclidium; species Euclidium syriacum. Next base: position 10,347,184 of record FPAK01000006.1, read on the forward strand.
TCACGTGGATGCGATCAATGAGTTCAAAAACTACTTAAGCTCATGCTTTCGTATGAAGAATCTTGGGGTCTTACGGTATTTTTTGGGAATTGAAGTTGCTCGAAGTCCTAAGGGTATTTACTTATGTCAACGTAAGTACACCTTAGATATTATTGCTGAAGTTGGCTTAATGGGTGTTAAACCAGTCACATTTCCGATGGAACAAAACCATAAGCTCGCATTGGCCAAGGGTGAATTGATGCATAATCCTTCTAGGTATCGAAGGTTGATCGGTCGCTTGATATACCTCAATGTTACTCGTCCTGAAATGTCATATGTTATTCATATTCTTTCTTAGTTTATGGCTAATCCTAAGGAAGAACATTGGAATGCTGCTCTTCGTGTTGTTCGATATCTTAAGAATAACCCAGGCCAAGGTATTCTTCTTCGTGCTAATACCGATCTTAAGCTATCTGCTTGGTGTGATTCTGATTGGGCATCATGTCCATTGACTCGTCGCTCTTTAACGGGATGGTTTATTCAGTTTGGGGGTTCTCCGTTGTCATGGAAGACAAAGAAATATGATGTTGTTTCTCGGTCGTCTGCCGAAGCAGAGTATCGTGCGATGGCGGATACGGTTCAGGAGCTTCTCTGGTTGCGACAACTTCTGCCCGTGTTGGGAATTGATTGCTCATACTCTATTCCCCTGCATTCGGACAGCTTATCTGCTATTAACTTGGCAGCTAATCCGGTGTATCATGCTCGCACTAAGCACATCGAAAATGATTGTCATTTTATTAGAGATGAAATCATCTGAGGTGTTATCACGACGAAACATGTTGCTATGACATCACAACTTGGTGATATTATGACGAAAGCTTTGGGACGCAAGGAATTCGAAGCATTTTTGGTCAAGTTGGGTGTTTGTAATCTGCACACTCCACCTTGAGGGGGGGATATTGGGCCATATTGGGCCTCGTTAGTTTAGCTAATATTTGTTATTAGGTTATGTGAATACCTATGTTTGTAACTTGTATATAAGGCAATCGCCTTAGTTGCATATCAATGAGAAAACTTTCTTATAAACTCCTATAGGTTTCTTGACACCTAACAAAGAGCGGATGATCAGTACTGAGTAATTTTTTTTTCTTTTTTTACAACAAAGACACCAATAATTTTCTTATTCAGTAATTTTTTTAAGAAGATAGATTTGTTATATAGATTACGGGACTGGAATGAGTTATACCACCTACAAAAATAATTATGATTTTTTTCTTGACAATATAGATACTTTAATTGGTAAAATTTTGTGGTTTTTTTTTTTACAAACTTGAGAAATCTCTAAGTGTTTGTTTTTGCTGTTACTATTCATAAACACTATTATGTTTGTGAATGGTTGTGGTTTTTAGCATGTCCACGATTATAGAATTCGCTTTGTAATGGTTTATGCAATTAGAAATCATTCTAAACAAAAAGCTAATTCTCATTATTAGGATGAAAACTTCAAAATGGGTACGTCTTGGGATTTTGTTCATTGGGGTGAATGATTTAAGATAGGCTTGATTTGGAGTTTGAATCAGCGCTGAAAATAATATATTACGTTAATATATTACTGTAATAAATGTATTTCGGTTCGTGATAAAAAAAAAACATATATATTTATTTCGGTTTAAAAACCGATTTAGATGGCACTAGACGAAATGAGAAGTTTATGAAATTCCACATAGAATTCTATTAACAAGGAAATCCTCATATGCATAACTATTTGTAATCTTTTTACATATTCAATGGTAAAAATAAGAAAATATTCCCAAGAGAAAATTCCTATTTTAACACCTCTTAGTTTGAGTTAGAGATGACGTTGGATCGAAAGTCGACAACAAAGACGATGTAAGTCTTTTAGTAAAAATGTCGTCATACTAGTGTGAAAAAGGAACATGGATTACCTTGATATGGCCGAGAACAACTTTTTCTCGAATATAGTGAATGTCAATCTCAATTTGCTTAGTACGATGATATTGAATTGGATTGGAGGAGAGATAAACAACACAAATGTTGTCGCATAAGACATTGAATGCTTTGTCAAGAGGACAACGGAGTTCGAAAAATAAGTTGCAGAGCCAAGTAAGTTCAAAGACAACATTAACAACACCTTTATATTCAGCTTTAACATTGGATTAAGAGGTAATCGATTGACGTTGCGACAACCATGAGATAAGATTATAACCATGAAAAACGCAGAATTCCGATGTAGCGCGACATGTATCTAGGGAGCTTACCCAATCTGCATCAATATATATGGTAAGAATTGTCGTGAAAGTCTTGTACATTTGAAAATCCTGCGAAATTGTTCATTTAACATATCTAATGATACATTTGAGAATTCTATTAATAAGAGAATCCTGATATAGTTACAAAAAAAGCGAATCTATTAGTAATCTTTACATACTCGATGATAAAAAAAAAAAGAGTTCCCAAGTTCCATGATAACATTCATATTCTATTAGGAACCGTCAATTGTTAAAGAAGATGGTGTTTCAATCAAAAAGGAGAATTGATGGGGTTAAAACTCAAAATAAACTCTATGTGTAGCCTACTTAAGAGGCTTAACTTCTGTGCGAACTCGCATAAGCCAAAGTATTCGGTGGATGTATCTCGACAGGGCTGTCGGGACGACTGCGGCCCTCAGAGAGTTTATAAATATTTTCGGTCCTTAAATACAGAAGTATTTCATTAGCCTAGTGGTATTATGCTCTGTTCTACCCGTGTATCTTTCCGTATTCGAATCTTTGGAGGCATCTTTTTGCGTTTTTAGCATAATTGCAATTAGCTTATTAACTATAATACTAAAAAAAACCTAATAAACACATCGACGCTTCAATTTCTCTTCTCTGCATCTCCTTCCTCTCGAATTTATGGCGATCGTCTTCAGCCTTTTTGTCGAAATCGACCGAAATCTTCACTTATTCAGTTGTTTCTCCTCCATCTTCTTAAGCGATCGCTAAGACGTAAGACCATTCCATTCACCCATTGATGATGTCTCTGTCTCTCAATCTCTTAAAAACCATTCACCATGTCCATGTCTGTACATTGAAAGTTTTTTTTGTGATAATGATCATTACTTTTGATCGAATTTAATTATTGGTGTCATGGTGTGATATGTGTACTGTTAGTATGAAGAAAAAATGATTCCACTGATAATGGACGAACACTTTAGTTATTGGTGTGATATATGTTTCTGTTTGTGTGAATAAAAAATGGCTCCACTGTTAATGGACAAACACTTTAGTTATTTCAACACAAGGCTATTTACATATCTACATTGTTTCTGTATTGATTTTGCTTCATTTATTTGTTACCAGATTTTGAGCTATGTACAGTCTTTATAATTTAGGTGTTTCAATCGTGAAAACTCAATTGTCTTTTCGATCATGTCGGAAGAATACTTAGATGTTTCATGACTTACATATAACATCGTTTGTTTATTCGTTGTTATGCTTATGTATATGATCAAGATGAGTTCGAAAATGATAAAACCAGTTTCCGGTGGTGCATCAAAGATAAGGAAAAAGAGAGACCAAGAAGCAGAGACTAAAAGATTGTCTAGATCGATATTGACGTTTGTAAAGATAATTTCCAAGATTGTTGAAGGTGAGAATAAGCAAGAGAAGCAGCATGACAATGAGAATGGAGATGAGCAAGAGAAGGAGCAGCACAATGAACAAGAATTAGAGTAACCCTCTTTTTTTTCTCGCTTGCGGCCCTCAATATCATTGCTACGGCTCAGTATCTCGATCACACACGTTGTTCACCTATTGTAGGTTTCGAATACTCTCCATGCCATTTTTAGTCATAGCTGGTTTTTGGGTTTTCAATACTTGAGACAGAACGAGTTATTGACAATGCCACACACTAAATTCACAGACACACTAAACTCACAAAGTGGACTTTATAAATTTTAGAAAGTCAAGATTATGGGCCTCATCGGGCCGAATTGTAGTGCATTTGTTTAGTGGTGATACAAGCTTAACTAGTACTATTTGATCTCAATTCTAGGTGATGACAATTTTTTAGTGATATGATAACTTTTCTACCTGAATCATCCTATAGAATATACTGAATCGCTAAAATAATTCAACAATCCCTAATTTGTTCAAACAATTAAAATAAGCTACCGCAAATATAGAATGGAAATATTTGCTAGTGAACTGTGTATATTCAATATTAAATATATTCTAATCTTTTTTAACAAAAAAAAACAATAAACAAATCCAACACTAAAGAAAATAATAAACAAAACACGAGAGACTAGAGAAAAATAAAATGACGCAATTGTGGAGAAGTGAAGATGAATAGTCTCTAAACTCATCCATCAATTGAGAATAAAAAAACACGAGAGAGTTCTCCAATTCATCTTCCTCTTCTCGGAAATTGCGTAACCGATGGGTTTAAAGACTATTACTTGGGGTAACGTGGCTCGTCGCAGTCGCAGACGAGCAAAGAAGACGTTTTCATCTGAAGATAACCGTCACAAACCGGTTGATGTAGTTGATTTTAAAATTGGTGACGAAGAAACAGTGAATGGGATGAATCATGCAACAATTGGTGACGACAAGGAATCTGATGGTGAAAAGTACGAAGATGAAGATGTGGAAGTGAACGCGACGAGCACTCTTCTTCCTGGTCATGAGAGGAGGAAACTAGTTATTAGTGACGATGAGGACGACATGTCAGATTTGGTTGATAGAGAAGAAGAGTTAGAGGGAGGGAGCGAGGGAGAGAGTTTAGATGGGTTTATAGTTGATGATGAGAATGAGACAAACGAAACCGGAGAAGATGAATCTGATGAAGAAATCGGTTTTGCTGATATCCTTTCAAGATTAAGGAGAGATAAGAAACCTGGGAAATGGGAGAACGAGGGAGATTTGCAGGCAGAGTTGGGTGAAAACGACGAGCTTTGTATGAAAGCGGTTTGTGTTCTGTACAGGTTTCAAACAGAAGATGAAAAGGCAACAAGTTCAAGCCATGTCTGTAATGGTCGCGGTTTCAACCAGTATGACGCCGTAAGGTATTAACTTTTTCAAAAAAACGAAAGCTTTATTTGATTTGTTATGAATCGTGTTGTTGATTTACGTTGTTGAATGGTGTAATTTAGGGGAACTCGGATAGGGCATTTTCTTACGGATGGAGATCACGAGGGTGATTTAAAGAAATCGGTTGAGGAATTGAAAAGTTTCGATTCAGAGGCGGTTGAGATTTGCAGAGATTTAGCAATCAGATACTCTGTACAACTCTTAAGGATCTATAACAACAGAGAAGATCCATTCTTCGCTGATCCTCTATCTCCATGACTTGGGGAATAGGCCTCATGATGAACATGTTAGTTGTGGTATAAGTCAACAGCTCGTTTATGGTCATTGACTTTTATTTTATTTTTAGTTTAGGGTTTTTGATGAAAACCAGAGATTATAGTTGGATTGAGGATTTTAATTTCGCGTAAATAATTAATTAATTTTTTTTTTTGTTAACTCTTACTTCAAATATTGAAACGATATTATATAATCTTCATGTATCGGATGAGTATTACAATTCGATATAAAGAAATGAGATTTGAAACTGGTTTTTCCATTGACTTGATTCCGAGCTCATATATCTAGTAAACCATTTGATTTTCGATAGACCCACGTGAAATAGGCTTCTTCAAACTTTATCCTCAAAATTCGAATGTCTTCAGCCCAATTATGCATATGAACTTTTCGATTGGTAAAGATATGGACAAGAACTTTGTTATCACCTTCAAAAATTATGACTTATTTAATTATATATAACCATTAAACAAAAGATATCAAACGGCATATTAGATAATTTTTACTCCAAAAATATATTTCAAATTTGGGCTTCTAAGGCCCTGTTGTATGTCTTTTATGCAATGTCCAAAAGTTTTGGACCCTTGTTTTTTTAGGGGGAGGGTGGCTGAATCAAAAATCCATGTTTGTTAGTTGATTTTATTGAAGAAAAAGGATGCCAATGACCATGTTTTTTAACACATCAGGAAAAGGAAAAAGGAAAATAAAAGAAGAGAAACTTAGATCATTTCATCATTTGTTCTTTTCTTGCCAATACTATCATTTGGAGTATTGGACACACTTGGTAAGCGGACTTCAAGTCCAAAACAGGACCGGGGTTGAGAATTTATAATTCGGTATGTGTTTTTTCAAAGGAAATGATGCCCAGAAGGAAAAGATAAATGTATATATGTATTATTTTGAACAGATGAATAGTGTATGCATTTCCCATCAATCAACTTCTCCTTGCCGCTTGAATCACTGACCAACGGGTGATGACTTTTATACTCAATCTTTTCCGCCTCTCTCTCTCTAAATTTATTTACGCTGTTTCCTTTATATCGGATATTCTATTTTTATATAGTATTCATATACTGTTTTTATTGAAAATAAGACTTTTCTTTGTTCAAATTTTAAATATGTGCAGTCTCTATTTTTCTACCACCGCATTGTAAATCGTCATTCAATTAAACACAAAACTAAGTCACATACATTTATTTAATTAAAATATTATACTATGTCGTTACATTAATATTATACTATCTCGTTACATTTCAAGGCAAAAAGTGACAATTCTTTAGGTATTAGTGTTTAACCTTATGTCGAGACTTATATAATAGGTTGTTGTACAATTGTTTAGAATGATAATCACAAATTGGTGGCGAGGAAAACATGTGACGCAGGCCGTGAATACATCATTTTCTTCAAATTGGAGTCATGGACCTTGGGTGCATTATGTGTGGACTTCAATCGTTCATGATCCTAATGATGTGGGTGTGACTTCCGCATCTCGTGATAACCAAACTTAGGAGGATTCTCCATAAACATTGGTAAGCTATTTTACATATTTTTCAGACATGAAAATTGAGTAGTTCATATAAACTAAGCGGTAAGAATCTTCTTGTTTTTTAGGTTTTAGATACGTGAGCGAACCATATGACTTGTCATTTGAATTTATTGTCTACAATGAGTGAAATCTCCTCGTCTTCTTGGGTTGCATACGATTATCTCTTGTTACAAAATGTAGTCATGTTATGTTGGGGAAACATATGTAGTTGTTAAATGTTCTCTATATTGAGGGTCTTCATTGCCTAGTTTCGATGTCACAAATGACTATGCAAAATCGATGCTTGGCTCAATTTTTAATGGATTTTGTGTTATTCAGAACCATTCTAGAATGATGATTGGTGTGGGTGTGGATGGCGATGAAATTTAATATTTATGGAGTTCATTGCAGACGAAAAATGGGCGACGTTTCGTACATTTATGTCGCATGATCGCCTGTCTGCATCACTCTTTAGCTTGCATTTGTTGTTATCGAGGTGCGCGTTGTTTGTCAGTGGACGATCCGTTCTATGGGTATCTACCACATGGATTTATACTAGGTGTTACCACAAAGGAGATAAGATCACATAGTCTTATAACCGCAAATTTATAGTAAAAAAGAGAAGTATTAGTAAACACTATTTCCGGGTCATGATACCTTACCCGGGCTTTGGAGAATCCTTTTTCACAGTCCAGCCCAAGGTACCACAACTGTCAATTCATGGGCAATATGCTCATGTGACTTAAAGGGAACATAAAGAGGAAAATGAGAGAAATGGAGAGAGTTGTAGCTGCTCCGAGGTTCTATTCCGGGCATGTATTTAACTTACCTTCCTGTAGCTTTTTAGCGACTCGGATCCAGACAAAATTTGCAGCGGAGTACCTTCCTCGGGGTGTTTGTAGACCAGGCAGTTAGCGAAAGTTCCACTAGTCGGAATTAGGATGTTTTGTGGGCTTATTTCTATTTTAGATTTAAAGGAACCAATGTCCAAACATAACTATTTTCGACTTTGAAAAAGTTTGAAATCCTTTTTAACTTAGGGAGGGAGGGGGGGGGTATACCCACATATATTATATATTTTTGTAATTAATTTCTAAGGAATTTATTTGTCCATCACTTCGAATTGTAGAATTGGTGAATCGATTTTCCCGGCCCGGAGATTTCATCATACACACAAATGCCACTCGTTACAGATTGTTTTCTCTATCCGGACAGGCGGACACTTCGTTTTGCAAAAGTTTTATTTATAACATGTTTTATACTATTTATAGCCTAAATAGTGATACTCTCATCTGATTTTAGAAACAACAACAATGCTCTATATAAATATAGAGAGAGATCACATACTTTGTTTTAAGTTTTTTTTGAATTAAAGCTGATATGATCTACCCATTCTCGACAAAAAGAAGATCTAGTCTTCAACAAGCATAAATACATCCTTTTGGGTTTCATCAATCAGATCTCCCCTTGTCTCTTCTCAACTAGAAAACTCTTAAAGAGAATAAGAAACAAGAAAACAAAATCCCATAAAACTCTCTCTCCTTCCATACCCCATCAAATCTTCGACTTTACTAACAGTCAGTCCAATATATATTTATATAAGACAAGAGAGTCTATAATAGAACTAGGAGTAGAAATAGGGCAAACACTTGGGTTGTAGGAGGCTACTACTGCTTTTGTTCTCAGCTAGGTTGCTTAAGGAACTAGAAGATGAACCTGAACCACTCATGTTTATGTATGAATTAGTGCCTGTTCCACTAATCATTTGCTTTAAATCCCCATGCCCATTGTAGTAGTTATTGTAATACACTTGTGTGAATTCCCCATTGTACCCTTTTGTCCTCTGGTCAATGTGGTGGTCTATCATCATCAACATCATCATCTCTTCTTGCTTCACCGTAATTTCTGATCTTTTTCCATTGATGTCAGAGGAGAAACTGTTGTGGTTGTTGTAGTGATCACACAGATTGTGGTGGTTAAGCAAGAAACCACTTGTGCCCGAAATGTTGTTGTTGTTGTCCGAGAGAGAGAGATCTTGAAAATAATTAGGGTTAATGAAGGGTAAGATCTGTTGATCATCAGCTTCTAAGCAATTGATGTTGGAGATGAAAGACTTTGTTTGGTTCTGATTAGGGTTTTCAAGATAAGGATTATAGGAAGCTGGTGGTATTGATGCTAAAGGGGTTAATGGTCTTTTCATATCATGAGAATTAGGGTTTAAACAGGGGGAAGCCATGGCCGACATTGATGAATGAGAGGAAGAAGAAGAAGAAGAGGAAGATATGAGCTTCTTCCTTAGCTTTGTGTTCCAATAGTTTTTGATGTCGTTGTCTGTTCTTCCGGGTAGATGAGCTGCTATTATTGACCACCTACAAGTTTCAATATGTATGTGTATTAGTAGGTAATGTCGGAGAAAAATATTGCAATCTAGACGAATAAATGTTGCTCGTAGTTCTGACTACATTAATTATTAAGTTCGTTTTAAAATATACCTATGTTCATTGGGTCCAAATAATTCATAAGTTCAGAATGAGATTATTTTATTTTTTTTTCAAAAAAAAACTATGGAGAGGGGAAGTAATAATTTCTTATCCTATACCAGTAGATAACTATTCAAGGGACCTTAATAAGCAAGTAGGCAACAAACTCATATATTTATCCATATTTCGTGTGGATTTATTCCAATTGTTTTTAAAAAAAAGAAAGATTTAATATGAATTAATTAACGAACCTGCTTCCAATAGCAGCGAAGAGGCTGAAAATGATCCTGTCCTCTTCCTCAGAGAAGTCACCATGTTTTATGTTTGGTCTCAAATAGTTGAGCCACCTCAATCTACAACTCTTCCCACACCTCCGTAAACCTTTTTAAAACAAAACAAAAATGGCATAAAGAAGCTCTTGTTTAGTCTAAGAAGCGAGAAGAGGTGATTCAAAAAATTTGAGAGTTTCAAGTACATATATGAAGTTAATTATTACCGGCTTTGAGGGGGAGAGAGATCCAATTTCCACCATTACCATACTTCTCAATGTAATCTCTAAGCTTAGAGTCTTCCTCAGGAGACCAAGGCCCTCTCTTGACCTTGGTCTTGTCGCAACATGGAGCTCTTCCCATCTTCTCGTTAGTGTGTTTAAGTTTGAAGAGGAGAAAAGAAAAAGAGAGAAAGTGTTATCTATTGCTTGCCTTTTTTTTTAAGATGGATCTTTTGAGTTTATGGAGGAGTGGTTGAATTTGTGCCCTTTTAATAAGAGACTTGGATTTGGACTCATCCTATCAATTATTATTATTATTGAATTATGTGGAGGAAAATTAATATATATTTCATTTTGTCTCAAAAGCTATATGGGTGTGAGAAGTCAACATGATTGACATGCATGCATATTCATTGTGCGTGTTTGAAAAATTTAGATTTCCAATTATTCATTGTTTTTTTATTCGTGCTTCGTTTTTGATTAAAATTACATTAGAAATATAAAAATACGTCTGCTCAAAACGATTTTATTTTTATTCGTCTCTCTCACCCTTGATATCTTACTTGCGCTTCTATGCCCTAATCTTCGATCTTCAAATCCCAGTGCCTGTCCACGGTTAGGGGTCTAGCTGTAGGGATTTTAATAATCTACATTTCTTTTTATTTTATAAGAAATTCATAATATTTCCGAAATTTTGAACTTGTCTTCTGAACTAAAATCGTTATATATATTTTTCTTGTTAGATTTGGTTACGAAATAAAAAATAAATATAGCAAAACCAAATATTCTGCACAGAATCTTTTTTTAGTTTTATAACTAAAAAAAAATGTTGGACCTTCTTTTTAATATCTGGTGTCATATCCTTCGCCTTACCTATTAAGCAAGCTCTGTTTAAGTACATGTATTTTTTTAACTACGGATCTGATTTACGTATTTTATATATGTACTCTAGAAATTAAACCTGTGATTTAGAGGCTTAACAAACGACGTTTGCCTGTATAAAATCTCTACGGTACGTACATGATTGTCTTCGATTTTGATATGTAGATGTATATACAATTGTAGAGTTGTCAAAAATGAAACGAAGTTGTAAGTAGTCTGAATTCAAATTTGAATCTACGGTAATTATTGAGAAAAATGCAAATAATTAAAATCAAGAAGTGCTGTTGTCAAAAAAAAAATAATAAAAAATCCAGAACTTTTTTGGTGTTCAGTTTGAAAAAGAAAAATCATTAACTAAAATGATTCCGCTGATAAATTAGGTTACTTGATTTGATCATTCGTCAAAAACAAATTTGGATAAATATGTAGAATTATATCAACTACATTTATCATGAATTTCATAAAGCAAAAAGAAAAAAGGTGCCAAGTGGTGGTAATATCACACGGATAAAAGGAGGGAAACATGCAACAGGAGGAGGCTGCACTGGTCGGACCATTGAACTATATGAATCTGTCTAATTATAAAGTGACAGCAAAACAAAAGCCTAAGAAAGCAAAAGCCTATTTTTATGAAATCTCATTAACTAATAACTTATCATCACGAGTTGACTTGCCAATGTTGTTTTCATTATTACATTTAGTAAACTGCCAAAAGAACCCTTCATAATTATTCATATCGTACAGCTTTGATAGACACTTGCATGCATGAATAAATCTTTATTTTCACCCATATATGTTTATATATAAATTTGAGTTTCATGATGATCAGGTGTATATTTGGACCGACTAATCAACTCCATAGCTAATGACCCATCGATGGGTGTATCCATATATGTACAATTGATTGATCTACTGTTTACATCATTTAAGGTACTGCATGTGTTGATGAACATTTGCTACACAGACACAGTCACACACTCATTTAAGATCTACGCGTGTGTATAAATGGTCAAGCAAAAATTTCCATATTCTGATGTACTTCCGTAGACTTTCCAACAAACTCTTGCTGCGTTACATTTACTTGTGTTACAAAAGGAACTAAATGTATGTGTTGGTTAATTATATTATTGGTAACTTTGTTTATTGTTGAAAAGCTCTTTTATTTGACAACGAAACATTATTTTCGACGAACGAACTATACAAACATTACCTAAAAAGGGCTTAGAGAATAGTAATACCACTAAATGACAGTTACTATTTAAATAAATTTGGAAAATAGTTTTGATTATTTACTTTCACAATACCATGAAGTGCGATGGAAAGTTGCGCAATGTATTTTTTTCCATATCTCATGCTATATTTTTATTGACATGCTATATTTTTGTTGTTGTGATGTTATTTTGTTGTTATTACATTTGATATTATCATATTTATGAGTTACTGCAAAATTTCACATACAACTCTTCTATAACAAGTTTCCACACAACACATAGATCCAAAACAGACGGTTATACATGCACCACATCATGATAGACAACATTATCCTTGACTCAAGAAACCGAACGAATTTACATACAACGTACTGAAACCCTTGATAGGGAGTTTGCATCAATATTCTGCAAGAAAATTTATTTTTAGGTGCTCCTCCAATATGACGAAGAACAAAAAAAATGACCGGATCAGGTGGATCATACCAAATCAAGAAGAGGCAGATAGAGGCAGAGGAAGGAGAAATCACCGGGACCTCTCCCAAAAAAATGGCTCGAGGTTCACTAGGAGTGAATCCACATGCAAACAACACACAAGGTAAGGATACAGAGATACCAGGCAAGAAGACTCCACTGGTGAGACGTAGATGTCAGGAGAAGAAATCCTCAACAATGTATCACGACGAACCTTGGAAAAGGTCCCTGCCAGGATCCAAGAAACTTCGAAAGCACCATATCGCATATGCGGATATTGGCAAGTAGGACTGGGGATCTCGGGACCCAAGCATATACAAACAAGAACCGCATAATAAAGGAAACTTCCCAGCCAATAATCACCCAAATGGAACCGCGCACCAGAGTAGCTCAAGCTTGAATGAGAGAATTTTGAGTCAGCCTCTCGATAAGGACGACTGGCAGGACGCACAACGAAAATCAGACGTCGTGGAACATGGAGGCAGCCTAAAGGGATCGACCTCTGATCAAGTCGATGACACGTGGACTGTTAAATTCTAACAGTCCACAATGACCTCGTTATATTAATCTATAGTTGCGTGCTTAGAAATTTTTTTTGTCTATAATCACGTGGACTATTAAATTCTTGTTTTTTTTATAACGAAGTAATATGATTCAATGGACATCATGATTTTGTGAGTCATATCGTTGAGACTCACTACTTTAGGTGGTTCCTAAATCAACAAATTATGATATCCAATTAATAACAAGACCATGAGAAACCATGTAAATATCTATAATTGGTGTTAAACATAACTTGTGAATTTATTTATAAAGTGGTTCGAACCGAGGGGGAGAGGTAACTGCTAACACATTTACATGTCTTATCTACTACTAGACTAAACTTTGCAAAAAGACATGTTTTTTTTCTACAATTTAAGAAACGATATGGATTTCAACTCTATATATATAAAAGAATAATAATCTACAAAATCTTGCTGGTACACAAAATCTTGAGTGTATAAAATAAAGTTGTAGATATTAGCTTTTAATGGCAATGTTCAATGCATATGTAGGTAACTCTATGTAATAATTCGCACACGAGAAATAATTATTCTCATTGGGAGTCCATGGTTTTCATATTTTTCTTCTGGTCCTGCATATCTTATTTTTTATTTTTACTTTTCTACGTTAGTCATTAGTGGACCGTAAACTTTTAGTATCATTGAATGATTCTCATGCGTCACCTCTTAATCTTATCTGCCATTGTAATATTCATATCCATATGAATTATTTCAACTCCCATTTCTTATATGTGGGTAAGGAAGCATTAAAATATATACTTAGTACACAAAATTTTAAAATTGAGTTATTAAAAAAAGGGACTGTTTATGAATAATTAAACTATATCTTTGATAGTAATTTAAATTTTTTCGAGTCAAACTATGATTGGATGATGAATACCAAAAAGACAAAAGTCCTTTTCTCGTTTGACTCTCAGTGTAATATAACTCTGTTTTCTCCTATGGTAGGCAAACTAAAATGGACAAATAACCAAAGTTTTTTCCAGGCTGTCAGTCCCTTTTCAACATTTCATTTTCTTACAGAAAATTAATCAAACACTTTATATGTGAACATTCAATAAAAATTTGTAGTTTTTAAAAAATTAATATTTTAATCTGTAAAAAACTCATTAAAAACTACACGAAAATGTGGTTATGGTTGCACTAGCCACAAATTTTGTGGAAAAAGCGTTTCGTGACAGTTTGCAACCATCTCGTGCCTATATTAAAACATTTAGCCACTTATACTCCATAACTATATAGCAATGAAGTCATAAAGAATAACCAGTGGCTACATAACAACGTTAAGAATTCATGGATGGCTAACTCGTTACAAAAGAGTCACAGGTTCAAAAATGTTGGTAGTTGACCAGTTACACATGGCGTAACCACGAATTTTTCTGTAAATAGTTAGCAAAGGTTTAATTATGTGGATATGTCGTACTTTATTTGTTACGAGCTAGCCATATATAGGATTCGTGGATATATAACCACAACATATTAAAAGATATATCTATAGGTACAAGTGACTCACATCAATCAATCGATCAATTATATGACATAAAGAATATATTCTTCATAGCAACGAAATAGTCGTAGCTAATTCATTGCTATAGTTTATAGATAATGAAAATCTCGTCATTTGTTACTTAAAGTAACAATATAAATACAGAAAATGTCATCACTTGATTGATTTTGTGTGATTTTTTTTGTAGGTTATCTGCTTAACGGAGTTAGATGCTAGTTACTTGAAAGCTTTGAAGATGATATCCCAAATCAACCAATTGGATCCATTTGAAAAAGAAGTGATTTTTCTGGATGCAAGTCACGTAGATTCGCAAGACTCCAAAGTGTTGAGAGCACACTTGCCTTGAGTCAATTATTAGTTCATCTAATCTAATAACTCAGTATCATATATTCTTTCTTAGAAAGCTTTCCTTGGTTGGATAAATGAAAGAAGAGTTAAGATTTTTAGTGATGTATTTTTTTTCCGATATTTTGCCAATGATGGATTGTCTATTGATCCAAGCTTGTATGGGTTCTCACAGGCCTAGTGAGAGTCCACCGCTTCACTTTTAATCTAATAGCATTTTTATGTGCTATTAGCGAAACCAATACAACAAAAATAAAAAGCTATTATAAAAATCTAATATAGCCTTAATCGGGAGCTATAATAAAAAATTATTACGGCAAAATAACTCGCGTTATAGTAGATCAAGTTTTTCGTGGAGGGATTTATTATATCTTCTCATGTCACGACCAACATCTTGTAGTGTCTTTTAGGATTTGTAAACATTTGCCTCGTGATGCCTTCTTCAACATGTCGCTTTCAACGAGGAGCTCAACATTTTTAAGTCTGCGGTTACTTGGGATGGTATCTTCTTGAAGCTCGTCACGACAAAGTTTGTTTTCAGCGATGATAGCAATTTTAAGACACTCGTTGGTCACCCCATATCGTATAGACTCCATCGGGAATCGAGAAGTTCAAGCATTGGTGATAAGTGGAAACAACCGCTTCCATCGAGTATAGCCATGGAGAACCCATGATTGCGTTGAACAATGACATGCATTTCCACCACATCAAATTTAATGATCTTGGTCATTCCCCCTGTATAGACTATAATTTTGATGGTTTCAGTCGTCACGAAATATATTTTTTTAGAAATATAAAAAAATATATAATTCACAATAAATCTAAAAATTAAAAATTAAAAGAAAAAAATTACCTAAAGCTGGTTAACAACGGTGACATCAACTGAAAATATAAAGAGGAGAAAAAGAAGAAGAAGGCGAAGAAGTGAGGAGAAGACTTAAATGCAGAAAACTCAGACATCGCGAGGAGACTCTGATAGTAAGGCGGCTTGGAGGGGATGGTGTGGAGGCGCTGTGTTGCGCAATAGGAGATGGAAGAGTTTCGTGAAAAAAGATTAAGGCATAGCTACTGATAGTTCATGACTATGTTGTAGCTGTATTTAGAGTTAATTAGGTCATAATGTTATCTTCAATGCGAAATTTTGAAATGTTTCAAAATTTCAGAATAATTTAGAACTATAGATAAATAGCCACGGCTTTTCGTGACTATGTAGTAGGAGATCGATGAGATGAAATTAAGCTAAACCGAATCAAGATCAGGCACCAAAGATCGAAGATTGAATGGTCGAAATAAAGAGATTATGGAAGAAACGAAAAGAATTTAGAATGTCTAGATATGTCAATATCTAGATTAGGAAGATTACATATATCTTTAATGTAATACTAGCAAATTTAGATTATGGTTTTCATTATTTAAAGAGATTTAGAGCATGTACATCAGCGTTTCTTAACGTGAGTTTTTTTTTTAAAATTAGTTAAAAATTGTGGGGTCCACAATAACAGTGACGAACCTGATGCGAAAATTTCTTAACTAAGAGACGTATCTACCCTGTTCATGCTACGTGTGATAACACGATTGGCTCGTGTATTTTTTATTTATTTAAATAATTAAAAATTGTAGACCCTACCAAAAAATAATAGAAAAATGCTAAGAAATCATTTTGTTAAGAGACGCTGATGTACATGCTCTTACATTGTAATATATTTGTGATGAGAGTCAATAATATAAAGAGATTTACGTTTTAACATATTTGTGATGAGAGTCAATAACACTTCTTCCTAAACACTTTCGTGCCCTTACTCTCATCAATTTGTCACTATGACTTTGTTTTATGGAAACGATTTAAAAAGCTGAAAAAATTGGTAATTTTTAGGTAATTCTTGTTTCGAGTTTGCCATTGCTTGCTAAAAATGTTTTTGTAAGGGTCTATTTAACACATGTTACTAATTGGGTCTATTTCGAGTTATTATAATTATTGGACAAGTGTCCGAATAAGATATAAACTTATGCTTTAACGATGAATTTTCGGACTAAAACAATTGTTTCCTCTGTTTTTAAAATAGTGTCATTCTAGTCTTTTTTTTTTTTTTTTGAAAGAGTATTATTCTAGGATTTCAATGCAAATTTTTGAATAAAAATTCAATTTTAATTTTGATTTTTTAATGTATTAATTGGAAAGAAAAAACTATTTAGTGTATTAATAAGAGGTAAAATAGAATTTTTAATATTTTTTTAATTTATGTGAAAACTGGTAGAATGACACTTATTCAAAAGTAGAGAAAGTATCAATTAGTTGGTTTAAACCCTTAACAGTCGGTTTAAACCCTTAACAGTCAAAAGAAAGTGACTAAGGTTATTTTTATTTATCAGATAAAAAAGTAACTAAAGAAACAAGATTTAGTTTCTTATAAGCATATAAATCTTCAGCTAGGCATCAAAATCATTGACTAACTGTTCAATTCAACCTATCCGAGTACTAAGCTTTCCTTGCATCCAATTTTGAAGCATTTGCAACGAAGCTTTCGGTTGATCCATCGGAACCATGTGCCCGGCGTCATAAACCTGTCCAAAGTTAAATTTGAAACAAAAAAAGTCTAATTTTAATCGTATTATATAATTAAACATATACAGTTATTATTTTGGTTCATTGGTTTTATTCGGTTTACCTTAAGAAAAGTGAGAGAACCATGATTCTTCATTAAACCGACTTCTTTACCATCTACTAGGAATGGTACTCTTTTGGCTGATCCAAACTCTTTCCGGCCTCCCCCAATTCATCTGGTTTACCCACCTAGAGTTTCCTGTATATACCAAAGTGATTAAGAAATTGGACATCATGGAACTAGAATCAAACCGGAAAAGACCACAATATGTGCAAAATTTTCCGGTTTAAAGTTCTTAAACCGAGACTAAACTGTTTTCCTTTTCCCTAGAAAAACATTAATAATAGAAACTCCAAAATCCTGAAAATTTGATCAAACCCACCTAAACCAAAATCCAATTTTTTTAAAAAAAAAACACATACCAGCATGCATAAATGTGGCAATTATTATCAATCTTACCAAGCCAATTGCAGACGAGATCATAGTCTCCGGCATAAACCAGAAGATTGACTCCATCTTCGATAAGAGCCGGAATCTTAACCTCAAGATTATGCATCCAATCTTCTAACATTGCATCATAAACTGTGGTACTACACGATACAAATTCGATATCTCCAACTCCTAAGGCTTTTCGTATGTTTTCTTGGTTCAAAAATGTTTCGATCTTCGAAAAGTCATAACACAAACTTCCCACGCATTTCTTCCTCAAGTCATAGTACTTTGTTTAAAAAAAACCGAAAAAATCTTTGTAAGTGAGAAAATAATACCTAGAAAATAGTTAGTTTTATATGCTTACATTTGTGCCTTCTATTTTAGATACTATCTGCTCGAATATGTAGTTGCAAACTCTGTAAGCAGATTTACAAGCTACACCACCTCCAAGCTCTGAAATTAAAAAAATAAGATGTTTCTTTAAATATCAAAACCTTTTACTCTCTAACCGAATTAATCCAAAATTTTTTTTGAAAAGAAAGAGCTATATATTGGATTTACCGCATTTTTTAATAGAACTTTGACAATCAACGTAATCTCGCTTGAGACTTTCGTGATCAGATTTTGAGATCAACTTCATTTCCAGTGCATAATCACCATAAGCACCAAATTGTATCTCTGGATTGGTTAAACCGTTACCAATCGCAAATCCCTGATTTAAACTGAGATTAAACCGGAAGTTGATTCAATTCCATCAAAACATAACCAATGAAAGACTTATAACCTTAAGGTTTATTCGAATTCCTTCCTTCCTTTTATTTCCACTGTGAACTCGTGAAGCCAACGCTGGAATGTAGTGACCAGCATAAGATTCACCGGTAATATAGAAATCGTTCTTTGCGAATTTCGGATGTTGTTTGAAAAAAGCCTACCAAAACTCAAAGTTAAAACCCAATTTATTACACCTCAAAAACATTTCTTTTTAAAGAAAACAACATTCAGAAACCTGTAAGAAAGCATAGAGGTCATTGCTGACACCATCCTCGTCATGACGGAGATCGCTACTGTCGGATGTATAACTGAAACCGGTCCCAACTGGTTGATCCACATAGATTAGATTTGATACCTATTAAAACCAAAGTTAGTTGAGTTATAGTTATAGATGTGTTTCTTTGGTAACAAGAAAAACATTTTTTTTTCTCAATCTAAACGAATCCAACCTTGTCCCAACCAAAATCGTTCCAAGAAAGAGATAGATCATCCGAGATTTTGAACGGACCATTCTCATAAAATAGAGCCAAACTGCTACTGCAACCCGGTCCACCAGATAACCAGATGACAACCGGATCGGTACTATTGGTCCGTGACTCAAAGAAGAAATAGAGCATCCTGTGAGAACCAAAACCAACAACATTACCTAAGAAAACCAGATCGGTTTAATCCATCGATGATTAAACCAACAACTAAACCAAACTTTATTAGCAAAAATCCCAATTCAAACTTATTTAACGCTCGATATTATACTTGGCAGATTTGGAATGAGAGAGGCCGTAGTAACCGGCGTAGTGGCCGAATTCTTGGACTGAAGGACCACCAGAAGCGTTCCCAACGCCTGTTATCGATGAAAAATCGAATTGGCTCTCAACAAGTCTTGGAACATTGGGGCTTCCTTTTGGTATGATATTAACGTTATGCTGAGGTGTTAGATTGAAGGATTTAAGAAGTTTTTCTGCATTACGGCTTGACAAACTTGCCGACGATGGGATTCTTTTCGAAGTTGAGGGTAAAAATTGAGAGCTGATGAAGATAAACAGAAGGAAAGGGAGAGAAAATGTTTTGGCCTCCATTTTTTTAAAAGATTTGTGTTCTTCTAATTCGTACGATGATTGAGTTTTAAGGGTGGAAAGGGAGATACTTATGGAGCTCGAATAAATTGGGTCAAGAATATATAATTGGAATATATCTTTCTGAATGTATGATCTTCATATTCTCATATTAATGGCAGATATATATCCTTCTTAAATCATAAAAAGAATAAATTTATGAAATATAATTTTTCTTTTTTATCAAAATTAAGAAAATAGACCATATGTTTTTTTATTTAAAAGACCATATTTTAAAAATTATCAAAATAGTCTAATCTGAATTCTAAAATTTAAAGGTCAATTCTTAAAAATATCATTAATTAAGTTTTTGTTCTTAAAATGCCACTTACAATTATTAAATTTTTGTTTTTAAGATACTACTAAAAGCTTCGTTTTTTTTTTCTTTTCAAAATGCCACAAAACTGAATCTAAATTTTAAACCTAACACTAACCTAAAATATTAAAACCTAAATTCAAAATACTAAACCGAAACTCAAATATTTAAATTATAAGCCTTTAAAAATCATTTTAGTGTTTGTGGTATTTATTAAAAAAATATATAAAGATGATAAGTTAAATTCGTAAGCTTAAAATCTTATAAAGTCACTAGTTTCCTTATTTTTCAAAAGATTTAAAGAATTTTTAATTTAATTCTCTTTAAAAAATAAAAATATTTTTGTCAGTTATGACACATTCATGTTCTACGTTTGCTACCGGTGGCAACGAAAAATAGAAAATAAATCAGATCAATCAAAATGGATTTGTGATGAAAATATGTTATCGATTCCATTCCAATAAATTGTTCCCAATATTTTCTATTAGTTTTAAATGACTCAATTCACCTAAATTAAATTTAAGGAAATGCATGTACCTACCAACACAATATTAATCTCCACTTAGTTATGATCGGGCCAGGCTTAATTTTGATATGGCCCTGAGCAAAATTATCAATGATTATAATTTCTTCGATATAAAATAAGTTTTCTAAAATAAAACGCCCTATAATATGGTAAAAATTTGCAAAAGTTGCCGGTGGAAATGCACGTGCCAAGAGCCAGCACTGGTCTTGAATTTTTGTGGGTAAATCTTCTATAAATAATTTTTAAAATACTTTAATTTAAAAAACTCATATGTAGAACAAAGACTGAGTTTTAATACTTGTCATTAATCTTCATGAAAAAAAAACTGATACTCGGTCTGCGTTCTTTTAATTGTGGTCTTTGATTATTCGGAATGTTTTAGTAATGGGTTTCTTCGAAGCCAATTAAAAAAGCTGATATGTTCATCTTGGAGTAAACTTGCGAGTTCAAAGATTGGTCATCCTCGAGGGTTGGGAGTTTCCTAGATTGGGTTATGCATTGTTGGAACAAGATTTACAGTAGATATAAGAAAAAATAAATATTGAAAATTTTCTAATGCTCAAATCAAAAAAATAACAGAGACTACACATGAGCGAAAATTGAAAAAAAGTTTGAAAAAAGGTTTAGTTGACTAATGTGATGTTGTTTTCACCCTAAATTAATTACAAGTGTACAAAATATTATCATAATATATAGGGTTATTGAAATCCCAAAGGTGCTTGTGGTTACATGATGGATTATCGGTCTTGGCCTTGGACAAACTGGACATGACTAACAAAAACTTGAAAATCTAGAGAATTGTAGCTTGGAATGACTTCATTTAAGTTGGGGAGTGAATTTAAACTCCATAGCTATCTTTTGGTATGTTACTTTCTCCTAGTTCATCCATTAAGTCGTCCTTTCAATGCCAAACTTATGACTTTCAGCTCTGCCTCTTAAATTAAGCTTGTTTTGCATATTTATTGTACTCATTTGGTATCTCTCATGACTCGTCAATTCCACTTCGATGTGATAGTATGGTTGCAATACATCTTGGTGTAAACCTGGTTTTTCACGAGAGAATGGTTGCTATTCCTAGTTACCATAATTATTGGATAAATGTTAGTAAAGGCATAGAGAATTATACTCAGAACTATGTATTTTTGAACTGAGATTAATATTTATGATATGAGTTGGTTAGTATCAGCTTACAATCCTTTTTTCTGTTAAAAGAAAGAAAGTAAGGAAACAATATTTATTTTCTTAACAAAGCATACAAATCTTTGGCTGGCTAGGCATTAGAATCATTGACTAACTCTTCGACCGTTCGAGTATTGAGCTCTCCTTGCATCCAATTCTGAAGCATTTGCAACGAAACTTTTGGCTGATCCATCGGAACCATGTGTCCAGCGTCATGAACCTATCCCAAAATTAAGATTTACAAAATGTCCAATTTCAGTCAGTCGTATAAAAAACTATTCCTTTATAATTATCAGTTTGATTCATCGGTTTTATTCGGTTTACCTTAAGGAAAGTAAGAGAATCGTGATTCTTCATTGTACCGGCTCCTTACCATCTACCAGGAATGGTACTGTCTTGGCCGATCCAAAATCTTTCCGGCCTACCCAATTCATCTGGTCAACCCACCTCGAATTTCCTGTATGTACCAAAAATTAAGCAATTGGACTCAACTAAACCAGAATCAAACCGGAAAATGACCAAAATGTGCATATATTATTCTGTTTCCAGATTCTTAACTAGGGATTGGGTGTATAAAAAAAGCCCTCAGAAGAAGTATAAACCGAGACTAAACCATTTCTCCTTTGACTAGCAAAACATTAACAATTGGAACTCCAAAATCCTGAAAAAAAATTGATCATACCAGCTAAACCAAAAATGAAGCGAAACAACTCTTGACTCTTTAATCATATTCCTAACTCAAAACCTAAACCAAAATAAAATTTTGAAAAAGAAACGCATAACAAGAGACATAATCTGTAAATTTTGATCAATCTTACCAAGCCAATTGCAGATGAGATCATATTCTCCGGCATAAACAAGAAGATTGATTTTTATTTTCAATAAGAGCCGGAATCTTCACATCAAAATTATGCATGAAATCTCTTTTCATTGCATCGTAAACTGTGGTACTACACGACACAAATTTGATATTTCCAACTCCTAAGGCTCTCCGTATGTTTTTTTGGTTCAAAAATGTTTCGATCTTCGAAAAGTCATAACACAAACTTCCCACGCATTTCTTCCTCAAGTCATAGTACTTTAAAAACCCGAAAAATTCTTTGTAAGTGAGAAAACAAAACCTAGTAAAAAATATATTTATATGTTTACATTTTTGCCTTCTATTTTAGATACTATCTCCTCGAATACGAAGTTGCAAACTTTGTAAGCAGAATCACAAGCTGAACCACCTTCAAGGTCTGAAATTCACAAAATAAGATGTCTCTTTAAATATCAAATCCGTTTACAAGAACCTAATTAATCTAACGAAATTAAAAAGAAAGAGCTTTATGTTAAATTTACTGCAATCATTTATAGAAATTTGACAATCAACGTAATCATCATAGATAAGATCGCGTTCAGACTTTGAGATCAACTTCATTTCCAGTGCATAATCCCCATAGGCACCAAATTGTATCTCTGGATTGGTTAAACCGTTACCAATCGCAAAACCCTGATTTAAACTGAGATTAAACCGGAAGTTGATTCAATACCCTCAAAACATAACCAATGAAAGACTTATGACCTTAAGGTTTATTCGAATTCCTTCCTTCCTTTTGTTTGCCTCAAAAACTCGTGAAGCCAACGCTGGAATATAGTGACCAGCATAAGATTCACCGGTAATATAGAAATCGTTGTTTGTGAATTTCGGATGCTCTTTGAAAAAAGCCTACCAAAACTCAAAGTTAAAAAACCAATTCATTACAACTCAAAAACATTTCTTTTTAAAGAAAACAACATTCAGAAACCTGTAAGAAATCATAGAGGTCATTGCTGACACCATCCTCGTCATGTCGGAGATCACTGCCGTCGGATGTATAACTGAAACCTGTCCCAACTGGTTGATCCACATAGATTATATTTGATACCTTAAAACCAAAGATGAGTTATAGGTTTGTTATATATATCAATATATGTTTCTTTGGTAACAAGAAAGACATATTTCAATCTAAACCAATCGAACCTTGTCCCAACCAAAATCGTTCCAAGAAAGAGAGAGATTATCCGAGATAGTAAACGGACCATTCTCATAAAATAGAGCCAAACTGCTACTGCAACCCGGTCCACCAGATAACCAGACGACAACCGGATCGGTACTATTGATCCGTGACTCAAAGAAGAAATAGAACATCCTGTGAAAACAAAAATTAACAACAACACCGAAGTAAACCAAATCGGTTTAACGCATTGATCTCTATGCCAACAAGTAAAGAGAACTCGATATACAAAAATCATGATTTAACCGAGTTAAACACTCAAAACTTTACTTGGCTGATTTTGAATGAGGGAGGCTATAATAGCCGGCGTAGTGACCGAAATCTTGGATGGAAGGACCACCGGAAGCTTTTTTAGCGCCAATTATCGATTGGAAATCGATTTGGCTCTCAACAAGTCTCGAAGCACCAGGACTTCCTTTTGGGATGACATTGACGTCATGCTGAGGCGTTAGATTGAAGGACTTAATAAGTCTTTCCGCATTAAGACTCGACAAACTACTCATCGACGATAAGGAATCATAAAGGTTGTTTAGGATTATTTTACTAGTTGAGAACGAAATTTGAGAGGAGATGAAAATTGAGAGGATCAAAAGGAGACAAAATGTTGTGGCTTTCATATTTCTTTTCTTTGTACGAGAAAATGGTGTAAGGACTAATGGAAGGTATATGTGGACTTGGCTAAAGGGCAGTAAATTGGGTTAAGAAAAAGTTAAATGGAAGATATTTTCCCCAAAAGGAATTATCTTTTCAAAAGTATTATATTTATATTTTTATATTTGGGAAAAAGTCAAGAAAATCTCTAACTTATCCCGTTTGCAAAAGAAAATAATTATCCAAAAGAAACAAGATGGCAAAAAAAGTTTAACACAGTAGTCACAGCGTTGGTTTGTTCTTTACGTAATAAAGTACTATGTTTGACTAATTGTAAGACTAGTTCAGCCAAGTAAACACGAAGTTGAACATTTATTTCTTTAATTAAATAGTTGAAGATCTTTTGCCAAATTAAGGGTTTTCAATGTTTTCAGATCCGTGGGGATTTTTGGTGATATCAAATTGCAAAAAGAACAAGGGTGTCTATACGTGTAGATTTTTTTAAAAACCAATTGTATTTATTTGGTAATATCTAATGGCATTAAAACAAGGGTATATTACCAATAATGTATAGCATTATATAATTTTGTGGTTTTTTAATTTAAATTTTATTAGCAACCATAGAAATAAATAGATATGAATTAATGAAAATTTTAAATAGCCTCAAATGTAAAGTTTCTAAACTAAAAAAAAAAAACATAATGAAGAGAGAACTCCCTAACTATATATAAATAAATTGAGTTTGATGAGTTTTTGGCTCCAAAGTTTAAATATTATTATAATTAGAATAAAAAAAATCAAATTGCTGGCTGAATCATATTGGAGTTACCATGTATATATCTCTAATTAATATCTCATAATAGTAAATATATGCTATTTTAGTTTTAAATCAATTTAAAGTATTAAAAATCTATTATATTTTTCAAAAAAAAAAAAAAAACTGCAGTACTGTCTTTTAGATTATAGGGAGAAGTCTTATATTAATGTATGATAGTTATCATAAAAAAATTAAAAGTGAAATTAAGAATCAATAATTTTAAATAAAATATTTGATTAGAAATTAATTTTAAGTTTGGTGATGAATCAAAATCTAAGTATCAAATAGATGAGCTGGTAATCTATGAAGAGACAATATTCTTATATATTTGGTAGAGTTGATAATTAAGAATAATTAATTTATTTTTAGTTAATGTACCAAATTTTAAACATATAGTTTTTAGTTTTACTTATATTTTGTTTATATTTTGCTTATATTATATATGTCTTACTTCTTTTTTTTGTTTGGTATTTTAAATCTATTTTTTTTCTCAACTATTACGTAATTATACATATTTACAGAACTACATTAAAAAATTAAACTATTGTTAATATAATTTGTTGTTGATAGTAAAAACTAAACTATTATTATAATTATTGATAATGTAATAATTGTAGAATGAGAGAAAATTATACTTTAGCCTTTTATTCCATTGCTTTTTTATTCTTCGTTTGTGTTGAAACACAAAATTCTAAGACCTAATGAAAAAGAGTTAACGTTTGTGTTCTAAGTCATATCCCTCGTTAGCATTGTTCCTTGACTCAAAGAAGTAGAACATCCTCTCGTAGTAGTCTAAAGTCTTAGGTCTCGCGCATTCTTAACTTTGCAAGTAATATTCATAAAATTAAATACAATTTTACAACTTTAAAAATATTACCTTACCGATTTTGAATGGGATAGGTTAATGTAACCGGCGTAGTGGCCGAAGTCTTCTACAGAAGGACCACTAACACCGAAGATATGGTTAAACGATGAGAGGAAATGGAATGCAGGAAAAGAATTTGAAAAGCAAGAGTTTTCGTCATCATTTTTTTTTTGTAAATTTTTGTTTTCTGATTTAAGAGAGAATGAGTTTTGAAGTGTGAGGGAAGTGAGGTATTTAAAAAAAAGATAAACCAAAGACAAATTGAGGTTTAGAGTAGAAAGAGAGGTATTAAATATTTTCATCGTTAGGTAGTTTTCTTAGTGCAGTGGTAAATTGGTAATAGTAATATTCTTTTTGCAAGAAAATAAATATTTTCAGCGTTGAGTTCAGAAAAGATAAACGATGTATTTATTGTATATTTATTATTATATCAATCATATATTTTTTCTTAAATTAGAAAAAGAGATTTTTTGAAAATATAAATTTTATATCATAACTAGGGATTTTTTCGGGTTACGCTCCTATTTTTTTATTTTTTTATATTAATTAAAAGTAATTTAGATACTAAATGATGAACATTACAAAAATATATAATAAAAGTTTTATTGTTAATATTTTATAACTTAACTACAATCCATCTCCTATATTAAATATAAATAACCAAATATCGGAAATATGTTGATTCAAAGGGGTAGATGAGTGCTTGTGATATTACATTTATACCTATTTCATATTTGATTTATGCATTTTTCATATATTCGATTTCAATTGAAAAATCATGTAATTTGGATAGCTACAAATATGCTTACGTTTGATATTTGGATAAACTGCGAAAGCATTAAATTATATTCTTACATTTTCTTTTATGAAAATTGTTTATGTGAAAAATGGATGAATAAGAAATTTTTTTTTTATTGCACAGATTAGAAATAATATGTTATTTGGTTGAGGTCATTGAAGATAACATTTAGAAATTGATTTTCCAATAGACTTGACTTCTTGTATTAAACATTGTTGACAATTAATATATATATCATAATAAATGTTACAATTAAATTTTCATGTGAAATTGTTTGAAACGAAATATTTACATTTATACCAATTAGTGTTCTTTGCATCAAATGAAAATGATCCATTTCTTGCTGATCCTAGAATTACCAAAATTAGACTTTGAAATTGGGTTTCTTGTTTAAATATCTTTTTCCTTACTTACATACAATGCAATAGTTGTTTTGCTCTTTTGTTTGGTTTACTGGAAAATTGTAAATATCTATTTGAACAACAAATTCTAAAACAAATAGCCAATGTGACCAAGTCACCTCCCAAGTGGCAACAGTATGATTAGGAAGATTAGAAACATGCATAAACCACATCAAAAAAAAAAGAGTTAATTTACCTGTTGACCAAAAAAAAGAATAAACTTACCTTTTTCTCTTTTAAAAGATGACGTTAAAAGTAAAGTTTGAACACTATTATAACTGTAAGAGCAGCTCCATCCCAGAGTCTGTCTCTCGGAATCCTTGGAAAAAAATTTAATTTTTTTTTAATTAATTTTTTCTTAAGACGAGAAAAAAAAAACAGACTAATCGATACTCGTCACGTCACCGAAAAATACCGTGGATTATTGAGGTGGGGTCCGCCGATATTTATTTTATTTATTTTTGATTTTTGTGCTAAGAAAACCTCAAATATCGTGGATGGAACTGCTCTAACTTAGAGTATCCTCATCATCGATAATCTAAAAGGATTGACAATCTAAAAAGAAGGAAAGAGATATATAAATTATTTTTTATTTGAGAAACTCAATTTTTGGTTTGAGAGACTCAAAATTTTTTTTTTGAGAGACTCTACTAACACATGTAACTTTTTGATTGATTCAGTTTATTTTTTTCATTTAAATTTTAATTATTTAATTAAATAATATTAAAATAATTATTATTATAATATGAGAGATTCTTGGTCAGAACTTTAGAATACCACTAGTGATAAGAACATTATTTTGTGTTTTCATTTACTATAATAATAATAATTTAATTTAATTTTATTATTTAATTAAATTTTAATGTTTAAAAAAAGTTAAACAAATGATACAATGATAAGTGTTATTTACTATTCTTATAGTATTCTCAAAAATTCTCAAATAAGAACATATTCTTATCAATTACTCTTAAAAATTATTATTTTATTTTTTTTGTTTGTTTAATTATAAAAACATTCAAATTAGAACATCCCAATAAAATTATTCTTACCAATGAAAATGCTCTTATATCTCCCTCCCCTTCATTCCCCAACTAACATTGCTATATTTCCTCTGCATGATATAGAAGTATCACTAAAAAAAATGTCTTTTTTCCCTACTTCGTCTTCTCTCCCCCATCAACACGACTTTCTATTGTAGTGGGTGAAGTTCTCTCCAACGACCATCCAAACTCATGTTTTTCAAGAGCTGGAAAAAGTGATTCGAAGTACTCTTATTTTGTAAGAAATATCACCTTATCAAATTACTAGATCTACATGCATCTGCCCACCCTAACGTAATTATTAACTTCCATGCCCAAGAATAAATGTCACAAACCACATTGGTCTCTCTCATTAAAAAGAAGAAAAATATGTTTCATTTCATCTAATTTAAAATGAGACAATGACAAGGTATATATTTTCACTTATCTTGTCGTACTTATGCTTTTTTGATATCTGGCCAAAGAAGGCTGGAACAAAAATTCAAAATACATATTTATAAAGAAAATACATAGGTATATAGCCAACAGATTCGACCTCATCCTTCCTACTTTGCTCTATCTAAGTATTATATTGGTTAGGAAACTGGTGAAGAGTGAATTATGTGAACGAATAGAGGAAAGAAGACAGTGGCTCCGTACAATCATGAGAATTCAAACCTTTGCTTTGCATTGAGTCTCCCTCAGTGAATAATAAACGTTTTTGAGGTATGACAAGCTAGACTGCACGGTCACTAAAGTTTCAACTGCAGAGAGTAGATCACATAAGAGAACTGACCTAGGATGATATTCTTTGATTGTGTTGAACTCTCAGCCAAATGCAACTCCGACAAAAGCAAATTTGAGATTCAAAAGCCAGTGTATAGGACATTAGGACCTATAGATATATGTCTTCCTTCCTGCACCCACAGCTTCTCATAAATTTCGTTTTTTAAAAAAACTTGTTAAAACAATGTTTTTTAAAGTAAAGTTTTTTGGATGAGTTGATTATCACTACAACATGTGTAAAAACATATTTATAGAGAGACACATGATCCTACTTAATTTCATAATATGATCTGTAAAATTAGTTTGTTGAACATCTTTCTCTCCATCTCGAGGAATACTATTAGATGTGAACGCGATATAGGTTCATTTATCATGCATAAAACAATTGGATATTAGCAGTGTCTCTTTGGCCAAGCTAGGTCCACTATTTTTTTTTTATTCGGGTACACAGATTGCCGTAATTCTTCAATAAACTACTCTTGTAAAAGCCTTACCATTATTATCCAAATATTCTCTTTATAACTTCGTCTTGATTCATCTCTTGGTTGCAAAATCTCCTTTGCTCTTTGGAGCACTATCAACATGACAAGAGAAAAGAGAAAAGAGAAGAGTGAAGAACTATACTATTCCGAAAGTGAGACATCATGAGAAAATCTTTAAAAAATTTCACTTGCCTTGCTCATGACGTTGATTCCTCCCCATTTATTTGTTTCTGAAATTATCCGGCAGCCACCGGCTCCTTGCTTCCTGCCATTTTATCAAAAGCATGAGCATCAACTTATTTACTCCAGCTTATAAGTTTGCGATCAATGTTGAAGTCTGCAAGGTAATTTTAGAAGACTTTCTTAGTTAAAAATACAAATACCCAAATTTCATGGTTTTAGGTGGGATTATAGGTGGTTTTAATACAAAATCATAACAACTTTTTTAAAATCACTCAAAACCATCAAAATTATTTAAAATTTTATTAAAACTCAAATAACTCAAAATTCATGGTTCAATACATCCTTAAGTCTTATGAAAATGACTGTATGAATTAGTGGATATGTATTGTGAGCTTTTCTTCCAAATTACTTTATTCATATTCTAAAAATTGTAATCTCGTTTTTTGTTTTTTGAAGTTTTTTTTTATTCTTATATTTTCCTATCATATATTTTCTTAGTTAAACACGTGTGTGAATTGGATTGCATACAAGATCGCTAAGATTAAGGTTAGATAATTCGCGGGGTGAATATATATAGAGCGAGACGTGACTTTAAATATGCTAGGTCTCTTTGTGGGTTGGAATTCTTGTTAATGAACCGGGTCGATGATGAAATTATACGAGGTGAAATGATGACGAAATGATTGTTGTATATTGATAAATAAGCGAGGTCGCTTTTTACAAGAGGTCGAGAAATGGGTTACAAGAAGAGTGGTAAAATGAAGAGCGAGGTCTAACACCTATCGAACGGATTGATATAAATGTTAAACTCGATCTAAGTTACCGAACTGTTTTTCAGTTTCTCTCTATTCCTCCCCCCCCCCCCGAAATTCAATGTGTCTCACCTGGTGATGTCAGAGGATATTTATAGTAGGTTAGGAGTTTCTGGAAGCTGACTTGTAGTCTAGTCCAATCCGAGGATAGACTGTAACCTAGGTTTCACGTGTCATGTCATGCGTCGGATGTTGTTTCCAAATACTGCTTTCGACTCGTTCTGACACACGAAAGGTGTGATGTGACAAAATGTCAATTCATGTTTTGTCTTCAGAATTCAGCCCTCGGTTCCGAAGAGATCGCGGGATGAGATCGCATATCGGCTCGCGGAAGGTTTCACGAGGCGAGTAGGTTGGACCTTTCTACGTCTTGAATCGTCTTCGGATTCTATTGTGATTTGGGTCGGGGGTGCTAAGCCCACCCCCAACAATTGCCTTTAAATTCGTAAACGTATTGACTCATAGTGCTCTTAAATTGAGAAATTAAACTGAAGCGAGATTATATATATATATATATATATACCAAATATATTTCCATTAGTTTGCAGCAAAAGAAGAGAGATATTTCCATTCCTTCCAAATCAAAATCATGGACAGTCTTATAATGGTATCGATCATGAACCTAGTTCTCTTTTCTAGCTCCGGACCCACACGTGCTGGAACTCTTATTGTGTCCAATCAGGTGCAAACACGTGGTAAAGTTTCCGTCACATGCTTCCCCCGCCGAACTCCTTATGTGGCGAATTATGTACCTTCGGGTAAAGTATTGTTGATGGAAATCCCACCCACAATTGCGACTAGTGTAAAAGCAGCAGGATTTATACCGTTTGATATTTGCATTGGAAGATTTCAGAACGACGAACGTTACTTTCCCGGCGAGAAGGCGTACTTTTTGTACACATCAGGCAGTGACTATACGGAGTGTAAAAATGTTTGTTTGATCGTTGTCAAAGACGATGGGTTTTACCGTTGGAACAATGGCAAGAAAGATTGGGACACGGTTGTGTCCATCATGTGGAATTAATTAGGGGTCGGATTTTCTGGGACATAGATTTCTCAAGAGAAGGGAGTTGGGTTTGGAAACAGATTGTTAAACTCCGGCCTCTTGCGCGGTCTTTTCTCCATTGTCAAATTTCCTCCGGTAATACAGCTTTATTCTGGCATGACAATTGGACTTCTCTAGGTCCTCTTTTGGAAATTGCAGGTTCTTCAGGCCCTCAAGTTTCAGGTATTCCTTATGGAGCTTCGGTTTCACAGGCTACGATTGATGGAAATTGGATCTTGCCCCGGGGAAGACATCTGATTACTGTCCTATTACGTGCTGCTTTGCCACCTGTACCTTCTCAAATTTTGGCATTAGACTCAGATCTTGATATATTCACTTGGAAACACTCTGTCACGGGCCCATCAGGTATTTTTTCTACTTCCAAGACTTGGAAAGCTCTGAATCCTCAGATTGGGCATGTTACAAACTGGTACAAGTCTGTGTGGTTCTCTCAACGAGTCCCCAAGTACGCCTTCATCTTGTGGCTGATAATGAGAGATCGAATGTCCACTCGTGATAAGTTACTCAGATGGGGTCTCATTGTTCCTCCGTTATGTGTGCTCTGTGGGGTTTCAAATGAATCAACATCGCATTTGTTTCTCCACTGCTCCTTCTCCGTTGAGTTATGGAGCTCTTTCTTTCGCTCAAATTCTCTATCTCCCCCGCCACTCTTCCATGATGTCGTTCTCTGGGTACAAAATTGTTCCTCTTCGCCAAAGATTACGGTTATTTGCAAGATTCTCCTCCAAGCAGTAACATATCACATATGGAGGGAGAGGAACAACAGAGTACATACGAATATTTCTAAGCCCGTTGCAGTTCTCATGAAGGAGATCCAACTACAGATGAGATGCAAGCTTGCGGTTTTGGACCGAGATGCTCCTCCAAGCACCTCAACCTCTGTCCATTCGCCAATTCCTGTCACTTATCTGTCAAATTGGTTTGCTAGCTTCCAGGTTTAGTCATCTGGTTGGTTAGTTCAATTTCTTTACTTCTCCACTATTGCTTCAAATGAGTTTCAGCTGACTTCCATCTCATCAAAAACTAAATATCGTTCTAGGTCTACTTATTGTTGTGTTTTTATAAATTGTCCTTTCTCGTTTGTATCATTCTCAAAAACATGTAATCCCTTTGGGAGCAAGAAGAAAAGAATAAAAAAGTATTTATAAAAAAAAAAAAAAAAAAATTATTTCTTTTAATTATTCTTAATCTTCCCGTACAATTTATATAATCTAACACCTATTGTTTTGAATAAATCAAATTATTAAAGGTAACTTTTAAATATTTGAATACTTTTGTGATCATAAGAAAACAAAATATTTGAATACTTTTAAGTTTTAGAGTTGAAATTTTAATCAAATTAACAAAGCCTTAGTCTAGGTTGTTCAATATGGATATGGGTTAGGTTTTTTCAATTAGGTTTATGAAAAATGGTTACCATATTACAATCATATTTTTTTTGCTTTTATCGGTTTGAATGTTTACGTTTTTATTCGGTTAACTAAATAAACAGTACTTATGTTTTTTTATCTTGAATTTTTTTTCAATTAGTAATTGCAATACTCTTTTAATTTACATTTACATATTGCTTTGTAGTAATTAATCATATAAGTTTTACAACTTGAATCATTTATCTAATCACCATCTCGAATCAATCCTAATATCACTTTCCCTCCTTCTAGTGGGTCAATCTCTTACTTGCTATTTAACTATTTAGTAATAAGAATAAAATGAGTTAGATTTAAGAGTCTTATAAATGTGTTGAACAATTCGAGATAATGATTAGATAAATGATTTAAGAGTCGTACTTGATATCCAATTTAATAATTTACCTTTTTTGTCATCATAAAAAAGTTGTTTGAACAGAGGAAAAAAAAACAGAGCAAAAGAATAAAAGACACAAAGCCGACGGAAAGAGAGCAGAGAACCATTAACATATCCAAAAACAAACCTTAAGGTTTTCAATCACTGACCTTGAAATAAAACTAAACTTTGTTAAACAATAGATAGCTTATCAATTATATCGTATTTGAAATACAGTAAATTTCAGTTATATTATACAAAATACATTGCAATCTCCTTATCTTCTCAAATCAAGAATTGTGTTGAAAAAAGCCACTTGGAATAAAGTTAAGATCTAACTTTAGCAAGCCGAGCTCGAATCTCCTCCAATTCTTCCTCATCATCAACACCCTCTGCAATTGCCTCTTCCTGTTCAAGAACAAAAATCCCATTTTTGTCTTTCAGATACTATAATCTCACAAACAGTAGTATCAAACCATTATTCAATCAAATTTCATTACCTCACGAGAAGTGCTCGCCTTCTGTGCAGGTACCTTTATCCTTTCCTTCCTGACAGCTTCTGGAAGCTCTGCAGCAGTTTCACCTGCAATTGCTGTCAGTACTTTATCAACCTCTTCGTCTATCTCTTCTTCCATATTCTCTGAATCTAAAGCATTGTCAATCGCATCATTCACAAACTCCTCAATAACTCCGGCCTGCATTTCAAAATGACTCAGTTAAAGCAGTGAACACAATATAGATAGAGAAAGAAACCACTAAAGTAAGTACCTTTGTCATTTCTTTACTGAATTCCTGCATTGTTGCAGCCATTTGTGGAGCCTTCATGAGATTGTTGACTAGCTTCATAACCTCTGCACTCTTAGACAAATGCCCGACAGTTCGAGCAATGGCTACACATCCAATGAAAATGAACTTTGTGTAAGAAATCACATTGCATATTAAGTTAAAAACTCAAGAATCATGGCAATGAACAGCTTTATTATACCAACACTCTCCCCAAGGTGCATTGATATCGAATTCATCTGCGCCTTATTTTCATATAGCCGGTTCACTGTTCTTCTCGAACCAACAATCTCCTTAGCAAGTGCCTGGAACACCACATAAACAAATCAGAGACACATTCCAAAAGAGTTCAAAGATTCCAAATTAAAGCTAATTTTCGATAACCAAATATCACATTTACTGAATCCAAGCTTACGGAATTATTATAACAACCTAATGAACAAGAATTCGACGATCATCAATTTAGGGTAGACAGTGATGATATCTTGGGATTTACCTTGGCTGAGACCATATCATTCCGCTTTGCAGCTTCTTTAATAGCTTTCTGAACGTTTTTCTCTTCTCTCTGTATATCTGTAAAGGAAGAATTTCAAAATCATTAACTCCAATTCATAGATTCAACTCAACAACCCAGGTGATCAAATCGAGAAACTTTGCATAAGCAGAAATCGATTATCCGATCCCAATCTAATTCAGAATCATTTATCGCACTTTTGGGTGCGATCAACCGAAACGAGGATACTAATCAAACAAAACGAGCATCTAATTCAATCAGAGTCACCGAGAATTTAAAAATTCCTGAATCTGTAAAAAGCCCTAATTCATCAGCGAAAAACGCGAGGAGATGTGAATAGAACCTCGGATTTGGCGATCGATATTACGGCACTCGTTACGAAGTTTCCGTTGCCATTCACGCAAGAGTTGCTTGGGATCAGGCCTCGGCCTTACGATGTTCATCACTCTCTCCATTCTTTTGCAACTTCTTCGTTTACCTTCTTCGCTGCTCTGTTTCAATTTTTCCAAGAATATTTGTATGCTACAAAGAATAAAATGCCCAAATGGCTAAAGTGGAGAATAATCAATAAAACCCCCAACTCTTTCAATGTTACATGAAAAATAATATTCAAAGGGACCAAAAATATATTAAACTTAAATTAATCATATTTGCATTATTTATTTTTACCGAACGCGTCTTTTTGGTGTTTTCTCCCCTATTTTAATTTGATTGCCTTTGCTATTTTTTTTTTAACGGCGAATAAAACTTTGGTAATTTCATAAATCATATACAAAGCGTTCGAAAAATAGAAGTCACAGTTAGATTAACGAACTTATAATCTTCAAAAACTATATCGTTGTGAAGATTAATCATTTTCTTGCACCAGTTAATCATATTATTGTCTTGATAGATATTGTTGATGAGCTTTGTAAGTAGCTGACAATCACCTTCGAAAATTATTTCTATAAATCACATAGACCGGTTATATGTTGTAATGCTATTAGAAATGTCTTCCCTTCCGCTAGTATATATATAATATAGGGGATTGTTTGTGAATCGACGGGATTGTTTTTTAGTTGTTTATATACAATTAAATGCATCAAAGAAATGAGCATCTTTCCTTGAGTTAATAAGTTTGCGACTGAAAATTATATTGTTCATTGCTTTCCAAATTCTCCATAGTGTCCAAAAATGTAAAATTTTGTAATGATGTGGAATATTCGTACTTTCAAATAGGTGAAAAAATCTGATATAGTAGAACCTTCATCTTGATAATTATGAAAGAAAAGAGAAGAAGAAAGTTGTGTATGTCACCATACAGAACTGAGAACACCATGATCTAAATTTTCATCTCCTCCTCTAGTAACTAAATAATAATTGATTTAACCGAGTAGATGCATGAATGGGTATAGTCCTATATAAGTTCATCTTGTTCTTCACTTTGAAAAATATATATGGATGATAAAATAGTTTGATATTAGGGTGAGAAGTAATTGTGTTGAGTATTAGTGTTCCAACTAGACACCTCGCCATGATTAGAAAATAAGATCAGAGATAAATATATTCGGAGTAACGTGATTCGTTGTAATTGGCATAGGTTGTATCAGTTGAATCCAATTATCTTTTGAAAACTCCAGTAATAGTATCCGTAAATTATATGTAAAATAGAATACTAACCAAATATTGATGTATTTTTGACATACCCTCATGAAACGATTCATCTCTATAAGAAAACGCTTTGAAAATTCGAATAAAGAGTCAATTTGGGTTTTTGAGCAATCTCTATGCTTATTTAGCTAGTAAAGCATCATTAAATCTTTGACTCTATGTCCTCCTTCTTAGATTTTTGTTTACGCTTTCTTGCAGCTACTTTAATAAGATGAGAAAGCACATTTGTATGCACATCGTATAAATAAATAAGGGGATAGAAGATAACCTTGCCTTAAACCTTTTTATAAGAACTGAATAAGTAATTATGCGAACGATTGTCCTGATCCAAGAAATTCCATATCAGAGAAAAAAAAAAACCATTGCTTCCATAGTGCATTGTAAGAAACTCCACTCAGCCCAACATAATATAAATAGGGCCTTTTAGTAATGTTAATGTTTGGAGGCCCTTTTACACGAATTTGTTTTTATAAACTATATAAGTCGAGGATCCATCAAACCTATCTTTAGAGGTAGATCGACTAGTGAGTCAGTGACCATACCATCAAAGATGAAGTATTGTGTCATTTTCGTTCTAAACAAAGTTATGTAAATGATCATTCTTTTTGTTCCCGCTAAAACAAAACAACTGTGAGAAATGAGACACAAGAGTATTACAAACGTAGAAAAACAAAACTCAAGTATTCTAAAAAAATTAGCTCCATAATGGGATGTACAGTTTACTGATGTCTACAAGACATAAGATAAGAGGGTAAGGTGGGCCTGCGAACAAATTGTGTATATATTATTACTACACAATACATTTATTGGTATATGCATCCTCTGACACACTAGCTGTCTCGTGCTCACATTTCTCTGTCTTTCTTCTTTCCCCATACAAACACCACCCTTTTTTATTCTATCTTTATTCATTACTTTTTCACGTATATATTGATTCTTATTTCTTTTATTGACAACTGATATTTAATGATGGTCAACTAATATTTAGATCCAAACGTTTCTTCTGGGTTGAATCTCGATCATTTAGTTTTAAGATATTTTTATATATAAAAAAAAAGATAAGCTTATTTATATTTTAGTTTTGAGTTGATTCTTTTGAGATTGTATATGAATTGGTTGAGTGAAATTTAAAAGGGTTTTCTAATCGTAGATCTCGTGAGCCAATTTATTTGAATTTTTTGTAGTATATAGTTAGTAGTTAATCTGTGAAAAGTAATGCGCAATTTTAGTTTCATTTTGTTAAAGATACTAATTACAAATCTAGTATTTCTATTTGAATAACCACTAATTTGTGTTAGTTTAACTGCTCAATTGTTGTTTGACATCATTTAACTGCTCAATTATGAAGCATCAAATTCATATTTCACAATTGTTACAGTATTTTAAAAGACAAATGTACAATTCAAGAATGAGCTAACATATCATATAACATTTAAAAACAAATATAGAAGATAGTTTTCGGTTATAAACAATGGTATTATGTTTTCTTTCTCAAGAGATGCTTTTGAGTGACTCATTCCTTAATCTCGAGAATTTGATCCTCAATTTTCACTACAAACAAATAATATAGAGATAAATAGTGACGCCTTGTATTGCTCGTTCAAGAAGCTACTCAATCTTCATCTAGGTGCCATAGTTCTTGCGAGGTTTGTATTTTACGTCAATGTGATTTGGTGAAAAAGGTGATGTTTCATTTGTCGTACGTTTTGGTCTTTGGTAATGGATTTTGGAGTGTATATGACTTATGTTTTTATCCTACCTAGCAATTTAGGTCTTTGATAAGAGTTTGGAGTGTAAATTGTTTTGACCAGTACAATGATTCGATGTCAAACTGAAGTTGTGATTGATTTTAAATTGAATTGTTTTGATTCGGATTTGTACAAAGAATTATGTGCTGCCTACTCATTCA
This sequence comes from Euclidium syriacum, assembly GCA_900116095.1. Lineage (NCBI taxonomy): Eukaryota > Viridiplantae > Streptophyta > Magnoliopsida > Brassicales > Brassicaceae > Euclidium > Euclidium syriacum. Next base: position 10,385,437 of record FPAK01000006.1, read on the forward strand.
AAGAATTACACGTCAACATACTTTACACTTTCACTTCCCGGGGGAACCTTTGATCCACTCAGTGAAAGCCAGCTCAGCAGACATCTCACGTGTCCGCGTTACGCCCCTCACGTTGTGGACCCTACACGAGACATTCCGACTTCCTCTTTCCTAAAAGTCCAAAACAGTCCAGCCTAGCATCCATTTAGCCGCAGCATCTTACGTGTCGAACTCTCATTGGCTTAAAACCCTTGACCTTCTGTACGACCGATCGAGCTTACTCCACAGCGCCTCGAGAATATGCCACGTGGCGTCGCCTTCCTTCATTGGGATATTATACAAGAGGGCCCGCTTATATGCCGGCTTATGTAAGTTTCGCTGTATCACAGACAAATTAGTCGTCGCCACGTGCTCTAAAATCTTCCGTAGATTCTTCACGTCTTTCTCCGCCACGGTGAGAGAGATCTCCGGCCACCGCACCGTCTCCGTGAAAGGCAACTGAATGCCGTCAGCGATGACCACAGGGACGCACCCTAACACGGCGGATTCCACTAGCCGAGGACTCCATGGGGCCCACCCAAGAGGACAGAGACAGAAAACCGATCGCACGATTTCTGATCGGTATCCAGCAAACCGGTGCCGGTTAAGATAAAACCGCCTTCTCCCGCCGTATTTCTTTAGAATCGCCGTCCTCACTCCCCTGCACGCCGGGAAATGAAAATTCAATAAATAACGAGAAAGAATACAAAATAAAAAGTCAAATTCAACAAGGTTTTGCTACGAACGCACTTGCTGTAAAAGCGCCCGCTTATATTCTTGGGGTTGACTTCCATCTTCCCCCGAAAAAACGCCCAAATGTCTCGCCGTCCATTCGCCGGAGCTCTATCTATCGCTCTCTGAACATTCTCCGGCGGAATATAAGGCGGAATCACCACATGCTCAGCTTCTTGACATGGATGCTTGTAATTAACTCCAAACGTCTGTAAAATTATCGAATTCTTCATAAATTCCGGAATCCCTTGCTCAATCGCCATATCCTCCTACCAAAATCATCAAATCAAAACCATTGTCTCGTTATTGATTAATACTGTGTAAAATCAATATTTTCCGAATTAAGGGACTTACCATCGCGTGGAAGCACGCGCCAAAATCATGGGAAGCGACGAAGACGTGGTCGGAGCCTTGAGTCCGGTTCCAAAACGGGTAACGAGCGGAGAGGAGATCGACGGCGGAGCTGAGGAGGGAGCGAGCGTGGCTTAGAGACGGGAAGCCGTTCGTGGTGGAGAAATTACAAGAGACGTAGACCGGGACGAAGAAAAAATCGGCTTCTTCTGGATCTAACGTACGGATGAAGGCGGAGGAATCGGAGAGAAGCGCACGGTGAATCGCTACCTCCGACGCGAACAGATGTGTAGCGCAACGGTCTGATTCCGTTACCCAATCGGTGTTGAATCTCGCCGGCAAATCGTAAACGTAAATCTTCATTCCGCTGAATATACCTTAAAATTAGAGACGAATCTTTTAGAAAAAATTGGTCCAGAGGAAAATGAGATAAATAGAATCGATGATTACCAGTGGAGGTTGCTTTAATGGCGGAAGATTCGATGAGAACGCGAGATGGAAGAGACGACGAGGTTTTGTGGTTAGATAAGAGACGCGTTGGGGTGTTCGACGACGGTGAAGGTTGTTCTCCGGCGAAGAAAGATGTGAAGAAATAGAGAGATAGGAAAAACCAGAGGATCCATCTGTAATAATGTCTGAAGAAGACGAAGAAATTTCTTTGGTTATTTCCTCCTCTAGTATTGTTGTTGTTGTTATGAAGCTGCATTTTTACGATGAAACCCATCTTCTTCTTCGTGTTGTTGCTGTTAGGTCTCTTAATGTCAAGCGACATTGCTTGATTTTTAAGGAGAAAGCTCAAGTATTCAGACGAAGTGGAGCTTTCTCTTTGTTTTTGTTTCTGGTAATAAATTGAGAAGTAGAAATCAAGGATAGATATTGGGAGAAAGGTAGAGAAAGAGTCGTTGAGGTTAAAGAATCGTCAAAACATTTGGATCAAACTCGGTGATCTGGTTCTCATCATTTCTCTCTTGTGGGTTTGGTTTGAATCCAATTGGATCATAAGAAATCATTAAGAAAACTGAATTTTCTTATTAAAAAAAAACAAAATTCCAGAGTAGAGAGAGAAGAGAAAGGTCACATGGGGGATAATGCAATGGAGCAGAATAAGGCTCGGCAATGCTCTCGGGTTCATCGCTGGTAAAGTCTGTCTCTCGTAACGTACCGGGTCACGTGAATGACTATAATACCCCTATAAGGTTCCGTGTAATAATTATTACTCTGCAACATTTGGTAAGTTGGGCTGTTTGATCTCGTGACGAGCATGTGCTTTATTTAATGTCTTGCTCTTGATAAGCTAAATGTTGTTGTGTTTGGATTAGGCTGCATATCATTTAGCTATTAATGACAAGTTAACTTTCTTACGTTATCAAATTCCAAATGATTATTAAGATAACTTGTGATATATGTGTATCATACAAACCAAACTTGACAAATTAAAGCATTGAGTTTATTCAAAGACAAAATAAAACAATCATTGCACCACCAGAAGTCGACAAAGAAAAGAAGTTATTGCAACACAAGGGATATTGGGGCTGATATTTATTTCTATTGGAAATTGACCAGCCAATTCCAAAAATACATCGTACTTCATCTAAAACGTGTATAAAATATCTTTTTCCATCCGGTCTACGAAATTAATAATATTTATGAACAAAGACAAATTAGAGTTCTCTACAAATTTATACATTAGCGTGTGCAGATTCAAAAAGAAAAACAAAGACTTGAAAAGATGCGCAAAGAGTTTCTGAAAAGCTTACAAGCTCATTGGGTGTGAGAAGAAAGAGTGCAGCACATTTACAAACAGAAAAAGAAAAACATTTCCAAACAAAAAACGTATTTGAAATCCATTTTCTTTTTAAGGTTAGTATTTATTAGTTTTTGCGGATGGAAATTGGAAAGTATTTGGTTGATCCATATACATGCATGAACTGTTGTGTAGATTAATTTCTGGTCGTCTAATTTGTTTACATTAATTTTGTTCTCGGAGTATAGTACTCCTTTAGATTTACTTAAGCTATAATGTTGTCGTTTTCAAAAAATAATAGATCATTTGAAAAGATATAGCATTTGACATATTAATTATATTATCATTATGTGTGAAAGAAACACCTCCAAATTAAAGTATCATACATAAGTTTGAATACTATTTTTTTTATTAGAAATTTTGTTCTGATAAAATTTGATTTGTGCTTGTTATCTTTGCGTATAGCTGCCAATACATAATGAATACCCTACATCGTCACTCTCATGAATTCATTAAAAAATTAAACTAATCTTCGTAGAGAAAGATGAACTTAAAAAATAATTAAAAAATCAAAACATTATAAGAAAAAAAAAACAATAACACCATTTTGTCATCTCCATCCTCACTTTCTTCAAGTACCGATCCATGATTTTACTGCGGAAATGTTAAGCATGTTAAGCTCATATTCAATCCACGAAAATCGTTTGCAATATCATGAATAAATTATAGACATGCTTAAACAATTGACAGCAGAAAAACAAATAGGTACATAACGTGATTGGTTAAGTGACTTTGAAGTTGGCACAATCTCTAATATCCCCACAAATACAACATTTTGATGTTAATTGTAACGCCGGAAATATAATCTACCGTCAGGCAGCAACATGGGTGAAACGATCGTTTTGTTTGAGTGACCAAAGTGGTTGGACCAATGACAAAAATGTTTAATTAACGGATTCTGTTAAACAAATTTTGGTGTAGATGTCTTTAGAAAAAACAATTGGTTAATCCCTACTTTCTAAGAATTCAACTACTGATTGGTTGCACTTTCTAAGCGGCTAGCTATATAGGCTATATAGTGAATGAAACATTTATTATTGTAACCAACCAAACTCACACATTTATCCATATAGCCATAATAGACAACGTGTATATTTATATCTATGGAAATATAAATAGCTTTACGGGCATATCTATACATTGAACTTTAAAAGATTTCCTTGCCAACTAATGTTCACATTGTTTTTCTGTTAAAAAATATATAAACTGTTAATGTTGAATGTGGTCTGTACACTTTCAAATTTAGTTTATATTTGGTAATTGACACTAGAACTGTAGAATGGCTGAATGTATTTCTTATTAACATGTGAAACATATATATAAATATATATGTATATATATATATATGTGCAACAAAAGCCTTAGGAAAATATATACAAAGAATTCTTAAAGATTACAATATATGGATCACCTCTTTTGGAGGACCAAGAACTCGGGTTTATCAGAGACATAACGGGATGTTTTTCCTTGGATCATACGGTACATTTGGAAAGTGAGAAATGAGAAAGTCTTCAATGGCAAGAATGTTTAGCCAAAGGATACTCTTCCGATAGCGGTTTTAGAGGCGGAGAGTTGGAGATTGGCGAATCAGAAAGGCGAAGAAGACAAAGAAGAGGAAAATACGAAAGAGGGTGCTTTAGATGGTTCTCTTGTATCATCTCAGTCCTTTACATGTCAGATTGATGCCTTTTGTCACGATATTGGACCAGTTAGTGGATTGGGGTGGTGTCTACGAGATACCGATGGCCGCTACCTTTTGAGAATGCAAGGATGTCGACGGATTCTTTCAGCCCTACATGGAGAACTAGACGGCCTTCTTTGGGCTATGACATGTCTTCTTGAGAGGCACTTCCTTTCTGTCAAAATAGAGACTGTCTGCTTGAAGTTGATCTCGATGACGGATAATCATTTAGATTGGCCTGCTTTCTACGCGGATTTGGATTTCTTCACCACACTTCGTGCTAAGTTTTCGGATTTCACTTTAGTTTTTATTCCTAGATCTTCTAATGTCCGTGCAGATGTCCTTGCAAAAGGGGCAAGAGCACGAAGTTCTCTATTTTCCCATGTTAGCTATGTAAGACCGGTTTGGTTTAGCTCTGATGCAAACCTTTTCATGCCGATCTACTAATGTATGGTGTTTTTGTTGTCAAAAAAAAAAAAAAAATATAGGTTTTTTATGTATCTTATATTGTACTCCCGCAAGATGGAGAATCATTGATTACTCCAACCTTATTTCTAAGATCAAGAAACTGAGCTTTTGAAGTGGTTTTGTTAGTCTATTTCTCCGGCCAATCAAGCTTATATGCGAAACCTTGAATACTCCATCATGAACTAACTCATTTACAAAATGATAATCCATCGCAAGATGTTTAATTCGAGTGTGAACAATCGGATTTGCACGTAAGTATATAGCACCAATATTATCATATTATATTGTTTTTGGAGTACTCGTGGATCCAACACATATTGATTAGATCGAACCAATATTTCGGACATAAGCGAAAGAATCCATTGAAATTTTGAGACTGTGATCGCAATTGACGTATACTCAACTATCTTTGAAGAGTGAAAGAAACATTTTTTTCTTAATACCAAGATAAATGATGTGATCCAAGATAAACAACATATGTACATGTGGATGTAAAATATCCTCTATCTCATGCCAAATCGAGAGTATGCATGAAGATTTAGAGAAGAGGAAGTCAAATATCAAACTACATGATTGATAGTTTCAGCAAGATACAAAAAAATACTTTTTACCGTATCCCAATGAGATGTTGTTGACTATTCCTATATCGGTTGCCACTGACAAGAGAAATTTTTCGAAGTTGTTTTTTGTTTTATAAAAAATTTCTTATAAGTTTTTCGAAACTAAAATTGATAAAAACTTATTTGTGGTCTACCATGTCACAAAAGCGATTGAATGGACTGATCAATTTAGTCAGCTACGACTACTCGATTACATGAATCTAATGAGTAATCATTGAAGAGAAAAAATATATAATGAGAGCTATTTTTTGAATAATAAAAATTTTCTTTTTACTGTTTATTTTCTATCTTACAAACTTTTAATGGGATTGATTTTTTTAAAAAGTTTTATAATGATTTGTAATTATTTTACTATTATTTATGATTTTGGATAAAATATATGAATATAAGATCAGGATTGACTACAAAGCTAATGTTTCTTTTATGTAGACATTTTTCTTTTAAATAAATCCATTTAATTACTCTTTCATTTTTTAAATATAAGAATAAGAGTTTTTACTTAAAATGTGAGTATTCAAAATTTTACTTTTTTCAAAAAAATAAGATTAATTATGTCGATCATAAAAATAATTGCATACAAAGAATCATTAAATATTAAATACGTATTAAATTAGCAAAGAAACCTGAAAATTTCTTATAATAAAAGAAAACAAAATATCTAAAACATGTTATATAAAGAAACGGAGATAATAGTATTTTGGGGTGGATTATATGAACTGAATTGAGCAATCCAAACCAAACCATCAATAAATCCATAGACGTAGTTTATCGAACTTGAATACAAATGGTTACAAAACGGCAGTATAATACAAATAATTAAATTAAAAAGCTCAAGTATACAAGAAGACCTATATTTTACGTGGTCACTCACTCGACGATATTCAAATCCTTCGGTTTTGCTATATAATAAATATTTAAACAGTATTCAATTACTATCACGAGGTATTCATGGCTCAACATTATTTTTCACAATAATATTTATTGTAGGCAATATTTCAATGTTTATTGTAGAAATATTTCAATCGAAGCAATCTGTTTGGTAAGGGGATCGCTTATCCTTAGAACAAAAGTAAGAATCAATAGCTATAAGAATTATTGATGTAAATCTGCCACTCCTAGTCCTACGTCTTTCATTAACCCAATTTTGCATTTCTTTACAAATGTTTTTCTTTAAGTCGGCAATTGAAATTTCATTAAAGGCCCAAAAAAAGGCGAGAGTACAGAAGGGAAGCTAAACCTTATAGGCCCAATAATTTTGGACGAAAACGATATCGAAAATATTAAAATCACAATTTCAAGCCCAATAAGCCCAAACTTGTCACCGGCCATGAAGCAAGAAATCTGGTGCCAGCTTGCAAAACACGTGTCATGCCGATATATCTTCAGATACAACACTTTGGCGGAAGCCAATCGTCAAGCTGAAAACCAAATCGGAGCCACCCTTCCAAAGATTTCACTGCCTTCAATCCCAAAGCTTATGTCATCTTGCACCGTGAAGCTTCGCCGCTGCTAATCCTCGCTGTGGAAGCTCTGTCCTGTGCTCAACTTCTTCAATTGGTTAAGCCATCCTAACCCAATTTGCTGGTTAGCCATTAAAGGAGGATAAAGAAATTACTCCCTCGAAAACAAGAAATCAACTGACACAAAGAGAAGAAAATCGAGAGAGATCTAACGGAATTGAAACTTCTGCAATCTTAATAAAAATAGATCATCAAATATGCGACTCAGAGCAAACGAAAAAGATTATATGTGACCTAATACAATCTTAGATCACTGGTTCATAAATTTCTGGTATATTGTTTTCCCAATTACTATCTTGTTTTTAATAAGTGTTGGCAACAGTAGTTTATCAGTTGGCTAAACAAATTTTGTAAATCATTTACATATGTTCACCTTCCTAATTAACAGTCATATCGAGAAATACTATAATATGAAAGACGAAAAAAAATAATATATATATATATAAAGTGATATGTATAATGTGAGTTTCTGTAAGGCATGCTTCAAAAACATCAAATGAAATCTTCTTTAACTGCCATATTAACGGTTAATCCGTTTTGCTTGTTTCTTACTTTCTCAATCTATTTTATGCGAGTATTCATTGAAACTATGATGAGGAATTATAACTATTGGCCGACAAAATAAGCAAATCTGGTTTCCCTTAAAATCGAATTTAAGGATCTTAATTTAGTGGATAAAACTTAAACGCACACCAATTTGTTCCATTTCATAATGAGAGTGAAAAATGAAAGCAAAGCATGTCCCGTGCATTTATGAATACCTCCCATGTTTGTGGCTTCGTATAATTTAGTCTTATCCGGAAATTATCTTTGCTGTGAAAATTGCCAACATGCACGATCATATATATTCATAAGGCATTACTAGATATTGGATAACGTGGGTCAACATATTCGTTATATGTATATATATGATAAGTGATAACCTACAAAAATGTTACTGATGATATGAATGTATACGTGTCTTTCAAGATCTATGTACATCATATCATATATACATATGTTGTCATCTAATCCATAGATAACTTTTGACTAACATATTTTTCTTTAAATACTTACTTATAATGTAGTCACTATAATGTGTATGTATAAATATAAAGGCGATAAAATCATGATACATGGGTACAAACGTATCGCGAAGCTGTACATTTAGACATCTTCGTGTGTTAAAGACAAAGTCAAACAAGAAGCCGGTCGAATCATACGAAAATAGAAAACATTAGCACAAATTAAAAGAAAGAAAAATACAAAATCTTCGCTTGACATGCTCTTAGATTAATGTTCGTAAAAGAGACCATGAAATGATAACTCTTGTCTCCCAACTTTTACTAATGGAAATACTTTTGTTTTTCTTTTCTTTTCAGGATATTTAGCCAAGTATATATTTATTCGTCTACATAGTTAGGGATTAGCATGTTCTTTTTTGGTTTTCAATGTGAAGAGAAAATTAGCGTGTTGTTTATATAGTACTATCACCATCATGATTATCACTTAACACTTACCCAGCGAACCAAATATGGGGATATATTATTTCTTTATTTTACTTCCACTTGCGGTTAAAGTGAATTAATCATTTTTCATCAAAGTCTTTAAGAATAATCACTATTATTTTTGCTGACAAAAGAAAAAAACCGATTTCGCTCACCCTACTAGTCATTTACGCGTTTTTCTTTTACAGTAAAGGCATGTCCAAAACGGTCACAGATCAAAATTTGGTTAAAAGATATACAAAATCATTAAATAATCATAACATTTTTAAAACATATATGTAAATAAACATTAAAATAGTATTTATTTATATGCAAAACGTTTTTGTCTTACTACAAATATTTAAAATGGTATGACTTATGATAGTTTGGTAAAAAACTATAATCAGTGGATTGAGTCTTATGAGGATTAGATGTGTGGTTTCGGGATGGGTTCGACGTTGAACAAAAACTTAGAACTCAAGGTTGATATGCTTCAGTAGGGTCCGTTTTACAGGTAAAGTTCACTGACGGTGAAGATTTGTAATGAGAAGTGCGGGTTAAGTTAATGATAATGTTATTCAAGGGTGACATGCTGGTTTCTGTATGTCCCATAGCTAGGTGTGATTCACTGAGAGAAATATGTCTTGTCAAAATTGAGAGAGTTTGAAGTCTCTGAAAACAAAATAAGAGTGTGTATTCCGAAGATTCTCTAACGGTCAAGTAAAAATAACAAGATTCAAGACTATGATCGGCATCAGAAAGAAGTTCAAAAAAGAAAAAATGGATTAATTAACGTCGAAATGAATAAATGGTATGTGGGGTCTTATGTCGTTTTGAAATATTTTTAAAGGGTTAAAAAAAAAGGTATAAGATTATTATTTTTAGATGGGAGAGGAGGGTCTCCGCCTAGAAGTGATCTTGGAGAAGTAAAAGTAATAAAGTATGGATAGATCCCGAAAAATACTTAACATTTTTCTGAAAAATTTTGTGATCTTGGAGAAGTAAAAGTAATAAAGTATGGATAGATCCCGAAAAATACTTAACATTTTTCTGAAAAATTTTGTTCAGATATTGAAAATTAAAAGTTTTAAAAGACGAAAACAAGATATTTGTCAGAAATAACTTATTTAAAATATGAGAGAATTTTTTAAGTCCCGTAAAAATAAATTATAGATATTATCTTGTAGTGAGATAATAATATATTTATATAGAATATATAACTCGGTCTACTATACCGGATCAAATGGATAGTCTGCTTGATTGGTACGGATTGAGCGAGTGCATGGCATTCGAGTACTTCTCACATATCTTCTTTATCTTGTTGACTAGTTGGCCAACAAAATAACCTCAAGGTGTCTTAAATTTGCAGACGGGAGCGAAGGTGCTTTGTATCATCCATCATCTAGCACATTGTCCTTGTGTTGGTAAAGGTCTCAATGTCATTTAACGTATTTTTAGTGTCACTACAACAAAAATGATTTATTGTAACTAAATTTTGATACAAAAATTATTTGTTACAAATTTGTGACATTTTAGATACGATATTTTGTGACAAAAATTTTATGTCACAAATGAATAACTTCTTTATCACAATTTACACCGTAGCCAATTTTTTCACAAATAATAACTCAATTGCGATGAAAGTAACAATCACAACAATTATTACAATATTATGACTAAATGATTTGCCACAACCTTGTTTTGTTATGAATTTTTGATGGAATGGAAAATTTGAATTTTCGATGATGGAATCACTAATTGTCAGTTACGAATTTGAACTAACAAACGATAACTACAAGGACAAGCATAACTACATCATCATAAACTATGACGATCAGTTTGTTAATGAATTTGTAACGATTATATTACAATTTTTCAAAATTGTCACAAATATGTCACAGTATCTTTGTTGTCACGAAATATTATTTATTGAGATCAAAACTTTTTGTCACAATACAATCATTTTTTTTTAGTGTATTTTAGGGTCCGTGAAAACGTGATTGATATTATATGTTTTCGACACGTGTAAATCGAACACTTTTAACGCAAATTCTTCTTCAACCTAAATTTTAGAAAAAAATTATAGAAAGTATTAAAATACTTATCCCCGATTATGGTATTCCATCTAGGTTATTAGACTTCTTCAATAATTTCAGCTACTTAGCTCTATAATTTTGACGTGAAATTTGGAAGCGAAGAAAGATGTAACTCACATTATGTGAGTAGTTATAGATTTTTATTCCCCAACTAGGAGTGATATAGGTAATAATAATTGAAAAAGGGATTCCATAAGAAATTTCTCAATATTTTGGTGGGAAAAGTTTGGTTACCTGCTTCTTTTGCTGACCATGGAATCCACTTCTTATTGACTACATGCTTCTTTATTTGTTTATACACAAATACGTACATCTTTATATACACACAAAAAAAAAAGGAAAGAAAAATGGTGCTAGAAGAAGCATTCGTTCCCGCTCTTTTCGGTGCACCCGATTTTCTCTTGGATAAAGACAATAAATTTTGCTGTATCCCAAGAAAAACCGAAGAAGAAAACAAAAAGACTTTAAAGAACTGAGACTATAATGTGAGTAAGCGAGACCAAAGTCAGTAAACTACGATACTGGTCTTCCACCAAATACTTACGGCAACAAAAAAAAGAAATATTGTAAGAATGATTTGCAAAAGACAAGAATTATAGTCATATTTTAAAAACTTTTGCAGTACATTTTGGGAAAGAATTCTTCTAAAATTACTCTTGTTGGTTTACTTTTGATTCACCAACCATTTAAATGATAGTTAGTAGTTTGTTGAAAATCAAGGTTAAGTAAATTACTTCGAAATTGTTATTAAAATAGTTAAATCGTGTTAGTATAGTTTGAGCGGTGTAAAATATAAAGTGGCGTTAGTTGAGATAATGTTGCAAGATATGATACAATCATGTGCTATGATTTTAATTTTAATTTTAATTTTAATTTATTCGATTAATAATTGAAAACTCGAAAGAGAGATACCTGAAAAAGCTCGATCTGCTTTTAATAAGCACTCCAATAAGGTTTTTCCTAATTTATAAGTCCTTCCCTCCCTAACCCTTTTTCCTTAGTTTCCTCTCACTCTCTCTCTCACACACAAACACAGTTCTACTTTTTTCTCAGAGAACCAAAAGATCTCTTAAGCACAGTTCAGCAGAATTCATGGATAATCCATGCAATGCTCTTCTTGGCTGGCCTTACTACTCTCACGGAAAGGTAATTTTGCTTTCTTCACTTAATTTGAGTTCCCTCTGTTTTCTTTAAACCCTAGTTTGACTGGTTTCGCCTTTTGCTTTCCCTTTCTTTTATGATTTTTGCTTAAATTGGAGCATAATGTCTGGCTAAAACAACACATTTCTTCATGGTTTTCTTTTTCTTTCTTTGTGGTCTCTCTAATAACAAACCCCCAAATCCAGACCTAGTTTTCATAGAGTCACCTAGATTTTGCTTAATGGTGGTCTCAATCTGTAAATCCTTGATATGTTTTGGATTTTGTCAATGACCCAACTCAAAAGAACAAATTTTTTAATTGTCAGTTACTTTGACTGGTCGTAATCGACAATTGCTATGCTTAATTTCACAAAATTGTGTTTATTTTGCATTCTCAACCATTTCTTAATTTTCGATTTCTATGTTCATATCCCAGAAGTAAAAGATTAGATCTTGAGAACTCTTTTACTTAGTTTTAGGTTTGAACGTCACTGTCCAAAACTCAACAACTGAAAGCTTGATTAATTGGTTCCCCTGTCTTTTTCTCTTGTACTGTTGTGTCCCATCTTAGCTTTATTTCCTCTGTTTCTTTCTTTTGTGTTTGTCTGATTGTTTTTTTTTACTTCTGTTTAAATGTTACAGACAACAGAAGAACTAAAACAGTCTCTTCTGTACACAACACTGGAGCTGGAACAAACAAAGATGTTTGCTCATGAAGAAATAAGAAAAAGAGATGAACAGTTGATTCATCTCAAAGACATCTTAACCAAAACCATCAAAGAAAGAGACGAAGCTCTCGACAAATGTCAACGTCTCATGTTCGATAACCTCTCGCTTCAACAACAGCAAAACCATATGACTCCTCCTTTATCCGGAGCTTCAAGCATTGAAGATGAACAACAAAAACTCGGATCCAACAACAAGAGCTTCTCATCTTCCGATTGCGAAGAGAGTATCATGAACCCACCAGCTTCTCAGCTTGAAGAAGTCTCAGGAACTGAGTTTATAATAGATCCAATGTTTCCAGAGAAGCCATTGCCTGAAAAGGGTAAGCTTCTACAAGCTGTTATAAAGGCAGGGCCTTTGCTTCAGACACTTCTCTTAGCTGGTCCTTTGCCTCAATGGCGTTACCCGCCACCGCCTCTCAAGACCTTCGAGATCCCTCCAGTCACCGTTCAATGTCCCATTGTCAACAATGGATGTGGAAAATTCAACAAGAAAAGAGAATTCTCTGATGGGTCCTACCCAGAAGCTAAGTATCAGAAAGTTCTTCTCCACTGACCGCAAAATCGACACAATTCTGGCTACTGATCTTTAGCTACTAATAGTAATCTAATATTATACCATTACATAGGTTCGATTTTGAGGATTATTCTCTCACTTAGGGTTGAAATGAGACTGATCTTTTGTACATTAGGGCTTTTGGTTTATGCCCCAGAGTCTAATCCATTTAGGGTTTAGATTTAGAGTGATGAGAAAGGAAAAAACAAAACTCCCCTAGTTTAACTCAAACTTAATGGAGAGTTAATACTAAGTGAGAGAGTTTGCTATTTTACTTCTTTCTCTATTTATGCTTTTGCTTCTTTGTTTTCGGGTGTTGTTTTTTTTCACATTCATGTTTTGGCTCCATGATGTGGAATTAAACTTAGGGTGTTTGTTATTTGGTTTCTCTTTTTGTTCATGATTTTTCCCTCTACCATCCATTGGTTGGGGATGATATTATGTGTAAGATATTGAAGTTCAAAACTTTAGCTTCATTATTTTCCTTATTTATTTCTTATGTAATGTTATGTTTTTTGCTTTCACATTGTAATTTGTTTATCTGTAGTAGCTGACTTTTGGTAATTATAGAGTGTTTTTTTCTTGTGACCCCTGTGGGGATGTGCTTGAATGTTTTGTAACTTTGAGATAATTTATATAATACTTTGTTTTAGTCGTGAGATGGGTGAGAAGTTGTTTGCAAGGTAAGGCCCATCAACCAAAGGAGGTCCAAAAGCCATTCCTTTGTCGGCTCGGGTGGGTCCCGGAGATCTAGAGCCAGATCTTCCTGTCCATGTAACCCAAGTTTTGGAGTGTGTCAAATACAGTCAACTCATGGATTGATTCACTATGTTTAGTTTAATAAATTCAGTAACTTGAAACTAATTTTGGTTAAGGCATTTATTTTCCAACTACCTGACTTTTGTGGGTGATAATAAAATTAAAATTCATAATATATTATTTCACTCAACAATTACCGATTAGCATATTTAGCAATAAGTTAATTTCAGCATAAAAAAATCGAATTTATGTGTGACTGAAAGAATCTTCAATCCTGTCTATAAAATCTCTTTTGTATCATAATGTTGTCCTTGTCCAATGAGAAGATTAAAGAAAGTCATTTCTTACTTTACAAAATCATCAACTGATGTTTGATTCCTTAAACCCCTTTGGCCTTTTTTTAAAACCGTAACTTAAACTTCTCTTCCTCTTTTTTTTCAGAAGCTTCTTATACAAACTATGTAGAATTTACTATTATTGTGAATTTTATTCTTTTTAATTAGATTCCTTATTTGATTTATGACTTGTAAGTTTGATTCAGATGCTTTCAACGAGGTTATACCTTCGATATTTGTTGGGTAGCTTTTTGATTTGAACCCAAAACAGAATCTTCCTCAGATAGTCACAATGACTCCATCGATCAATAGCTACCATCGAACCTCTGAATGTATTAAGGAGCGTTTTCTATAACCATCAACGTGTAATGTTCTTTCTTATAATTAAATTACGCACACAATCTACAAAATATATATTTAGAAAAATTAAAATTTTAAATACTAGAAATATTGAATTTTGAAATTTTGAATTTAATAATGTCTCGGGATAATCTAGTTTTAAAGAAAGGAGAATAGCCATCAGCAACTCACAACTTTTTTATTAAGGGTTTGATCTAAAGACTATAAACGCAGCGGTCGTAACTGCGGTTAAGAAAGTTTGCGGAAGTGGACGGTCATGATTAAGTCAGTAGTCTGATGATCTGATCTATTGAATTTTAAATCGTCTAAACTCGCGTTTTGGATTGGACATGTAACCACACAATCGCTATAATGCATTTGAATGTGAGCATAGACAGAGTATTGACTGATAATAGATACAAATAAACCGCGGTCGGGAAATTCAGAAACCAAACCAGCTCTGGTTAAGGTAATTAAATTAACCGGTCGAACCAACAACCTGAGGCAGTCCAGAGGAGCAAGAGTGAGTATTATCAGAGCGTCTCTGTGTCTGTCTAGTGTTATAAGAACCACAACTACTGCATTTATGCCCAATCAAATGAAACCGAACTTCCGTATTTGTTCCACAGTCATTGCAAAGAATCCATATCTGTCTCAATCACATTATAATCCAACTCAAAATGTATATAATCACACACACACTCAAAACAAAATGGAATTAAATCTCGTTTTACCATCTTGTTTTCGTATAAATCTGGCATTGGGTTAGCAGCAACCTCTTCATCAAGTTTCTTCCACAAATTGGACATGTCATATATCGATTTGGAGCATAAAGGGCATGTGTATCTTCAACAAATCATCGAGAAAAAGTTTTAATCTTTTGTTCTTCCTTCCATAGATTGCATAAAGTACTTGAAGAGAGTTCTTTTACCGGTTATGTAGACTCATATCTTTTGTACATTGTAAATGCATAGCGTGACCACATCGCAGGACTGTGATATCTCTTGTGGAATCAAACAGATACTAACAACAAAATAAAACACCATTATAATGTTGCATTAAGAAATGAAAGTAGTTTTTAATCATTTTACCTCAAAACAAACTGGACAATTGTGATGCATTGCACCTTCGACACATCGGTGTTTATCCTCCATAACTTTGGAGTAGCAACATTCTGTTCCAAGAAAACAAACAATATAAGATCTCAAAACAGAGGAATTTTGGAAACAAGCATATATGAGGTTTTGGTCACTTACGACATCTTTTGCAATGGAAGAAATTTTCTTCTCCTCCGGTTCTGTTAAACCAACATTCTGAGATTATGTATCAACAACAATTAGTTATCAAACCATCAAAGTTGAATATATATACCGGCAAATCCCACACTCATTGCAGTGATATTGCTTCTTGGAAAGCTGAAAAAGAAACCAATTTGAGTCTCATTAGAAACAAATTCTGGTTATAGAATAACAACTCATATTGAAAAGCTTACATCATCGTCAAAGAATTTGCATTGTGAGCAGAAGTATTTCCCCATACATACACCACAGTTGCAGCAATATTGCTGGACCTGAAGAAAACAATGAAAAGGTCAGCTTTATAAGAAACATGTTTACATGAACAAAGTTTGTATATCGAAAATGTCTGATACTCACGTCTTGTTCTGTCTCACAAAGCGAGCATACGACCTGAGAAACCAAAATCAAAACCAATAATGTTAGTTATCACAGTGAACTAACAGAACCAAAATGTTTAACTCTCACTCTTAGTCTGAAGTTTAAACCTTTGAAACTTCATGTCGAGGAAGATCATGTCTATGATCCTGTTCGGTTTCAAGAGAATCCTGTTAAACCAAACAAAACACTTTTATAATCCAAACTTGTTCTTCACCACCAAAAAAAAAACAATCTACACACTTATATGAGTTAGATCTCTTTTAACAACTTACAAAGTCAGGATTCACTTTTCACCAACTAAACAATGGATGTTGATATCTAAATTTGAAATTAGGTTGAATATGGTTGGAAGTAAACTAAAAGTATTATATTTTATCAAATCGAAGTGAAAAGATAAACGATAAAAGATGATTCAATATTCATCACTTTGTACCTTAGCTTCGTTGTGGCAATGTCTGCAATCGAAAATTTCATCACAGCAAGGTGCTCTAATCTTGCATCGTCTTCTATAGTGTGAGCACCTACACGGATAATAAATAAAACAAAAGATGAAAATTTTAGCTTCAAATCCTAAAAAGAATAAGACAAGTTAACCGATGAATGTCTTTTACCCGTAATGCCCAGATCCAATCTCCATCAGATTCGCAACCGGAGACTGAGAGGAAGATTTTTGGTTTTGCTCAATTTCTTGGAAACCCATCTCCATATTTACAAGAAGTTTCGATCTTTCTCACTTTTTAAATCAACCCGAATCCGTAACAGACCCAGAATCGGAAGTTTGTTGAGGGTTAGGAAAGATTAGGGGAAAAAAGAAGTGTAATCTGAAGAAATGAATGACCTGACTTTTGTCGATCAGAATGTGTGGGAGTTGCAGAGACGAAAGGGATATCAGGTAGATATTTATATGAAGATAAGCGAGTGACTCGGCGACACGCAGATTTTTATTTTCCGGATAAAATCGTACACAGATTTTGACGTCGTCTAAAATAAAGTAAACAAATCGGTACGTAGTAATTGATTCCTAATTCCTATACTATTAAAATAGAGAAAATGGAAAAAAAGTATGTACAATTTTTCAATTTAAACCCAACATTTTCTTTAGAAACTTAAACATCTCAAGATATTCATTTTTAGATGTTTAGTGTTTAGATTTCAAAAATAAAATATATAACTGATTTTCCGCTTACTAAATTAAATACGATACATAAATAGATTTCCTTGGAAACATCTTATAGTAAAACCATGGCCCAACTTCATTTTAAAAAATTTCTAAGACAAATACCATCTTTGATGAAAATAAAATAGAACAGGATCCAAAAAAAGTTAATTTGTTCTTTAAATCAGGGGGCCAAAAAAATTTATATTTAGTGTTATACGTGTATTTTTGTTGATTAAGAAAAAGGACAGAAATAAAAAAAGATTTTTAAGACAAAAACTGGTCAAAATGGTGGCGCCAACTATTTGAGAGATAACAACAGCTTTTCAAACAAACTGTTACGTTACGTTGCTGAATATTTGTTTGTTAAGACGAAACAAGAGACAAACAGAGAAACACATTTTTTCAGGGGAAAAGAAAAAATCAAAATTAGTCTCACAAGATTGGTCAAGGAAAAGAAACCTATTTTTGTGTATTATATATCCATGGCCAATTCTTCAGCACTAGCTCCTGCGCCTTGGCCGCCGCTTAGCAACCCCAAAGTTTGTTATGGAGCCTCTTTTTTCAACATCTCTTCTTACGGAATCATTGAAACCTACGAATCTCCGGGTGTCATCTTTGGATATGCATTGCCTCTTCTTGAGATGCAGATAGTTCTCCTCTTTTTTTTCATCGTGTTATGTCATATGTTCCTTAGATGTATCGGCATACCACAGCTCATCTCCTACATGCTTGTAAGTTAAAAACAAGCACAAATACAGATTTATTGTTTCGCAAGTAACTGAGTTAACAAGTTTTTTGGTTTTATAAATAGGCCGGTTTGATTATGGGACCTCATCTGATTGATTTGCGAGAGTATTCTTCTGACCGCTTATCGTTAGACGGCGCATTGGATGGAAACCTAGCGTTGGAAGGTGTATCCAAGTTCGGGTTAATACTGTTCGCGTTTTTGATGGGCGTGAAGACAAACACGAAAGCAGCGCTTCAGATCAACAAAAGAACGGCTGCGATTGCGGTCTCATCATTTGTCGTAACTATGATCTCCGGATTAGCCTTCAGAAACTTCCGTCTTGACCAGATAGACCCTCTTTATATGACTCCGAACCTGGCCCCAACAGAACGCACCGTGATTGTAGCGGTTCAATCGTTAACGCTGTTACCGGTCGTAACCCACCTCGTATATGAGCTCAAGATTCCAAACTCGGAGCTTGGCCGCCTCGCCATATCTACGGCCGTGGTCAACGATATCCTCGGATTTATAAATTTGAATAGCGTTTCCTACGTAGGAACATACAGGTATGCAAGACCTTGATTTAGGCGTTGAATTGGTGCATAATTATCTTTAGAAAAATAATTTATATATATTTGATTTCATAACTTTTCTATTAAACTTCCTACAGCAGAAAATAATCAAGGTTCTACAAAGAAACCAATGTAAATATACATAGTTTTGATCAAACTGGCTAAAAAAATTGCTTAACATCAAAATCAACACTTTTTTGTTGGTCTTCATATAGTGTTTATTAGGAACATTTGTAATAAACTAATAATAGTTTGAAACGGTCCTTGTAGGTTCGTATCGCCCGCAATAGCCAACCGCGACCTAGTGGCAATGTTCATCTTCGTTCTTGTGCTCATATTTGTCATCAGGCCTACGGCGCAATGGATAGTCAACATTACCCCGGAAGGCAAGCCCGTACGGAAAGTCTACTTATACGGATCAACCTTGACCGCAATCGCTGCGAGTATCTACTCAACGTATTTCAACCAAATCCACTTTGTAGGAGCTTTATTGGTTGGCATGGCCATCCCAGATGGCCCGCCTCTCGGATCTGCGTTAGAAGCCAAATTTGAGAGCTTGGTTACAAACATATTTTTCCCGCTTTCAATCGCAGTCATGACCATGAAAGGTGACGTTTCAAGGTTATTGTATGCGTTCGATGACATAGCCTTTAATATATTTCTGGTGCTTCTCACATTGGTCGTGAAATGGACTGCTTCTTTTGTACCTTGCTTGATCTGCAAGTTACCTACTAGAGAATCCATTCTCCTCGCCACTATCATGAACTATAAGGGTTTTCTCGACTTATGCTTCTACGAAAACGGCAAAATGAGATCGGTAAAAATCTTTTATTAAAACCCTGACCACTCTACATGATGATTTCAAATTAATCAGTCAATGTTTGTCTTTTTTATACAGAATTTGTCGCAAGCAACGCACACGTTCCTGATTATTTATGTGCTATTAAACGCTGGGATTTTGCCTACCATTTTGAAGGCGCTATATGATCCAAAGAGGAAGTATATTGGATACGTCAAGAGAGACGTTATGCATCAGAAATTAAACACAGATCTCAAGATTCTGACTTGTTTATACAAACCGGACAACATCTCAGGGGCGATCTCGCTGCTTCAGTTGCTTTGTTCGCCCCCACTAAATGACGAGAACAAAGACAGAGGAGTCATCGCAGTCACGGCGTTACACCTAGTGAAACTCGCGGGGCGTGCGTTTCCCGTCTTGATACCGCACGACAAACGCTGTAACCCGCACTTGCTCCAAAGCTCTTATATCCAAACAATGATGCTAGCGTTCGCTGAGTTTCAACAAGATAACTGGGGATCTACTACTGTTAAATCCTTCACAGCTTACTCTCATGAGGATCTAATGGATCAAGACATTTGCAATCTCGCTTTAGACAACCTTACATCGATGATTGTCGTCCCTTCTGGACGAAAATGGTCACACGATGGATTGTATGAATCCGACGACATTATGATCAGAAATTTGAACGCTTCTCTCCTCGAGCAAGCTCCCTGTTCTATCGGCGTACTCAATGACCGAGGCTACCGTAAGAGCAGGAGAAGGACTAATAATACCGTTAACGTTGGTGTGATCTTCATTGGCGGTAAAGATGACCGTGAGGCCGTTTCGCTAGCGAAATGGATGAGACAGAATCCGAGAGTGCGTCTCACGGTGATCCGATTGGTTTCTGGTCAAGAACCATATAAGTCCAAAAATTGGGATTACCTTCTTGATAATGAGGTCTTGAATGACTTGAAAGAAACATATTGCGCTGCCGAAAATTTTGCCTATACGGAGAAGATAGTCAACGGTGGTGGACCCGCGGTGGCCACCACTGTCAGGTTGCTAGCGGAAGAATATGATTTGATGATTGTAGGGAGAGATCACGACGATGATTCTCTAGATTTCTCGGGATTGGCGGAGTGGATGGAGCTTCCAGAGTTAGGAGTCATTGGAGATTTGCTTGTGTCTAAAGATCTAAGAGCTAGGGTTTCTGTTTTAGTAATTCAACAACAACAACAACAAGTATAATCGTGTAACTTCTTGTCAGGAAACTCTTAATCGTATACAAGGTTTTTCAAGTTAAGGCTTTGCTTAATATACAAAACATTACAATATGTAACTTACAGAAGTAGAGAAGGAAATTAACTAACTGTTTCTAGAGCTCAAATTTTTCTCAATGTCCCTCTCAAACTGGATTGTGAAGATCTCAAATTGGTTTGTGTTGTGGGAGAATCCAAAACTACGATTTATTCAACCTCTTAGAGTTAAAAAGATAGATAGTTAAGACTGAAAATGAAATAGCTCCATGAGCTTTATTTAGTGCAAGGAAAGTAAGAAAAGATAAATCTTAAGTTGTCACCAAGATCTCAGATTCACAACAAAGAGGAAGAGAAAGGTTGCTCACGGCAAACCTAGTTACTCTCTATTGTGTTTATTACACAAACATATATAAATGTGTGTGAGTCTACTTGGTAAGAAACCCTAACTACATAGGCTTTTGGGCTTGTCTTGTATATATTGGACTTGTGCTCTAATACTCCCCTGCAAGCTTGAATTCGTGTGTGAAAGCAACAACAAAAAGTTTGAAAACGTGAGGATATTGTCTTGATAGGAGCAATAGTAGCCAACGAAGGAGGATGTGGAGGTGTAGCATAATTGCAGCGGCTTGAGATGAGCATTAGTCAAAACATTACATGAATATATAAACGTTTTTCCAATTCACCAATCCAAATGAGAACTCTTGGTCTTTACTGGGGGATCTAGCATTACTCACTCAAATGTATTATTTGATACTTGGAGAGCTTGGGTTATCCCCTCAGAGTTATATTTACCATCCTTTTCTCATTAAACAATTGAGTTTGATGTACCCATCACTTAACAAAAGAGATAGAAAGTTAATTAAGACTGAAACTGAAATAGCTCCATGAGCTTTAATTAGTGCAAGGAAAGTAAAAGAAAAGAAAAGCTTAAGTTGTCACCAAAATTCAAGATTTCAGATTCACAACAAAGAGGAAGAGAAAGGTTGCTCACGAAAACACTAGTTACTCTCTATTGTGTTCATTACACAAACATATATATGAGTCTACATGGTAAGAAAACCTAAATACATAGGTTTTTGGACTTGTCTTGTATAACTTCGACTTGTCTTGTATAATTAGTGTTTGTGCTCTAATATGTGCATCCAACTTGATAATAAACGTTTCAAACTCTTTATGACCAAGATCTTTTCGTCACTATTTCATTTCATAAAGTTGTAGGGCTGGTAATGAAAGACATATCAAGTCGAGATGTTTCTCCAAGAAGATCAACGTTTGTGATGATATCAAGGATACTTCAGTTGACAGATCCCAAAAAAACTCAACAAACTTTAATATCTAAGAAATACTTCAAGATGGAAAACATGAACTTGTTTGGCTACCCATAATAATGTTAGTGGACGTTGTTACCAAAATTCCTACCCACAAAATAAGGGGGAAAAAATGGCCCAACAAAGATGGACCCGACTCGATAAAGATGAGAAGTTCAGGAAAATCAACCAAAATACAAAGACTATCCCGAACTCAAGAACCCACAACTATAATTTAAAGGACTCTCCCAACTTCAACTTCAAAACAACCGAAGTTGGGAGACTCACAAGTTTAGTCACCACTCACGCACAATGGACCAATTGGCAAACATTTTGACCAAAACTTGGGGATGTTTTTAGTTTGATTATCTATTGTTCTTTTTCAATCTAAACAATCCAACTTAAAGGCGAGTGTTGGCGTATATATGGGAGATATGTTAATGCCGTGATAATATCTAATGTAAATATGATATTTTCCTGTATTCTTTTAGTTAGAGTTACGACCCACACGTGTATAAATACCTTTGTATAATTGTATTGAAATAAATCAAATCCTCTAGTTGCACAACAAGATACAAATAGCAAAAGATTATCTGACTTTTCAAACTAGTATGGTTTTAATTTGAATGGACTAAGTGGAATTTACAAAAGAATATTTTTCTCACAGTTAAATTTCTAAGACTAGAATGAATGAAAAAAAAAATGGTAAAATTACAAATGAATTGTGTACGTAAGAAAGAATTTTGAACCTAAATCATAAGTTGTTGTTGTTGTATAACCAAAACAGAAGCATGGATATTAATATCTTGTAAAGTCAATAGATCTCCAATGACACCAAGCTCCTTAAACTCACTCCATTCCTCAAGCCCATCCGTGAACACACTCTTCCTTTCTTTCCCTCGTCCCACTACAAACATATCGAAATCGGTAGCCATCGATTTCAACAAACCCGGTGTCTCGGACGCGTCTTCAACAGCTTTCTCCGTGTAGAAAATATCTGCTAATCCATTGCTCTTCACATCTCTAAGCATTTCATTGTCAAGCATTTTATCCCAATCGGAGTTTTCTCTTGCTTTCTCATCCGCAGTTATCATTCGTACCACGGTAACTTCAATTCTAGGGTCACGGGACATTCGCGTTGCAAGTGTCACAGCTTCTCTATCGTCTTTACCCCCTACAAAGAGCATACAGACTTTGTAGGAGGAAAAGCTTAAAGTAATGTCATTCCTATGTCTCCGTGCGTAGCTACTTCTGTAGACAAAGATTCCGACAGAACACGGCGCCACTTCGAGAACGCTCTTGTTAAGACTCCTAATCATGTTACTGTCTGAGATGATTGATGATCCATCAGCAGACCAAGTCTGATGGAAAGGAAGTAGTATGAGAGACGTGGTATTGTTTAAAGCAAGCATACATATGTCTCCATGCATCGTATCGGGCATGGATACAGCCGTGTAGGTGCTTACGGAGACTGATCCGTAGTAATCTTTACGAAACTTCTCAAAGGAAACAAGTACATTGTTTGAATAAGAAGTTTCCTCTGTTCGACGAGTCTGCAATTTATGCGAAATAAAAATCGGATTGGCTTGTCCTAAGAGTTCCAACAAGTGAAGGACGTAGGCTGCTACAGGGGCTTCCCTGGACGGACAAGTAGCTTCAAGAAGATTGATCATTGGACTAATATCATCTGGTCTGTAAATACAAGACAGAATCCTTAGCTCTGAGTTAAGTTTTAAGTGCTGCATATTCCTCTTCTGGTATCCCGCGTACATCTTCGAAGGGTCGTATAAGTATCTCAAGATCGGTGGTATAATCGCGGAGTTCAACATTATGTAAAGACACGCGACAGTGAACGTCTCAGGACGGATAGACTGCAAAAGAATAGACAATGAGATATTGAACTGATTATGATTACGGAGTAGTGACACGTGTTTAGAAATGACATACCCCTCGGTTGAAGGCTAAGGCGTAGGCACCGAGCTCAAAGATGCCTTTAAAGGACATGATGAGGGAAATAGCGAAGCAGTCTTCAATTGGCATACGGAAGAACAAAGCAGGAATCGTGGTCAAGATGAATTTTACGACGAAAGATGTAACCATGATGAGTATAATGGCGTTGAGGTCTTTCCAATCGAGTAAAGCAGATATGTCGAGCTCCGTGGAAGACGTAGCAACGAAAAACGGAAGAAAAGTTCCGAATATAGCTGACTCGAACTTTTGAATGATCGCAGAGCCTAAAGGAGGACCATGTGGAACAGCGAGACCTAAAATGAAAGGTCCCATGAAAATAGATTGCTTACACCAATTAGCAAGCATGGCTGAACCAGAGACCATAACGATGATTGTTGTTAAGTAGATTGGTTTAACGGGACGACCAGAAGGCGTTTGCTTAATAATGTAGAACATCAATGGTCTGAAAATCAAGATGGCAACAGAAATATAGAGAATCACTACAGATATTCGCATCAAAGGACGATAACCAGCAATAACGTCTCCTATAAACACACTCCCAAGCCGTGTCTGCTCGTCTTTGAGTTCTTTTATGAAGATAAGAGAGGAAGAGAGGCACGAGGTGATGAAATCACTTATGACAGCAGAAGAAATCGCTAGACGACCGAGCTCGGAGTTCTGTAACCTAAGCTCAAAGAGAAGGTTTCCAACAACGGGGAAAGACGAAACGCATTGGATAGAGTAAATCACGACGTACTCCAACGAATTCAGCATCGGGTCTGAGTTTTTGGTTCCTACGTCTCTCACGTTTCCGAAAAAGATAATGGTGCAAACTAGAGTAGAGAGTAACACAGAGGAAAATCCAATGGTGAAGGCTTTTTTTCCTGTGGTACGGATTAAACTCATGTCCATTTTAACTCCCATTAAGAACCAGAACATCATGTAGGAGAGAGCAGCAGTGAGACTAAACACAATCTCTTTGTAATCTTCTGTAGAGAAGAATAGCCTCGCTGCTGAATCCTCTTTTAGAAACGACTTGCTTAAGATAACCCCAGTCTGCAAAAAGATAAACACCTCAAATTCGAATCTCAGACCAGAGAAAGAGAGATCGTAATGGAATTCATTGGAAGGGTTGGATTATACTTACAAGCATATGGGAAGTGAACCGGATCATGCCGAGACGTTGGAGGAAGAAATGTAAGAATTGGCAGAGGAAAGAGATGATGAGGAATATCATCTGTAAGTGTGGAAACGTGTAATTCCAGAAATCAGTGTTGATGTTAGGATCTGGGAATTTGGGAGATGGCCAAACGCCGTTGGAGCTAGGGTTCATGGGCAAGACGTCGCACATCATGTTTCCTTCTCTCCATGTGTCTCTCATGTAAAGCATCTTATTATCTCCAATCTCCATTATTGATGATAAACTCATTGCAGAAGAATTTGCAGGAGACAATATGAAATTAAGAGGAAACACAAATCGAATCGAAAACAATTTATTTCATACAAATAGATATGAATTTTGGATTTTTTGTTTACGGTTGGGTACCAGAATAGAAGGAAGTACTAGCTAGAAACGAAATCTCATCTGGATTTAAAACCCTAAAAATAGTAAAATCGTGAATAAGGAACAAAACAACCAGAAACATGATATAATAAAAGGATTTCTGCTTTACTGTTAGGTTTTTTTTATATAGGTTACAACTTAATTCTGCTAATTAATGTGTCTACTTACAACAGACAAATACCCAATGGTGAAGATGAAGAAGAAATGACATCGACGGTTTAAGTTACTAAAAACAACTCCATCGTCCAGTTTGATAAAATAGGTTTCTTAAGAATTTTATAATAATTTTTGGTGGGGTCTACATTATTTTCGAATTAAAAAAAAAAAATCGACCAATCACAAGCCGTGACATGGCATGAACAGTTCATTACGAAACCGATGAAATGCGTCTTTTATATAAAAGATTTTAGCAATGGTTTTCAAAACTTTGGTGGGGTTCACAATTTTTTAATACTTTTTTTTAAGAAACCTTGTTAATATATGACGATGGAGGTGCTCTAACCAACCTCCAGTAATTGCACTCCATGGGCCGTCACTATTTCTCCGGCGTCTTCCGATGGAATAATAGATCACGATGAGGAGTAATCTTCTCCGGTTGATTTGATTGCGGGAATTTGAAATCGATGTTTCTTTTTCGCTTCCCGGCTTCCCTGTTTGAACATGGGGAGAAGCAATTTCCCCAATTTTTCCAACATAAAACTTTGCCTTTTTGGCAACATTTTATGCTTTTTCCTATGTTTTTTTTTTCTTTTCTTCTTGGCCTACAATGGACAAACTAACCACTATAATACATGTCCACTTTAATGAGTCTGATTCTAGATATGAACCGTCAAGTTGGCATCTCGGTCCATGGAGTTGTGGAGGCAATCCTAGGAGACACATATGTAAAGTCTTGATCACTTGAGTTGTGGTGTTGGTCGAGTGCCATGAATTGTCTTCAAGAATAACTAGTCTCACCTTTTCAAACACGTTATGGTTTTGAGATTTCTAGATATACTGTAGAAGTCAAAGAGAATTGGAAACAGACGGACTCATCAACACCTGCTTTATTACTCCCCAAGAAGAGATAGGTCAAAGTTTTTGAAGAGGGAAAATGATGAGAAAGATTGGTGCGGATAGGATTGGGGAAATAGCTAATGTGTGTGAGTTTTAGTCTTATCAAATTTTAACCCTATAAATCTTATTGCAAGTGCACATCATATATGTTGTAGTATCTAGAGATCAAATATACGTAAATACAAACTCAAAACTAAGCTAAGATAACTAAGCTAAGATACTATATGGCTTTTGGTGTTGGTTTTCTAAACTAAATGTGATCGTGGAAATGAATTAAGAAGAATCAATAAAACAAAACATTGAGACTTAGGAACTCATAGGATTCATGACAATTCAAGTTTAAATGATCAAATACGAAAAAACCTAGCAATTAAGCACCATATGAAGAAGAAACAATATTGTAAATCAACCTTCTTTCCGATGCATATCTATCTTAAAGTATCTAATTATCACCCCTTGGTCTCAAATCATATATAGTTTGCATTTATAAAATAGTTCGATAAGTTCACCTATGCCTTGAAAACTCTCCTACTCAAAAGAGCACTCCATATCACAATATTTGTCCTACATTCAACTCACATCTAATCTAGCACTCGGTATTTTGATACCCGAAGATAACATGATCCCTAAACTATTGATCCGTATACAAATCTTTGACCTTAGAATTCTAGCATCCACAATTTGGC
This sequence comes from Euclidium syriacum, assembly GCA_900116095.1. Lineage (NCBI taxonomy): Eukaryota > Viridiplantae > Streptophyta > Magnoliopsida > Brassicales > Brassicaceae > Euclidium > Euclidium syriacum. The sequence continues at coordinate 10,412,787 of FPAK01000006.1, forward strand.
ATACTCAATTTTGAATAATCTTTAGTCAGGTTAATAGGATGTTTTAAATTATTTTGAATAGTTTTTATTATAAGTAAACAACGTTCTCATTTTTGAGTTGCTTTTGTGAATAAAAAAATATGTCTTTCTTGTTATCACAAATTCATATCTCAAAATTCTTCAGAAATTAATCGTTAAGTCAAATGTTGATATGGGTATTATGACCTCAAAAGTTCACCAGAAAATCAGCGTTGGCCCATAAATTAAATGTGTAATCGAAGAAACAAAACCAACTCCTTTTTCGGAGAAAATTAAGAGTACTTGCATAAGAGATGACAGAAAGTTACGATCAACAATTTATGAAGGGAAGTCATATGTGAAAGTTCACATGATTGCATTTTGAATAGTCGTAAGGTGAACACACCTTAACGAGCAAGATAAAGATGAGGACTTGTAACTTTTTGTATAACACCTCGATTGCTCCGCTCTCAATTGGTTCTCAGATTAGAGGAAATGTCAATATATGGTTTCACCCAACAATCGACTGCCTCTTTGACATATTATTTTGTGTTCATTGAAAAGGTAACCTCATAAACATATTTATGAGCACATTTCCAAAGTCCAAAGGATCCACTCGGGTCTTAATTAAAGAAATATTACGAGACAATCACCAAGATGTCAACATTAACCAATTCGAACACCCTCTGTGCACTCGAGTACAAATTTTGGCATAAATCGAGATTATTAGAAGATTCAATGATAAGCATGCTAACATATATATATATATATATATATATATATATATATATATATATATATATATATGTTGCACCGTGGATCAGTCTGAAAAAATGTAGAAGAAGAAAATGTGTCATTAGAAAATATGTACAAAAAGAGCAAATTTTCCTTAGAAAGTGCTCAAGGAACTGTCAAAGAAAACCGAAACGAGAAAAATAAAAACCAATGGATACATTGGGGTATTGCATACCAACAAGGTTCATAGGGAATCCGAGAAAAAAAAATGGTCCAAAAATGATTGGAAATTATTTGACGAGATAGGGATGTGTATTGTAAGTATTACAAACTAAATGGACATTCAACAATTAACTGCCATAAAGTGAAATAACTACCCGACACAAAATGTATGGCGGGATCATAGTCGACCATTAGGGGAAAACAAAGGGAACATGTGTGTTTCGGCCTGATTTAAAATAAGTATTTGTGAGGCCATAGTGTTTACAAAAAAATCTCATTAGCTCAGTTGCTTACAACTTTAGATATATGTAAGAGGTTGGTGGTTCAATTCCTTATGTACCATATTTGTTTTTTATGCGGGAGTTTTTGACATTCTTTTAGTAGACCCAAAAAAATTCAAATCGGCCCTGGGCGGGAGATTTGAAGGATGTATAATCAGATTTTAAAACAAATTCGGGACCTAATTAAGAAGAGAAACCTTCCGAAAAAACGAGCTTTTAAACACATTGCAAATATAATATTAAAAATTAAACTAAATTTTTTAATCCCGCACAGGGCATGGATAATCACTTATTGGGAATGTATATTCAAATAAAACATGACGAAAAGGCCATGAAAAACACTAAAACTTGACTTAAGTTTAATGATTTAGTTAACTAAATTGGAATTGACCTTCTTCGATTATTTTAAGTTATAGCTGGAAATTATTGGTAAGGTTTTATGTGAGGGAGGTTTAGGTGGGGACGGCCCTTTTTGCTGTCTCTAGTTGACTACTTCTCAGTTAATCACATTAAATATTTTTATAATCCATTTTCAGCATAATGTAAATCATTCATATACATGAAACATGCATTCAGAAGGGGGAAACATCACTCTTCACTCATGACTTACGTATATTGTATACTGCATTATGTCATGGATATTGTCCATAAAACTCGGAATTATAGATGGAGGTATATATAATATATTAATATCTCTAAATATATCAAATAAAATAGATTCAAAAGTTTTCCAAAATAATTAATATCTATTTTTATCATAGAAAATGATATTTAATGTAATACCCAACTTCTCTGACGAATGTTTATACCAATTACTGTACGTTAGAATAAATTTCGTTCCAAAAATCATACCAAAACCCATAAAAGGATATTCTTATCATTTGACGCATCTATAATGGTTAAGAGAAAACGGCTCGTCCACTTTTCATTTGTATTCCTTTTCTTTAGTGCTAATGTTTTTAGAATTATACGCTGGAGCGGCCGATTAATTTAGTCAAAACTATTTTTTTCTTTTACCCAATAACATTTATGGAGATATGATAAATTAAATGATACGAAAGAATATGGTATATATGTGACACGTATCGTGTGTATGATGTCTTTAGTGAATGCATGTCACGACTCGCAAGTATTTTATGCGACAGAGGGTAGGGTGTCATCTTCAATTCATCCGTATATATTCCATATCTGACATATATATAGTATCTGAAAAAAGAAATCAAAGAGTAAAAAGTAAAGAGCAATTAAGAACAAACCTCAAATTGAATTATTCATTTACAACGAGATGAATCAAGAAGAGCATATCATGAATATAGGAGAAGGATCAATGTCTTGCTTCTCCGGAACAAGATCATCGTCGGAAAATGGCGACGACGTTTCATTCTCTCTTCTGTGCAATCTTTCTACGATACAAGACAACGTCCATCAGATCCAATCTCTTGTCAGCCACATCATTCTCTCTTCTGAGAACAATAACCAATCGTCGGGGTCAACGTCTTTGACCATGGCTAACATCGGAAGTTTGGTTCAAGATATTATCACGGCTGCTTCCTCCATGATGTTCACTTGCCAGCAACTCCACATCGGATCTAACAGCAACACCAATATTATCGATGAAGATCAAGCCTCAGGTGTAATGGTTATGGAGTTTTCCGGACAAGAAATCAACTCTGACCATGATTTCATGGGAGAGTCGACCAACTTTCTTGGTGTCCAAGAGACAGGGCAGATCTCGTTTCCCGACCAGAGTCTTGATCACTGGTACCGCACCGAAACCCTAACCCCTGTAAAAGAACATTCTCGTTTCGAACCAAGATCCAGCAGGAACTACGAGATATTGGAGCTAGACGCAGCGGATCTACTAGCGAAATACACACATTACTGTCAGATTTGCGGGAAAGGGTTTAAGAGAGACGCGAATCTAAGGATGCACATGAGAGCGCACGGGGACGAGTACAAGACACGTGAGGCCTTGATCAACCCAACAAGCCATGAGAAGAAAGTCGAATATTCGCTGAAGAAACATTATTACTCATGCCCGCAACAAGGTTGTAGATGGAACCAGAGGCACGAGAAGTTTCAGCCGTTGAAATCTGTGATTTGCGCCAAGAATCACTACAAGAGGAGTCATTGTCCTAAAATGTATATGTGCAGGAGATGCAGCGTGAAGCACTTCTCGGTTCTGTCTGATCTTAGAACGCACGAGAAGCATTGTGGGGATATCAAATGGGTTTGCTCTTGTGGGACTAGATTCTCTAGGAAAGACAAGCTTATGAGTCATGTTTCTTTGTTCTTGGGCCACTCACCGGTCAACGGGCCCTCACAGCTGCAGCCGTCGATATTCATCCCCTCGAGTTAGAACGTGGCCAAGTTCGAGTTCTTAATTAAGAGATTTCTAAAGACGTATCTCTAGGATTTGCTCTTTTCTAGATTTCCTTAAATTAATGTTGCTAAGGAGTTGGTTGATTTGATTAACCGCAATCGCCCACAAATGCCATGGTTACAAACGTTTTCTTTTTGGTCGAACGGTTATTATTAACTATTGAAACTAATCATAAGAATCGATTTTATATTATGTTATCAGATAAAAAAAAAAACGTTTCAAATCATAAGTTCTTTTATGATCGTTGGAGTGACGGTAGTTGCACTACTGTTAAAATAACTCTATCTATACTATATACTAAAGTATTAATTATATATTAGTATAATCTTATTACATAAAATCGATCAAATAATTTTAGAACGCTCTTCTTCTAAAAAATAATTGTATTTCGACTCTTAAAATATTTTTAGTTAGACGATTTTTCACGCCATACACAAATATTGGTGGATGAAAAATTTTAAAATGACTTGTTTTCGTTTTTAATATAATCAGTAATCATAATTTAATCTTTGATTCCGACATTCTGTATTCACATAATGTAGCCGTGTTTCCACTTATTGAAAGCTAGGTGTATTGGTGGTATCACTTGTCTAAAGTATCAAGATTGTTGGGCGCAAGTACTCCAAGGTAGTAACATAATAAGCCATAAAAGCCATTACATAATTATTCTTGCTTGACTTATTATCCCCGCTCCTAGATTAAACATATTTATTTGAGTGGAGCTTGTATCCCCGACATGATTTTCATCGTACATGACATGAAATAGAAAGATTTGAAAGTTTGAGAAAATGAGTATGAGAACCGGAGATAATGTTGGAATCCTCTGAAGATCGAATCCTAGACAAGAGTCTAAGATGCGTTGGAAGACCGAAGTATATGCTAAAGAGTATATAAGGTGTTATAACCCTTTGGAACTAAAATGTGCTATTGTGGCTGATTAATTGGGTTTAAGAATTTTCCAATCATTGGTTTAAATAAATTTTAATAACTGCTTTCGTATATGAAATTTTTGTTGGTAGGTTGTTTCACCCTCCCCTATTCTTCATTTCATGCTCATATGAGCTTTGTATTCTTTCATACAACATTATAGGTTTCAACGTGTCTAAGAGTATCTGCAGTGGTGAGAGATCTACCAAATCTCTTAAAAAATAAAAATATATTTTTTTAAATAAGTTTCAATTTTATGATTAAATTTTAATATTTTTAATGAAACTTAACTAATTATAAGGTGACATGTGGCATGATAGTCTCTCATGGAATTCTCATAATCTCTCATTTGAAAGACTTAATTTTTTCTCTCTCTTCTCTTTTTGATTTTTTTAGTTTTTTATGGGTGAGAGACTCATCAAGAAACCCCCACTAAAAATGCTCTAAAAAGGCGTGCATAATATTAATGTTCACGACGGGACTTCCTAAACACATAATTAATTTGTGTGTTATTGACTCCTCATTTCTCTGTATATGTTTGTTTGTGGATAAACCTCAATTCCTATGGCTTTTCCTTCTTTGGCCCTTTCTATTTTGTTAATATAGTTTCCTCCAAGTATAAATGTTGTTATTCCCCTACTTGTAATATGATCGTTCGGTTGTATTCTCGAGTTGATTTTATCTCACCAAATGTACCCCCGAAATGTGAGTATTGTTTATAGCATGTGAGAAATACTCGAGGATTTAATCGTTGTGCACGGGTTTCCACTTATTATTTTATAATCTTTATCTCTATTTTTGGTGTTCGGTATTGATTGTACTTAGTATCTCGCCGACCCCAAGGCTAAGTCTTATAAAAAAAAAAAACCTTATGCTAATCCAGCTAGGTAATCCAACATATATTTTAGTGTCCTTGTGAATCTCATAAGACAAGCCATTTCATATTTAATCAAGATCTATGATAACTTTGTGATTAGGGGTTCTCCAGCTTGAATCCCTTTACATGTCGAAACGAAGTTGCACCCCTGTTAATTAACTCTACTAACTTAGAGAGTTATGAGTGCTTACTAAGTACTAAAGAAATTTGCATATATTCCTATCACAAATAAATGTCGGCTTGTATATATATTGGGTAAGAGATAAGTAATGGGCTCACACGATTCACCCTCAAATTTATAGGAAAGAGAAAACCCTTATCGATAAATATCAAACTAAATATGATATGTTGGCTCAATAGTTAAACACGAGTTTGATCCTGGAATCTGCAAAGCTTCTACAAATTTAATTAAAATCTAAATGACATATCCGTTTAACATGCACATTAAATGGAGTTACACGGGATTAATCCCCTTAAGTTAATCGAGTTAAAGACATGTCCAAAATTACATAGAAAATTCAATTATTCACAAAAAAAAAAGCCTATAAAAATTGAGGAATATTTGCAACCAAAACAAAGTTTGAGATAAAAATGATAAAACTCGAAAACTTAGGAATTTTCATTTCTCCATTGAAACATCTATTCAAACTGTAAATGTAACATCAAATTTTATATGTATTCCTATATAATCGGTCATTTGGCAGACGTGTAATCGTAGCCGTGCATTGAGGGATAAATCGTAGAAAGCCAAGTCAGCAATCCATGCCAAATCTTAAAACAAGTTAAATTTGGCGCTCATAGATTTGGGCGGATGACAAAAAAGCGCAAGCGAAATTGAATTTCGGATATTTGGAAAATGTTTTGTTAAAACTTAAAAATCAACACACTCGCGCTTTGCAGTGTAAACAGATCTGATCCATCCATTCACATCGCACAGAGCTTAATCAGCCACGTCACTAATCCGCGTCTCAGCACCTCAGCCAATGAGATCTATTTCTATTTTTCCTATATAAAAGAAACGAATAGAAACTGAAATCATCAAATCACCTTCATCGCAAAAATCTCACAATTTGTTTAAGCTTTTGAGTATAGAAGAAGCATCAATTAGCATCGAGATGGCCAAGGGAGACAAGAAACCAGCAGAGAAGAAGCCAGCGGGAGAAACTCCGGCGGTTGCAGAGAAGAAGCCAAAAGCCGGGAAGAAGCTTCCGAAAGATCCCGCCTCCGCCGTCGACAAGAAGAAGAAGCGATCTAAGAAGAGCGTCGAGACTTACAAGATCTACATCTTCAAGGTGCTGAAACAAGTTCATCCAGACATCGGAATCTCGAGCAAAGCTATGGGAATCATGAACAGCTTCATCAACGACATCTTCGAGAAACTCGCCGGCGAGTCATCCAAGCTTGCGAGGTACAACAAGAAGCCGACGATTACTTCCCGGGAGATTCAGACGGCGGTGAGACTCGTCTTGCCTGGAGAGTTGGCGAAGCATGCCGTTTCTGAAGGAACTAAGGCGGTGACCAAGTTCACCAGTTCTTAGACTTCCACTGAATTTGATATGGACTAGTAGTAATCGGAAGCGAAATAGGTTTTTGCTTTCTGGGTATGTAATTTGCGAATTAGGTTTCCTTGTTTTCGAATGATTATATGAAATTCTACTTATTTCCTAAACCCTTTTGCAATTTCATTTTATCTCCACACTAGTAACGTTTATACGCTGGGATTTTCTTACGAACTCAACAAGTAATCAATAAGAAAATGTTCCAAATGTGTTATTGCTTTTGATTCTAGTCCAATTTTGGGATGCTTAATGTGTAATGTGCCGATTTGGAAAAAATAAAACTGACCATATATGTAAAATCAAGTTCTACAGCTACGTATCAAAACCATTTCTGTTTTATTCAGTGGTTAAGATATAAAGGTCTCGCGATTGTAATTTGAAGCATAACGAAATTAGTTATTTTGGCCACAAATTTTTCAAAGCTGCATATATTAACGACGTTCGCAGATACAAACTCAAGAAAAAAAAGACTGTTACAAAACGATAATGCAGCAACAAGCTTCCTAGTGGCTAATACACGACTCGAGGCTTTGGGGTTTGGAATAGGCGACTATATGTGAATGACATTATCGTTTCGGCACTTATCAAATAAGAAAGCAATCACAATAAAGAAAGGTGTTTCTTCTACTTATGAAGCTTTCTAGTTGGGGAAGAGCACCAAAGTGTCGTTTAATCCTTGTGGGTTTGTAGCTTCTAAGCCTTTTGAGATAATTGTAATCTCTGGGTTCCAACACATGTCACGTCAGTGCAAGGTTTCAAATACTACAAGTACTTTTATTGACACTTTATCAAGATCTTTTTGTTCTATCCATTAAAAGCAAAAGCAAATTTTAACAATACCTTTATTTTGTTTCATAAACTGATTGCCACTCAATATAATGGTCGAATAGGTACCTTCCAATGTGATGGTGGTGGTGAGTTTACTAGTACGATGTTTCCCACCCTCCTGCAAAACAATGACATTGAACACCACATTTTATATGCTCGCACGCCACAACGTAATGGCATGGCCCAGAGAAAACATAGACATCTTATAGAACTAGGCATGTATATTTTATTTGAAAGCAAAAATTGACTCTTAAATATAGGCTTGAAGCTTTCTTCACTGCATTTCCTAAGTAATTTGCTTCCTATAACAAGTCTAGATGATCAATTTTCTCCTTACTAAAAAATGATTGGCAAACCACTTGAGTATTCATCTATGATACCTTTTGGTTGTACGTGTCATCCCACCCTCTGTGTATATGTTGCTCAAAAGTTTGACCCTAAGTATTTAAAGTGTGTCTTCTTGGGTTACAATGAAAGGTAGAAGAGTTACATATGCCTATACCTTCCTAATGGTCGAGTTTGTATAAGTAGCCATGTTAAGCGAGTATCCTTCCCAAACTACATACCTCTATTTCCAAGACAAGCCTGAGACTACCCTTCTAGATGTATAGCATAAAAGTTTTCAATCTCAAGCTTCCTCTTAAAGTTTTCCTACACCGGTAACATGCTAATTACTTCATGTTTCTTTTCCAACTATCTGTTCAAGCAGTGATCAAAGTCTTACCTCTACAACACTACAAGTTTATGAAGAGTCTACTGAGGATAGAGAGAGATGTACTGGACGTACGACATATACTGAACTTGCTCCTATAGGCGACATAGTTCCACTTTTATCTATCATGATATACATTTCCTCTTCTTTTCCAGCAGTTGCATCTCCTTCAACTAACTTTCCTCAAGTTGTTTCCCCTCTATTTGCCTCTTCTCAAGTTCATTATCCTGCAAATTTCAATCCATTGATCTCAAGAACAAAGGCTGGTATCTAAAAACCAAGTCACTCATAAAGTTTCCTACCCTGAACCAAAAACTGTCACAACATTAAAGGATTCTAGATGGACAAATGCAATGAAAGAAGAGCTATCAAACAATAAATAGGCTCAAACTTTATCTTTTGTTCCTACAACCTAACATGAATGTTATAGGATGCAAGTGTGTCTTCATAACAAAGTTAAATGTGGATGGATCTCTATATAAAATCAAATCAAGACTTGTGGCTAGGGATTATCACCAAGAAAGAAGGTATATATTACATTGGAACCTTCAGCCCTATGGTCCGCACTAAAACTGTAAGAATAATGCTCCATGTTGCTATTGTAGTGAGCTGGAAATAAAGCAACTTGATGTTAGAATTGCATTCTTGCACGGAAACCTCTTAATATAAGTTTATATGACTCAACCACCATTTTTTATAAAAATCTTACCTTCATCACGTGTGCATACTTCACAAGTCCTTATTCGGCTTGAAGCAATCCACAAAAGCCTCGTTTGATAAGTTAGTGACTACCTCTTGGACTTAAGGTTTGTCTCCAACAACATATACCTTTTCTCTTTATCTCATGTGCAAAAAAGACATTATCATGCTTCTACTTTATGTGGATGGATTAGCTATACTAAGAAATAATGCAAACTTGTTATTATCTCTTTTGGATTCCATTGATAAAAGATTTTTGTTAGCTCCACTGCTTATCGGTAGTTTAAGCCCATTCCATTTAGAGGGGTTGTTCCTCAGTCCTCACCTAACAAAATTATGCCGAGGATCTCTTGGCATTAACATTATTGGATCTATGCCAATGGGCCAATGCCTACACCTCTTTCTCTAACCTAAAATAATTCCCTCAAATTTTGCATACTCATTTTTCTCTGTTTTCTCACAGAGAAAAAAAAAACAAATCGTAAAACAAAATCTACCCACTTCTTTTCCCCTAAACATGGCTTTACCAAAGAATTGGACCGTAACGAATCAGTATATACTTCGATTAAATTCAGCAAAATTTATAAAATTCGAATAAACCTTCCAAATCGGATAATAACCAAATTCCAAAGCTTAGAAAAATCTATCGTTGAACTCCAGTATTTGTGTTGTGTGTTTATACTTCAATGTACAAATGTAACATCGCATTATTTTTTTATTCATATATAAAATTACTCATTTAGCACAGACGTAATCGTAACCGTAACCGTAACCGTACATCGTTGGATAGGTCGAAGATAGCCACGTCAGCGATCCACGCCAAATATGTATTTTCCCAAAACAACTTACTTTTGGCGGTGGCGGATAACAAAAAGGCGCAACTGAAATATTTAGAATTTCTGATATTTGGAAAATGTTAATTTTTAAATCACTCGCGGTTTGCAGCATAAACCGATCTGATCCATCCGTTTACATCGAACAGTACTAATACTGCCACGTCCACGATCCGCGTTTAAGTAGCTTAGCCAATGAGATCTCTTTCTTTTTTCTTATATAAACCTAAGGAGTAGATACAGAATTCATCAAATCACCTTCATCGCAAAAATCTCACAATTTCTAAAAGCTTTTGAGTAATTCGTATCGAGATGGCCAAGGGAGACAAAAAACCAGCAGAGAAGAAGCCGGCGGGAGAAACTCCGGCGGTCGCAGAGAAGAAGCCAAAGGCCGGGAAGAAGCTTCCGAAAGATCCCGCCTCCGCCGTCGACAAGAAGAAGAAGAGATCTAAGAAGAGCGTCGAGACTTACAAGATCTACATCTTCAAAGTGCTGAAACAAGTTCATCCAGACATCGGAATCTCGAGCAAAGCCATGGGAATCATGAACAGCTTCATCAACGACATCTTCGAGAAACTCGCCGGCGAGTCTTCAAAGCTTGCAAGGTACAACAAGAAGCCGACGATTACTTCCCGGGAGATTCAGACGGCTGTGAGACTCGTTCTGCCAGGAGAGTTGGCGAAGCATGCCGTTTCTGAAGGAACCAAGGCGGTGACTAAGTTCACCAGTTCTTAAACATCCTCTGATTTGCTTTCTCTCATCGATTAGTAGTTATCTAATGTGAAATAGGTTTTAGCTTTCAAATGCCCTTATGGGTATGCGATTTAAAAATTAGGGTTTCTTTGTTTTCGAATGATTATATGAAGTGCTACTTATTTTCCTAAATCCTTTGCAGTATTATACATCTCCACCATATATGCTAATTCAAGTTCTAAAGCTACGTATCAAACCCATTTCTGTTTGATTCAATGGTTAACAAAAACATATATGGTCTCCCGATTGTTATCTGAAGAATAACGAAATTCATTGATATAACCACAAATTTATTAAGAAATTTTAACATAATATTGTCTAGGAGTAGATATGTGAATGTAGACTATTGCTCACATTGAAAAGTGAAAACTCATGTTTTTACAGTTTGTGTAACGATTATCTTGATTCGCTTGTATCATTTCTTTGGGTAGGATCGATGGTCAGGTCCAACATCACGTGAGCCAGTGTTTATGTAAGGACCTCTAAAAGTTGCTTGAGGAGGTAACGGTTTTGTTGAATCGATCACTGGTTTTTTCGACGATCTGAAACCAATGAAGAGAGACGGAAAAAAAGCAAACGTCATTCCAACAACATGAGAAAAAGATTCAACAGTTGAGAGAAGAGAGAGTTCTTACGCCATGTAAAACGGGAAAGCTAAGCCTGCAGATGCAAAAACAATCAGTCCGGTGGCTACAACAATGTTACGTGATGGTGCCATTACTAGCGTTTGGCTTTGAAGTTCCAAAAGAAGAGATTCTATAGAGGAAACCAAAAAAAGAAAATTGGAATCAGTTTTAGACAATAAGAAACATTAGGCAAAGATAAGACACTGGCTAATGAACTCATAGCTAATATACCTTATAGCATAAAGGCAACAAAAACAAGAACTGAGAACAAAGTTTAAAGTAAAACATGTGTAGATACAACTACAAGTTTTCAAACTCAATTTACAAAGAAACAGATTAGACAAGCTTTGCAATATCAGTTCCACAACCATCTAATATAAAACTGATGAATCAGTCTCAGTCGCAAAATTCAAGACATAAGCCAGAATTAGATATTTCAAAAAACAGCCATATGTTTCTATTTCGATTTTCAGAAGAAAAAACGAGCATCTTATAGGATGTGCGAAAGAGTAATCTTACACAAGAAAAAACCCAAATTCCATGACCGACGAATCTGCAATTCTACGATTACAATCCGATTTGGACTCAAATTACTCTTTCGAGATATTAAAGTCAAGAGGAAATCGAGATTGAAGTTGTGAAACACAAATTTCGAATTTAACATACGATATTAACCAATCAAAATTCTACGAGAATAAACTAATTCGAATTCAAATTACTTTGTAACGATATTGAGAATCAAGTGAAAAACAAATCGAGATTCCTGAATGCAGAATCAAGAAGATCACGATCTTACTTGGGTATACGGCGGCAGAGTCGACTCAAGTTGACATTTGGGGATTGGGTTTGGTGCACCGAGTCGCGGAGGTGTATGAAACCGGCGATTTGTCGATCTGACAAACTGATATTGGGCTGTAGACAAACTCAAATGGGCCTAACCCGTAAACTTCTTATCCATAAAGTTATTAGACCAAGTTCAAAATCTGAATTGAATTGTTTGCACGTTTAGAACATTTTAGACTTGAAAACGTTTGTCAATAATATTAAGATACTTTGAGTACGGACTAAGTTAGAATATGTTTAGTTTTCAAAGGAAAATCACTGGAAATATTAAGATACTATATTCTCATAACCAATTTACAAACAAAGATTTGCTTTTATCATAATATATGCTTTTTTTGGTTTGAGTGTCTTACAAATGCTAATAGAAATATCAAAATTGTTAAAAGCAAAGTAGAAGGGCCAATATGTTTCAAAGCTACAATAAAAGAGAACTCATTTCTAACAGACTAGCTCCACAAATGAAGCAAAGAACATCAGAATCCAGGGCACTTGCATCACAAGTATTTACTATATATGTACAACATGCAAATAAAAACAATATTTGAAACAAACTTCTCAAGTAGATATTACCAATGCCGTCGATAATAACTTCACCAGTTCAGCCACTGCACCGCCGTCGTTCCCTTGCCTGTTACATTTTCCTCGTCATACTAACCCTAATCTTCATGGTGGCTGTGGGATTTCTCATTACATGGCTTATAACCAAACCCAAGAAACTTCATTACAGTGTCGAAAACGCATCGATCCAACAATTTAGTCTCACCAACGACAATCACATGTCAGCTACATTCAAATTCACCATCCAGTCACATAACCCTAACCACAGAATTTCGGTTTACTACAGTTCCATCGAGATATTCGTGAAGTTCAAAGGCCAGACGCTCGCTTTCGACACTGTCGAGCCGTTCCACCAACCGCGGATGAATGTTACGCAGATTGAGGACATACTGGTTGCGCATAACGTCGCCGTTTCCAAATCTGCTGGTAAGGAATTGAGGGCTCAAAATACTATGGGAAAGATCGATCTTGAAGTTTATATTAAGGCGAGGGTTAGGTTTAAAGTCGCGATATGGAAGTCAGCACATCGTACGGCTAAAATTGAGTGCTCTCATGTCACGGTCTCTTTGTCACAGTTAAATAGATCCCAAAGTATTTCATGTGATGCTGATATTTGATATTGTATGTTTGTATTGCCACAATAATAAAACGTAATGTTGTAACGATTAATTTTTCTCAACAATATGCAATATGTATAATGATTAATATTTTACACTTTTGTTTTTTTTGTTTGTTTCTTTTCCATTTTGCAATGAGTAATATTTCTCAAAAATATACAATTTGTTTTAGTTTACTTATAGTTTTGCCATAATGTCTCCTAATTTTGCTAAAAAAATTGCTTTTTAGCATATAAACCCTAAAATTAAAGAAAAATAAAATAAACAATTAAACAAACGTGGAAGACTTTCCATTTAGTCCTCTGTTCTCTTTTATAAAACTTTATCTAAAGAAAATTTAAAATTTTGCATATATTTCAGCTGGATTTGCAGGAATATATTTCTCTCACATGTGCATTGAATTACAATTAGAAATGATTAAGTTTTTAAGTGGGAACCGAAGGAATTATGCATTCCACTCAATAATGCACCACTTAAACCACTTCCAATTGCACCCCATTTCTTTATATGTAGTGATGCATCGGACCCACACTTTCACTTTCTATTTTTAATAGTCGAATCGTCAACTTGTAGCTTTTAAAAACCTTGAAACAAGTAATAGTAATCTTAAGAAACCAAATTTCACCAGACATAATATTAAGATTATTAGTTTCTAATTTAAATGGTTCGACGATAAATAAAATGGTTCATACCATTTATATACTACTCAAAGTTTAATTACACTTTCGATGTAAGATTTGTTAACACACTCTTAACACACCTCTTTTTCCAGATAGTAGTTCTTTCATCTCATCTCAAACTAAATTTCAGGATCAACAATATATCATGATACCATATCAAATTTTATGAGTTTCAAATGGTAGGGAGCAACGACAAAGAAAAAGATAGTTTCCAGATTTTTTTTTGTTTATCATGGACGATGGCTTAACATCAATATATATACATCAATGAGAATGGAATAGTTTACAAAATTAAGTCCATTTGATTTACAATGACATTTCTGTTTTAACTTACAAAACTAAGGTTAATTTTTAAATGTAATTCTATTTTAGTATAATTCAGATTTTTTAATATGCATTAATGCATATATATCACATTTGATACAGGAAAACCACATTTGCAAAACAGATTATTATATTGCATATTCTATATATACTTTGGGATCTATATATAAAGGTATTTTTGCATGAGCCGAGGAAGCCAACATTAAGTTACTAAGATCAAACAAAGCACTCTAAAAATGTCTCTTCCTTTTACGATTCTCCTAATATTGGTCTTTTCAATATTGTCACCTTATTTCATATCTCTCACAGACTCCAAAGTCGCTAGACTTGGTATTTCCCCAACAACGAGACCGACTAAAAATGCGGATGCCTCTGCTTCTAATTCAAACATATTCTACTATAATCAGAATCTCGACCATTTTACATTCACACCAGAAAGTTACAAGACGTTTCGACAAAGATACGTCATCGATACCAAGCACTGGGCTGGTGCCAAAGCCAACGCACCAATCTTAGCATTTCTTGGGGAGGAATCGCCCTTAGAAACTGATTTGTCCGGTGTCGGTTTTTTCCATGATAACGGTCCTCGTTTAAAAGCCCTCCTCGTCTACATAGAGGTGTGTATCTTTATTACTTTATACATAATTATTGTGAACAATAATGAATTTCTTAATCATTAAACGAAAGAGAGAAAATGATCGAGTCAAATATCCTTTTCTCTAGGTTTTTTTTATTAAATAATTTTGTTAATGAATAATTACAAACCTAAAGATCATTTTATGTAAACCCAACATGTAAATATGGTAGAAAATCCTACTACGTTAATTAAAAAAAATCCTTTTACTAGTTCACGCTGATTTTAAGTCACCTATACCACATATTGCATATACAAATTATCTATACTCTATGGTTCAGCATAGATACTATGGGAAGTCTATGCCGTTTGGATCTGCGAAAGAAGCATTGAAGAACGCGAGTACGTTGGGGTATTTGAACGCAGCACAAGCTCTAGCAGACTTTGCTGCAATTCTATTGCACGTCAAGGAGAAGTATTCTGCCAAACACAGCCCTATAATCGTCATCGGTGCATCCTACGGTGGAAGTAAGTCCCCACTTCATCTTTTTTTTTTTTGGATAAATCCCCACTTGACCTTTATATATATCATCATATATTTAAACTCAAAGTATCATAAACCAAAACTTATGTGGCTTTGGCTTAACATAATAATTTCTAAAACACGTTAACTATTATATCTACGGAATATTGTTACGAAAAGAATATGCTCTGCCTTACTTTTAAATGGTAATTTAAAAATAATATAAAATAATAAAAAAGGTATTTTGATTAATGATAATTATTTTAACTTCATGGTGCAAAAAGTGTTGGCGGCATGGTTCAAGCTAAAATATCCGCACATAGCACTTGGGGCATTAGCATCTTCAGCTCCTCTCCTCTACTTTGAAGATACTCGTCCTAAATTTGGTTATTATTATATCATATCCAAAGTTTTCAAGGTAACTCAGCAAAAAGAAATTTTTATTCAATTATTAGACCATATGAACATATAAGACATTTTTTTCTTACTGAACACATTTCGATTATTTTGTCTTCCATTAATTTGCGTTGTTAAAATTTTAATTCTAACTAATATTCACGTCTTGTTTTATGTTTTCCTAAAAAATAATTCCATAAGGAAACAAGTGAGAGATGTTATAGCACGATTCGCAAATCTTGGGAAGAAATCGATAGAGTTGCTGCTAAATCCAACGGTCTTTTGACCCTTAGCAAAAAATTTAAAACTTGCGCGTAAGAAAGACATCTTTTTTTCTCTCAATGCTTTCATTTTCCAAATAACCTACTCTTTGGAAGTATTTTTTTTTCACTTAAATTAATTTTCAGTCCATTAAGCCGTAGCTTCGATATTAAAGACTTTTTAGACTCAATATATGCCGAATCAGTTCAATATAATGGGGATCCTGGTTACTGGGTGACCACCGTGTGCGACGCAATCAACGACAACCCACCGAACCGTAAAAACAATATACTCGATCGTATATTTGCAGGTGTTGTTGCCTTCATAGGTAACCTGTCTTGCTATGATACCGGCTTGTTTGTACAGCCCAATAATGATTACATCGCATGGAGATGGCAGGCATGCATATTTTGCTTTTATAAGACATAAATTAAACGTACATACATAAATGTTCTTTTAATTCTTCTAATCAATATATGAACAAATTGACTTATGTTGACGATATATAAATATAGGGCTGTAGCGAGATAGTGATGCCCATAGGATATGACAAACAAGACACAATGTTTCAAACAGCTCCATTTAATATGACCAAAGTTGTTGATGATTGTATCCTATTATGGTGTTTCTCCTCGGCCGAATTGGATCACGACATACTTCGGCATTCAAGTATATAGATTCAAAACCATATTATAAACGTTTGAAAAAAATTAATTAGCTAGGGCCTACTAATATTTTTATAAATGCAGGATATCAAGTTAATTCTCCGGAGGTTTGGGAGCAACATCATTTTCTCTAATGGATTGTCAGATCCTTACAGCGTTGGCGGGTAACTAATTAAATATATAAATTTCTATATAAGTATATAAATGTCTAAGTATGTTTTTTTATAGTTGAGTTTTATTTAGGGAAATGAGTTAATTTAGTACTAATAAATGGAGAAATTATTAGAATAGTACTTATGTAGAGGGTGATTAGAAATTGAAAATTTGGGTTTAAAATACCCCTATTTGTTTTTGGTAGGAAAAAATATATTACATAAATGCCATTAATTTTTTTTTTTACATTAGCAAAATTTTTGATTTATTTACGAAAAAATCCAATATAAATCCGCAAGTTTTTCAAATAAATCTTGATTTCTTTGTTGCAGATTTATTTGTTTTGCAGATTGTTTTCTAATTTGCAGATTTATTTTTCCAGATTTATTTTCATATGTTGTAGATTTATTTCATGTGTTGCAGATTGTTTTAAATCCGCAACAAGTAAAATTGTACTTTCGAACTTACTAAAATAACACTGTAGTGTTATAGATTTATTTCTTTGTTGCATATTTTTCTTATAATGTTTAAGATTTAATTATTTTGTGATGACGTGGCTTGCGGAGTCGCAGATTTTATTTCCATGTGTTGCAGATTTTTCATTTTTTGTGGATTTTTTTCCAAGTTTTTGAAAAAAATTTGCAGATTTTTTTACTCAAGTGTTTTAGATTTATTAGACATGTTGCGGTTCTTTTAAAATCTGCAATACATTAAAATGAGTTTTTGATCTTACTAAAATAGCACTATAGTGTTGCAGATTTTCCGATATTGTTGCGGATATTTCACGTAATGTTATAGATTTAAATCAAAATTTGTCTTTGTTTAAGATTTATATACTTATTGTTAATGTTGCGGATTTATTTTATAATTTTCACTAATTAACAAAAACTCCCAAAAATTGGATAATTTGCAAAAAGTTGAAAAAAATCTATTTTGAATCAGAATATTTATGGATACATGATTTTAGGAGTTGATTTTGGAAACAAAATCATTTTTGTATTAAATCCAAAATTTAAAACGAAAATAATAACAAAAATAACAAAATGAGTACCACATTAATTTAATATTTTTGAAAACAAAATTATTAAGAAAAAAATGTAAATTATATGATTAAGATTATAAAAAAAAACACTATCATAAAAAATTCAAATATGTATCCATCAAAAAATAAATCTTAATTTAAAAAAAATATCTTCAAATTTTTTAGAGTTACTTTAAATTTGAAAATATTTCCAACAATTGTTAAAGTTTGTTAAAAAAAAATTATCCTTAATTTTTTTAAAAGATTTTTGTAACATTTTAAAAATTTAAAATTATTTCTATTTAAAAATAAAATCTAATATTTTGTTTAAAAAAATTATTATATTTTTGAGATTTTTTTTCAATTTTATCAATGTTTTAGATTTTGTTTTCATTTTAAAGTATTTTTCAAAAGATTTTACAAAAAATTTTTGACCAATTTTTTTTATCCAAACTTTTGATTTTTTTTAAAATTTAAAATATTTTATTTAAATTAAAATTAAGTTAGGATGATTTTTTCTTTAATTTTAAATATTTGATTTATAATTTAATATAGTTAGTGATAAGGACAAATATGTTATATTAGTGTTATTCTAGTAAATATAGAAGATAAATATTAATTTAGTTATTTTCATTAAAATTAGTGCTATATTATGTAATTTCACATTTATTTAAGCAAAAAAAGCTTGTTTTACCAAAAAAAGAAGAAGAATATTTTTTCTACATGATTCCCGTGACCCAAGAACAAATAATAGAAGGGAATTATAAGAAAATAGCGAGTAGTCACTTCCTTTGCTTACGCCTAGCTAGCAGTGTGTGTATATTATAAAATGGTCAATTTCTCAGAAACTCACGGTATACTTGAGATGGTGTTATGGATTAGGATAACTTCTTATTTGTTATTTGTTAGATAATATATCTTTGTGTATATTCTATTAAACTTGCTCATCAAGTTCTATGTAACTATATATATATATATATATCTCTCGTTATATATCAATAATAAAGTAACTCTTTCTACTAAACCTAATTCTCTTTTCAGCCATTTTCTTCCTCAGAAAAAATTGGAAATTTTTAAAAAATCCTAAAAATAATCATTTTTTTCAATTTGGTTTTCTTCTTCACGAAGAAAGGCTTCAAATTTCTACCATATCCCAATCTATGCAAACGCCGCTCGCGGATCATTAGGATGCCGCACAAATACTAATTCGTTACTTGAAGAATTCTCCGGATCAAGGTATTATTCTTTCTTCTCGCTCCCCGCTTCAAATCAATGCTTGCTGCGATTCTGATTTCAACTCTTGTCCTCAAACACGAAAATCTCTCACCGCGATAACTCACCCTTGAATTGGAAAATGAAAAAAACAAACTCATGTTTTTCTATCTTCTGTTGAACCGGAATACCGAGCCATGACCATGACATGTAAAGAACTATTGTGGATAAAAGAGGTACTTGAAGTTTTTGGTGTTTCTCACTCTTAGTCAATGCGTCTATATTGTGATAGTCAAGCTGCTCTACATATTGCGGCTAATCCGGTTTTCCACGAACGCACCAAACATATTGAAGGTGATTGTCATTTTATTCGCGATGAAGTCACTTCAGGGAATATAACTACATCTTACATCTCTACTCATGAGAAACCAACATATATCTTTACCAAAGCTCTTGGGAGAGATCAGTTCAGTTATCTACAGTTTAAGTTGAGCGTTCTAAACTTACACCCTCCACTTTGAGGGGAAGTGCTACCGATTAAAATAACTTCCTATTTGTTAGATAGCATATCTTTGTGTATATTATATAGAACTTGCTCATCAAGTTCTATAACATATATCTCTTTATATATCAATAATAAAGTAACCCTTTGTACTAAGATTTACAGTTGGAGTGAAGACATGTTTTGTTCTTTGTTTCCATAGAAAGTAGAAGGTTAAATGAAACTAGTATCTTGGTGGGAGAAGTGGAGCATCAAAAGACATCCATCGGAGGAAAATCTAGTTGGTGAAGTGGATATTATCATACGCAAGACGAGTCAAAAATTGGCGCTAAACATGATAGGTGTACTTGTAATTTATCATCATGTGGTCATGAGTTTCCTCATGAAGCAACCAAAGAAACAGCAACTGGAAACCTGGATTATTTTAAAACTAAAAAAAGATTGACCAATCATTCCTAAACGGTCATAAACTTAGGTGTAGCTGCGAAACACTAATTAATCTCTGTTCCCTTCTTCGTTGGCCGATTTTTTTGTCATTGCCATCGTGGGTGGGATTTTCTCATGTTTTGTCTGTTGCGGCTTCTGGCAGGGGGTTTTCGCATAGTTTCCAGGCGGTGGTTTTAAGGTTTTTTTTTTTAAACAAAAAAAAAAAAATCTTGGTGGTACTTATTGGATAAACTTTGAAAGTTCAAAGCCCAAAATATCTCTAACAAGTCGGTTAAGATAAGGTAGGCTTAATATATTTCCAATAGAAGGAGTTGGGAATCGTTTGGAATACAAACAGTGTCCCACATCAGAAATTTAGACGAAGATTGTGTAATATATAAGTCATGTCCAACTCCAATTAGTATGAGGTCTTTAAGGAATGAAACCAAAGAAAATCCGTGCGGACTTGAGCGCAAAGCGGACAATATCATACTAATGGAAAGTTGAACATGAACTTGAAAAACCCAACAATACTTGTGTTGAATCTGTGTAAGTACCGAGTGGTGTTGCGGTTGTTCTCAATTCATCGAGCTAATTGGTCATGCGTAAGTCTCCTCCAGTGCCTTTCTTGGACGGTCTCCTGAAATTTCTCTCCCTATTGTTGTTTACAGCCTCCTCGATCGGAGTAATCTACTTTTTTCATTTGTTATTTGTTTGTTCGCTCTGGCTGTAGTCTATCTGATTTTGTAAAGTGGTCTCAGGTGAGATTTGATTTGATTTGGTGTGGTCCAAACAAAAAATCTCACAATCAATTATAATTTTTTTTCTTCTTGTACACCTTCTTTTAAAATCAAGAAGTAGGGTTTTTTTATTACTTTTGTCATAAAGCCAAAGTCATTTTTTTTAAGCCAATTTTTCACTGTTTTTTTTTTTTTTTTTTTTCTTGGTAAAATCCAACAGCTCAAAATCACTCTCTCGGTGAAAACTTCCAAATTACTTTGTTTGGTCTTTAAGTGCGACTTTGATATCCATAGAAGAGATAATGTTAAGAGAGAATCTGAGGAACCCTGATCAGAATCGAAATTAATGAAGGAGTTGGTCACTCTTAACATAATACCACTACAGTTTGTTTGTATTACCATTTTTTTAATTGGGAAAGATAAACTCTATATTGAAAGTGGGGAATCCAAACATACTATTCTAGTTATATATATATATGTAATATGATAAAAAATATTTTCACACAACATATTTTTGTATCATTAAAACAAACTATTGATAGTATATTTGGAACAAAAATTTAAAAGTGTAGTATCTTAAGATATTTTTTTATTTTTTTTTAAATTGATATTGGTGAATCAATGTAGACAAGAGTAATGAGATTTTTTTATATTTCAGAGTTTTGGAAGATATTTCTCATAGTGTAATCGCCATCAAAACAGATAATGGTAATTTTTTAAAATTTATGTTTTTATTTGATTGAATAGCGTTGAGTTATTCGGGCGAATTCGACTAATCCGACATATATGCAAATGCAAGTTAAATATTACTCAAAAATAGACTAAAATATAATGAAGTTTCACATATTTTGATTAATATTAAGAAAATTTAAAAATTATCAGTTTTATGTGTAGGTTCACATTGTCAAGACCTTAGTTTGAAGAGCAAAGAAGATCCGGAATGGCTGGTGATGCAAAGAAATAAAGAAATTAAAATAATAGAATCTTGGATTTCAACATACCAAAACGATCTAAGAGATCTCAACATAACAATAAAAGTTTAGGTTATAATCAAAACAACATATATAATTGGTACTTGTATTGAATGGTCTTTGAAGTTTAATTAAGTACTATAAAAGCTGGTATCTATTGGGATGTGCTTGGATTTTAATAACGCCGAAATCCAAAACCAATATATGATTTGGGTTTTAGATTGTTTTAACAAAATACAAAATCCAATCAGTTAGGCCCAAATACAAAGCATGTGATTTCATGCTAAAAGGCTGCATTGCTTTTTTTTGGGTAGCCTGATCGCTTCGTTTTTTTTTTTTTTTTCAGAATCAGAATTTCATTCAAATCAAGAAGAAATTTAACCGTTTACAGCAACATAGTCAAAAGTGAAATCTCTCAAAGCTGATTTTGCTAGATTATCTGCAAATGAATTTTCCTTCCTAAGAACATATTCAATACTTAGATACTCAAAGTGTTTTGATATCTCACTGATATCATGGATGATCCCGATGAGTTCCATTGGGGATCATTGTCAGCAACGGCACGAGCTAGAGTTGTAGAGTCTATCCTCAGCCTCATCTTTCTCCACCTTTTCCGTTTTGCTTCTTTTAAAGCTTCCAAAACTACGATAGCTTCCGCCATGATCGGTGATCGAATGAAGGCTTTCCCCGTCGTACCGTGATCGATCTCCTTGCTTTTGTTGTCGAAGAAAGCCCAGGCTAGGCCTGCCTCACGTGTTGTTTCTCTCCACGCAGCATCTGTGTAACAAGTGATATTTTCTGGATCATTGTTTCGGTCTTTCCCTTTACGTTTGCCCATGTTGTGCTCTTTGTTTCCTTTTTGTATGTGACGTTGAGTCTATTCCCATTCTTTTGCCGCCACTAAGGCTCGAATCAAAGTTTCCTGATCGCTTCGTTTAGATCAGTATTTACTCCACAATTATATATGTATCTGCCAAAATCTGATATCCGATCTTCTCTGTAATTTAAATATTATTATAAGAATAGAAGAAACACTGAAAAAATTTCGTGACAAAAAAAAAAACACTGAAAAAATCAAAATTTAACCAAAAAATAGTAATACTGCATAAAAATATATATTCTTCTTAAGTTGTTAAACTTTGATATTTGTAACTATCAATTTTATGAGCATAAATTCAAAAATACTAACATGTAAATATTATAGTGATACAACTTATATATAATATTATCTATATATGCATGCACATAGCAGATATCTGTTTTTAAAAATTTATATATTTGTGATTTGTTTCGTTTAAACGAATATTGAGTTTTAATTTTGCTTTGCTTCTTAGAAGTACGAATATTTGGATTTTTTCGATCACATCAAACAGACAGATTGAATAAATATGATGGATATCCATATTTGGCTCAACCCTAATTTGGACTTTGGATGGTGGTTATTACACATGGAAAAACAACAAATAAAACCTATAAAACCATCTGTTTGGATGTGATGATTAAAAAATACATATTGGACTGGAGATCTAAAATAGGTATTATCAATCAAATTATTTTTAATAAATTATTAGTCAACCCCATTCAAATCCGAAATATACTCTGAACTAGGCTAAAAAAAAAAGAAAATGAGATCCAAAATACGATTTGATTCAAAATTAGAATTTTCGAGTTTCCACATCTATCTAGATACTTTGATTTAAAGGTCATGGTATACAAAATTTAGAAAAAAATTATGTATAAGAATTAATATATTATTATATAATAAAGAGAATATCATTTCAAAATATTATTGAAAATGAAATTTAACTTTAAAATTTGGAATATTTTTTAGAATGTCTAAAATAGACATTTTTCAATTTATTTTGATTTTTGTAATACTATTATCTTTTGATTAATATAGTTATTTCTAAGGATCCAAATCGTGGAATTATTTTTCATTTAGCTCCTCAGTAAAATATGAATTATTAAAATAATATCTACACACCTATTTTTTTATATCATTTATGCTTTTATTTGTTTATTTTATTTTAAAATAATTAAATATGATTTTAATAAATTAATTAATTTTCCAAAATGAATCTGAAAAGAAAGTTGCACCCATTACAAGCAAAGAGGTAGGAATCCTCAACCACACTCTTATTTCAAAACGTCCACACGCCAATAGGAATCATTACAAATGGCAGATATATGATTCAATGTGTGATCATTTCTAGCAATGTTATTTCTTCTGTATATGAGTGCATAATGAAAATATTCATTTTAATTTAGATATCATATACGGCTTGAATGTCATGGTCTGAAACTACACAGTGAATGTTGGTGTTTTAGAAGGATACTGATTCATTCTTAACGGACTTAACTTTGAATAAGGAGTTATGTCTTGAGATAATATGATTTATTTTGTGGATTCATCATTATATATTTATTACTAGTCGTTGGTCTACGATCTCTAAAACCATAAGTTGAAGATTCCACTATTAAAAAGAAATGAAAGTGAAAGTCTGGGCCAAAGGCACCAATATTCTACGATAACAATAACATATGGTATTTAAAATTATACTTATAAGAAATAAAGAAACAATAGCAGATTCATGAAGCAAGCATGTATGTTTGTGGTGCCAATTTCCAAATGTGCAATGAGCAGGTGCGCATCGCTTTGCACGCGCAACCTTTACCAACATGACAACATTGAAATAAAATGTAACTTTTTTTCGTTACTTGAATACAACATCTATTTATAAAATTTATTTAAGAAAAAACATTTCAGCTATAAGGATGAGATAGGATGCTTGAATTTGATCGATACTATGATCCAAGATAAACAAATGAATGAGAAATTATTTAAATAAGATTATTTTAGGCTAATGTTAAGGTCTGCTAAGTTTATGGAAAAAGTAAGTTGAAGTTAAAACATAAAAAGTAAATATCTAAAAATGAAATTTGTATTTACGAATATAAGATAAGATCTGCGGAACTCGCAGATTAATATCTAGTGTGTAATAATGTGAACGTTATTATAAATAGAGACATGGCTTTACATTTTTGTTGTCGAACACTCACTATACTAACCCTTATTTGCAGAAACTACTTATTTCTAATTTTCTACTAAATTTAATAAGTCAAAGTAATTATAGTATTAATTAAGTATATGAATTTTAAATTTATCAATATTTATAAATTATTGGTCATCAAATACTATAATTTTAGTGATTATATAACTCCTACGGTAGATTTTTGCAAATAAAAATATGATATACATATAAATTGTACGGCAAGCTTTTTTTCTTAACAACATGTTAGAGCATTTACATAAGTGGCATTCTTATTTTGGGGTTCTCAACAATAAAAACTAATATTGCTAATATAATTTTAGTTATGGAATTAAAATTTAATTTTCGATAAAATTGAACAATCACAAAATGACAAATGCTACATGAATATCTCATGAAAAGCCATAGTATCACATATGAGAACCTCTCTCCTCTCTCTCATGGAGAAACCTTTACGGAAATGCTCTTACCAATAAATCATTCGATGCTCCATCCACATATAACATCTAAAAAGTCAGATATCAGACCAAATATAAAATTAGTGTATGAAAAGAACATGCGCTTATATGCACTCGGTTAACATAATTTAGACATAAAAGTTGATTGATCTTTTTCGTTTGATTATTTAAGATTGTAGTTTTACAAATGAGTATGTTTAAATTACGTGATAGAATAGATTCAAGTATATATATATATATATATATATATATATATATATATGTGTGTGTATTTTTTGGTAATTTCAGGTAAGTAAACGATATAAGGTGATTACATCAGTTGTTTTCTATAAATATGTTTTTCTATATATTCACAAAAATGTTTTTAGTAATGCGCATACACACATATGTATAAATATATATATATATATATATATTTATGTATGAATAAGTTATATTTAATTCTTAGATATAAAACAATTCACACGTAATGATCTCTGGTAATATATAGTGTGCACTATAGATCTATATAAAAGTTTAGTTGCATGAGTTTTGGAAGCCAACTTAGTGCACACAACTATACCAAGCGAAGTTACTAAGATAAAACAAAACACTCTCAAAATGTCTCTCCCCCTTTCAATTCTCCTTCTATTGATATTCTCAACATCATCATCCTATTTCATCTCTCTCGCACATTCCAAAATTGCTAGACTTGGGATTTCGCCAAAAATGCTAAAGCATGCACCCGATGGACCGACGCAGAAAATAGATGACTTCGATCTTAAGATTTTCTATTTTAATCAAAATCTCGACCACTTCACATTCACACCAAAAAGTTACATGACATTTCAGCAAAGATACGCCATTGATTCCAAACACTGGAGTGGTGCCAAAGCCAACGCACCGATCTTAGCGTTTCTTGGTGAGGAGACGTCTTTAGATTCCGATTTGTCTGGCATCGGTTTTCTCCGTGACAATGCTCCTTATTTTAAAGCACTCCTCGTCTACATTGAGGTGCGGATGTGTCTCTACATATAAGTGCGGTTTGATAGTTCTTTGATTATGTTTGTATGTAAATAGGATATGTAATGCAGCATAGGTATTATGGGAAGACAATGCCATTTGGATCGGCAAAAGAAACATTGAGCAATGCAAGTACATTAGGGTATTTGAACGCAGAACAAGCCCTAGCAGACTATGCTGCGATTCTCTTGCACGTTAGGGAGAAGTATTCTGCCAAACACAGCCCTATAATTGTCATCGGAGGATCCTACGGCGGAAGTAAGTCCATGTTCCCCATCATATACAAAAATTTAAATAATCCTAACTAATATATATGTGGCTTGTGTGACATAATTACTCTTGAAATTTTTACTACATGGAATCTTGTTTGGAGAAAGAGTATTCTACCAAATAATCTCAATAGTCTAATGATAAATTTAAATATTTTTCCATAACAAAAAGGTATATATATGCCGACCAAAAAAGGTATAAACCCAATATTAATCATTACACTTTTGTTTTCATGGAACATAAAGTGTTAGCGGCATGGTTCAGACTAAAATACCCGCACATAGCACTTGGAGCATTAGCATCTTCAGCTCCCCTTCTCTACTTTGAAGACACTCGTCCTAAATATGGTTATTATTATATTGTGACCAAGGTTTTCAAGGTAATACTAAATATTCAACCGTTTGACCATATCACTGTATAAGAAGTTTTTGTTTCTATCACAATCAATCCATTCAACTATTCCGTTTTTAAAATATTAATTTTCTTATAGTTACAAGGTAATTGTAGTCTTAACTAATTAATTTTACTTATGTCTTTCTTCCTACTTTTCTTATATATCTCGCAAGGAAACGAGTAGAAGATGTTATTACATGATACGTAAATCTTGGGAAGAAATCGACAGAGTTGCGGCCAAGCCCAATGGTCTTTCAATTCTCAGCCAAAAATTCAAAACTTGCGCGTAAGACAGAAATATCTTAACCTCTTTTTCTTTTTAGTTAATATATGCTTTGCACTTAAATTCTTCTTTATTCTTTTGTCAGTCCGTTGAACGGAAGCGTCAATATCAAAGACTTCTTAGACTCGGTTTATGCTGAAGCTGTTCAATATAATCGAGCTCCGAGTTATTGGGTGAAAAACGTTTGTAACGCAATCAACGCCAACCCATCTAACCGTACAAGTGATTTACTCGACCGTATATTCGCTGGTGTTGTTGCTTTAGTAGGCAACAAATCTTGTTACGATACCAATTTGTTTGTGCAGCCTACAGACAATAACATTGCATGGAGATGGCAGGTAATTTAAATTTTACCTTAAGAAGACATATTATATAACTCGATATAACTTAATACGTATTTTTGTTTTTCTTAATGTTTTACCGTTAAAATGAATAATATTACATGAACGATCTTCATATAGAGTTGCAGCGAGATAGTGATGCCGGTAGGATATGACAAACAAGACACTATGTTTCCAACAGCACCATTTAATATGACAAGTTTCGTTCATGGCTGTGAATCTTTTTATGGTGTCCCTCCTCGGCCACATTGGATCACAACTTACTTCGGCATTCAGGTTTATATGCACTTAATTAATTTATTTTTTAAGTTATACTATATATTATGCTGACCAAAAGATAAACTATATATTATAATAACTTTATCCGATTTGTGACACAACCCACCTAAACCATTATTATTATTATTATTTTTTTGTCTCTGAAACACCTAAACCATTATTTAAGAACATTGTTTTCAATTGGATTTTCTGAGTCTCACATATATATATATTTTACATTCTTTTGTGTTTGGTAATTAAGAATCATTTCTTCTGATTTTAGAGTCCCCAATTAAAGGTTGTATGTTTAATTTTTTGGTGTTTTGTGTTTGAAAACGAAAATGGAATTTTATAGGTCTTAAGGAGCAAAGGCATTTCATTAGAGAGATTGTACATACATCTAAACAAGGAATCAATAGCTAACTAAGGGAAGAACTAATCACAAGAAAGTCTAATTGCTAATCACAATGAAATCTAAATATCTTATTTACAGATTTGGCTAATATTGCTACTTTTTGCTCACTTTTTAATTATGATTTGCATATTTTTATCTTTTTCAAAGTTTACAACAATTATAGCATATTTGATAGAATTGCAGAAAATGAATGCATCATGGAATTCATTATAAAAGTAGATTTAATGTTTTGGATTTTCTTACATTCTATAACGATTTCCTATTTCTAAGACAATTATAATTTTGAATGATTTTCTTGAAACTCCTTTTAGATCATTTATTTGTCTTTTCTTTGGGGGAGACATCATTTACGAGCTTACATGGATAGTTATAATAATAAGTGGAGCAGTTTTTTTTTTTGTCTGTTTAAAACATCCATTAAAATCCAAAAGGCTCTCTAAAACAGAGCAAGTCCGGATACATAGTTTACTCACATCACATCTAATTACAACTGAAGTGGAGCAGTTTAATAGAATCATAAAATTAGGGTGGAGAATGACTTAATGTTATCGACTATATTAATAGTTTAATAAATTAATTAGCTATAACTTATTATTAAATTTATTATTGCAGGATGTCAAGTTGATTCTTCGAAGATTTGGGAGCAACATCATTTTCTCTAATGGATTGTCAGATCCTTATAGCGTTGGCGGGTACATAAACATCTCTTTTTAATAAGTTAATTAAAGGTACTATGGCTTAATCAATGTGTACGAAGGTTTTATGGGATTTTCACTTATTTTCAGAGTTTTGGAGGATATTTCAGATAGTATAGTCGCCATCACAACATATAACGGTAACTTACTAAATTTTCAGTTTTGATGAAACATTTCTATATTTTATATATTCAAAAAGTCATTTAAAGATATGGTGAACTCTCAAATAATCTCAATAATTTGTTTTTTTTTTCAATAAATGTTTATATATAAGGTTCACATTGTCAAGACATTAGCTTGAAGAGGAAAGAAGATCCGGAGTGGCTGGTGATGCAACGAGAGAAAGAAATTAAAATAATTGATTCTTGGATTTCAACGTACCAAAATGATCTAAGAGAGCTTAACATATCAATCTAAGTATGATAATAAAACCCTTATATAATAAAATAAAAGAACTGGTAAGTTATATTTGCATTGGTCGAATGGTCTTTTAAAATGGATATAAAGGCCATTATTTATGGGACTGAGCTAGAATTTTGGGTCTTGGACTGTGGCCCAGTAGAATATAATTCAAGATTTCCGAAATCCAAAAACAAATCCAGTTCTTTGATGTATGAATTGTATGATTTGGTTATACTTACAGGAATCAAACCGGTTAGATTACTTTCTTTTTTCTTTTCTTTCTTTCTTCATTAGATAATTCGATATCTGAAATATAAAATGAATGCATCCATAATACTGTATGTTGCTCAATTTTATTTGATTAAAATTACTAGGTTATTTGGATTAAAGATAAAAAAACAAAATTATGGCATGTATATGTCAAGTATTGAATGAGAATTATCTATAAACTAATTGTTTTCGAAAAAGTTGTATTTGAAAATGGTTGAAGTCATAAACTACTATTTCTAATTTAAAACAGTATATTGTGAGGGTTATGAAATTTATAACCATTGGCCAATATTGTTAAGGTGGCTCAAATCTCCACACCAACCAAAAGGTCTGACCCATCAAGGTTCGTGGCATTGGCCAATATTCTTATGGTACAAGAAAAACGCTCGAATCTATAATAGTATATGTGTGCTCCAATCAGATGCTCTAATCAAAAGTCTTTGACAATGGTATCCGCAACATTTGATACGCAAGAAGAAACATTATATCCCAAATCCAATCAAAGATCTACTTCAAATGTGGTTTCGTAACTTGTTAACTAAGTACTATGGTCTGGTATAGTATTGTCAAACTCAGATATAAATGCCGTTAATACGTTTTCTTTTCCTTGTTTGCGTATGAAAAAATAACTCCTCTTTCAATTTATTTGATGTTTTGCCTAAATGCACATATAAAAAAATAAATTATTTTTTACACTATTAATTAAAAACAACATTAAATATTGAGTAAAAAGCTCCACACGTTTTTTTTTGAGATGTTGTTTACAATTAATCCTACAACTAAAACACCCTATTACCAAGGTTATAAAATGTAAAAAAACTCCTTCCAACCTTTACCTTTACGATTACAGATTTTAAAAAATTATAAACTTTTGTCTTTTGCACTTTTCCATACCTTGTAAAATTATATTTTGTTAACAAAATGAAGAGAATATCAAATATTTTGTAACACAACAAAAACTCTAAAACATCAATCAAATAAATTGAAAGAGAGGGGTACATAAATTGTAACCAAAACAGAAGTTGATATCAACTCATATATTGTCTAAATAATATATATATAAAAATACAAGACATGACAATAGATAGCATTATTAGAAAATCGGACAAATGTTGATGACAAGCCAAAAGTAAAGACATCTCCATAAATTTTTGGTAACAAGGAAAAAAGAAGTTTATAAATTTATGGGCCTCGAAACAAACAATAGAAAAGAAAAGACAATCATCCCAAGGAATGTGACACCACACCACCATAATAACTTAGCCACAAAGGAAAAAAAAGGTATTGCTTTTATTTATTAAAACATTATATAACCTCTTTAATATATCCGCAGTTTGTTTTTGTTAAAGATATAACCTTTTATTTGAAATGAATTGCTAAACTGAAAGCTCAATGGTCCAAACTAAATTATATAAAATTTGAAGATATGGTTCGTGAACTTGATAATGTCCTGAAATGAAATAAAAAGAAACTTTCAAACTTAGATTGTATTGTAATGGCTACTGAAACTTGGGTTGAATATATCTCAACAATAAAAAAAAAAAATTTCAAACTCTGAAAGAAATTCAACTAAATAGATCAAAAGTAAAACTATGGAATTGATTGGTTGAAGAAGTGGTTAGAAATTATATAATTATTAGTTTAAAATTTGAACTACAAAGATTTTTTTCGTAAAATAATGATTTTGAATTTTAAAACCACATTGTATTGGTTTTAAGGAAAAAATTGTTTTGAGTGAATGTTATAAAAAGATCACTAAAACTTGATTACGTTAATTTTATTTCTATAAATTTAAAAGTTAAAAGTTTAGCGGTCTTTAAAATTCTCTTCCCAAAAGAAAATTCAAAATTAACACTTAACAGATGAAATGACTTATAATTAAATGTCTAAGTTCTAACCATCCAATATTTATAGCTAATGTCCGTCTTACCTATTTTTCTTTTGTCTATAGACTCTCTTTTTCCCGTTGTCTCTCTTCCTCTATCTTTCTTTTGTAACTTTCAAAGAAAACTGCAATCTAATTTTTAAAAGGAAATAGGGTGGTAAACAACAATAAGAAGTGTATTTAACAAACTAACAATGAGAAAATTATAGTAGTAAACTACTTTTTTTAATACTATTATACCCTTAGATCTTTAAGACTCTCTTCTCTAATTTTAATTTTTAGTTCTTAAATTTATGTTTGCACTATTTATTATCTTCCCCTTCAAAACTTCAAATATCCGATAAAATCCACACACATATCTTAGAAAAGAAAATATTGTTGATTGCACATACCTATCATTTTTGGTGGACAAATAGACCTCTTTAAAAAGACTATCAGTGAGTGGTATAATTCCACTAAGCAAGGAAACTATATTTGGTATTGTCATTAGATTTTTCACACATTTTCTTCTTTCGGAGATGACGAACTGAAACCTATTGGATGATAACCATGTTTTTCTCATAAGAGATTAACCAACAACCATATTTTACAGAATAGTCTATCGACTTGTTAAATTCAGTGTCCATGAATCTTCAAAATCCTATTGGCTTGATCTTTAAAATTATGACCACATCGAAAGGGCATAAGAGATTCTTCAACTTCTCAACACTCCAATTTCATCTTCTTAAATCTACGAGACCATGAACTAATAGGCTAAGGTCGATAAGAAGGTTTTCATAAGAGGAAGAAGGTGATCACCATCCTACAACCAAAGATTTATCTATGGTCTATACAGTGCTCCACCGTCTGTCTAGCCTAGAACATATTTTAGAACATTGGTATAAATCCACTGACTTTTTGAATCAAGAAAAAAAGAATTCGACTTCACGAGATATAATCACCATAAAAACCTTTTGGTTTATTAAAACGTCAGAGATACGGATATTTTACTCTTTTCTCTTGGTCTAAGATCATGTTACATTGATATGTTTAAAATAATAACAATAAATTGATTAATAGAAAAGTACAGTAGAATCAATCGAATTAAAACACATGTGATATTGCGTAATATGCACAAGAACATCTTCTGTTTATCCACTCTGTTACTTTTCTCTCTCTCTCTTTTCTCCCAGAGGAGAAGCGACGACACTATACGAAACAAATCTCCAAATCTTTTGTTTTCATGAATTTCAAGACTGGTAGTTCGTAGCCGTTAACAGTTCGTGGATTGGTTCTCCATTTCTATGTCGTGCCCAGAAGAAGAAGAAAAAAAATGATTTCATTTTTTGTTTTCTGACGACGAGATAAAAGAGATCTTGTTGATACTTACAAGTCGGAGCAGCTATGGCGGCTGTTCGATTTACGACGACTATTCTGATTTATTTATTACCGGCGGCTATACTTGTTATTTTATCACCGGCGGCGGTTTTGTCTCACGGTTTTCCGGCGGTTCTGAAACTAGAAAGAGTGATTCCGGCAAATCACGAGATGGAACTGAGTCAGCTCAAGGCGCGTGACAAAGCCAGACACGGAAGATTGTTACAGTCTCTAGGCGGAGTCGTTGATTTCCCCGTCGACGGAACTTTTGATCCTTTCGTTGTTGGGTAATTTTTATTTTTTTCTCGTCTCTTCGTTTTTTTGGGGATTCATCAATTCGATCAAATTGTTTGGCCCTACAAGGTGTTCGATAGAATATCTGAATAAATCTCAGTCCTTGTCTGCCAATCAAAACTTCTTTGTTGTCTTGTGCTCGATTTAGACTCTTTTTGTGGTGGAGTCCTCGTTTGTCTTTTTTCTTGAACTGAGTCTTTGATTTTTGAACAGATTATACTATACGAAAGTGCGATTAGGATCTCCTCCAAGAGACTTTTATGTACAGATTGATACAGGAAGTGATGTTTTATGGGTTAGCTGTTCTTCTTGCAATGGCTGCCCTCAAACCAGTGGCCTCCAAGTAAAGTTTTCTGAAAATCTTTTATTATCTTGGTAGAGTTTTCTTAATTTTGTGATCTGAGATCAATAATAATAAGCTCTGCTCCTTTTGTTTGCAGATTCAGTTGAATTACTTCGATCCAGGGACCTCAGTAACAGCGACACCAATCTCATGTTCTGACCAAAGATGTAGTTGGGGTGTTCAATCCTCTGATTCAGGCTGTTCTGTTCAAAACAACCTTTGTGCTTACACGTTTCAGTATGGAGATGGAAGTGGCACTTCAGGGTTTTACGTCTCTGATCTCTTGCAATTTGACATGATTGTTGGAAGCTCTCTAGTCCCTAACTCAACCGCTCAAGTTGTGTTCGGGTGAGTTAATTTAATCGAATCCTTCGTTCATACTCATCAATATGAGCCATCATTGCTCTTGACTCTGTTGGTATGGTTGCTATCTGGTTAACAGATGCAGCACCTCGCAGACGGGAGATTTAGTGAAATCGGATCGAGCAGTTGATGGGATCTTTGGATTTGGGCAACAAGGAATGTCTGTGATATCTCAACTTGCTTCACAGGGATTAGCTCCGAGAGTATTCTCACACTGTTTGAAAGGAGAGAATGGAGGTGGAGGCATATTAGTTCTTGGAGAGATTGTGGAGCCAAACATTGTCTATACTCCACTTGTTCCCTCACAGTTAGATCCCTTTTCTCCCTCAAAGCGTTTCATTTTCATTAGAGTGTGATTGAGTAAGCATGATCTCAAATTTCAGGCCTCATTACAATGTGAATCTACTGAGTATCTCAGTGAATGGCCAAGCTTTGCCTATCAATCCATCAGTGTTTTCTACGTCAAATGGTCAAGGAACAATCATCGACACTGGTACAACATTGGCTTACCTCTCTGAAGCAGCTTATGTTCCCTTCGTTGAAGCTGTAAGTCATTTAATATCTCCATTGACTAAAACTCTGCAATTTTGTCTCCATAGGTTATTGATGTTTCTTATGGAACTTTTTCAGATTACAAATGCTGTTTCGCAGTCTGTTAGACCCGTTGTTTCGAAAGGGAACCAGTGTTACGTGATAGCCTCAAGGTTCATTCTCCTCTTTACTAATTTTCTTATCTCTTATTGATATCGATATGGTGGAAAAATCTAAACGTTTTTATGGTCCTGATATGATCAGTGTCACAGACGTATTTCCTCCAGTTAGCTTGAACTTTGCTGGTGGAGCATCCATGTTCTTGAATCCTCAAGATTACCTCATACAGCAAAACAACGTCGTAAGTACTTTTATACTCCACCTTCATCAAATCTTTTCACTGGAATACCGTTTTTTCGGTTGTTCTTGATTTAACATTTGTCTCTACACTCTGCTATCTAGGGAGGTACTTCAGTGTGGTGCATTGGTTTTCAGAGAATACAGAATCAAGGAATAACAATCCTTGGAGGTAACCCAAATCGAAAGCTTAAGCCTTTGTTAGTTGAAATCTACGTTTGGTAACACAACAGACGTTTTGTCATTTTTGTTCTGCAGATTTGGTTCTTAAAGACAAAGTCTTTGTCTATGATCTGGTGGGTCAGAGAATCGGGTGGGCAAACTACGACTGTAAGTCCAAAATAAGATTCAAAAGCAATGAAACGTTCGACACTTAGTTAAAAATCTCTCAACTTTGATTTTTCTCTTCAGGTTCGATGTCGGTGAATGTCTCAGCGAGTAGCAGCAGCGGAAGAAGCGAATACGTGAACGCAGGACAGTATAGTGACAATGCCGCGACGCAGAAGCTGTCTTTGGACATTAAGGGAAACACTCTAATACTCTTACTTGTGGTAATCAACATGTTCTTATAGCACACAGCTTTTACAGATTTGCTTTTTATGTAGTTTCTGTACAATGTTTTATTTGGTCGCCGGCGTGTTATTTGTGGTCGCCGGAGAGTAAATTCTACCGACCGGCGAAGCCAAGCAGAAGAAAAGTTAACTTGTTTGTTGTTGTTGTTTTTGCCTGTTTTTCATTCCATTTTATTATAGTTTTTGATGTACATAATTCGTTTTTTTTTACCTAGTGTTTGTGTGTATTGTCCTTCTGATCTAATTTTGTTTTTTTCACTATTGTTTCTACTAGTGCCCAATCATGAAAACATAGAGGGGAATTTGTTTTTTGGATTAAAAAAAATGGAATTTGATTTCGTGGAGGCTTCAATATTTAGTTCCCACCAAATTTTGTGATTCCAAATTTGAAATGATGAACATGAATCTTTCTGAACAATAGATTTTATTAGATATCGTTTAATCTTAATCTTAACCTGAACCGTGAGTAATATAAGAATTCTCGACAGATATTTCCATTTGTCAGATTTCATAGAAAATTTAAAACTAACTTTTCACCGTCTAGTTGTTTTCTTGTAGTGTATAATTTATATTATTATCTTTTATAAAAAGAAATCATAAACTATTATTGTAATTTTTCCTATAAATTATTTGGTTAGTTTGCTAATTAATCAGATTTCAAATTAATTTTAATTACTTGTTTATTTTTTTTTGACAACTTTTAATTACTTGTTATATTATGTTAATCTCATGATATGGGATTTTCCTAGTTAATTATACACCCAGACACTCTAGGTCAGGTAGAGTCAACGAAAGCCCTAATAATCTGACTACCGCCCTGACACAGACACTATCTTCTGCGTCATAATCATTAACTTCGTTTACCAATTATGGTTGATTCCCAAATTGTTCAACTGCATTAATTGTATTGCTCAAGTCCGGAGATTTGTCAACTCCGGTCCGATTAATTTTACCTTTGCCTTTGGTCGTTTTCTGCTCTTCTCAGTTCGGGTTTCCCGAGAATCTCAAAGTTCTAGGGCTTTAGGGGTTTTCCGTCCGGAATTGAATTTCCCGGATCTCATCATCTTCTCAAAATTGCTCGTCATCTGAGTTTTGATTCCTGAATATTGAGCGAGAATCTCATAAAGCATTCTTCGACTCGCCTCCTGGGTTTAGTTTATTCCGGCGATGGCGGATGAAAAGAACGGCGAACGTCTGAGTGACGCGAGCGACTACTCATCAGAGGATGAAGGAACAGAGGATTACAGAAGAGGAGGCTACCATGCAGTTCGAGTTGGTGATACTTTCAAGAATGGATCTTATGTGGTTCAGAGTAAGCTTGGCTGGGGACACTTCTCCACTGTCTGGCTCGCTTGGGACACTCAGAAATCGGTAAGCCACTTCACCTATTCGTTGCTCAGAGAATCAATTTAGGGATTTAGATAAGAGGGAAAGAAAAAAAGATCTGCTTGTGTTAGGGTTTTTTCCGTAGATGAATTGCCTTGTTAGGCTTGAGCTAACTTGTTGGCTTTATGTTAGTTTGGATTCTCTGATTATTACACTTTTGAGGTTGTTGGATTTTTGTATGATACTTATGGATGAATATCTGAATCTTGCTTTCAATTCATTGTTTGTAGCGTTATGTAGCTTTGAAAATCCAAAAGAGCGCCCAGCACTACACGGAGGCAGCCATGGATGAGATTAAAATCCTGAAACAGATTGCGGAAGGTGACCCGGAAGATAAGAAATGTGTTGTGAAGCTTCTTGATCATTTCAAGCATGCAGGTCCTAATGGACAGCATATTTGTATGGTCTTTGAGTATTTGGGAGATAATCTCCTGTCGGTTATCAAGTACAGCGATTACAGAGGTGTTCCTCTTCACATGGTTAAGGAGCTCTGTTTTCATGTTTTAGTTGGTCTTGATTATCTTCACCGTAAACTCTCCATTATTCATACTGATATCAAGCCAGAGAATATTCTTCTCTGTTCCACCATCGACCCTGAAGCAGATGCTCGGAAGTCAGCTACTCCTCTTGTTCTTCCAACTCCTAAGGACAAGACTGTTCCCGAGAAACCGGCTGAACAGGATAAACCCAAGAATTATACCTACAGTGCGGATTTGACTAAGAATCAGAAAAAGAAGATCCGTAAGAAAGCTAAGAAGGTGGTTGATCAAGGATGTGGCGGTGAGGAAGGTTCAGAGGAAAATGAGAGAGATTCTAACTCGGATGCGATGCCGAACGGGAATTCGACTGTTGAGAAGTCGGAAGAGAGTTCTGAAAAAGGAAAGGAAGCAGAGAATGGTACTCAAAAGAGTCGAAGCAATAGGAGAGGAAGTCGATCGAGGAGGCAAAAGTTGCTTGCGGATGTTGATCGGAAATGTAAGTTGGTGGATTTTGGGAATGCTTGTTGGACTTACAAACAGTTTACAAGTGATATTCAGACAAGGCAGTACCGGTGTCCTGAGGTTATCCTTGGCTCGAAATACTCAACCTCGGCGGATATGTGGTCGTTTGCCTGCATTTGCTTTGAGCTCGCCACTGGAGATGTTCTATTCGATCCTCACAGTGGTGAAAACTTTGAGCGGGACGAGGTAAATATCTCTTACTTGCTTTCTCATGTTTCGTTCAGTCACGATTGATGATGGAAGTTTGGTTTCAGGATCACTTGGCATTGATGATGGAGCTCCTTGGGATGATGCCGCGAAAGGTAAATTTGAGAAACACAGAGTTCTCTTTATCCATCAGTTATCATTTTCATGGTTTTTACTTGAAAACATTTTTTTCTAATGGGAGTTTGATTTGATGCAGCTTGCATTAGGCGGACGGTACTCGCGGGATTACTTCAACAGACAGGGTGAACTAAGGCACATCAGGCGGTTAAGGTTTTGGCCACTACGTAAGGTCTTAATGGAGAAGTATGAGTTTAGCGAGCAAGATGCGATTGCTATGCAAGACTTCCTCATTCCCATTCTTGAATTTGTACCTGACAAGAGACCAACAGCTGCTCAGTGCCTAACGCACCCGTGGTTGAACCCGGTTCCTAGATCGCTGAGTTCGTCGTCAAGTCAACAAAAACACAAAGAGGTAGAAGAAGCAACAAATGGGGATAACAATAAGGAAAAGGATGAGAGGGAAGCCATGGAGGTTGGTGTTGGCAATATCGCTATTGATGGTGATGGTTCAGAACTAAAAACCTCAGCAAGAGAAGGTCGACGACAATCTGCTCGCGATCGTCGCACTTAACATTACATAATCCCTGAAAAAAGTTTTGCATTTGTTTTCTTAAGAGTATCAATGGGATTCGAAGATTTAGATACTGTATTGTTTTTTTCTCCCTTCGTTATTGAAAACAAATGACTTAAAAGTTTTCATTCGCTTATTTTGATGATTCATTGATTTAACATAAACAAATAGTTCAGAGCATAGGCAAATACAATGACAAATCGTTTAGATGGAGAACACACACACACAATATTTATTGACCTCACCTCCCTCTAAGTACTAGTAGGGGACTAAATAATATTCACCTGTAATACGATGTAGGTTCAAAAGATTTTGCGTTTACTGAGGTAGGAATACATGAGGAAGAAGGCGACTGCAGCGCCTATGATGATTCCTCCCGTTGTTAGCCAGAAAGCAAACTGCATAAACCCAAAAGATGTTAATAATGGTTAAAGTAATGCTCGTTGTTTATATTTATTGCTTGATGACGGTTTATGGCTTACAGCTTGTTCTTCAAGATAGGACCTCAAGTTCATGCCGAAAATACCTGCGTGCATCCGAAACAAAAGGTATAAAGACATTTACAGTGGAGAGAAAAAACATGTTCATAGGATTAATAATTCTGTCACAAATCAGCAGCGAAAAGAAAAAAGCAAGCTCTAACACTGTGAAAAAGGTTTGAGGAAAGATTGAAAGGTTTGTGCAGATACCTGCGATGAGAGCACCGATTGCAACACAAAATGTCCCGACCTGAAGAAGCAGCTCGAATCTGCTGACCTCAAGCCTCCGAGAACTGAAAAAAACCCAACAAAGGTATCATGGTCAAGAGTGCCTAATCATTAAAGAGAAAGGAGGGTTTTGTTGTGTTATTTTCAAAACCTTAGATTGACAGCAATTGAGTCTTCCATCTCCTTTGCAGAATCTAGAAGTCTTTCTGCTTGTCCATGGCATGACTCGCACCTGCACATAGAAAGCCATATCGTTTCACTACAGAACATATTGGTATATGCTTCAGAAGTAAAAGAGAGACCTTTGCAGATAGTTCTCCAAGAGCATTTCAATTTCCTCCTCTTCTTCTGCAATGATTCAGACAGAAAATGAATTTCGATAAACTCATCTGTTTGTGATGAATGTTACGAAGGAGAGTTTTGCAGGCTTACCCTCAGCAATCTGCTTATCTGCGGGCAACGTACACTCCATATCATCGTTTCCTCTTCTAAGTGTGCAATTTCTTCCCATGATGCATATACGACGTATTTCATGTGGATCCTCTAAAAGATCCAAGAGCATTTGTCTAAGGGCTCCAGCTCGTGAGCCCAATTCAACCTTACAATAGTTTATAAACAAACAAAAAAAAATCAATACAACGGAACGAACATTAAGTTCCTTGAAGCGAACAACTGCATCAAGAATATACATACATAAACAACCAAATGAAGTTTACCAGTCTTTGCTTGCTAATACGAAGTTCCTCCAATATATCAGCAGTTAAGCGATTAGGCAATACCTCAAGAAGCACTTGGACCTGAACCAAATGGCACAAATACAAAAATTAAGAGCAAAGGCAATGATCAAAAGGCATAAGCCAGTGTTTGGAAAAAACTACAGGGTTTCATGCCAGAACGTGCAAAGGCTTTTCCATGCTCAACTCTTTAATCACATGCTCAGTTAAATGTGGTATTTACGACAGAGTGCAAACTTCTATCAAAAGGAAACTGAGTGCATCTCGAAATGGCAGATTCATCCTCTATAGCAAGACTCAGTTTCTTTTGGGGGGTAAGAAAAGCAACCGAACCGAGTCATAGAGAATTCACAGTCCAGCAATCAAGTGAAGAAGATCTAACTGAAATATACTCACTAGCTTTCATACTCACACGGGGTTCTATGTTCATAAGCCTTTGCTCTAACCGTTGTATCCTTGAGATTAGCGCCGATTCAACAACCTTTCAGAAACCCAGAGTAATGAAAAGTCAACACCAAGATAATAGGAATTACTATGAACGAAAGTAATATAGGGATGAAAAGATATAAGATATGTTTGATTAATTTAACGATATGATGGGGTGGATTTATTTGGTGGTCATGAGCTTTTCCTTCTCTACAAAGTACATTCTCTGTCTTCTCCACATAAATAAATCATCATCCCATCAAGTTATTTATGAGCCAGACCAACCTCGAGTTCAAATGGCATAGAGGGTCCTCCATTCATACTTCTTGGATTGAGGCGGGGCATCAATGTATCTACAAAAGCCCTTCCTCCTCTTCTGAAAACATTTTGGGCTTACACGAGTTAACTTAGATTGGGGGGAATGATCTGAAGAACAGGAGATATACTGCTACCAAGATTACCGGTTATAATCAAATATAAGGACACGGTCTCGCATTGCAATTGCTCGCAGGGAGCCCAAATTTAGCAGAATTGCATGTTCACGGACCTAAACAATAAGGTAAGAAAAGGTTTCACCACTGTCACATATAAATAAAATACAGGATGATGAGTTAGAGATGGTTCTCCAACTGCTTTTTAAGGTTTGGTTAAGGAATCTATCTTCTCTTGTTACTATGGAAGAACCATATGCACACAACTAAAGAGAAACGATTTGTTTAATCTATTTACCAATAGAGATGGCATCGAATTCGTCATAAACAATGAAGGATCAACGCTTCGGATATCTCTTGGGCGAAGACCTGATGAAGATAAAAGAGAGCAAAGTTAAAATTTTGTTACCAATATCAAGATCAAATGTGCATAGTAATCTAATAGTTGAGATATCGCATTAGTAGACTGTAGATAGTAAACTTTGCTCATCAAGTAGAAGAAAGAACATATTTCACCCACCACTGGATTTGAGTAGCTGTCGTCTGTTAATCTTCCTTGTAGATATGGCTCCAGTCGCCTTCACTTCAACAACCTTTTTTTTTTTCCCAGACAAAAAATAAGAAATTTGGTGAGATACAAGAAGTGGCAGTTTCAACCAGAGCTAATCATAGCTTTGAGATTTAAGTAAGAAGTCACTGTTGTGTGACAAGCTTTCAAGGATGCATATATGATATATTATCAATTCTATCAGAATCCTATGTACGATGATATGAACATAATCTTAGTCTCCTAGACATGCAATTCGATTTTCTATAAGCTGAAGAGGCCTGTGTTCGTGATTGATTAGAATTCATGGTAATCAGAAAATAAATAGTTAAGAACAATTTCATTTTCCAGTA
The DNA here is from genome assembly GCA_900116095.1 of Euclidium syriacum. Taxonomy (NCBI): domain Eukaryota; kingdom Viridiplantae; phylum Streptophyta; class Magnoliopsida; order Brassicales; family Brassicaceae; genus Euclidium; species Euclidium syriacum. The sequence continues at coordinate 10,454,646 of FPAK01000006.1, forward strand.
TGAGCAAAATAAGAAAAATGAAACCTCGTAAACCGGTTCACGAATCCCCAGTGACGTAGAATCACTTGACGAAGAAGAAGACGAGGACGAAGAATTGATCTTCTTTGCATCATCTTTTCCTCCGTTTTCTCCATCACCAGTACTGGCACTATCATCGTCGTCGCTAACGTTTAGGGTTTCGTAATCGTCGACGAAGTCCTCAGCGGTCGTCGGAGACTTAGCTAAACACTTCGATCTCGACAGAACCTTCAGTGCCTCAAAGTAGATCGGAGTTCTGTTCAGCGCCGATAACTGGAGAGAAAAAGCAGGAGAAGGAGGCCATACTGATCCAGGAAGAAGAAAATGGGGAGATGGAGACGGATGCGAAGACTGATCGGAGGAATTGAAGCCAGAAGAGAATATAGAGTGAGATGGAGTTAACGCCATTGTTGGTGGTGGTGAAAGGAAGCTTTGGTCATGGAGATTCTTCGTTGGTTTAGAGCTTAAGGATAATTTGCATATCAAAACAATATCCAATTTTTACATAAATTTACAATAATTTAAAAGCAAATACGCGCACCCCACTCGTATAACACATGAAGAAAGTGCAGTTTTACAAAATCTTTTGTTTTCCTAAAACAAAGATTTTCCAAACAAATAAGTATTTTATTTTCTTAAGAAACAATTAAGCTTTTTGGATTATTGAATAAACAATTTACGGTAGTTGACAGTTAATTCTGTGGTGGAGAATTAGTTTGGGAATCTGAATTTCTCATACTTTTACGAGAAAACTCACGATATTGATATTTTCACCTGTGAATAATATTATGTTGCCACCTGTCCAATTTCATTTGTGAATAGCTAGAAGATATTCGTTTTGAAAAGGGGTGTATTTGTTCTATTCAAAAGGTTTAAGATACCTTTAAAAGAAAATAGATTATCATGTAGATCACAAAATGAAACATGATTTAGTACAAGGACTGTTTTGTAAAGGGTAATGAGGTGTTGAAATTATTTTTTATGAGAGAAGGAAACAAGGGCAAAGAAGAAAAAACCAGAGAAGCTCAGTGGAGGACTATTATTAAGAAATCTACAGTTGACTAGGAGGAGATTAACAAACTCACAAGTGATGCAAAACAAGAGAGGACAAGGAGGTATGTATTGCGGTACACTTATCTTCATTCTCTATGGCGTGAAAGAAACAATATAAAGCATGGTGAGAAACCTTCAATACCGAGAAAGTTCATTGCAATGATCGACAAAGCGTTAGAAACGGTTATGTACAATCCAAAAAGGTGGAGACATGAAATTGGAGAATGGCAAGCAGTTTTGGTTCACTACCCAAATGGATTCATGATAGTGAATTAGTAGTGTTTTATTTTCAAAAACAAAGTTTGCATCGACTTAAAAGTTTAAATAGAATCTTAGTATGTTAAAAAGGAAAAATCTAAATAGAATCTTTATAAATATTTGATTTCTTATGCAATTTTCACCACCACATCCTTCATATCACTACCACCAGCATCATGTCTGTCAACACCACAACCAACACCACTATGATTTCCATCCCACCACAACCATCACTGCTATGATAGTGACCGTGATGGCCAGAGTTGGAGACGGTAGGGAGACACGCATCAGCTAAATAAAACATGAAGTTTTTTTCCTCTTTATCTCCCAACCTTATTTCTGTGTTGGCCTTCAACATGGCGTGTTCCATAGTTATCAGTTCATATTTGGTAAATCCATGTATATGGTTTTGCTTGTGAGAAGGCCTCTCTTGAAAGTGTACATGCTGGTGGAGACATTACAATAAGAAATGACTATCATGAGGTAGTTTTTCGTGAAGGAGAGCTATGCAAAGAAATGAGTCATGCCAACGGCAAATGAGGTAGGCTGAAACACCTCATCCCGGTCATCTTTAGACTGCGATCAAGGCATTTCGGTTTGGGTCGCATCATGTCCAAACCTCCTGATTGTTACCTCATTTTATATTAATCAATCTATCGAGGTTCAATCTTAGAATCTAGTCTATGATTTTCACTAGTAATCTTAAATATAATTTTTTGATATACTAGTGTCTAAAAAGGAAAGAAAAATTGATATGATCTGATAAGAAAAAAAAAATGATATGAAAGGAGAACATGAAGATAAAATAGAATATAAAAAAATATACGATTGATGGATCTGATGTAGTAAAAAAAAAGAAAAAAAGAATGAGAACATGTAGGTTCGAATCCACGCTTCCTTAAAATTTATTCTCAAGATCTATGACCACTATACCAAAGGAATATTATTGAAATTGATGCCCCCAAATTCTTTATGAAATTTGGCGCCTAAAGTAAGGGTTTTATGGGCTTTAGCTCAAGGCCGGCTCTGGACTTGTGTGATTTTTGTATTGTGTGTTATGTGTTGTATGTTGTAGCCAGGAAATCCCCTTACATATATAGGGGTCTAGGGTCACATTCCATCCATTGCAACCCTTCATTTTCTCCCTTTCTTAATCAATCTCCACCACTCATTTTGTAAAGATATAAGGTTGCATCTTTTGCCAAATAAACACATCTTTTCATCAAATAGACATCTCTTTTCATCAAGGATCACCTGTTTTCACCCATTGGATATGTATTTTAGACATCCTAGCCACCTTTAACTGCCTCGGCCCACTTAGCTCGGATTCTAACTAATCAGTCCACTTTTCTGGGCCAATACTCAATCAGTTCGTCTAGCTGAGTTGAGCTGCCGACCAAATCTTCTAACTGGTTCAACTAGTAAATCCACCAAATTACAACATGTGTGCTAACTACGACCACAATTGTGAGGAATAATTAATATATAGATTGATCTAAACATTGTAGGGACTGGTTTCATGTAATACTATATCGGTAAGTTATATATAGTCCACTATAGCATTGATACATGTAGAAGAAAACTGATTAGAAGTTAATGTTTGATCGAGAAAAAATAATAGTTTTTATATATTTCTTTATATCACGCGTAGATGAGTTGAGATTATATTTTAATGAGAAATAAATAAATTAGAGAATTTAATTATTTAGACATATTCTCTCTTGGTTTGTTGTCTGAAATTTTATCTGCAGTCGTGACTACCTGAATCAAATGGGATAACAAGTATTATGATCAATACATACTCTCTTGTAAGCATAATTTACATGAACCCTAAGATCTTTAAACAATTTAATTGATCACATAATATATTCGTAAAGAAGGGTTAACGAATGACCTCCGTTCATTGTAATGAAGAAGTCTACGTGAACAGTTTCCAAGACTATAAAATGAAAACGTGATATTTGTGATAAAAATTTAGAGTTTCTCTCCTAGACTACAAATAGTTCTTTAATGTTGTGTTTTTGATGCATTTATTATGGACTAACGATAAATTTTATAGACGAAAAGAAAATTCAATTATTCATTAATTTTTTTTAAAGAGTTAATCTCCACCGTCCATAAAAAAAATATTGATTTGGAATAAACTTATTATTTCCAATTTAATTGATTTACCAAATATATTAAATAATAGCTATTTCCAATTAAAACTATAAGATCACACTATTGGAAAATTGATATATGAAAATATATATTACAACTTTGACTACTATTGGAAAATGATATATGGAAATATTAATTACAACTCTGACTAAATACTCTAATTTAAAGTAAGAAAATTATTCCAAAACTGTTAGAATCAGCTGATGTATTTAAGCTTTACTTTTTTTCTTCAGGAAGCACACCGGTGCAAACTTCCAAAAACCTCCAATGATTTCTCTCATCAAGTAAAGACGTCGCTCAACTTCTACCATCTTTTACGTAATTTCCATCATATAAGCTTCAGAATATTTGAAAAACATCTAACTGAATAGTATAAAACAAAACTCTAATCAATTGTGAATTTATGCTCTAGAATTGTTCTTGTTTTCATCAAAGTGCATATGACTTGGATCTAGTCAACAGAACTCTACGCCAAATCAGAAATAGTTTAGATATATAGTTTATCTACCATTTACATCCGAAATCCAACTAGATTGATCATTGATCTATTTCCATTTAGATTGTTTGGTTTGATTATATGGTCATCCCTATCTATTTGGTTGAATAGACCAATAAAGTAGGCCCAAAACATTTTAAGACCCAGTAAGCCCAAAACATGTCTTCCTCGTGTAGGCAATCTGCGGATTCTAGGTCGCCGACTTGCATAATCTGAAACCGGCGGATTATTTTCAGAGAAATCACAGAACCTCACGCATGAACCGAAAACCCGACCGCCTCGACCGCCAGACGCACCAGGTAAATCGCATAAAGTCGCGCGCCTCTTGGAATTCACATCGCCTTGACAGGTTCAGGCTGAGATCTTCCATTCGCCTGAGATTGCCTTGCGCCTAGGTACGCTTTGGTCGCCCTTTTTAAAACTAAGATTAGTAAGTTTTTCTGAAGGATGTGTTTGAATTATCTGGTAATTCTGAAAGTTTCCTTATTAAAATTTTGGTTTTTGTAGGTTTATGATGAGTCTCTAGATCTTATTCTGTGAAGATTCTCAGACTAGTTTGTATCCTTCTTCCTTGTGAGTAATTTGGATCACTTGATTGACTTTCATAAGTATTTGTAGATAGAATGATTCTTTTATGACTTGCTTAGCTCTCTATCTGTAATCTATTACACGCACTTTTAGCTGATTCCCAAAGTTTTGTTTAAATTTTCAGGAGAACAATCCAAACAAGGAAGAGGAAACCGATATGGTTTCGTCTCGTTAGACTCGATCCAAGTTTCGGTAGAGAGTAGTATAAAGCAATGGGAGATGGAAGTAGCACCAGATCCAACAGCAGCGAGAAACCAGAGTGGCTGCAACAGTACAATCTCGTCGGTAAGATCGGTGAAGGCACTTATGGTCTTGTGTTCTTAGCGAGAACCAAGACTCCACCTAAAAGACCAATTGCCATCAAGAAATTCAAGCAGTCAAAAGACGGAGACGGAATTTCTCCGACTGCAATCCGCGAGATCATGTTACTCAGAGAGATTTCGCACGAGAACGTCGTGAAGCTTGTGAACGTCCACATCAATTTCGCAGACATGTCTCTATATCTCGCCTTTGATTACGCCGAGTACGATCTCTACGAAATCATCAGGCACCACAGAGACAAAGTCAACCATTCGATAAACACTTACACGGTTAAGTCTTTCCTCTGGCAGCTTCTCAACGGATTGAACTATCTCCATAGTAATTGGATTATACACAGAGATTTGAAACCTTCGAATATCTTGGTTATGGGTGATGGAGAAGAGAATGGGATAGTGAAGATAGCTGATTTTGGTCTCGCTCGGATATACCAAGCTCCATTGAAACCGCTTTCAGATAACGGAGTTGTGGTCACAATCTGGTACCGTGCACCTGAGCTGCTTCTTGGCTCGAAGCATTACACAAGCGCCGTCGATATGTGGGCGGTTGGATGTATATTCGCGGAATTACTAACTCTCAAACCTTTGTTCCAAGGACAGGAAGCGAAATCGTCTCAAAACCCGTTCCAGTTAGACCAGCTTGACAAGATATTCAAGATCTTAGGCCACCCGACGATGGATAAATGGCCAGCGTTAGTTAACCTTCCTCACTGGCAATCTGATCTTCAACACATTCAAGCTCACAAATACGACAGTGCGGGTCTCCACAACGTGGTTCCCCTAAATATGAAAAGTCCAGCTTACGATCTCTTATCGAAAATGCTGGAATACGACCCGTTGAAGCGGATCACGGCGTCACAGGCGTTAGAGCACGAGTATTTCCGGATGGATCCTCTTCCGGGGAGGAATGCGTTTGTAGCGAGCCAACCGATGGAGAAGAATGTGAGTTATCCAACTCGTCCTGTCGATACAAACACAGATTTCGAAGGCACGACGAGCATCAATCCGCCTCAAGCAGTAGCAGCGGGAAACGTAGGAGGAGCTCATGGAATAGGCGGTAGATCAATGCCGAGACCAATCGTTGCACATAACATGCAGAGAATGCAACCTCAAGGTATGATGGCTTATAATTTCCCGGGTCAGACAGGGATGATGCCGAGTGTTCCGATGCAGCAGCAGCAGCAGCAACAGCGTGGGATGGCTCAACCGCACCAGCAGCAACAGTTAAGAAGGAAAGATCCTGGAATGGGTATGTCTGGTTATGCACCTCCTAACAAAACCAGACGTCTCTAAGAGTGCATTACATAAGAAGGTAAAACTCGATATCGAGTGCCTCGTTTGAATCCAGAAGAAAGCGTTGCGATTTGCTTTAGAGTAGGGTTTTAGATTATAATGCTAATGAAGCAGGTGGGTTGTTGCTATTCATATGGACGAATTCAGTAAATTTGTAAAAATAACTCTCCAAGTGTTTTTCTTAATGAGAGCAACTATTTATTAATCGTTGTTTCAATTTTTATCTTTGTTTAAAAAGCACCATTTGAATCAACTTCAAATTGATAAAAGCTAAACAAGGAAGTAAATTTGTTTAATCATGCCTTCGGAGTCTGCCTAAGAGCTCCTCTCATTCTTTTACTCTTTTCAAATTCTCATGATGTTGCATTTGTGAACAGTTGGATTTGGTACGTATTTGTTGTTTTGGAAAGGTTAAGATACTTCTAAAAAAAGAATAGATATGTAGGTCACAAAATGAAACATGATGTAGTACAAGGACTGTTTTGTGAAACGGGTAAAGAGGTATTCGAATTTTCTGGTGAGAGAAAGGAAATAAGGGCAAAGACCAGAGAGGTTCAATGGAGGACGATGAAGCGAAGCAGCGAAGGAAACTTGAAGAGGAAACAAATTCGGATGAAGGAAGAGACGAAAAATTCAATTATTACCCCTCGCATCATCCCCCGCCTCCGCCTGATGAGGTAGGACATTAATTTTCGCCGGTGACTGAAAATCTCCGTCGCGTCACTTTGAGCTTAATTACTGCTAATTCTTGCTCTTCGTTGTTCGCATTTCTCTCAGTTTAAGTTTAGTAGGGCTTTTCAACTGGAAATTAAAGAGTCGAAAGTTCTGTTTGTGCTTTGTATTGGCATTGATTGTTTCATATTTGTATGTTCTGCAGCTATTCGAAATTTCTACAACAGTTGATCCTAGCTATATAATCTCACTGATAAGGAAACTCCTTCCAACTGATTCGGGCAGTGAAGAATTTGATGAGGAGCGACATAACCATCACATGTTTGCCAATAATGTGGTTCAAGGTCGATCTGGGAATGAGGTTGTTGACACTTCCAATGGTTATCCAGAGAACATGGACATTGGAGGTGGTAATAATAACAAATCCAGTCCCGAGGAGAGGAACAAGCTGAGTTCAAGTCAGGCACCTGAAAAGTTTAGTGGGTCATCAATGGAAGAGGCTTGGGAAGATCATGGTTGTGTTTTGTGGGATCTTGCGGCTAGTACAACTCATGCTGAGCTAATGGTAATGTATTCTAGACATTAAAACGCCATGTAGCAGCGCTGGTTTGCAATGCCCTATCTATCAACTCATGTATTGGAATTGAGACTGCAAATTCAGTTTGCTATTTATTTTCTTATTATGGCTTCTGGTTTTTCAGGTACAAAACCTAATTTTACAAGTCCTTCACGCAAATCTTATGGTTTCAAAATCTGTCCGCATTCGAGTAAGAAATTCAAGTTCTTTACTATAAATGGCCAAGTCTAATCAGTTTCTATTTAGTTTTTTCCTTATTGAATTGGTTCTAAAGTTATCATATTATTTTCATTTTGATTTGCAAGGAAATATGTCTTGGGATTATTGGGAACCTAGCTTGCCATGAAGGTCTGTTGAAACATATAGAGTCTACAGCTGGACTGGTTAATATACTTGTGGGGCAGTTGTTTCTTGATGATACCCAATGCCTAAGTGAAGTTTGCAGGCAAGGAATCAATATGTTATATCAAATGTAGATTCATGCTTGAGAGACAGCTGGTTGGGTTATCTAACTAACTGGCATATTTTTTTTTCCAATAGGATACTCACTACAGGTCTCTATGGGGCTGGATGCACTGTTTGGGCCGAGTGTTTGCACTCTGATGATATACTTCGCCGTCTTTTGTGGATTGTGGAAAATACCTTAAATCCTCATCTTATTGAAAAGGTAATTTCTGAAATTTTTGCTTGTAACTTGTCATTCTTGCATGTGTATTCATGTCCCTCAACCGTTTTCTTTGAGCTTTTGATCATCTGGCTATTTTTTTAATTTTTTACATCATCTCCATTTTTCTGTAGAGTGTCGGGGTATTGTTAGGTGTTATAGAAGGTCAACCGGAGGTTGGACAGCTATTGATCCCTCCACTAATGACTCTGGGTTTGACAAGCCTCTTAATCAATCTTCTTTCTTTGGAAATGAACAAGTTCACTAAAGAAAGAAATCCAGAGAGGTATGGAAGCATAGTGTTATTGAATGTCAATCCCTTTATTTATTGACAAAAAAGGAAATAGTATTGAACCTTGTGTGTAATTTTAGGTACCCCGTCCTTGATGTTATTCTCCGAGCTATTGAAGCTCTTTCTGCTTCAGATAGCCATTCTCACGAGATTTGCTCTAGCAAAGAACTTTTTCAACTAGTCCGTGATCTTATGAAACTTGAGGATAGAGCCGAGGTAATTTTAGGTTTGATATGAAGCTTTGGATTGAGTTGATCTGAAGTTATTGTGTTAATATGCAAGATTTTTGCTGTAGGTGGCAACATCTTGTGTTACTGCTGGAGTTTTGATCGCAAATATGCTGTCAGAAACAGTCGACTTAATACCAGAACTATCGCAAGGTAAGCTAATTACTTTACTTTTTCAAAGCATTCTCAAGATTTCATAGTGTTGGTTCTTCATGTCCTTTACATGATGACACTGTGAATTTGTGTACAAGCAGATTTTGCTTTCTTGGAAGGTTTATTCAGTAGTCTACAATTTGGTTCGGATGACTTAGAAGCAAGAAGAGCAATTTGGAACGTAATTACGAGGTTACTTTCAAGAGTTAATGAGTCTGAGATAAGCGCAGCGAGTCTAAGTCAGTACATAGTGGTTTTGCTAAACAAATCCGATATAATAGAAGATGATCTTCTCGATATCCAACTAGAAGAGGAGTCAGAAAACTCATCCCCGTCAGGCGCGCGAACAATTGCTGTATCCACTTTTATATTCCTTATGTTGCTCTTTTCTAGATTCTATAAATTTGGCCTGTACAGATCTCTTTTGCTGACCTTTAGCAACAACAGATACAGAAGATTGAGTCGATGTTGAACAACTGGAATGTTTGCATGAATGGGGAGGAGTGTTCCGTAACGAAAGCTGATGTTGAAAGATTATCAGTTTGCTGTCACAGATATCTCGAGTAAGCTATTCTCCATCTCTAGAATATATAAGGATTGTTTTCAAAGTGTAATCCCAATTGAAAGTAAAGCTTAAATTTTGTTCTCTTTCTCAATTGTAGATCGATTCGATAGCAGGATCCTAATTCATGGGGGACAAGTTTTAATCTTCTCTACTTGTCATGGTCAAGCAAGACGTAACACATTGACACATCAAGTCAAGAGATCGCCGACGTATTCAGGTTAGAACTTGCGTGTCTATCGATTAGTTAGGGCATAGTCTGAAATATGTGTACACAAGAGTGAAAAGATGTTCAACAATCAAATAATCCTCACATTTCTGACATAATAAATCTCGATTCAGTTTTGAAAGTCAAATGAGCAAAACAAGAAACATTACAATCTAGAGAACAATAATATTGAGAAGTAGAGGGATCAAGAGATGAGAGAGATGCCAGAGAGCAAGAGATTGTCTGCGAGAATCTTGTTAGCAGCTTCGGTTGGATGAAATCCGTCCCAAAAGACATACTGAGTTGCATTACTACATGTTCCTAACGATTTCGGGTTACATAGTATTGATGTCTCTAGTAAACCTGTTCCACAACAAGCTCTTCTTGCCTCTGCAAATCCTGAATAATCAACATACAAAAAGAAATTACACATTTTACTTATAACAAAGTGTTTTATGCTTTGATGTAATAACAATATATAAAGTACCAAATTCGGATGGTCTGGTTGCGAGATCATAGAGAGGTTGGTAAATATCAAAAACGACCAAGTTGAGTCCATTGAGGTTTCTCTTGAGATCTAGCGACGTCGTATTGAGTTTCCTGTTGAAGGAGATTGCGTCGTTGTTTAACTTCTCCGAGCATCCACCCTCTTGTGGTCCCGCCGCTGTTATAGCTGCCGGTAGACATCCCAGCGGCGGAAGCGTTGTCACTCCTATCCTTCTTGCTCCTAACGAATACAAATTCTACGGAGTCCCCAAACAAACAAACAAAAAAGATCTCAACAATTTTGTAGACCAATGCTATAAGTGTGGGTGTCGAATATCAAGTTAAACAGATTTACGAAAAATTTGTAAAAAGAAGTATATAGATGTAACCTGAATGAAATTGGAGTAGGAGAGGATGAGTTGATCGGAGAAATCATCAGGTGACTGGACTTTGTAGAGGAGAGGGTTAATATAGTAGTTTTGTATAAAGTCACTACTCCCGGCGCTGACGATATAAATACCATTGGAGATTATGGAACTGGCGTTTGCATTATTGTTTGAGACTGCGATTTCTTGGATTTTGTTTCTGTAGTCTTTGTAATGTTCCAGCTGTTCCGGCAACGATATTGCACTCTTTTATAACAACAATAATAAAAAAAAAAGTCAGAAAACCTTAGAAGCCGTTTCAATTATTGAATTGAGTTCAATATAGAAGGTGAAAAATATGGTAACTAACGTAGAGCTTGGCTGTGCCATCGTAATAACCAGAAGCTGCAGAGGCAAAGTTAGCTCCAATCAAAAGGTTTTTGCCTTTTGCTTTTTTGCTTAGATAAGCTTGTGGGTATGATGTGAATCCAAGATTCTCAGCTGCACCATTACGTAATAAACCATTTCATTATTTCAATTAATATATGTGTGTGCATGTACTATCACATATACAGTTATATGCATGCACAAATATCGATCTTTTGCATGCATGTACATTGTTTTCATCACATTTATTGTCAATAAATTGCTACATGCAACTACAGTCCAACAACTATATTTATCTTCCTATGAAATATTTGCAGAAAGTCATGTTACCCAACCATATCATCCTTAACAAAAAAAAATTGCCCAAAATCTACGAATAGTTTGAGATGGCCTGTTTCTTAATAATCATTTAAATTATAATTATATGATTCTAGATCGTCTCTCAAATACATGCCATGATGTTCAAAAGGTCATTTAGTTTAAGTCTGCATGAATGATACATATCCATGCATGCATGCATAGTATCAATTTGCTTCACTCAATTAAAGTAGTTAGAAAAAACAAAAACAAAAAAACTTACCGGTGAAGTCAGTAGCTAGTTTCCCATTACAGAAGCGTCCGGTGGGTTGATGGGTAGTGAAATCTCTGCCATAAGGAGGGAAATTAGCTTTAACGATTGTGTATATATTATTGTTGTTTCCCACATCAACCACCGAATCTCCAAATATGAACATCGATGGAACCAACGGTTGTGCCTTCATCACCTCAACAACCATTAAAGATCCAACCACTACTGAAAGAATATTTAACCATAACCTCACAGAGAAACCCATCTTTTTTCTATTCAAAAGATGAATAAGATTATAATGATGATGATGAAACTAAAATTGTTTCTGCGTTTGAATATGAGTAGCATGCATGAGTTTGTATGCAGTTTTGCATGCAAGGGGCGGGTGTTTATATAGTACAAACAAACATTTTGGGGATTGTATTAAATGTGACACAATTAGGTGTACTAAAATGTTTATAGTGATATGTCTCAATATTGGCCATGAAGAAAGTGAAAAACTAAAAACACTTAGCAGAGAGACACATTGAAAGAAAGTAGTTGCGACGGGCATTGATTTGGGCTTTCATATTTATGTAGTTCAGTTACGTTATGTGTGCCATTTACTTGAATCCAACACTTGTCTTCCATGCAACTCTCTTAGCTCTATACGGTTTTTGCACACATACGATACACACGCACGTATATATGTCCTTGAAAATTCGCTCTGAGCTATTTCGTCTTTTGGAAGATAATTTTGTGATTACTAATACTTGGATGACATTTTAACCCTTTCCCTTTGCCCTAAATGAGTCTTGACCACATTTTAACCGTTTAGGCCATGGGCTTGGCGCGTTCCAAAATTTATTGAATTATTAACTAACCGATTTCCATCACATGGTGAAGACTAGTATTACAATGCCCACATCAGTGGCCATATTGAATATAGTACTTCAATACCAATAATTTTTCCATTCTTTTCCCCGAGGAAAAAATGGATCTTTATCCACGTAAATATTTACGATCATATAATTTTTGGGCTACTTAAAGGATGAGCTTGACCCCTAGAAAACCTTTCAGATACATTTTCTATGTATAGTTTCATACGCAAAGATTCCTTCCATTCGTTAAATGCTTATCCCAAGCAAAATTTCGTATTTTCAAGATCCTTCATCACAATTCTTTATTTAAATATTCCACTTTTTGCGAAATCTATTCAGATCATCAGACTTTGAATGATGTTAGAATCATTGACATACAGTGCAATTATAATAAATCATTGCCCAAATACTTTTATAATCTAGACTGACATGGTCATTCTTGTATGCAATAAACGTTAAAACTTTAGGAAAATAAAATGTAACCAAACATCTTAGAAGTATTATGTAAAAACTAGTCAGCTAATAAAATAACTTCGCTAGTCCCTCATTCGGATAAAACCAGTTAAACTTATTAAAATCTCTTGACTTGGTCGAGGTAGAAATCTATTTTTTTTTTAAAAAGCGACACAAAAAGTTTAGTCTAGAATTAGATAATCTTCTGAGGCGGTCTAAGTTGCTTTGGCACTTCACTGAAATTCTCTGTGTCTACATCAGATTGAAACATTGGTCTCTTCCCCATTTTCCACACAATCCCTTCTGCCAGATGCTCTTTGTTTGGTGTTAGCATTACAAAGTTTGGATCAGCTCTTTGGTAACTGCAATTGCCACAGAGAGTAAACCAAAATAAATAAATACAAAGATCAAACTAGAGATGGTTCATCAGATTATGCACAAATGGACTGACCTGGCTTCCTTTAGGTTATCAACACGGAGACCAAACCCACAAGATGTCTCTCCAGTCCTATGATTAGTTGTTGCTGCATTAAAAAACGAGCCCAACATATTCACGTATCAGTAAACTCTATAGACTAAGGAGCTAATATGTTCATCTAGATAGATTAATTCTCAAAGGCAGCAACTGTTTCATCAATAATCTCTATATTAAATGGAAGATTTCTTTTAATCAAGAAGACACACCTGAAATATTGAACGCGAAAGACGGTTTCCACCATGACTTGAATGCTAATGACAATGTTGAGCTTAGAGCTCCGACTTTACCCTGCAAATATCCACAGATTGAGATACTGACTTCTATTATAAACCGTTTTTTAGATTATGACTATGTTTCTTTCTACCTTCAGCAAGAAGTTTTTATTGGCCTGCCAAGACGCAGCCATCTGCAATGATGAGTCTGATGCTGATGCCTTGGAATCACCATCAACCCTTCAAGATATAAAGACACAAATGAAGCTATGTTTCAGTGCAAATAGAAAGAAATAATATTAGCTCAGAGATGTTCGCTACCTCGTTTGTAACTCAAAACCTAAGTCGATGTAATTTGTGATTCCAACTACTTCGTTTTCTTCAAATGGATTTTTCACCTGTTCAGTCCACCACAGTCCATTTCAAATTGACTCAGAAGTTATGAGTAATCCTTATAAAAGGATGCAACACAAAAACAAAAAAGAGTAGTACCCGTCTTTGGACCACTACGTGTTGGTAGAACGAAGCAATAAACTGCATTTAAGAAAGGATAACAAAATCAGCAAATGCTACAAAATGGAATACTGATACACATGGACTTTAAAGGTATTATTAATTAACCTGAGAGCTTCTCGCCAGTTCAAGGCCAAAGTTGAAAGAAGGGCTCAAAGGGCTCTGTGACCCTATTCCATATCCAGCAGCACAACTCCAGTTCCTTAGGTCTCTGTACTTTTCCACATCTTTGCTTTCATCTATAACAAAAAGTCACATGATGAGTGTTGATGCCTACTTTCTTTCAATCACAGATTCCATGTGTGACAAGATCTGTTCGAACAGGAATAAAAACAAAAGTACAGACTTACTTAGCGGCTCATACTGCACTCCTACTGTCAGCCTTCCCATCTTGCTTACCAGCCATGCACTCTTTGGCAATTCGTCTTTCACTGAATTTGTGAAATTAAAAGGTTCAGCATATTGTGTACAAACTTGCTGAGCAGTTTGTAATTTTCATCAAGAATGATTTAAGTAAAAGACGGAGAAAGAGCAGAGGAACAAGAGGTGCTTAAAGGAAAAAGGAGAGACAGTAGCTCCGAGAGATAAATTCGTTGAGCCATATCTCAACCCCATGATTCCGAATTCTTCAGAATCTTTTTCACTACACAAACACCAAATTTTCATCTTCTCAATACTACATTATAGGAAAACAACAAATCTTTAGTAAAATTATGACAAGTATCAATGCGACTTACCTTTTTTTAGTAAGCAAAGGATACACTGCAAATGCTCCAATTCCATATTTAGGGTAGTAAGCAGAAGACCTCATTAGCAAAACCCTTAGAGGATGCAAAACAAAAGAATTATTTCATTACGCTGTCATGAGGATGAGCTTGCAAGAGATATCAAAGTAGTAGCATTGAGATTACGGATTCGAGGTAGAAACAGAGAGGTCCACAAAAGTATGGGGATCATCAACATCACTGCACATCATTTATAAAAAAAAAAAACAAAATTGAGCAATATTCTAAATTTTCAACAGCAACTTGTAAACTGTGATCATATAGAATTACCTCTGCCAGCGAAACAGCGCGTTTCCAACAAAATCTCCTTCCCTTCTATGATCTAGAGGGCCTGAAACCTTAATACTATTTTAAGGAAAATTTTAATTTGTACTATTCCCAAATTTTCGAAAGTTGCAGAGTTTTAGTGACATCATCGATTTATAAAAGTAAAGAAGGGAAGAGTTTTTCAAAGGATACAGATGCAACCAAGTCGACATGAGGGTCATCAATAGGCTTTAACAAGAACTTTGCAGAGAAGTGATTTGCTTCTTCAAAGTAATCCTCAAAGAGACATCTCGATGCAAGCTTCCCAAACAGCAAATTATATGAAGATTCCAACATCCTGCATCATCATCTCAATGCAATCATATGAAACATTCCTCTAATTATGGACATAATTAAGCCTAAACACTAAACACATACAGTAAATATAAAATCAGGCGTCTAGTTTCCAACTCAATAGAAACCCAAACTAAAGATATCGATGTATCTGGTTGATTTTAGAAATCCGATACTAATACAAGCCACCGAAATCTTAAGTTTCTGCAAGCGCAAACTCATATTTACTAATACAAATGCATAGAACCAAGAACAGACATGAGTATAGAAGAGAAAATCTAACCTGGTACGGGCGGAGAGAGGAGGGTAATCAAAGAGTGGAGGGACAAGTACCACCGGAGGCGGCGGTTCCTTGCCCAGAAAATACCCTAGAATATTCCCCATTACTAGACAGATAGAGTTCCTGCTACAGAGGGAGAGAGTGTTCTTCGCTTCGTAAAAGCAATTGTTGAATGAGAGATAATTAGTGAATGGGAGCCAAGACGACTTCAGATCTCTCACCGCCGCTACTCTCGCTTCCTACACCGTTTGAATATTTCAATCATATTTATAATTTAGAAAATTTGCTTGATGGGAAAGGAAAAAAGAGATTGGTGATAGATAAAGTGACAATAAACTATAAAATAACCAAAATAATCGATTAAATATCCAATTATATTCAACATTCAATATTCCGATAAAAATAAAACAATTCTATAATACTTGCTGAGGGATGGCTTAATAAGTTAAGTGTAATATAGACTCTGCTTGGGACAAGAAAAGAAATTTGGGAGAAGTTTCATGAGTTCTTAGATAGGAGTATTTTTGACTTAGGAAAGAATGTCTTGAGAATTTAGGGATCACCTTCTTCAACCAGTTAGGATCACATAAAAGTTATTTGGTTTAGTTAGTAAAGTGGTCAAACTACCCATTCCATAGAGTGGAGTGAATAAGATTAATACGTAGCATTGCTTTCTATCTAATTTTTATTCTTATTTTCTAATTAATCTTGATGTGTGTGGAGAGACGCATCTCGTATCACTATATTGTGGAATGTTCTTACGTATATAGAATTCGTAGAGTATTTGTTGTATTTTTGGTGTTTCCGAGACACACTAATAACTTTCGATCCTATCTATTCATATGTAGGTTTAAAAATGTTAATACCAGGTTTCATTCATATATAAATATAAAAATGATGAAAAGAGAAAATAACTCCATAAACAATCTTAAAATATTTGAGTCAGACTTTTAAATTAAACCTTAATCGATCTTATTCATGTATTTCATCAATATAACAGTTCTATAATATAAATTTAATCTATATATCTAAAAAAGTATGAGATTTGTGTGAAACCATTCATAAAAACCCATCATAGATATTTATTTAATTGTGGACAAAAAGAGACAACAAAACATGTTTTATATCAGTGTAACTATGCCAAAGAGGTATGGACAAAAACATCTTTCTTTGACAAAGTGGATTTAGATAGGATTTTAACGACGGATAAGATGATAAAAGAAGCGAGAAGACTCAAGTGCTTACCACAAATTGGAACTCAAACTGAAACCCTTTTTGATTGGATCGGATGGAAGCTATGGAAATCTCGGAACAAGAAAGTGTTCGAGGGCAAGAACTTAACAATTGAAGCAGTCATGAATGAAGCGATCATCGAGGCGAGGGAATGGAGTGCAGCGCAAATACAACCAAAAAGGAAAAAGGAAAGAAAACAGAATAAACCAACCGAGATAACATCGGAGGAGACACAAGACAGGAAATTCGGATGCAACATGGTAATAGGCTACAAAACAGGCGGGACTGGGATGGAGTTTTATTGATTGGAATGGAAGAGGAATAACCCAGGGTCAAGGCAACATAGGGGAAGTTAGATCAGCGCTAATGGAAGAAGCTTATGCAATGGTAAAAGCTCTGTAAATGGCTAAGGAGATGGATTTTGGGAGGGTTAGGATGCGATCCGACTTTCTCATCTTGATCACGGCTATCAAAACGAAAACATACCCAAAAGAAGTATATGAAATTCTATCAGACATTGAAAGAATCACCAAAATCTTATCTCATATGAAATTTGAATTTGTTACAAGAAAGAAAAACATTGTGGTTGATAAACTAGCAAAGAAGGTTCTGCCTGCTGGAATCAACATTGTTATGTTGATTATGTTTGGTTAAAGTAATGGAAAGTTTGATATAGGACAAAAAAAAATATATATATTTAATTTAATTCTTCTATTTAAATATTATTTTGTCTCTAAATTTATTTTATCACATGTTTCTAAATAATTAGTTTCTATTGAAATTATGGTTTTTTTTATTCTATACATCCTTTTTTTTTCAAAATATAGTGGAATTCCAATTAAATTTATAACATGTTTCAAATAATTAATTTATCTTATTCCTAATTAAATTATTAAATTTACGTATTTAGTTACTCATGTTTCTATTTTTTTTTTTTTTTTAACATGTATCAAAATCTTATGTTATAACAACATTAATTAAAATATTAAAGACATATAAATTTCATATAATAAAATATAATAAAAAATAGTTATATAACCCATAGAATATTAGATGAAATAAAATCTCAAATATCATTAATTTATTGTTGATATTCAGACTATAATTAATCAAATCTTAAATAATGCTTTCAATATTAAATTAACAACAACATATTTTAAATTATTGGAATACAATAACAAAATCAGTATGCATCTCATCTCTTCTCTTCTTTTCTTTCTCCTCCATTCCCTTTCCTTTTCCAAGTTTTGCGATTGTTAGAATATTTGAATGATTGTCTTCTTTGGCATCAAAATTTTGCTTTTGTAAAACCTCTAACTTTTCAGCACCTGATTATGGTTTTTTCTTTCTTACGTCGTCGTTAGAAGGATGATTGGAATTTGGTATAATAAGATTGAGATAATAATATGAATATATAACCTTAATTAATGAACATAAAAAATATAACTATATAAACTAAAAAAAATATACGATTGGAATTTGACTATATAAAATTAGTTAATCAATTAATAAAAACAAATACAGTACATTTCTCATAATGTAGGAAGACAATTAAAGATTTTAAATTTGTTTAGTAGAAATTTGAGAAAGAGACCAATTGTTTATATAAAACTGAAAAATTCTAATTTTATTTTTTTAAAAATTAGAAATCGATTGTATTTCATTTTAATATATTTCCTTTTATAGTTAGTTTAGGTTGATTAACAATTTTTTAAAAAGTTCCAATATTAATATATAATTCTTTTTCTAATAGGATTTTTTAAAATGTCAAAATTTATATAATATAATTGTTTATAATATTTTGATATATATCAAAATTTTATCGATTTATTTAATTAAGATATTTTAACACGTGTTAAAATCTAGTTGAGTAAAATATAAAAGATTTGTTAGAAAACTTTTTGAATTATGAAAACGAAAAGAATTACAAAGAAATTGCTAAAGGTATAGTTTTTATAAAATATCAAATGTGTGAGTATATTTCAGTTATTATAAATTTTACGAAAATTTCCGAAAAAAAAAAGCTATAAATTTATTGGAGATAAAATTGTTAATACCTTAAGGTCCTTAACTATAAAAAATATTGGTTAACCCAATAACCTAACAACAACAACTGGCGACAAAAGAAGTCTGAAATTTGCAAGAAAACTCTTTCGGCTACAAAAATGAGTCTCTGCACCAGTAACGAAGGTAATCCAATTATCCTCCGCTTAAACTTCTTTTCAAGGAGTAAAAAATCAATTTTTTTTTATTAATAATATCTTTTAAGAGTCATTTACACAACAACACAGTTTTTGAAAAGATATTACACAAAAGCACAGGTGCTTGTTCAAGACACAGTTTTGGTACTGTTTGACCATTTTTATACCAATAATACCCTTGTGATTTAGAAACTGTTAAACAAATTGAATTAGGACTCTGTCCATCACCGCGTGTCCATAAATATTTAGTTTTGTTCTGATAATGAGTTATGCACAATTATAAGGAATTTATGGCCGATTTAGTTTTGTTCTGATAATGAGTTTTGAAAAAAAAAGTTTTTTATTAATTTTTAAAAAAGAAATAAAAACTCAAATGAAAACAAAATCTTTCCTCCGACCATGTTCCTCCGGCCACGTTCCTCCGGCCACGTTCCTCCAGCCATGTTCCTCCGACCATGTTCCTCCGGCCATGTTCCTCCGATCCGGGTTTGTGAATCGGCGGAGCTCAAGATAGAGGAGGCGGAGTCCAAATCTGAGTCTACGAGGTGAGATGGCTGAGCACGCCTGAGCAATCCATTTGGTCTGCAGTTTTGGGATCTACAAAAACGGGAGAGAGAGTACGGCGACTTCGATGAAGGAGCTGAGTACGCCGGCGTCAATGGAGGATGGCGGAGAGAAATGATAGAGCTTTCCGGATGGTTTAGATCGGGAGCGAGGTCAAACCGGAGTTCCCCGGATCAACAGTCGGTGATAGCCGACGACCACCGGAGGTCCGGGCTGTACAACCGAATCTTCAGAAAGTGAAACCGATCTTCAGTAGAGAACGAAGCAATTTTTGTTTGGTTCTCTGATTTTTTTTTTTTTTTCTGTTTTTTTGTTGTAATTCTTATTGTAATGTAACTAAGCCTAATTTTAAAATAAACCTAAGTTGTTAAATAGAAGGAGTAAAGATTCTGAGGATAGAATTGTAATAGTAAGTGAAAAAACTGTCTTTGACAAGTTGCTGTGCTTTTTTGATATTATTCTTTGAAAAACTGTGTCTAGGTGTAAATAATTCTATCTTTTAACCAAAAGAAGTGGATAATAAAAGCTTGAAGGCCGTTTATGTTCTTCGCTCTGAAACTCCCCCCTTATACCCTCGATGAATTTCTCTAGAGTAAACCTCTTCGATTTTCCTCTTAGACCAATTGTGCTTTCGCATCCCTCTTGTATTTTCGTTTCTAAACGTAAGTTTTTCGAAGGTCTATGTCCTTCTCAACCTATCGTTCGCAATTAAGTAAAAGAGATTGATAAATTTATTAATTGTTCTTCCATTGTAATTCACAGCTACTAGAAACTTAAACCTAGATTACTAGGAACCATAATTTTCTCTAGAGTTTGTCTAATTGATGAAATTGAAATCTTGGTTCTGATTCCCTGATTGGGTTTTCTCTTATGAATGAAATTGTTATTCTTCTTTGTATTCAGAAGTCGGGTCTCACTTCTTGTTCCTATTCATAGTCATATAGTTCTAAAATTCCTTGGTCTGTACATAATCAGTGGTGTATGAGTTTGATTGGAGTCTCGAGAGAGTACACTATCTTTAGGACTTGGTTTTATGATTACTTTCTTTAGAGTTTTGTTATTCTCTACTATTTATATCATCTCGTGCCTCCGTTTTGCATTAACAATTGATAATGGGGATTTCAGGTTTTGGTTCACGAACCTCTGCGGCTGACTATCCTTCTATCTTGCTGCCCAGATCAACTCAGTCAACTCAGACTATTGCTAAAAGCTCATCAGGTTTGCACTTATTGTTTCTGCATAATTTACATTCTTTATTATCCTTGAATTTGGACTGAAGCATCTTTACTATGGGATTTCCAGTGTCAGTACAGCCAGTGTCTGAGGATGCTAAGGAAATTCAGTCCAAGGATATTAGCGGAGATTCAATACGGCGCCGTTTTCTTGAATTCTATGCCTCTCGTGGGCATAAGGTGCTTCCCAGTGCGTCTCTTGTCCCAGAAGATCCTACTGTCCTCCTAACAATTGCAGGAATGCTTCAATTTAAGCCTATTTTCCTTGGAAAGGTATACAAATATTATCCAACTGTTCTACCACATTTAGAGATTATACATTAGAGACTTGAAGATAATGTACTTTTTTAAAAAATGTTGCAGGTACCTAGGCAGGTTCCTTGTGCAACTACTTCACAAAGGTGTATACGTACAAATGATTTAGAGAATGTTGGGAAAACAGCCAGGCACCATACTTTCTTTGAGATGCTTGGAAACTTTAGCTTTGGTGATTACTTCAAGAAAGAAGCCATAAAATGGGCATGGGAGCTATCAACTAAAGAGTTTGGGCTGCCTGTTAACAGAGTTTGGGTTAGCATTTACGAAGACGATGATGAAGCTTTTGAAATCTGGAAGAATGAAGTCGGTGTACCTGTTGAGCGTATAAAGAGAATGGGTGAAGCTGACAACTTTTGGACCAGTGGACCAACTGGACCTTGTGGTCCATGCTCTGAGTTATACTATGATTTTCATCCTGAGAGAGGTTGCGATGATGATGTTGATCTTGGAGATGATACCAGATTTATCGAGTTTTATAATCTGGTTTTCATGCAGTATAACAAAACGGAAGATGGATTGCTTGAGCCTTTGAAACAGAAGAACATAGACACTGGTCTTGGTCTTGAACGTATAGCTCAAATTCTTCAGAAGGTTCCAAACAACTACGAGACGGATTTGATATATCCTATCATTGCGACAGTCTCAGAGTTGGCGAATATCTCATATGAATCTGCAACTCACCAGGAAAAGACAAGTCTAAAAGTGATTGCAGATCACATGCGGGCAGTTGTGTATCTCATATCAGATGGTGTTGTGCCTTCAAATATTGGCCGAGGTTATGTAGTAAGGAGGTTGATAAGAAGAGCTGTTCGGAAAGGGAAGTCTCTCGGAATAAAGGGAAATCTGAAGGGAGCATTTTTGCCAATAGTTGCTGAGAAAGTGATAGAATTGAGCACTTATATTGATTCAGATGTAAAACTAAGAGCCATACGCATCATTGAGGAGATTAGGCAAGAGGAACTTCAATTTAAGAAAACTCTGGAAAGAGGAGAAAAGTTGCTTGACCAAATGCTTAACGATGCCTTGTCAAAGGCTGAAGATAAACCTTGTCTATCTGGAAAAGATGCGTTTATTCTGTATGACACATACGGCTTTCCTGTGGAGATAACAACAGAGGTTGCTGAAGAACGTGGAGTTAGTATAGATATGAATGGTTTCGAAGTGGAAATGGAGAATCAAAGACGTCAATCTCAAGCTGCTCATAATGTTGTAAAACTGACAGTTGAAGAGGATGCTGACATCACGAAGAATATTGCTAATACTGAGTTCCTTGGATATGACAGTCTATCTGCTCGTGCGGTTGTGAAGAGTCTTTTGGTAGATGGGAAGCCTGTGATAAGGGTTTCTGAAGGCAGTGATGTAGAGATTCTTCTGGACAGAACTCCGTTTTACGCTGAATCAGGAGGTCAAATTGCAGATCATGGGTTTCTTTATCTTAACAGTGATGGGAACCAAGAGAAAGCTATTGTTGAGGTAAGTGATGTGCAGAAGTCTTTGAAGATTTTTGTTCACAAGGGTACTGTAAAAAGTGGAGCTTTGGAAGTTGGCAAAGAAGTGGAGGCAGCGGTAGATGCAAACTTGAGGCAACGAGCAAAGGTGCGTTTGAGTTTCATCTTTGCATCCCAATGTTTCAAATTGTTCTCTTTCTTATTTCAAATTCTTGATCCTTTTTGGTCAACTTTTCAGGTTCACCATACAGCCACCCATTTGCTGCAATCGGCACTTAAGAAAGTAATAGGGCAAGATACATCACAGGCTGGTTCGTTAGTAGCATTCGACCGCCTTAGATTCGATTTCAATTTTAATCGGCCCCTGAATGATGGTGAGCTTGAGGAAATCGAATTCTTGATCAATAAGTGGATTGGGGATGCTACACGTCTGGAAACAAAAGTGCTTTCTCTTGTTGATGCAAAAAAAGCTGGAGCCATTGCAATGTTTGGAGAAAAATATGAAGACGAGGTAAGAGACATGTCATTATCAACATTTTTATAAAGCCTGAAATTATGAGAACCACAGTAGTATCATGTATTTATATTTTGGTTACATTAATTGCAGGTTCGTGTAGTAGAAGTTCCTGGTGTCTCCATGGAACTTTGTGGTGGCACGCATGTTGGAAATACTGCAGAGATACGAGCTTTCAAGATTATCTCAGAACAGGGGATTGCATCTGGAATCAGGCGTATCGAAGCAGTTGCAGGTGAAGCATACATTGAATACATAAACTCACGGGATTCACAAATGACACGTCTATGCTCCATGCTCAAGGTAATTGAAACAAACAAGCTTTCAAGAGAATGTATCTAATGTATAATGACATATTTACTGCTTTCAAGAGACGAGTACTAACTTGAGACATAACCGTTTGTTGTTTGGTTTAAATGTGAAGGTGAAAGCAGAGGATGTTACAAGCAGAGTGGAGAATCTTCAGGAGGAAGTGCGTGCTGCGAAAAAAGAAATCTCAGACGTGCGTTCAAAAGCAGCAGTCTTTAGAGCATCTGTCATGTCTAACAAAGCATTTACTGTAGGAACTTCACAGACAATAAGGTAATAACACATCTATTTGTTTTCTTCGAAAGTTTGAGAAGGATTGAGACACTTAACATTATCTAATGAATGTTTTATTATTCCCTTTAGAGTGCTTGTTGAGTCGATGGACGACACGGACGCGGACTCGTTAAAGAGTGCAGCTGAGCATTTGGTAAGCACATTGGAAGATCCAGCAGCTGTGGTATTAGGATCATGTCCAGAGAAAGACAAGGTTAGTTTAGTGGCTGCATTCAGTCCTGGAGTTGTGTCTCTAGGAGTTCAAGCAGGGAAGTTCATTGGCTCCATAGCTAAGTTGTGCGGTGGAGGAGGTGGTGGGAAGCCGAATTTCGCTCAAGCAGGTGGCAAAAAGCCTGAAAATCTCCCAAGTGCTTTAGAGAAAGCTCGAGAAGATCTCGTGGCAACTCTATCCGAGAAGCTCGAGTAAAGAACAACTTCAAAAAACCACTATCTATTCAAATGTACAGAGAGATGGAAAGAGCACATTGCTTAATTTTTAGTTAAAAAGTGAATCTCATGTATAGATGGATACAAAATGGACAGATATTTCTTCTATCGATTCCAATTTCCGTTTATTTTAGAGTACAAAGTCGAATTTGAAAAGGAAATCAAACAAACAGTAATTACAACATGAAACTCAAACGAACTTACTCCGTGTGTTGAATCTTGGTCGCTTTTCCCTTTACGAGTTGCAGACCCAAAAGGAGAATCGGAGGAGAAACGGGTAGGCATAAAAGTCCCAATAATCCGAAGAGGTTGAGAGAAAAGAAGATGAGTGTTAAGGAACCATAAAACATAGCCATCTCGTCGTGAATCCTTTCGGTTGAACCGATGACCTCGTAGTAAGCACGCACGCAGAGAGCCAGGAAATAACTAGATGCCATCATGGTAGCCAATATTCCCATCATCCACCTGAAACTTACTTTCGATATCTCAAAGCTATTCAAATTGAAAATCTCATATTCGCCTCTCAAGAAAACAAATTGAAACAGACAAAACAGAGTAGCAACCATGAGAATCTGATATTTCACAGCAAACTTCTTGAAATCGACTTCGGATGCTATGAGTTTCTCGCTGAATCCCATCTTTTTCGCTGGAGAAAGAAAGAGATGGGAAAGGAAAAAGATTGAAGAAACAAAAGGTACAAAGAAAGTGAATGAAGAAAGGGAAAGCTAATTAGCGAGTGCTGTGCTTTATGACGCGATCAGTAAATAAAGAGATCGTAGCCGTTCAAAATTTTTAATCAACGGTGAGGAAGAAATCTTGTTTTTTTATAAAAAAACCACGTCTGCACATCGTTGACCTCATTTGACCTGACCTGTACGAGCATTTTCATCTCTCTCGAAACGGGGCATCGGAGCCATATACGATTGGTTACCCATTTTTCGAATATTTTTAACTCTACGATTCAGATTTTGATTATAATGAAAACAAGAAGTATCATTGGTATCCGGCACCAATGATTGTGCTTGGATGAACTAATTAGTGTGAAGATTGCGGTGTGGTTGACACATAGAATGAATCATCAAAATTGTTGAGAGCAATGCGAAAAGCAGATTATGGATTATTTATTTTTTTGTCTATATGTATGTATGAGTGGTTTTGTAAGAGTTGTTAAACTAGTAGTTTGTGGTTTAAGAATAAGTATATATAGCCATGATCAATGTAGCTGAGTTATTGCCATTATGAAATCTATAATCATAATAAGCTTTTAAATATTTTCATCGAACACTTTTGATATATGAAATATCCTAGGTTCTATAATTACGTGATTAAACAGATTCTGGTATTAAAGACAACCAAAGATGGTAAAATCAAGATACATTACCACTAAGCAACGAATACTTACCAAGCGATTCTAAACTACAATCTAGGCCTGGGCATTCGGTTCTTCGGGTTCGGGTTCGGGTCGGGTCTAGTCGGGTCCGGGTCTATTCGGGTATGAGAGTTTTTATCCATACATGTACTTATAGAGTTTCGGTTCGGTTCTTGTCGGGTCCGGGTCGGTTCGGTTCCAAAATTGTTATACCCGAAACAGATGGGTATATTTCGGATTCGGTTCGGGTCCATATATTATCGGTTCTTTTGGGTATTTTTACCCGAAAATACCCGTAATAACCGAAAAAAACCCGAAAATGATTAAACTAGTGGGCCTAAATAAGGATTAAAGAAGGACTAAACAGCAGCATCGACGAAAGAGACGGCTGAAAACCTAATTACTTTTTGTTCGATACAAACCCTCTAATCCCCTTAGTGTATTTCGTTCGGGTCTTCGGGTATCCATTCGGATATCGGGTAATACCCGGACTCGAACCGAAACCCACAGGTATGCTAATTAGAAACCCAATGGGGTAAAATGTTTGTATCGGTTCGATTACAGGTTCGGGTATTTTTGTTCGGGTCCAGATACGAGTATTCGGTTCCGGATATTTTGCCTAGGCCTACTACAATCCTTACTATATAAAACCCTAGATCTTCAAGTCAATCCGGAGAAACTGGTAGGCATATAATTCCATTTAGTTTTTTTAAAAAGAACTTAATTCCTAAGTATCCATTGCGAATTCATTTTTCTACTGACAAAAATAAATAAATTCCTATGTAACATTTTGGATTTTTCTGTCTTTTGTACTATTATTTGGTACACGAAAAATTGCAAATAATTGATAGCACCAACCAGTTGACATCTTAATTTTGTTGTTTTAAAATATGTTAGTAAAGGAAATTGTGTCTAATCCCTAATTTTCTGTACAATCACAACTTTAGGCTTTGATAGTTCTTTTTTAACTCGCTGTAAAGTTTTAAAATAATGTGACTTATATGCTTTACGGTATCAAAGCCTAAAGTCTAAAGTCACATCATAATTACGGTATCACATTATTAGAGCGACTTAAAAGAGAACTATCAAAGCCTAAAGTTGTGATTGTACAGAAAATTAGGGATTCAACACAATTTCCTGTACTAACATATTTTAAAACAACAAAATTAAGATACCGTAATGTGATACCGTAATATGAGAGGATCAGCTACAATAATGTGTACCGTAATTATGATGCTTTTAGTTTATTTTTAAAATGCTTTCAGTTGAGAAAAATGAATTAATTGCCAGAAGAAACAAGTAGAAATTTAGCGGAAGGACCAAAAAAAAACCCACCCTATAGTATTGCATTGTAGTTTTTATGCATCTGCTGCAATCTAATCTACCACATTTTGTGCATCGTCAAGGATAACGAGTTTCGGAGGATCCTTACCGTGCCACCTTTTATAAATATTTTTGTTCCTAGTTGTTTTAGCCTTCATCATCTGCTCCGCCTCACGCTGCAACTGCGGTAGAATAACTTGTACCGCACATTTCAGATCTGTCTTGAATATTTCTGGCACCATCCCACCACAAAACGACTTTATCACATCATAAAATCTCACAGGCGGCTTAGTAAACAAGACATCCTCCCCAAACTTTACGACCGAAGTTAGGACATCCAATAACCAGATATCCTTGAACGTTTTGTCCTCGCTTGCAATCCTTGCCTCGTTGTGCCAAGGCGGCATCTTTACTTTATCCTCGTCAAACTCAGCCGCCGAAAAGTATTTCTCGTTTAAAACGTCATCAGAGGACGACAATTCCTCTTCGGGTTCAGGTAAAGTCCAGTACGAAGGCGTTATGTTCCCCCACTTCTTTAAACCGCGTGTCTGTTCCAGTAAACCGGAATTGATTAGGAACCTAACCTCCGGTTTTGCTTTTTGGTTTTGTCTTTGATTGAGTTTCCACGAGATAAAAGTTGAAGGAGTTTTTTTGAGTAAATAGTCGCAATCACGGAGAATGTAAACGATTTTGCTTTTGAGATCGACGTAGCTTAAAGACCTTGATTTATAAGACTCCATTGCCTCGAAGTATTGGGTAATGATTCTCTTGTCACCCATCTCTATCACTTTTTTCACGAACTCACAACTCCGTCGAGTCTCTTCCTCCGAACAATTCGACGGAGATTCATAAAATTCCGTCTCCTGCTTTAGCCGAAGACTCTGGCGTCTCTTGCAATCATCCATGGTTGGTCTCTTCTCCATAAGGCTCTTTTGATTGTGATGATTAATTAAGACGAGTAATCGATTTATATACATAGGGGTTTTCTAGATTCCTAATTCTACATGAACTAGACGTTTTATCTTTAAAGCTTTTCTTTTCCCTCATGAGGTCGTTTGTTCTGATTCCTAATCCTATTTGGTTTGCTTATATCGCAACATTTTTTTTCTTAGAATGTCCCATAAGTTTTGGATAATTTCTAGCTTTGTGGGGCCATCTTTCAATAGCTTGCCACAATTTTTACCAACTTTTTAAAAAATATGATATTCACCTTGATAATAATCTTAGTCACTGCGATCACCTACACGATCCAAATCATATAGTTAAATCATAGGTCAATGTCATATTCATGGTTAATTCCGATATTTAGATCATGTGTTTATATGTTTAAACATTAATTATATGTGATCATTTAAACATTATGTTTTACAAGATTCATTAAATCATTTTATTATCCATTTGGATTTTAAGAAGGAAAGAAATACTATGAATACTACTGGGATCCTTGAGTAGAATAATATTATGTTGCCAATTTATTTGTCACACCAACAAGATTCATTCTCATGAAAAATCTAAAAAAATATTGATCTTCGGCAATCTCATTGTTTCCACCGCATATAAGACTCATCCCCAACGACTTGGCCTACGAACATACAATCTCACAAATCTTATCCTCTCACAGACGCATATACACTATGTGAAAATATATAAACGACGAAGATATTTAGAGACGTAACATATTTCGTTATAAATAAAAATTGTGAATCCCTAACCAACACCAAAATACGTGAAAAATAAGATGAAATATAATTACATGAAGAATTCGAAAAAAGAGCTAGAAGCAGAGAGAAAGAAAACATGATTGGCAAAATGAGAAAGATCGATTTCGGCTCTCTATGGTCTTCTTGATCCAGAACACTGTTGAATGATGAGTTAGAAACATATATGTAAAGGAGTTACTCCTCTCCTACATTGGGCTTAGCCAATGGTGGTATAGATAGATATTACTTGAGCTATTAGAAACCTTATTCGAACTATGCATCCCCATTCAGAATGTTTATTCCTTAAGAACAATTGGTAAAATGATAGGCACTTGTAAGTTGGCTTTGAGATGAAGAAACTGAGCGTACGAAGCAACTGAGCGTATCAATCTGTCAAGTGAGCCGCTGAAAATCGTGAGTGTTTTGGTGAGGGAGCTCGAGTATTGTGGTTATCTACTTTGGTTTTGTTTCTATGTCGTGTTGTGTTACAATGTAACCCAATTTTTTTCCCGAGGTTACAACGAATGTACACTTAGCACTGTTCAACTTCATAATGTACTGGTGTGGGATCTTGAAGCATGTTTTCATATGGCCGACGTGGTTGTCCCCGATTCAAGATTTCACGAGCATATCACTTCCATAGTGTCGTCGAGCTGGTCGATGAACACTCGGTTAACTAACAACTGATATGTCTCTTCTTCATTCTTCATGCCGAAGGACATAACCTTGTAACAGTACGTTTCTAGTAATGAACACCATATTTTTACGATCATCTAGATGCTTTGTGATATGGTTATAACCTAAGAAAACGTTCATGAAAACAAGAGTTTGTTTCCAATTGTTGCTTCTTCCAACCGATGTATATGAGGGAGTGGGAACTTGTCTTTCGGGTAAGTTTTGTTAAGGTTGGTGAAATTGACACAAACTCTCCATCTCATGTATTTCTTTTTGACAACTATTGGATTAGCGAGCCAGTCTAGGTATTTCACCTCGACAATGGAACCTGCTGCTAACAACCAATCTACCTCATTGTTAATTAACTTTTTCATGTTATGGACTAAGCTTTCTTCTTTTCTGCTTGATTGGTTTGAAAGTTGGATCTACATTTAACTCGTGGCATGTGACAACAAAGTCTAGCTCGTGGCATGTGACAACAAAGTCGATCCTAATCATGTCATACATAGACCTTGCGAGTGTTGAGACGTTATGGTCGAGGAATCTGAGGAGTTCCTCTTTGGTCCGTTGTTTTAGGTCGGTGCCGATCATGACGCGTCACTCTGGATAATTATCGTTGACTGAAATCTGCGCAAAACGATCATTTGGTAAAAGGGTTAGGTCGACTTTTTGGGTGAGAAGCTCTTCTCGCTGCTTATGTGGACGACTTTGGTTTTGCAACTTGGGTTTCGCGACGAAGCAGGTTCGCGACGAGAGTCTTAATTTATTCTCTGTTATGAAGCACGCCCAAAAAATTCTTTGATCATACTGTGAAAATTCCATTCAATGTTGGAAACTTGATGCATTGGTGGTAGACTGGTAGGTAGAGGGACTACTTCTATCGCGTATATCCATCACGTTCACCTTCTTACGTCGTATACTGTTGGTTTTGTAAACAATGCTGAACTGCACATGTTTGGTTATCACTGCAATGTGGATTGATAGTTGTACTATTCCGACTATTGATGTTGCTTACTTGCGGATCCTATTAGGGGATTGTTGGAAGGTTGGCTTGATGCACATATTTGCGATGTTCATCTTCTTTTGGGTTTCTAAATATACCAAATCTATCGATTTGTCGATGTCTACGAAAATTCATTTTAGCGTACATTCGGCGATATATAGTTCAATGACGAAGGAAGAGTCATTGTGAGGCATGTGCATCCTTTCGAGGTCGGCTGGTGTGAAGGCTAATATTGTTTGATAGTTGGGTCGAACTATCGTCTATGTAAGGGAATTTCCCTCTCTGGTGTTGTTTTATTGACCTCATGATATTGTTATAGGAACATAGCCCGCCCACTATAATGTTTACTTTGGAGGTTGGTGGAGGATATGTGTTGTCAACTAAAGTCTCTATTTACATGTCGGTATGTCAGATACATTCCTTGTTGGTCTTGAAGTTATTGTTCTAGGACTTATCATCTCTATGCTCTGACTTGCTAAGGGATTTGTGGTCACATGTGAATTTCAACTATCTCAATAAAGGAGTGGACAATATAATGAATTGGTTAGCTTATAAGTGTCGAGCTAACAAAAGAAAAATAAGAGAATAAAGAAACCAAAACCAAAAAGCTTGGAGCGATTTTTCTTTGGTTGCTTGTTAAGATAGTGAGTGTCCTCTTTTCAAAAGGATCTTCTATTTATATATGTGTATTGATAGTCACGACTAAATGAATTTTTTCGAAGAATATAAAAATTTTCTATACTTTTCTAGAGCTGTAATGTTATCACTAGCATAAAACCTTTTTTGATCTTAGAGTTTTGTGTTGAACTAAGGTTTTTAACTATCAGATAAATGATTTCGATTCGGATTGGGTTATCATGGAAGTGAGTCATTACACTCCAATAATGTCATGTAAGTAACTAAAAAGGTAAGATAAATTTGACTACAAAAATCCATCTATTGATGATGATCTTTTTATTGGATTTCATGTACAATGTTGTTGTTGATTACGTATTACAGAAAATATCTCTAACCGAGTGATGTAAAAAAAAAAGAAAAGTTCTCTGAGATGAGTATATTCTTATTACTTTGCTTCTGACTGTATATCTATCTAACCAACAAGATGTGGCCATCTGTCAAAACTTTTTATAGACACGTCCGTACCTAATCATTTACCCCCATGGCCGTGGTCGTCTTCCATTAAGGCAAAAGAGTTGTGTTCAAAATCAAAACCCTTAAACCTCCGCAACTCGTTAAAGGCAAAGTATCAGCCTTTTCCAGATATTTAGAGATTTGAAGTTTCTGGGCATTTAATATTTCATTCGAAGATCATACGGATTCGTGAGCATCCGAGAGGCAAATGTCTTTGTCCCTAAGAATTTCCCACATTTCAAATTTCGCCAACGATGGTTTCAATGGTGTAGAGCCGCGAAAGCAATGCGTAGCCCGTCAAAGGTTTGAAATTAGGTCGATTTGTTTCCGTAGAAACCCTGGTGTTGAATCGAGACGGATCCATTTGAATTCGGAGCTGTCTTCTCGGAATTTGAGAAACCGATGTGTAGGATCGGATGTGGTTACTGGCGAGATCTCCGGCAGATCGGTACCGGAGTGGGCATATAGCGGCTTGAAGGATGAGGCTTTAGTAGATTTGGAGCCGGAACTTGATGGCGACGGCGGAGACGACGATGGTGGCGATGAGAATGGAAATAACGGCGGTAACGGCGGAGGAGATGAAGGAGAAGGCGATGATGGAGAGGATGAAGCAGATAAAGCTGAAGAGAAAGAGTTTGGTCCGATTCTGAAGTTCGAAGAAGTAATGAAAGAGACAGAAGCGAGAGGGATTACGTTACCGGAAGATATGTTGGAGGCGGCGAAATCTGTTGGGATTCGGAAACTGTTCCTTCTTCGTTACCTCGATCTACAGGTTTGATTTTGGAGCATAAGAAAGTAACTCGGAAGAAATAGGGGGAAATGATTGTGATTTTGATCCTTGTGTATGATGATGATGAAAAATCCATAATTAAGGATAGAAAATTTGCAGGGTTCTGGTTGGCCGCTTGGGTTTCTAATGAGGACATGCTCGATGCTTCGAAACAGAATGCTTGCAGATCCTTCATTTCTCTTCAAAGTTGGAACCGAGGTTTGTCAAATGATTTAAAGCTAATACGAGTATTTTGTCCAAGAATGAGTGTAAAGATGTTTGTTCTACGGATTGATTGCAGATAGCCATAGACTCGTGTTGTGCAACTTTTGCAGAAGTACAGAAGAGAGGAGAAGATTTCTGGTCAGAGTTTGAGTTGTATGCTGCTGATCTTTTAGTTGGTCTTGTGGTTGATGTTGCTTTGGTTGGACTTTTGGCTCCCTATGCACGTATTGGGAAGCCATCCGTGGCACCAACCGGTTTATTTAAGGCTTGTGCTGCTCTTCCTAGCAGGTAATGTACTAATAGGTCTACTCTTCGGACTATTGCATATTGAGTTTGGCTGCTCTACTTATACGGTTTTCTTTTCGATTGTGGTTATCAAGTGTTTTTGAAGCTGAAAGACCGGGTTGTAAATTCTCGGTTAACCAGCGGATTGCAACTTTCTTCTACAAGGTAGATAGAAGAATATTGATTTAGTTTTCTTTGGAGATCTTATCTTACATACCTCGGTTTAAGTAACTGTTGTGGTTCTGGATGTAGGGTCTCTTGTATGGTTCGGTTGGATTCGGCTGTGGTCTTATCGGTCAGGGAATTGCAAATCTTATCATGACAGCAAAACGGTATTTGTTTCTCTCTGGTTTTTCATGATGTGACTGAGATATGCGACGGTTTAAGAGCTGTTCTTACTAAAATTTGGGGTTTTTTTATGTGAATAGGAGTATAAAGAAATCAGAGGAAGACGTCCCTGTTCCACCTCTATTCGAAAGCGCTGCTCTCTGGGGTAAGTCTTTACTTACCATCTCTTAACTTTGGACATGAAAAAACAAAAAAAACTCTGTAGAATCATTGAAGCTTGTTGGTACTTTATCAAAACTTAAGTCTTGAAACGTGAATAGACGTTTCTTAGAAAGTAAAGAACGTGAATTGGCATTGATACAAAGAATTGATTGTGCTCTCGATTCCTGGTGCGTGTATCAGCTGGATTGTTGTTGTTTGTAGTATTAGATTCCGATTCTATGGAGAGTAATTTAACTGCAGAAGTCAGAGATTTACTGTGAATTGTTGATCACACAGACTCACTCTCTTCTATATTTTGTGTTCTTTACCAGGTGTGTTCCTCGGCTTATCTTCCAACGCACGTTACCAAATTATCAACGGTCTCGAACGGGTGGTGGAAGGTTCTGCAGCAGCCAAACGTGTCCCTGTTGTGGCGATGGCGTTTACGGTTGGAGTTCGGTTTGCTAACAACGTATATGGCGGTATGCAGTTTGTGGATTGGGCCAAATTGTCTGGCGTCCAGTAAAATAAACCGGTTCGGTGGTTTATTAGTCCTGGCTCCGGTTCGCTTTTGTTGAGAACTGGGAAGTAAACCAGCTTAGATGTCTCCTCCGGAGATTCTAATCTGATAGGGGCTTTTGGTTATCTGAGTATCATTAGTGATTAGGTTATTTACCGAGAGCTAGAGATAGAATATGGTTCATGTCTGGACGGGGTTCTTCTAACCGGAATACTTGAGCGGAATTTTCCATTTGGTTTTTACTTTTTAATAGTTGAATTTCTCATGAAGACTCGTAGTTCTCCGGTTTATTATCCGATACTAGTATGCAATAATAACAACATTTTATTACCCTTAGCATCTGCGTTTTATACAGTATAAGTTACAAGATATTTGTAGTTTCCTTGATCAATCAAGTTCGGATGATCATCTTTTGAATATATATTTTCAATTTAGAAAAGGTTATTTAAAGTGCAAGATTGACATTTTTTCATAGATATCATTGAATAGAAAATCTAAATAAGGAAATCTAAATATGTTTCCATTATTGAATTTAGTCTATAAAAGAAATTTCCCAATCTGTATTCTACATAATCTTTTCTTGGCTTAAACACTTTCTTCTTCGAGTAGGGTTATTGCTTTTCGTCAAACATAATGACAAAGATTTCACAACTCACTCTTATTTTCCGTGACGAATTACAAACACACCACCAAAAATCAAACAAAAATTCTGATGATCTTAAGAAAAAACCATTGGATTCATTGTCAGACAATGACAGCGATCATCAGTTGACGAATTGGTTCGGTTCTTGCTCATCGTTCCAAATGCCTCTTCATTACCCGAACTTCACAAAGGAAAAGTACGAGACTATGTCGGAAGAAGAACTCGATCGGCTTCTCGAACTCTATGGTCTGCCTACAGATATCAGTGACTTGTCTTCTAAAAAACAATTCGCAGTCGGTGCATTCTTGTGGGAGAAGGAGTTAGATACTTGCTCGGCTAAGCATGAATCATTGAACCCGAATTCATCCACTGGTAATTTGAATGAGAGCTCTATGATAGGATTGATTGCGCTTTTCAAATATTTGTTCTGTTCTATGTCCAACAAATAAAATCCTAACTTTGTTTGGTTTAGTTATAGGGTTTTGTTTTGGATATTTTACATGGATACGATCGTTTTGACGTTTGACTACGATCTATAGTTCTAAAATCTAGTTATATATATTAAAAATCTACCAACTAAAACCTATGATAAAAAGTTCGGAATTCTCTTTTTTTTTTTTTGCATTATGGTACAATAATGGAACTGGAGATAGTCCTCATGAGGATCCTCCACCCATTGATTGAAACAATGAACTCTTTTTTCCATCACATTAATCAAATCATTCTTATACTTAATATAAATTGGAAGTGTTCCGTAGATAGAGCCACTCCCTAGCCATCTTCTGTTTGATAAGGTTGAGGACTATTCCAATCATGCTTAGAACATTCCTTTAACTCGAACAATACTCAAGAAAATCCGACATATCAAATGGGACATATTCCTCAATCATATCCTTATTCATCTTCTCTCTATCCAAGGCATATGACATTGGAAACAACAAACTTCTACTAACTACTTCAGACCTTGTAGATACTTGAAAATTTTCTAAGGAAACAAAATAGCCAAAGTCCTCTTACATGTAGGCATATATATGTTGAGAAGGCTTACACCAGTTTACGCAAATATCTCAAAGGAAGCCTTAAGACCATAGAACCATCACCAAAAGAACTATTGACTCTAGGCTAATTATGTCAACTAAACGTCATTTTTGGCCTTTTTGACGTTTGCGTGGATCGATACGTGGAAAGATGTGTGCGTATGACTCGTTTACCATATCAAGATGTTTATTTACCTTTTTTTTCTTTCTTTTTTTCCATGTTCTGAAAAACCTTTTTTACGTTGAAACTTGAAAGAAGGGAAAAGAAGAATAGTTGGTTGGTGGAGATATTAAAAGATTAATAAATAAATAAATATTCTTAGGATACTTTGATGGCAGCATCATTTGATAGATGGAGGATCCTCTCAGTGACAGCTTGGTCACTACTGTCATCCAACTGCTACATCCTCCACATCTTTTGTTCTCTTGTTTCTGTTTTGTGCCCCCCTAACATAATAATAATCATTAATCATATTTTACTAATGGTAATAAACTAATCCAATAATCTACTTTTAAACTTTGAAAAATCTATTTCTTGATTTGAAATGAATGTCATCTCTACAAAATAAATTATTGATGATAACAGATGAAAAAATTTAGTATTTTATTTTTCATTTATCATTATATTTAACTAAAATAAATGAAATTTGTTTTTATTTAATATGTTCACTATTTTGTCCAATATATTTCAGTAATCAAACTGAGAAAGTATTATGAATCTTTTTGTTCTCTAGGCCGACAACTTCTAGCCTACTCAAGCCGGTCCTTTTAATATTGTGGTGGGACCAGCTACACCAACGGCATGACCCGACCCGAATCAATAATCCAATTTCTCATTGGATTTGAAAATTCAATTGAATGCTTTGACCGCGACCGAAAGCAGTCAGTCATTTAAACAGAAATAAATGAAAAACTGAAATGAAATAAAAGAAGAAGTAAATATTACAGAGATAAGGTACAACAAGGGCACAGATTTTGACAAAATAGTCCGTAACTTATAAATCCTTCTTCAATTCAGTCCAAATGACTAGACGAGTAAAATTCGTAATTTTCGAATTCGTAATGCTTTGATAATTTGTAAAAATTAAAAATTTAGTCTGCATAAATTTATAATGAAACAGACAAAACTGAATTACACAAGATTGAATAGTCATAGTTGTAAATAAAGAAAATAAAAGTCGCTCCCCCGTCGCTCCCCGCAGGCTCCTCTCTCTTCACATTCGCCTTCTGCCGATCACTCACCTTTTGAATTTGTTCCTTTGGAGGTGCCATTTTCCGTTTCTAGATTAAGGTTTCGATCTCCGCTCCCGCGAATTGGCTATAGTTGAGCTCTAGTCTGCAGTTTCCGTGGTAGCTAGATCCCGTTTGGCGAGTTGGATCTGTCCGTGTGAAGCGGCGGCGGACGGTGGATCTGAGGAATCGGTTCCACCATGACAGGAATGAGAGGGCTATCTGTATTCATCAGCGACATACGTAATTGCCAAAACAAGGAGGCGGAGCGACTCCGAGTTGATAAGGAGCTCGGAAACATCCGTACATGCTTCAAAAATGAGAAGGTTAGGAGCTTCATATTTCCCCTCTCTTTCTGGGGACATTCCACTGTCTCCACTGTTGCTTATCTATCTTCATTGTTCTCAATTGAGTGGTGCGAAGTATCCACTGAGGTTCTGTATTGATTAGAGATATAAGAGGTCTCATTTGCAGCTACAGATTCCCCCGGGAATTGTTTAACCTAGGTTCCGATGCAATGCAATCCGATGTTAGAGCTAATAGGTTGATAAGGAGGAGTTAGAAAAGAATGCAGTTGATACAAAGATGCAGTCACTAGTCACTGGGTGAATCTTTTATCGGAAAAACCAGAGTTGCTGGGTGGATAGTTTGGAGTTCGTAGTTTTCTTATTTTATAGGAGAGAGGGTATGATTTATTGTTTCTAATCACAACGTTTGTATCTTGATAGGGAAGTATAGTGTCTGCGTTGTATAGCTAGCTCATATGATTGGAGATTAGCCATTAGTTTTACCCTTTGAAACATCAATACTGCTTTCTACTTGGAAGGTCATAAGGGTATTTCAAGTCTATAGATTGGAGACAATAAACGATTATTCTTTAACGTTTGTCCTCGTGATCTATATAAGAACATTGAATATTTGAAGATATTAAGGAACTAGAAAGAAATAAAGACTAGGTTGTAAATTCGGTTATGTAGTGATGATTGAAGGAAACAGATCTAGGTCATAGAAACATTTGAGTAGCTCATTACGAAGTAGATTAAGCTGTGTTGCTATAAGATGTTTTGGGTGAAATTCTAGTTCCATATTGTAAGTAGCAGAGCTGTAGCCGGCCTGAAGTGTTATGTGTGGGCAGTAATCAACACGGAATTTACTCTTTCTTTTTTTGTGTTTCATGTTATTAGTGAATTGATCATGCACTCTTTGACTAGTTTCTCTATCTTGTTTTCCGTTTGACAGGTTTTGTCTCCATATAAAAAGAAGAAATATGTCTGGAAAATGCTTTATATACATATGTTAGGTTACGATGTGGATTTTGGCCATATGGAGGCGGTTTCTCTTATATCTGCACCAAAGTATCCAGAAAAACAGGTAAGCCAACGTTTTGTTTGCTCAAGCAATTAAGTATTTCTTTCTAGGGCTAGGAGAAGAGAATAGGTGGGGTTATTTATTTGATTCAGTAGAGAAAGTTTCACTGAAGATCATGGAAAGCTTTATGTAGATATTATTTCACGCGCATTTTATTCAGATTGACTGTACCCAGTAAAGTAATGGAGACATGTACTAATATGCATGAGTTATTTAGTAACAACATCTCAACAACTCTTAACCAAGTGACACAAATGATACCACGTGTTGTACCCAAAGGGGTTGTTGCATTACCAATTTTATATTTTTTTATGCTCCCTACCTAATTTGCACGGTTTGAACGTATTATCCATGATTACAGGTTGGCTACATTGTTACATCCTGCTTGCTCAATGAGAACCATGATTTTTTGAGGTTGGCAATAAATACAGTGCGGAACGATATTATTGGTCGGAATGAGACTTTCCAGTGCCTCGCATTGACTTTGGTATGTGCTTTTTTGTCCATTTTGTGTTAAGAACTTAAAAATACTGAGGTATTTCAGATTAGGGGATGCAGTTAAGTGACTGTTTTAATGGAAGTTTTTGAATACATTATGCCTTTTGTGCTCTATAATTTTGTGATTTAAAGCCTTCGACTTCATTAAACTGGTGCTTCTTTTCTTTCTAGCTCTCTTATTTTTCCATGTTTGCTTTGTCATTTAGGTTGGAAATATTGGCGGAAGAGATTTTGCTGAATCATTGGCACCTGATGTTCAAAAGCTACTTGTAAGTGACTCTGAAAGACAATAGGTAATTGGTGTATTTCCAATATAAGTAAACATATTAATGGTATGAGACTTGTTTGCTGCAGATTTCTAGTAGTTGCAGACCTCTTGTAAGGAAAAAAGCGGCACTGTGCCTACTGCGCTTATTCCGAAAAAATCCTGATGCCATCAACGCCGATGGCTGGTGTGTATTAACACTCTCTCTGGGGTTACTGATTGTTTGATTTTACTCGTGCATCTTTCATATATTCTCTTTGTCATATACTTTCAGGGCGGATCGTATGACACAACTTTTGGATGAGCGAGATCTTGGTGTCTTGACTTCTTCCACGAGTCTTCTCGTAGCTCTGGTATCTAATAATCACGAGGCGTACTCAAGTTGTCTACCTAAATGTGTCAAAATATTGGAACGCCTTGGTAGGAACCAGGATGTTCCTCAGGAGTACACATACTATGGCATCCCATCTCCTTGGCTTCAGGTTTGTCTTAACTCGGCTTATTCACTCTTGTTTAAGATAATTGAACTTTTATAAATCACATTCTTTTTATAATCTTACGCATTCTTAACGTTTTATATAAAATTAGCACATGAAAATAGAGGCTTTTCCCAGCTTTGGTGTATTTTTGTTGCTCAGTTAAGGTATTTTGGATACTTATATTTCTTTGGTTAGGACAGGTTAAGGCAATGAGGGCTCTTCAATATTTTCCAACCATTG
Organism: Euclidium syriacum; assembly: GCA_900116095.1. Classification (NCBI taxonomy): domain Eukaryota; kingdom Viridiplantae; phylum Streptophyta; class Magnoliopsida; order Brassicales; family Brassicaceae; genus Euclidium; species Euclidium syriacum. The sequence continues at coordinate 10,493,959 of FPAK01000006.1, forward strand.
AAGATCCCAGCACCAGAAAATCCCTTATTGAGGTTCAGTTTTTCTCATGTAAATCTCTAATATATGTCTTCGAATTTTCTCTCATGGTATTTCATGGAAATTTCAGGTCCTTCAGCGAATATTGATGGGGACAGATGTTGTGAAAAATGTGAATAAGAACAATGCGTCTCATGCTGTGCTGTTTGAAGCTCTATCCTTGGTAAGTTCATCAGATGGCATGAAATTAACTGATGCACCTGTCTCTCTCCCCCTCCCCTTCACACCTCCTCAACTTCTTGACAAAATACATTTACTCAAAACAGAACACTAAAGTGTGCATGGCCGTTTTAATTTTAATTTTTTGGTTTTGCTGGAGAAGCTTCTAGCATTTGAGTTGCTTGCAGTTACTTGTACGCTATTTTTGTTGTTTTCTTGTTTGAAAGTATATTTCATTCTCTGCTTGAAGGTTTCAACCCTAATTCTAAAAGGTTTATCATGGATAGAGTGTGCTCAACAATTCTCTGGTTTAGTGAGCAACTTGCTAACTTGTTAATGTGTTTCGATATAGGTCATGCATCTTGACGCTGAAAAGGAAATGATGTCACAGTGTGTTGCTCTTCTTGGCAAGTTTATTTCCGTCCGTGAGCCGAACATCAGATATCTAGGCTTGGTGAGATCTCGAATACCCACTTCCTGCATCTAAGTCTAGCTAGAGTAGTAATTTGTCAAGTTTTTGGTGGTGCATTATGTGATTTTCTTGTAGGTCATTCATCTATTAGTGGCTTCTCATGATGCATTTTGTTGACAACATTGCAGGAAAATATGACACGAATGCTAATGGTCACAGATGTTCAAGATATCATAAAGAAGCATCAGTCTCAGATAATTACTTCCTTGAAAGACCCTGACATCAGGTTGGTTTATATTTTCCATCTCAGTATCAGCTTGTGAACCAGTTAATGCTCTAATATGGAGCTGGTATAACAATTTTCAATCATGAAATAGGTCATAGTTTTTATGGTTCAATGTACCATACTTTATATTTTCTCAAAAGTAGTTGAATTTAAAAACACTTCAATCAGCACGGAATCTGTATCTACAATGGATTTTAAGTGACACACGTTTTCTTGATTTGTTCTCTTGTGAAAACCAATTATTTGTATTTTTTATCTGTAGTCACATAAGAAATATTATTTTCTAGGTTGTTGACTGCCTCTATGCGTTTTTCATTAAAAAAATGACTGGATTGGATGACTACCAAAGTCATTAGATCTAATCCTTTTTTTTCCTTTTCTAGAACTTCTAATTTGATTCATATCTTGCTAGCTGTAGCAGATTCACTTATTGGTTGAACTTTCCTGCAGTATCCGGAGACGTGCTCTTGATTTGCTTTATGGGATGTGTGATGTGTCAAATGCAAAGGATATAGTTGAAGAGTTGCTGCAGGTAACTCTTGTTTAAATGATATTTCTTGCTTTGTACTTTCCTTTTAACTTGGAATATTTAACATAAAAGAAGGAATTAGTTGTGTAGTGTTTAAACTTGCTTGAAACCGAAAAATACATTGCAGTATCTTAGCACAGCAGAGTTTTCCATGCGTGAGGAATTATCACTTAAAGCTGCTATTCTTGCTGAGAAGTTTGCTCCTGATCTATCATGGTAAGGATAACTTATACTACAAGAAGGACATGTACACTTTTAGATCCCTGATCACGCAAGCAATTAGTCAATCTTTCACTCCACTAAATGCTAATTTTGATGTTTCTCAGGTATGTAGATGTGATCCTTCAGTTGATTGATAAGGCTGGGGACTTTGTTAGCGATGACATTTGGTTTCGTGTGGTTCAGTTTGTAACAAATAATGAAGACTTGCAGGTATTTGAAGTTGTTAGGATAAATCTACTGTATGTTTTATTCATGATATTCTAAAGTTCCTCACAAGTTGCTTTGATCTAACAGTCTTATGCTGCATCAAAAGCGAAAGAATATTTGGACAAGATTGCAATACATGAGACAATGGTGAAGGTTGTACATCCTCGCTTCTCATAATAAATTCTCTATATTTCATAACACTGATAAGTTATAATATAATCTAATTTGGGAACGCGGAGTTACTACCTTAATACAAACTCTGACACAATCTTATCTGTATCGAAATTGTTTGCGAAGTACAAAATTAACAATGTTTTATATATATTGATTATCAGCAATAATTATTTTTCTTTCTAAATTTCAGGTCAGCGCTTATATTTTGGGAGAGTATGGCCACCTTCTAGCTACACGACCTGGATGCAGTGCAAGGGAACTCTTTAGCATCTTACATGAGAAGCTTCCCACCGTATCGTAAGGACAACAAACACAAATGCTGCATTGTGCTTTTCTCGTCTTTGGGTATGTCTTAAATGCTTCTTCTTCTTTCTTCTCAGGACTCCCACCATTCCTATTCTTCTTTCCACATATGCAAAGCTTCTTATGCACGCTCAACCCCCGGATCCAGAACTGCAAAAACAAATTTGGGCTGTATTTAAGAAGTGAGACTTGCTAGCCCTCTGTTATGCTAGTCAATTTTTGTTCCGCTCTTTTTTTATTATAACAAAATAAAGTTTCCTAAAAGAGTTTTGTTTTGGCAGGTACGAGAGTTGTATTGATGTGGAGATACAACAGCGGGCAGTTGAATATCTTGAATTGAGTAAAAAAGGGGGAGCCTTTATGGATGTGTTAGCTGAGATGCCAAAATTTCCAGAGCGTCAGGTTTGCAATATATTATAATTCCATAAAAGTTATTTTGATGAGACATATTGCTACTGGAAGATTTGATGCTAAGATTACTTTTTCTCTATCTTCCACAGTCTTCATTGCTTAAAAAGGCAGAAGATGTTGAAGATACCGCAGACCAGAGTGCCATCAAGCTTAGAGCACAACAACAGCCTTCAAATGCTTTGGTTTTGGCTGACCCACAGCCTGTTAGCGGGGCACCGCCGCCTTTGAAGGTTCCAACTGTAAGTGGAAGCACGGTGAGCACTTCTCTTTGCGGGCCTCCATTGACAAGACATCTTTCATATGCCTTACCTTTATATAGCACATACTTTGATCTTATTATATCTGACATTCTGTTTATCCTTGCATGTCTAGCAGGATCATGAGTCAGTGGCCCCACCTCTCTCTCAGCCCAATGGAACTTTAAATAATATAGACCCACAAGCTCCATCACCCGATCTCCTTAGCGACCTACTCGGTCCTCTTGCTATAGAGGCTGCACCTGGGTCTGTCTCAACTGAACAACATGGTCCCACAGGGGCAGAAGGACCTCCAGATGAAGTTGATGGTTCCGCCATTGTACCTGTTGAAGAGCAAACAAATACAGTGGAGGTATTGTTTTCTTGTTCCTTTGCTTTCTTTAGCATGGTAAGTTTTAACATGGATGAAACTATACTTTTAATTTTTTAGCTAATTTCCCCCTCTAGGTTACTTTACTATCAACCATTTTTTCTTTCTGATTCCCCTTTTTGTATTAATTACATGGAAAAGGTAATAACGTGTAACTTAGGTGGAATCCTACCTGAGATGTTCTGTTCCGATATTATACTCGTTGAAGAGTTTCTTGATTTTGTTCCACATATTAATAATGATACAGCTGCCACACTTGATGTCGTAATAGACTTCATACATTTTCAGTTGATATCAACAAAGAGAACCTAACCATTTCCCTACTCTATGATACTATCTGCATGCTTGAATTGTTTTCTTATTCAGTTTTGTTTTCCTGAACAGGTGATTGGAAATATTGCCGAGAGATTTCATGCTTTATGTATGAAAGACAGTGGTGTCTTGTACGAGGATCCTTATATCCAGGTTTGATTTTATTTGTTTCAGTTATTTTCTATCTACTTTTATTTGGGCCAGTGTGGCTAATGCCCACAAACCCGGAATTGGGATTGCGACGATCAAACTTTTCTATTTCTTTCCTCATGTTGTTGATTGTTATATTCTTCAGATCGGCATCAAAGCTGAATGGAGAGGACACCACGGGAGACTTGTCCTCTTCTTGGGAAACAAGAATGTTTCTCCACTTACGTCAGTCCAAGCTCTAATACTACCCCCTAATCATTTAAAACTGGAACTTTCTCCCGTACCTGATACCATTCCTCCTCGAGCACAGGTACTTTTGTCTGTTGACTTTTTTGAATTTACTACTCAATCCGTCGATCTTTCCTCTTTTTCTGCATCTTTATTCTCTACTTAGTGTTTGAATTTTTTTCTGTGGTTATAGGTACAATCTCCGCTTGAAGTGATGAACATCCGCCCTAGTAGGGATGTTGCGGTTTTGGATTTTTCCTACAAGCTTGGTACAAGCATGGTACTTACTGCAACTGTCTTTTAGCTTGATCCGGTGAATGGTTTCTTCATTTCTGTAACTATACATGACATGGTGGATAATTTATAGGTGAGTGCGAAATTACGGATACCGGCAGTGTTGAATAAGTTTCTTCAACCTTTACAATTGACATCAGAAGAGTTCTTCCCACAATGGAGATCACTTTCAGGGCCACCCTTGAAACTTCAGGAAGTTGTATGTATTTCCACAGCTCCTCTTACCAATTAGCAAATAAAAGTATTTCAAAGAAATTATTGAATTTGGTTTCTTCGTAAAATCTTTTTATTTGCTGATGATTGCTCAAAACGCTTACAGATAGTTGTTCAAGTTTATTGAAAACGGTTACAGATAACTTTCAAGGTTTCGACATATGGTTATTAATGTGGGATAATTTTAAGCTGTATCCCACTGGTCATTATAACTTGAATCTGCAATTTGTTGCAGGTTAGAGGAGTAAGACCTCTAGCTCTTGCGGAGATGGCGAATCTGTTCAACAGTATCCGGGTGACGATATGCCCTGGGCTTGTAAGTAGATTGTTTACTATCTCATTCCTCATGCTTGGTGTACACATGTATGCAGCCTTTAACTTGTATAGGATTTTTCTGTGGTAGGATCCAAACCCTAATAATTTAGTGGCAAGCACAACCTTCTACTCCGAAAGCACAGGAGCCGTACTATGTCTGGTGAGATTTCGACCAAATATTCTCTTTATGAGCGGTTCCTGTCTGGTTGATACTTGTTGACATGTTGCGTACTTTTTATGATTTGTCAGGCAAGAATTGAAACAGACCCAGCAGACAGAACTCAACTGCGAATGACGGTTGGCTCGGGAGATCCTACCCTAACATTTGAGTATGACTCTTGTCTCTTAGCACAAAACTTAACCTCAAACACAGCTTTTATTTATTTATTTTTCATCTGCAGTTATTGACTTGTTGAATCAATACAGGTTGAAAGAATACATCAAGGAACAACTAATTGCGATTCCAACGGGATCTCGAGCTCTAGTTCCAGCTGCAGGACCAGGACCAGCACCACCTGTAGCTCAACCGACTAGCTCGGTGATTGCAGCTGATGATCCTGGAGCTATGCTTGCAGGCTTACTTTGAGGTCACCGAATACTTACAAATGTTGGTTTGGATATTGTAGAATGTAATGGTGGAAAGTAGAGGGAAAGGGGTGGGTGGTTTAATAGGGAAGGTAGTATTTGATTTGATTTGTGCCTGTATTGGAAGCGGGCGAGTTGAGTTAGCTATGAAATTTTGCATTCTTTCTGCACATTTGTATTTGTGAGTCGGTCACTGCTTGTATCAGCTTCTTTTTATTCTTATTCTCTGTATATTTTCAGGTCTCTTTCTTCGTGATTTATCTGAGATGAGGTTTTTTTTTCCAAAATATTTTAACATAGTTTAATAATTAGGTTTTCTTTTTGATTGTTTAATAACATGATTAAATCACTACTCCGTAACTTATGTTTTGTCGAATTACAAAAGTTTAAACAAATAACAGAATAGCTGCTAAAGTATAGTTTTAGTTCAAAATAGGCCAACTTTTGTAAATTGTTCAAGAAGAACGAACAAGTGGAAACGGACCACCTCCTACGTAATCTTACAAGCAGTTGCCGGAAAATTATTCAACCCCCATGTTATGGTGTTGTTGGCAGCATTAACTGCATGTTTTTGTTTTTGTTTTTTTTTTTTTTGGTCCTGAACATATTAAACGACTTGTCCTATAGAACATGTTAGAGAAGTCATGTCTCTGTATTATTGTATATAAATGTATCATCGTATCGGATCCGGTCATGTGCTTGTAATTTACTTATACGAATAACATTATTTTGGCACGATTGATATTTTTTTTGTTTACGTATAAATTAGATGAAAAAAATAAACATATTTCACTTCTGTAGCCACTATAAATATTCACTGGAACTTTTTTCTTGTTTATACTTAATTCTCTCGCTCTCAAGAAAACACCAATGAAGAAACAACGCAAAGCTGTCTTTCTACTCCTCTGCATCTCCTACCTCTTATCGGGGCTCACGGCCGCCACAACCACTACCACCACCGCCAAAGCTTCCCAAAAAGCTCTAACCTTCATCAAACACTCTTGCAAAAGCACAACGTACTCAGACGTGTGCTTCCACTCTCTCTCCCCCTACGCCAATACAATAAAGAAAAGCCCTCAACTCCTTGTGAAAACCGCTTTAGCAGTGACTCTAAACCATGCCCAGTCCACGAAGCTCTTCGTTTCCCACCTGAGGAATAGCCACTTCCGAACCCTCCCGGACTGTGCACCATCGGAGGGTTTCACCATTAGCACCATTGGCAGTTTGACCAAATCTATCAAAGAGCTAAAGCTTTCTAACAGTGCGCGTCGTCAGAGCCAGTTTTTGTTTCACATGAGCAAGGCTCAAGCGTGGAGCACTTCGGCTGATGATGATTGGGGGGTGGAGAACACATGTTCAGGTCGGTTCTCGGTTAAGATGAAGTCAGTCAAGGCCCGGCTCGTTTAATGCTTTTGCTAAGAATTAGTATTTAAGATTTCTTTTGTTTGTAAGAATTAGTGTTTGGCTTAAGAAGAACAATAATAAAATACTCTTGAAATGGAAAACGAGAAAGCCTAGCTAATAGCTGCATTGGTTACAAAAACAAAAAATGTAGTAGTCACTATTACTGAAACAATGACATTATATCTTATCCAATATTACCAGTAACAGTAAGCAATCATTCGTCTCACCTTCATCTGTTATTATACATTACACATAGCTTACATCCCAAAGTTAAGACCACTGAAGCTTACAAAGGTTCTTTTCTAAATAGTGTACAGCATCGTCTCAATCCCAAGCAAATCAGACACTCCTTTGCACGACCAGAGGGAGAGAGAAGACATGAAAAAAATTACGAGCTTATCTCCAGGCCTTCTACTTACTTTCATGTGAATCAAATTTACTTCTTTTTTGCACAACACATGTTCTTTGTATTCATCAATAACCTTCCCCTTAAAGCAGCAGCAGCAGATGGGGCTTAGCGTACAGCCAGGAAGCAAAAAAGAATGACTGGGAGGAGAAAAACCAGCCAGCTACAGCCACTCACGACAACGGCCACATCTCCAGCTACCTCCTGTGCAACTAGATTCCTCCTCCCATGGAGAACAGTGAGAATGTATTTTCATATTACAAGTCTGGCATGTCAGATCTGGCCCTGGCTCCACATGCATACATATTTTACACGGAATTGTCTCCTCATGGACGAATGACTCTTCCATTGTCTCAACCTGAAGGTTTGGGTTTGGCTCATTGCACTGTCCACTATCATCATCTGTTGTAAGCAACTCGTTTAGCGAGAAATACGTTTGGGGTTCGAATTCCATGTCTTCGTAGTCAAACATTAGCTCTCCTTCTACACCTTCAACCACGTTGTTGTTGTTGTTGTTGTTGTTGCCAGATATATCCCATTCCATGACAGGAAGTGTTGGCTCTGCTTCTGGTTTCACTAAAGACAGTGATTCAGGATGCGTTGAAAACTCGGTGTAAGGAAGATTATTATTCTCGTCTGTGTCTTCACGTTTCACTTGCCTCCTAACTGCTAGCTTCTGGGGTCCAGGCACAGAGATAGCGCTGTTCCATTCGACATCCAAATTGTTGGGTGTAGAGACCAAGAGAGGATCATCCTCTGGAACAAATGCATCTTCGAGGGGAAACGACGGAGTAGAGGGCATCGAGTCTCTTGGTTCAGACATTCTCTCAGAATCAGAATCCATTCCGCTATTTCCTTGCCCATGCTTCTGGCTTCTGAAGACTACTTTTTTCATCTGCTTGAGTTTGGGATCCATGTACGGGCAATCTGGTGATCGTATACGACGGCATTTGCAACACTTGAACCCAGCAACTTCTGGAATTTTCGACTCTTCGAGCTTAATCGCTTCAATGTGGTACCACTCTGCATACAGATGCTAGAATTAGCTTCATAACAACAAAAACGTAAGCTTTGAGTATAGAATTTAGAGTAAATTATACTTACTGTCACAGTTTGTACAGTGAATATATGTTAGACCAGGATTATACTGCAATTTGCAGAGCCAGCAAACTGGTTCCGGATTAGGCTGTTCAGAGCGTCCAGCCAACAGAACATGTTGATGTCTGAAGCTCACACTTGTGTCTTCCACGTTCTTTTTCCTCCATATGACTCCCCAAGACAACGTCTTCGGTTTACTCTTCGATGCCGAATTAGAATCAGGAGTGACTTTTTTAACTCCTGAAGCATTGTCTCGTATTTTTGAAGATGGTAACGGTTGATTAAGAGGCTTAATCTGTGTCTTGGTGACTGAAGTGACTGCGTTTTGAACTTGTCCGTTGATTGGTACAGTGGACATTGTTGGATGTCTATGATTCATATTGATTAGTAAACGAGCTCTCGCAAGGTAGCATCTTTTGCAGGTTACGAAATTTTCAACCGGCGCAGATGTATGTTGTGTACTCATAGTACACTCCTTGTGACAGAAACCTGAAAAGCAAAACGAAAATCCACAATCATATCGCAATTAATTCCTCAGCGAAATTCTCCAATGGAAAATAAAAACACAGTACTATAATCAGAGGAGTATTGTACCTTGGCAAGCACTGCATGTTGTTGCATCCCTATAGACATGTCGAGAAATACAGGAAAAAAAGTTAATGACTGTTTTAGAAGGATTCCGAAAGGTGAAGAAAGCTAAAGAAAATACCTCAAGAAAATATCAAGATGGCATGACGCACAGGAACACGTCTCCGTGTTGTCCCTCCTAGAGGCTAGATAAGAAAATATGTTCGTTCTAGAAGCTTTCAGTTGCTTTTTCTGGAGCTTTGATATTCTTCTTGATGGCTTCTTGATAGAAGGAACATGCACCTTATGCAAACTTTCTTCATATTCTTTGATCAAATATAAGGGAACACGTGCTTCATGAAACCAATACTTTTCATTTCCATCTTCAGTTTTCTCAACTTCAATGACATTCTTCATGACACGAGATGGAACATGCTTTTGATTTCCAAAGGCAACTCCATATCTAACCTTGTTATCTATAATCCTCTTGTCGCAAATACCAGCGTTCCTAAAAACAGTGGCCTCTGTCTCTGAACCTTTAACATCTTGTACGTTTTGCTCTGGGCGTACAAGTTCATTCCATCTTATGTTCATATCCAGGTATCTAACCTGTCTCAGATTCAGTTGATTTTCAGGGGAATAACAAACAAATATAGATATATAATCATTCGAGAAACCACTGATTCATAGAAACAAACCTGAAGAGCGAGCTGAGATATATTTTTGCTACTTTCAACTGCAGCTTTCCAAACAGACCGCCTGCTTCTTTTAGGAATGCAAGAACCATCGCCATAATTAAATTCAGGAAACTTTTTCAATCCACCTAATGAGAAACAAACTAATTAGCATTGTTCCCAAAGTAAAATCAAATACGATATTTCCGGAAGAAATATCTAAAAAACCATAATTGTAATAGAACACAGCCTATGTTTATGTGAGAACTATTAAACCACATAAGGTTACCTTGCCAAGCTGCTTTTCTTATCTTTGGTTTCGACAAGACTGCTTTGAGGAGTATAACTTTTGATAACTTCCCTCCTCGCCACCAAGTAAAGCTATCAGCATCAGAACCTCCGGCTGTAACTTCAACCTGGTTCTTTTGCCTCCTCTTACCAGGTCCGCGTTTCTGTGTGGCCCCAACAGTAACTGGAGCGCTTTGGAAAATAGAAAGTTCTATCAACCAATCATCCATTGCTTTAAGCCAATCGCTTGACAGAGCAATACTGTAAATATTTTCCTCAAGCTGCAAACAAGTAAAATGAACAATAGCATCTCAATCAAAAATAACGATAAATGTAATAACAAACCAAAAGCTTCTAACTATCACCATACTGTTGACAATATCAAATGACAGGTAAAAGTACAGCTATGTCTATCAGCCAAAGAAAGTGAACTAGAACAGAAAACTTTTAGTAAGAAAAAAGAATTACTTACTTCAAGCAGGAGGGCTTTCATTGCTTTGCATGTTGAGGCTTCCTCTAATTTCTTACGCCACTGTTTCCTAAGAGTCTCACTGAGAAATGGCCCCACAATGAGACCACGTAAGCTTTCCTCGACATATAGGATATAGGCTGCAATACTGGAAAGTACGCCGTCCCCGTTCTTTAGAGGAAAAAGGCCACTGACGATTTTCATAGCACTTTTGGTGGCCCCTGTTACAGCTGCATTTAACATACATCCTCTCCTACTTGCTGATGTGAGTTTGCAAGAATGACACCAACCACACCTTTCCCTGGAGATTTCCTTCTTATCAGGACTTGGCCAAAAGAAAGTCGAGGCTACTATCGAAAATGCTTTCGTCTGTAGGATGATGTTACTTGATGCAGCTTTTTTGGCATTACTAAACTTGTGTTGATCAGGTTCATGGGTTTCCTCTGAAATCAGGACAGCCAAAGTAGCAGCAGCTGATGCAGCCAATTCTCCATTTGTGTAATGATTAATGTATGCTTGAGGTTTATATGATAAACCCTTGTATGTAATGCCAGCAGCCGAATTCTTCTCCTGGATTCCACTTGATCTTCCTAAAAGAGGACCACTAGCATAGCCTGAAGCAGATGCGGGGAGGCCAAACGCGTTTTGGATATTATTTCTACTGGAACTACTTGCACTATCGGGTTTAATCATGTCTGACACCTCGTCACCCGATTCCTTTTGCATGTGAGCTAAATCAGTCTCCACTGCTCTTAGGTAAGAGATCACACCTCCAGGCAGATCCCAGTATTGTGAGATCGCTTTGCATATATGGAGATATTCCAGTTTATGGTTCGTTGCAAACAAAAGCACCAGTACAACTTTTGGAATGTCGGCTACATTGTAGTATTTGATATCTCCATCTGAATGGCGAGAATTAAGCCTGCGATGTAAGGGAAACAGTCTTCAGCGTCCACAACAAGATTATTCAAGCAATATGGGTTTTTCAATTTTAAGCAAAACCTAGACAAATGGATATGGAGATATAGAATTTAAAGATCAGCTCTATTTCTATAAATTTGACAGAAGAAGTATCAGAATAAGGCGTAGAAAACATACACTAGTAAGTGATTGCAAGTACCCAAGAAGAGTCGTCCATGTGGATCCACTCCAAATTGCACTGCTCCCCTGAGTGAAGTTTTATGAGCAATAGTTGGACCCGTTATGTTGATAGTGCATTCTGGACAATACCATGGCCCGTCTGGTATATACATTTTGACTACACCAATGCATCTTGAATGATATGCTAAAGGACATCCATCACAGCACAGCAAGGTTCCATCCATGCCGCAAAGCCTACATTCATCACTGTTTTCATCCAGATCTGAGCTAACTCCATTAGGACCACCATCAGTACATCTTGAACTTAAAGTTTTTGACTCGTTCATTGAGCTTCTCCCATGGTTCACTGAAACAAATTCACTAAGCTCTTTCTCCTTGTAAGCTGAGGTTTTAGCAAATCTGGGGTGGACCCTTCTAGGCCCATTTTCAGAAACATTAGCAGTAACTCCATCAGGATCAAATCCAACTTCAGATTCTTCTCTACTATCAATTTCAGCTCTTAAATCTGCTACATCAAAGACGTCATCACACAGAATTTGCAGGATCTTCAACTTCATCACTACGGGTAGGGAATAATACTCTTTCTCCACAACAAATTCATAGAAAACTTTCCACTGAGGCCCACTTGCATGTCCCATGGCCGCAAAGTACTGAACCAAATAAACAGGCCAAGTTAGCGCATCGAGCAAGCTCCAATCAATGCACCTGCAGATGGCAATGCAACAAAACCTCCGAATTGTTATCCACTAAGATATAACAGATCCTAAAACAAGCTCCACCTAAATTACGAATAAGAGGCTTATTATGTAGTCGCTCTATAGCCATAGGCCTTTATGCTTACAGTTGCTACAAAAGGTTTGTTGCATGCATACACACTTAAGAAAAGTTAAAAAGAAAACACAATTCACAAGGTCAAAAATAATGTCAGTAATTCTGCTTCTTTGATGTTCAAATACCCAACAAACTAATTTGGCTCTTTCACAGAATGATTAATGCACTTAAATAACTAAGGATATGAGAAAGTTGACTTAAAACACCTCCGGAAAGCAAAAAGTTACAAAATCAAAAAAAAAGTTAACAAGGAAGTTGTCTGCGCTTACCTCAAGCATTTTGAAGCCACTTCAGAGCCTTCTGAGGAGAGTCTCTCAAGATGACCTTTCAGTGCCCGCATCAAGGCAACATGAATGGCCTCCAGCAAAGAATTTGGTCCTACGAAATTCAACGCTCCCACAAAATCATCCAAACCAAACGGGCAGATATATAACTGAACACTGAATGATCTTAAGAACCCGTATATAGATAAAAGATGCACCACAGCCTCCTCAGGGATACCAAATGTTCCTGATGAAGAAGGCAACTCCACTGGTGGAACTGGAACAAGAGGAGACATAGTTTCAATATCTGGATCTCTGTTATCTTCACACTCAGGTGAACCACAAGATGAATAACCACCTTCAGCCTCCGTCACAGAAAACGGACTAGCAAGTGTAGGAATCTCAACTCCATCTACTTGATTTTGCAGCTCAACCCCTTTGTTCTCCAGGGAATCTGTTTTCTTCTTTTCATCTTTCTTCAGTATAAAGTCGTCTAGTTTATTTCTTCTAGAACGTAATTCATCATCAAAGTAACTATCTTCAATAATTAACCGGCGAAGAAAACAAGTTTTCAAATCCTCAAATTCACCTTCTTCATATTGAACTCTGTACAACCCAGAATTGTACGAAACTATCTTCCCAAGAAAAACTCTACTATCATCAAGATCTTTCAACACATAACGACCAAGAAGGGATCTAGGTACTGCCGGTTTCATCTCCAAAACCGGCCTCTTCCCTCGATTAGAGACCCCATTATTATCCTCTGGTCTCGGGCGTTTCCTTGGTCTACCTCTAGGTCTAGCCACCTTTCCTTCCATCAATCCACCTAATTCAGATCCGAATCAATCCCCAGATCTAAATTAGCGTTAATATTTTTCCAAGCTAACCCTATGATTCCAAAAATCTCACTTCCTTTCCGGAAAATGGAAACATATAGGGCATAATCACATCAAAATATTAGATCCACGAAACTCCTCCAAAATCGGAACTGAAGCACAGGAAATCAGGACCCATGATCCAACAATAAAAAACGCCTCCCCACTGATAAATCTGAAAACCTTTCACTTTCTAACTTCGAAATGGATAAACATATGTATAAAAGGAGAGAATTGATGCTAAATCCTTGCTAGAGTCTGATAACAGCTAATAATGACGCACATAGAGAGCTTAGCTAACCAAAAGAGAGAGAGAAAGGAGAAGATGAGCTTCTATGGGTTCGAGAGCGGCGAATCTCCACTGCACTTCTGAGTTTTTTTTTGGGTCACTCCTGAGTTAATTGCAAATTTTGTGGTCTATTGTTAAACGAGTTCAACTCGGAAATCGGGTTACCTGACCGAGACCCGTTGGATATCTAGAAACGCCGTCGTTTTATATTCCCTTCTATTATTATTTAGTTAAATAAAAAAAATAATATAATGGCGGGAATTTGGATACTGAGTGACCCGTCGCTAATTTACGCGCGTTTGTCGGGCCCGGTTGATTTCGTTCGCCGTCGTCAATCTGCCTCCTTTCCGAATCGCTTTACACACCGGTTTCTTGTTTCCGCGTCTTTTAGTCACAGTCTTTCTGATTTTTCTCGCGATTTCAAGGTTTCCAGGAAAATTTTGGATTAGGGTTTGGAATGGGAACGAAGGTTTCCGACGGTCTGATTTTCACCGTCCGATCAGTTGTGGGATCTGATTACTCAGACATGGATATAATCAGGGCTTTGCACATGGCGAATCGTGATCCAACGGCAGCCATCAATATAATCTTCGACACTCCCAATTTCAGCAAACCTGATGTAGCCACTCCTAGTCCTAGCCCGAGCGGCTCTAATGGAGGGAAAAAAGTCGAGAACGGCATAAAGGCCTGTAATTTTGGTGACGGAGGAAGTGTTGACGCGAATCATCGCGTGGAGGAAGATGAGAGTAATAATGGTGAAGTGAGTGTTTCAGGGGATGAGTGGTGGTTTGTGGGCTGCTCCGAACTGTCGGGATTGTCCACATGTAAAGGAAGGAAACTGAAGTCCGGTGACGAATTGGTGTTCACGTTTCCACATGGTAAAAACCCAAATTCTGAGACTACGCCTGGGAAACGGTTTGCACGGGGAAGGCCAGCTTCACGTGCTGGTTCTGATATCGTCAGGTTCTCTACAAAGGATTCAGGAGAGGTGCGTTTCACTTCCAAAGTTCTTGGATTTGGATTCGCATATTTTTATTGCTATGTTAATTTTTCATGTTTATGAGAGGAGAATTGTTAACGAACTATAATGGGCTTTTGTGGCAGATTGGTAGAATACCAAACGAGTGGGCACGATGTCTCTTACCTCTTGTAAGAGACAAGAAAGTTAGAATAGAAGGGAGCTGCAAGTCGGCGCCGGATGCATTGAGCATCATGGACACAATTCTTCTTTCAGTCAGGTATGCATATAAACTTTTGTGTTCTAATTGACAATTCCAGGATAAATGTATCACTTTCTTAAAGTGGTCTTTTTGTTTTTGAAACAGCGTGTATATTAATAGTTCCATGTTTCAAAAGCATAGTGAGACTTCACTCAAGGTAGCCAGTAATACGGCAGATGAATCAGTGTTCCATCCTCTCCCAAACCTCTTCCGGTTACTTGGTTTGAACCCTTTTAAGAAGGTATAACACTTTCACTTGCTAACTTTTTTATAGATTGCATCATATACTACCCATATTGATGTGACTGCAAATTATTGAGATGTCAAAGAAATATTCCATTCTTGGATTTTATTTAATTGGGTTATTTGTGAAAATGTTTCATGATAACTAGGCAGAGTTTACTCCTGAGGATTTTTCCACCAGGAAGCGACCTTTGAGTTCTAAGGTAAAATATTCTTATATATCAGCTTCTTGAACTTCGACTTTTGCTTGTCAACTTTGTCATTCGCTCTCTGCTCCTTTGGAAATAGGATGGTTCTGCTGTTCATACGTCGTTGCTGCAATTAAACAAGGTCAAGAATCTGAATCAAGATGCAAACGAAGATGAAAATGAGAATTGTATCAGCGATGGTGATCTTGATAACATTGTTGGTGTAGGGGACAGTTCTGGATTAAAGGTACTCTTATTTGGAAGACTTTTTGCTTACTTTTATTCAACATTAGAAATTCATTTGGAAAATTACATGAGAACTTTTGCTACAGGAAATGGAAACTCCGCATACCCTTCTGTGTGAGCTTCGTCCGTATCAAAAGCAGGCGCTTCATTGGATGACCCAATTGGAAAAAGGAAATTGCACTGATGAGGCAGCAACAATGCTTCACCCATGTTGGGAAGCATACTGTTTAGCAGACAAGTGAGCCATGTTTTTATTACTTGCAAACTCTAGTGCCTGTCAGATGAGATATTTACTAACTGTTTTATGTCAACAGGAGGGAACTTGTTGTCTACCTGAATTCTTTTACTGGTGATGCTACAATACACTTTCCTAGCACACTACAAATGGCAAGAGGAGGAGTACGAACCTCTTTATCCCACCTACAAACAATTTTTATTTATCATGGATTTTGTCTCTTTGTTACATAGCTGTTTTGTAATAAGATAATATCATAATGCTTTTGCAGATTCTAGCAGACGCAATGGGACTCGGAAAGACTGTAATGACTATATCCCTCATGCTTGCCCATTCTTGGAAAACTGCTTCAACTGGTTTTCTAGGCCCCAATTACGAAGGAGACAGAGTTGCCAACAGTTCTTTAGATGAGTCCACTAGTACTTCAGTGAAGGCAAGCATATTTCCAGGTTTTGATAAGAAGCTTCTTGAGCAGAAAAGTACACTTGTAAATGGTGGTAACCTGATCGTATGTCCGATGACGCTCTTAGGCCAGTGGAAGGTATTATATACGTTAGGTGTTAAAATCTTCCATGCTTTATGCCCGTTACTATATTTCCATCAAAAAAAATTTCTTTCATTGTGTCTCTGATTTCCTTTTTGCTCCTACTTTATGATCAGTCAGAGATTGAAACGCATGCGAAGCCCGGGTCTCTTTCTGTCTATGTTCATTATGGGCAAAGCAGGCCAAAGGATGCAAAACTTCTATCCCAGAGTGATGTTGTAATCACCACATACGGAGTTCTAACATCCGAATTTTCGGCAGAGGTAGCTTTCATAAAACCATTTATTTCGGAGTAATGTAATATCACATGTATATAGTTTTAAAATGCATCGCAAGAACGTTTTCTTATCTTCTCTGTTCTTTCTCTTCTTCTTAGAACTCTGCAGACAGTGAAGGACTCTATGCAGTCCGATGGTTTAGGATTGTTCTCGACGAGGCGCATATCATCAAAAACTCGAAAAGCCAAATTTCCTTAGCTGCTGCAGTTTTGGTTGCTGATCGGCGTTGGTGTCTTACTGGCACTCCTATTCAGGTGATTATATATGATTTGCGTTATTGGAATCCATATGTCTGCTGGCATGATTTCTTAGCTCATTCAAATGGATGTTAGATAATGATTATTTGTTGATCATATTTGGGACTTTGTGATCATTTCACGTGTTATCTTATTAATAGAACAATCTGGAGGATTTGTACAGCCTTCTACGGTTTTTGAGGATTGAACCTTGGGGAACTTGGGCGTGGTAAGGATCCTTATCTATCTTTGGCTGGAAAAACACTACATTTGGTACAGCCTAACTGAAGTTTGTTAGTTTGGAACATTTTTATTCTTAGGTGGAATAAACTTGTCCAAAAGCCATTTGAGGAAGGCGATGAGAGAGGGCTAAAGCTGGTGCAAGCTATCTTAAAACCAATCATGCTTAGGAGAACAAAGTCTAGCACAGATCGAGAAGGGAGGTAAGAATACTATAAAATAAGAAATCAATCACCTGCAACATTTCCTGATGCTTCTAAGAAAAACGATATTTTTCCTCTGAGGTTAATCAGAAGCATGTCTATTTATTTTAGGCCGATTCTTGTTCTACCCCCTGCTGATACGCGTGTCATTTATTGTGAACTCTCGGAGACTGAGAGGGATTTCTACGATGCGCTGTTTAAAAGATCCAAGGTAGTATTTATTTTCAAGATTCTTTAGCATTTTACTCAGATTTTTCTTTTTAAGAGGCCTTATACTGAAGATGATGACGGATCATTTCAGGTCAAATTTGATCAATTTGTTGAACAAGGCAAAGTTCTTCATAATTATGCCTCGATCCTGGAACTGCTTTTGCGTCTTCGACAGTGTTGTGATCACCCATTTCTAGTTATGAGGTATGGCTTTTATCCCCTAGCTTTGCATTTAAGTGAAGATACACAATGCTCGCTTTAAAGTCTATGGCTTCTATAGCAGTTACAAGTTTTTACATCCAATCTGCTTGATAGTTTGCATTACCTTGTATAAAATATCAATGGAATATCTCAGACAATATGGGAAATTTGTTGTTAGAAACATGTAACATTAGCCCTTTGTTTCTATTTGACAATTTGTTGATTGACATATTTTAGATAAGACTCTCTTGTTTTTTCCTGCATCCAGTCGAGGTGATACAGCGGTGTACACTGATTTGAATAAGCTCTCAAAACGTTTCCTTAGTGGAAAGTCTTCTGGTCAAGAAGGAGAAAGGAAAGAAGCACCAACAGTGGCTTTTGTTCAGGAGGTGGTAGAGGAACTTCGCAAAGGAGAGCAAGGAGAGTGTCCAATATGTCTTGAAGCGTTTGAGGATGCCGTATTAACACCATGTGCTCATAGATTATGTCGTGAGTGTCTTTTTGCAAGTTGGCGAAATTCCGCTTCTGGGTTATGTCCTGTGTGTAGGTATCTTGAAGTTCTTCCTGCTTCTACGACTTGTCATTTGATATTGGTGCTGTTGTTTTGTTCTGTCAAATTTGTTCAATAATGATGAATCTTTGTTTTGCAGGAAAATTGTAAGCAAACAAGAACTCATCACAGCACCAACTGAGAGTAGATTCCAGGTTGACGTAGAAAAGAATTGGATAGAATCATCCAAAATTACTGCTCTTCTGCAAGAGCTTGAAACTCTTCGTTCTTCAGGCTCCAAGAGCATTCTCTTTAGCCAATGGACTGCCTTCCTCGATCTCCTCCAAATCCCCCTTTCTCGGTAAACCATTTTCCTGTCTTGCTCATGTTCGATTGTTATGGCAGTTTTTTGGCTCCATTATGTCTGAGAAAAAAGAATTCAAGAATCAAAATTGTAGCCAAAGTTTTAATAAATTTTCTTCATATTCAGGAACAACATTTCATTTGTTCGTCTTGACGGAACTCTAAATCAGCAGCAACGGGAGAAAGTCCTAAAAGAGTTTTCTGAAGATAGCAGTATTATGGTAGGTGTAGTACACTTACTTTGAAATGTTCAAAAGGTGTTACTTTTTTTAGTTTCTAAATCAACGTTAAATCTTATCTTCTCTTTAATTGTTGGGTAGGTGATGTTGATGTCTCTAAAAGCTGGTGGCGTTGGTATAAATCTAACAGCTGCCTCCAATGCTTTCGTCATGGTATGGTATATCTTTAGTTGTTTCCTTAAAAGATAAAATCATCCACTAAAATGAAAATTAAGTAGTTGTTCATGCCAGCTTGGTTGGATTTTAAAAGCTTATACATGAGTATTGTGCAATACAACATAGGTTTTTGAAGCAAATTGTGTCTTGTAGGATCCATGGTGGAACCCAGCAGTAGAGGAACAAGCTGTTATGCGTATTCATCGTATAGGACAGACTAAGAAAGTCAAAATCAGAAGATTCATCGTCAAGGTACCTTCTTCTTTCTAACCCGTTAACCTTTTTTAAACCATATTGATTCCATGTTTGTTGTTGCTGCGTATTGATTGTTGTGGGAATGTTTGTTGTCTTGACTTTGTGAATTGTAGGGAACGGTTGAGGAGAGAATGGAGGCGGTTCAGGCGAGGAAGCAGAGGATGATTTCTGGGGCTTTAACCGATCAAGAAGTACGGAGTGCACGCTTGGAGGAACTCAAGATGTTATTTACCTGAAACTGTATAAATTGTTCTCAAGTCTAAAGCCTTGAAGTCTACCATTCAAAATTCTGCATATGGTAAACTCTTAAATGTAAAATTTGTCACATTCTATGGAAAGAGCCAGAGATTAGTAACGTACATCTGAAAGTGTGTTTTGTTCTCTGTTCAAGAGTGATTCCCAAGTGTATCTAAGCCTATTATGGGCTTTGTTGTTTTGTTATTTATAGAGAGCTCTGTGAAATTGCAGTTCAGATTTTTTTATACTTTTTCATTCCATGTAATGTTTACTTTATGATCTACAATTATATGTATTTTTTTATACTTTTTTATACTTTATGTATTTTTTTCGTCAGCAACTTATATTGTTATGTATTAAGCAACCAATTCTAGTACAAATTTTCAGGCATGAGAAAAAAAAAAAAACTAGAGCTGATATCCACAAAAACCTACTATTTTTATTTGTGATTTAATTTGCTCCAAAAAATTTCAGATATTGAAATATTGTCTTTTTAAATATTTACAAATATCCGCATTTGCTCCTCTTTAAACGATTATTTTTGAAAATAATATTTTTTTAAAAAAATTTATTCCATACTTAAATTATAAATATATGAAATCATCTAATTTTACTAAAAAAAATAAAAAAAAATGAAAAGAAAGTTAAAATGATGAAATAAAAACAACTTTTCTTATTAAAATAATTAAAATTATAGTGTTAAGTTTTATACATTAATATAAATTAATTAAAAATTTATATGTGTTCTATGTTTAACTATATTATGTATTTAAAATTTGCAGACAATATAAATTTATATGATATAATATAAATGTATATGTATTACATGGATCGGAGAGGATATCCGAACTTTTTAATATTGAAACTTGTGATTTATTTCATTTGTTATGGGTACTAGATTTTGTTATTTGCTTTGTTTTGGATATTCACGGTTTACGGTTATTCAGATTTTTCGGACCGAATCAAAACAAGTATCGAATCGAAACGGATAGGATAGATAATTTGTCCAACCCTAAAAATTAGTACGTCGATTTTATGACATATAAAGCTTCTTGTTGGCGTGCCATCTTCACAATATTTCTCTCGAAAATTTTCCAACTCATCTCCTTGCACACTGACTCTTCTTCTCACACACTTGACTCTAGATTTTTTTCCAACCCCATCGAAAGACTCTAACAAGATACATATCAACAAAGAATGATCCGCTAACAACCGCAAAGCTCTCAGAAATCATAAGATTCATAATGCATAGACTTGCTAAACCGGAGGGGAAAAAAATGCACTCGTCATAACAAACGAAACAAAACACCAAAGTGGGTCATCGAAAAATCTTGCTAATAGTCGCACACTTTAAGTATACGAACCATGTTGTCAACTTTGAAGAGTGAAGTTTACCATACAAAATTATGCATATGGTAAACTCTTAAATGTGAAACTTGTGAGGGTTCTATGAAAATGGGTTTTAGTTATGTTCAAGTGAGGGTTTCAACTTCCGCGTGTATCTTTTTAAGCATGTTGTGGGTTTTGTTTTTTTCCACATATATAGACAGGGCCGTGTCTATGTATAAGAAAAATAAACTATGACCTATTGCATTTAAACGCATAAATATGTTGAAAGAAGTTTTTCATAATTAAAGTTGATTATTTTCAATTGAGTATGTCACAAAAGAGGTTAAGTGAATTGGCGATCTTATCTATCGAAAGGGAATTATAGTAAAACCTGTATAAATTAGTAATGTTGGGTTTACACTAATTTTACAATATTTTGTTAATTTTTAGAGTTATTAATTTATCGTCATATTACTCATGTATCGGTCTTTGAAAGTTTTAAAAACTAAAGGAGAATCAATAGGCCTCATGAAAGAAATGGAAAGTGAAAAAACAGGAAAACAAAGTTCATGACTAAGGAAAAGAGAGAAAGAAAGCTTTTGATTAAGAAATCCTTGCTTAAATAAAACTCAACCATAATCGAACTTTTGCTTTGTCTCGCTTAAAAAAAATATCTATAAAATACTTTTTTAGAATCTTCCGGACATGTTGAACTGTCTCGGTGCTTCCAGTTCCTTGACAGTTCCAAGCCATAACGCTCATCCGGTTTACAACGGCTTCAAATCGGAAGCCACCGATCTTGATCAGGAGTAGGAAATTTATGAAGAAGAGTGAGTGATTGTGAGATAAGTCGGTAGTGGAAGGTTGTATTTATAAGAGGATGTGACAATTGAATGGTTAAAAGCGCCTTTTCGATTTCTACAAAGAATAAACTATTCGCTTTCCGTCCGAAAATCGAATGACAAGTCAGAAATGCGTATTGGACCACTTTTTTCCATTAGAAGGCAAAGTTGAGATCTAGGGCTTTCGAATTTCCCGATCTAGGAAAATGGATGAAGCAAAACTTTATTTGAACACCCCAAATTTCAGTTAGCTCCGAGCTATCTTAGTTAACTCATCTCAAAGATCTTCCTCAAACAAATTGGGAGGGACTTACTGTTGATGGTGGGATTAACATCACTTATCAATAACTTGGCGATAATTGAGATTTGGTCCTTACGAATCTCGTCCTGTCCGAACACATGTTATAAGTCCGAACAAGGGGTGTTAATCATCTTATCATGATCAACTTCCGAACAGGTTGGGATAAGATCAAATCTTTTCATGATCCCTCAAATCTCAAAGAATAAGAAAACTTTCCTTGTTCTCTAGTTTAGTCCATGGGTTTGAAGACACTGCCTCTATCACCAATATACAAGGGGGCCCACTGACCCAAAGAAGAAATCCAAAATCCAAGAGAGAGACTCATAATAGCTCCGAGCAGACTTGTTTATTCTCTTAGATTAAATTGAGTTCGGTATTCCGAACTCAGCTCTTGTACTCGTCTGATCATCAATAAATTGTTTCGAATATCTAAACTTCTTTTACTTATATATTGTTGCAAACCTTTTAATTAAAATTGGAACCCATGCATCAACAATAATAACGGACTAACGTCTCCTTCTGCTTCTCAAGGCTCATTTTATATGTGTAGAGGTCGTGTCTATGGTAAAACCTCCTTAAAACATGAGTCGGGTTTGATTGGAGAAAAACGGGTCGGGTTGGAAATCTTGTGCCTTTGTGCTTTCCTTTCGCTAATTTGCTTCAATTCTCTTCATTTTTGCTTCAATTGCTCCAAAACGTCTTTTGCTTGTAAAACTTATAGAAATACCTAAAACACACTGTAAATACTCAATAAAAACACATGTACCATGCTAGAAAATCGGTAAAATCCATGATACATCACTGACCGACAATGCATCCGGATTCCATTGCAGAAGGAGGTGGAAACCGCTTCATACTGTTTTGCGTCTGCTACAAAGCTTTAATAGCGGTTCCAGTGTCCTTCAGCATGATTTTCTCATATCGAGGCGCATGGACTTTGTCAGAATGCGTTTGATCTTATCCCTATTTTCCTTGTTGTTTATTCGAAAAGCATTAACATCAAGTTTCCTCTAAGTAGATATTTTACCTGAAAGAATTTTCAAAAGAAAAAAAAGTATGTCACATAGAATATACCTTGCTCGTGAAGCGATAATCAACTCTGACGTTGAAGACCTATGTGCTCTTCATATTGGATTTCCACTTGATTAGCACTTCTCCAAGACAAGGTAAAAGGCGAGTAAACCCTGATTGGTAGGGCGTCAGGGGACAATCATATGCTATGCCTCCATGCCATTTTTGGGTCAGACCTAGGAGCCACTTCAACGTGACTATTATGTCTATGACACTCCCAGTCCTGGTAGTGAAGTCACACTACTAAGTTCTGGGACACATGGTTCTGGATAATCCTACCTATAATCAAACCCATGTGCCCCATAAATGTTGAGTACATGACGTTACAAGATTTTCATAAACTATACTACATGAGGTACTAAACAATTTAACTTAACCAAACTAAACATAAAACTAAGTTATTCGCCTACGCCAATGAGTGAATTTTATCCTAACACTATTTATATTTAAAATAAATACATTTAAGTTTTTATAAACACAAAAATTTATAAGTAATAAATATATCTTAACGTTTTGATTTAATAATTAGACTAAACTCGTATAGGTTCATATTCACCTTGTTTAGTGTGCGGGAGATTCATATTGAATTAAATTCATTTAAATCTTATTACTTTAGTCTTGAATTTTTTAATTCGGAAAAACTAGGTTTGGCTCTAACTCTTAGATATAAAACATATTAAACAAATAAATTATGATTAACATTATGGTAATTTATTTAATATCTTTTTTCCAATACACGTTAGGTGCTAACCGGGGGACCGAGTTAAACCTAATGTTTAGTAAGAAAATCATGAATTATGTAGAGGTTATTGAGAACCAAATTTCTATATTTATTTTTATTATGAGATACCTTTATATAGGTAAAATTTTCCAATATTCATATAACTAATTTTGATCGGGTGGTTCTAAGCCACTATTTACCAAATCACATAGGTTTAAGTCTTAAAAGAATCAATTTTTGTACTTTTTGTTGAAAATTTAATAAAGAGTAAAGTTGGTTACTTATGTTTTGTGTTCTCTTCTTAAAAGAGCTCAGCAATCCTAAATCTCGACGATCACCTTATTTTTCATGTTTTTTATCGTTATTTCTTGATTTTTATGTCAGTTTCTACTTAAGTAGTATAAATCATGTGTTTTCCTTAAATTTTTAGCTATAAACAAAAAAATCAGAGCATCCGAATTTTTACCCGATTTGGATAAATCCCGGTGGTTGCCAACCATCGAGCGTCTCGCCAGTGAAGAAGCGACTGTCTGAAGTGCGTTTTTGAACAAGATTGAAAAATAGTGAATTTTTTTTGAAAATATATCTTTAATTAAATGTTTACAATATTTATTTAAATTCATATAGGGTATCAAAGTTAGATATAATTTTATTATGTTATAGTTTCTTAACCTAGATGCCATTTATAGATGAAATGAATATAGTGATTAATATTAATTTGAATTAAATTTTTAAACAACCAAACCAATTATTCATATTATCTTTATTAAACCATCAGTTTTTACAAAAATAAACTACGTAATATTTTTAGTTCTTTTTCAAAGCATGTGTCTGAATATACCTTCACACATGCATCCTTCTCCACATCTAATTTTTTATCTATTCATAGCACATACAAAAAAAATCATAAAAGCAAAAGAAAAATATTAACAACTAGTAATAATATTATATATGATATATAAATATAAATATATTGTGAAAATAGATTAGTGTGAACTAGGTATAAAAATTAAAATTGACAATTGTTATAAAAAAAAATTACAATGTTATTCAATAGAAATATAACGTTTAGTAACACACCCGATTTTGTAGAAATAATCAATTTCGTTGGTTATTTTTTGTTTATAACAACATCGTGTACACATGGTGAAACATAGATGTTTTGGTATTATTTTTGGATCAGCATAACACAAAGTAATACATAATCGATAATACTTATTTCTTGATTGTCTTTTATTAAAAATCTCCGATTCAACCATAAAGTTTTCGATTATCAACAAAATTATTACAAATATGACTATTCTTTTGTTCTCCATCTTCTTATGTCACAAATATATATATATTTTTAAAATATAGGGAAAAAGATAGTAAAAAGAAGTGATGGGGTTTTTCGTTGATTGTGAATACTGTTTGAATGAAATATGGTTTATTATATGAGGATTGCGATAATTTGTATATTAGTTAGTATTTTCATACCAGCTAACACATTAAATGTTGAGTATCTCGTTTTATTTATTTAAAATCTTTTTAAAAAGTAGAATATAAATATTTATAAATTAATTATAGATTTCTACTTTAATATAGATTTTTGAAAATAATTGATTTACTTTGATATGGATTTGTCATCAATTATTTTTTAAAAACATTAGAGATACATTTTATGCCATGTATCGGATTTTGAAACTTTTACAAACTAAAGGAGAACCAATAGGCCTCATGAATGAAATGGAAAATGGAAAAAAAGAAAAAAAAAAAAAAGTTCTTGATTAAGGAAAAGAAAAAAAATAAAGTTTTTTATTAAGAAATTATTGCTTCACGATTAAGGGATTGTCGAAACCAATGAGGACCATCTTGTGCGATGTATGATTGATATTTAGAACCTAAAAAATGTATTGATTTATCCAAGTTTTACTCTACTAAACTTCTTAACTTTGAAAGTTTGGTAATTTCTTAATAAACAAAAGTAGGAAAAATTATGTTGATATTTTGGTTCTATACCATATCCAAATGTTGAGGTTTCATAATATTCAGTCTCCAAACTACTCTTCAATTATCTCTAATATATTATATATGTTATATTTAATATCTTTGTTAATAATTATCATTTTCTAAAAATCAAAGCCTAAAAAAATCCAAATATTAATACGTATATAAATCATCTAGAGGTATATTGAACTATGTATTTTAAAAAATTTTGAGGTTTTCTCAAAATCCCCTGTTATTCAACTAGAGATGTTAAAATATATTCTCAAATCCGGTATTATTGAACCTCATATTTATGTAAAATCACTTAAAAAGTTATTTACAATCCTTTGTTATTCAAACAATAATTTGTTAAAATCATATCAATTATTGAAAATATTTTAACTATTGAGATTTTCATGTCTGCATGAGATTTTAATGTCTGTATGAGATTTTAGAGGATTTTAGGAGATTTTTTTAGTTAAAAATATAAAGATCCAAATTTCATGGAATAGGAGGGCTGGGATTTATAACCGAACCGAGGAAACCGAACCGGACCGAACCGAAATTTTCGGTTTTTGGTTCTGCCCGGTTCACAGGTTCGGTTAAGTTCGGCAACTTAGATAATTGTCTTCGGTTATCGGTTCGGTTCATCAGAACCGAACGGTTAACCGAGTAAAAAAACATCGACTACACTTCTTCGACCGGTCATCTACATCTTCACCAACGTCGCTTCGAGCCGCTGTCGCTTTCACTCTTCTCGTATCCCCAACAGATCTGCGAAACCGCCGCTGTATTTTTCTCTGTTTCGTCTCTGCAATACTGCCGCCGTCGAGCAGTTCTTCACTTTTTTTATTTTTTTTATTTTAGGATTACACGAAACAGACTGAAATTTTGCGTTTCATAACAAATTTTAATTAAATTGGGCTCTGGCCCATACTAGAAAGAAAAGGGCTCGACAGATTAAAACTGGTTTGGGCTATAACCCATGTAACAATGCAAATATTATTATTTTGTTTATTTTATTTTTCAAAATCCGACCCGAATGAATCGAAATTAACCGAATTACCCGAGTTTAACCGAAAATATCCGAATTTAACCCAAATTTCGGTTAATTTCGGCAAAATTAAAAAAAAAAACCGAAAAACCGAGAACCGAACCGAAACAAATTTCGGTTATATTCGGAAAAATTTTGAAAAACCAATAAAACCGAAAAACCGTAAAAACCGACCGGAACCGAACCGAAAAACCGAATTCCCAACCCTAGGTGGGATTGTAGAGAATTTTAATACAAAATCATAAAAGAACTTTTTTTAAATCACCCAAAATCATTAAAATCATTTAAATCTTTTAAAAAACTTTAATCACTCTAAATACCCCAATCAGTACGCCTCTAGTGAAGTAGTATATCACTAATCAAGGCCTTGAATGGAGGAGGAAAGGGAAAGACGTTGTGATAAATTGGCTCAGATTTTCAAACATATTTTATTAAAGACCTAATCGAGACAAACAAAAGAAATCGACTCAAAAGCAAAAGCGAAGTCAATTTGATTGTTCCACTACAGATACACACACTTTGTTAACATAATCTAATAATCTTTTTTCAACAAAAATTTTCGATTCATATGCAAGAAAAACATAATAACTGGAGTGGAGACATGTAAAAAGTCTCAAACTTTGTGGAATTTACATGAAAATTTAAATGATTGTTATATTCTATATATAAAATATGAGCTCGAACCGAATAAAAATCAGGAAAACTCTGAAAGCAACACATACAATATCTCTCGACACGAGGATAATGTTATTTTATATATACGGTTTGGCTGTTAGCTTATTTGTCAAAGAGGCCTTAATTTCATGAAGCAAGAAAATAACATAATCACCACAGACATTTGTCCTTAGATTGAGGAGCTTTTGGACCCAAAAAGAAGTTTATTTGCATATGTAATATGTTTGAACATATACATATTCATGAACCAAAAGTTTGCAATTTCCAACGTAAAAAAGTAAACATTTCGTTTGTTGGTTGTAAACCAAAGATAAAGTAAACATGACAAAGAGAGAACCTATTATTCGCTACAGTATTTTTCGATTTTTATTTTTGAATACTCCTATTTGGGGTATTTCTACTTATTAATTAATTTTGTAACCATAATGAATAGCTAATAGTAGTGACCGATGGATGATACACATGATTAAACACAGGGGATCATTTGTTCTTGTTAGTTATTCACTTATTTGACTCATTTTACTTTAAGAAAAAAAGTTAATATGTTGTCAAAACAGGTTATCATTAAAAAGTTGAGTCCAGAGTTTCGGCTTGCCACAAGGCTTTTATGGAATTTCGAGGGAATGTCCTTATAACGAGTTTGATCACGTGGACGACGTAATACGAGTACCCGACTTCTATAAACTAGTGTTCTAAAAAAATCTAAACGGTCATCTAGGTGTTAGACGACCTAGACTGCGAATTTCTTTTACTATACGTCATAATTAGGCTTATCTTTTATTAAGTTAATTTATGCGATTTTGGCTGCAACTAGTTCTCTGTTTTTGTGGAATAGAAACATGTGGAATGAAGTATTTACGTGAACTCCACAAAAATTTCACCAGTTAAATTGAATAAAAAATAAATAACATTCTATTGATTCCAGTAGAATAGATAGGAAAAATACAAAATCTTTTTAAAAAACGTTCACTATAAAAAATGAGGTGGAACGCATTCCATTCATGAATTCCATTAACGATCACAATTCTATTCCTTTTAATTTCATTCCTCTAAATTCATATAATTCATCTTATTCTTAAAATTGACAACTAGCTGAACCCTTTAGGTGGTCTTAACAGCTTTAGGCGGCCATAGAGAAAAATAGTTGTATTTGTTTCGGTGAATATTTTCAGTTTTTCACTAC
The DNA here is from genome assembly GCA_900116095.1 of Euclidium syriacum. Lineage (NCBI taxonomy): Eukaryota > Viridiplantae > Streptophyta > Magnoliopsida > Brassicales > Brassicaceae > Euclidium > Euclidium syriacum. Next base: position 10,522,612 of record FPAK01000006.1, read on the forward strand.
ATATAGTTAAACTTATAAGTTTTAACTTCAAAATACATAGTTATTAAAATAAAAATGTGTGATGTAACTAGAAATATTTTGATAAATTTGCATGTTAGATTTAATACGATCAATATTTAGATAAATTTATAGTTAATATTTTTCGGATAAATTACTTTTAATTTATTTAATATGAAACTGAACATTCTTGATTTTCAAATTAATTTTTTTTGTCTATTTTTCACTTCGAATATTTTTTGTGTTTAGTTGTAATATTATGTTATTTATGTTAAATATTTTGAGGTAAGTTGAGTTTTGAATCTATTATTTTTAGGGGATAGCAATATTTGAACTCGATTATCTATGAATTATGATATATTGTATCTTATTTTATATGTTTAATATATATCGTACACTCTTATAATTTAATATATATCGCGTTCTTTTATAAACGTTTAGACCGTCTAAAATCGCCTAAATTTCGACTAGGTGTTTTAGACGCTAAGTCCCATATTATTGTATACTTAGCTCTTGATCACTGCTAAAAACTAATACTAGATTCTTTTTATTACGATAAACACATCAAACTTTATTAGTAAGAAATAAAATCATGATACAACATGAGGATTCCGTAAATTACCTATATACAAATCTGTTGAATAACTAAAAAAAGATAACAAATGAGCCATATTGATAAAGTTATCAGACCAGTAGCTGAACTGAAGGTCAATCAAATTCACCACTCAAATCGCATAAGGAATTGGGTCCATAACAGTTCAGAACTAACCGAAACCATATTTACAAATGGAGTGATTCCATACAATCCTAGTATTGAAGCCGATCCAAACATATAACCATTGTTTAAGGCACCGTGGCTATAGTACATTTTTAGTTCATCAAGGGAATACCTCGAAGTTGAATCAACTCGATATCATGAATAAGATATTCAATTCTTAAGTCTTGGGTTATTTCCAGCTTACCCGATTTGGACCAACACACACTCATTGGAAGCTTACGATTGAACCATAAGTAGTTAAGTCATGAACCAACTTATTCCTTATTCTTGACTCATTAGAGACTCACTACAATCTAGTTTTAAACTCATACCGGTTCAGAATAAACCATAGTCCATTAGCAAACCCTAATGACCATAGACTTGCCTTATTTGTAACTTTACAAATTTGACACCTCTCAGTCTTATATGTGGTATCCACAACACTTTCCCTACCATCTAGAAGCTTATATGGATATCCCAATACACACTAACAGCCATGGGATGATGCGGATTCACCCAACACCCAACTTTCCTTATATGGAGTCAATCACAACAAATAAGATCCAATGGCCGTGCTCATTAATTAATGAAGAGTTCTGATTCGGAAAGACTCTCCATGGGCTGGAGGGTCCAAAGAAGTCATCTATACACGATAACGTTATCAAGATACAAGAGCCTTCACACTTTCTTCTTTTGGTCTCCGACAATTAGTTTCCTACCAGATAAATCTCTACTTGATATCTTTGATATAACTTGAGTATTATGTTTTCTTTTATGTTTTTAGGCCATTGTATTAGTCCCAAAGTTGAGTCTTTATAAATTTTAAGTCATTTCGTGATGAACTAAATGAATATTAATAAAAAAAAATTAGTGTATTTGGTGACCCAATCAAAAGGATGAAACCTATAAAACAATTTATATTAATCAAACAATCTTTGTTATATTCTGAAAGAATTTTTTTTTGACACCTAAGATATTATTATTACTAATAATGAGGATGGGTTACCAGAGAATTTACATACGGAAATCGAAAGAAAAATTAAAACTGGTTGGACAAATCCAAACTTTAAATACACATCTAACTATAAAAACTCAAACCTCCCAAAACGAGAAAATGCTTAATGCTCCTACTTACATTTCGAAATAACTTTACCATTAAAACCTTTATACTTGAGTTATTTTTCAATAATTAAAATTTGTTCAAACACTTTCTTATTCGTTTTGAACGAGTATATCATTCTAATTATTTTCTTGTTAATAGAAAAACGTTTCACCTATATTTTACTTTTAACTCATAAATCTTAATTTTCGAATCATACATTCATAGCCTTTATTAATTATTTCTCAATTATACTTTAAATAATATACTTAATTGGGAGAGAGTAAATTGAATAAGCCTAAGTAAAACGAGAGAGTTAAGGTTGACAATAACAAAGTGAATTTGAAAAAGTTGACCTAAAATAAGTAAATTGTTTATGAGACTTTTGAAAAATGTGAAAAGCTAGCTGCAAAAACCCAAAATTCCATAAATGGTAAAAAGTTAAAACCAGCAAAACCGTTAATCATTATTTAACAATAAACCATTAGGAAAATAAATTCATTAGAAATCTATCTCTCTCCCTTTATCGTCCCAGATTCTGAAATAAGAAAACCCAGAAACTGAATACCAAATCCAGTCCTCTGTTATCTTTTACCATTACTTCGTCACCCAAATAGAACCTCTCACAAACCAAATGTCACTTGACTCGGCTTTATTATATTTCTTTATCTTTTATATTTATAATAATAACCTTTACTATACTTTCCGTAGGAAAATCCCTAAAAATCAATCAAAAAAGGAAAAATATCTGTAAAACGAAAGAAATTAAAGAAATAAAAATAAAGTAAAACAAAAATTTCTACCATTTATATTCGCTGGTTTATCTTCTCTTTCTCATCTCCCTTAACCCACATTTCCTTCTGGCTCTCTCTTCCTTAAGTTTTCTCTCTCTCTACAACTATAGAGAGAGAAAAAGCCTCCATTTTCGCTTCATAAACCCCCATTACACAGAACAGAGCAAAAACCCCTTCACTGAAACATTCTAGAGAGAGAGAGAGAGGGAAAATGGATGGTGCTTCTCCAAAGTTTGTGTTGCCGGAGACATTCGACGGCGTGAGGATGGAGATCACGGGGCAGTTAGGCATGATCTGGGAGCTTGTGAAAGCACCAGTGATTGTCCCTGTCCTTCAATTAGCGGTTTACATCTGCTTGCTCATGTCTGTCATGCTTTTATGTGAGAGGGTTTACATGGGAATCGTCATCGTCCTCGTCAAGCTCTTCTGGAAAAAACCACACAAACGCTACAAGTTCGAAACCATTCAAGATGACGAAGAACTCGGAACCTCCAATTTCCCAGTGGTCCTCGTCCAAATCCCCATGTTCAACGAACGAGAGGTCTCTTTCCTCTCTCTGTTCATTACTCTGTTTTTTTCCTCTGTTTGTATCCTCGAGAATTTTGTTTCTATCTAAACCCCAAGTTTTTAAGATTTCGAGAAAAGTGGCCTCAAAGTTTTCAGAAAACCACTTTGTCCCCACCAATTCATTTTCATTCCTCCGTCGTTCCAAATCCCGAAAACGGCGAGAGTCGAGTCGAGACTCATAATATTCTCTTTATTTGTTTTGTTGTTCTGGGATTTTGGGTTTATCTGTGTAAAACCCATAGTTCAAGGCTTAATCGTAGTAAAAGTCTAAATAATTGGACTAAAAGTGAAAAAAAGCTGAGTAGATTTGTTTTGGTTTCCCCGTGATTTTTGCATTGCAGGTTTACAAGCTATCAATAGGAGCGGCGTGTGGGCTCGCGTGGCCGTCCGATCGTCTCGTGATTCAAGTGTTGGATGACTCAACAGATCCTACTGTTAAGGTATTCTTTCTTTTTACTTAGTCCATTCACAGTATCTTTAATGATATTATACCTGTATTTTTTCTATAAATCAATATTTTTTTATTAAAAAGCCATATTTTATCACCTTTTTCAAAAGATTTCCTTTCTTTTTTTTGATAAAAAGAAATGTAATTTGAGTTCATAATATTTTTGGGTCGGTAAGGAAAAATAAAAGGGGGCAATCTTTTGAACCGACTGTAATAAATTTGGAACATTAAGATTGAATTGTGAGATTAAATGATATACTTAAAATGTGCAGCAAATGGTGGAAATGGAATGCCAAAGATGGGCAAGTAAAGGAATCAATATTAGGTATCAAATCAGAGAAAATAGAGTTGGTTACAAAGCAGGTGCCTTAAAGGAAGGACTCAAACGCAGTTATGTCAAACATTGCGAATATGTTGTCATCTTCGACGCCGATTTTCAGCCCGAACCCGATTTCTTACGCCGGAGCATTCCGTTTCTCATCCACAACCCAAACATTGCCTTGGTTCAGGCCCGATGGCGTTTCGGTAATTATTTAATTTTATAAGATGGTTTCATTTAAATCGTTAGAGTGTCTTAAATGTTTTAGTAACAGAAATAGTTTGTGCATTGATCAAATATAAGACTGGTAGTTATGATATAAAAAATGAAAAAATTGACATTTGATAATGTTGTCAAGTGTCAGGATCATATAGTACTGAATCGGTGTCTTTGTTTATGTTTTATGTAAAAAAAAAGTTAATGTTGTTTTTGGCTCATTAAATGAGAGCTCGTGGTTTTGGTTTTCTAGCTACATTAGTTGTGTCGGTGGTATATGCCTTTCACTCTTTTTTTTCTTTATCAAAAATATATAGTATCTATTACCTTTTATTTTCTTTTTCTTGCAAACATCTTTTTTTCTTATTGTATCACTTTTTTCTCGCTTTTTGAAATGGTCTTTTCGTCAAATTTGTATTTTTCTTTGAATTATTATTGTTATTTGTTACATTGAGGAGTGATTGAAGAAGTAGGGTTAGTTCTGTTTGTGTCGGCGGAGTAGATGCAGAGTGTATGGGTTTTTCAGTGGGTCCACTTGAAGCCAATAATAATTAGACACGTCTTAATCACAGACCTTAGTTTATGTTAAAGTTTAGTATTACCTTGCTGTATTGGATTAGTAGAACCACTCTCGTCAGGAAAAAGAATATACCGGGTCGGATTAGTTACGCGCGATTCCGGGTCAACGGATCATAAAGAAAATAGAGTTTATTAGTAATCCCATGATTTCGTTGTATAATTGTTGCTGACATCATCATATTCTTCTTATCTGCTCCGGAATTCCGGATCCGTCGGTCAGCGAATCGAATCAGTTCGACCCGTGTTAGTGGGCTCGGGTCGGGTTTGGCGAGTTGTGAACTGTTGGTCTTTAGAAATTGTCGGGTCTCTGATACTTTCCACGTGCTCTTTGCCTTTCTTTAAATGCTCAAGTGTGGGACCCGTCTTGTCAGTATTAGTAAAGTATTAGTGTGTAGTATGAGTATCGAAGTCTACTGTGGACCTGCCAATCTCTTGCCGACACTTATAAGTGCCGTTGTTTATAATTTTATATCATCGTATTTTTTTTGTCTTTATTTTAATTTTTAAGCATGAGTCCCAACTTAGAGAATTCAATAATGAAAAAGCTAAATGAATATGATTGATTTATTAACGCTAAAAACAAAAGAGAAGGACGTTACATTCCGATACTGCCACATTTGGGCAATTATCTTTGTTAAATAATTCACAAATAATTGAGGTTTGTTTACCCTATAAACTGCATGTTTACAAGACTAATATATTTCTTTTTATTATATACTTTTGCAGTAAATTCTGATGAATGCTTATTGACAAGGATGCAAGAAATGTCTTTGGATTATCATTTTACTGTGGAGCAAGAAGTGGGTTCATCAACACATGCTTTTTTCGGCTTCAACGGTAAACAAAATCTAGTTAATTATATAATGATTACTAAAAACATCATTTAATTTTTTAGAACGGAATAATTTAAGGAGTTTAGGAAGTAAATATTGTGTTGTTGTTCTCTACATTGATATATGTGGTACTATTATTAGTGTTTTAGTGTGATGGAGTTGGTATGTTGTCCGACCAATTGAAGCAGAGTATGTGGACCCAAGCTTTATTTTTAATTTTTATGTTATGATAGTATACAACTGTTACTAGAAAATATATAATAAAGGAATCAAATCAGTTTATAAATGATCAGAGGAGTAGGAATCTGAAATGTGAAGCAAGTAGGTGTAGTTATACTTAATAGTTAGTCATGTCATCCCTTGTCTTATAAGTAAGATTTGCAAGCTTTAAAAACATAATTTAATTGGTTTTTTGTTCTTAATTCATGTGTTTGACTAATTAAATACTGTACGGGACACATTCATTACATTATGACTTGTAGAGGAAGCAATGAAGATGGATCTTAAATTTTCTTGAAATAAAATAGACATGTGGTTTTTCTTAACGGAATTTTGTACAAGTACACTCTTTGATTTGAACCGGAAAATATGACATAGCAACAACAACACTAGCACAAACTATTAGATTACTAATTTTTGGTTTTCTTATTTTATTTATCTGATTTTATTTTTCCATAAATAATTTATAGGTACCGCCGGAATTTGGAGAATAGCGGCGATTAATGAAGCAGGCGGGTGGAAAGATAGAACCACCGTGGAAGATATGGACCTTGCCGTCCGAGCAAGTCTCCGTGGCTGGAAATTTCTTTACCTCGGTGACCTTCAGGTAACTATTGATTTATTTTCTTGAATTTTTTCTTAAATAGTTAAGTAGTTAAATTAAATTAAATAAAAACACAGTACATGAAGTAGTTGGTTGATAAAAAAGAAAGGGAAAAAGTAGTTGGCGCACAAGATACTTCTCTCATTAAACGCGTGACAACTGATTCACGAGTTATGTTTTATCATTTACCATTTCTAGAACATTAGATATTTTGTTATTACTTTGTGAAAAATGGATGAGTAAATATAATAAATATGAGTTTTTTTTTTTCTTATGTAATAGGTGAAAAGTGAACTTCCAAGTACTTTTAGAGCCTTCCGTTTTCAGCAACATAGATGGTCTTGTGGACCTGCAAATCTCTTTAGGAAAATGGTTATGGAGATCATCAGAAACAAGGTAATAAATAAATACCAAAACAATTTTTTTTACTTTCTTTCTGACAACTCAAATATTAATAAGTTATTATTGGATCTGGCGCAGAAAGTGAGATTCTGGAAGAAAGTGTATGTGATTTACAGTTTCTTCTTTGTGAGGAAAATCATTGCACATTGGGTCACATTTTGTTTCTACTGCGTTGTTCTTCCTCTTACCATTCTAGTCCCCGAGGTTAAAGTTCCGATTTGGGGTTCCGTTTATATCCCTTCAATCATCACTATCCTCAACTCCGTTGGTACTCCCAGGTAAAGTCGTTTGCTTGTATCTCAAGTCACACTTATTGTCTTACTTGCATGTCAAGTTAACTACCTCCTTATACTGAAATCTGTTTATATTTGATTTCAAAGGTCGATTCATCTGCTGTTCTATTGGATTCTATTCGAGAATGTGATGTCGCTGCACCGAACAAAGGCCACTCTGATAGGTCTGTTTGAGGCAGGAAGGGCTAACGAATGGGTTGTGACTGCTAAGCTTGGAAGTGGTCAGAGCGCTAAAGGGAACACAAAAGGGCTCAAAAGATTCCCCAGAATCTTCAAATTGCCTGATCGGTATGTTCTTACCTCTATATCATTTTAAAAAATGTATGTATAATATATAGACACTTTAGAATGATTCTTATGAGTTATTTGTCTCAGATTGAATTCATTGGAGCTTGGATTCGCAGCATTCTTGTTCGTGTGCGGGTGCTATGACGTCGTGCATGGGAAGAACAATTACTTCATCTACTTGTTTCTTCAGACATTGTCCTTCTTCATCAGTGGCCTTGGCTGGATCGGGACTTATGTCCCCAGTTAGGGACTACTTGTGTTTATCTGGTCACGTACGTAATTGATATTTCAGGGGAAAAGAGAAGAAGGTTATTTTCTGCATAAAATAAAGACAATTTTTCATGGAAAAATCACAGGAAAATTGATGGGGGATAAATGGTTTGTGAGGGAGATAGAGACGTACGGTCAACAAGTAGAAGACAAGGAGACGACTTTTATCAAAAACAAGGAAGGGAAGACTCAAAAGGGTTCCTATAATTTAAATTCATTTTTCTGCCTTTTGTTTTTTTTTTTCTTTTCAATATTTAGCTCTGGGATTTGTGATTCAGTATTTGTGAGGTTTCAATTTTTGTTCTTTGTTTTTGGTTCAAGTGTTTAGTTTTTTCTTATTGTTTAAAATTCAAGATTCTGTGTGAGCTTTTACCAAATTTGTTCAATTTGCATCACTGTCACCATATGCGTTTAGGGATATTTCGGGAGTCGTAATTAAAGAGGTCTAAAAGGTAATAATAGAAAATGATGAGATAATCTGGTGGTATAGGACGGAATTTGGAGCAAAAGTTTACACATTCCTCCAACACTATTTAAAGCCACTAACTCCAAATAAATATACTTAAAATAACAAACTAACCGGTTATATATGCTAAACAAATTTTTAGTCGTTATTTGATTTGTCACTAGTTAGTTATGCAATTTCAAAATTTATGTTCTGAAATGTTGAAGTGTGGAGACAATTAATCAACTAGAAACTTTTTTTTAAAAATAATATCAGTAATTAAATGTATTGGGATTGAGATCACTTTACAACCAATAAAATCATTGGTAGAGACATAGTTGATAATTCAAAGTGAGAAAAAAAGAAAAAGAAAAACTTTGGATGGGAGTCTTGATCACTCCACTCTTTAACGGAAAGTAAAGATGCCATCCTCAGAACTGATCATTCTCTTTGCTTCAGCATGCCCAACAATCCTTTCCAGCTGCAGATAAGCATCACATTAGGTATGGCTCAATGTGTAAAAATCATCAGAAGATTGAAAATTTAATTTACCCGGAACAGATCATAACGAGAAAAAAGCACAGTGGAGAACATGTCATGTGATTCTTCAATTATGTTCATTATCTGCAGTTTAAAAGCTAGAATGATGAGATCCGACTATCTTTCCCCAATTTGATTCGTTTAAGATGTGATCTTACCTCAGGATAAAACTCCTTCCGCTCCGGAAGTTGATATAAAATTAAGTTCTTTACGCCACGAATCTGAAACCCAAGAAGCCGACATTGATTATACAACCAATCAAAGAATTGAAAAAAAGAAAAGAAAAACCTTGTATCTCCAATAGAAGTGTGCTCTCTCAGTGTAAAGCATGATCTTTACGCTCCCGTTAAAAAACTTTCGCCGTGCATCGGATTTATTCTCAGGTTTTGTATATCTGAAACGGAGAGTCACAATTAATCACCATCCGATGAAACAAAATCCAGATTAACAAATTATTAGTGTCTCACTCACTCATTAATACCACAGAAAGAGGCATTCTCCGATTTCAAAAACCCACGAAGTACGACGAAATCCAAGTAAGATTGGCTAAAGATCATTACTCCTCCCTACAAACACGACAATGTTAATCAAGCTCCCAAATTTACATGATTATTATAACAATATATTATTTATATTCACCTGAACAGAATTTTTAATCCTTGGGAATATCTGTACTAAAAACAAGAATAGAATCAGCAAATGTAAATCATCTTTCAGATATTTTATCCATGAAAATGTAAGTTACTAAACAAATCAAAACTAGACCTTTTTGGTAAAATATATAAAACGTGCATAGTGATCTTGGTTTATTACTCCTCCCTACAAACATGATTAAAAAAAATATGACAATCAAGCTCCCAAATTTACGTGATAACATTAAGGTCTTCATCCTGACCAATTCTAATGTTTTTTCGATGGAATAATGGAAGTACGTACCTGAACAGAATTTTTACTCTTTGCGAATATCTGTAACAAAAAGAAGAGCAGAGTCAGAAAAATACAGTGACCCTATTTTAAGTGGTACAAAAACAAAAATTGACAAAGATATACGGCAATGCACAATATCATCCTTTAGATATTTTATCCATGAAAATGTAAGTTAGTAAACAAATAAAAACTAGACCTTTTCGGTAAAATCTTTAAAACGTGCATAGTGATCTTGGTTGATGGAGTTTGCATCAAATCTTTCATAAATCTGAAACAAAGACAAAAAGAGATAAGATTTTGACTACAACTTTAATGTTTTAAGCAAAAGATAAGATTATACCTGACTGACAGGGCGGAACACTTTCTTAAGAACACCTTCGTATTCACACTCCAGCTTCATCTGCATTGATTCAACTAAATGTGTGATGGAAGTCAAAAATCCAATTTCAAAATCACAATCAATCATCTAATACCCGTCCCTCATAACTAACGACACCAACCTTTCCTTTATAGTTCAAGCAATGGTGATTGAATAGAGAATTGATCTCTGAAATGAAATATTTTTGGGGTTAGTACACTTCACCATAATCAAAGAGGTTTAAGAGACTGTGGGGAGTGGGTAGGACAACACCTGTGGTTAAATAAGAACTTAGAATTATTGACTGGCGATAGAACCGTGCATGTCCATCTCGATTCCTAAACAATAAGACAAAACTCTACTGAAAGATTCTGACATAGTTGGGCAGTGTGACACATACAATGTATTATAGAAAAAACTTCAAGTCATAAGAAGTACGTACAACTCCCGAACTCGCATTATATTGGTACCATGCATTTCTTTGGGAATTTCTTTCGACAATTTATTTAATTTTTCGACTACTGTCTCAACGAACGCCCAATTCTGAAACATATAATGATAAACCATATTATAAGAAATGAAATAAAAAATACTTTGCAAAACCACCCCCACAACCTACCTGCATAGACATTACGTCCGCATGATCGATAACCAAAACCTATATATCCACATGTAAATAAAATAAATATTAGTAGTCAAAGTTCAATAAGGAGATGGAGAATACGACTTCAAATATTTGGAACTACAGGCAGAAATAGTCTAGCTAGGTTTAAGAAATAGACTATTAAATATAGATATCATCTTCAAGCAATGATAAACAAAATTACCTCGATAGAGGACAGATAATCAACATCCCGTTTCTTGTTATTTTCTGCGTTACCAATGGTCTAGAAAGAGTAAAATTGGTAAGAGAGACTGAATCAAGAAGATTTTACACAACTAAATCATCTTACAAAAAGATAGATAATGGTACCTACCTTAAGTAACTTGAGAGGGGAAGCAATAATCATGTCCGAGGAATAGAAATCACCATACAGCCTAACGCTATTCCTGGAATCAACAAGAGAACATCAAGTCTCAGCCAACTACAAAAATAATTACAAACAGGAAGCATGCACTGCCATGTTAAAGAGGATGTATACTAAAGATACATATACCTTGTATGCTTAATGCCTAGCATAAAGTCATCATCCTTGTTTCCCTCACCAAAAAGGGCTTGCCAATCACAAGGTTTTGATGGCCTCCCATCATCGGTATCAGATTCTTCTTCACATCCAAACTCATCCTTAAACCGGGCATGTTGTTCAACATTAACCTGGAACCAATGAATTATTTAAAGAGAACATAGGAAACTCAAGACATAATTAACAATTGAGACAATATTATCAATGCAGAAAAATCTATATTTCTTTCTACGTCATTTGCTAATAATCAAACTAGTACTAAGAAAATGACTAAAATTGCATAAATATGTATACCCTTTGAGCTTCTGGAGTTAGTTGTATGAGCCTATTAACGACGCGAAAAGCAATACTCCTCAATGGTAGTAGAATCAGTACCTGGATATACAAACAATAAGCGTAAGACCAATTGTCAAATGCGAGAAACAACAGATTTAAACATAAAATGGGAATCACCTTTGGACTAGTAAATCCTTTGTACTGGAATCTATCATCAGAAAGAACTTCCTCAGCAGAAAGCTTGGCAATTTTACTTTTATTCTTCTTCACAAGATCTCTAGATCTAGATATGTGATTCAACTGCATTAAGACAAACAGAGTTCAACAAATCTTGGAGAAATGCTAAGTGAAATGAAAAAGCAACCAATAGAAATAGGAATACAAGTACACACGCACAAAATGCATAAGGTATGCATCCATGGCACTTGAGTCTTCTCCAGCACCTCCATTGTAAAAGGGTTTCTTATTAGAGTGCAAAATATCCATATAGCTGTTGCCTAGAAAATCAAAAACTATAATCAATGACAGAGCCATTTAAAAAAAGATAGAAAAAGGTGACTTCGGGAATCTGATACGTACAAATAGAGAAGAACTTTCTCCTTTGAGATGATTTGAAATCTTTTCTACCAGATTTTCCGTATAACTGAAGCCAGTGATTAAATAACTTAGGCTTGATTCCGTATGCATCACTCTTAACGACACGATCAAGAAAATCTTCACTTGTGCCTTTCCACTTGCAATTTGGCTTGTCAAAGGCAGGTGCTTCCCATTTAAATTTCCAGTTGGCTTTTGGTAAAGTTTCCACTTCTTCATTTGATAATTTGTGACTAAAGTGCTCACTAAATGCACTAGTAGATGATGATTGGCCATTGATACTCAACTCATTCTCCTCATCAGAATCTTCTTCCTCGCTATGATAATCATTGTTCTCCTGATCAGCCCCTTTAATAAGACAAGACAAGACAAGATAAGTACGGTTGAAATCAATGAACTGAATGAAAAACAATACAAGAATACTAAACAACCAATAGGCCAGAGATGAGTATACAAAGTTTCAGCATACGGATCGAAACTAGCAATAATTTCCAATACAAGTTAAGAAAAAAAACTGACCTTGAATCTCATCATCCTCTCCATCTGTAGAGCTTTGATTCTCAGACCCACTGTTTTCCACCTCTTCCTCATCCACATCTCCTTCTGTGTCGCTTTTACCTTCCTCCTCTCTCTGCCTATCAAAGAAGATTTGGAAATCCTGATTAATCAAAAACTAAAGATTTGAACTTGTTTAAACCAGCGACATTTTAAAAAGTTACCTTCTTTTGTTCATATCAGCAACAACCTTGATAGATGAACCGAGAGATGCTAGCAATTTATCATACATTGTCGGTTCTCTGTAACCCATTGCCTCCCATTCAGATGAATCTACAATACCCAAAAGAGTTTTTATTTGAGTTGTCGACATAAAATCTGAAAAACACTTGTAGAAATAAGCAAGAGCTAAGTTACCTAGTTCCTCTGTTGGAGGATTGTAAACAACACGTTTATACTTCTTCGTATGGAATTTTTCCTGTGGCCTGTGCCTCTTCACCACTCCGGTAAAGTTTGGAGCCATCGAGGAAAACTAAGTGACAGAGAGAGATTAATTTTGGCCTATTTCTGACTGTCACCAATATTAAGGTTTTCTAAGGGATGCGGAACCCTAGGTTGCATGAACATATGAATGTTGCAACGGTTAATTAAATCACAGAGAATTAAGAAAAATTCTAACGAAAAATCAAATTACGGATCGGTTCGATTCGGTTATCGGTTATTTTGGCCCATTTAACTTTTTTAACTACAAGGACCAAGAAATTTTTTTTGGCTCCACTTAAAAAAAAAACGACCGAAATCCCAAAAATTGAGGGACTGTTCAAAGCTCATAAACCTCCCACTCAGTGTTCCCTTCTTCTTCGCCTCTTGCCGTCGGGTCTTCCCAAATACGAAACCCTAATTTCATCAGGTGATTTACGCCTTTTTCTTCACTCCTTTCAGATTCTAGAAATTTAATACCATTTCTGGATTCTATAGTGTTGATTGTCGGTCTGGATTGTTTTAGGTATGTGGAAAATGGAGCGCCACTAAAAGTCGAATTTCTGTTTCTAAAATTCATTTTCTCTGTGAAATCTTCGGGTCCATTTTGCGAGCAAAGATTATGGAAGAAGCAATGGATATCGAAGAAGATAAAGAGCTTATGGAAGAAATAGAAATTTTGTTGAATCAGCCTACAGATTTCTCAAGTAGACGAAAGGATTTCTCAAGTAGACGAAAGGATACTATAAGCAAATTACCTGATTCTTTAGTATCTCAAATACTCTCGTATTTGTCGACAAAGGAAATTGTGAGGACTAGTGTGTTGTCCAAGAGGTGGAGAAGTCTCTGGCTTTTGGTACCCAAGTTGGATTTGGCCTCCTATGAATTCCCTAATTACGGTGCTTTTGTGAGATTTCTGGATAGGCTACTAGATCTCGCTAGGGAAGACAAGTCATGCATGCACAAACTCAAGCTCAGTATTCAAAAAGATGAGAATGATCTTCCTTGTCTCACTCGTTGGATAGACTTTGTGGTTAGAGGTAAGCTTCAGCATCTTGATGTCGAGTGTCTTGTGAATCGTAAGTTCTTAGAGGAGATGCCTCTAAGCCTCTATATCTGTGAGACACTCCTCTACTTGAGACTTCATCAAGTATCGCTGGGTAAGTTTGAGTCTGTGTCTTTACCTCGTCTCAAGACGATGAGTTTAGAACACAACATATATGCAAATGATGCAGCTCTAGAGTCATTTATCTCGTCTTGCCCAGTTCTCGACGATTTAAGCATGGTTAGAATGATAGGTGATAACGTAAAGGTTTTGCGAGTTCACTCTCTGACATTAACCAGTCTTAAGGTAGACCTTATTTTTGATGAGGATGATGACACAGATGTTGCTTTTGATAATAAAGGTACAGGGGTTTTGATTGATGCCCCTAAACTCAAGTATTTGAAATTCGAAGATGATTTATCATACAGTAAAATCATAAGGAATTCGGCTTCTTTAGCCAAGGTCAATGTTGCTTTTGTCTTTAATGAGAGTGATTTTGCTGACGTAGTGGACTCACCAAAGCGAAACATGATCCGCAATTTTTTCACTAGTATTTCAGGAGTTCAGGATATGAAGATCTCTGATCATACTGTGGAGGTAATATAGCTTTACAATTTTGATATATCTAGTGTGTTCCTTTATGATAATCACTCATAAGATTCTTGTCTTTGGTAAACAGTTTCTCCATTATAACATGAACTTCGACTCACTTCCTCAGTTTTGCAACCTTAGCCGTTTAAAAGTGACGTTTCCAATATTAAATCTGGAAATACTGCCAAAGCTTCTTGAGAGTTGTCCGAATCTAAAACACTCGTTTTGGTGTTTGAGGTAAATTGCACAACCTTAAGAGTTTTTTACTTAATATTTTAATCATTCATCTTTGTTTATGTGTTTTTGTATGTTGTGTGTTACGTAGAATTATGATCCTTTTGATGAGAGTGGGGAAATAAGACTCTCAAACGTACCTCAGTGTTTGGAGTCATCACTTGAGTTTGTCGAGATAAAAAATTTCAAGGGAGGGGTTGCTAATATGGAAGTAGCAAGGTACTTTGTAGAGAACTCACTACTCCTTAAAGAACTTGTTGTGCGTTTGAGCTGTTCCATGTTTAAAGAAGGATTCTTCGTGTTGAAAGATCTCCTTGCATTGCCCAGAAGATCTACCAAATGTCGAATCCAAGTGTGTTGACTGATAAAGACTAGAAAGGTTTTTTAGGTAGGAGACTGAGAGTAGAGTTTCTTGGATTGGATATAGATTTTTCTGTTGATTTCTACTATAGTGTCACTGGAGGAAGAAGCTTATGATGATGTTTGAGAATTATATGCCTTCTTTTGAGTCATCTCCTTCATGATAAGTATCTTGGTAAAAGTAATTTACGTTATCGTCGATGATAAGTTTCTCCCTAATTTCAGAGTTTAAAACAATATAAGCTTCTTATGGTTTAGTTGGTCTAAACACACTTCATTTCAAATAATCATTATTGTCTTTTGGTATTTCTTTAGGATTTAGGGTCCAATAACTTACCCCTAATTTTTATAAAGAATGTTTTGGTTGAATGCAAACTAATTAAAGAAATGTTGCAAAATTACTTTAGTATTCATACATTATAATTAATGATCTAGGTATTGTAGGGTTAATTGAGGAAAATAAATCAAACTTTTGCATTGAAAATACAAAACATCATAACTTAGCTCTAGCACTTGTGAAATTGTACCTTGTCCAGATTTTTAGGTTGGCGTTGAATTTCGATTTTGTTTAACTTTATAAGAGAGACGAGGGTGATCCGTCATGCATGACCTTGTGGATCCACAAGAATGAAATTCGACATTTGGATATGTTTCTCTACCTTGTCTCAAAACCATGCATTTAAAAGACAATGTCTACCTCAACGATGCTTTTGTGGACAAGTTTATCTCATCTTGCTCAGTACCTTGTTGAACATTTCTCTGATTACCCTACCTTCGTGAGCTTCGTCTCCCGGTTTCTTGATTTCTTTAGACGAGAGAATCTATACGCCGATGATGGGATTCTCGAGAAGCTTATCCCTTCCTGTCCGGTTCTTGAAGATTTAACACTTGTTAGAAATGTAAATGAAACTGTAAACGACGTTTAGATTGTACTAATAAGGAACAAGAGTCAGTCGTCGTTAAGAAACTCATGAGATTCCAGAGATGTTTAAACGTTGTTGGACTTTAGGATGATGTTTGTGTTTCTCTGCATTCAGTTTTTCGATTATTCATACTTCAGTAGAACCGAATTTCTCTTCGGTTCAGTTTATACTTTTTTTGTTGGGTACCTTTGGTTTCAACTGAAGATTTTATATAAAAAAACGTGTAATTATAATTAAAAAAACAATTCAAACTCTATAAGAAGGATTTTAGTTTGGATCAAGTTTTATGTCAGTACGACAGTTGTGCATTTAACTTTGTTTATCAGTAAAATGATAGATAGGGAGCAGATCATTACGATTTAATATAGCGATACTCAAAATAGCTCATCCAATGAGTTAAAAATCACAAAATAAAAAAAAGAAACAAAAATCAGAAAGCCATGTCCTCTTTCTCTTAGCTCTCAGAGCACATTCATTTCATCTACTTAATTTAAAACCAAAAGATACCTCATTCCTCTCCGCATCATTAAGCTCTACCCTTGCCTTTGCCCTTTCCCTTGTTGTTTGAACCACCAAACTGTTTGCCTGAATTGAACGGCCTGCACAATATCATTAACAACCATCATCATCACCACACGGATCCAACAGATTTCCACATTATTGAGCTACGAGAGAGAAGAGAATTTACTTCTTGTTGTTGGAACCACCAGACGAAGATTGACCTCCACCAGACTTGGGGCTCTGGTTAGCATTGAAAGGAGACTTTCCAGCCTTTTTAGCCGGGTGTGGTGTTGCTGTGTGTCCTCCTTTCTTCTTCTCTTCTGTAACCAATTAAGACACAAACAATGTCAGATTACTATTCTCTACTGTTTACAAAAGCTACAACAACAAGGGAAGAGTTTTTATCTCTCACCTGTCTTCTGAGGAGTAACTGCTGCTGCTGGCTTTGCCTTCTTTGCAGAGACTGGTGTTTTAGAAACAGATTCATTTGGCCTCTTCTTGTTGCTTGGCACAGGCTTTTAACAAAACAATATTCAACAGGGTGGTGAGTGAGACAACGGATTATATACAAAAGTTAACAGAGCAAAATATTCTTAGATAGACAATTTGGCTATTACCTTCTGAGGGGTCTCCTCATCTTCATCCTCTGAGTCCTCCTCATCGTCTGAATCATCTTCGTCAACATCCATCTACAGAAACATCACCAAAGAATTTATTACTCTATCCATCTACTTAATAATTATATACGTGTATGAAGTGTCAGATTTAGAAAACTTACTCCTTTCTCAGAGTCAGATCCCTCCTCGTCATCAGACTCATCTTCTGAGTCAGACTCATCATCAGACTCGTCCTCTACTACAGGCTTGACTTCTTCAGGTTTGGCTTTTGGTTTTGTGTTAGTCTTGACAACAGCTGGTGCAGCGTTTCCTGATATGCAAAGAAAAGAACCATTAGAGAAGGCAACTTCAAGAAAAGAAACAGACACAATAGAAGCATCCTTATACATACCATTGACAGCTGCAGTTGCAGGAACCTCCTCCTCTTCTTCCTCTTCCTCTTCGGAACCTGTTGATAATACATACCAGACTCTTTAGAAACCAGGATAATAATTTTCCAAAAGGTCATGAGAGAAAAGTTACAAAAAAGGTTACTCACCAGAGAAGTAGTCACCCTCATCCGTGGAAACAGAATCAACAAGAGTTAAGGAAATTGCAATACACAAGAGTTCGTCTTATAAGCTTTTTGTATCTTGAAAAGTGAAAGCAGTACATAAAGTAAAACTGTCAAAAAGGATATTGGTCGATGTTTGGAGATTTGTAGCCAACAAAATGGACACTGCCTTTGTCCAGGTTGTGGGAGAGCTCAAACTCTTTCTCAAAGACTAGATCAAAGCTAATCTGAGGGAATTTCTCGTGTTGAAGAGTACCAAGAACGAGCTTCTGACCGTCAACCTTCACAGACAAGAGCACTGATTCTCCTTTTTTCCCTTTGCCCTCAAGTGTTGCCTACATATTAAGAAAAATCATGAGATCGTTTCGCTAATAGCTGAAAGTTCAGAATTGCAAATTGACATTTGAAATTACCTGAGAAATGTGGATTAGGTCGCCTTCGTCAGGTTTCACTGAAAGAGGCTTTCCTGCTTGCACTTCAACTCCTAATTTCATTTTAAAAATAAAAAATCAACATGAGTCACTAGCTCTGAAAAAGGCAAATATAATACTGGAACGAAACTTGTACGTTGAATATTTAGAGCCTAAACCCTAAATAAGCCAAACGCAGCGAAGCTAGGCAAATGATTCAACTGGCAGCATCAAACACATGCTAAAGACATAGATTTTTATTGAAATCCAACTAACATGAGAATCAGAGACTTCTAGGTTGATACAACTAAACGAGTAGGTCGTCGAAAAGTACAGAGCACAGGAACTATATCAATAGTATTCTCGATTCTCCAGAGAAAAACAACAGAAGAACACGAAATATGTGAGCCGATGATACAAGCATGATGAAAAACTGCTCAACGGTAAAATACGACTCTACGTGAAATATCGATCAAATTCTGGGAACGCGAAAATGAAATAGTTAACAGACGTGGAGAAAAGGAACATATAAGACAAAGATTCTTACCCCAGAACTCCATTGTGAATAAACGAGGAAGAGAACTTTGAGAGCGAAGGAATTAGGGATTTTTGGGAGCGAAATAGAGAATTGCAGTGGAAAGAGGCAGGAGAGAGCGAGAGGTTGTGGGGGCATTTTATAATGGAGAGAGGTTTTAGAAGAGCGTCTTTAGGGTTTTTGGAGTCTCGACGGCGTCGTTTTGTGGTGATGTTCGTAACGCATGAATCATTGGAATATTGCTTAATTAAAAAAAAATCTCTTCTGGGAATCTTCACATTTCCATCAATAATTTTTTGGTAAGAAAATCTTGAATTAAAGATTATGCAGAGAATAGAGATGATTGTCATAAATTAAGATTATTTTCGTCCATATTACGAAGAAGAAACAATCTTCAGTTCTCTTTAATAACCATGAAAAATATTTATGAGACAATACAACAACAACAAAATTCAAAGGACTTGTCCACCAAAGAAAAAGAAGCATGAAGGGTAGAGAATAAAGTCGAGCTAAAGATACAGAACACGAGAGACTCAAGACAAAACAGAAGTATTTGCAGACAAATCAGAACATTTTGTCTGAATTTGCAGCGACAACACATTGCTCATTTCTCCATCCGGTGCTTCCCAGAGCCAACATTGATCTTGTTTCCCCGAAAATCTGAGACCATCACCGGAGTAGCTATCAGGTGATGCATTACCAGATACCAGACGGGATAGAGACAATAACTGAGACTGAGATCTTGAGCTGCCATAGCTTCTCTGGACACAACCCGGCTTTGATACCTTTCCCATCTTCAAACTGGCTTTGTTACTCGACAATGGAGGAAAATGGATTGAAGCTGATGCCTTTTCTGCACTACCTGTGATGCATCCTGGGATCAGTTTTGATGGTCCTGCTCGGTGTTGCTTCCATGCTAGAAATGATTTCTCTAGTCTAGATTGTACCTGTAAATGAATGCAAACATATGAACACCGAGAAAAATCTGAAAGTGTGCTAAATAAAAAAAGAGAGACAGACAATTACCGCAGGAAAGAGGGTACACGAAGCAAAAGTCAACGAGGATGATGAGAAAGGGGAATTCCTACTTCGTTTGTCCACAGATCCGAAACTCGATGGTCCAAGATCATCATCATCATCATCATCGTCATCATCATCTTCATCATCATCATCATCATCATCTTTGTATTCCTCTTTCTGTTTCTTCTCTTGTATCTTCTCTTTGGTAGTGATAACTTTTTCTTCTTTATAATCTGGGACAAAAACATCTTCATCCTCTTCACTCAAACCCATTTCAGTTTTCTTTTCTTCTTCTTTTTCTTTCTGTTTCAGTTCTTCATCCATATCCTCTATAGCTTCCTCTAAGCAAATCTCAGCCTCTACTAACTCAAGCTCCTTCTGTATCAACTCCTTTTTCTCCTCGTTTGCTTTCTTTTTCTCTTCTGTCCATTTCTCCAATCCTTCTACCATCGGCTTCACTGCTTCCTCGAGTTTGAGTACGAATCTTTTAATCGGATGTTCCTTTTTCACCGCCACTTCTTTCCCATAGAACTCATCGAACCCAAGTGGCAAAAACTCGACTTTTGAAGTATCCATCTCCTCCCCTTCCTCCAAAGGAGGCTGCCAGAATAGTCGAACGCCGTGCTTTTCATCCTCAACGTAGTTGATTATCCTACCTGACGGTGTATGTAAAATAACAGGGTCCTCCTTCTGGACAAGTTTCGAAGGATCTTTTGCATCAGGTTCGGGTTCTTTGTTCAGTAACACAAACTCTGGTGTCACCTCAACTGATCAAGCAAATAAAAACACTCAGAGATAACTTCAATAAAATATCAATCTCAATCATGTAAAACCAGAAACGTTAAGGGTCATTACCGTTTTCCCACCAGTGTTCGAGCTCAGCGGGCATCGGTAACCTCAAAGGAGCTTTGTAAAAAGAGTTCAGCCACATTTCCCTTTCTTTATCCACCTCGTCTACGTAGGTTTCCCAATACTCAGGTACCTAACAAAAAGACAAAGATTCTTATGTTCATTTGTGTGATCAGAGAACTAACTCAAAAAGCTTGATCAGAAAATGACTTACTTCGTAGAACTGGTTAATGAAACCTGGTGCCATCCACACATCATCTTCATCATAAAAGTAAGCATGTTGAGGATCACCGTATGGGCCCCTCTCTTCTCTAACCACTGCATATACATTAAGAAACACTTTCAGCTCCCTACTAAACTAATACCATACAGTAAATTCTTCTTTCATAAGCTGAGCGATGCTTGAACGAAAAGCCAAATATAAATTTGAAACAGAATGACAGTCAGTTACTAGACAGGGCTGTGCACTCATCTAAATGAATCAAACAACCCCTTCAATATGTCTTGATTTATACTTTATACACACAACAATAACCGAAGTAATGTAAAGAAGAGGGCATTACTTCCATCGGGTTTGTTTACAAACATCCGAGCCTTAGCTGCAGCCACCTCCGCCAAACCAGAATGCAGCTGAAAAGGTTTTCACGTCAGTTTATTTACCATTCCTTCTTTATCGCTGGAAGTTATATGTATCATAGAGAAAAAAGAAGGTAACTACCGCACAAATATCTACGGTACAGCCATGTTCCTCCTCCAACAGCTCCCCAAAGTAGAATCTACCCTGCATTGCCATTAAGATGTAAACTAGTGTCACAAACACATATTCACAAAAAAAAAATGTTTAATGGAGGACAAGATTATACTTTAACCAAATATAGCAGCTATTTTAGGATCAATCAGATTAGATAGATTTTTGATGTAACCAACCAATCTTTCTTAATACTCACATATAGGATGCGTTCGTTAACTTCGTAAACACCACACCCATGCATTCTACCGTGCTTCCATTGACCAGCATAGCGATACCGACCTTTCTCCCTGGTGTAAAAAACCATATAATATACAATAAGTGAATAACGAACAGAAAGGAAACCAAATAACATTACATGTTTTCTGCTTGTTTAAAAAGTTCTAAGTAATCGCCTAGTCCAGCAATAATATCAGATGAGGTCAATAAACTATCAGCCAAACCACTCAAACCAATGATGAGATGTAAGCTATATAGTAAGGATCTCACGGTTTCTCGCCAAACTGTTTGACCCACTCGTCGTTTTCATAAAAAGGAACTTGGTAATTTCCATCAGTAAGTGCAACACTGTCCTCGACATCCATCTCCAACCACTTTCTGTCTTCTGGAGTCATATAATCCCTCTTAATAATCCTTCCTTCTGCACGCATCTTAGCTTCAAGCCTACATAGAAAAATTAAACAGTATTTTACTCGGACTATGTCTACAAAATCTCCTGGGAAGATTAATAGGAATGATAAACTTACTTGGAGCCTGGAATGGGCTCAATGTCAGGAATATCAACTTCGATAACTCCATGACCTTCCATGTCATTCTGAAGCCATTCACCCTCATACCTAAAGATTCGGGTACAGAGCCAAAGCCAAAAAAAATATATATTGGGTCATTGAAAACCAAAGTAAAACATTAACAAGGGAAACAAAAAACAAGTAAAGCTACTAAACAGAAATATCACCTAACGAGCCCATCTTCAGCTATATAAACACCTTTGCCTTGAGCCAAGTCATCCCAGACAGTGCCTTCATACCTTTAGCATAAACAAAAAGAGAAAAAGAATGTTGAGATAAGA
Source organism: Euclidium syriacum (assembly GCA_900116095.1). NCBI lineage: Eukaryota > Viridiplantae > Streptophyta > Magnoliopsida > Brassicales > Brassicaceae > Euclidium > Euclidium syriacum. The sequence continues at coordinate 10,545,051 of FPAK01000006.1, forward strand.
AGCTACTGAATCAAGATGGAAGTATCCATTACAAAGCTAGCCAGAGAGTGAATAAGTTTTTGAACTAGATTTCTAGAAAGTTATAATGTTCTAAAATTCAACCTGCATTGCCAATTTCTTCATTGAAGAACACGCTCCAGAAAAATCTACTTAAAAAGGGATAATACGGTATATAGAAAGAAAATTCTTAAAACCAGCTTCATGAAAATCAATCGGCAGCTTACGGAGCAACACAGGAAGAAGGTCACTAGCTCTAGTACTATCTCACGGTAGCAAAACCTTATCTGGAACTAACAATTCTTGACTTTAACTGAAGCGGAGAAACAACGATATGAATCAAACCACAAGCACAAAACCAAAATCACAACCTCAAACTGAAGAGACATGCTCCAAATCGTAGAAAGGAAAAATATCAAAAGAAAAAAGGGGAAATGAGGTATTACGAGCTTCCGTCGGGGAAAATGTAGCTGACCCATTGAAGAAACTCCTCAATCCTATCAAGCTCCTCAACAACACCTTTAGCGTTCTCAATATCAAAGTGATTATCTGGAATTGCCGGGTACGGTTTCCTGTACGGAACATAGAATGGCTGAATTTCAGGATCCCGGCCATCCTCAATCTCATCGTTGACAATATCCCAATCGTCTTCGTCGGCCCAAACCGGGTCCCAACCAGGTTTCGTCATTTCCAGTGGACCATCCGCCCAAATCTCCCTGAGATCCTCTTCCTTCCACCTCTCCGGGTCCCTGGGGAAATCAAAAAGGTCCTCATAGAACACGTACTTGTCTTCTTCTTCCTCCTCCAGACGCTTCACGCGCTTGCCATCGAGCACGCGAGTGAAGCGGCGGATGTTGGTCTCCGGATCAGCGTTGGGATCAGGAGGTATGTCACTTGGTCGGACGTAGTTGAGGATGTCGATATCACCTTCATCTTCTTTCTCGGATTCGGAGATGTAAAAGTCTTCGCCAGACGACTGTGACGACGAGTCCGAGTCAGAGTCGGAGCCAATTTCTTCGTCCGCATTGGGTGATTGTTGGTCTTGAGTCTGGTCCTCCAGTTGCTGTGACTCAGCGAATTCGGGTGAGTCGTCGTTAGCCATGAGAGGGATAAAGGGGGAGAGGGGAAGTGGATGTTGAAGAGTGTAAGCAGATAAGCGTTCGAGGGTGAGGTTTTGGTGTTTTCTTCGAAGGGTTTTTTCTGTAAACGAACACTGAAACAAACATTTGCAGATAATTCATAATTCTCCCCTAATTATTTTTACTCTTTTATTTCGGCCCTGTAAGTTTAACAAAGCTATAAAATTCGTATAGTATTTATGTTTGGTTACTAATATATCCATTGTTATGAAAGTTTTCTTGTCCAATGTCAATATCGACTTGGGCATAAAAAACCGATAACCGAAGAACCGATAATCGGAAATGGAAATTTATCTTTTGGTTCCACCAAATTATCTAATGGATTTTGAGTTAAGAAATTGTGGGTATCATGTAGAACCATAACCGAACCAAGAACCGAACATATAAATATACACTTACGCATATATACAAACATTGACTTTGTACCTGTTTCAAACAGGTCAAATCCGTTAAAAATTTGTAGAATTGAGGCCACTAAATTTTAAAAGTTCATGTTGATATTTCTTATAGTAAATTATTTACAAAGAAAAAATTCAATTATCTTTAGATTTCTCGTCGATAGAAAACAAATAAAAAGAAAAAATAAATATTTTTTCTCTCTAGTTCTCATATAAAAACATGGGCCAACATTTTCTTTAAATGACAATAGCCCCAAATTCTTTCTTTCTATTGAGTATAATGAAAGTGATGCAATATATAATATATTTAATATTTGTTTCATGATATATTCAGGTATCCAAAACCTAAACCAAAATGGTATCCAAATATCTGGAGCCATTGAGAACCGAAAAACTTCGGATATTTTACGGTTCACAAATTATAAAAACCGAACCGAAATGAAATCGACATAAACCGAACTAGAACCGAACCGAGAATTGTAAAATACCCATTGGATCATAAATCTGTGGAACCGAAAAAACGGAACCGAATTGAATACCCGAATAACCAGACCTAGTTAATATGATGAAATCAGCTATTTCGTAATTTATATATGATCATATGTTATATCAAATATGACTTGTATATAATTCTAACACATGATCATATTTATGTGAGATCACATCCCAACAAAATAAAATTTCAAATTTGGTTGAAACAGAAGATTAATTTTTTTTTTTTTTCATTTTTTTACAAAATGAAGTTTCTTATCATCGCTAGAGATCACTCCTACACGGTATAACTCAACTATGTATTTCTTCAAACTCCTAATCTTTCTGAGCTTCAACCTACCAAGATGTGTCCATGTTCCCAAACTAGCCAAATTCCCCCAGATTCCCACTCTCTCTCTCTTCATGTGACCTCCGTAACCAGGTTCTATCATTCTCTTCCGCCACCGAAAAATTACTAGCCCTAAAACAAAGTTGAAAAATTCGAAGATATCTCTAATATTTTAATTTGTAGTTGTGTATTTCTCAAATTCATTTACAATAAATTACTGTAAATCCCCCCCCTTTTATGTCTCCTAGATTGTTCAATAAATAATAGTTTTATTTGTAAATCTATAAATAAGTAGCTATCTTCTCTTATTTAGATTTTTTTTCAAATCAATTGTTGTTGTATTATTTTGTGCTAATCTTATCAATTTGAGATTTAGCTATCTCGAATCAATGAACAAAGAAAATAAAGATGTCATACAAAGATCTACGGGTTCTTTAAAGTTTTAATTTGCAATGTGTTAATCTAATTACATCTAATTACATTTCAATGAGTACTCAACCAAAAATTAGAATCAAGTTGTTCAAAGTATCAATGCCCATCGTATGTGGTTATATGGGTGTCTCATGTTTCTGAGCAAGCTTTGTTCTTTGTGTTGAAGATAGTAAAAAAAAAAATCAGAAGAAATGTGAGATTTTGGGTTATGAGTTTAGTTTTGAAGGTTCATTTGATGTTAGGTTGTTGAAATTAGATAGGAAGTGTAGAATTCAATGAGAGATCATAGAAAGAGAAACTCTTGATAGCATGACTGTTGAAGCTTTTGATAGCATGGTTGTTGAAACTTCTCTATTTCAACCAAAACTATGTTGTTTCATATATGGCTTCTACGTCATCAAAATTTAATGGTTTATTAACGATGTCACGACTAATGTATGATATTGCATGAAACTGATAGTTTAGGTAGTATATTTGAATTTATATTTAGTTAGTGTATGATTTTACACAGTCGTATTCATGTATAAAATCAATATATTGTCATATTTGAGGTATGAAATAGCCTATTTTCTATTAATATGAATATATAGGAAAACTAAAATGAGAAATTAAGCATGTATTTTGGGTATAATTGTGACGATTTTACCCACATTGATTTATGTATCTTGTTGTATCCTAATGAAATTTTCGATTTTTGATTTAGATTCAGTTTAAGTGTGGACTATTGTTTTCTTGGAAGAATTCATGTATAGGACATATCGGAAGATCAAGATGGATAGGCTTGATTAAGTGTTTGCAATGTTGTCTTTGTTTTACGTGTTTAGTAGATTCGTTTCTGGACATGATCTCGGGGATATAGGTTAAAGTTGTTCTAAATCTCATTTCTCTTACTATTCTTTTTAATGTATTATCTCACTTGAAAATTCTCATTACATATGTGGTGTTCCTTTGTTTATAGTAGGAGAACTCGTAGGCAAACTCGTGTCAGATAGAGACACGTTTTTCGAGGATCATCATTCGTTTGCCGACACGAGTGGATAGCAAAGTCGTCTTCAAAGGTCTTTTTATAATGGTAGACCAACGTTAGACCAACATGTTGTTTTTTCAATGGAAGGATCGGTTTAGACGACGTGGCTTGTTTATCGCCGCAAAACATGAGTTTGTTGAATGTAGGCTTGGTAATGAGTCTTATTTTGTGGGTTTCATCGGTTCGAGTTCAATTTGGATAGAGCATTGAGGAGGTGTGCTTAACCTACCCCAACACGTGTCTTAATTTATTTTGCACACTCAATTATTTTAATTCTCATCGTTAGGAGGTGTGCATTTACAGTTTTCACTTCACTATAACCTAACACAAAAACCACTTCAGTCTTTATAATCGGTTTCAATACAAAAAAGAAAGATAAGAAAAGAATTTAAAAAATGAGAAGTAGTTTTACAAAATCGATTGATGTAGCCATGTAGGTTTCCTTTTCTTCAGGTAACTTGGAAATATTGTGCTTGTAAAATAAGAAACGAGATTAAGATGCGAAAAAAACCTCTACTAGTTACAACACGTTAGAAGTTAGAACATTAAATACTTGGTTTAACCTTGGACCACAAACTGGGTTTTGTTTACAGAGTTTTGTTTAATCATCAAAAACCGTTGCGCAAACCGGGATGAAAAGCAAAACCATGCTTAACCGAAATCTAAATAAGTCGGCGAATCCTAATTAGTACATGGCTCTTCCACCTACTACAACACTATGCTCGATCTCACTTTCTCCCACCAACCAACCCACCCCTGATTTCACACCATTTTCTAAAATAATATCAATATTATGATTATGGAAGTATGTTTTAATCATCTTTGTCTGTCTCGACGAAGTACTGATATATGACAGACAAAGCACTGATATACATAATCAAATTGGTTTCAAATAATATGATAATGGAAGTGGTTAGAATTATTTTTCTGTTAATGATAATGAAAAGATAAAATGCTACGTATTTATCAAGTACATCATGTGCAGCTACAAAATCTAAATTCGAATGTAGAGTTGTGGTTGAGAAACAATAATTGATGCTTTGACATTTACTATCAAAAGCTAATTTACCTAAGCAAATATACTAAGAACAGTTCAAAGACAAAAACAATTTTTTTACCAATCCCAAAGATAAATTCCGACCACATCTCTCCCACCAAACCCTTTACGGTCAAATTGACATGATTATCTCGTATACCGTCATCATATTTGTCCAACATAAAATATAATTTAACTACTATATATATGATTATATTCCAAATATATCATGAGTGTTGAGGAGTATAATATCCCGCCATGACATGATTCACATCATCTATATAACCATCATGGACCCACTAAATGCTCAAATCAGTTCGTGATCGTAAATTATTTTGGTTGTGATGAAGACTTTTTTTTTTTTTTTTTTTTTAATCTAATGTTAAGTTATATTCAAGAAAATAATATAAAAAAAAAATTACACACATAAGTTAATGACTTGTTTAGGAATTAAAAAAAAAAACAAATTTTCAAAATGATTCACTGAGAGCCAAACCAAACCCGCACTCCATTCTTGAACCGCTTCGTGCTTTGTTCCCGTATAACGTTCAACTTATTTTAGATCGCCACATCGATTCTTTTTATTAGCTCGCTGCTTGAACAAGGAGTCTCGCCATATCTTTTTCTATTTTGTTCGCTCCATATGGTATGTATGGTGGACTAAAAAGCGTATCTACTGATGAACATCGTGGTATCTTTTTGTGACTGATCATCAATAAAGTGCAATATCTCCGACTAATCAGTTGAGAAACTTGGTCCCATGATGCCTTCCATCAGCTCCTTCCAACTATGGGATGAGGAAGGGCAGTTAAACAAAAGGTGTTTCCGAGATTCACAAAAATCTGAACAAAAAAACTAGTTATGTTTGCATTTCCACTCCATTTCTCCATCCTATCACATGTGGAGAGTCTATTCTTTACCGCCAACCATGCCATGAATATATACTTTGCTGTAGAATAAACAAACTAGACCCCGACATGGTGATTCCAAACCGGATTTCTCACTCTTAAGATATCGCATGTTACGTATCATTTTTTCCTTTCCATAAGCAAATGTCTGCTTCTCATCGGATTCGATGATTTCGCAGGTGCTTGTGAGTTTACTTCTTTGGAGATTGGAATTTTCTTTTGCTTGTGAGTTTTTGTAATCACACATCAAACGTGTATTCAATTCAATTGCAGAAGATTTATTATCTCTTATTCTTTGTTTCTTTGATTTCTTTTATGCAAATTACTTACATAATCATGTATGTGTTTTCATTCTCCATGTGTGAGTAATTTTTTAGTTAGGTTTAGGGTTTCAAAGGAATGAAGAAACAAAATTAGGGTTTTCATAAAATTAGGGTTTCATTAAGAGTTCTTCATCTAGACTTGTGCTTAATTGCTTGATTTTGGTTTGGCCACCTAGAATTAAGCCTTAGTTGATTAGTGTATACGGGAGTTGAATTAATCAACCTAGTCTAGATGAGCAAGTGATTCTATTTACAAAGTAATTTGGATTAGATAGCTTGTGGACTTTACAAACTTGATAGAATGCATGCTTTAATTGTTAGGACTGCAAAGGAATTTGATTTACCTAAATAAGTAAGCATAGATAGGTTTAGTAGTGGAAACTACACTGCTATATAATAGTGGTTTTTGTTACAGAACCGAGCTTCATTAAGAACCCTAGTTTTTCCTTATTTGATTTGGATTTCCCGATAATTTGTCTACGCCTAACCCTTTTCCAAATCAGTTTACAACCAAAGTCTATGCGTTCTATTTAATTTATTGTCTTTAAATTTACAATCATTTGTCTAGCTAAACTTAAAATTATATATCGTTGTGTTCTTAAGAGTCTATGTGGGATTCGACCTCTATATACTACTTATGCATTCACTGTGCACTTGCAGTTTTGTAGGAAAAAACATTATCTACATCAAGTTCTTAATTAAGACTTTCTTCTAAATATATATATCATTGGTTTAGTTTTAGTTGGCAATTTTTTCTTCTCATAAACAAGTTAAATTTTTTTTTTTTTACTGGATGATTTTATCATAATTAGATCCTTACAACGTATCCATTACTTGTAATCGACCAAGCAATGTTGAATAACTCATGAGAGTTTTTGAAAATACTGTCGGAGAAAGACATATTTTCCCAATAGACTAACCAATACCAAATTATTGAAAGTAAAGAGTAGCAAATGACTCAAAAGCCATATATGAAACCACAACCAGCAAAACAAACTAAAACAACAATGAACCATAAAAAATTATTCAAAAGACCCTCCTAACGAATGCTACAACAATTTGAGATCATAAATTTGATGGTACATATCAACAAAAACCGTCAAAACCACCCATAATTTCTTGTCTATTTTCGTCCTACTTTGGTGTTGAATCAAAAACTTCAACTTGATGAGGGGAGTTTGAAACGAAAAGTCTTTAGAAACATCAAACAATTGCCAACATACTTTGTCAAAATTACACGGTAAAAGACACTTTTAACAAAAGCAGATATGTTCAAATCTTGACCAAGATCAGGTCAGGATTTCGCGTTAGAGGAGGCGTGGAGGCCACTTAACGACATTAAACTCCCATTGTGAAGAAAGGTAAGAACCGTAAGATGATGGTCCAACAGGTTAAAACCGGAGTGGACTAGAGATGCAACTGAACGAACCTAGACCATTAAGAAGCTTGGAAAACAAGATAAACTGTACTATAGTAGACCCCTTTTATATATTTATGGTTTTCACCTAATTGTTGAAACTAATGGCTAGCAGAAGACTCTAAACCACATACAGAATCATGATGGGCACAAAAAGTGTATAGGTTTTAAATCTAATTATTACTAACTTTTACCACAATTGCACTAATATATCTTAGTAGTAGTTAAGGTATCCATTTACAAGAGACCAAAACTTGCGTATTAAATCAAACTAATGGGCGAATTTGTGAGATTTTAAATTTATCTAACAAACTTAAAACATAGGTTGGAATTTGTTCATTAAAAATATTAAAACATAGGTTGGATTTGGGGACAAATATTAAGTACTGAAGTCGTGTTAGTCTGTCTATTTAATAATTCAAACAAAATATAAACACGATTTGCTTATTTCTTTGGCAACTCAAATGAACTTTCCTGAAGATAGTTGAGAACTTTAATTAAAAAACCAATGAAAATTCATGGAAGTTACCATAACACGACCAGATTACATATTTATACTTAGTTCCAAAGCAAGTAAACATCAAACCAAACCTATATGTTCACACGTTAAGTTTGACTTTTGTAATTTAACAACTTGTTTTTTTATCGACTAGTAATTTATTAACTTAAAGGTTTAGAATCTAAAAGTCTTTCTTGTTTTGTTGGTTTAACGTTGGAGTTTTAAAAGATAGCTTCAAAACTTATTATAAATTGATGTGATTCCTAAACACATTTCGTAACAGAAGTTTTAATTTTTTATGAATTCTAAACTATTGAGAATGTAATCGGGTACATATGCTTGTGATTTGTCTACTAATTTCATATTCGTCTGTTTTTATATAGATTTGCAAGTATGTCACAAACAATAAATTGAATTATATATACTGTGACATCTTTAAAAACAAGAACACTGCATTTTTGGCATTTTTATATTTTGGCACTACAAATTTTTTTAACATGTTTGTCAAAAAAATTAAAATATTTTCTTTTTCTAAAGTTCTTAATCTTGAGTGACGAACACCTCGAGACTTGAGTGGTGTTTTAGGTATCAATATGAAATGAATTTAATTGACTTACATATTAATTCTTTTAGTTCTGTTTTACACATTAATTAAAAATTAGGAAATCTCCATATATACTGGACATGAATATACACTCTAAACCGATCTTAAATTTCAATCATCAGAGACAAACTACAAACCGGTCTTGTTCCAGTAGTAACAGATACACAAAATATTTTGATTTGGGGGGTGGGGGGGGGGGTGAGATAGGAGAAATAAAATAATATTATTCTCCTATTTTCACATGCAAAACGAGTTCTACATTTCTACTTTGGTTACCAGTATCTTATAATTTAACAACAGATATGATATAATTTTTCTTGTATCATATGTTATTGTAATTTAAAATGATATATACGCCTTCGGGGTCATACGTCTTTGCTAGGTAATGCGGACCATGGCGTCATATCCATTGGGTAACTTCCCAGCACCCGGAGGAATGACGTGTACTCCTGAACCTCCGATAGCGCGTTTTGCGCACGCGCCTCCGCCATTGACGCTTCGAAATCCACATAGAATGTGTACTCGAAGTGCTTTGCAGTTCCACCGGCGCTCCCGTCGCCGACGACTCTGAGCGGGCTGTTGTGGTGCGGCCGCGATTCGATTTTCGTCAGGCTGATGTTTCGAAACGCAAACGCGGAGAGCACTTTGAAGAGAACGCTCGTTCCTTCGTGTTCCTGAGCGGCGAAGACGATGCTGGTTTTGAAGGGACGATCCGTGCGAGGGATGATAGGGTCACGCGCCAGCATCAGGAAGCGCGTGACATTCCCTGCATCGTCTTGGATCCCGTCGGCCAGAATCTGCAGTCCGTAGAGCTCGGCTGCTCTGGCGCTAGCTACAGCCGCTGTGTCACGGAGGTTGTTCGTGGCGATGTATTCCGCCGCCGCGGCGGTGTCATGAAACGCCTCAATCGCGGCTCTGGGAGTGAGTTTGTTGAGAGATCCTTCCGTCTGAGCCAGAGCCTGGGGGTGGGAAATCACGCGCCTGATGCTATCTGTACGAACTCCAGGGAGAGCGAGGAGGCAGTGGTGGACCGGAATCTGGACCTCACCGACGATATGAAGGCGGTGGCGGAGAAGGAGATCGTAATTTCTGTGAATCGAACCACCGAGAGAATTCTCGACAGGTAGAACGGCACGATCGGCGATCCAGAGCTCCACCGCCTGAAACGCTACATCGAATTGGTCACACGGAATGGCCTCAGAATTCGGGTAAGCTTTTCCGGCGGCCGCCTCAGAGTACGCGCCGGGAACTCCTTGATACGCCACCCGGAGACTGGATCCGTGTGACGGCGCCGGGGAGAGATCTGTAATCGTCAGCGGCTGCATCAGTCCAGGCTTCCCGTTCTTCGTCTCCGACGGAACGAGGCTGAGATCGACGGAGCCGTTACTGTTCCCGTTAACGTAGGAGAGTTGATCGGAGCTGGAATTCTCCGCCGAAGCAACTTTGCTGGCTAAGATGGCGCATGAGCTCTGCCAATCAGCTCGACTCGAGCCAACACCGTTAGGGAAGCTAAACGACTCAGACCTGTAACCGCAACGAACAGACACGCGCTTGCCATTTGTGGGAGCGAAACGGGCGTTCTTGACCGTTAGATTCGTTTGAACAACGGATTTGAGATCGTACGAAAACGCAGGCGAAGCGGCTTGCATGATTGTTTGACTTGAAAGTAAATGCTATTTGCAGGTGAGAGGAAATTAAGAAATCTATAAACGGCGGCGGATTAAAGTACAGTACAAGCTTGTAGTTCTATTGTTGAAAGAGAACGTGCAAGCTGAGAGAGAATGGAGCATAGGGAAGGGATTATATACGGAGAGGAAAAGGAGTTTGATGGATTGGATTCTTTTGCAAAAGAAAGTCTTAACGTGTCTTCGAGGGTAATTACGTCTAATCCTTCACCTACCACATTTGATTTTCCTCGACGATTAGTTTTTTTATACTTTTTATATTTTTAGTTTAAATAAAGTTGTATTTGAAACATTTCCCTTTTTAGAGGTGTGTAAATATGTATTTGCTTTGTTACGAAAAATGGTGATAATCCGGTACGTGTTAATCACTAGAGGCCTACAAATATTTTGTCGGAAAAATCTTTCATAATAAAATAATAATGCGATGGCGGATGATAAAAATGAACATACGTGGCGGTTGTGCACTTGGTTTTAAATCAAATGCCAAGATTAGGAATGACAATCCGGTTTACTGTGATTTCGGTTCTATTTTTTCTGTTTAACGTTTTCTCGGTTCTATGTAATTTGGTTTGATACGATTCAGTTCTCTTCCGTTTAAAGTTCATGAGTTTTATAAAAACTGAAATATAACAATAATATTCAATTGGGTTCCATTTTGTTTTCGATATTTTCTTCATTTTTCGTTTCTTTTCATGATTATCAGGACCATTCATTCAAATTTATTGCATAATATGTAGAGAAATTTTGATTTATCACGATTAGACGCCGAACACAAATATATATGTTCTTCAGTTTTGTAAAAAGTTGAATGGAGTAACTTTTGCATGTATTTGAATTTTTGGAGCTATGAAATTCATTTAAACCATAATATCTTTACTAGAACGATGAGTGCTAGGTTCTTACATGTTTTCACTATAAGGAAGGTTAAAAAGAAGAAATGATAATGAGTTAATGAAAACAAAATAGTCTAATAATTTCTTTTTTTTTTGTTTTGCTAAGATAGTCTTATAACTTCTTAAGACCACAATTCTTTAATATCCTCCGAGAATGTATAAGTGTCTATCGCAGCTCCTGAAACTCCTTTATTCTTGACGTAACGGCTTGAAGACAATAAGTTAATAAATGTATGGCTTCAAATCATTCTAATATCACATACATAATTAAGCATTATATAAAAGAACTATTCTTTAAAGATTTCGAATATTAGCTACAGTAACCGAACAAACCCGATTTGCACCATTTACAAAAAAAACCCCGGGAGTTAGTCAGTTAGACTACGGCCCAACTCGAGCAACCATAGACATACAAATAGCCACTGAGACATAATTGCAGGTCTATCTAATTTAGTGTACTTACATGAAAACGCATAGACATAAAACAAATCTTGTGAGATATATTTGTGGACGTAGGATTTCCTAATATAAATTTATATCTCTAACTCTAGTAGAATGTTTATTGTTTGATCACCCTATTTTTAGAAAATCGTAGCAACGAAGTCTGAAACAAGACAATCCTAGACCCTAGTACATGTAGGTAGGACAAGTGGCGTGGAACATCACTCACGAACGGTTTATATTAAACCCCAAGGAGATTTGTTAGCAATCCCACATCTTAAAATTAGATGATACCTAAAATAGTACATATCGGGCATAAATCAATTTATTTATCATTAATTGGTTGTAAACTAGTCACATGATTCTTAATTCATAATATTTATAGGGTGCAGATGTAACACATTTATATATATAAAAAAGATGTAACACATTTAGCATGATATAGATATTAAAACAAATTTTCAAAAGAAAAACTTAAGGAAAACACTTATTAAATTAGTTTTAAATATATGTGTATATATAAGAAATTGTACTAAACACAAAGATGTTGGTATTTATGCAAATCTTAGTTACGCATATATTTTGCCATGTTAATTAAGTAAATGAGTTGAAAGAAATTTTAAATATATTTTTACTGTAATTTAAATATGTTGAGATTCATCATTTTGCTTGTAACATGTTTTAACTATATGTGGACATCCAAGCTATTAAATGCGATTTTATATCTAACATTTAAGAATGTGAGGTATTATTTTGGAGCTCTAGATATCACTGAAGGTGTTGTTCATTAGTATAACTATTTACAAAATAAGAAATAAACATATTCAATGAAACCACCCTGCCCATACTTTGTTAACACTTTTTTTTAAATATGATTTTTCATTAATAAACCGAAATTACAACCAAATATTAGGTATATCTTCTACTTTTAAATCTATAAGGGTGTGGTCTAAAAGACTCTAAAAAATTGCTAACTTAAACTTAATCTAGTTGAATATAGAAAATCATGAATTTAAATAAGAGACTGTGGACGGGAGATTCCTCTGCATTCGAGAGCGGATCAAGACGAGATCAATAGTTTTGATGATGGAAGAAGCTTTGCAATGAGCTTTGTTAATACTCTCTTTGGGTAAATATGTTAATACTCTTATTTTTCTTAACAACTTAACAAAATGTTAATGTTTATTTAATTATATATAAATATTTGGGAAAAGAGGTCCTATCAAGTGACTTTGATGTAAAATTGATCAGAATGCAAGAAATAAGGAACCACACGGTCCACACTAACAGTTAACAGTTCTAATGGCAATGCCATGATTATGTAAGGCTTGTGTCATATTTGTTTCTTCTCTTAGGTGTGTAATTAAAGAGAGGTGTGGCCTTAATTAGGTTTTCAGCTTCTAATAAATTTTTGTTTTATTTTTTCGTTTTAAGAAATAAAAAAGATGTTCATGGTCAGGCGATTGTTGGCCGTAAAAATAAAACGATGGGGTTGTTGAAACCTTTTTTTATTCGTATATTTGTAAAGGTTTAATATGGTAAAGTTGGTGAAGCCCAAGTGGGGACTATCTAACATTATACCTAAGCATGTTGAATTGATTCCTTCTACATTTCTTTTCATCTCTCCCGAGTCTTCATTAACGTCTTTAAAAATGTTTTTTTTTTTTTTTACTTTTGTTTTAAAATATGATGACTTTTTACCTTTGTAATTGGAGCTGTCTCGTACTAAATGTTTTTTTTTTTGTTTTGTTTAAGTCTCGTACTAAATGTTACCAGTTAACCAGCAAAATGATAAGAATATGTATTAGAAAAGACGAGAAAAATTATTTGGTACCTTATTATTACTTATTTATTAATTTCTTGTCTTCTTTTCTGTTTAGCATCGATTTATTTCTCGTCTTCTCAATCGTCATAAATCATTTTCAAATGCTATTTTTATCCAATCATAAGCTTTGGTGATTGATAACATTTTGAACCACTTTGTTCCCATATGCTTGTTTGAGTATCACCAATTAAAGCCATATATTTTTCATATAGTCGTCCATTTTGTTTTTTTTTTTGTTTTTGTTTAAAGATTAAAGTCGTCCATTTTGTTAAAATATAAAAACTTTTTCCACAGAGAAAACCAAACAGAACCAATGTCAAATCATAATTTAATATGGTATATGATTTATTTTTTCAAACCGAAACAGAGCAAACCGAAGTCAAACGAACCAGAACCAAAGTGGTGATTATAAAAGTAAGGGAGTGTACTATTGACTTTCCTTTTGTTGACAAAATTGACTTCATTATTGAATAAGCACGTGTTTTCTGTTCACGCGGTAATATTGACGATTCAAGAAAGTGTTAGCTTCCAGGTGATTGGTTCTACTTCTTTAAATTATGCAGGCGATTGTGGTTCTTAACATTTAACAGTAATTATGAAAATTGCTTTGTGCCATTTTATGCCGTTCAAAACTGCTTCAAATTATAAAAAAAATATTCCAACAAACGTTTGCAGTTGTAAATAGTGTCAGATCCAATTTTTCTTACCAAGGTCAAAATAGATACTATATTTTTTTTTATCAAAAGATGATAAATATTAGATGTTAAACATCAATAGATCCATAGGTGAGTAGTTTCACTTTGGGTTAATGCTTGACATGATTAGGATGAAATAGATATTGGGTTTTCATTCTTAGACACAAACGTAATTAACCCAAAACCTAGATTTAGGTTCAACAATGCCTAAGAGAGATCCAAAAGAGCTAAACATTCCTAGCCATTAAGAGGTGAGTCTAGCGTGTTTGGTAATTTTTTTAAACCAATTCTCAATGATTGCTAAGCAACATATTCATTATGAGAACTAGATGTTTATGCTTGTTTAATAAATGAGTTAAGACTATGGAAGAAGAAAATTTGACTTGGGGTTTGCAAGGTCATTTCTCGACAAACCAAGAAGCATTGGATCACGATCTAGGTGATCCTACATAGATCTTGCTGCTAAAAATCTACATGAAGAAATCACTATTCAATTTGAGGTAGTATCGATCAGTCAACTCGAAAGTTGACAAAAATTAAGATGATTTTTTTTATTCAAAAACTTATTGAAATTTCTAAATGTTTAGAAATTTTATATAATTCCAGTTTGGGAGAAGTGAGGGTAAGATTCCGGCTATTTCAGATAAATTAAGATATGTTTGATGGTGAATACATATATAAGTTGTGTCAAAGAAGTCTTGGAAACAAAAAGTGATTAAACTAGAGTTTAACTTCATCGATTGCATTCTAACTAAGAAACAACAGAATCAATGAAATTTTGTGTTAAGTCTAGAACCTAAAAACTAATGTTTTAAGATAAGGTATGGTGTGGCGTTTTCACTAATGGACCAGAAGAAGTTATATCCCTAAAAAATATCCCTAACAAGATCTCGCTATAAGGAAGCCAAAGAAATCAACGACATGCTGATCAAAGTTAAGTTCCATCGGAAAACACTTTAGATGTTTGCACATAATCATCAAATTCCGCAGAAACTCAGAAAACAATCTTGAGATGGCAATCCCTAAAGCATGTTCGAACGTAGTTTGATCGGGCTGAAACTCAATAAAATTTTCAACGACTAGTTATTGATTTATTTGTATGATTCTGAGTATATAGTAAATTGTAATCTGTTATATTGTCTGGTTGCGAAACGAGCTTGTTTAAGCTGAAACTTTGCGAGAACCTTCAATACTCATGGATTTAGTTCTTGGTTATTATAGGGGCAAGTGGGAGCTCAAGAGTATGGGTAAACATGTGGTTGAAGCCGAGAGAGTAAATCCATCCAAATGAGAAGAAAAGAGGAGTAAATTGTTCTTCATCATTTAAGTGGCTAAGATGAAGGTGTGATATGTGGAAGCCTTATATAGTTCTTATGTTATATAACAAGATTCATTACATGTATGCCTAGATCTGATTGTTAGACTTAGGTTATAATGATATGTTTGTTGATTATAATTTTATGCTTTGTGGTGATTATGATATAAAATGATACTATGATGAGGATGATGACATGATTACTTATATACTGTTAATGATAACATTACGAGATAGAATTATGTATGTATGTTTAACATCTGAGAATGAATTGATTTGATGGGTTGTGATCTTTCCAAATATATTTTATTGGTTTACACGAAAGACGTTTACATGAAATATTGTTCATGAAATGGGCCGACGAGTCGAACATGTATGTTATATGGGAAGTCTTGATACATATGCCAGCCTCTCTACATATTAGAGAGTATCTGAGCTATGCCAACCTATATTCAGGAGGTTGATATGGTTCTTACGAAGATGGTTAAACCTAAAAAATATACTAATATCTTGCATAATAAACAAGAAGAATGATATATGTATAACTTGGATAGTTAAACAAGGTATATGATTGCTAGTGTTTAAGTTTATGTGCTATGATGAAGAATGATATGTGTATAACTTGGATAGTTAAACAAGGTATATGATTGCTAGTGTTTAAGTTTATGTGCTATGATGATTGTCTTATAATAGTAGAATATGTATTGTGTTTTGGGTAGGTAAAGAAGATATTTTCAATGAGTAAATTTCAATTAGTCTCCCCTCTCTTTCTTATGCAAGTTAATTAACGTTCTGTCGCGAAACAAAATTCTTGACTAAGGTGTTGATTGGTTCACCCGCTATCACCCGCAAACGCAGTTTTTGCGGGAGTTAGCGGTTGATAGCGTTTGCAAACAATCACCGAAAACGCTACGAACCGTTACATACCGCTCCGTACCGCTGAAAATCAAAAGCTGGTTTCCGCAAGCGTTTGCGTTTGCGGGCGGTAGCGAGCGGTTGCGGGAGATCAATTTTTTTTCAAAAAATTAAAGATATTATCTTAAAAATTAAGAAAAATTATAAAAATTGAAAAAAATTAAATTTATTTTTATTTTCTTCTATAAAATATTTTCATATTAAACTCTTATTCTTAATATATCAATATATTATATTAATTGAAATGAAGATTTAATTATATATATTGTATAAAAAAATGTTTCAAACCTCTTAAAATTTTATATTTCATTTTTATTTTGATGTGTATAACATACATGTATTAATTAATTAAAAATATACTTATATATATATATAACTGTATTTCTAAATTATAAAATTTGTTTCACAACTCATAAAAATATATTTAGTTATTTATTTTATGATTTAGTTTAATCTTTAATATTAATTATATATAAATTATATAATGTATGTATTTCATTATTTTTTATATCCAACCGCTATCATACCCGCTGTCAACCAGTTAAAAATTTTCCGCAAATGCAACAGTTTTCAACCGCTATACCAGTCGTAAAAACAGCTCAATAACGCTGGAAACCGCAATCGACTGCTTCCGCAAATTCCCGCATACGCAACCGCATCCGCTGCGAGCCTTAAAAAAGAAATGTTTAAGGGATAGGCCGAATTAAACACCGCGTTAGTTCTAACCCATCTACAGATTTGGCCCACGCCCATCTAAATATTGTTACCAATTTGATTAACCTTCGTTAGGGAAGATAAAAATGGAACTTTTGGCGAGGGAAAATTTTTTTGTAATTTTTTGATGAAAAAATAAAATGTTTTCTGTACCACACAATTTTCCGATTTTACCCAACCGGTATCTCCTCCAGCCAATTAACCGGCCGAATTCTACTCGCCGCCGCCTCCGCCTCCGGACTCGATCATCATCGAGCCCAAATGACCAAGCCACCGAGAAGACGACGATGGGTTCAGTATCGACTACGAAGCGTGTAGTGCTTGTGAGGCATGGGCAGAGCACGTGGAATGAAGAAGGAAGGATTCAAGGGAGCTCCGATTTCTCTGTCTTGACGAAGAAAGGAGAGTCTCAGGCCGACATTTCCCGCCAGATGCTCATCGACGACTCTTTCGGCGTCTGCTTCATCAGGTCCTGCATTTTCTTAGGTTTTGTATTTAGGAGGTTTGAGATATGTTATGGTAGTAATCACATGGATTTGGGGGTTTTTAGATCTGAAATTAGCTTGATTTTGGTGTCTGTCTTATTGGTCGTTAGATGAAACTAGCTTTGCTCATGTTAAGTTACGGAGAGAATAAGGTGTTTATATCGATTGAAAGTAGCGAAAATTTAGAGAAAATTGTTTTATATTTGAAGAATCAGAGATACAGATATTGTAAATTACGGTGATGCTCCAAATTCCAGAAATTGATTTACCTGTTTCTGTGTAATGGAGTTTTCTCGTATCTTAAAAGCCTTTTGTAAATTGGCTGCATTTGTTATACAATGGCTCAGTCCATTGAAGAGATCAAAGAACACAGCTGAAATCATATGGGGAAGTCGAGAAAGTGAGATAATCCCAAACTACGATCTTAGAGAAATTGATCTATACTCTTTTCAAGTAAGTAACAGCTGTAATGAGGACATGTACATTTCAAAGAACCAGTCATACTTTTTCCTGAACGCTTGTTCTAGTTGATGGTTATATTAGGGTCTACTTAAGAAAGAGGGGAAAGAAAAGTTTGGTGAAGCTTTTACGCAATGGCAAGAAGATCCGGCAAACTTCATCATCGATGGCCACTATCCTGTAAGAGAGTTATGGTCACGTGCTAGAAGCTGCTGGACCGGTATTCTTGCTCATGAGAGCAACTCTGTTCTTGTTGTTGCTCATAATGCTGTTAATCAGGCTCTTTTGGCAACAGCAATTGGTGAATTTTCTTTACTTCTTTCAGCATGAGACTCAAAACTAGGGTTTTTGTTTTCTCCGTGAAATTTACCATCTGTGATCTTTTGTTGCAAAACAGGTCTGAGAACAGAATACTTTAGGAGATTGTTGCAGAGTAACTGCGGTGTAAGCGTACTGGATTTCACACCAAGAGGTGATGGTGAATCTCCTCACGTATGTCTTAATCGACTAAACCAGGTAAAAATGTGCCTTGAGTTGAACATAGACTGAGAATCATCTTGCTTGCATGGTTGTTTTTCTTTTCCTCTTTGAGATTCTTGAATTGGGTATTCTAATGCACCTTCATAGCCGTTAAAATGTTATCTATAGTCTAAAGTTTCTGCTTACAAATGCAGACACCTAAGTCGCCTTTAGCTGGTGGAAGTTCTGGTGGTCGGAAAGCTACTAAGCAGATAATACTTGTCTGCCATGGAGTAACTGGTCAGGGAGATAATGATCAGCCAATGAACATGCTTGGAATGATACAGGTAAGAGATACATATGAGTCTTATGTGAAAAAGAATTGTAAAAAGTTGTTAATCCTGCAATTAGTGTGACTCTTTGGTCATGTTTACTTGTTTGATTACTGCAGTCACAGAAAACAGCAGAGTTTCTTCTTGATCTAAGAGTTAGTTCCATAGTTTGCAGTCCTAAAGCAGCATCCATTGAGACTGCTGGAGTTATATCTCAGGTAAGTTATCAATTCGTCTAAACCGTGACCATATAATTTCTCAAAATCTTGTCTTTTAACAGTTTAAAGAATTTAAATAGGTGCAAAAAGCTGCAGACTGCTTGGGTGTAGAATCTGTGCCTGGCTATGTGAACACAAAGCAAATGAATGAGCTTGATGTCGATGATCTTCTCCAAAAACCCAATAAGGCAATGCTTTTTTTTAATCCCGATGCGATCATGAAGTTTATTGAACACTAGTTTTGAGCTTTTTGATCCCTAAATATTTCAGGAGGAAGAAGCGGTCTCAGCTCTATGGAGCAAATCCAGGAAAGCTTGGGAATCACTCTTAGATGAACTATCTGATGAGGAAGAGTCAAACCCAAGAAATACATTGGTGGTTGTTGGTACACCAATGGCTCACATATCGCTCATAGCACATTGCCTTAACCTAACTAAAGAAGAGCTCGGGTTGTTCCACCTAGACGCAGGCAGCATCAGTGTCATTGATTTTCCGGATGGTTCTAGAGGAAGAGGAGTCATCCGTTGCACAAACTACACGGCTCATTTAGGAAGATGGTCCATCCCCATCACAACTTCAAAATAAAAATTTGATATGTTTGTACATTACTTATTATTTGTTACATGAATAATATAAGTCAACATGACCAACTTTTGTATTCAGTCGGCTAACATAACTGGATGTGGGAATTATGATGTCTAATATATATCATCATTACGATCGTAAAATGTAATTACCAAATCCAGAGCAGAGTTACATGATGATTGATAAAATCGGCAAAAAAAACAAAAACTAAATTTGCTTTTCCAAAAAATAATAGGTTTGACCAGACTAATTACGCTTCGATCTTTGATGCTTCCGTTAATGGCTATAAAATGTAATATGAATGATACTCTTACACACATTTGATCCAATAAAACTAGGGGCACAAGCTGAGAAACTGTGACCGCCATGGTTGCAACGTAAATTATTTGGAAATGTCATCAAAAGTGCAAGATGTCATTTAGAAATGAGGTATTGGTCAGAAATAAAGAAATGAAAATGGGAGTTGGTAAAACATTCTGAATGACACCTTGCTCTTCCGCTCCGACCAACCTAAAGATATGTAATGCTGTTGATGCATACGTCTAGGTAGAACAGCCCGAGCCATTCTTTGGTGAGGTTATAACTTATAGAAATAGAATTTATATAAATTTGTGGTCAAAGTTTATAAATTTGTTTCTTTACATTATCAATTACGTCGTGTATTCCATGAAGATTAGGAATTGTAAAGAAGTTCACAAAATGGGGAGGAATGAATGTGTAGTTGACTCCTGGTAGAAAAGAAAGGATGATTCGCGAATATTCCGTCGTTTTAAGAGGTTGTTTGGTGGGATAGAAGAGATGCATGAGTTATGGGGGTGGAGTTTGGTAGAAAATGACTGAAAAGAAGTGTGAGAAAGATTTCGAAAGAAAAAATGAAATGATTTTCAAAGAAATGAGAAAAGTAGTTTTATGGTTAAAATCTCTTAAATGTTGGAATTTTAAGGTTTCTAAATTAATTAAGGAAGAAAGTAAGATATTTGGTGAAACTTATAAGAAAAAGGTTAAATGAGAGTAGAGATAATAAAATATATAATTTTTCGTAGTAAGAAATGAGTGTTTATAGAAATGACATGACCTGAGGGTATTATATAGAGTTGGAAGGAAGATTAAGATGAGCGATGGGTCAGTCTTGTGGAACAACGGTCAACAATGTAATTCTGATGTGTTGGAAGTTTTGAAACGGCTGAGAAAAGAGAAACAATTTTAGGTTAAGAAAAACATGTAATTAGCAAATTTTTATTAGCAATTTTTATAATATAGGACCATTCTCTTATGAGGCACATGGCCCAAAATATAGAGGAACATATATTTAATAAAATATGATAAAATTCTTTTGTTTGTATATAAAACTTAAATATTTTTTTTGAAAAACGAAAGGGTGATTTTCGAGTAATAAATTAGATTATTTTTCAAATTAATTATAAGTTTTTTTTAAAAAAAATGTTTTTCAATTACTATATGGTGGTGGATAAATTTGACGAATTTGACATGGTGGTTTTTATAAAGCTTCCTCCAAGGTTTCAATCACCATCCCCCCCTTTTCAGGTGTGCAAATCCCTCTACGAACTAAAACATGCTCTACGGTGTTGGTTAGCTAATTGACAATGTTTTGCGATCATATGGTTTCTGTATGTCTAACTATTCCATCTTCTCTCTTGCTCAAAAGATTATATGAGTTACGTATTTTGGAGAACTTAGAAGTATGGCCCAAAATTCCTTAGGCATCTCTATTTGCTAGAAAAACACGTTCTTGATATCGTTTGTGAGAATGAGTTTTCGGGGTCTAAATCAGTCGATGAGCTTCTAGGGTATAAATCGGTCTATTTTCCTTTAGATCAAAGTCATCATGTCTTTCTGTGATAGATTGGCAATGGGTTGTGCGTTTTATTGATCTAGTTGCCACAAGTTCAAACTTGGTTTACTTTTACATCTTATTTCAACTTATGCAAACTTGGATTTGGTTTCTAATTTTGGTGGACTTGGAACAACTTTTAGTCTATTTCCTTTGGAAATTTCCTTCAATCTAAGTGAACTACAAAATGAAGGAATATTAGGTTTGATTCCAAAAAATATACCAAATAATATTAGTTTTGCTTAGATAAATCCCATTATTAGCTGGAAAAAGGTAAGAAACCATTTATTCTCAGAAAATCATAAACGTCGAAGTTTCAACAATCCAACCAAATCAGGTTCTTAGTTGGAAACCGGAAATAACGAATCAAAGCAAAACATTCTTGACCAACCGAACGAGCTACGTACATAACCGAAACAACTCACAAACGGTGATAAATTATAAAACGAGATCAATTCTGAAACAAGTTTGATAAGATCATGAGATTCACGGTGTTACGACACTGGGAGATTTGATGGCGGCAACGGGGAAATCCAGGAGGACGATCTTGTCGATAACGGCGGTGAAAGCGGCTGAGAATTCAACGTGGAGAGGATGGCTTGTGAAGGAAACGTAACCTTCTTTGTTCTCAAAGGTCATCGACAATGCGTGAGTGAATCCTTGTCTAAGCATCTCGTGACTCTCTTTATCTTCTCCCCTAGTTATCATCAAATCGTACGGTCATTATTCATTAATCACAGATCCAGAAAAAATATGTTTTACTTATTGGAAAAATAAATAAAGAAAATGACGTACGGACCATTCAAAGGATTTGACAGAATCAATTTGAGAGACAAGATTCTCCAAGCCCTTCAAGATCTCATCTACCTTTGCATCCTCCTTGAACTTCACAACCACCAAATGCTTAAACCCTGAAGTCGCCATTAATTCAGTTTCACACACTTGCATACACTTATGTAATGTTGAAGCATCTTATATAGTGGTGGAAATTACTATGAGGACGTGCACGTGTGAACATGTTCGTGTGAATGTACACGTGTGTGTGTCTGTGCGCCTATGTGTGAACAATAATGCTTTTTCGCTGTGCTTAGATTTCAATGTACGATCTTCTGACATTACCTATATGACTATTTGTCTCTGAAATCAAACATTTTTCTTTCATGCGTTTTTCAATATGTCTTTGACAACTTGCATATTTTGTCAGGTTATTATTGTATTTCGAACATCTCTATTCTAAAATTTTTTGGTCCCATGTCAGTGTTCTCATTCACTATAAACAGATAACTTGTTTTGCATCGATGCATAGCCGCACTAGCTAGGGCGTACCACGCAAAATTTGGTCTGGTCGCGCGATTGGAAGAGGATTAATCCAACAAAGATGGTTTAGTTTCACGTCGGATTTTGATTTAAATCCAAAGTATCAAGTTGTCCTAGTCATTCAAATGTTTTAAATATCTTTTTTTTTCTTATCATTAATGAGGAAAATAATAAGTATATGACATGTATATATATAAACAAAATCTGTTACCCTTTCTTTCTCATCAAAGGTGACAAAGAAATTAGCGCGTGATAGGTTGGTTCCATCGTTGTCCATTGCCGTATATTGTTATCTTTTATTTGGAAACATATTCAAGATTAATTAAGCGCAAATATTGCCCGCGGTGATGTTTATTTTCTTGTAGTATGTATCTGATGACCAGAAAATGACTCTTTCTACTCTCAGGTCTCACTAGAGATGCCCTACAACGCGTACCCACCAGAACTGAAAATAACTACACATTCAATTTCTTTTCTTGTAGTTTTCTCCAGATTATATACATGCATGTACTCAATTTTTTTTTTTGTCTCAGCATGTCTCGATTAAATCTGTACGATCAATAAATGATATAAGCAGACCGGTTTGGGTTTTGGAAACTTAGCAATAATTAAGAACGCGTTTAACAATAAAACAATAATTAAGATCGCAACTTCGCAAGTTAGCTTGAATGCCCTTTTATCAAAAAAAAAGATCGCAAGTTAGTATAAAAATAACTAAAAATGGAAACCATACGTAGACGATACGATCGATAGCTTACCTGTTATATTCATATATCATATGGTTAAGTTTCCAAGATTACAATTGATCACCAATGACGCAACTAATTAAACATGTTCTAGTACCTGATCCGAAAAGATCATGGATCTAAGGTCTATAACTTATATTTGCCTGTTAATGGTCTATAAAAGATGTGAGAGAAATCGAAGATTCAATGGAAAGAGAAACATGGTGCATGGATTTGTGTCAGCTCACCGTCTTTTATGAATCCCTTTAACAATAAAGTTTGATTCAGCCATACCATTCTGCTATAATCCTTCTAGCTCTTTTTTTTTTTTTTTTTTCTTCTCAAGTCACATGAAACTTGGACCCATCAATTTATTTTCTTCATTATTTTCCTCTTAAAGTTATGATTAAAGCAGCATGTGGCCATGCTCTAATATTAATTCCCACTGAAAATGACATCATATCGGCCCGTTGCCTAACATTATTGGTACTATTTTATGAGGATGCCGAATATGGAGGTGGAGGTTCAAATGGAATTTCAACGTGGAAAATTACCCTTCTCAAAACCACCATTTCTATCACATCTTATCCAAATCTTATAGATTTTGCCAGTTTGTTTTTTTTTGTTTTGTTTTGGTTTTGTCAAAATGGTTGAGTGTTTTGACATTTTTCTAAGTAAACAAAAAATTTCTCCGTTGATGTTTTTAAAAAATTGAGTGTGCGATAACATATACTGATGCCATGATTTTTTTTTATCATCAGTCTTAATCTCGGTTCATAAAAACCAGCGTCCAATTGATAGATCAATGCGTCAAATGGGGTTAGGCGTCTTTGATTTTGCTAATATTAAAAGAAAATTTAACGGATAATTTTTAGAAAAGACCTGTACAACAATAGGGAATCATAGTCTAGAGATAATACGAGCGACAAATAAGAGGTGATCGCATGTAGTATGGACAAAAAATCATGGGCGTGTGGGAAATAGAAGTTGGGCCTGTCTCTGGGCTTTAGTTGAACATCCGTGGGCCCGTGGACATGCTTTCTATGTTAGGGTAGCTCACTCTAAAACTAATGGGGTTCACTCCGATTCACCCAAAACCAAAGTTTTTAAACCCGATCCGGAAAACGAACAATACTGTCTTCCACTGTCTTCCAAGTCACTGGATCAACCGCGGGTTGAATTTTGTAAATAACATGTTTTTGCATAAGACCCGACCCAGATTGTTTGACGTGTCATCGAGTTTACCGGTCCGACTGCATGTCCATGCTCGATTTCAAAACATTGCCCAAAACTATATAATTTTTTATGATATAGGTATACTTGAATGAAAAGAAAAATATGTTGAGCTCTAGACATAAGCCGAACCGAAGTTTATGCTGATCTCATAACCACTGTTATTTCCCACAAAATTATTTTTTTTTTTTTCTACTAATCTTGATTTTTAGGAATGTTAAATCGAGTAACCCAAAACAACCTAACTTATTACTTATTAACATCCAACCTATTTGAGTTATTGGTTAACCCAATCCATTTGATCTATGAACTTTAAAAAAAAGTTTGTATAAATTGTGGTGGTAATATTTGTAAACACAATGAATCAATATAAAATAATGTAGAAAAATAAACGAGATACAAAATTTGTTAACGAGGTTCATTTTTTATATTTCAACGACTATTTTCAAATTCGAATTCATTAGTAAAAAAAATCTAATACATTTTATTCGCAAACGCATAAATGAAGTCAATCCTCTTGACTTACCACTTCGTTCTACCATATGAACTCGTCAGGATAAACTAACCCTGACTTAAACTCCACTCGAGTCTAGTCTGTGGAATTCCACAGTTATGAAAATAAAACACATCCACGTTTGCACCAACACACTCACAAATTCAATCAGTACAATTTTCACCGCATAATCGCTCCAAAACCATCAATAACACAGGCGACTCGACACCGAAAATCCCATGAACAACTTTATGATATTTTTTATTTTTATTTTAATGCTGTGACGTTTACAAACCCACATTCATCTCTTTATAATGAGCTCCAACAAAGCCTAATCTTATTCTCCAAGTGATAAATAAATGGACTTAGTCACCAATAATCTAGAGATAATAATAACCCATTAAGCTAAATAAGACAAAAGCTTAATGACAATCTTGTACTTCCTTTTTACTTTGATGAACCAACATGTGTCATTTTATGTGCTAGTTCAATCATAATTAAAACTCAATCACAATAAAACTTTCATTTCCTCATTTGTTATTGAGTTTTAGAACCCAAGCTTCAAAGCTCATAACCAATACTCATTGGACTTCACGTCACTTCCTCATTTACCTTCAAACTCCCCCTGGATCAAATACCAATAACCAATTAAGTCCTTTCTTCAAATCTAAAAAAACTAAACTCTTACATTCTCCCCTTTTTTTATTATGTGTGTGAACTCAAGAATCCTAATTTCAAAATACTATCACTACTATATCAGGAATCCTAACTCCAATAAACCAACTATTCTCTCCCTTGCTTCAGTCACACCATGATCAAAATCATTTGAAAAAGAATTCACGCTTACCAAAATGAGGTTGAGTACCCATTGTATTCCTACCATGGAGTAGGATCATCTTTTCTAATCTAAATCTTGAATCTCTGACCTTCATGATTCACATCTCAAAAGAATTTAAAACAATTACGTTATCTATGTCCTTAAATTCCACAATGATTACGTGTTGGAATGTGAGTTCTAACATCATAAACTTGCTCCTTTTGATTTCTCTTCAACATGAATGTGGCCATCAACTCTAAAATGATGAAACACATGTCAAAAAATTCTTCCAGGTTCATCACAAATAGCTAGTTCTTCTGTTGCAGTTTTTATATTAGTTACAATATGTTTACCAATTACTTGTTTTGTATATTGTAGTAGTTACATGTTGGAAACGAAAATCTATGACGATTTGGAGATCTTTCCTTTAAATCCAAACCATGACAAACTATTTTTTTAAGTTATCCTTTGCCCTTTTTCCAAATTTCCCAAATGTTAGGGTATTTTATAGAATAAATTTTTTTAAATGTTATAATTTGTTATTTATTTGAAAAAAAAATTAAGCGTGCAAGATTGATGTTTTCGTAATAGGAAAATCACGTCAGCGATATTCATTTGATTAAAGTTGGAAGCACGAATCCGAGGCTAAGTATCTTGAATTTAAAACTTTAAATGAAATTTAAGATAAGGATTTTTAAGTTCTGTGGGATGCCGACAAAAAGAGAAAGTTTAATTGAGTTGGGGGAATTTGGTTGAAGTCGTCGTGAAATAAAGAAGACATGGAAGCTACGTTCCAACTACTTGGTTTATTTATCAAAAGAAAAAAACTACTTGGTTTAATATAGCTGAGTTTTTTTTTGTTCAAAATGTCATTTCAATAATTTTAATGAAGTCGTGTTCACATTCACATTCACATTCACATTCACACACGTTGGAGACATAAAATAGTATGACTTGACCCATAGCTTTGCTTGACCCCTTTCTCAATATATAGTAGTATACTAGTATAACAAAACAATTTGTAACAAAATTTAGCAAATACAATAAAATAAATCAATAGGGCAAATCGAGATCCAGAAAGAAGTCGCTAATAACAAGCACAAAATACATGTGGGTAACGAGTTTCACAGATCAGATCAAAGTCACATGTGAAAGTCTGCAAGTGTAATTCTTTTATGGATAAATCGATTATCAGTACTCAGGCGTAGAAGGAAAAACTTGTTTCCTTAGTTTCTTATTGTACAAATTTTAGGATTGTCACTGTATTGATAGATAACAAAAATTACCATAAAAAGTTGTGATTATCTGGACACTTTTCATGAATTGGTGTTGATTCATGACCTGTAAATGCTGTGGATAAATACATTTTGATATAATAAAATATTAGAATCGTACTCATTGTGTAATTTGGATTAGTTTGTTAATTGCAGATTTTGACTTTATATTCTAAAACATATTTTAGATAATTATATATGTATATTCAGACCAAACGGATAATTCTAAAAAAAACTATATATTTTATCTAAGGTTAAGAAAAAAAAAGTCAAATACAAAACGTAATCAAACCCAACCTAAAAAAACCGATCCCGATTTGTTTTAAAAAAATATCCAATCCGAACCAAAACCCAAAATACTTAATTATGAAAGCCTCATTCTAGAATGTTTTAGTTGACTAACATTTCTACATTAAAAAATGATAATTTATAATAAAATAATAATAAATAAGTGTTAATTATTTTTATTATAGTTTTTTATTTTATTTTTTATCTAAGTTATATTAAATTGAACAGATTACATGATTTACAAACTGGTTTGAGCATGGAATGAACCAATACTTTACTCCTTCCTACTTTACCCAGGTAAGTTTACCATGGGTAAGTTTTAGGACCTATTTCTAAAATCGATTATGAATATATTATATATATCATTAATTTATAATGTTGGACCGTGTATCCCAAAGAATGCATAGTTTACAAGCTGGTGTTAGTGTTAAATCTCTACATTAATTGCTTTTGCAATCTGACGTCATTCTGCTGAAGCCAGCATCTTCGACAAAACTACGTCATGCGTTGCTGATGTCGATGCCCGACGGGACTAACGCCGTTTTCTTTGGTGCATTGTCGCCACTTGCCAACTACCTCACAATTATATCTCTCTTTTAATGTATAATGTATGAAGATATTGATACTCTACTCCTAAAATATTATACAAAGTTTTTCGTTTTTGTCAACTAAGCCAATTAAAATTTGATTATAGAGAAATAATAAGTAAATTTGAGTTGACGTAAATATCTGGGGTTATAAATTTGGGAATTGGGATAGTGTTTAAATTCTTATAAGTAAAAAGCCTATTGCAGTTTAAGCACTCGGATTTATTTCACTACCAACCTAAGAGATTTACTTCAACTCTTATTTATTTACTAAATTATCACTCTTCTAGCATTGTTATAATAATAGTATAGCAATTTTAGTTTAACTTAATTAATGTATAATAACATGATATCATTTTTCACAAGTAACTTACTAAAATTGATGTTGGAACCACTACTTACACATATATTATTGTGTTCACTTTTAAACATTCATGGTGAACTGTCTGATCTATTTAGTCTACATTGTTTCGTCTGATCGATCTATCTAATCCACACTAACCGCATTATATCTGTTTGATATGTGTCATCGTGATGCCATCGAGTAATTTGTTTTGACCATTCAAACCATAATATAATAAGTTTCAAAACCATAATTTATAGATTGATCCTTAAGCCTGTATAATGTATCTGACTTTATGTGAAAGCACTTTTACTTGTTAGATTCTTCTTGTACACTTACACATGAAAACCTTCAATATTCTAAAAGACTTAGCCAAAAATAATATATGTGCAAATTGATTGAACCCGCGTTGATAAGTGTCATCAAACGAGTGGGAAGTATATAAAACAAGCTCTGTTATCTATACATGACAGATCATATGGTAAAGTCAACACCTAAATTTTCTTTATATATCTCACCATTTAGCTACTCCCATTGGTGGAGCCGAGCACATGACCTAAATTGTAACCCTCATTATCTATTTTATATTAATTAAATATAACCTAGTGTATGTAGATCAATAAATATTTCTTGATTTGGAAATTGAAACTTGGTCTATAATTGGTAAAGTCAAATTGGCTCTATACTTATGGCTAAGTTAATAATATCATGTTGTAATTTCCTAATACCTTCTATATATGCATGATCCCCCTAGCCATTCAAATTTTGTAGCATAGCGAAGAGACTTGAGAGAAAGAAAACAAATACACTCTACTCTACAAAAATGAAACCCCTCCATGGAAACGCAGTGGAATCTATACTTTATGGCCATAGTTGTGCCATGCGATTGAAGCAGCGGCTCCACGATCCAATGGCTGAGAATGGCTCGGTATCAAGTTATGAACTTGCTAAATCGATCGTCGATTGTTTTTCCAATGCCATATCTATCTTATCCGACAAACCAAAATCCGAGGACGATCAACTTTCTGATCTATCTTCAAGGGATTCTTCTCCTCCTCCTCTTCCCCAGAGAGGCCACTCCAAGAAAAGGTATTTGATAATTAAACATTTAGCCCTCGAATATATATATTTTTTCTTTTTTCTTTTTTTGTGTGCGTGTATTTCTTCTTCAAATAAACTACAACTTTTTATATTTCAAATATATATACTGTTTTAGGAGTGTGATATGTGTTGATTTGTATGCTAATATTTGATACCACCATTTTTTTCAGAAAGCTGAATAGTACAAATTTAAATGAGAATTGGAGGGATGATTCACCAAATCCGATCTACTACGACGGGTTTCTTTGGAGAAAATACGGCCAAAAGTCTATAAAAAAATCTGATCACCAAAGGTAATCTTAGAAATATCTAACCATATTTATAATTATTTTTTGTTTCGATCGCAAAAGTTAATTGTTTTTTTCCTTACTGTTAATACAGGAGCTATTATAAGTGTTCTTACAGCAAAGATCATCACTGTGAAGCAAGGAAATATGAACAAAAGATCAAAGACAATCCTCCGGTTTACCGAACCACTTACTTCGGTCACCACACTTGCCAAACCAATCACAATCAAGATCCCATTTTTACTGACGTTCAAGAACGAGTCGATGATCTGGAAAGTGCCGGGATGATTCGATTCGGAAAGGATCTTGATAAGGAAAAGAAAAGCCACACAAGCGGTTTTACGGTATCCGTTAAGCATGAAGAAGATTTCATAAAAAAAGAAACAATTGATCAGTACCGTGAGGTAACCGGTGATGATCAAGATTTTCAACATGTGATGGAAGAGAATCAATCATCACCATCCGGTTCTTATCCTCTTCCATCGTCATCTGGCAGTGAGAGTGTTGGGTTTGATTCAGATTTGTTATTGGACAACTTAGATTCATGGGATCGTTTTGATCAGTTTGACTTTGGATTGCGCTAGATACTTCAGCTAATCAAGAATACTAAGGAGAGTTTTTTTTAAGAGTATTAAATTTAATATTTCGGAATTGGGATTATTTTTGTTTTTCAATATTTTTGTGAACATGTATATATTCTATCCGCCGGGATTAAACCGCACAACTCGATACAATTAATCCAACGTATGCATTAGATATATAGTGATTGGAAGGGGCAAAAACTCTCTCTAGAACTAGAAAACCTAACAAAGGAATACACGGAAGCTTAATATATAAGCTGAAGAGGAGAAATAGAGATGAGGTGATTTTGCGAGAAGAGATTCACGAAGTTAGAAAGAGAGAAAGCAAGAGATATTTAGGGGGAGAAAATTATCTTCTTCTTATTACCTTATCGCTTATTTTTTTCTTCTAATCCGAAGTGTGAAACTAATGTAATTGCGGTGAAGATCATTCTAGTGGAAGCTCCTGTTAACGGTTTTGTTCACTCAGATATGTACCAATGTCACATAAACATTAGAAACTCATAAATCCTCTATGTTCTTTTTCTTTCATCTTCATCATTCAGTACGTATTCTACAAATCAAACAACAAACCAGTTAGAGGGCGATCCACATGATTAGAAGCTCAAGATAATCAGAACGACTTCCGACAATGGCATTAGAGCATTGGTCGTCAAGGTATCTGGATCAGAAGATCATCGCACAGTTAAATCTTCAAAGATCATTCTGGTTTCAAAAATCTCATATCTCTCAGGACCGAAAGGAAGTCCTAATAAGTATCATGTATTCTTTCATCGCGGCTATTGGTGTTTTTTTTTCTTCCTGCATGTGTTGGTGTATTTTTGGTAGGATTTTGGTCTTTGTGTGGCCAGATCCATCAATTGACACATTCTGTTTTTTGTGTGTTCTATGAAGTTTTGGGGTATGTGTTGTGTGTTGCTTGTGTTTTCACTATCACGTTGTTGTATCTATATAAGATGGAACCGACACAAGACAGGTTTGAAGTAGAAAATTTTGATGAAGAATTGCGATTTTTCCTTATGGAAGCACAAGATTCTTGCTAGCTAGTTGGAATCAGGTATACAAAGTAGTGAGGATGCTCATGAGATTAAAGTTGGTCCTAGGAAGCTGGAAATGATACAAGGGTAAAGAACCTAATCAGACTAAGTATGACTGATATAGTACTAAGAAAGATTGTCAAAGCAAAGACAGGTTATGACATGTGGAATGCTCTGGAATCTCAATATCAAGTCAAATCTATTCCAAATAGGTTTTAATTAAAGCAAAGGTTCTACATCTTTAAGATCTACGAAGAGGAGAATCTAGACAAGAACTTGGACACTTTCACCAAGTTGATTATTTATGGTATTTATATTATATATAGATGTGGAAATAGATGAAGAGGATGAGGTTTTCATTCTAACTTGCTTATACGTACAATTTGAACCTTTGGTCATAATTTAACATTTCTACAATAAGCTGCAAAAGCAATTTGCTAGCAGTGCACTAAGCCACTAACTAAAGCTGTTTGTTTCCCTATATTCCACAAAAGTCGACTCTAGTTCACCAATTTATCAAAAACATTTGGGTCATTTGATAAACTCTTGCTATAGAAACAAAATTACATAGGGTCCTCATCATCCGGCGATGGGCATATTAAATTTGATACAAAGGAAAGAAAAAAGGAGGAAAGAGAGACGAAAAAAAGTTGTCTGTTGTTGAACTAATCACCGTTCATTAGAATTCTGATCTATATCGACTACCAAATCGAGATCTTCTCCTACGTCGTATTCATCTTCTGAACTTGAACCGTACTCGTCCCCACAGCAATACTCTTTTTCATATCTTGGTTTTAAACCTGAAATCGCGCAGACATATATAATCTAAGCTTAAACAGACAAAATCTGCGCTTCAAGGGGTTCCTTTTCGCCCATTAGCTTTTTATGGGGTCCGGTTCAAGTGTATGTTGACAACATAAAGATTTGTTATTCTTGCCAATTCATCAAGGAAATTTTCTTTTGGTTGCATGTTAATATGGCGTTTGAAAGTAAAATAAAGGTAAAGTAATTGACTCACGTATAGTTGGCTCATCAACCGGCACTGATACGGTACAAGGACGTTCATATTCAGATGAAGGGCTTAGAAGGCGTTCCTCTTCCTCCGATGGCTTTTCTGCTGTGGGATTCTTTTCAACTGCGTGTCGGAAAAAAAAACATTTGTGTTAGAATTTGTAGAGTTTGTGACGTTATTTGTCAGTATGACATACTAAAGCTTGTTACAATACCCACCTCCCAAGGCCTTATTATACAACGCACGGAGTACGAATATAAGAAGAAGAATTGCTCCGAGTATGCAGGCTCCTAAGACTAAAAACACCATCATCTTCTTGTTTCTTTTTTCCTTTTTGTTTCTGATTTGTCAGAACTCAGAAGGATAACTTGCTTTTGTACGAATTGAGAATGCAAGTAAAGCGTCATGCTCAGGCTGCCGTCAGCGCAAACAAACACAGAGACTAAAGTGATTAAACAAAGACCTAGCTAATGTTTTAGATTATATTAACTTTGCAAAATCGATAACTAATGATTCTGTATATGAGCGAGCTGGTGGATAATTGATTATTCCGGAGGCTGCGATAAATAAAAGTATGAACCCGGAATAGTTGGTTGTTGACGTAGATTAACGTGATTAGTCTCTTCTCGATGATAAATTAGAAAAAGAAAAAAAGGTGTTTACATTCTTAAAGTGATTTACTTAGATAAGTGACAAATTGATGTTAAAAACGAGGAAGATGGGACCAGCCAAAGAATATGATTGAAATGTAAAATACTGTTTTTATCAAAATGTATTTATTTGGTCTTTTTATAAATACTTTTTGTTAGCACTAAATATCATTTTTAAAAAAATCAAGGCAATTATCATCAATAAATCTTTTAGCATAGATGCATATCGTAACTTAAATAGAATTATCTGTTGAATGTTTAGGCATGAGTTTACAATGGTCAGGATAAACTTAACATGTGATGTTTGGGATGACTTTGTAAAACCCTTTCAAGAAAGGCTACCAATGTTATTTCATCCGAATTTTTCAACTCTTTGTATAACATCCTAAATTCAGTTTTAAAATCATAAACCACACATACAAAGTAGATTCTTTATAATCATATATTTCCAATTATTGTTCCAAAAACTGCATTTTAAATTTTTTATCGCGTTTAAAAAACATGTTTACCTTCACCCTTGTTGTTGAATCCAAAATTAATCCGAAAATTTCAGTTACCCAAAAAGTATGGCCCAAACTCTCTTATTGCGAAGTTTTTTCGCTAGTTTTTTCGCTAGGAGTTCCTCTTACTAAATTCGCACCAGCCTAATTCAGATGGGTTCTTGAACACCATCAAAGATCACATCATTAAGTCTATTTAAACTCTTTCAATCCTCTTGTAAAAATCATATAATCATTTTTGGAATACATAAAATTTTTCTATTTTTAAGCTTTATGCTTTATCTTTTGTTTCTCTAAGTTTGTGTGGATTCCTCACTTAGAAAACATTAAGAATTTATGTCTTATGTGTGGATTCGCTAAGACTTAGATTTGTGTTCTATATCATAAGTCTGTCACAACTTGTGTGGGTTAGAGCTACATTCCACCATCACTCTGTCCTAGAATTTAGTAAGACAAAGAACCTTAGTTCCTCTTACTAAGTTTTCACCAACCTAGTTCGGATGGGTTCTTGAACACCATAAAAAATCACATCACTTTGGTATCACAGCTAAAAGCTCCTATCTCTTCAATTTTTCTTGTTTCATATTTTTATCAGAAAAAAAAATCCAAAAAAGTCCAAAAAACAATATAAAAAAAAGGTTGATAATGATGATACAATAGCTGCTATGAAGAAGATGATGCAACACATGCAGATGATGCTGATGATGGAGAGCATACTGAAAAAATCGAAACTGTGGGAGAATAGCGTAAAGATTTGTACGAGCGATTATATCGATTGGAACAACAAAGATGTTATGATTCCACGCTAGATCAAGAGCAGCCCGACCCTAAACCGCCCGATCCACCAAAAGAGTCTTCATGTCATTCATCACCTCCACTGGCCATGGAAAAGGAAAAATAAGCAGAGGAGGTTCAACCAAATTCAAGCGACAACACTAGATTACTTGAACAAGTTTTGAGGACAAAACTTTCTCAGTAAGAAGAGTATGATGTGGTCATCAAATCGAAAAATAAAGTCCATGAGTCCATGATGGATCAGTCACGCCCCTAGGAACCTCTCAATCATATAGAGGCTCCACAACGCGTCCTTAGCTGCACCCTTCCACATTTGATCAACCCAAGACCCAACTTGCCTTTTATGGACCCGAAAGGAATCAAGTTACAATGATTCTTTACTTTAGTGAGTGGGCACGACTTGGAGAGCTTCTGTACAATCCAGAGACTCTCAAGAATGCATCATTACATGCCCAAACTGCCTAGATACAAGGAACTATCTACATTTCCTCATTTGACCAAAATCAAGCATTAAATGCAAAATCAATCAAGTTTTTGATTGATTTCTCATTTGATTTGCTTTATTTACATTTATGTTGATTTATTTTAATAATTATATGTCTTAAATGTCTTTAGTTTGAGCCTATCATCTCATTTCATTGTAGAAAACAACCTTTTTTAGAAAAAACCCGAGTTAATCTCTTTAAAGCTTTTATGTTTTGTTTTGCTTGTTTATTTTAGTTTGTGGAATCACATAGGCTTGATTTTTGATCTTATCAAGAGAGTTTTCACATTCTTTTGTGGCGGTCCTCAATTCAACTTCACTTCATCTCAGAACTTAGTAAGACAAGAACCATAGTTCTTCTTGCTAAGTTCGACCCTATCTTATTTTCTTAAACACCTTAAGGATCATATCAATCGATTTCTCATCCTTAAACATCACGAATCCGAATCCTCTTAATCTTACAGTTCCACGATCGTTAATGATCGATTTGATGAAAAAATCAAGTAACAGAGTAACATAAGAACGAAATCCTAGTAACAGTAATCAAATCTAATCAAGTAACAAAGGATGAGAAACACAGAACGAAAAAGATCCGTCGAGGATCAGAATCATCGGAATCAGCTCGATCCGGAAAAAGTCCGATCTCTCGTGCAACGGCCCTTAGAATCGATAACTTCGCCAAATTGTTCAAACGCCCTTTCCAGTTCTCCATCGCCGGTGGCCCGGTGCTCAACTTCCTTTTTTGCCACCGTGTTAGTCGTCAATGATTCTGTTGGAACAATGAGAAACGTACAAAATGTTTTTTTGTAGAAAAGAAAGAAAAACACCCAAAAAAGAATATAAGCAAGTCCCACCTTTTGAATCATTGGTTTATAGAATTCGACAGAGTAAACAAAGCTCTATTAGATTCGGGTATCCAAATTTTCTGTTATTTTAAAACCAAAAAAAAAAATTTCGTCATGTTTTGATCTTTCTTAGAATTCTACAACTATTATGTGTTTGAGATTTTATAGTTGTAAATAAAAAAATGTTTCTTCCTAAAATAGAGGGGAAAGGAAATGGAGATCGTGGACTGAAGATAAAAACAGGTTTTTTTTCTGTTGAAGAAATCGCGTAATTATATTAAGCACGATTTGAGGAAATTTGAAAAAATATTATAAAAATATTTTCTAATTTAAAAAATATATAACATTTTAAAAACTTTGAAAACTATTTTTTATATAATTGAAATTACCAAAATAACCTTAAAATTCTTAAACGAATTTATATAAAAAAATTAATTTAAAAAAAGTATCCATTATCTCGAAAAAAATATTTATTTAAAAAAAATTATTAATGTTATTTGAAAAAAAAAATCTTATTTCGACGTTGATTAAAATATGTACTTTTTATTTTATAAAAA
Organism: Euclidium syriacum; assembly: GCA_900116095.1. Classification (NCBI taxonomy): domain Eukaryota; kingdom Viridiplantae; phylum Streptophyta; class Magnoliopsida; order Brassicales; family Brassicaceae; genus Euclidium; species Euclidium syriacum. Next base: position 10,581,450 of record FPAK01000006.1, read on the forward strand.
ATATAAAATACCAAAAAAATATGGTGATATATTAACAAAATTAGATTTTCTTATATAAAAACAAAATTAGAGTTTGAGTATCAGTTTAGTTTCTTATTTTCAGTATTTAAAAACAATATATATATATTTATTTATTTTTAATACTTAAAAAGAAAAAATATATACATATTTTTTTAAATAATATAAATTTCAATTAGTGGTAGTTATGTCTTTTTATCTTAAAAAAAAGAAATTTCCAACTTTTTAGAAGATTGAACATTTTTCAAATTTCCTAAAATTTTTATAATATTGAAACAAATCTCTCTTTTTTCTTTATTTTTATTCTATTTTTCTAAAATATAAAACACATGCCACGTGACATGATATAATTGGTTAGATGACTTATCATTTATATAATAAAGAATATTCTACAAATTAAAGTCGACTGTAGTTCACCAATATCTCAAAAATATTTGGGTCATTTGATAAACTCTTGCAGTCTTGCTATAGAAAAAAAATAAAAAATTAATTTGCTACAAAAGAACGAAGAAAAAAGTGGAAAGAGGAAGAGACAAAATAAAAGTTTGATATAACCGTAGTTGTTGAACTAATCACAGTTCATTAGATTTTTAATCTGAATCGTCACCCAAAACAAACTCGTCTACTGCGTAGTATTCATTTTTTAGTGCAGAAGAACTCGGCTCTTCACACTCCTCTTGACACATTTGATCCTTTCCAACCTCCCAACTCTCTTCTTTTGTAATTGGCACCTCTTGACACACTTGAGCCTTTCGACGCCCCCAACCCTCCTCTTTTGTAATTGGCACCTCTAAACCTGAAATCGCGCAGTCACAATCTGAACTTAGAAATTAGGTTCAAGGGTTTCCTCGTCGCCCATTAGCTTTGTCTTTATGGGTTTCAGTTCAAGTGTAACATAAAGATTTGTTATTCTTGCCAATTCATCAAGGAAATCTCATTTTGAATATTACATGTTAATATCGCGTTTGAAAGTAACAATGGTAAAGTAATGGACTCGCACTTACCCTCATCCGTCGCTTGTTCATATTCAGAAGGTCTCGTCTGTTTAGGCTCCTCTTCATAACTTGGCTCACCTGAAATCGCGCAGACATAATCTGAACTTAGATACTAGGTTCAAGGTTTCCTCGTCGCCCATTAGCTTTTTTCTTTATGGGTCTCGATTCAAGTGTATGTTGACAACATAAAGATTTGTTATTCTTGCCAATTCATCAAGGAAATCTCATTTTGAATGTTAGATGTTAATATGGCGTTTGAAAGTAAAATAAAGGTAAAGTAATTGACTCACGTATAGTTGACTCCTCAACCGGCACTGATACAGTAGAAGGACGTTCATATTTAGATGAAGGGCTTAGAAGGCGTTCCTCTTCCTCCGATGGCTTTTCTGCTGTGGGATTCTTTTCAACTGCGTGTCGGAAACAAAAACATTTGTGTTAAGAGTGTGTAGAGTCTGTGACGTTATATGTCAATATGATTTACTAAGCTTGTTACGATACTCACCTCCCAAGGCCTTGTTATACAACGCACGGAGTACGAATATAAGAAGAAGAATTGCTCCGAGTATGCAGGCTCCTAAGACTAAAAACACCATCATCTTCTTCTTTCTTTTTTTCCTTTTATTTCTGATTTGTCAGAACTCAGAAAGATAACTTGCTTTTGTACGAATTGAAAATGAAAGTAAAGCGTCATGCTGCCGTCAGCGCAGATGGGATCATGGGATCACAGAAAGTCAGAAACTAAAGTGATTAAACAAAGACCTAACTAATGTTTTAGATTATTTTGATCAAGCAAAATCGATGACTAACGATTATTTAATTTTGCAAAATCGGAAACTGATTCCGGATATGAGTTGGTGGATAGGATAATTAATGATTCCGTGGACTGCGGTAAATTAAAAATATGAACGCGGAAGAGTTGTTTGTTGACGTAGATTAACGTGGTTTGTCTCTTCTTGATGAAAATTAAGAAAAAGGAATACAACAAAAAAAGTAAATTAAATGAACCAGAAAATAAAAACCCTTGTTTGAGTATGCTTTAGGCAATCCAAAGGCAACAAAATTAGAGAGTATGCAAAGATTAATTGAAACTTAGTTTTCTAACTATTTAATATGTTAAAAAAAAACATATGTAAAAGACAAAGACACAAATAATTTGGTATAAGAATTAAGTTTCTCTAAGCTGTAAACTGTAAACTGAAGATGGAGAAATAAAAGACAGAGAAGATGGAGCAGGACAAAGATAACAAACTTAGTTCAGTTTTACTTTGTTGTGTAAAAGTAAGACAAAGAAGACAAAGAGAAGTATCAAAGACAAAGGCTGAACAAAAAAACTCTTGAAGGACAAAACAAGAAAGCAATAGTCTATTAAACAACAAAGACAGATACCTAAACATCTGTTGAAAAGACAAGATTGAAGAACTAACCATCAAATTACTTCTCGAGTACCTCTTTATACCAAAATATGGATTACCTCTTTTGAATGATCAAAGATTCGGGTTTATCAGAGACATAACAGAATTTTTTTCTTTGGATCATGTGGTAGATTTGCAAAGCGAGAAATTAGAAAGTCTTCAGTGGTAAGAATCACTAAAGGATTCTCAGCGGTCTTATAGGCAAAGAGTTGGAGATTGGCAAATCAGAAAGGTAAAGAGAACAAAAAAGAGGATTATATGGAAGAAGGTGTTTTAGAAGTGCCCGTTGTATCATCTCAGTCCTTTACATGTCAGATCGATGCCTCTTGACACAATACATGACCAATTAGTGGACTGAGGTGGTGCCTATAAGACACCAGTTGCCAATACCTTTTGGGAATGCAAGGATGTCGACGGAGTCTTTCAGTCCTAGACGTAGAACTATACGGTATCCTTTGGTATATGTCTTGTCTTGAGAGGCACTTTCTTTCGATAAGGATTGAGACAGACTGTTTGACCCTGATCTCGATGACGGATAATCATTCAGATGGACATGCTTTCTACGCGGATTTAGATCACTTCACTACATTTTGGAGAATGTTTTTGGATTTCTCTTTATCTTTCACACCTAGATATTCTAATGTCCGTGCCGATGCCCTAGCAAAAGGGACAAGAGTACGAGATTCTCTATTTTCTCATGTTAGTTATATAAGACCGGTTTGGTTTAGCACCGATCCAAACCTTTTTTCATCGGTCTAACTAATGAATGGTGTCTTTGTTGTAAAAAAAAAAAAACCCATCAAACTACATGTTATCAAACTTCATGTCAAGAAGATAATCTTCTAATTCAAAGTCATCATCATAGGGATCTCTTATCTTTGGAGCTTGGGTAGTAAGAACACAATTTATGGGGTAACGCAAATATATCTTTTCATCTAATGTTATTTTTATCGGTTGATGGTATTAAATTTGAAAAGATAATTATATGAATAATAAAAGAGATAAGTAAGCATAATATTGAAGAAAAACTCATTATATTTTTTTTTGAATAAGAGAGAAATTTTGCGAATAAAATCTCAAATATTGTTTACTATAACAAAAAAAATATAAAGGTAAGAAAAAATGACATAATAATATAGTTGAGAGAGGCAATTTATGCGATTGGGAGGATTGGGAGACAGTGTCATCTATGTGAGTTTGTGGAAGCAGAACCCTACAATTCGATTAAAAAGGAAGCATAGATCTCCTCAATATAATAAAACATAAATTATGTATGTGGATCTTGTATATAGTAATTGTCTAATAGAATGAGAGAGGAAATGCAGTAATCTCGATACAAAAGAAAGAATAATAAGTAACTTATTTATATAGGTGGTAATTCTTGTTCAAATACGCGTTAAACGTTAATTAGGCGGTTTGGTTGGACCTATAGTATAGCAGAAATTTTTTTACATAGAGATTAATTGGAGTTTAGTTTTTGGGGTCTTTAATCTAGATATGCTTATATATTAAATTTCTTAAAATTGAACCTTTAAATATGCAATGGTCTCTAGGTGGCTTGAGTGTGTCAAATTAACATATGTACCATGTTCGAATCCTTTATGCTAGTTGTCAGATTTTTTTTTAAAAAAATAAAACAATCATTTTTATATGGTACATATGTTAATTTGACAACTAGCATAAAGGATTAGTGTATTAGTGGTGGGTACACTACCCTTAACAGAAGAGTTGACAATGTACTTATGGATAATCATTTTCCTATAATAAACTATTCATTTATCTGGTAATTATTTCTTGTCGTTTTGAGGTTTCTTTAATATATCGTTTTTAACTAACATATTAATATATTGCTAGTGCTAGCATCGTTTTCGGGTCTTAAATGTTATCCAGTTTTCAGAAATGGGAAATTTGAAATTTTACTATTCGATTTGGGATCCAGATCTGAGAAAGGCTTTTGACTACTACTTTAGAAACATAAATTTTTTAATAACAAGAGATATATTGTGGTTTTACTTTACCGTTCAACTAATCCATTCAACATAGATAAAAAAAATTAAACTATTAGCAAGAGGGCCATGAATCCTCTGAGCGAAGCCGATGGAGGAAATGCAATTATCTCGAAAGAAGACGAAGAAGACGAAGAAGAAGCTTCGTTTTTCTTAGAGAAAGCAATATCACCAATCCGTCTGAAGGAATCTGCAGGTGATAAATCTTGTTGCATCTTTAGAATCCATCACACTCTTCTACAAGCCAACCACACAGCTTATGAACCAAAGATCGTCTCAATAGGTCCTTATCACCGTTCGGGTGATAAAGAACATCTCAAGATGATTGAAGAACACAAGAAACGCTATTTGGATTTCTTCGTGACAAAGATGAAAGAAAATGACGTCAATCTAAGTGACTTGGTAGATTTAGTCTCCGGATTGGAACAAAAGATAAGAGATTCTTATTCCGAGAAACTTGACTTTAATCAACAAAAGCTCATCAAGATGATGATTCTTGATGGTTGTTTCATTCTCATGTTGTTCCTTGTGGTTTCAAGAGAGATTAAATACACAAACCTCACCGACCCCATTTTCAAGATGCGATGGATACTACCGACTCTTCGAAGCGATCTTCTCCTTTTAGAAAACCAGGTTCCTCTCTTTCTTCTCACTGATCTCTTAAAGACGTCAAAGTTAGCTCCATCCACTAGCTTGAATGAGATGGCTTTCAAATTCTTCAACTATTCGTTTAAGAAACCAGAAGAGTTCTGGAACAAACATAAGAATATTCGTGCAAAACATCTTCTTGATCTCATTCGTAAGACTTTCATACCAGTTCAGTCTCCACAAACCACTCAAGGGCAGTGTTGCATCAATATTCTCAGTGGTATTGGTGAAAATTCAAGAACAGAGGAATCTAGAAACACTTTTGACGATAGTTCAAAGAAGAGAACTGAAGCACAAACATCATCACCACCGCCTCCTCCTCATCGGCCTTTTCTTGGACTAATTGTCTCAGCAAGAAAACTTCAACTTCGAGGAATAAAATTCAAGCCGAAGAAGAAAGTAGAGACACATTTAGACATAAGTATCAAGAACGGTGTGCTTGAAATACCACTACTAGTCTTTGATGACTTTATCAGCTCTCTTTTGATCAACTGCGTCGCCTTTGAGCAGTTTAACATGAGCTGCTCCACAGAGATGACAAGCTATGTTACTTTCATGGGTTGCCTCATCAATACTGAAGCTGACGCGACCTTCTTAATCGAGAAAGGGATCTTAGAGAACTATTTTGGAACAGGTGAACAAGTTTCTTTGTTCTTCAAGAACATTGGTAAAGACATCTCATTCAGCATATCTAAGAGTTTTCTAGCAAAGGTGTTTGAGGGAGTGAACAAGTACACTTCACAAGGGTGTCACGTACACTGGGCAGGATTCAAGTATACACATTTCAATAATCCATGGACGTTTCTATCATCTTGTGCTGCTTTGTTGCTTCTTTTCCTTACCATTTTTCAAGCCTTCTTTGCTGCCTATGCTTACTTTCGCCCTCCCAAGGAAAATTGAATGTAATGTGGCTCTACTGTCTTTTCTATCAATTATCTTAAAAACATATATTATTATTTCATCACTAATTCTGACATCACTTATAATCGGGTACTTAAGATTATATTATAGAGTAAAGATAAGAATCTAAAGCTTGCAAATATTTAAAGCATAATGAACACTACATCTAAAGTCCAATCCTCTTACTTCTCTTTTGTTTTTGTCACTCCTCGTACATCGAAAGTCTTGACTTTGTTGAAATCATTTTTCAAGGATGAAGAAGAATCAGCTTTAGAACCATAAAACTTTCTTAAAACCAAAAAATAAAAAGAATCACCTTCCGACAAATTTCCACAAAAATCTGCATTGTTATATTCAGGTTGGTTGTATCCCATTGTTCCCATGATGTTCGTTTTCTTTTCGGGACGTTCTTCTTCATCATCGTTTAGACTTACCAGCTTAACCTCAGCTTCTGCTTTCGCAAGTTTGTGTTGCTTCTTACTCTGCTTCTTTCCGAAACATGTGATTTTGAGAAAACTTAGACATTCTTTAAACATGCTGACCAAAAACAAAAGAAATTCTTTAAACATATTCTGAATTTTAAACAAATTTCCTCTTTCCTGTCAAGTATAAACGAAGTATACAAAGACAAAGATATGGTTCTTGAAGATGTTATATAATATATCTTCAGACTTTCAGTATGACGGAAACAGATCTGAGTTTTTTTGCAGATCAATTGTAAGCGTGTTCTTTGACTTTTTCAAAGTTGACTAGTAAACGGAGAGTTGACTACTCGTAGTACTTCCTTTTTCATTCGGTCCGACAACAATGGTAAAAAAATCAATTTTATTAAAATCGTCATCTCTTGTAAAAAACTTGAGAAGAAAAGTCTTTGGTTTTTAAAGATAACACTGTTGTTCCCTTGCCGACAACGTGGAAACTGACAAAAGTTCGATGAAGACAAATATACGAAGTCGTAAAGTCTTCCACCTAACCAGAAGAGGATCCGAGGTGGATTTGAAGGGCTTGAATTAATGGATCCACTGACCCAACAAAGTGCCGGCGACAACAGACATGACCCCATTCCGACATCCGTCGTAGACATTTACCGCTTAATTTCAGAAGATATTGGTCCGAAGCTTCTGAGAGAATCGGCTGGTTCAGAATCATGTTGCATCGTGAGAATCCCACAGAGCCTCGCAAGAATCAACCCCAAAGCTTACGAACCCAAGATTGTCTCCATTGGTCCTTACCATCACGGCAAAGACCATCTCAAATTGACCCAGCAACATAAACGCCGCTTCTTGAAGTTTCTCGTGGCTAAAATTGAAGAAAAGGGAATCGATCCTCAAGAATTGGTCAGATCGGTATCGAGATTGGAAGGAGTTATAAGAGCTTCTTACTCCGAGGATCTTGGTTTAGATTCTGAGAAATTGATTGAGTTGATGGTTCTCGATGCCTGCTTCATCCTCACGTTGTTCTTCGTCGTTTCCAGGAAAATTGATTACACTAATTTTGATGATCCTATTTTCGTTATGCCATGGATATTGCCGTCGATTCGAGCAGATTTTCTTCTTTTAGAAAACCAGGTTCCTTATATTCTTCTTCTAACTCTCTTTGAAACATCGCAATTAGTTACTTGTACTGGTTTAAACGAGATCGCCTTTGAATTCTTCGACTACTCGTTACAAAAACCAGAGGCTTTTTGGGCAAAACATTATAGTATTGAAGCAAAACATCTTCTTGATTTGATACGTAAGACTTTCGTCCCCATTCCGTGTCAAAGAAGCATCAAAGATAGCTATTTCAAAATTCTCTGTTGTTCGGAAGGGAAACGAAAATCTAAATCAGAATCGAATGATGATAATGGTTTCCTTGGATTTGTTCTATCAGCCAAGAAGCTTCATCTTCGAGGAATCAAATTCATACCAAAGAAGAACACAGACTCAATCTTAGATGTAAGGTTTAGTAATGGTGTGCTTCATATTCCTCCAGTAGTCATGGATGATTTTACAGCTACGGTCTTCTTGAATTGTGTCGCGTTTGAGCAGTTATATGCAGATTCTTCAAACCACATAACGAGCTACGTAGCTTTCATGGCTTGTCTTATAAACGAAGAGAGCGATGCAGCGTTTCTTGCTGAAAGAAGGATCCTTGAGAACTATTTTGGAACAGAGGAGGAAGTATCTAGGTTTTATAAAAGCATTGGCAAAGATGTAGCCCTTGACTTAGAGAAGAGTTACTTAGCTAAAGTGTTTGAAGGAGTTAACAAGTATACTTCTAAAGGATTCCATGTTCACTGCGCAGAGTTTGTTCACACTCACTTTGATAGTCCATGGACATTTGCATCATCGTTTGCAGCTTTGTTGCTTCTTATGTTTGCGGCTTTGCAGGTTTTCTTTGCAGCTTATAGTTATTTCCGTCCTCCAAAAGGAGACTGAGAGGTGCTTTTGTACTTATAAACACATTGAATGGTTCTTTTAAGTTAATGTGGAATTTACTTATTCTGATTCTTTAAGGGTTTGATGGACATTTTTATGGGGATATTTAACAAACAATATATGCTTATTTGTCGAACATAAAGAAGGTATACAAAGACAAGGATTTGAATTGGTTCCTTGAAGATGTCTAATGTGCTTTAGTTTTCTCTAGATACAACTACAAGTGCATAATGAATGCAATTGTAGCAAAAAAAAGGGACAAAATCCACATAGACTGATGATTACACTAAATCCTTTGATCCAGATTAAAGTGAGAATAAACATGACGTGCAAAACTAATTAGAAAGGCAGAAATCTAAATTGATTGGTTTGTATTCAATAAAATAAAAGTGTAAAGCCAAGGGAAATTTTGAGGGAATCATAAATTGCTCATGGAAATCAACTATGAACAAATAAGAACTATTCTATAACTTAAATCACTTAAGTTTAGAAATCCAACTCTTGTTGCAAAAAACTAACTATGTTTAACAAACTGAGAAACAAAATCTCTTTGCGAGTTTACTAGAATTAAACATGCATTCATAACAAGTTTGATATATTCACAAAATACCATAACAAAATCACTTTGTACTAAGGAAATTTTGCTCATCTATCTTTCTAATTAATTAATCAAATATGTTTGTATTAATTAGTCTAAGATTTTAAGTTCTAATTCATGACTCTAGAACAATCTTTAAGGATAACCTACATAAAGAACTTTACATATTCCCTTAAATGATTGAAATTAATTTTAGCAATTCATGAAAATCCCTTTTAAGAACCCTAGGCCTAATAAGGGATCGCGACGAAATCAAAATACATTTCAGAAATAAAGTATAAAAAAAAAAAAAAATCAAAAGTAAAATCAATAAGGTTCAGGATATTTTGGATTTGTCTCTTTAAAAACTCTAAAACAATGTAAAAACTAGATAAAGGCAAGATAGCCTAAACAAATGCTTTAAAATAGTTTTTATATGTAAACATCATATGGGCTTCTCATGTAATAATTGGGAAATCTTGGGGAAAATCGTAACTCGTCTTAGTATTTCATATTTGGTTTCTGAGTCTTGTGTCAATCGACACAACATAGTTGTCGATCGTCACTGAGTGGCAGTCGATCCACAAAAAATCTGTCGCTCAACTCACTTAATTATCATGTTGGTTCAGTCTTCGTTATATTTGTTCTAATTCTTCATGTTTATGTTATAAGTGTTCCAACTCGGTTTAGTACCTAAAAGCTTGTAAAAGCATTGAAAAGACTCTACATCCTACTAAATAAATATAGATAGGATATAAACATCAATGTAGAAGGTCAGATCTTTGTCTTTGTATATCTTTTAAGAACCAACCTGATTGTTAGATGTGAAAATCCTTAAAAAGAAGAAATACAAGTTGTTTAGGGATAGTTTTGTAAGTTGAACATACTCCATCTATATTAAATGTCATGACCGAAGTCCTTTTGAAAAGGAAGTTTGTGAAAGGTATGATACAACAAAGTGCAAGTAGCGGAAATATTATCCACTCACACCTACCGGGAAGGACTTAATTCACTTCCTATCAAGCTTTAGAAAGTAGAAGGTCCCCGAAAATTAACCATCCCTTGTGTGATTGGCATAAAATTAAGCTAAAAGAGACTTTGGTAGACTCATGAGCTAGCATATACGTCATTTCAAGGTCAAGTGCTAAAAAGTATGGGATTAAAGGGATTGAACGTCACTACACTTCTATCACCTTAGCGGATTCCACTTCTATCACCTTAGCGGATTCCTCTTCTAAAAAACCTAGAGAGTTATTAAAGATCATCCTCTCTTGGTAGATGGGTGTGAAGTACCCACGACTTTCGTTGTTGTTAACAGTGTGCAAGAAGTTTTATGCGTGTGATCCTAGGCTCTCCCTTCTTAGCAAGGAATAGAATTCCTCATCAAGAGCATCATTGCGAGTTTTAGATGAGTTCTCTAAGGAGGGGTACTCATCTATATATAGGGAGAGGAGGGATCACCTTCACCTAGATCTAGGGTTTCAGATTAAAGGTATTTTTTACCCTTAATAAGTCTTTTGCACAACATCGTTTTTTTAGGTCTAAATGGGCAGGACTAGGTCTGTTGCAAGATGAATCATGAATCCCAAAATTAATTTGCAAGGTTTATATGAAATTTTGGGTATATTTGCTTTTTATACATTACTTTTCTTAACCAAACCTCTTTGTAAAAATACAAAATATCTTATATATAAACATTAGCATACATATATATATATATATATACATCATATATTTATAATATTTAGGACTGCATGACCTACGTATATGCTTACATATGCATGCATATGTACGTGTGTAATGGTGGAACAAGTACATATACATGAAGATTGAATACGCATGCAACGCAAGCATGTTTCTACGTATATGGACAAACATCTTTAGTTCTTTCCGAAATACTCTTATAACATATGATATGAAAAGAAAATGATTGCACTACTTCAACGTTGCTTCACCGTAACTTCGTTAACTGATAAATTTTCACTTGTCTTGAAAAAAACGCTTTGTACAGAGGTTTTGTCTGAATAAGTTTTACATTATTCAAAAAAAAAAATGATTGCAACAGAGATTAAAGAACGTAAAATAAGTCAAGAGACATAGTATATCCTCAGTAAAGGTGATTATATTGTTATTCTTAAACCATTTCAAATCAAAAGAAGAAAATTTGATTTCACAACTAGATATGGAAAATGAAAAAGTCTACTGAAATGGCTTGTCCGGACCAATTTCACATATGTTGATTTACTTTCACATCTCTGTAAATAAATGAAAAAAAAAAAAAAAATCAAAGAAGAGAAGTGGAATCAGAAGGTAATATTTTAAGTTTTAACCTGCGTTTGCGTGTGGGAGTCACAAGCCAAAGAGGAAGATAAGTGGAGGTGGGCCATAGAGAAGTATGTTCGTGACGTCCACGTCCCTCTATCTCAAATTTCTTTTGGCTCCACTAAGTGATCAATTTCCAATTCTCTCCGTTCGTTCTTTTTTTTTAATCGCTACTTTATAGTTTAAAAATCATGTGCATTTACATAAGTAAATTCTCATTAGGTTACTTAATAATGGAAGAAATAGTTAGACAAGATGACCAAACCCAACTAACAAAAGAACAATTTTTTAAATATTTGTTTCGCTTTTATCAATCATCTGCTAATTATATTCTTCCAAATGTATTGGTATAATTTGCGCCTGTTTACCACCTCATCAACTGGTCAAATCCAACTAATAATCATGCCTCATCTCAAATGCAGTAGGTTTCAAGAGTGTGGTGTTGTGTAGAATTTTTTTGTGAAAAACTATTGGACAAAAGAAAATATAGAAATTCCAAAGCAACACGCATAATGATAAACACCCAAGAAGTCGAATCTAATCTAGCATTAGGAAAAGCAGAACCACATATCCATTATGAAAAATATTTCCTTTTTCTCATATCTTGATTATTTGTTTGTATATCTGTATTCTTTTTATGCATGGTAAATTTTTTTTTCACAAAAAAGCAGTTTTTCAATTGAATGCATTTTTGTTTTATAAATAAGACAAAGCTTTGGATTAAAATGATAAGAGACAGAGCTATACTACGGCCTTGAAGCAAGCAAAAGCATTTTATGATCTTCAAAATGATGAAGACCGGCCGGCCTTGAGTGAAGAGAGTTACACTTGTTAAGTTTCATGGATTTATAATTTAAAGTCAATTAGTAATGAGTAGATTACCCATATTTTTTGTATACTAATGTTTAGGTCCTAACAACAGACAATCTCTAGGAGAGTGATTAATGGTGTGAACGGTTGGTTGAGTTTGCAAAGGAGAACCACGACGTGAATTCCGCTCCCTCCATATGTGATACACTGTACTTTGAAGCGCAACAAAACTTCTGCTTCACATCTAAATTCCTGGAGTATATAAAAGCTGAAAGAGCAGCCCAATGCATGTATGCCCGAGGAAGCTTTGCACAAGAGAAAGCCATATTGTGTTCGAGAAAACACTAGAAAAAAAAACAGAAGATGGCCGATTGATTCTGCGTGTGAAGAACACAACATACATGTTGGTGAAATAGCAAATTCACACATTCATCATTTAATCACCCGTGGAAAGTATATTACGCGACAAAACATACATGATGGTGAACAGTACATATTTTCTTTTAAAAAAAGCTACCTATCAATATGGCTATAGCTATTCAGAATTTCTTTTCCTTATATTCTCTGTTTTACCTTTTATAAGACTCAAAACGATACACTGCTCTCATATCCTCACAATTTAGTGCCTCTTTAGATGCCTTTCTAGTTGTACTTTTTCTCTGGCTTAAACTAACAGGGAATTAAATATATATATATATATATATATATATTAAAAAAAACATTATTTTTTGTTTTGTTTTTGGATCTAACTATTGATATTGACATACGAGATAGTGCACTTGCATATAAGAAAGTGTTCTTATTACCACACACACCCACCCAAAAAAAAAATAAAGACAAAAACTAATGGGTGAGTTATGTCATTACATCAATCACCTGTTTGATCAACACATGCGTGTTTACCCATATATGTATCAACCAAAGGCCTGGAGTATATTGGAGAAAGAAGAAAACGAAGGAACAAAATTATCAAATGTGCTGAATATGCCGATATAACTTTAAGATGTAGTTGTAGCTGATCAGTTTCAGGATCGAGCTTACTGATTAAAATTTTAAGGATATTCAAGTATACGTCACTTGGAAGCTAAACACAGTTACACAGCTTTATACCCATATTTAATCTCAGTATTCTTCTCTCATAGTCATTTTCCAGAGTTTCCACAGAATAAAAAAATTAAAGAGTCTTGAGAAATAATATACAAGATACAAAAACTAACTTATCAGGCTTCAATAAGAATCCAACTCTTTATATTTTCTAAGGCTATATACTCGCAGGCGCAAAAGATAAAAAGGCAGAATTAATGGGAGTGTTACATCAGAAACACCAATCACCCTTTTGGCGATCATTTTTTTTATTGATATAATGGCCTTGTGACATCACAATTAAGAGACCCTACATTATCAAATAGGATATTCCCTCAAACATATATATGGACAGTATAACATTGAAAAAGGTAAAATCATATAAAGTTTTAATATTCGCGTGGCCACACACCAGTGTTCAACAATTAGCTTATATATATACATAGTGGCCAGAGGAGGCCATGGTGAGCCAAGCTGAGGAAGAACAATTTTAGAAACAGGAAACATAAATCAAAGGAGGGAGATGAAAATGATGCAAGAGGAAAACCGAAAGGGTCCATGGACCGAACAAGAGGACATCCTTCTGGTAAATTTTGTTCACTTATTTGGAGATAGGCGATGGGATTTTATAGCAAAAGTATCAGGTTTGAAGGTGGAGGGAGAAAGGATAAGAATAGGTAAAGAACACCTCCATTAATAAACTAGTTTTGGTTGTAGGTTTGAACAGAACAGGAAAGAGTTGCAGGCTAAGGTGGGTTAATTACCTTCATCCTGGTCTCAAACATGGCAAGATGACTCCACAAGAAGAGCGTCTCATCCTCGACCTCCATGCTAAGTGGGGAAACAGGTCTGATCCATTTAAGAAACAAACAAAAAGAAAGATAGTCTCATCTTTTTGTAACACTATTCAATTCATATATATATGCATGCAGGTGGTCAAAAATAGCCCGAAAATTACCGGGGCGAACAGATAATGAGATAAAGAATTACTGGAGGACTCATATGAGGAAGAAGGCTCAAGAAAAGAAGCGTCGCCCCATGTCTCCAACTTCCTCATTTTCTAACTGCTCTATGACCACTACCAATACTCAAGATGTGTCGTTTCCTTCTGGGAAGGTGAGCTTTTACGACACTGGAGGATCCTCTAGGGAGGTGAACCAAGAAACCGAAGACAAATACTCAATGGATGACATATGGAGAGAGATTGATCACTCAGCAGTCAACATAGTTAAACCGGTTAAAGACATCTACTCAGAGCAAAGCTATTGCTTAAGTTACCCAACTCTGGCTTCTCCATCATGGGAAAGCTCTTTGGATTCTATATGGAACATGGATGAAGATAAATCTAACATGTCTTCCTTTGCAGTTGATCAGTTTCCTTTCTCTTTCCAACACAATAGATCGCCAGGTTAATTAGGATTTCATTCATTCAAAAAATTCTGTTTATATATGTTATAAGCTTATAAATAGAGAATAAAACCTAACGACTGTAATAGTTTTGTTTTGATGAACACAAAAACCGCCCAAGTCTATAATAGTTCTCATGTGTAGTAGTAAGTAACCAGCCTAAGTTTGTGTTTCTTTGAATATCTTAGTTTCTAGAGTGAATGAGAATAAGTTTTGTGATTCCACTTTCTTGTTCTTTTTTTATTGTGTACTACAAGCCAAGACTAATTTTCCAAAGTATAATAACACCTTAAATGTCAGACCAAAATCACATCCTAGATGATCCAGCTAAAACCCTATATACGTTACTAAAAGTCTTTCCTTTTTGGTGATATATATTACTAATAGTCTTTACATGAAAAAAAATATAATGAGGATAACTAAAGCTACTCAAAAGTGAGGAAGCAACTATTTATCAACAAAGGAAAGAAAAGGATGGTCCACTGATAGTTAGATCAAGCATAAAGATAAGCAAATTTGGTGAAGGAATTCTTATTCGAGAACTTGTCCCTTAAAGGGCCAACGAACACATTGTGAAGGGTAAGGAACGCGCGATTCCCTCTTATCATGTGCGGGGCCGAGCCATCATATCCAACGGCTCTGAGGCAAGTGGATGGTGTTCCCACTAAACTAGATCAAGTTGGGTGGATGAGAAGTCGACCATAGTTTTGGGTGGTTTGCGACCTATCATGTGTTAGAAATTTTGATGTGGTTAAATAGTAAGGTTGTATGAATGTGTTGTGTGTATGTAGGTTGCATGATGCATGGGTTAGGTCCAGTGTGACATAATCATGTAGGCGGACGTAATCATTTCACTACTGATTAACTTAGTAGCTCATACTTCGATCCTTTTATAGATGCATGTGAAATTGAAGAGTAGCTGTTTAGGAACTAGGGTGTTGGTGCTGTTTTTCAATAGCGTTGAGTTTCTTTTCCGTCCTTTTAGTACTTCATTGTTTTCCATTCCGCATTGATAACTTAATTATTGTTAGATAATTCCTTATTGGTTTTAGTAAAGATCCGGTTTAGATTCTTTGTAATCTTAGTTAGGAATTAAATGAGATCCCTTGTATTTAGGAAAGTGTAGAAAGTGAGCTTGATGCCCAAGCAGAACATTCAAAAACCTAAGAGATGTTTCTAATTACGCCATAGGATGAGGCTGGATCGGACGGATCTCATAAGTTTTGAAAATCCCGGGTTTTTTTGGTTGTCATTAAAATCCCGGTTTATATTTAAAAACAATTAAGAAAAGGGAGGATTCTTCAGAAAAATATAAAAAGTGTGAGTTTAGACACGTCGTCGTTTCACATGCGTAAACCAGTGGATGATGGGAAGTTGCTATTGTTTCGGAAATTGAGAACTACACCAGTGACTTGAGCGGATTTTCTTTTTCTCTCTCTCGAAGATTTTTTCGCTCTTTCCCAACAAAAATTATCCTTTTGAGTCGAAATCTCTCTTCGAAGCTGAATCTGGATCATCAAAGTAAGCCGCCATCGTTATCTCTTTTGCGAGGATTCTTTAATCCTATTTGTTTCTATTTCCAAATTCCAATCTTTGAGAAATCCTGAGGCCAAAAAACAAACTTTGCTCGGATTTGATGATTGAGCAATGAAATTGGACTTGTTCTTTAGTGTTTCTGGGATACTGAAGTTTGGTGAATCGCAATTTTTGCAGGTATCATTTTGAAGTTTTATCACTTCTTCTAGCGTAATAAAAAATGGCGGCTTCAGAAACAGTTCTACGGGTTCCACTAGGATCTGTATCTCCATCTTGTTATTTGGCTTCTTTCTTTGTTAACTCGACTCCAACTCTCTCGTTTAAACCCGGTACTAGAAATAGAAGGGGCTTTAGGTGTACAAACTCGCATGACATCTCAAGAGCAGTGGCTAGAGAAAATTCGTTTCACATCCCAAACTGTGTTTTGAAGAGTAAGAAATTGGTGTCCACGAGATGCAAATGCCAAAAGCATGATGTTGAGGAGTTACTTTCTTCTGATGGCTTGAGCAGTGAATTGAAAAGTGACTTGGATGAAAAACCTCTACCTGTAAATGGAAGTCTTTCATCTAATGGTAATGTACAGTCATCTGGAACTAAATCGATTGAGGATGAAGCTTGGGATCTGTTGAGGCAGTCTATTGTTTACTATTGTGGCAGTCCTATTGGAACTATTGCTGCTAATGATCCGAACTCTACTAGTGTTCTGAATTATGATCAAGTCTTTATTCGTGATTTCATACCTTCTGGGATTGCTTTTCTTCTTAAAGGAGAGTATGATATTGTCCGCAATTTCATCCTTTACACTCTCCAGTTACAGGTGATACAATCTTTCTTTGTTTTTCCTTCTTGAAGTACATATCAAAGCATGAAATTCTCAAATGCTTTTTGTGATAAAGGATAAATGGTTGTTGTGTTGAAGTTATTGTGTTTTGTTATACCAGAGTTGGGAGAAAACTATGGATTGCCATAGCCCAGGTCAAGGTTTGATGCCTGCTAGTTTCAAGGTGAAAACTGTTCCTCTTGATGGCGATGATTCAATGACAGAGGAAGTGTTAGATCCTGATTTTGGGGAAGCAGCGATTGGACGTGTTGCTCCGGTTGATTCTGGTAAGAAAAAGCTTCTGTCTTACCACTATGTGAAAAGGATATATGAATTTTGTTTCTTGTATAAGGTTTCACTTGACTCACTTTTCATTTTCTTTCGTAATCCCAGGCTTGTGGTGGATTATACTGTTGAGAGCTTATGGAAAATGCACGGGTGATCTTTCCGTACAGGAAAGAGTTGATGTTCAGACTGGAATCAAGATGATCTTAAAGCTGTGTCTTGCCGATGGTTTCGATATGTTTCCTACTCTATTAGTCACTGATGGCTCCTGCATGATAGATAGACGAATGGGAATCCATGGTCATCCCCTTGAGATTCAGGTTAGCAGTTCCTTCAGTCTGAATTTGCAACAGTTGCTTACTTAAATATCATAAAACCGTTTTTTACTTTCTCAGGCACTGTTTTATTCAGCTTTGGTCTGTGCACGTGAGATGCTTACACCAGAGGATGGATCAGCTGATCTAATCCGAGCGCTCAACAATCGTCTTGTTGCATTGTCTTTCCACATCAGGGAATACTACTGGTTGGACATAAAAAAGATAAACGAAATTTATCGTTACCAGACGGAAGAATACTCTTACGACGCAGTTAACAAATTCAACATATATCCAGATCAGATTCCGTCATGGTTAGTTGACTTTATGCCAAACAGAGGAGGATATTTGATTGGAAACCTTCAGCCTGCTCACATGGATTTCAGATTCTTTTCTCTTGGGAACCTTTGGTCTATAGTGGGTAGTTTGGCCTCGGAAGATCAGTCACATGCAATTCTTGATTTCGTCGAAGCCAAATGGGCAGAACTTGTCGCAGACATGCCTTTCAAGATCTGTTATCCTGCTATGGAAGGTGAAGAATGGCGAATTATAACCGGAAGTGATCCAAAGAACACGTAATTTTCTCTCTCTATATATTATTTTCACTACAGTATTCCCCCACCCAAAGAATCTTAAGCTTCTTGGTTTTGTTGCAGTCCTTGGTCTTATCACAATGGAGGTGCCTGGCCAACTTTGTTATGGCAGGTTAGTTCAGATTTTTATTTTTGGTTCGAGTTTGGTTTGGCTTTGGTTTATCAATGAGAATATCAGAGTATATTTGTGTTAATTTGTAATCTGGATCTGTTCGTGGTGTTCTTTTGTTTGTTTTCAGCTGACAGTGGCAAGTATCAAAATGGGTAGACCAGAGATTGCAGAAAAGGCGGTTGAGTTAGCCGAGAGACGGATATCTATAGACAAATGGCCCGAGTACTACGACACCAAAAGATCAAGATTCATTGGTAAACAGGCACGGCTTTACCAGACTTGGTCCATCGCTGGTTACCTCGTGGCCAAGCTTCTCTTGGCAAATCCTTCTGCAGCAAAGTTCCTGATTAGTGAAGAAGATTCGGATTTGAGAAACGCCTTCTCTTGCATGATCAGTGCTAACCCGAGAAGGACACGTGGACGCAAAAAGACTCAGCAACCGTTTATTGTTTGAAAAGCTCAAAATCTTTTTTATCGAATTGAGCCATGGACTGTGTTCTAGTTCCATCAACAGATTTTATTTAAAACCGTGATTTGTTGTGTAAATAGTCTCTTTTAGAAACTTATATTACAAGAGAATGATACTCTCATAAACTAAAACTGGTTTTGGCTCAGGTAGTTTGGTATTTTGAGCTTGTTGCAGTGGTCCAACAAGTTGAACTGAGCCAGAATAAATATATTGATTTTGTCTCTGTTTTCTATCTTTTACTAAATGTGAGTTGTGTTTAATCGAGACACTTAGATTGTAAAACAGAGAAATATTATTTATAAGTGTGAGAAATTCATAGGTAAAAGTTCATTGAAGAGCGGATTTAGAGTTCTACATAACCAGAAAAGCACTAGAAAGTTAAGTGGTCAATGCTCGAGTCCACCACGGAGACGGAGAACAAGATGAAGAGTTGACTCTTTCTGAATGTTGTAATCAGAAAGAGTTCGACCATCTTCAAGCTGCTTCCCTGCAAAGATTAGTCTCTGTTGATTCAGAGGGATCCCTTCCTTGTCCTGAATCTTGGCCTTCACATTGTCAATCGTATCAGAGCTCTCAACCTCAAGAGTAATAGTCTTACCGGTAAGAGTCTTGACGAATATCTGCATCCCACCACGAAGACGTAGAACAAGGTGAAGTGTTGATTCCTTCTGGATGTTGTAATCTGCAAGCGTTCGACCATCCTCAAGTTGTTTACCTGCGAAGATGAGTCTCTGTTGATCCGGAGGGATCCCTTCCTTGTCTTGAATCTTAGCTTTAACGTTGTCAATAGTGTCTGAGCTCTCCACTTCTAGGGTAATGGTTTTACCGGTGAGGGTTTTCACAAATATCTGCATACCACCTCTCAACCTAAGAACCAAGTGGAGAGTCGACTCCTTTTGAATATTGTAATCTGCCAATGTACGACCATCCTCAAGTTGTTTACCGGCAAAGATGAGTCTTTGTTGATCCGGAGGGATCCCTTCCTTGTCTTGAATCTTAGCTTTAACATTGTCAATAGTGTCTGAGCTCTCAACTTCTAGGGTTATGGTTGTACCGGTAAGAGTCTTGACAAATATCTGCATACCACCTCTCAACCTAAGAACCAAGTGGAGCGTTGACTCTTTTTGGATGTTGTAATCCGACAATGTACGACCATCCTCGAGTTGTTTACCAGCAAAGATAAGTCTTTGTTGGTCTGGAGGGATTCCTTCTTTATCTTGAATCTTAGCCTTGACGTTGTCTATGGTGTCTGAGCTTTCAACTTCTAGGGTTATGGTCTTCCCGGTAAGAGTCTTAACAAAGATTTGCATACCACCTCTCAAACATAGAACCAAGTGGAGAGTTGATTCCTTTTGGATATTGTAATCACCCAAAGTACGTCCATCTTCTAACTGTTTGCCGGCACGGCAAAGATTAGTCGTTGTTGATCTGAAGGAATTCCTTCTTTGTCTTGAATCTTTGACTTGACGTTCTCAACTGTGTCGGAGCTTTCAACCTCCAAGGCTATGGTCTTGTCTGTGAGAGTCTTTACGAAGATTTGCATCAACATCTTAGAGAGACGAAGTAAGGAGAGTTTTGCTAAGGGATCAGAGTTTTTCGAGAGAGGAAGAATTGTGAATTACAACGAAGGGGGAAGGTCTCCTTATATAGGGGCTTACGGTCCTTTATTAACAAGGAAAAAAAACCCTAATCATATACTAAGTTGGAAAATCTGTTGCTTTTTTCCTCTTTGTTAGCAAAATCACAAAACTAAAAAAATGGATAATCTGCTGCCGACTTAAGAAAAAAAGGAAACAAACCAGAAGTTTTTGACCGACTTAAACCAGAAGGTTCCAGGCTTAACTCAATAGCCAACCAAACGGTCCAAACCGACAGTTTATAACTAAAGAGGTGTTATTTGTTCAAAAATTTTAATTGATTTGGAAATCTGTATGTTTTAATTAGTATTTGTAAATCTGTAGGTTTCATCTCGAATTTGAGTCTTTGTATTTTTAACATATAAATCCTTTTAAATCCACTAAAATCCATTGTAAAATCAAATCCATAAGTAAATCTGTATGGTTGAATAACACATGATCTTAATTAGTATTTATAAATCACAGAACCAATAACACATGATTTCAACATGTATTTTAAAATCATAGAACAAATAACACTGGATTTGATTTGGATTTCCAAATTCATTAAAATAAACAAACCAATAACCCCTACTAAAGTTTAAAACCAAACCGGAATTTGGTGTCCCCACCGAATTAATAAAAATTACTAAAATTGTGAAACCCTAATCTAGGTTATTGGAAATAGGCAATAGCTGAGCTGGTAAAAATAAATTACACTACCAAATAATCTACATTAAAACTTAACTTGCCCTTACCATTCTTACTCCTAACTAGAATTTTACATAAATCTAAATCATGCAAATCCGAGGCACCCAGAACCGTGCCTAGAGTTATAAGAACCTAAGGCGAACTTAGAAAAATGGCCTCTATATTTTTTTTAACGTAATAACAATACTATTATTTCAAAATAATATGAAAAACAAAAATAAGTTAAAAACAAAAGGAACACTATTATAAAAATTTTAAACCATAATTTTCCGTTCTTTCTTTTTTATAAACCTTTTTCACTAAACTCTCGTAATCGATTTTTCTTATAAACTCTCTTTCAATGGATAAGATAGTCAAACCAATTAATCTTTCTTGAGACATAGTTGATCGCAAATAAGACTTTTTCAGCTTCTAACTTAGAAAATCTTCTTCCAGCAGAAATAACTAAAATGGAATTTTCAACAATATTTGGTAAGCGATCCACGAGTTTAGATAGCAACCTCCCATACTTTTCAAGAAATATAACACTTCAATGGGTCTTTCGTAGTATTCTGACAAAATTAGGTTTCGAACTCATGCTCTTAGACTAATTTTATTTTATATAACTACTATACATTATACTAGATTTTCAAAAATTTAGGACGCATAAAATTTTTAATATTTCAGGGCTCCAAAACGAATGCTTTTTTTTTTTTTAAGATAAGCACGCCTCTGGAGACACCACAACTATCTACTACAACACATCATTTGACGAACTCCAAATCGCTTAAAATTTTTCTGTA
Source organism: Euclidium syriacum (assembly GCA_900116095.1). Lineage (NCBI taxonomy): Eukaryota > Viridiplantae > Streptophyta > Magnoliopsida > Brassicales > Brassicaceae > Euclidium > Euclidium syriacum. Next base: position 10,603,286 of record FPAK01000006.1, read on the forward strand.
AATTTTCTCTCAATCTCTTATTAAAATAATCAAGTTGAAAAAAAAGTAAGTAAAAAACGCAAACGAAAGATAAAACAAACAATGTAAAAACTAAAAACAGTGTGAATAAAAGTCGATATTATATTTAGAAACACTTAAGGGAAGGTTGATATATTATACAATGATATTACACACGAGATTCAAAGGCCATTCAAAAGTTCCAATACAAGTTTAGTAGGATATTACTACTATAATTTATTGCTTAAGTACATAGGTGATGAGGCCAGGAATATGTATGTTTGTCATATAACTGTCCCAGTTGATGGACTTGGGGTCAAACTCGAACGATCCATCTAACTCTTTCACGTTATCCTTTCTGTTCAATCGCAGTCTTTCCGTATTTAAATCGTCAAATCTGTAAAATAAAAAATATAATGTCTTTTTTGGAACAGCAAAGAATAATGTCAAGACTTAAATTATGATGGGACACAACACAATAAGGATAAAAATATGATGACAGCTCATATGTAATAATAATCAATGTTCCTTCTGACATTTCTCTATTCTTAGTGATAACGATGTTGAGAGTTGAGCAGTGATACATACATGCCCTTGAAGAGTAAATAAGGCTGGTAAAGCTCAACTAGTCGCATAGCTAGCTTGATTTTTCGGCTGAGGTCATTGTATTTATCTCCATGACTCCATGGGTAAATTATGTTAATCAATCGAAGTATCTGAAATGAAAAAACAAATGAGAAAAAAAAAGTAATATTACTTCATTAACTTTTAACTAGGAGACATCTATCATCTTCACACATCTTTGATATATAGTATTAATCACCGAGTTGGAGGTAAAGTACCTGTAAAGGTAGCTTGTAACGAAGGGTCATGTAGAGGCTGAACTGACTCATAGTGGACAAAATCGTTCCTTTGGATACTATGATTGGTGAGCCATTGCGACCAACCAGAGGACGTTTAGTGAAATAACGAGCTGTGATATCATGAAGTTGTCCAAACGTGACCGGATTCTGAAAAGAAGAACCAACATGGTATATCGCCTGAATTCCAGTATCTCCCGAATGAGCTGCCGCGGTTGCAATCATCGCGTTTACCACCATGTCTGCCGGTATCTGAAAAATTTTGTTACAATATTTTCCCCATCAATAAGATTGTCAAGGAGTTGTGTGTAAACAATCTTCACAAGTAACGTGTTATTTAATATGGTATGTATTGAGTTAGGTGTTGACTTTTATTATTAGAATTGTGATTTAAAGATTTTGTAGGTGTTGGATAGGACTTACAAGGTCAAAGACTGAGTTTGAATCCGCAAGAAAACATTTAAGCCTTCCTTTACCATATGCAACAATCACACTGTCTATAGTTCTGCACATACCCAAGAAAAGTATACATCATACATGAATCTTGAGTTAACAGTATATATAACTTGTGTATGTGGTATAGTCATTCGATTGATAAGATTAGATATAACGGAGATATAAACCGACACTCACCTCAATCCTTCAATCCAACCAGGAAATGGTTCGGCGAGAGTACTAGTTATCATTGTTGGACGTATGATAACAAGTGGCAGATCTTCTTTATAGTTTCCCATTAGCATCTCTCCCATTGCTTTGGTGTATACATATGTATTTGGCCATCCATGAAGCTTTGACCTATATTAAGCCATTTTAATTAATTCAAGAACTAAAAAAATGATCAAAGTGAAGAATAATTAACTACGTATATATGGTTAGCTTATGCTGCAAACCTTGTCATTCCAAGATCTTTCATTGACTGAGAGATCTCTTCTTCAGAACAATCTTGATTCACGAGCTCTTTCAATTTCTGTTTCATCAGCTCGAGTTCAAAGTTGATGTCTAGTTTCCTATCTCCGCTTAGCGTCTCCCCCATTTTGAATGGTTTCTCTGGTAGTAATCCCGATTGTTCTCCGCTTACATATGCTTAAAAAAAGAAAAAGAAAATGTAAGGTAAGATCAATACATTATACATGTAATTAAGGTCGGTTTCGTAGAAGAATCATTAATTAGAACTTACCGGTTGAGACATGAAGAAGCAATTGCCTATTAACACACTTCTTTGCGAAGTTGAGAACATTGAGAGCTCCAAAAGTGTTGATGCTAAGACCAATATCATATCTTTCATCGAAATTTGTTGTGGCTGCGATGTTGATAATGATATCAATCTCGCTCCACATACGCTGTAAGAGATCAGAGTCTTTTAAACCCAAATTGTCGAGCGATATATCACCTGCAACTGGCACAATCTTTTCACGCACCAAGGCATTCAGATTTTCTTCACCTAGATCGTTCCTCAACACCCTAAACAAATCTATCTCCAAAACCTGTTGTAACATAGGAAATAATTTAAGCAAATATATTGTTATAAATAATAATCAAATTAATTAATGGATCATCTCTTCATTTATATAAATAAGTGTTTTTGTTGTAGGACTTGATTTATACCAACCTCACTACGTAAGCGTTGCATTGCTGATTCATTGTCGGTAGCTCTCAACAGAAGGTACATCTTCTTCACATTTGGTTGCAACCTCAGAATTTTCTCTACCAGAACTAAGAATGTAATGATGATAAAAAAAACAATATATTAATCAATAATTAAATATCCTAAAGTTTTAATTAATAAGGATGATCTATAACATAAAAATATAAATATCATCTAGTTGGTGAGATAATGAAATTAATATAATCTCAAGTTTTCAATTCAAAGATATATTCTCTACTTTTTATAAGTTTCAATAAATATACATCCATGGCATTACGTATGGACTATTTTGTCACAACAAATAGAAACTAATGATCAATTATCCAAAATAATTTTTGGAAAACATATAGAAGAGTTTTGGATTTTTTTTGTTCTGGACAAATAAGATATCCAAAACTCTTCTGGATGTTTTCCCAAAATTATCACTATTACCATCATATATCAATTTAAACTTTCAAGGAAAACATAATTACCAACCAAATATATTTTGGCTTGAGATCAACGAATGTTTGTATATTTTCACAGATGAAGAAAAAATGCATAGGAATCTATTATAAATATAAAGAGTATTGGAGAATATTATCCTACTTCAAAAAGTGGATAAGATTTTAGGTAATATATAAAGGTTATGGACTAGTATATAAGTTTGAATTAGAAGTACATGGAACTTAATAAAGATAATCTGAAACATATAATTGTTTACATTAAAAATAGAATTTTCACTAAGTTATTGAAAGAATAAGATCTTATACTTAAACCAGATTCGAAGTGGTGCAACAAATTGTATAAAAAACGTACCCTTGGCAAGAAAACCAGGAGCCCCGGTGATGAGAATCGTTTTGTTCCCAAGAAATTGAACACAATTCGATTCCATTGGAAAAAGATTTACTGAATCAACTTAAGAGAAATAGAAAATTTGTTGTATTGAGTCAAGTAAAGCCTTTGGAGTCGAGGTTACTATATATAGACACGCAAACATATGAGTGGTTGGGTATACTATTGATTCATCTACCTACATTGATTGCAGGAAATATGAGGAAAAAAACTAATTAGTAAATAAATGTTTTCGTTAAATAAAAAAGTAAATAAATGTTTTTGCAAATATTAAATATCACGCCTTTAACCATTCAGGAAACGTAACTACATGTCGGCCCACCGTCTCTCAGTCTTCACGTTGAAATCATTTATTAACTCTGTTAGGCACAATTGTACTGTGACATAAGAACTACAACTAATAGATTTCATTAAACAAAATATGTTTAGAATTGTTGATAAGATTGCTAGTTCGTCAGATGTGATATCGAACGTTAGGGATCATGCCAACTGCCTTACCGCATTGTCCCCCAAAAATATAATTTTGTAACAAATTTTTTAAAAAATGCTAAAGTATCAATAGATCCATATTCCTAACACATATAGCTTTAATAAAATAGTACAATCGTATCACATTTATCCAATGATGATATTCTAAAAGTCCTAATATGCAATAAGTAGTTTGGAGACTGAAGGCTGAATGCTGTCGTGAGTTTGTCTTCCTTTGCCGTCCATTTATTAATTAAGGGTTTGCACTTGCACTTCTAAATCGATGATTATAAAATTTGTCAATAAAAGTTTGGTAGACTAAAACGGTATGTTTTTCCATTTCCACGTACCTCCTTTATTTTTGGACTTACATTGCAGTGAATATGATTGCCATGATCTTTGGACTTTTTAGCTTAGCAATTTGGACTACATGTTGCTCCAAGCAGTTGGGATTTTATTACTCCAGTCCAACGGGGTTGGCTTCTTTGTATTTTAGTATTATAATATTTGATGAAATATTCGTTTTAAAAGTTTGGCAATATATTATCAAAAGAAAAGAAAAGAAAAGAAAAACAAACGTATTTGGCAATATGAATGGTATATGAAATTTGCGTGTAGTTGACCATTTCTATAGATAGAGTCTGTCTCTAACATATTGAGTTGCGAGCCATTCCGTTTCACATTAGAAAATGGATATTTTTTTAGCATTTATATTTTTGCTATTTTCTTTAACAAATTTTGTTTTTGTCATTTACATTCGATGGATCATGGATCCATTTGATAAAACACACACACCGTCACACCCATAGTAAGTTTCAGTATTTTTGTGATCTACAAGCTGCCCTATTTGAATTCTGATAAAACTGCTATATTTGTTTTAATTTAATATTTACATTTGGCTCTTGGATTCAAATACATATAGAAATGGATTATAGGGAAGGGCTCGTGATGTAACCCTAAACCCTAAATCATGAACTGGACTCATTCCGTGACAAAATAGTTTTAAATAATTGTTCCCAAAGAAATATATAAGCATATGTATATTTGTTCTTTCAATAGCCAAACTTTTATATAATTTCATGTAAATTTCTTTCAAATTTTTCAATAACAAAAAACTCAAAAGATTTTAAAGAAAATAATTAATTTTTTATTAGAGGGCCTAATTTTTTTAGTTGCCCCGGGGCCTCGAAATTTTCCGAGCTGGGCTTGCCTCTATTTACCCAAACGGTGGTCTATGACATATATGGTAAGAACTCAAACAACATGGTCATGAATTGTAATAGCTCCTCCTCACCACCTACCGGAATCTTTAAATGACTTTTGGCTAGAAGGGAAAGAAAAAGCTTTGACTTTTTTTTTTTGGCTAAAGAGAAAGGGATATGATAGTCTAATGCCGATTTAGTTAACAAGGTCCAACTCGATTTCTCTTATTAGTGTGAAAGTTAGACTTCTCTTAATTAGTTGGGCAAACGATTTTTGTTAGTTGGGCAAGCGATTTTTGTATATATATAAATAAATTTTTTTAGATAGAATGTCAAATTTATTGAAGAATAAGAACATTTACTAGATGTTTATGGTACAAATATATATTCAAACTAACAAAATAGACCTAAGGTTTATCATCAAGACGAAACTTGAAACCATCATTGAAAGAGGTCAACTAACTTCGAGTTGTCAAAATAGCATAGAGAAGAGATACGTTTTTGAATCATGCGATCAATGTTTCAAATCAGAATCGAAATAAATCGCCGAGGATTGTAATGAATATGAATATTCCATATCAAGTAAATCGTAGTTTGGAAGACTAAATGAAGAAATAGATAATTATCTTATATCCTGATTTTTGTATTTATTTAAAAACACTTTTATTTCTAAATTACATTTACATCCATATCAAAAGAAAAGTTTTAATAACAAAATATTTCTTATGCTCATGGATTTATGCATATACTAATCGTTAAAATTTAAAAGTAATACGTAAGGGTTTATATTTATTTAAATTTATCTAGAAATCGGAGGGAAATCGGAGGACATGTAATCAACCCCTCTACATCAGCATATCTATTCATATTGATACCAAATAAGAAAGTTTTGTATAGAGCAATAAAACAAAACTACAATAAAACCTTGTTTAAAGTAATAAGTATTTTAACAGAATAACTCTTTAACTCTTGACCAGTTTAAAATTAACGATTTTAGATAAGATAAAGTACTTCTAAGAGTTTCTATGTAATATAAAATTATATAAGGTTACACAAATAAACACAACTACATTTTTTGCTAATGTATGGTTTAGCGTTGTTTTTTTTCTTAAAAATTGAATTTTTGTTATGTAAATTTCAATTCTCAAACTAATATATCATATCATCTTCAACTTCATCATTCATATTAAAAATAGTAGTCCAAATTCTTCTAGATTTTGGAACATGTAATATTTTCACAAGGACAATCTAAAAAAAGCTTATACATTAAATTTATTTATGATTATAGTAACGAAAACATTATTTAAAAAAAAAAAAAAGAGTGATAACATCAAACCACAGGAATAGATCGGTATGGCACCAGGCAGTTGACTAAAGGATACATTTAATTGACTGATAGCTGGAAAATGTAGACACCCAAGAACTGTTCACACATGTACGATGTCTAGTTCAATGTATTTTTCTCTTTTTGCAAGTTTAGATATGGGTCTCACGTGAAGTTTGAATTCGGGAGACACCTTCAAATTTATGAAGCTTCAACCTCACCGTTACGCAGACTCTTTTTATGACTTCATTATATTATAGTATAGCCATCGTCGCTCGTGTAACTTATCCACAAGATGCTTCGCCTGATTCCTGGTTTTTAAACCCATGTGAGTTAGGATTTTAAGTGCATTTTTTGTCATGATATATACAACAATTTTAATGAGGTTTACCACCTTGTCGTCTTAACATTTTTTTTTTTTATCAATGTTAAGCTTATTGACACAAAAAAAGTGTTTTTACATTAAAAATGTGGGTAAGAGTTTAAAAATCTAGAAATCTAAAGTATACAATTACACTTTTAATTCCTTGATCTAGAAGCTAGCTAAAGTTGAAATCCATCCTCAAACTGAGTATCATGCTAAGAGTCGGATTGAGTTAAAGCGATTCCGAACGACCTTGTCAATAATTTGTATGACTCGTGGAAGAAATTGAGGCGCCATGTCGTCAATCATTATGTTCCTTCTATAAATGGTAAATCAAAACTTGAAATAGATACTTGATACTGTTGTCTTAACATTTTGTTAACTTATTTAACACAATAACACTTTAATGTATGATTTCGAATCAACCTGGTTTCATTCTATCTTGCTTTTGTTTTGTTTCCGGTTTAATCATACTTTGGTTAATTTCAATTAAAGCTCAGGTCACGTGTAAACCGTTATTGAGCTCACTAGCCCACATTTAAAATCCAAACTCGTAAGATCTTTATGTCAATTTCTTTCTACTTCGTTTTTCTTTGAATCATTCATGTTCTTCTTTATTGAGAGATTTTGAAATTGTGAGTAATCAATTGAATTTGGGTTTAAAGATTTAACATAGGAGTTGATTGAACTGTGGCTCATTATATTATAGTGTTTAAGAAGCAAGATAAAAATCAGCAAATGATTGGTTTCAAGTGGCTACGGCCATGCCAAATTAACCAAAGTATGATTAAACCGGAAATGTAATTACTTAAATTCACAACTGCAATTGTTTAAGGATTAGAACCAGATTAGAGGATGAAAATGAAATGACACAATCCTAAATCATGTGTCACACTGCTTCTCCACGATTTATGCTACCTCCACTAGACCGGACTCGTCGAGATCCCTTCTTGGATTCTCCTAGATGACCGGCTGAATTTCAGTCTTTGTTGACTTTCGCGGACCGGGTTTGGTGACAAACACCGAACTCATGAAACGACATCGTTTCAGTGCGGGGAGAAATAAGGAAACGACAACGTTCTGCGAACGAACCCTAAATCGCGAGAAGCAGAGCCGCGATTCCCTCTCTCTGCGTTTTCAACTCGTCTGAATCTGTCTATCGCTCTCTGCTCGTCCGTCTCTCTTTCTAACACTTGAAGCATCTCCCTGCTCGTCTCTCTCCTAGTTCCACCCGAATTATCGGACTCGTGAGCTCTCTCTCTCTTTTCTGTATTTTGTTCCTTGTCTCTCTGCTCATAGCTCTGTTCTGTCTCTTGAAGAGTCTCTCTTCTCTCTGCTTTGTATTCTATGGTTTTGTCTGTATGTATCTCTGGAACCTTACAGAACTAATTCCGCTTAGAAAAGGATTTTTTGTTCAAGTATCTATGTTAATCCAGGAAATCATGAACGGAATTTGGCTATGGTTAGATATGATATTCAGCTTCATATATGAATTCAATAGGAACCCTTATAGATTCTTAGTATATGCATTGTTTTAGGAACTCTGATAATGATATTCCCTTAACAACAACAAAAAAAAGAAGCTGTTGATAGGCACAAATTTTCATGCTTTTTTGCTTATGTTTTTCCTTCTGTGTTGAACCAATTCAGGTCTTCGTCTTCTGGAAATCCCTAACTTTGCGGCTAATTGAATTTCTTGGGATTGTTTGGAGAAACTTCAGAGATGACGGACAATGGAAAGGACCAACCAATGGATGTTAGATCAGTGGCTGAAGCTGTTTCTGCTGATCTCTCCTTTGGGGCTCCCCTCTACGTGGTTGAGAGCATGTGCATGCACTGCGGTGAAAATGTATCTCTCGCTCTTGCTCACACATACTACACTTACTTTAGTTAGTTTCTTTGAGATTACTGATATTGGTCATGTAGTCCTTATACTTTTTCATAGGAGGACAGACTTATACTAGATGATAACTTTGTTAACCAATATAGGTCTAGGATACAGGCTAGTTCTCTTTACCCTTATCAGCTTGTTTCCAAATAGTGTACTGTACTTTAGCAATTTCATAAGTCCAATGGTTCTTGAGATTGTTATGAACTGTAGTGAGATGAAACAGATCTTATTGGCTACATTTTGGTGTTAGACTGAGAAATTTGAGGCGAAGTATATTGCGGTTTATGGTATTGTGGCAATCAGTTCAAATATATGTAGATAGTGAACTTTCAGCTTCTCGTGTACTTTTACCGAATTCTTTACTTCAGTTGTAAACAAAATCTGTCATATGAGATTTTCTTGGTCTTTCTTCTGTGCTTATAATAGCTTTTATTTCTTTTCCAGGGAACAACTAGATTTCTATTGACCTTAATTCCGCACTTCAGAAAGGTATGTCGGTACTCTATTATGAGTATTTTTACTTTTTGTTCATTTTCTAACTTTCAGATTTTTGTTATTCAAAAAGTTCTATTATTTGATTTAAAAAATGTGTTTTCTTGGTTCTACGTTCTTTTTATACCTTTCTCTACCTTGTATTAGCATAAAAGCTTACTACTCGACTACTTCTGTTTACAGGTCTTATTATCTGCATTTGAATGTCCGCACTGCGGAGACAGGTACAACTTTTGACGATGCTGAGATTTCTTAAAAAAACAATCACTAGATATTTTCAATTGGAAAAGATGAAACCTTTAATTTTATTCTATAGGAATAATGAAGTTCAGTTTGCTGGTGAGATTCAACCCCGAGGATGCTGTTACAATCTGGAGGTTCTAGTTGGCGATGAGAAGGTTGATACATTGATTCAAATCTAAATATCTGTTGTTTTCTATTTATTTTCGTTTTTCCATTTGGAGATACACTTACCATGAGGTAGAATATAGCCCTCCATGCATATAATAAGAAACACGAGATCTCTCTTAAGCTAATTTTGCCTTCTTGCTTCGGTGTGAATGCAGATATTTGACCGGCAAGTTGTGAAATCTGAATCAGCCACTATTAAGGTGAGTTTGTCTTACTAATTCTGGGTATATCATATCTTCTCCAGTATGCAATTACTCGGAATCGCTTTCCCTAAGCTTCCTGAAAAATGTGAATTAGTTTGCTTCTCATATAATGAAAGCTGGACTGACAGTAGTCATATCTATGTGTTAAGATTCCTGAACTGGATTTTGAGATTCCACCAGAGGCCCAACGTGGAAGTTTGTCTACTGTAAGTTCTTAATACATTTCAGATTTTTGTTGTTCCTATTTTCCAATGCCTTGTCAATAACTCCCATTTACAGGTAGAAGGGATATTAGCACGGGCTGCCGAAGAACTGAATGCCCTTCAAGAAGAACGCAAGGTAAATTTCTGACTGGAAGCTCGAGATTCAATTATTTTTTGTCCTTTTTGATTGGTTTACAGTCAAGAATCTTAAAAAAACTATATATTTTGCTGGATACAGAAAGTGGATCCTAAAACTGCTGAAGCGATAGACCAATTCTTGTCTAAACTGAGGGCTTGTGCTAAAGCAGAGACACCCTTCACCTTCATTTTGGATGATCCTGCTGGCAACAGTTTCATTGAGAACCCGTAAGTATACTCAATTTGTAAATATCCTAAAAGAAAATATGTTATGTTTCTTTCATTTGCTTATGAAAAGTTTATGTAACATATGACAGACATGCTCCATCACCAGATCCTTCTTTAACAATCAAGTTCTATGAGCGAACACCAGAGCAACAAGCAACCCTTGGATATACCGCTGATCCATCTCAGGCTGGACAGTCAGAAGGAAGTCTTGGTATAACTGCTACTGGCTCAGCTTATGTACCGCATGGAACAGTTGGAGCAACAGCTGGTCATCGGGCGATTGCTCAGAGTAATAGCACTGATATTTCTGATAACTTGTTTAGATACAGTGCACCTGAAGAGGTAACTGCTGAATCTGTAACTTTTGGAATAGTTTGTTCAATTTTATGATCACACGAAAAAAGAAATCTGTGTGAAGAGTTGTATTTGTGAGAGTTAAAAAAAGTGTTTGATGGTGGTGATAAGATATTTATATCATGTTACAATTGTTCTAACAGGTGATGACTTTCCCTTCAACTTGTGGAGCATGTACGAAGCAGTGCGAGACACGGATGTTTGTTACCAGTATCCTTTGAAAGTTTGGATCCATCCAGTTTTTGCTTTTCTGTAACAAGTTTTACTTAGTTGTGTTTGTTGGTGAACTCCTAGATGTTGTTTATCACTTGACTTAAGACAGAAATCCCGTACTTTCAGGAGGTTATAGTCATGGCATCAACATGTGAGGATTGTGGCTATAGAAATTCTGAGGTTGGGTTCCATGTATTTGGTCTTGTTAGAGTTTTTGCAGACATATGCCTGTTCTTTATGTTAACTTATTTGGGGTAATCATGAGCAGTTGAAGCCCGGTGGTGCGATTCCTGAAAAGGGAAAGAAAATTACTCTCTCAGTGAAGAACGTCACTGACCTTAGCCGAGATGTTATCAAGGTTAGTGTTTCGCTATAATATTTGATATTTTTGGAGCAACACTTCACATAAGTCATTAATGGTGAATCTTGTTTTATCGTGTATTAGTCGGACACTGCAGGAGTGATAATCCCAGAACTTGATCTGGAGTTAGCTGGTGGTACACTTGGTGGAATGGTAACAACAGTAGAAGGGTTGGTCACACAGATCAGAGACAGTGAGTATAACTTTCCAACTTATCAATATTATCCTTGTCAAGTCTAAATTCACCTGCCTTAATCACTTTGAAGTAATCTTAGCTACTGACCCAAGTGTGGTATATATTGGTTGTCACAGGTTTAGCGAGAGTCCATGGATTCACATTTGGTGACAGTCTATCTGAGAAGAAGAAGAACAAATGGAGAGAATTTGGATCCAGGCTCACTAAGGTATCATCTTTATTGCGTATCTTTATGGACTTTCTGTTTATTAGCCTTATCTTGTCTCTTATGAAGATGTTTTACTTTTATTTTTGTTTCTGGTCTCGCAGCTCCTAAGCTTTGAAGAGCCATGGACTTTGATTCTGGACGATGAATTAGCAAATTCCTTTATTGCGCCCGTAACAGATGATATCAAAGATGATCACCAACTCACTTGTAAGTTTCCTCGTAATGACTCAAATTTGGACAGGCGTCGTGTGTTTGGAGTAACAAGTGTTGTGTGGAATGTTTGTAAACTACAGATGAAGAGTATGAGAGGTCATGGGAGCAAAACGAGGAGTTGGGTCTCAACGATATAGATACTTCTTCGGCCGATGCTGCTTATGAATCCACAGAAACAACTAAATTACCTTAAACCTCAAAAACTGTCTGGACTATTATTTTTCTGTATGTTTTTGTTGTAACAGTCAAAGAAACAACGATAGACTACTCTTTTTTAAAAAATTATTTTTGAGCTTTTTTTTTCCTTCCTTACGCATCTATGTGGGCGTCTACTGAATTTTTTGAAATTGGTCTCTGGTAAAGTCGGACGGGTAGGAAGAATTTGATAGAAAAGCATATATTTGATTTTTAACTCTTTTATCTTGTAAATATTGTGTTGGCAAAGTTGGCATGCCTGTAGACTACGACTTTTCTTTGAAGCAATTTATTGTAACCTAACAAAATAAAAAGTCTTTTACTCCTATCTCAACAACTGCTGAAATCTTAAGAAGCTGAGATTGTTGTATCTAATTATGGAGGTAGCAAGAGTGATATTTTTCTTGTAAAGCAAGGAAGCTTGAAGGTCTCCTTGAAGACATACATAGGTATCGGGAAGATAGTAAGGGATCCTTATCCCACTTTGCACTAAGATGAGTTTCTGTAATATTAAGCACCGTGAAATCCATAGACACTAATTCTATGTCCGGCTTCGGCGCGGGCGCCATCGCTTGGTGCTACAAATCGTCATAAGAAAAAGGATCGTGTTTCTCTTTCCAAACCACACCACCAATAGCTAAGCCGAAGAGACAAACAAAAAGGCACGCGCAGCAGATAATTTGTCGATGACAAGACGTACGATGAGAGAGAGAGAGTTTGATAATTTTTCTGTAGCCCCATGTAGAGAATTATAAATATAATACATCTCCTGGTAGGGTTAATTAGATATATCTATCTCAAGACCGACAAAAAAAATTGGAAAATCGATCTACACCTATATATATATAAAAAGTTTTTATTCTCTCTTCTCATGATATCATCTCACTAATTTAACACATCAAATTATTATATTTAATCTCTTAAAATTTATGAAATTCATTAATATAAAGAATTTATGATTAAATCTATTAAAAATTAATAATTATGAACATCTAATCTTATTTAATTTACATTAGTTTACTTTTTACAAAAATTAATAACATCAAAAAACAAATTATATGGATAAAAATAAAAAATTTCAGAAAATTTTGCATAAAATTAATATCTTAATTTATTTATTTTTAGTTTTAAAATATGTATATTTACACGTCAAAAATAGTAGTTAGTCATTGTTCAAGAAAAAATTTCGTAATTCACAAGATGATTGATTTAAGTTAGTTATTGTTCAACCAGGATCTTCAAATTTGTAGGATATCAGGAAATTCAGGGGTGAGCGGTTCAACCTTTAGAGGTAAAAAAAATATTTATTTCAGTGGTAAAATATCTATACCTGGCCATGATGGATGAGGTTTTGTTTGTTTAAGATATGCTTCTAGAAGCTTTTGAAAAACTTAGAAAAAGAAGTTTTTGAAAAACTTAGAAAAAGATCTGAACATTTCATGTGATATGCAAGAATTAATGCATATTATAAAAAACATATTAAGATATACTAAACGATAACATGTAATGAAAAATATTTTGAAGCACGAGCGAGAAGTATAAAGGATACCATAATACTATATTGAGAAATAAGAAACATGAAAAATGAAGAAGGTTAGGTTTAACCAGGTCAAAAGTGATGTATATAATTCAACATCTCGTGTTGGGAGTATATAAAGAGAGAAAAGAATGCTCAAGATCTATTGGAAGAAGTTTGGACATTTCCATAAGAGAATCTATGTTTGATAAATAGACAACCAACTCAAATTCAAAAAAAGATAAGTGTAGGTATGAGTTTTTCTCTAATGTATGATTTGAATCTTTTGAGAGCTTTGTCTTTCTTTATTTTTATTTTGAAAATGATGGAGGATATTTGTAGGAGTCAATTGACTTCGATTTTTAAATTGGATTTTGAGTGGTTTGATTGGATTTTGCTTACTTAGCTATGAGTAGTAAATGTACGACTATGTGATTTTTTAGACTATGAGTATATAGACTATATGATTTTTTAGACTATAAGTATATAAACTAATGATAAATTGTATCTTCAATTTTTCATACATTGCGTTATGTTCTAATCGTTATCTCTCTTGCAGTCAACACTCGCGTGAACTACCATATTCAATATGTAGCAGAAATTGCTTCCGGTTTAAAAAATTTCAATGGAGAGATTGATGATAGTTTGCTTCCGGATGATGAAGAACAGCTCTTGGCTGGTATAATGGATGATTTAAACTTAACTTCATTGCCAAATACATTAGATGATTCAAAAGATTATGATTTTTTCGGTAGTGGAGGAGGTCTTGAATTGGAGACTGATCCACATGACAGTCTTCTAAACAAAGGTTTCTCAAGAACCGGTTTTTCGGATTTACAAAACGAAGTAGTTGGATCCGTTGTTGGCGAACATCCTTATGGTGAACATCCTTCAAGGACTCTGTTTGTTCGAAATATTAACAGTAACGTCGATGATTCAGAACTGATATCTCTCTTTAAGGTAATTTTAGAAAATCAAGATTTAGAACTGAATGTTCATATGGTGAAAGGTTGGTTCTTTATGTTTGTTTTCGTTGAGAGATCAAATCTTTATCGAAAGATCGAATTTTTATGCTTGTTTTCATCGAAATATCGGATTTTTATGTTGGTTTACATTGAAAGATTGGATTTTTATGTTTCTTTTCATTTGAAAGATTGGATCTTTATGCTTGTTTTCATCGAAAGATCGAATTTTTTTATGTTGGTTTGGATTGAAAGATTGGACTTTTATGTTGGTTTACATTTGAAAGATTAGATTTTTTTTTTTAAGATTGGATTTTTGTGTTTGTTATCATTTGAGAGATTGGATTTTTTTTATTTTTTATTTTACATTATTGACAAGAATATGGAGATATTCGAGCTCTATATACAGCATGCAAGCATCAAAGACTTTGTAATGATCTCTTATTATGATATTCATTCTTCTAGAGGAGTTATGAGAGCGTTACAAGAAAAACTTTTTAAACGGAGGAAACTCGACATACATTTCTCAATTCCTAAAGATAATCCATCAGAGAAAATGTTAATGAAGGAACACTTATGGTTTTCAACTTAGCTTTTTCTGTTTCAAACGAAGACCTCGAAAACATATTCTATCTTTACGGCGAAATCAAAGAGGTAATGTGTTTGTTTCTGTTTTTTTTTTTTTTTTTTTTCTGAGGTTTTTCTTTTAAGGTTTCTCTCATAATAAATAATTTGTTTCTTAAACAAAAAATGCAGATAAAGAAAACACCGAATAAGAGGCATCACAAATTTATTGAATCTTTTGACGTTAGTCAGCTGATAGTGCTCTTAAAGCTTTGAACCGGACTAAGATTGCTGGAAAACGTATTAAACTTGATCATAGTTGTTCTGGTGCTCGTCGAAAGTGAATTTTTTTAATCTGATCAGGTAGATACTAATTGAAGAAACTGTAGGCTATTTTTATTTTTTTTTGTCAGCATGATGATGCAAATGAATCTAGAATTGATACAAATGAATCTGGAATTGGAACAAGAACAAGATGATTCATGTAGCTACATGAATCATATCGAGTCACCTCCTCTTAGTAAGTCTCCAATATTTGAAAACTTGAGTGCTACGAACATTCGTTATCCATCACTTTCTTCGATACTTCATTCTCAAGGAGTAACAAACTAAAGAAAAACTAAATCTAAGAGAGATTTGGATCATCTGTTTTCAAGCTACAAAGCACATTTGAGATATTCCGTATGTATTTAGATGTACAGATGTTGCAACCAATTTAGATTTTGCAGGCGCATCTAGAAGTTTTACATGCTAATTAGTCCTATATTGTTCCCTAAGTAAACAGAAAGAAAATTAACATATACCTATATATAATTATTAATTATCTCTCTTACCTATTGCAAAAGTTGATGAATAATTGGCTTCAAATTTGGACGTGCCAGATGAATTAGGAAACTTTTTTATAACCCCAATATCGTTTAGCATCCCTACTAAAAAGGAAGAAAACTTAATTTAGCAATACTAATCATCTTGAGATTATTCATTAATATTTAAGAACATAACATTAATCTTGAGCATAATGCTTATTTTTAAGACGAATGCACAAAGATACATATAAAATTGCAACATGATGTTCTTCAATTTTAATGACTTTTTTTAACTTCATGTAATATCTTAGAAATTTAGAAATTGTTTGGTTTTTGGACTTCGTACATCTTCCAAATCCTTGTTCTTGATGTTTGAGTACAACTGGAATTTTTTTTTAACTAGGAGATTTTAATCTCTTAAAATAAGCATAAATAATTGTCAAAAAAAAATGTCTTAGTTTAGAAAATCAGTTTTATGTAAAATTCAATAACAGTCATAAGTCATAGGCAAAAAAATTGTACAGATAGATATAAAAAAATGATATGAGTTTACTTGTGAAAATTACATTCATGACTTGATAATATATTTATCATTTCAATTAAAATTCAATAACAGTCATAATAGATTGTTCCAAAGCAAGTAATAGTATGTATTTAGAATTTAAATTGATTATTCCTTAATGGTAATCATTGACTCATGTCTGCCATCTTGCACCTTCTGAATGCCATCTTTGGTAATACCACTCCACTTGGTTCAAAGATACGTTGATTGATAGAAGTTTGTTTTGGTTCTGTTGAAAAGCTCATATAGATGTGATTTATTAGATTGATTCAAGTTTGTTCATAGAGTGGTAAACAATGAGTTGGATTTTGTATAGTTGATCTTGATTTTTGTTAGTATGAGTTTCTCCCTTTGGTTCCAATATTGTAAAATCTAAATGGGCTCTGCTAATACAGACACATATATGAGATGAGTCTCCTTGTTAAAACAACTTTATATCCATAATATTTCTTTTCAAGTGCGAGTAATTGTAAACACTATTACGATCAAACACAAATGGAAAAAATTAAGGCTACAAAGTTGTTCGAACTCTTTCCAAATATGTTGTTCCAGAATAAAAAAGGAAAGTAGGCAAATGTTAGAAGACTGCAAGACTAGTAGAAACTAAAACAACCACTCATCTGTATACATACTATTTGAAGATCTAACGACAAATGCAGAGAGACAGATGCCAAAAATGTCAACCAACAGGCTATTCATAACCTTAAGTTAGCTTCTTGGCCTCCTGTGAGACTGCAATTAGACAAATAACAATACACGATGGTGAGAAACAAGATCTATGTCCACAATTTGCAATCACGTGAAGAGAAATGTACATGTAGCAAAACCTAAAACTGAATCTTCTTACCTTTGCCTTTAAGATCGACTGGTGAAGGAGAGGGTCTACAGAAAACGGGATAAGTATGAACTTGCCCAATCTTCCACTCTGTTTTAGCTTGATACTCTACAAGAGCTCCACTTGGTGTCTCTTTAGCCATAAAGGTAATGTAACACTTGATTCCTGAAGATTTCCTTGCTATAGCTCTCACAACATACTCCATTTTCACATCCACTCCCTATGGAACACACAAACATTAAACAGATTCCAACCAGGAGAGAGTGGTAAAGGCTATACTGACCTCTCCAATTTTCTAATTTTCAATTCAAAACTAGCATAGAATTGCACTCTACCAATGCCAATTTGGTTCTTGGAAATTTTTTAAGACTAAACCGGCTCCGTAACCGGTAAAATCAAACGTATAATTTAGCAGCAGAAATAAGGATTTTACTGTGTACATAGCAAAAAGTTTCACACAGCAAAGCTGTTACATAAGAGTTTCCCAAGAAGCCACTTCTACATTCACCATTGCACAAACCTAATAAAGAAAACATAAAACACCAAAAACCGACTTCCCATGGCTTCTCGCCGCCCAAAACGCAAAAAAAAACCGTTCTGTATCTACTGTGGCTCGACATCCACTATCTCAGTTCCCTGCTCCTCGTACTTCACTTCCACCAAGAACCTTATACTTGTCTGTCAAGCAAACCACAACACTAATAAGGCAAAAACCCTACATATTTTTCTAAATATGTACATATAGAGTTCCACTTTATTTACCATTTTGGGGTCATACACAGCGTACTCGTTGTACTCAAGAGGACTGTCTTTGTACTCCGATGGAACCAATTTTCCACAAGGGACCTTTATGTCATCTCTCCACATGAAATGCTCTGATTCATCTGTCTTCTTCCTCCCTAACCCTTTCACTCCCATCTTCTTCTCTTCCAAAGCCTTTGTCTCCTCTGGTGGGCTTGTGAATTCTGTAACTTCCTCCCCAAGTGACGCAACGGCCAATACAAGAAACCCTTCCGGTCTATCCACAGCTGTGAAACCATATCTTGCCGCTTCTGCAGCTGCATCTGAACATACTATCGCTTTCCCAAACTAAAGTGAAAAAGCCAAACAAAACTGTTCAAATCTAAAGCATATGTTTGGAAAAGGAAATAGAAACTTAGAAACTCAAATTTTATATTACCATATAACCAGGGACCGGAAGAGAGCACACCGCTGGTAGAAACCCCTTGTAGATATGTCTCAACAGATTCGAGCTTCGAGTCCCTACAACAAAGAAAATAAAATCCTCAACGAAATTAACCGGGAATAGAAGATCAGATAAACCGGGTTTCAGATCTTGACTACTTACCACACCACAAAAGGACCTTGTTCGGTAACTTCTTGATGTCATCTAATGACGGAATTGCATCCGACTCAACTGCAAAAACATTTTCCACTGACACACCATACTCCTGAAACAACAAAATAACACATATTGTTATACTCAAAATTATGAGAAGTGTAAGTGACAAATCACGATGAGAGACATAGCTTACAACGTCAGAGGCTTTCACAGGCTCATAAGTCGTCTCGAGGTACTTGACAATCATCTTATAATCATCAGATTCTTTGTCTACCATAGAAATCTTGCAGCCAAGTTTGTTGTATCGATCAGACAACGGGTCATCAAGTGTGTCCCCTCGCATGTCTCCTATCAAACGAGAGGCTGTGTTTATGTCTCTCACCGTCTCAAAAGCAGAAGCCGCCTGGCACATGCAACCAATGTCATAGGCCATCGGATCACTGACATACACATATAACAAGGAGGAGATATATCTTTATTAATCTAGTTACATGGTCTGCGAGTTCATGGAAGTTGTGCAATCGCATGGGCCTTGTGCTGTGCATCAAAGAGAACCACCGTGAGCTGAAGTCTGCCCACATTGCCACAACTTTCTGACCCGTCTCCTTCGTTGTCTTGAGCTTCTCAACAAATTCTAGCAATACCTCTTCGCCTGCAAAAATAAAATAAAAATCATAACACACAAGTCCAAATCCAAACAGCTCATCTTGGTCTACGGAGCCTTACATCGTTCCAAGTGGATATCAGTTAGCATTCCCATAGGAAGATCCGGCGGATCCAAACCGAGTTCCATCAAAGCATATCTGACAAAAAAACACAGAACATTCAACAATAGCGGAGAAGGGTTCTTTGACAGAAATAGACAGAAAACAGAACAGTACTTGTAGATTTCTTGACCACAAAGAACTTTAACGAAGTTTGCAACAAACGAGTCAAGCTTGCAATGAGCAGCAGAAACACCAAGCTGCCTTAGACCAAGCGCCCCACTTCTCACTTCGATTCCATCGTCCTGGAGAATCCATGGAACATAAAAATACTCAACAATCACCCAATGACAAAAGAGGTGACTTGACAGAGGCGACCTGAGGCACAAGGCACAACGACTATACCATATCAACTGGGAAAAACTTATGAGGCTTTTTCTGAATCTTCTTCTCACGTTCCCACGGCAAGAATTCATTCCCTGTTATCTCTTCAAAGAGCCTAGCAAACTCTTTTATAGCTTCTTCTTCGTCCTCCCACTCCTCAAGCCGCTCTTCAGCATTTGGATCATCTCCTACTTTTCCTCTCTTGAAGTACATATTCAGGTTACCCTCAGGCACCGTGATCATCTGCATTATACAATACCTGCAAAAAGCCAGCAGCTCAAAAAACCCTACCAGTCTCAAAATAAGTCGGAAACTTTAAGGGTTTGTTGATGTTATACTCATTACGCCCTTTTCCCAAATCGCATAAGGAGAAAGCACAGTTATACAAAAGCCCATCTTTCTCGAAAATCTTTCCTCCTCTCTCCTCGAGTCTTGAATCCTTGTATACTCCTCTTTTCCCATACATTTTGAGCTGAAAAGACCAAACAAAAATCAGATTCTTGAAATTATTTCATTCAAACTAGATTGGGGAAATGGATACCTCGGCTGATAAGGATTCAATTGCCTCCTCACTTGGATCTTGTTTATCCCAAGGAATTCCTTTACCATCCACTGAAAGATCAGCAACCACCTCATAAGCTTCTAGTGGCTGAGCTTCTTGCTTCTCCACACTATCTATCAACCAAGCCTCGCTCACAACCGGAAGACCTTGTTCCCTTCAGGCACAAGAAACAACACCAGACTTAAAGATTTGCTTAGATGGAAAGAAACTGATTCTATCACAATCGCTAAACCCTTACATTGCTTCAACTAGTTTTGAGGTACCACCTCGCTCTCTTTCAGCCGGTGATACCACCAAACATGTTACTCCTTGAACTGTATTGGAGACTTTTCCACCATGTCTTTCGATCTTATTTTTCCAGTATTGCTGCAACAACCGAGAAAGGACAACAACTCTTAGCGTATCAAGCAAGGAAATATCCCAACCAACATAGTCAAGATATATTACATGTGTTCTTGTGAGACGTCCCATAAGAGAGATCATCATTCCCGTGAATGGTTTATCAGAGCTCAACTCTCTTTTAGGTCGACTTTGCTGGTATTTCTTGATTAACTACATCAAGAACAAGAAATGACAAAAAAGTCAAGAAAACGAAATCCAGCCTAAAAAACATAAACAAACCACTTTTTATTTGATCCCTTATTTGGAGAACTTACGTCACATATATCAGAGTTCACGACGGAATCGGGAAGTTTGATTGGCTCCTCTTTTCTAGGGGGATTTTTCGTGCTGAACACGCAACTACACCACTCACTAATCTCACCTCCACAGATGAATCTCCTGTCGTTGTCGCATATCAAAGTCCCTCCGCATAAAGGACATTCGGCTAACGTCCCATAGAACAGCAAATCTTGGCTGCTCAAGATAAACATTTCAACTTTTAGAACTCAAGAATCGTTACCAAATCTTGGCTGGTCAAGATAAACTTTTCAAACTTTTAAAACTCAAGAAATCGTTACAAATAGAAATTTGTTCGCAACGAGCTACGGAGACTGACCATTGAGCTAGTAAGGTTTCTTCAGGAGCAGAACAATCCTGACCGTTAGTTTCAAGAACTTCTTTAATCTGTTCAACGGAGAGATTCTCCTCCACGGCTTTGCAAAACTCGTTGTACTCTGACGCAGGATCTCCCGTTGATTTCACACCGTGGCCGTTATCGTTTTCCGGTTTCGCCTTCTTATGAGACTGTCCAGCTTCTGGAAGCTTCCCTTCTGCTTTGTGCTTCCGGAAATTTCCCTTCTGAAGAAGAAAAGATAAATCAGATTGAAACTTAATCACATTAAAACGCAGAGATCAGTCAGTTACCTTCTGCTCGTCTCCAGACATGTGTGCGTGAGATCTGGTCTCGTGAACCTTCATGATCAAGCAAAATCCGTTAATTCTTCTAAGACTTAAAGAAAACCAAACCTTTTTTTTTTGTCAATTGTTGGATCAAAAGATTGAAGTTTTGTTTCCGAGTGCTTTCGGTTTTCAGATGCAAAAGATAATATAGAAGACGAAAGGTGCTTTCTATTAACGGTGCAATGAGAATGCTACTGTGTCCTCTCCCGAGACAAACAAGTGTTCTGGAGCATGTAAGGACTCGCCACGTGTCCAAATGGGTGTCTTCTGTGGACAGGTGGTTTTGGTCTCCGGTTATTTCTTTGTTTTTATCTCTTAATAATCTCTGCATGTTGCCATCTTCCATCTTTTTATATAAATGTCGTGTCAACTGTCACTGTTTCTATGGCGACTCAGTTTTCTTCTTTAAAGTATCATTATCTTCCGTAGTTCACTTCGGTTCAGGTTCTTAATTCGGTTTGGGTTCAATTTCAGTTTCAATTTCCGGTCGAGTAATTAACGTTGTTTCAATCCTAACTGTACTGGTTTAATCAATTAGCTCTGCCTTTTGGTAAACGTAATTATGGATTCATGACCAAACCCAAAACTAACTTACAAGTCTTAGATTTTTTTTCTCGTAACTTTTTTTTACTATATAATTTTAAAAAATTAAATTATTAATATAAAAGCTGAATAGAGTATCTCCACCAATATCCATAATATTTGTAATATATATAAGTTGAATAGAGTCTCTCGAATATACACTTTAAGAAAAGAAAAAAATCTATTAATGTAAAAGTTGAATTTAGCTTTTCAAAGTCTTAGTGGATTGATGACAATATTCCAGATAACTACATCATTTCTACAATTTACAAAGGAATCAGAAATCACTATCCTATGGTATTTTGACACAAAAAAGTGTATGTGTTAAAGGAAGCCTTGACAATCATAGAACTATGACCTAATGAATGATGCTAAATAGGTGTCTCGTTAGAGTCAATCTCCGTCATTTGCGATTACCGTTGGATTACGTATGTCTTTTGTGTGCAACCAAAGGTGAACCTCGAAAACCATCTCTACTTTGACTGTATTTTCTTGAGCCATCTTGAATAATGTGAGTAAGCATTGCTTTGCTCGCACATTCCACATTCATCTATGAACTTCGAAGACGTTGTTGAAAAGTCTCTGGTTTAACTTTGGTTTACAATAAAAAAAAAAATGAATTATGGTTGGGCTCTGAATAAATTTGGTCAACTAAACTTTTTGGTTCAAAATTTATTTTGAACTTAGAGCACCTTTATTCGTATTTTTTAACTCTGAAACCAAAAAAAAAAGTATTAAAAAATTATGAGTCCTATGAAACAGTTAAGAAATAATTTTTATATAATGATTTTAAAATACAGATTTTTAACACGTGACAACTTTTGATTGGTTTTTTTTTTGTTTTTTTTTCATATTCCAAAAAAAAATATTTTAAAAATATTAAATACCCTAAATTCTTTTTTTGCTGATAAAGATGCTCATAAGAATGGTCTAAAATTTAATTCAAAATAGAATATCCTTTAAAAAAAAACTTGTGTGAACTAATGATTGTAGTACAAGTTGTACGTCTATTTTCACAAAAGAAGAAAATAGTATTACGACTGTGATTCATGTACAATATCGGCTGTATTATCAGAACGATTGGTCATAAAACAACGTTACAACTTACAATGCTTATCCCATGTCCTCAGTGACACCAAATAGAGCCAATAATATTACTTGGGAACTTAAAGGCTAAGTGCGTTCATAATATAATGTGGACAAAAAAAAAAAAAAAAGAGAGAGAATGGGATTATAAGACAGCAATGACGCACATGTCAAAGTCACAATAATGCGTGTGACTATCTTCCTCCGACTGTCTGCTACGTTAACAGGTGGACTCCAGTTGTCTCTTTTACTATTTTTGTTAAACTTGTAACTTGAGAGAGTGATAGTGGAGTTTTCGTATACTAATTAGTAAAAACTCCTTAAATATTTCCGAATAAGGATTTTTTGTTATAAACATCAGACAGCCAAATAAGGCTACAAGCATCACAATCCATCTCAAGTCCTATTCACTTTCCTAAGGTGCCCTCTCTCTATATCTCTCAGATCCAAGAATTGATTTTTCTGTTCATTATTCTCAATTTTATCCAAGTTGAAATTGGTTAGATATCCAAAGATTGATTTAGATCTGATTACCATTTAGAATCTTGAAATTGTGCACTTTTATTAAACGCAATTCTCCGGTGCTGTTTCAGGTGTATGATATATCAATATAATGCTGCTTTCGATTGTTGTTGCGATCCTCGTCTGCCTTATAGGCTACATTTACAGGTCACTAAAGCCTCCACCACCGCGAATCTGCGGCGTTCCTCACGGTGCTCCGGTTACTTCTCCCAGAATCAAACTCAGTGACGGAAGATATCTTGCCTATCGAGAATCCGGCGTTGATAGAACCAATGCTAATCACAAGATCATCGTCGTTCATGGCTTTAACAGCTCCAAACACATGGAATTTCCGATCTCTAAGGTACACATGACATTTTCACCATTTTTTAGCCTCTATAGTTTATTAGCATTTAGGTTTTGCCTTTACATGTCATGATATCATGTGTTTCTTTTTGTTTCTCAATTAGTTTGACACTATATCTAATTTGGCAGTTTAAACAAAACCATTTTTTTTTGTCAGTAAAATCTCCAATTATGTTTTACACTCTACAAAAATATTTTATAAAAATTTGAGAACGTTTTTTTTTTAGTGTGAATTAAAAAAAATCATATGTAAATGCAATTTGCAAATACAAATTGGTAAAAAAAACAAAAAAAAAACTCCATTTGCGTTTACTCCGAAAAAATGTTTTGTGAGGAACTTAAAATTGTGATTTTTTTTCCCGGAAGAGAAAAAAGAAAACATTTCACATGTAAAGGCAAGGTAATATTGGGTTCCGAAGCAATCGCAACCTTAATTGTAATGAATAATTAATATGTTTCTTTGATAAAAATTGTAATGGACAATTGCTTCTCTTTATTTTTGCAGGATCTTATTGAGGAACTTGGGATATATTTTGTGTTCTTCGATCGAGCAGGATATGGAGAAAGTGATCCAAATCCATCACGCACAGTTAAGAGCGAAGCATACGACATTCAAGAACTCGCCGACAAACTCAATATGGGACCAAAATTCTACGTTCTCGGGATATCACTCGGTGCTTACTCAGTTTATAGCTGCCTCAAATACATTCCTCATAGGTAAAAAAATATTCAAAATTTCTTCAACAACTTTCCATGTGATATTTTAATTATTTAATGTCGTTTTGCGTTCCATAGATTAGCTGGAGCAGTCTTGGTGGTTCCATTTGTAAGCTATTGGTGGACTAAAGTGCCTAAAGACATATTGAGTAAAGCGTTGGAGCTAATGCCGAAGAAGGACCAGTGGACGTTTAGAGTGGCTCATTATGTTCCGTGGCTCTTGTATTGGTGGTTGACCCAAAAACTGTTTCCGTCTACGAGTATGATCTCTGGAAACAAAGCGCTATGCAGCGATAGAGATTTGGTCATCATAAAGAAGCTCTCAGAGAATCCAAAACCCGGCATGGTAAAAAATCCTAAAACCTTCTTTTTATTTAAAGTTTATGTGCCAAACTGGAAACAAGATTTGGAATTAGATTAATGGGGTTTATTATTTTGAGTTTTTACAGTTAGATCTTGTGTTTATTTTGTTGATATGTTTCAACCCTAGGAAAAAGTTCCGCAACAAGGAGACCACGAATCTCTTCATCGGGACATGATAGCTGGATTCGCGACATGGGAATTTGACCCCACTGAATTGGAAAATCCGTTTGGGGAAGGCGAAGGATCGGTCCACATGTGGCAAGGGAAAGAAGACAGAATTATTCCGCGCGAAGTTAACCAATACATATCGCAAAAGCTTCCATGGGTTAAGTACCATGAGGTCTCAGGTTATGGACATATGCTAACAGCCGAAGAACAGAGATGTGAAGACATCATAAAAGCCCTTCTAGTCAAATGATGATTATCTACAAAACATGGCTTAACGTCATACTCTATTAAGATCTGATTTAAAATTTTGGATTTATTTAAGGGAGTAAGAAACAAATTATTAGTATTATCCTATTAAGTTACTAAGTGTGACCAAAAAAAATATTGCTAAGTAAGATGAGGATTGAGGACCAGTTGAAAGTCAATATACTTGTGATATATCATTTTCATATATATTTTGTGGTCTAACTATCCATATACTTGTGATAAGTTTCTCTCTAGGTATGAATTTACTTGACTTAGAAGACCAATTACAATACGATTAAAAATGAAAACAATGCGAACAAACTTAGCTAGATTCTTCGATTCGTAGGATTCAGTAACCTAATCTATGTCGAAGTATATGTGATAGTCCACTATGATATCGTTTTTGATGTAACTAACAAAACTTTCAGAATATATTTTGGCAATTAGCGATCAAAAGAGATTTAAAACTCGTTGGACGTCCTTAATATTACACACTTGTACTCAAACCAAATAAGATGATAAAAGCTTACTAAGACTGGGTCGTCTTTGGAAATATTTTCTACAAAATTTACAATTTTGTGGAGCAAAAGGTTGTTGTGGTCCTTAATGATCTATATATTAATATCATAGATTATATCTTCGCTAATGTGTGTGCATATACATTCAAGTCCATGTAACAAAAAAACAAAAAAACCGAATTACATATAAAAAAAAAAAATATATTGCTCGATAAAAATATGATAAACCATAAAAGAAATATTTTTTATACAGTAACTAATTTTGAGATTCAATTGAACCGAAATGCCACACCGGTCAAAGTGGACTAATTGGGCCGGGAGAGAGGGATTGATGGCGTCATCTGCATAAAGCATACGGAATCTGTCCATATATGTTATGGACGTAGGAAACTCGCCCAAACACAAGCCGACTAAAAAGGTTTTCTTTTTCCTCTTCTGATCTACCACAAGCTTGACCTCGTTGAAGATTCCGGGTTAGATATTCAACGCGTAGCTCCTGTCCGAATTTCCCTGGGATTTTCGAAGCTTGAAAGCTGAAGTCCGTATTCTGGTTCTTCTCCGTGATTCTAGGGTTTGCAATTTCTCGCCGGGATTCGACGGCGGTGTTGGGGAATTTTAGGGTTTTCGGGTTATGTGTCGTGATTCATTGCTTGGGATTAGATGCGAAGGTGAGATTATTCGTATTTTTCCCCCAATTTATGAGAATTGGGATTTTTGGCGTCTGCCATTCGTTTTACATTTTGTTTTGTTAACCTTTTGCTGGTTTCAATCAGCTATTTATGTGTTTCATTGTTCCATAAATTGAATTTTCCAGTAAAAGCAAGAAGTAAACTGAATCAGTGTTGCTATATGACTCCCTCACATCTCTCGCGTTTACTGTTTGTTCAAAATTGGCGTTGATGGGTTCATTGCATCATTAAGATAGCTATCTGTGATGCTCAAGAGTGACATAACTGCAGGATTTACGAGAATCTCTTTTCTGATTGCGTGCAGGTTTGAGTGCCTTTTAGTGTGAAGTAAGCTGATAAAGGCATAATGCTAGGTTCGGGTAACAACTTGAGCAGGGGTACCATAGGATTGTCATCTGATACCCCACATTTGCCTCAAGCTTTAACCTTGGAACCGATTAGATTAGCCAATCAAAACCATACTCGCTCAGGAGAGCTTAGAAGGGTTCTCGGTGTTCCTAGTAGGGCCTCATCAGAAGAGAATTCTTTTGGAATGTCTCATTCCAGACCTTCTCCTCCGTTGGCAACAGAGGATCTCAAGCACTTCAAAGAAAGTGTGCAAGATACTTCCAGAGAGGCCGGGTATGGATTTTGTTGTTTTTCTCCTTAAGTTGTCACTGATATTTTACACAGTGCTTACGCTTTGCAAAGTATTTAGCTATTTTGATCTTTGCCTCATCAAAGGTGTAAAATTTGGCTTAGGGGTTGAAGGCTTTTCTTTTACAATATAATACATTTTCTACTAGAACGAGGACTTATTGCTTAGTTATCATTTTTTTACTAATCTTTACTTAATCCTTTTGTTCCCTGTAGAGATCGAGCAAAGAAACTAAGTGAATCCATATTCAAGTTGGACAAATATGCCGAAACAATAAGTTCAAAGAAACGTCGACGAAATGATATACCACCTGGTGAAAGAATGGACGCAGCAAACTTTGATATTAAGGTCAGAAATCAGGTCCCAAGAACCCAAGACAGTATGGCTCAAAGATCTGAGGAAAGAAAAAAGATGCTTGGATTGAACAAGCGTGTTCGTACTTCGTTGGCAGATGTGCGGGTTTGTATCTAAATCTCACTTTAGATCTGTGGCATGCGTGTGAATATGTAGAAGATTTATTTTTCCTTGGCACGTATCCATTCTGTTCGTTTGTCACTCCTTGTTTTGCGAGCTTTCAAATATTTAAATAAGACATGTATCGTAAAGGTTATGCTTGATTGTTCAATTAGTTTATACAATAAAGAAAAATAAGTCTCCAAATGTTTTTTTCAAATGTCACTGTCGTTTAATGGTTTATGCCTGTTAATTCTTACAGGGGGATGGTAGAATTTCTACTCTTACAAGGCAGCAGGTTATAGAAAAGGGCTCTGATTCACCTCCAAGCATTTCTGGGGAGTCAGTGAGAATAGAGGAAAAAATACGCAGATTGCCTGTTGGTGGTGAAGGATGGGAGACAAGAATGAAACGGAAACGGTCTGTTGCTACTCTAGGAAACAGAGTTATGAACAGTGATCAACGTGTCATGCAGCCTAAGCCGGTAGCTGACTCTAAGTTGCGCTCTTGTGACACCCAAAATTTCAGGTATGCTTTGAAGATATAAGATTAGTAAACCTGGTAGTTATGCCTGTTGGTTACTTAAGGAATCAGAACATATAACACTGGACACCATATAAGAATGTTACTCCTGATTTTTTAATCAAAAGGACATAATAGGTCTAAAATAAAGCAATATTGCGTTTGTTTACTGAGTCGTAGTTGCAGGCTTCATTATATTCTCGTGGTGAACCTACTCTGCCATCTAATTGATTTACGATATTCTACATGTTCCTATTGTCCATGAGTTTTGTAAGTTATTGCTAGAGGTTATCAAGTTGCTTAAACTGAACATTAGCTTGAGTTTCTTCCAGTAAGTCTCTAAATGATGATATTTTTTTGGGATAGTGTGGAATTTCCTTGAAACATACTGTTGCCAGATTGATCCCTCTTGCATGACTTTCCTTCCCAAAGAAAACTTAATGTGCCCTATTTGTTGCAGATCTAAATCCTCCACCGGGGTGAGTGGAATTAACAGGCTTGATGCTTCATTTGAGTCGGACAGTCCAGGTATGGGTGTATTATCCAGAAATGAGTTGGAGACTGTTTCCCTTGTAAGGGACCGGTCAGTGCTTGCTGAGCAAAGGCTTATGGCCAAGGGAAACAATAAGTGAGCAGATGCCTCAATCTTATGTTTTGTTGCAGATTTTAAATTTAACAGCAATTTTGTTTACGTGACTAATAAACGCATAATTGTGCATATCCAGGAGAAACTTACAGGATGATAGCCCGACAAACAGCTCTACTGCAATATTGAAAGGAAAGATTTCTAGGGGACCAAGAACAGCAGCCGTCATGGGTGTTGATTCTTCATCCAAAGTGGAGCTCCCCACTGGACCATTACAAGGTTAGGGGCAATCTAAAATGTTGTTTAAATACACTATCTGCAATGTTTATGGGAAATAATCAAAAGCTTCAATATCCAGCAGGTTCATCTGCACATGCAATGGCTCAATGGCCGCATAAAAATTCTCGAACAAGGAGAACAAATGTAATTTCACCTGTCGTAAAGCATACTGAAAGCAAGATCTCAGCTCAAAGTTTTGCAACATCTGATTTTAGTCCTAGAGCATCCCCTGGAACAACCGGGCCACTCTCAGTTGTTGATAGTAGCCCTATAAAAATGAAAAAGGAACTGAAGAACGCTTCATCACCATATGGGTTTTCTGAAAGTGAGGACTCAGGAGCTGGGGACAATAAAACAAGAGAGCGGGGTCTTGCGAGTGGTGAGTTGTTCACAACACCTAAAACAGGGTCGCTGTTACTTCCTGGAAGGAAGAATAAGATTCAAACTAGTCATAAAGGAGGGGGTGCATGGAAGCCGGTAAAGAGCGAGAGTATTTCGTCGCTGACAACTCCTGGTTTTCATCCTATCATGGTTAAGTCAGAGAATCTACCTGTAGAGAAGCCTCTTCACAATGTTAAGATTGCTTCAGATAAAAATAGAAGGTGATTTATGCCTAATTCATTGCGTTTTCTTGCCCCATTTAACTTGAACGTATTATATATAAATGTTAAAATACGCATACTAATTGTTTTACCCTCTCTATATGGACAGCAAGCATGGGCGTCCACCAGCGAAAAAAGTTAAAGATCGTAAACCTTCTACTCGTCTTACCTCAAATGCAAATACTCCTTCAGATATTACAGGTACTTATCAACTTTTGGTTTCTCGAGTTCTAAGTTTTTACCATATTCACTGTCATCGGACTTTATTATCAAACTATTTACTGGAAAGTGTTACTTATATTTTGTCCAGTCTTGCTCAGTAATTTTCATTTGTGCAACGAGAAGTATTTGATAGCTGAGGTAGGATAGTGGTGATAGTTGGATTTAATCTCTGCATATAAGCTGTATGAAATTCTAAAGAAATCCTCGTGCTTTCTGATGGTGTTATTTCCTTAGCATAACTTCAAATGCGGTTTATGGTTTTTCAGGTGAATCTGAAGATGATCGTGAAGATATTTTTGCAGCAGCAAATTCAGCACGGAAAGCAGCGAGTATTAATCCTTCCATGTCTTGTCTTTCAAATTTTATTGCTTCATATTTCGTTCTAACTGCAAATATCTTTTTGTAGATCTTGCTTGTTCTGGTAAGTTTTGGAAGAAGATGGACCACATCTTTGCTGCTGTCAATGCAGACGACATGCAAAACATGAAGGATCAGGTAATTAATCAAGATACGACAATAGATCATATATGACTTCTTTCTGGGATGCCTCTTGTAAACTTTCTATTTATCGAAAAACAGCTGAATTTTGCGGAGGAACTCGATGAATCTTTGTCAGAGGCAATCTTAGATGGTTATAACATCATGGTAAGTTTGCATTCTGCACTTCTGTAGCAATGTCTAGGTGTATACTCTTTTTTTTTTTCTCTCTTTCAAATTTGAGTGTAGCATAAACGAAAAAGACTCCTTTCTGCTTCAGGGTGTCAAATTGCCAAAAGCACCACATCGCCCTGGTGACGGAACTGTTGACTATTCAGGTCAAGCCTCATCGTGTATACCGGATCTTTCATTTGAGAGATTGGACATGAGAAAGTTGAATGAGAGCACTCCGTTGTATAAGAGGGTACTTTCAGCTTTAATTGAAGAAGATGATGGAGAAGAAGTTGTACAATTCAATGGAGGGAAGAATTTGTCTCTTCATTATGCTAGCGATGACTCTCACTGTGGTTCATGTACCTATATTGACACCGAGTTCAGAGAGCGAGACAGAATGGAATTTGAAGTAGAGTCGAGCGTTGATTTTCAGACCCCGAAGAGTGGTTTGTTTGACAGATTTTCTAGTGATAGGAGCGTCGTGTCTAACTCCTTCAGAAATGGTAGCATGTCTGTATCTGTCCATAGCAATGAACAGTGGATTGGAGATGACGATCTTTCACATTCAGAGGCTGCACTCGGCAGTGAGACATATACAAATGGTCTGGGTCAACTACAACCAAGGGAAGTGAACATTCCCAACTTCCCAGTATCGGACACACAGTATCAGAGCATGTCTTTGGATGAACGACTTCTTCTGGAATTACAGAGCATTGGTGTATTTCCTGAGGCAATGGTAGGTTTTGTTTCCACTCGTTTTAATCTGTTAAGAATTTAAGCTAAAAGAAAGAAAGTGTTACTCGAGCTTTGAGCTTTTTCACTGATTCCACTTTTTTCTTTTATCACAGCCTGATCTGGCCGAAGAAAGTATGAGCACAGATGTTATGGAGTTGAAGGAAGGCATTTATAAGCAGGTGACTGCAAAACGGATATTTCATGCTTTACTTAGTTTTCATTGCTAGGAATTTTTTTTCCCACTTTATGTTAAGTTCAACCATTCTCATATTCAATCTTTGACCAATAATAGATCCGAAACAAGAAGAAAAACCTGGAGAAGCTAAATATTACTATCCAGAAGGGGAAAGATATTGAGAAAAGGTTGGCTTTGGCTGTTTCAAATTCAGTATGTTTTTAGTTACACTGTTCTTTTTCTGGTCGCTAAGATTTCAAGTTGACATGCAGGAAAATTGAGCATCTCGCCATGGACCACCTTGTGGAAACAGCTCACAGGAAAAGAATGGTAAGAAAATTAGTGAATCAAAACAAACTTTAGGATGAATGATTGTGCCATGAGAAATGAATGTGGTTCCAATTATTGACGTCACTCTGAAAAACAGGCATGCCGTGGAAGTAAAGCAATGAAAGTCCACAAGGTCACAAGACAAGTAGCACTGTCCTTCATCAGGCGGACAGTTGCAAGGTGTCGCAAGTTTGAGGAAACTGGGCTTAGCTGTTTCGCTGATCCTGCACTTCAGGATATCTTGTTTACTTCTCCTTGCAACGATGCAAAATCATCAGAAAATGGCGGCTCTGGAACAGCCAGTAACACTCTCAATGAGCCTTCTAATCATCAGGCTGAGGCCAAGGGATCAGGTACGCAAAAATCTCAACTTCAGATGTTAAATTCCATGATAAGCTTCTCCTGTTGTGCCTATACTAAAAACCATTTGTCTTGTGGGTTTTGCAGGGGCAGTGTCTAGTACGAAGAGGAGAGAAGCGTTGATAGATGATGTTATTGGCTGTGCGTCATCCAAAGTCACAACAAGCATAGACAGTGCGGTTCTTAGTGGGGGAGGGATTCGGGGAAAGAGAACCGAGAAAGAAGAAGGTTTAAGGAACAAAAACAAACCGAAACCCAAAGAAAAGAACGATAACAATGAAAGCCAATCAAGATCGACAACGACATCAACTCATCCGACAGGTCCGGCGAGCAGAGCCAACACAAACCGAGGAGGTTCCACTGGAGATGGCGCAGTTGATGAAGAAGCTCCTATCGATTTCTCTAAGTTAGCGTTCCGTGATCTTGAGGAAATAGATGAGCAGGCAGATATTGGAAACTGGTTCGAGGGGCTTCAGGATATTGACACAGCAGGGCTTGATGAAGTTCCTATGGATGATCTCTCGTTTATGTTTGGATAAGGAGGAAAACATTTGACTGCAGAAATTGGTCTGACGCATACCCACAAGTGATTAATTTTCTCTTATGGTTTTGTTTCTAACTTTTTTGTATATAAAGATTTGTAGTGAATAGTAATTATCTGCCGTGAAGGCGAGTATTGAACTTTGATTTAATATATATTATGTATTTCCATTTCAAAATTATTTCTCTGCATTCATACTTTGAGACAAAAAGTTGAAATAGGTAAAAACGTATTAATACAAAATGTATAATGAAATTTTGTACGTACTTATGGTTTGTGTTAACCACTGGATGTACTCCATATATGTTAGTTTAACAAAGCTTCTCACATAAATCTGAGTCATACTACGATCATTGATTTATAAAATACTATTTATTGTACATACTCGATTTCGATTAGCAGTTCTACAGCAATTATTAATTTGGAATGTTAATACTTAGATAAAGATATTAGAAAGGTGACTTTTAATAGCCCCCATCAGGATGACTTGCTTCAGTATTATGCTCTGAAAGATCATGCTATTTCAACAATTTCATTATTGTAAAACAGAATCGAAATATATTTAGTGTTTAATTGGGTTATCATTTATAATAACCGGATCAAACCAATTTTGACTTCACGGAAAATCAATGCGAAGCCCAGCAATTCAAATTGACCCCACTCTAATGGGCTTTAAAGATTATTTGGGCTTTAATTAACTTCGAAGACTAGGGTTTCTGGTGTTTCTATAAGTTTCACACGAGCTTCCTCTTGCCGTTCTCCTTCGCTTCCGATCTTCCACAGGTACTCTTCTTCAATTTTTGCCCTAACTTCTTCCATTTTGTGCCGTCGATTGATTTCCTCTCGGTTCTTCTTTCTCAATCTGAACTTTCTTATGTACGTTTGGGATCCTCATGGATATTTTCGTTTCTGATTTTCCGTTTCAGGAGGCAAGAGTATTTGACGGAGTACCAAAATGAGGTTCGTATCACAAATCGATTTGATATTTTCTTCTGGTTTCATACCATGTGACTCTCTGCTATCAAATGATTAGTGTTAATTTGGATATTATAATACTATTGATGCCTTTTAAATGTCTGAAACCTAGTAAGATTTCAAGATGTCTCTTTTATACTAAGTTAGTATGTTAATTGGCCTTGAATCATCGCTTTCATGAGGAAATAGAGTGTTATGTTGTTGATTTCTAAGTAGTTCTCTGTCATTTTTAGAATATATAAACGTATATCTGAAATGGTAAATTTATTGAGTGTTGCAGTAAGCTCCAGAGTGAAGCCCTGAGAGAGGCGATCACCGCCATTGTCACTAACTGCAAGGAGACTAAGCCACGCAAGTTCACTGAGACAATCGAACTTCAGATTGGTCTTAAGAACTATGACCCACAAAAGGACAAGCGTTTCAGCGGATCAGTCAAATTGCCTCACATTCCAAGGCCAAAGATGAAGATTTGCATGCTCGGAGATGCCCAGCACGTTGAAGAGGTAATCTCTTCACTCACCTTCCCCTCTTGTAATCCAGAGATGTGTTTTTGGTTAGTAATAAGTTGGAGTTTTGGTTTACTTAGGCTGAGAAGATTAGCTTAGACTCTATGGATGTTGAAGCTCTTAAGAAGTTGAACAAGAACAAGAAACTTGTTAAGAAGCTCGCCAAGAAATACCATGCTTTCCTTGCTTCTGAATCTGTCATCAAGCAGATTCCCCGTCTTCTCGGTCCTGGTCTCAACAAGGCAGGCATGTTTTTAAGCAACCTAACGCCTTTTTCATTAGTTGTTTCTTTTTACGTTGCTATGCTTGATACTAAATCTCAATTTGACAACAAACAGGAAAGTTCCCAACACTTGTTAGCCACCAAGAGTCTTTGGAAGCAAAAGTGAATGAGACAAAGGCAACAGTGAAGTTCCAGCTGAAGAAGGTTCTCTGTATGGGAGTTGCTGTTGGAAACCTTGACATGGAGGAGAAGCAGATCTTTCAGAATGTTCAGATGAGTGTTAACTTCCTTGTTTCACTCTTGAAGAAAAACTGGCAAAATGTTAGTATATCAACAACCCTCTTTGAAATATTTCTTTGTGTTCTTCCTCTGATACATTCATTAAACATTAATCTGACTTCTCTTTGCAGGTTAGGTGTTTGTACTTGAAGAGCACCATGGGTCCACCAAACAGAGTTTTCTGAGATTTTTATCTCAAAGTTTTCCTCAGGTAATCAGTCTCATCAGACAAGATGATATATCCAAAAAAATTCTCAGGAAAATTGATTTTATCTTCTGTCATGAGCCTTTATCTTGTTTGGTTAATTCCAGAATCCAGACTTCGTAGGATCAAGAGTTTTTGTTTAAGACAATTTTGTTTCTACTGTTGCTACTATTATTACTGGTTTCTATCTACATTTAGATGTTATGTTTTGCGATCTTCTTTATCATCCAATGTTTCGTCTAGTCTTATTTGTTTAAGATTGCATCGAATGAGGATGCGCGTATACTTGACCCAAATTCAACAAAAATAAACTAGTTATCATCATGAGACATAAATATAATTTTATTATCCTTTTGTCCAATTATATGTTCGGCCTTTTGAAATCCACTCCAAATCCATCCATTTATCCTTATTTCCATCGTATTGACAAGAACAATTATGGAATTCGACCGAAGAACACACCACAAGAAATTTAGTGTTTTTAGCCACAACTAAGTCATAGATTAATGGGTTTTAGCCACAAGAGAAAGTTCATGTTTTAGCCACAAGAGATGTTCATGTTTCTTAACAACAACCCACTCTTTATTATTACAAACCTTGATACAAACCAACTGAATTAAAACTACAAACTTCATAAACAACATTTTCATATCACATTAACAAACCTTTATATCTTACTAAACCAAAAACTTTAATATGCTAAACTTTTTTTTGTTTTCTTAGCTTGGCTCACTTTAATTCATCTTTCATCACTTAAAAAACATAACATATGAATAAATATGTCTTTTTAATAAGTCTTATCAAGCTCATTTAATTAAATCATGGGATGCCAATGATTGGTAAGAATGGGAAGAAGCTAGCAGGTGGGAATCCGAAACCTCCCGTCCCCGGAAAATCGATAGTCTTTGAATCTCCGATCATCTTTCCGGTGTTATCTCCGGTTGGTTTGGGGCATGTGAGCGAGAAGGAAAGTGGGTTGAAGGTAGTTAAAACTTTGGAATCGTGTTTGGACTTAACCAATTTAGAGACCAAGTTGTGTTTGTGAGCATAGAGTTGATCTGGACCTCCCAAGAGCTTTGCAAGACAGTTCATGGAGCCTTTTCCCAAAGAGGTTGCAAGCTCTGACCCGAAAGATCCGTCTGAAGCTGTCATCACGGTTATCGGTTTCTTTTCTCCGTCGCACTTGAGGAGAACCTTAATGCCTGAAGAAATATTATACACAATATAAACAGTATACGTAGAAAATAAATCAGGCAAAATTTTCAAACCAACCTATTTATGATGCTAAAAATACAATGCGAAGGAATTTATTCTGAAATACGTAAAACAGAAAAATAAATATGGAATATATAGGTTACAAGATGGAACACCTATTCCTTCATTATTCAAAAGGTTTAATTAGCTAGATGCATTCCACCAATTAAATAATATAATACTGCAAGATCTGCTAATCTTAGTTCAACTGACGTACCAGAGAAATTTCAATCCCCGTCCATTTTATTGTATGTTTTACATGATATTTTTTTGTTGAGTCCATAGATATCATGAATCATGATGAAAATTTAGAAAATGGTTAAATTATTCCTTATTTATAGTATGCTAAAAATGATAAGAGAAAACTGTAGGGATGAACTTAGAAGTTGAATTAATTATTTTAAATATTAAGAGTAACACGAAGCGTAAGAAATTCCTGCAAACATCTTATAAAAGGAAACGAATGGAATATTTTTCAGTACCTTTTCTCGTTTTCAGATAAACCCTAGTACGTACGTTTGTAACTAGGACATCGTTATGTATAAATAAGGCTTATTTAGAACTATTTAATTTAAAAAAATGCCAGAAATATCAACTCTCTCCCCTGTTATAATTAAAACTTGAATAAAAATGTGATTACTAGTGTAATCAATTTGCAAAATAGAAACATAGATTTGAAATTTAGATGATATGGTGGTCAACTAGGGAAAAGAGTAGACCTGAGAAGTCGAAATCGCGGTGGCAGTCAAGGCAAGAAACTTTGGCGTGGACAAGGGAAGAAGCCGAGAGCTCGATGTTGGAGAAGACGGCCAAAACGAAAAGTAAACATGCTGCAACAAATGTTTGATTAGCCATTGATGACGCTCAAAAGTAAAACAAAAGAGTTTAATAAAATTGATTATGAGTTTAGGTATATCTTTTTGTCTGAGTAAAATATGGGGGCGTGCATGAAAGCTTTATATAAAAGAAATGAGTAAATTTGGTAAATAGAGGGTAAATGCGTTCATCTTTGGTAGTTGGCTTTGCACAAATAAATATTGTACGTTTGGATTTCTTCTACATTAACGGCTCTTTACTTCATCCGCATTTACTGTTGCTGCAACATACATCACCTAACAATTCTTAGATTCAAATAGTTTGTATACGTACGAACACATGGTTTACTAGCCGAGTTAGAGAGAGGCCTAACTAAGTCTTATTACATAATATAAATCACCATTATTTTGCACATTTAGTCTTCATTTATTTTTAGTTCCTTAGAGATATTAATTAGAATTTTAGTTGATTTTCTTGAATTGATCATTTATTTATTTTGACTGGAGTACTTCAATAGCCTAATAGCCGATTCATCCCAATGTCGTCCAAAGTTAGAAAAGATTCTAAAAAAGGAAAGCCAACTGAGGACACTCATTCTCCATACTGTCCTTTAATGAGCCGCGAAGGTTTGCTCAACGATAACAGTGGTTGTATCATTTATAACTAATAAATGAATCATTTACCTACGGCTGACACAACAAAATACTACTAGTAACTACTAAGAATCATTTTCTACTTGTCCATCTTCAGTGTTTGAATTTCATCATTTGCAAAAGTTTTAAAAGTCCTTGTTATAGGATAATAGGAAATCTGGCTGGATGGATCATGAATCATATATAAAATACTCACATTCGTGTGATTTCAATTAAAACATTTTATGTTAAGTTTTATAGCTTTTCAGTTTAAAATTAATTGACAATGAATGGATTGGTTTATGTCTCTTATGTATCTCTTAAGATCCATTCATATTTTCAATATGGGATATTCTTCACTTTCTTTGGATTTCCGATGCTTTGACTAGACCTACTACGTACCAGTGTTAGTCAAAATCAATATCTCAATTTAACAACAAACCAATTGTTTATTTTAAAGACATGGCGATTAGATCATGCATATTGCATTCATGTTGGATGTTCGAATAGTTTGGAGTATACCAAGAAGTAGAGTACATAAGGAGAATACGTTAGGATTCCTCCAAATCGGACATATCGTAACCTAAGTCGGTTAATGGATAGCTCACTAGTTGTATTTTAGGAAGTCTAGAGCTCTAATGTACAGTCCATATATGAAGTCTCTTCAAGTGCAGCTGTGAAAGATGAAGTGTCCCTGCTGTAGAGCAGAAAAGGAGACGATTAATCACACTCTTTGATCGCCTACTAGTGTACGTTATAATGAGAATTTTTAAAACTTCCCTCGGGGATTGGTTGTTTCTCAGTAAGTTTTTATTCTAAATTTGGACTATTTATTTATTTTGAAGACCACTTATATCACATTATCACTTCTTACTACTGAACGTTTTGTCAAATTGTAGCTTAACCATAGTAAAATACTTCTTAAAAGATGCTCCCACCTCACGTTTTTCTTGTAAGAGATTAACCAACATCACACATGATAGCCGTCGACAATCGTAATAAAATATACAACGCTAGATGAAAAGACGGTGTAAAAATTTATTGTAAACACCCAGATTTGTTTAACCCAAAATTTTATCACAAATGACTCTGTAGCAGGTTTCCCAACATCAACGTACTCGACAATAACGATAAAATCTTATTAGAAGAATTTCGTAAACGATAGTGCCAGAGATCTCTACCCTCTCAAATTTGTTTCCGCGTGTTCTTGAGTACCAATGACGCCAGGAAAAACATACGGCCCTCCCCACTCTTCACCCGCACCAACCAATAATTAAAACATATAATACTTAAGTAGATGTGACAGATCTATTTATCGTTTACTAATTAGCCACAGAAATCAAAGAACATTTCAACTCTGAGAATTTAAATCTCCACAAAGCCATAAGTCGTTGCTTAAACAAAGATTGCATTGCTTGATAGCAAAATATATTTAAATAATACTTCCCAAAAAGACATAGAGTAATAAATATCTGAATTTTTTTTTAATATTATAGGTGATTTCCAAAATACTTGGAGAGAAGACCACGCGTGACAATCCATTTTCATACTCATTAATCATTGAACACCCATTATAAAAAAAAAAAAGGAAGACCACGCGTGACAGAGGGAGAAGCAACTCAAGAAACAATATCCGCAGAAAATAATTCACACCCTAAATTCCCAAAAAAAAAAAAAACAAGGAAAAAATGAACAAAATTGTAAGCACGAGGCACGTAGTTTATTCAACTAGTTGCGCAAAACAATGGATTGTTGCAAAAGCGACACGATTTTCTTATCTCCCCAGTAGCCTTTTTTTTAACTCCGACTGATCCCAATTTCACCATAGCCTCACCAAACCTAACCAGGAAATCGTTACCATTGGCTAAATCCGTCACCGTTTTATTTGTCATACCATCGATGGCAAGTTGTTGATCGATCTGAAGGATTCCTCGGCCGGAATTTATCTCTTTGTAGAAAGATGCGTCAATAATATTCGAACTCGAGAGATCCTGATCTAGATTAATGATGGCATTGGTTTGCGAATTCTGAGGACATTTGACTCTCAAATCTTGGACCAATTTAGGATCCATGGATGGATCAGGTTGTTGCGTATTCTGAAAATTGTATAGCCGGTCCATAATGAATGAACAATGCGTCACTCCAATCGTATGTCCACCTATGAATTTTATAAATTAAAACAAAGTTTTGCAGGTAAATTTATGATTAAAATTTAGTATGTCACAAAACATTTATCGTACGTACCAAGAAGTAGAACCATATCGTTAAGGTTAAGATTTCTGTCTGAAAACATCTTAGCAGTATCCGAGACAGACATCCGAGGAGAAGGCAAATCCACGGTGGACGCCAAAGAGACCAGACCATCAAATCGTCCCGTTGGTATCTCATACCTTGTTTTTCCTCCGCTTGCCTTCAAATCCAGTTTTTTAAATTATAATTTTAGCAATCGGTTAAGAAAACATTAACATATATAATCAGTGATATTATGAAAAGGAGTTGAGTATATCTTACAAGAGCAACAAGATCTCTAGTCGCGAGGGCTATGATATCAGCACATGATACTACCCGGCGACAATTTTGGTCAAGCGCATTTTTCACGTCATCGATTAATTCGTATCCTTTTACACTTAGATTTGCTGTCGCATTTTTCTCACAGCTCCTACCTTCTAGAAGAAGCGATGCATCGCATCCCTACAAAAGAACAAAGCATCGTCTCTTTTAGATCAGCTTTACAACATTTAAGTATAAGCTAAAAAGAATTATATCGACTTACGTTGCTAAAGCAATCGTGAAAATAGAGGCGGATCATTTGCGGTGCAATGGATGAATCCGTGTTGAATCTCTCTTGAACAACTCTAGAAACGATGGTTTCGAGGTTTGGACAAGATTTTCTGTAGAATCCGATCTGAAGCTGGCCATAGCAACAATGGCTGAAGCTAAAAAGAGCAAGCAGGACGATCGATATTGATATGGTCGACATCTTCACGGCCATTTTTGTTGAAAGTTTTGTATGAATTCCTAGGATGGAGAATGTAGAGATATGTTACAACTTTTATAGTGTTCGAGTTTAATATATATAAAATGTGTGGCAAGCACGATTCTCCAACGTGCGTTCATGTAGTATAATATATGGTTCTGGTTCTCTCATTTGATCACATTATGATTTTGTAATTGTTGGGCTGGACTCATGTGATATTATTTCATATATATTAGAATTCAGGATGCAATTGTTTAATCGGGTTTAGTTATATTGAAACTAAGATTTCTTAATATCATTTCTTCATCTTTCATGCTTTTTTTTGTTTCTTCTAGACACAAGTGTTATTGAAACCTCTGTACCACATTCTTTTCCGCATTTCAGGAAAATGTAAGATCTCTGTTTCGAATTTGAGTTCAGTTAAGTTTTGTAGGGATTCTGAAATATTGATGGTTTCTTTTCACTTTCATAAAGTTACAGTGTTTTACCTCTTTCCGGTTCATTCCTCTAACGAATGATGAAGGTAGTGAGTAGTCCTTCTTCCAAATTTTGTTAGTTTCATGGGTTTTGTTTTTTTTCTTTTTTTCCCAATTGGAATATGGATTTAGCCGTAATAAAGGCTCTAATTTTCTTTGCATTCTGTTTTTGCAAGAAACTAACAACGACAAAAGAGAGAACTGAAAATAGTTAGTCTTTTACTAGTTGCAATTCAAATTCTTTTTCTATATATACATGTTTTTGTTCCTTCCCATATTTTCTTTTAGTTTGACATATAATTAATGGTTTGCCTTTGGACAAAGCATTTTTCGATCACCCAAAGTCCATGTTGTAATCAAAGTGGACCAAAAAATTTGACTGTTGGAGTGTGTGTGTGTGATTTTTTTTTCAATTTCTTCTATACAACGTTTACATATATGTCATTCTACAGTATTTGATGTAATATTGAAACAAACAAGACTTTTTTTGTTAAAAATACTACAAAAACAAACAAGACTTTCTTGGTGCTAACACTTAACATAGCTTACTTAAAATTTTCTTGAAGGTAATTGCTTCTTCTTTATCTGTTTCTCCCTACTTACAATTAAAACCTTGCCAAATTTAATATATTATCTAATTAGGTTCTAATTTGGTCTCGCACCAAGTTTTGCAAACCACCTATTTATTTTTCTTAGAAAATTTAATGTGCAAAATTCTATAATTACATTACCAAACTAATACTATTTTCTTCAATATGGCATTATTTTGGTGACATTGTCAAGATAAGAGGGAACGTCTGCAAAATTTCAATGTGGAAAAGCTGACGGAAAAAGAGAAGAAAACCAAAAAATGATGAAGTTATAAAACGAAAAGAAATGGAGATAATATTGTTGGTAATTTTAAGTTTGTAATATATGAAATATATGTAAGAATATAATATTACTTTCGTTCTTTAATCTATAAGTTTGTAATTTAAACAAATGAAAGTATATTAAGTGTTTTCCAAGCCCATTCTGACCTAATATATTTTAGTTGACCACTCTGTTACTAAAAAAGACTTGTGCAAGAGTATATGAATTTGAACAAGTCTTGTGCAAATCTTTTCTTTTAAGTCTGCTAGTGCTTCACATAAGTCTAAGTCTTTATACCCTAAGGACTTAAGCTTTTATGAATAAAAATCGGTTGGCTTATTCTTCAAAGAAGAAATCACATTCAAATCCGAAGAATTGCTCGTTGTTCTTCGAAATTTATTATCATATGCAGCTTCTTTAGAAATCTTCAAAAATTCATCAACCGATTTATCGAAGAACCCTAGCAATTTGAACACCAATTGATGATTCCTTGACTAAATCATGAAGTTGGACGGAAACTTAATAAACCAAAATTGAGGTTTTTTCACGCATCAGAAATTTATAACCTTCACAAATCAAGGAGTCTATCTCGTGATTGTGTGTTAATGATCTCAACTTATGAGGTATCTCACTTTTTTTTCTTTTTCTTTTGAAGATGCTTATATACGATTGAACCCTTTTGATTTCCTTATTGCGGTAGCATTTATCTTCAATTGCTTATATAAAGATTCTTTGTAGAAGTGGGGAATTACATATTGAAAGATGGAGAAATAAGAATAATGAGACTACTTTATTATAAAGTGTTGATGCAAACAGACATCTGGAACCAATCTTAGACAAAGATTTAAAAGAATTACTAATTTACTGACAGATAAAATAATTTTGAATCTTTGAGTTGAACAACTAAGGATGTAAGGGACATGCTCTTTTTGCTATTTGGTTTACTGATTTTTCTTCAAAAGTTTACAGTTTGTTATGTTATTTTTCTTCCTCTTGATTTTCTTTTGTTGGTTTTATAGAAATTGGAATAGTGTTGTCTTATTTTTCTTCCTTTCGAAAGGTTTTGCGTTTACCCAATGAAAAAAGATGCTGACTTTTTAGAACCTTATCTCAAGAGTGAAGGTATTTATTATAGAAGGTTTAGCAGAGATATGAGTATAGAAGCTCAAGCTGAAGCAGTACGAGAATTTAATACTCTCACTAAGGTATGCAGCTGAAGATTGTTGAGTCTCTTCGATCATTGGCGGAGTTATAAATTCTTTTTACGAGGATCATATCAATTTTTCAATCCAAAAAAAAATCGATCTAAAAAAACATAGTTAAAAAATAAACAAATTTTCGATCTAAAAGAAAGCTTTATGAAGTGCACTAGAACTGCAAATTAAACAAAAAGCAATGAATTACAACATCTTAGTTCTCAAATTAAAAACAAAAAATATAATCATATGAACAAAATTGAGATAACTAAGACATAGATTGAACTAACACGTTTCTAAATACATAATTATGAAATTATTCAAACTGAAATTGATTAATTAGTAAACGAAATATACAAATTATTAATGTAACAAACTAAAAAGAATATAGATTCTCACATTTGCTTGTAATCGTAATTTGATTTCACAGAAAGTAAAGGAGGAA
This sequence comes from Euclidium syriacum, assembly GCA_900116095.1. NCBI lineage: Eukaryota > Viridiplantae > Streptophyta > Magnoliopsida > Brassicales > Brassicaceae > Euclidium > Euclidium syriacum. Next base: position 10,647,029 of record FPAK01000006.1, read on the forward strand.
AAAGATAAAGCTACTTGTGATACAAATATAAAAAGTTAAACTATATAAACTAATATTTACGGTTATACTTCTTTTTAATGACTTAACTTTTATTAAAACTATTTGTGTTAAGTATGCTAACATTTTATAAAATTGATGGGCATTAGTCAAATTAAATTTTAAGGTGGGTTAATAATTAATTTGCACTAGGGTCAACTGAATTTTTTTTTTTAACAAGTATTACATTAGAAAAAAAAAATCACATGGGTCACATAACCCACATGATTGCTCTCTCCCTCAGCCATTGTCTCCAACCATTATTTGTTACACCTGATGATATCACTGATTGTCTCAATTGGAATGAATTCCGCTCAACATACTATTCAAACAGCACCCTGGAGATCCCTAAGTCCAGAACTAAGCAATCGAAGTTTGCAACCCTCTAAATGAACCTTTCGCAGCCCCGAGGTATCAAAGACCCGAAGAAACCTTTTTTCAAACCTGTCAGCATCCTCAAATTCCGGAGGCCATGCTCAACCCATCTGAGACCCTCGGAGAGACCCTTTATCTCCTAGATCTTAGGCACCGTTATGGCTCCCGATAGCTTAAGTGATTTTTCATTGAGAATCCTAATGTTATCCTGAGTATACTGGTAATGGGGTCTTCTCGAGTGAGTTGAGGAATGATACGGGCCGAAGATACAATACAACAAAAGACGGTTTAGGTTTTCCTTATTTTGAGAGAATATAAAGATATTAAAGAAATTATCTTTCGTTGTATCGGGTTTTTTTTGGGTCTTATACAAAAGGATCTAAGGTTTGTAATATGTATCTCCATAATTAAAATTAACTCAAGACAAAAAATAGTTGTTTTAATATCTTGTTTTCTTTAAGTTTTTCGCAAACATAAATAATTTTTTTCTAGAGTTTATTCGAATATTTACAACACCTAACAATGATGCTTTGAGAGAGATATTCGATGAGATATGTCGTCTCTCTAAGTATTGGGTTTTAATGAGGTCTTCCATTTCCAGCACCTCTAACTGCTTGAGCTTCTAAAGCAGATTTTCATCTCGTGTCTTGTTTAAATGATTTTTTTTCATCTCTTGTCTTGTTTAAATGATTTCTGATTAAATATTAATCCAAACTCTATAAAGAACATATAGCTCAACCGATATGTACTAGTTGTTTCGCTAGTCTCTAAGACCAATAAATAAAAACTTATTATGCTCTAATTTCAAAACCAATAGGTTTTCTAGTCATACTTTAAATCTTGATTTGTGTCTCCAGAGAATGGTATCAAATCTCATTATCTAATTAGAGGCGTCTATAGAGTTCGTTTAGGGAACCACAAAAAAAGGTTCATCTAGATATCGAACTTCTAAAAGAATATACACTCACGCTAATTGTAGAACCTCAAACTTAACCACGACATACCAAAAGAAAGTTTGAGAGAGTATGCCTCAAACGTCCTTTGGACGGCAAGTTCACCTTAGGAAAAGAAACGTCCTTAGACAGTTTGATTTTTAACTTAATTATTTTTCTTATACCGATTTTGCCTTTTTACCTCATTGTACTTCGTGTTTTTCTTCTCAATTTTGGCTATTTTTTCGAGTTTCAGACCCAATATTATGGCAACCAATTAATCAAAGTTAATCCATCAAATTAGGGTTTCAATCAACGTTTCCAGTTATTTCCCACCAAATCGATCCTGTAATCCTGATCGATCCAATGTTTTGTGGCTTTCGTCTTCAACCTCAAATCCAAATCCAAAGGAAAACAAAAGAGCAGAGTGAGAGAGAAGGGTAATGATTCCTACGTCCCACATTTCTTCAAATCCAGATTTCTCTACTGCAATCTCTGACATCAAACCTTCCTCTTTCCTTACATGATTTGAACCCAAAAAGCAATTTCTTTTTCTCTGATAATTTTCTTTTTGTTTTTCGTGTGAATCTGAAGGAGAAACAAAAAGCCTCTTTTAAACTTGGATCGCCATGACTGAAGTACTTCACTTTCCTTCATCTCCAAGCGCTTCTCCCTCTTCTTCTTCTTCACCCTCTTCCTCTGCCTCCCGTTCCAATGCGACTCTCCTGATTAGCTCTGACCATCGGCGGAGGAACCCAGCTCCTGAATTAGAGAACATGCGGGTAACTCCAATTTGTAAGCCACCTTCCCATGTTTATCCAAAACCTTATAGAGCCCAAAATATTTAGGGGACAGCTTCTGAATGTTGTGCATGAGTTTGGGTGATACGTATACCTAATCACCAATCTTAAAACTTCTCTCGATTGACATCTTCTGACACACGATGTTGAGCTCGACGGATATAGAACTTTAGAAGTAAAAAGCATGTTCTCACGTTCTTATGGATTATTTTCTCCTACCGCAACTTTAGATTCTCTAGGTAGATACGACAAATCCACAGGAGATTGTTGTCCATAAACAGCCTCATAGTTAGGGATCTTTGTAGATGTATGGAATGTGGTGTCGTGCCATAATTTAGCAAGAGCCACCCATTTACTCTAAAGATAAATCCGGTCACTGCAGCCACCTGGTATACTAACCCGGTCAAGTATACTTTATAAATATTACCCATCTCAGAATGATAAATGTTAGCTTTAGCTAGATTCTTTGTTTTCCTCTATTTTCTCTCAGAGAACTCGCTTTCGTCTTAACTCTGATCGTTTTCCAACTCGACCCCGCCACTGAGTTCTGACAGCTCTTGTTGAGTCCTCAAGAGCGGTTGTAACCTAGACGGGCTAGAGTTAAGATCCTGTGATTAAAGCTTTTGCTTTTTAGGTTTAAATCCTTGAATTTTCTTCGCCCTCGAAATGTCTAATCTTTTTTGTAAAAGACTCGGCCTTTGAGGATAATCAAGTCCAATACCATCGTTTTCAAACTTTATATCTCTAGAGGATCGTTTCTCCTCCGTAATAAAACCATTTCCATTCAATTTCGATCTAGTTCGATCCAAAGACTCTTATTTTCCTCATTTTCAGCATAATAGCCCCCCCCCCAAATCACTGATAACTCTGGTACCATTTGTTCTTGTGGACCGCATATGAACAAATCATCACTTCTCTTCATTTTCTCGATATTCTTTCCGATTCTCCACCTCAATATTGTGGTCTCATTATTGACTTGAGCGTCAGAGAATCTTTGGAAAACAAACCCCCATCATGTCCCCATGGAGACTTCACTCGGTCCTTACTGTGGTAAGAGATTTGCTCTCCATTGGGAGGAACGTCGCTCAACATACTGATCAAGCAACTCCCTGGAGAGCCCTAGGTCAATCTCGAAGTGGATCATAAAGCAGCCGAAGTTACCCTCTCAATGAACCACTCTCATCCTTTAGGCATCAAAGACTCGAAGATACCTTTTTTCAAGTCTGTCAGCATCTTCGAAGTCCGAAGGCCAGACTCAACCCATCTAAGACCCTCAAAGATACCTTATGTCTCCTAGATCTTAAGCAATGTTGTTATGGCTCTCGATGGCTTAAGTGATTCTCTGTTGAGAATCCTAATGTTATCCTAAGTGACTTAAAATCTAAGTGTACTGGTAATGGAGTTCTTTTTCTTGTTGTATTGGGTTTTTTTTGTAAGTTTATATAAATGAATCTACAGGTTTGTAATATGTATACACACATTAATAAAAAGAAACCCAAAACAAATGGTATTCGCAGCAATATCTTGTTTATCTCTAAGTTCTTGGCAAACACAAATCGTTTTCTTCTCGAATTCATTCAAATATTTACGACACCTAACAATGATGCTCTGTGAGTGATATTCGATGAGATCTGTCGTATCTCTAAGTATTGGGCTTTAATGAGGGCTTCTATATCCAACACCTCTTCGCCAGTAACAACTTATGATGCTCTAATCTCGAAAACCAATAGAGTCTTCTAACTATACTCTAAATCTGGATTTGTGTTTTTAGAGAATGACATCAAACCTCATATATGAACCTACTTAATTAGAGGCGTCTATAGAGTTTCGTTTCAGGGAACCACATAAAAAGGTTCATCTAGATATCGAACTTCTAAAAAAATCTAGATCTCTCACTCACACTTAACCACGACGATATCAAAAAGCAATTTGAGAGTATGTTTCAAATGGAAGAGAATCTTAAATCTATGATTTTCTTTTGGACGGCAAATTCGCCTTAGACTATGTATAATGGAGGTGTTGAATAAATTATTCAACTATTGAATCAATACAATGGGGTGTTGTAAAATATTTTGAATCCTATGTGGATTAAATGGTGTTGAAACATGTTGAATAAAAAGGAGTTGGGGACCACAAGGCCACATGTCGCTTTTCAATTCGTTGTTTTGATTTTTTCATATTTTTTATTTTATCCTAATTATTTAAAATCAATTATTTCATAGTTAATTATTTTCCTAAAATACAAAATTTATATTAAAGTTTATCATTTTTTATATTCTAAAAATAGAGAATTGTTTCAATTAATTTGGATATATAAAAAGAATTGTCTTTTAGGATGTTAAAATTTATTAAACAAAACCATTGTAGGCCTTGATTGGTAAAGTATTTGAGTGAGCTTAATGCTTTGTTATATCCAATCAACTATTTCTATTTATAGTAGTAAACAAAGCATTTGGAGTTCTAAATGTTTATTTTGCTAATGCTCAAGGTTATAGCATTTGACTTAGCATTAGCATTTTAAATTAAGAATTATAATAATATCCTTATTTAATTAAGTTTTAGATTATTATCTTAAGATATTATGGTAATTTTGTATCCAAATGTTTATATTTTTATCAATCACATAATTTAATAAATTGCATGTAGTTTATAAATAACTAATGTTGATGCTTATGCTGGTTTATGCTATTGTTTTAATATATGTTGTATTAATCAAGGTAGTGTGTAAAAATTTAATGGGTATTGATTATTATGTGGAAGAAAGAGAAAATGATGTGAAATGTTAAAAAAGTTTAAAGTATGGTGTTAAAAATAAAAACCATTATTCATAGTAGGAAAAGAAAGGTGAAAGAGCTTTTGAGTTTTAACTTAGTTATTTTTCTTATATCGATTTTGCCTTTTTACCTCATTGTACTTCGTATTTTTCTTCTCAATTTTGGCTGTTTTTCCGAGTTACAGACCCAATATTATGGCAACCAATTAATCAATCTAATAAAAGTTAATCCATCAAATTAGGGTTTCAATCAACATTTCCAGTTATTTCCCACCAAATCGATCCTGTAATCCTGCTCGATCCAGAGTTCTGTGGCTTTCGTCTTCAACCCTCAAATCCAAACCCAAAGAAAAATAAAAGAGCAGAGTGAGAGAGAAGGGTAATGATTCCTACGTCCCACATTTCTTCAAATCCAAATTTTTCTACTGCAATCTCTGACATCAAACCTTCCTCTTTCCTTGCATGATTTGAACCAAAAAGCAATCTTTTCTCTGATAATTTTCGTGTGAATCTGAAGGGGAACCACAAAAGCCTCTTTTACACTTGGATCGCCATGACTGAAGTCCTTCACTTTCCTTCATCTCCAAGCGCTTCTCCCTCTTCTTCTTCACCCTCTTCCTCTGCCTCCCGTTCCAATGCGACTCTCCTGATTAGCTCTGACCACCGGCGGAGGAACCCAGCTCCTGAATTCGCCGATGATGTCGACTTTCGGGGCTCAATCGATGAACAACAACTGCAAGATTTGAGACGGAGCACCGATAGAGAAGACGAAACCGGAAATGGCGGGGAAGATCAGCTCTCGCTCTTAGCTCTTCTAGTCGCCATTTTCAGGAGATCTTTGATTTCTTGCAAGAGCAACCGGAGAGAGCTCTGTAGCATGGAGATCGGATGGCCCACCAATGTCCGCCACGTGGCGCACGTCACCTTCGATCGCTTCAATGGCTTCTTGGGTCTGCCCGTTGAATTCGAGCCTGAAGTTCCCAGAAGAGCTCCAAGCGCCAGGTACATTGTCCAATCTCCCCTTCGTTTCCTGCAATTAGGGTTTTGAGGAATTTGGGGGTTCTTATTAGCTCTCTTCATAGGCTCGTAACTTTCTATTTAACTTGTGAAGCAATGATGACTAAAGATACTGAATGTGGAATTACTCTCAGCTATGTCAAGAATCCAATTCTTGGTTTTGTATCCAAATGAAGGATCAGTAAATCCAAAAAGAGAATAGCTTATTCAATCCGATTCCTTTATCTTGGTTCATTCCCTTTAGATTGGGCTATTGACTCATGTGAATGCATCTTAGATCGCATCAATTGGTTCATTCTAAAAACATATATAATTGTCTCTTTGCTATGTCATCAATTTAGTGCAACAGTCTTCGGAGTATCAACCGAATCAATGCAATTATCATATGATTCAAGAGGCAATTGTGTACCAACTATACTCATGTTGATGCAAAACTGTTTATACGGTCAAGGAGGCTTGCAGGTACATCACTATCATCCAAGTTTCTTCCAGAGTAAATCTCTTTTATGGTTTCTTGATTTCTTTTAATAATTTCAGGCAGAGGGAATTTTTAGACTCACTGCTGAGAATAGTGAGGAAGAAGCGGTTCGAGAGCAACTAAACCGAGGATTTATACCCGAACGAGTTGATGTTCACTGTCTTGCAGGGCTTATCAAGGTATGCAGAAACACGTTTTGTTCTTATCAAGGCTTGTCAAGGTATAAATCAGTTCGTCTTCTTTCTTTCGGTTTCAGGCATGGTTTAGAGAACTTCCGACCAGTGTTCTTGATTCGTTGTCCCCCGAACAAGTGATGCAGTGCCAAACAGAAGAGGAATATGTAGAGCTCGTTAGG